>CM038553.1:6015100-7265100 GCA_021527575.1 Ensete glaucum | reverse complement strand
TATTTCATAAAAAATATTTTTATAAAAAGTATAGAAATATAAAAACCTAATATAAAAATCCTTTTCTTCCCTAAACTATGTGATTTTTTTTTTTAATATGTTGACCTTATTCCTCTCTTGCTATTTAAATACCATAACCTGATATAAAAATTGATAGCACAATAACTAATATTTACATATGCATTGTATACCTGCCCTAAGAGTTATAATGAGTAATAAGACTAGCCCATTAATCTCTATTAACTCTATTAGAAATTTTTTTCAAATGAGATGACATCATAATGAACGAATTTTAAGTCATTTTTTTAATTCCTCCATTTTGAATTAATTGATTGGAATATCTATGACTCCTAAAAGATATTATAAATATCAATTAATAAACCTTGAGTTAAATTTCTCATGTTATTTAATTCAAAAGCGAGTGTATCCTCCTCTTTTTCCTGACAGCATATATCATAATGAAAAGATATTATAATATAATAAATAGTTAATAGATCTACAATTAGTACTTGAAATTATACTAAGCACTAATACGTCTCTTATCAAACTCAAATTATCTTCAGCATAAAATATATCATGAGTGACTTAAAACTCTTTTATTATGATAGCTCAAAGTCTATATCCTATCATTTGAAAAATATTTTTTGATAGAATTAACAAAGACCAATGGGTCTGAAACTTTGAGGAAGGGCAGGTATATGATACTCGAATTTATTTCGTTCAAAGATTTCAGTATCATTTTGTGTATGTAAATATTTATTTTTATACTATCATTTTTTATGGTATTTAATTTTTTTTAGAATCTTATTGAGAGAAATAAGGCCAACATATCAAAACAAAAAAAAATGTTCCATACTTTAGGGTACCAACTTAATTATATGACTATATTATTATTATTATTATTATTATTATTATTGTCAAGCATAAGTGACGAAAATTATATTTGATATGAAGAACCTTGCTATCGAGTAGCCAACATCTTCAAATTTGTAACTTAGATTACATTACATAAGTAGAATATAATCCATAGAGGGGGGTCGATTATTGTTTAAATAATAATTTGAATATATCAGCTAGCTCAGTTGGTAAAGCCTTGATCTATAATAATAATATATTGAGATTAAATCTCAAATTTATTTTATTATTTATTAAAAAAATAGTTTTATCAAATAAAAAAAATAATTTCTGACGTTCCTATCATTAATCATCAATTATTCCATCCGAAGAAGAATTTTAAAAGATTGGAGAAATGTGATGAGCTGATGTCCTCATCTATAACAACTTTTAAACACACAAAGATATTGAGCATAATAATAAACATCCACCCCACTTCTACTTCTAATGCATACATCATCATCATCTACAACAGCGGCGGCGGCGGCTTATTTAGGGGCATGGCACGGCCATGACTGGTGCTGCAGCTAGAGAGAGTGCGTGCGGTGGCGAGAAGGAGGCCGTCATCAGCGCCTGCGCGCGGCGGTCTCCCTCTGGGCGTTGAAGTAGACGGCGGCGACGGGGAGGCCGAGGTCGTTCTCCTGCGCGAACCGGCGGGTGCTGAAGTGGTCTCTCGAGGCCGGCAGCGTCACCGACTGCCTCCTCTTCTGCCGGAAGAGCACGAACACGAAGCGGTGGATGCCGATGCTGGGCCTGGGGCTCTCGTAGCTCACCATCTCCTTCCCTGGCATCCCTCTCTCCTCGTGTCAAACAAACACAGCAGAGTGCGGGGACAGAACCAACAGTACAACGGAGCGGGGAGAAGGCTCACCGAAAGATGCATCTGTGGTGCCAGGGATATCACTCACGATCCTGCATGTCGATCAACAAAGCCAGACGGTTGATTAGCACCGTTCTATCTCTTGTCGTCGTCTAAATCTCAAGCGTGTGACTTTTGACCTACCAGTGGACATGCTCCCTAAGGTACGGATCGCTAGGGCCTGGCACGTCTGGATCTGTCATCACCTGCCACAGAAGAAGCTAACAGCTTCAATGGCGAGCAGTTCGAGAGGGCTCTACCAAAGGGGTGAATGGTGCGCGTACGTACCAGCGTGAAGAAGGACCTCATATCACCACCTTGGACCTCCACCCTGGGCTTGGACACCACGGCCGAGGGGAAGAACTCGTGGCCGTTGCAGACCAGCTTGTTGGAGTTGTAGGTCACCGTCATCTTCACGGTCGGGCTGAACGAGTCGATGACTTCTCCGATCACCCTCCCCACGACCAGAGGATCCGACGACACCCTCGCCATTGCGGTGCTCGGAAGAGGAGGACTGCTTTGCGTTGGACAAAGCGAGCAGGTGCCCTCTATATATATACACCCGTGTGATTCCTGGCAAAGATGAGAGGAGAACAAAGAGAAGAAAGGAAAAGAAAGCATCTTCCTGTAAAGAATACAAAGGCATTGTAAGAGCACAAGGCAGCCATCTCCATTTCTCTATCTCATGTAACATATGAGAGCCCAGCTTTTTTCCATTAAGGCAAAAGGGGAGTGATGGACGGACCTTCCGAAACTTCACTGTCATGGAAGGAGGAACTTGCCATGACTGGCTATATTCTTCACAGGAGTTGCAGGGAATAAAGGAGAGAGAAAGCCTCCATTCTTTACAGATTAATGCTGGTGGCGCGGTATCATCTCATGGAAAGTGATCATCGTGGATCTTAATCGGGAAAAGGAAGAGGGTGGCAGTTTCCATTAATGGTTGTGGATGTCGAACGCATGCACATATCTCCATGCGAGTTCTCCACCCAAACTGCGAACTGATGATAGATAGGGTTAATGGAGTTGCCACTTAAAAAGTAATTGCATAATGTACTCCAACTCAGAGGAATATTTGAAGCAAGTGTTGATTCATTATGACATTGGAGACTTAGTGAAATATGTGAAGTTACGATTGTTTATTTTATCTTATAAATTTATTATGTTATTTTTTTTCTATTATACGATCAAGTGATTACTGAATTATTTGTTTATGAGACTCAGAGACTTATTCATCATTTTGTTTTCGAATTAATCAATTTATAATTTTATACATGATCTAAACAAGGTTATCATTTTATGAATGGATAACATAAAGATATCTCATGACATATAATTTCAATTAAGTTGGTGACATTGCTATAAAGGTGCCTCATAACTTATAAGATAAATGCCAAGATAAAATATGAGTTTAGAATCTTCTAATATACTGTCAAGGTTTTTTTTGGCAATGATGCTAATTGACACTTTCAAATTTAAGTGAATATTAGTATTTAAAAATTTAAATTATTAAAAAAGAATCCCATTAATATTAAGCTCTTGTAGACCACTCTCAAAAGATAGATAGGATGTGAAACTAGTCTCAAATGTATGGTAATCCTCCTTATGATTTGGTTAGACTCTAAACTACATTGATTAAATAATTCCACAACTTCAAATCAAATTGGAACCAAATCTAATGATTTGTTTCCAATTTGATTTTAGATAGATTAAAAAAATATAAATTAAGTTTTATAATGTAGTGATCAATACTTCATTTTTAAAATCAAAATGATTTTTGATTCCATGATGAAACTTTTTAATTTTTTATATTATTTTTATCAATTGGTACATGAACTGAAACTACATGAAATTGGTTCGGTTCTAATTTTATTTTCACAAAATAAAAAGCCGGACAATAATTATAATTATATATATATATATATATATATATATATATATTTCATATATTCGGGTGGAAGAAATATTTAATAGGTGTCCTTTGGCCTTGGATCATGTGGGAGGTGTTTGCGAGAAAGTTGGGTGTAAAGTGCACCAAAGTACAAGTTCACATTTTTTTTTTTTTAGGATTCTTTAAATTGATCGAAAGTTCCATGCATGATGTTTAAACATGAGTACAATTTAAGAGATAAAGATATTAATTTATTGACGATTAATTTAATCAAATCATTATCACGTAAATCTTTTTTTTTGTAGAGAATTAAAATCTAAATTAAACTGGTCGAGGATATTACAATCATGAAAAGAATTATAGTTCTTTAACAATATAAGACTATTGCCTAACTCGTCTATACCACAATGTTAATACGTGCATTAATGTTGGATGGTAAGTAAAGGGCCCATAACAGTTGGGGGGGGGGGGGGTGCGTCACGTGCGAGGCACACGAATTAACGCTGTGAGCTTTCCTGTCTCGCTACCCTGGGAGGTCCTTATGCTCGACACGTGTCTCGTACGTGTCGATGCTCCTTCGCCTTTCATTTATGAGGGACCGGCTTTTGTAGTTGACCGCTGTTCCCAGCGGGCCCCGCGCTTCGCTAGCGCCGGGGATAACAGTGTCTCGTTGTTTGGGGGGTCGCGCGGGAGCCAGGCGAGCGCCGGAGCCTCGCGGGTGCCACCACCAGTAGCAGCGGCGGGTTCCTCTCGAGGAGGAGGTGTTAGTGGTGACCATGGCGGAGGTAATCTCGCCGGAACTCTCTTTGCTGAAGCCTTTCTCGCCTTGCAAAGAGGATATACTGCTGCCTTCTTGTTTCCGACAGTACTTTTCGATGGAAAGAGGATATACTTTTTTTACGGTGACGAATTCCTCTCTCCCGCATTGAACGCTTCCACTGCTATCTTCTTGTTCTGGGGTTTGCAGTGGAGCCGCAGGGTGGGTGGGGGGAACCAACTGGCGAAGAAGGCAGCTTTTGCTACCACGGTAGCAGTGCCATCTGTTTGTTTTGGGCCTTACATGGCTCATGCTGCGGTTTCTCTGTAGTATCATTGTACTAGTTCTGAGATATCAATGTCGAGCGCGGCCGAGCCGGCCCGGAGTCGCGCCCGCCATTGTCGACCGATGGAAAGCCGCCCTTTTGCTTGCTTTGTGGCTTAGAAATACAAAGCACTCAAATCTTCTCTGCCAAAATCGTCAACTTCCTCGTTTGTTTTTAATCCACAGTGAAACTACAAGTTGCAGTGTTGCAAGACGGCGGAGCATGCGCACCGACGTGGCGTCTCCATCGGAGAGTAGGAAGATGAGGTCGGAGGAGGCGGAGGTGACGTCCGGGCATCGAGATCCGGACCTGGGCCATCGCCGGCTTATAAGGCGGCCGGAAGAGAGGGATCAGAGGGCTGGCTCGGCAGACCGGGAGCTCGACCACGGGTTCGCCCTGACGGCGCAGACCTCTGTCTATTCCCTCGCCCGCGACGAGATCCAGAACGCGGTGTGCGAGCCCCGCAAGACCTTCGGGTCCATGAACATGGACGAGTTCCTCACCAACATCTGCAACGTCGAGGAGATCCAAGCTGCCGCCAACAACGACAGCAGCAACAACCAAGCGCAGGCCGGCAGCACCGCAGGGGGAGGACACGTAGTGGAGGCGGCGGCGCTGCTCTCCAGGAAGACGGTGGACGAGGTGTGGGCGGAGATCCATCGGAACGCGTCTCTCCGGTCCCACCACGTGGAGCAGGTGCACCAGGACGGCGCCGGGAACGCCTGTCGTCAACCGACCTTCGGGGAGATGACGCTCGAGGACTTCCTCGTAAAGGCCGGGGTGGTCCGGGAGGGACACGGAGCGCCGTCGCCCCACCCGCAGCCGATGGCGCTGCCCCCCTCCGCGGCGCAGCAGTATGAGATAACCGGCTTCGGCCACACGGTGGGCATGACAGGGTACGTCGACGAGCAGGTGTTGGGGGCGGCCGCGGTGGTAGGGTCACCCGCGAGCCCGTTGTCGTCGGATGGAATGGCGGGCGAGCAGGTGGACAACTCGGTGCCAGCGTACGGAGCCGACGTGCCGAGAAGCGTAGGCGGCGTCGGAAGGAAGCGACCGGGGGACGGGGAAACGGTGGACAAGGTGGTGGAACGGCGGCAGAGGAGGATGATCAAGAACAGGGAGTCCGCCGCCAGGTCTCGCGCCAGAAAGCAGGTACATTTCTTGAGCTCTACCGAGTTGCCTCCGGCCGTCATAGCAACACTGCGACCGCCGAGCCCGCAATCCTTACAAATGAGATGCAATGCAATACACACAGGCATACACGGTGGAGCTGGAGGCGGAGCTGACCGTGCTGAAAGAGGAGAACGCCCGGCTGAGAGAAGAGCAGGTGAATGATCAAGTTCGGATTGATAACATCTTCTACCATCAAAGGTGCTAATAACGAGTAACACTTCTGCTGCAGAGAACGGCAATGGCGTTAAGGACGCAACTGGTGAGCCTCTGGAACGCAGCTGTGCTCTCCATGCTGCCTACTAATTTGCTCTCCATTTGTCTGCAGCTGCTGGAGTCTATGACAGAGCAGTCGCGGATAAATGTGCAGACGGCGGTGACGAAGCTGCGGCGGCGATGCAACAGCTGCGCATGGTGACACGGCCTTGGAGCATCATCAGCCCGACTGTTCTAATCTCCTGTCTTAGCTACATAGTGTGCGTCTGTCATCTCGATCATGCAATTTGCTGTTAGCATCTGCTTCCCCCTTGTTAATTTGTACATATAATACATGCACACATTGTTCAACAGCCATGATAAGCAACACACACACACACTCTCTCATGGGAATGTGAGCTCAAAGAGGCAAATATGGAAAGTGATTTTGCAGTGGTGGTTGATGAACAATCTGCAGGTCTGTTGATGGAGAGACAACACCATCGTCTCTGATGAAGCTTCTGTGGAGAAAGATAAAAGAGTAAGCAATAAATGATTAGGTGTGCCATGTCTTTCCACCCGACGATAGAGAAGGCATGCATCTATCTGTCAGTCAAAAAAGAGAAGGGAATGCATCTATCATTCAAAAAAGACAATGATGGAGTGAACTTGACTCGATCGGTGGCATGCATCTGTCATGCAAAGCCATGGATTACAGGTAAGGTGTGGCAGAAGAGAATGAGCTTACTCTCGTGGCCGAGAAGCCCATAGCGAGCTGAGAGCACGCAGGCGAGCGTAGTACTCTCCGATTGCTAGGAAGCATTTAGCTGCTTGTATGGTGGTGAAGAGGCGGCGCAGTTGGTGTAAGGTCTGCTGTCTCAACTTATCAGCCTGCACACAGTCATCAACTTTGGGGTCTCTCTAACAAAATATATATTGGATAGAGAGGACTAAAAATAGTCTTGTCAATTGTCAACTGATATATATGAGTTCCATGCGTTAAATTTGATATAAAATAATCTTGACCAATTTTAACTCTGTCTCATCATTAATTTATAACTCACAATATGATATGATGGTTAAGATTTAGAAAAAAAAATGAATTATGGAAAAGAGAACCAACAATACTTTATATATAAGAGAGTCAGATGATATAAATTTAAAATTTTGAGTTAAATTGATGTCAGATCTCATAAGAAAGTCAAAATAATTAACTAAAAAAAGTATGATAGGATGTTACTCTATCTCACCTTGTTGACATGATCAGATTAACATTAGAAAGAAAAAGGTAATTATTTCTTAAGCCTGCCTTCTCTTTTATGTGATAGATCGATCTATCGATCTATATTGGATAGGAAGATTAGGAGCTCAGTTCTTTTCTTGCTACAGTTTTTGGACAGCAACTGTTTCTAACTTTAATGCACAAGGGATTGTACAATCCAAATAGCTTCTGTTAGGGTTTAGGGATTTCTTGTGGGGTATTTTGGATCTGTTCTTTACCTAAAACCACAAAAAAAAAGAAGGCCATGCCTTAGGATTAGAAATCAAATGGCCTTCTTACTAATATACTTTTTTTCTATCTTATTCTATTTAACATATATTAGATATATCACATGCTGATTGATATGTTTGCGTACAGTAACTCCTAAGTAGAGAGAGTGTAAAAACCTGGCGGACGAGTCCTTCGAGGTTGTCGAGCTTCCCTAATGCGATCACCATATAGCTTCCATCGGCCACGCCATTGCCGAGGAAGCCACCGGCAATGGCGTCAGCCAATGAGTGGTGGAGCTGCTCGAGGCCCTGCGAGAGCGCCTCCTCCACCTGCTGTGACGATTGCTGGAGGTTGCAGATCCCCATGAACTGCTGCTCCGTCAGCGGATCCAGCTGAGCCACCACCATCTGCTCCGGCTCATCAGCAAGGAAGCAGGAATCATGCTTCTGCAATGGAATCGCGGCATGGAGAAGGGACAGAGGAGGATCCTTTTCACCTTGAGAAGCTCGGAAGGCTTGAATCCTCCCATCCACAGGAAGCAGCGCTCCGCCGGAGTCCTCCATGCTCCGTTCAAGAGGTGGAGCACGTCGGACTTGACGGCAATGGCTTTCAGCCGGAAGAGCTCGTCGTAGTGTGCGACGCACTGGTCTACAACGACACCGAGGTCGCCATCAGGAAGCTGAGCTTTTATTGCACCTTGAAGCCCCGACATGTGCTTGCAGTTCTCATCCAGCCATCGAGCATACTCCATGTCGAACATCGCAGCGCCTGCAGCACCGAGGCAAGAAGAAGAAGAAGGAGATCTACAGTAAACGCGTAGAAGCAAACCATGCTGAAATCATTGAGGAAGCAGCTTCTTACTGGAACTCGTGGCTCCATTTGCACAGCCTGCTACTCCTAAGAACACACCCTAACACCAAACGAGCACAGAAGAAGCCGCTGTAAGTGATGAGATGATGATCCAAAAGAAGACTTAGCTAGGAGTTTCCATCCCCACAGGATAAATTCCAGACCTGTAATCTTGCACTATGTAGATCTTGCTCGAGCTGCTGCAGCCTAATTCTGCTGGTCTCTAATTGTTGCACGTAAGCCTGTTTATTTCGGATAACTCGATGCATCACTATAATTATCTATTAAACCAAGATAATGATGTTGTTTCTTATGGGAGATTGATTTGAGGAGTGCACCTTTTTCCTCAGGCGGCTCTTCCTTGCTGCCTCACGATTCTGAGCTAATCGCCTTAATCTCTGATAAGAAGATCTAAAGAAGTGAGTCCGTTTACACCAAAGAAAACCATTTATTCCATAAAAACAATGAAATTTATAGTTTACGATCAATAATGAGAGGATGTATATACACATATTTCACTGTCAATGTGCAGAAGCAACTTTTTCTTGGAGAGAGAGAGAGAGAGAGAGAGAGAGAGAGAGAGTACCTTAGGATCAAGTGCCTTTCCATCTTTCCTTGCAGTTGAACCAGTCATCTTTCTCTGAAACGTGCAACACAAACTATGTTGTTTTGCCTGAAGTCAAAAGAGCATATTTTTGCTTGTTGGCAGAATGCAACAGTGAAGGTCAGATAATGACAGGTATCAGCATATTTACCCTTAAGCAAACTCAAAAGCCGAGGAGAGAACAAAGATAAATGTGAATTTTCAACTGGATGTGAATGGTAGATGCCAAGCTTTTCCTTACTAATTTAAATAGCATTGCCCAGAAAAATAAAACCCTACAGTTGATACTGTTGAAGATGCAAAATTGCTACAGTAGAAACCATGAACTAGGTCATGTCAGGATTCGTACTGCATCAAGAAACAGAAGCAAACCTGGGAAAGAGAGCAAGAACTGAGCCAAGAGAGTTAGGAGCTATTGAAGTGAGTGTGGTGTTGTTTAGGAGGTAAATGCATGGCTCAGATTTGAACTTTTGTTATCTAGAGAACTGAGCTACTGATGAACAAAGCAATCGAACAGTTCTTACTCCGGAAGCACCACTCGCCATCACCATCTCTTGTGGCTGCTTGTTGTGGTCAGCACACAGGTCTGAAGAGGCCATTCTGCTTGCTGGATTGTCTGGTTCTGGATGAGATTCAGTGTTTTGAGCTGAGCTTGAAGCACTGCTCCTTGCTGACCTCAAACTCCCCTGCTGGAATCAAAGCATGCACCATAAATACTAAATGGAACAGCAATCCATCTCTTTTTGGCTGATACCATACCTACTTCCACACTAGAAACCCAAGTCAAAAGAGGCAAGACCTTACTCTGGGAGATTGCTGGAATCTCATTGGCCATGATGGGAAGATCTCAAGTGTTGGGGGTCTGGCTGTGAGAAAAGCTGCAAGAGCATGAGATGCACAAGATGAAGAAGATATCTCAAAGTGAGAAAGAAATGAAGAAGCAGGTGACAGTACTTGAAAAGGAACTTATTCCTTCCTCTTGTAGGTGTTGCAAAGAGTTAGTAGAATACTTCAATAAGCTTGAGATGGGGGAGGATTCTATCTATGGGGAGTCATAGCATTTAATTTTCCTGGCTTCACATGATCATTGTGGTCTAAGAGGCAAAACCTCTTATCATAGTGGGGCTCAAATAAATCTACTGGTGATGTGGTTAAAGTTATGGAGAGAAAGTGAGAGAGAAAGAAAGCTACACTTACTGTCTTCGGTTTCTCTTATGCCATCTACTCCATCCACAAGAGCCTCCTCCAGATCCCCAAAATAAGAAGCTTCTTCCTGATCACTGAATGGACAAACCATCTTACACATCAAATACTATTTACAATAGAAACAAAGCAAAAGGAAGTTGCTTTTACCCCTTGTTCAATGACTCAAAGGTGTAGTAGGATGGATCTCCTCTCCTTTATGACATTAGAGAAAGGTAATCAAAAAGGAAAGTGGAAGAAAGAAGGGGATGGACAAATGAAATCAGAGAAGAGCACATAAATGGAATTGGCTAAAGCTTTATTAAATAGTTGAGCAGAGGTCTAATGCAATAAAGAGTGGAAAAAAACAAATAGATTGTTATGAAGTTATAGAAGGAAAGCAGCAGAAATTGGCATTGCCATTTAGAAATTGGTATTGCCATGGTGCTTGCCCATTTGAAGGCACTTGTTTTGTGAATAAAATCAAACATCTGCAGTGATATGTAAAATTTACATCGTATTGGAAGGAATGAATGAAATCTGGCCAAGATCTACTATAAATATCTCAAAGATTGAAGATGATGAACATGGACTAAAAGAAAAAGAATTTAGGAGCAGTACAAGAACTTAGTCGCAGCTGGAGTGGTGCCGTGAATTCCGCAGGTATCAGACTGAGTTGAAAGCCCAGGATCAGAAAGGCCAGTTTCTCCAACTCTATGATCTGCAATCCAAGTTTCTTCTCCCTCTTGCACCATCCTGAAACTTTGATGATACTTCATATACTGATCTCTCAAACTTGTTTGGTGCTTCAACAAGCACACCACTTTCTGCAGTGATCAACAAGAAGAAAGGTGAGAACAGCTGAAGAAAAAGAACTTTTAGCATGAACTGAGAGAAGCTTCAGTGGAGTCAAAGATACCAGGGAAGCACAAGTTGGTCGAAATTAGTAGGAACTCTTCCAGGCACAGGGACAGAAAAGCAGAAGATTTTATGGAAGTATCCTTCCAGAATGACCTCAGGATATTAGTACTTTTTGTATAGCTGAATCATCTGATAGACCCTGTCCATTATGATTCTCATCTTTCCTCCTGTGACTAGTAATCATATCAAGCCTTGTGTTCATCCATTGTACCATATTGAAGATCTTGTCCTTGTGAGATTGCCTGCAAACTTTATGGAGACACAGATGAGAGAGAGAGAGAGAGAGAGTAAAATAATTGAAAGTTTTTGACAGGAAGCCCCTAGAAGTACTGTCTCCAACTCCAGTCCTTGTAACCAACTGTGCTATCTCATTGGCTCTTCAGAAATATGAAGTGCTCAACCAACCTTCATTGATTAGGAAACAGACAAGGTTCAGGACAAATAAAAAATATCCAGGAAAGTTTTATCCCATTCTCTGTTATATGCTTTAAAGATGTGAGTTTACTTTGACAAAGAAAATGCCTCTTCATATGCACACTTCGTATCTGTATCCATGACAACCCAAACCATACCAAACAATAATATAATCAGCCATAAGCAAACCAGCTTCTCTCAATAATCCTGCCACTTCAATGGAATTGCTTGAGATGGTCCCTTTGTCATAAAAACATGCTCTGCTGCACCATGAAAACAAGGTTGTTTACTGATGGGCGCATTTGGAGGGGCAACAGTGAAGTTCTGCATTGCTCTGCTGCTACATGGGGCTCTTTTCTACACTATGGGTTATGGATCTGATATATCTTCCACATGGACAATCATAAGCCTGTATGGAATAGTGACCAACCCTTCTGCTTAAAAAGAGACTAGTCATTTTCATTCTAGGTGGAAGTCAACTATCAATGTTGGTTGCATTTCCCAGTCATTTGATATACCATTACATTAGGAGCAGTTATTCCTTTCTTTCTGAAAGAAAGTTGTCATGGGCATCAGCAGGAAAGCAATGGATTAAGTAATCCATCAGACGAGAATTTTTAAGCACCAACATTAGAATAACATTCTTGTTTCCATAGAAAATGCAGTAGAATGTCAACCTTCATTAGATTCTGAACCAATATAATCTGATTATGTCCCAGAAATCTCAATTGGTGATTCCTTCCAGACATTAGAAACAAAAGCAATAATTAACTTCTAAATATAAAATAATCAGCATCCATTTGAAAGGGCTGATGACACTTAAGGACTTGTTGGGTTTCTCCTCTTTCTTATCAAACTGGGAGGTTAAAAATGGAGCCATACCATGCTTTCTGTTCCTCGCGTTGCAGAATCAACATGACTTGTCAACCAAATAACCATGAACCATGCAACCTCTTGATCAGAGAAGAACACTAACTCAGTGCTGTTTCTTCTTTCCTTTTCCAATTTGCTTCTTATGGATTGAGGACTTGTGCATTCCTGTCAGTACAAACACCAGCAGATAGCCAAAAATGTAATATCTCTTCATCTTTTGCATTGTCGTCGAGTCCATAGCCATGTACTGGAAGGAACAGAAGTCACCACCAAGATTGGTGAAAATTTTCAACAACCCGAGGAGCATGATATTTCTACATCTTAATCAGAAATAGTGAAACAACTACACTTCCTCTTGATAACAGATTCTCCAGTTATCATTATGTTCGACAGTGCTTGTGACATCTGAGTTGAATTTGGCATGGATGTAGAGAATTTAAATACTCCATTAATTTTCAAGCATCCCATGGGAGAGGATAATTTGGTTGGTGTCCTTTTCCTAATTGTCTTAGAAAACTCATGCAGAGATGTGTGCAACAAGTTTGCCCCAAGTCTTCGGCTGTTGCTTGGAAAAGAAAGAATGCCTGCACAGACATCTCTAGCATGTCTCCAACTAAATGAAAGCATACAAAAGTCTGAAAGCATTAAACAAATTGTCCATCCAAGACTAATAATATATTCACCAAGTAAACAACAAAGTGGAAGAAGGACAATTTCATGCACACAATTAAAAAAATACAATATTTTATGCCCCTCAAAATTGACAATATCATGAATACTATCGATACGAATATACACATGAAACTTTTGACATATATCTTCATATAGTTTTAAATCGGAAGAACATTCATTATATTTTTATATCTTTAGAAGAGTATCTACGACATATCAAAGGGTGGAAGGGGGTCCATAAATGTTTGTCAATGATAGAAATATCTATGATATTTGCAACTTCAACAAAGTATCCATATTAGCCATAAATGTGCTGAAGGATACCAATGGAATTGCTCACGGAGAACCATTTAAGAACACAATGTAGGACAAACCAGAATCTACAGTGATACCCCTCCAATAATTGCAGGCATGATCTTAGCTCCAACCACCAACCTCAAAAGCATACATAAATGAATTGATGAATCTCTTAAGTAAGAAAAGACCAGCTATTGTTGAGATGCTATATTATGAACTCTATCCAGTTCTGCTACTTATATAATTTGTTTCTGCTATTTTAAATTTAAGGACTAAGTTTTCCAGTTCCAGACTAAGAATCAAGCTTTTAGGTAAACCAGGAGAAACCTATTATAATATTCAGGTAGTTGTCAGGATGTCTTGCATTGTTCAGCCATGCCATACTAAAGAAAAAGGTACAGAGGCAAGGTGTTTGTAAGCATTTGTATATGAGAAGAACACAAACTACTTGTACATGGATGAAGACTTGGATATAGCACCAACCAAACCTTGCTCATGCCAAAATCTCTAAGAGGTAAAACATAGTTCTTTCTAAAGAAGAATTACAGCAGAAACTAACAGAGCATAAACGCAGAGTGGATAGAAGAAGAAAAGATTCTCTCTTAGGCAATTTCACATATACCTTCCGTTGCTCCAAAAGCGTAATCAGGAAATAGCTACTGCCACGTTCTAAAGAAGCTAAAATTTCATGGCACAACGGAGTTCAATTACAAAGCTATTAGCTTCATGGCCTTGGAATCAAAACCATATATGAGACATAAATCTCCAGTTTAGTGTTCCGAAAACAAATGGTTCGGAAATTGGACTACCGAAGCGGTTCTGTGAGAAAATTGTGTTGCAAGATATCAGTCGGAAGCGGACCAGACCGGGTTGGTTCAACCCGACCAATGTTATGGCCCAACTAATGCAAACGGGCCAAACCCATAGAGTTCCAATGCATGGAAGATGAATAAAAGCCGTAGGATTCGAATCCGACGGTAGAAAGTGGAACGTTAGTCATTCTAGGGTTCAAGACGCAAGACAGATTCCTATAACTCGAAGCAGTAGTGCTTTGGCTCATCCGTCCTCTGCCGCTGCCGCTGCCGCCGCCGCCGCCGCCGCGTCCTCGCGGAGCTGTCGGTGAGTTCGCTCCCGCGTCTCTCCTCCAAACCCCTAAGTCAGCCCTCTTCGGGGGATTGCTGTTCTCTCTAACTCAGTTTCGGGCTTTGATGCCCATGTAGTATAAACTTCAAATCCCTAAGCTCATGACATTCTTGTTTTGATCTTGAAGGTTTGAAGGAGGGACGAGAGACTTATCTGAACAATGAGGTATTACAAGTTACCGTTAGTCTTTCTTTCTGGATGTCGTTGTCGAGTTCATGCTTGACATGCCTATATCAGTTTTCTTTTGTTTTGGTTACTTCTCCTTTTATGTTGGATCGATATCGTATTGCTTGATGCGGTAGGTAATCTTGCCAGTTATATAAATTATTTCATTTATTTTGTTATGTTTTGTATCGTTTAGTAATCAATCGTCTGCATGTCAATTTTATGTTGCGTTCATCAAAATGTGTAAACAATTAAAATATTTGTTCTTTTGAGTGTAGTTTATTGCTTGCACCATCTTTTTATTGCCAAAAGTAAAATTATATTAATAAAAACTAAGATCAAACCAATCTACAAAACAACCCATTAAGGTCATTACTCACAAAATTGAGAAGCTCTCGTGGGAAATTATTGCACCACAAAAAAATGGAGTTTAGTAATCCTGGCCTTGGGTAGCTACCCAATTTGTCACCTGATTATACTCCCTATAACAGTGATTATAAATAAACTCTTCAAAAATTTTGGCAATGTGTAAGATGTCATAAATAACATTCATGTCTTCCGAAGAGGTGTCCGTGAAGATCAAGCTAGTAGTTCCGTAATCAGTTTCCAGTTGAACTTACCTAAAGGCCCTCCTCCAAGCTTGAAGCAAACTGTCGGTAATTGTCAGAGCTTCAAACTGTATTGCAGACGGTATCTGTGCAAACTTTGTCCTGTCATCAGCATCCCTAATCACAAAGCCTAGATCCCCATATTGCACAAAAAGGACCCATCATCAGCATTGACTTTGCACCGCATCAGTGGTGGTTTTGAGACTAAATCGAATGACATTGCACAAATTTCTTCATTCAGCATTGGTTACTCTAGCATAAAAACTAGTGACAACTGGAATTTGCGCCAGAGCCTCTTAACATATGGATTTTAATCTCTGAAAACCTTCTTATTGCGAGTTTTAGATATCATCCATAACTGATTTGTTATGGCTGAGATTATACCTTGTGTAATGTGAGTTCCCTTCTTGAGCCAATCCCCATATGCCTCCTTGTGTAGTGTCCTTATGTTGTGAGCTCCAATTAAAACTAGTTGCTAACATATGCCAAGGTTTTTTTTTTAGCAAACTCACATTGAAAACACAAGTGGTCAACCGACTCCATATTTGGGTTACATAAGGGGCAATCTAGTCCAATAGTGATGTCTATCCTGTTCAACCTATCAGCAGTTTGTAATTTTTTTATGTAAGAGCTTCCATCTAAAGTTTTGTACTCTTGGCCCAACAGGGATCTGCTACATAGCCTACTGATCTTTCCTATTAGGAACTTCTCGCTGGGTCTGCAATCTAAAATATTTATAGGCAGCATTAGCTGTAGCTTTGCCCACAATATCGCCTTACTGAGGTTGCACTCTTTGCCCACAATTTGTGCAACCTCAGTAACATTAATAATTTGAACAATATCAAACTATACATTTTCCAAGAGCGACCAAGAAACCAACTACCATCTTTGAAAAGAGAGTTAATCATGAGATCAAAGGTATTAAAATTAATGTTTAAAAAGTTGGTTGCTTGACAAGAGGTGTATGAAATATTCAACTCTCAGAAATAATATTAGTTTCTTTGTCACGACCAATATTCTTAACAAATAGATGCTAACTCCAGCTAGTATTTCAAGATTCAGGTATAAGCCAAGGATACAACAATGTTTCATAAGTTGTTATCCTGATTAAGATATCTCATGGTAACTCGCTTTCACGGTATATCTAAACATTCTGAGATTCAGGATGCCTAAACTAGCATTATCACTGGAGTTGATTTTTTGTCGTAAGCAACCAAATGAAGGTCTTAGGGTTGGCATTTTCTGCCAACAAGAAGAAGAGTTCATAATTTGTTCAATCTTACACATTCTACCTTCAGACATCCAAGTAACGCTAAGGTTATGCAAACGTATGGAGCATCCTAAATCGACCACATGAGTATGTTACATCCATATCAAAAAAGATTCCAGCATGATTGCTCCTTTTTCTAGACATTGGACAGTGCTTCAGATGTGTGTATAAATCGAGCATTATGCAAGCTAATAATGATAAAAATGAATGTGTTATTAACACTTTATATTTAATGTTTTATGTTCATATACTCAATTGGTTGGTAATTCTGAATGGAGGATAGAAGACTTTTGTGATGGAATTTTATTTGTCCTCGATTAGAGGTTTTGCTATTTAGTCATTGTAGATTCTGTTTCCTTTATATTTAATTTAGTGTTTCAATTTTAGCTGACAACCCTTGTAGTTTGATGCTGCAATTGTTACTCAGGATTCAGATTTATGTAAGATTTCTGTGTGGCATGCAATATATTAGTTCTCTTTCACCTGATATATCGGGTTCTTAAAACATGCAATTTGTTTGTTACTTTTATTTTTCAGAATTCTATCATCAATTTGCAGATATGTTTTTGAATCACCATATTCGTTTATGTACTTATTAACTTACAGTAAAACGATTTTCTATCTTTGTTTCATGTGGTTATCATGTTGAACACATTTTTATTACCATCACAGCAAGCTACAGAGTGATGTCCTGAGGGAAGCTATCTCCCAGGTTGTTGGTGATTCTCGGGAGAAGAAGCGTAAATTTACTGAAACTGTTGAGTTACAAATTGGGCTGAAGAATTATGATCCTCAAAAGGACAAACGATTCAGCGGGTCTGTGAAGCTACCACATATTCCTCGCCCAAAAATGAAAGTGTGCATGCTTGGTGATGCTCAACATGTTGAGGAGGTAAGAAATTTAATGTTATGCTTTTAGATCTATTTGTTATAGGTATTATTTAGAGGGCCTTTTTGTCGATTGTACAATCCATGAGACTTTTGGTGTTTAATTAATTGTCAATTGACTCATTTGCATCATGTTATTTCTGCTATTATGTGCAACTATTTAAGTAATTCTCAGTTCATTATAATTTAATCACCTGAAGGCCATGTACCACTATCTATGTGGTCAACCATGTATTTGTTAATGTTGGTCTTCTGGTAAAAGTAGGTAGTAGCTAGTGTTACCTGGATTATCAGATCTACCTGCAAGTGTCATGTTGAATGTGTATGTGCTGTGCATACATGTGAGTTGAATATTTATCTACTATTTAATTGTAGCTTTGTGAGTTCCTCCAACTAATCAATACAAACTACATGATGATAGTATGAAAGGATCATATTATAAATTATCTATGGTTTCTCAGCAATTAAAGAAATGTCACTTATGCATGAAATATACATGTTCCCTTGTGAATTTTCATTACTTGATTATGTTCGCTTTATGAAAGCAGTTATGATGCTTGTCTGGTTCTGATTCATGCACATCTGGTTGCACAATATTGTACTAATGCTTGCTGTTGTCATCTCAGGCAGAGAAGATAGGATTGGATTATATGGACGTTGAGAGTTTGAAAAAGATGAACAAAAATAAGAAGTTGGTAAAAAAACTTGCTAAGAAATATCATGCTTTCCTAGCATCAGAAGCTATTATCAAGCAGATTCCTCGTCTCCTTGGTCCTGGTCTTAACAAGGCAGGCAAGCACTATTGCTTTTAACTCGTATTGCATATACAATGACTGTGAGAGTGCAGTTATTTTTGTATGGCATTATGAAATATCTTACCAAAGTTTTAGTTGCTATATTTTCTGTGTCTTTTGTTGTATTCTTGTTTCAGGAAATAAATTTTAGCCTCACATTTAACATTAGTCATATAATGGTAATCTCTAAGTGGCCAATTTCATGAATTAACTGGCTACTTCTTACTGCCATATAAAACTAAGATAAAAAATGTTGTGTGAGAAATCAATTACTGGATCGTTATAATCATTTAAATATTATTTTGGGAATTTAGACAGTTGTGTGTGGGATCTATATTTATTGTTTGAAACACAAGATAGCTTTTGGTCCTTTGATAAGTGCATTCATTTTGATTGATATATTTATTGAAATGGAAAATTTTAATTGTTTTCATATGGAAATTGAGAATATTTTTGTGAACGTGGCACTGTCACGAGTGATATATTGTTCTGTTTAGTATTTTGATCAAGTTGATAATGGACTATAATGATGCAGCCTCACTAGTGATATACTGTTTTGTTTGTTTTTTTGATTGAGCTGATCACAAAGTATGATCTATGCTGCCCTCACGTGAGGAAAGCTAAAACTAAACTAACATGATGGTAATCATTAGTAGGAGGTTCATGAAAAAAATTGACAGATTGGTTTATTGCGGCACACTGATTAATGTCAGGCCCTAACTGCTAAGGTGGAATTCAGTTCCTATCACCTTGAACTTGAAATCTTGCAGTCCATTTTTATAGTCTGTGCATGTGTATTCATTTGTTTGTCCATTAATTTTGTTGTGTTCAGTGCTTACCCTTTAGATCAATCGAGTTGTATGAAGATCTTGTATGAGGTCTTTCTTTTCTGATATTTATATACTTCGGCAAAGCCTTTGAATTGTATTTTTCACATGCAGGGAAATTTCCCACATTGGTTACCCACCAAGAATCTTTGGAGGCAAAAGTTAATGAGACAAAGGCCATGGTGAAGTTTCAACTCAAAAAAGTTCTTTGCATGGGCGTAGCTGTGGGCAACTGTGCAATGGAGGAGAAGCAGATCTTTCAGAACGTGCAACTCAGTGTCAATTTCCTTGTGTCTTTGCTGAAGAAGAACTGGCAAAATGTGGGTTCTTTGTCATCCTTATTTTACTATGTTTCATATTAGTCAATCATCTATGTTTCATATCTTTCATTTCTAAATTGCCTTAGAATTAATCAAGTTATATTGTTGTCCATGCCATGGTTAATGTTCCCCCTGCATTCCATTTAAGTAAATAAATGTCTAGATCCAAGAGTATAGAAAGTGATACCTTACTCATCACTCCCATATTTCTTCTGTATTCCAACTCTATTTTTACTGTCAATTAAAACTCAAGAAACCCGTGTTTACTTCTCAAGGCATTGATTTGTAGTCAGATATCTGCAATGTTTTAAGTATTGAGTCAATCTAGTTCATCATGTGTTTCTGTACTAACTCTTAAAGAGATTTCTTGCAGGTGAGGTGCTTGTACCTGAAGAGTACGATGGGGAAGCCATACAGAGTATTCTAACTGGTCTACAATACTGTCCATTAAGCAGAACTATGTCTTCTATTGAGTCTCCAATCGAACTATTTGTTTATTAAGCAGTATCTTCTACTGTGAGACATTTCTTGTTTGACTTACAACATCATGTTTTGACTTAAATTCCATTTTTGTTCTCTTCATTTCGTTTACTTGCCATCGTAATCTAGGATTCATGCAAAAGCCCAAAGATAGCTAACACGGCACTGTGCTCGCCAGTTAGCCGAGCCAGGAATCATCATTTCCTACATTGCATCGGCGATGGGCCCCGCTCCTCCAGAGTCCCTTGGTTGGTGGGGTCCGCAATGGGGGTGTGTGGCGGAACCCAGTTCCCTGGCCTGAGAAAAGAGCCTTTATGACGGGCGCGTGCCGGTCCATACCCCGGGTTCCGTGAACCACCGAACCCCACCCATACCTCGTGGCCCCCCGTCACATGCTACCTGTGGGGTCCGCAGTGGGTTAGAATGGTGAACAAGGATCTCCGGTCCGCGGAAAAATAGGGAAACGCTGTTTGACGGGCATGTGCCGGTCGACGTGAGCTAGAGACCGGCGCACCCACAGTTCTGAGAGAAACGAGTCCAACGGCCCCCCTCCGCCGTCCGATTAGATTTGATCTGCCGCAAGTCCGATCCCTAATTCTCTTCTTCTTATTTCCCCTTTTATACGTCTTTTTAATAGAGAACTCCCCCGAAGCTATCACGACGGCGGTCGGGGGCGGGGATGTCGCAGGTGCTCCAGATATCGACGCCACCGCACAATTGTACCCGCTCCTTCTCGTCCACTAACCGCTGGTCATCGTCTCTTCCTCGTCTCTGCAGCTCCCGGGACGCGCTCCTCGGAAGCCCTGACCCCCGGTGGGCGGCGCTGCAGAGGGAACTGAGGTGCGAGGGTCGTCACACCTGTCTCTTCGCAGACAACCGCAAACAGGTCTTTAGCTTTAAGCTCTTTCTAAAGCTGGATACTTTTCTTCTATGTTTTAACAGTTAGTGGTCTTACTGTTGATCTATCGGTGTGTTTGATTCGTCCATTGAATGATCGATGAATGCTATGACATGCTTCGTGTATCGCTTTTCTAGCGTTATATAGCTTGGCATAGTAGATTGATGAATTGTCTTTAATTAGGCCTGATAACAAGTCTAAGATTAGGAGAACGACAACACTAAAATGTTCAGAAGTTTAATATGCTCGATTGGTCTACTATAACCGCTTGATTCAGTGTCCCTCGCAATGGGAATGATTAGAGAATATAGTTCTTATAGCAGAGCAAATATGAGTTCTCAAAAGGCCCGTCTATAGTTTGCTGCAAATTTCTTGCTAAAGTACATTATTATAATTCACATAAAGTAAAGATAGATATACATGAGATAATTGCACACACTCTAAAAGTATCAGAGTTGGCACCAATAACAGATGGAGTTCTCAAAAGTCCTGTATATACTTTGCTGCCAAATTTCTTGCTAAAGTACATTATTATAATTCATATAATGATAGATACACATGAGATAATTGCACACACTCTAAAAGTATCAGAGTTGGCACCAATAACAGATGGAGTTCTCAAAAGTCCTGTATATACTTTGCTGCCAAATTTCTTGCTAAAGTACATTATTATAATTCATATAATGATAGATACACATGAGATAATTGCATACTCTTAAAAAGTATCAGAGTTGGCACCAATAACAGATAGAAGTTCTATGTCTGCACTGTGTATTTATTGTTGTACACGGGAGAAGTATCACATGTATGGTGGTATTGTAGATCTAGTGATGTTAGAAAATCTTGCTGTCACTAGAATGTTGCTTAATTCCAGATCTAGAAGTCTGTCTTCTCATATTAAGAATTTGTAGGTTGGGTCCCATTCATTCACCATTGGTGAGTCACCGAAAGGTAATCTATGCTTTTTCTAATGGTATATGATTATTCTATCACTTTATTTGTATTTTGTGATTTTTTTTATTCAGTAGTATGTATTGATTTTTTTTTCTTTAGATTAAGAATTATGTTGACAATAGTAAGGACAAAGATGCAGCCATGTAACTTGAATTTTAGCAACCAGCACACGCAATCTTTAGCTAGTGATGAAATATTTTGTGAAGTGACCAGCAAGGCATCTCGTTTACATTTCAAAAGATAGCCTTCTTTTTTACTAGATATCAAAGAGCTTAATCTCCCATCCAGTGGAATTTATTGTGGTTCGCTATTCTAGATATCTTCTTCCTTATTGATTGTCAAAATTCTCTTCGGTCTACCGCAGCCGTCTACACTTTAGTAGGAGACAGAATGTGATTTGTTATATCTAAGGGAATGCCTGGAGTTGCCTACCTAGCACTAAAAGAGAATCTCCACTCTGTAATGTTCTTATTAATTGAAATTTGAAATGATCAGTAAGCTCTCTGCATTTCCATGATATATGAAGCCTTTACCTACTTTGGCCATACTAGATGTCTGGCAGTTTATTATTTCCAACATCAACATATAAATTTATCCTTGATTGATTGTCATGCTAAGATATTCTGTTATCGGGGACCATTATCTCGTATCTTGGTGGGTTCAAAGTCAGTTTACTTCCTGTTTTGGCTGCAGGAGCAAGCTAGACAAGCACTAGAAAGTGCTCTTGGTGAGAAGAAGACCGAGTTTGAAAAATGGAGTAAAGAAATTGAGAAGAGGCAGGAAAAGGGTGGTGGCGGTGCATCAGGTCGTGGAGGCTGGTTTGGAGGTGGTGGCTGGTTTGGGTGGTTTGGTGAAGAAAATTTCTGGGAGGAGGCACAACAAGCTATCCTGACTATTGTCGGTATTGTTTCCCTGGTCAGTAAGCAGATGCCTTATGGTGCTTGAGATGTTATTTCTAATTTTTATTTTTCTTTTTTTTCCTTTTTTCCCTGCTAATACATATATTCTGTTCACAGTATCTCCTGATCGCAAAAGGCAATGTAATGTTTGCAGTCGTCTTCAATTCGTTGCTGTTTGTGTTGCGAGGTATGAGGAACTGGCTCGCTTTCGTATCGTCATGCTTGTCGAGGAAAACTTTTGCACTTGGGTCCCAGCCTGGACCTGTATCCAATGAGGTTAAAATACATCAGACCCAATTGTCTGCTAAAGAGAGAGTGATAAAGAAATGGGGAATGGACTAAGTCTTTGTTGGCCCACATTTTGTTGTTTTCGCTTAGGAGTGTAAGTTTATCTGTCTGTCATCAGTGGATGCTCATTTGATGGCCAAAAAAACATTCAAGCAGTTGTTAACATGACTTCCAGATACTTTTGTGTCTGCTTGTGCAATTGATGATTCTAAATGTTTGTCCTGAGTATTTCCAGTGTAAGGTTCATGATTTTTCCAAAGAGGAGTCGAATCAATTTCTGGTGTGAATCAAGAAAATAATCTCTCTATCTACAAGGATAAGACAAAAGTTCTCATAGATCGAGTGTAAGTTCAATTTCCATAGGTCTTATTACATTTAATAAAAACTTAATTGTAAGATTTTTTTTATTGTTATTTATTATCTTAGATCATTGTTTGATGTTGGATACAGGATTGCCTCCAGTAACCTTTGGATTTTGATTAGTTTGCTCTTGCTTATTTGCATCATCGACCCTCTTTGGATTCTAGTAATCATCACTCTCATGTTTTCTTATTAATAAGCTTCAGGATAGATCTCCCACCCAAGCTTACCAAAAAATAATAATAATAATAATGGTGCTTCTTATCTTGTTCTTTGTTTCCATGTCTTGTTGTTGTTTATTGTCTCTGCATGTACATACTTGTATTCATAAGAGGAATCACCAAAGTCATCTGTAATGTCACCGATACTACTTATCATTCATAAGCTGAAGTCTCATTGGAGGCTATTTTGCCGACAAACCACAGCAAAAGACACACCCGTCGATGATCCACAAGCGCAGGCACCGCCGACCATCGGCCCATATAAAGCCGCCGAGCCGACCTGCGTTGTACAACACCAAAGCTTCCGTTCGTAGCCCTCATGGCGGCGATCCGATCACCGGCCACACCACTTCTCCTCGCTTGCTCCATGCTCGCCTTCGTCGGAGGACTCCACGCCGGAAGCATAGCCATCTACTGGGGGCAGAACGGCAACGAGGCAACCCTGGCCGAGACCTGCGCCTCCGGGAACTACAAGTTCGTCATCGTCGCCTTCCTCCCCACCTTCGGCAACGGTCAGACGCCCATCATCAACCTCGCCGGCCACTGCGACCCCTACTCCAACGGCTGCACCGGGCTGAGCCGCGACATCGCGGCCTGCCAGCGCGCCGGCATCAAGGTGCTGCTCTCCATCGGCGGCGGCGTGGGGAGCTACTACCTCTCCTCCCGCGAAGACGCCAGGCGGGTCGCCACCTACATCTGGAGCAACTTCCTCGGCGGCTCCTCGTCGTCCCCGCGGCCGCTCGGGAACGCCGTCCTGGACGGCGTCGACTTCGACATCGAGGGCGGCACCGACAAGCACTGGGACGAGCTCGCCGGGTTCCTCAAGGCCTACAGCAGCAGAGGCAAGAAGGTGTACCTGAGTGCAGCGCCGCAGTGCCCTTTCCCCGACGCATGGATCGGCAGCGCCCTCACCACCGGCCTCTTCGACTTCGTGTGGGTTCAGTTCTACAACAACCCACAGTGCCAGTACAGCCCCGGCAACGCCAGAAACATGGCGGACGCATGGAAACAGTGGACCGCCATCCCTGCGACGAAGGTCTTCCTTGGGCTTCCTGCTGCTCCTCAGGCAGCCGGCAGTGGCTTCGTTCCGGCTGAGGAGCTCATATCCAAGGTACTGCCGATCGTGAAGAGCTCCCACAAGTACGGAGGCATCATGCTGTGGTCGAAGTACTACGACGAATTCACTGGGTATAGCTCAAAGATTAAGCACTACGTGTAATGTGCAGTGCAGTGACTTACTGTGTCACTCACCCATCTACCTATCTATCGATCTATGTTGTGTGTGTCTCTAAATCGCAGCCTATACCGCCTCATTATAAGCATCAATGTGAAGGTATCGCGGAATGTTATGATTACTTTCGACATCTTTTTATCGTTCAAGTCACTTTGATTGTTATGTTTAAGCCGCAATGCTCGTTTAGTCCGCATTCATGATGGCTTCAGCTTGTTGTCCTTTGTCCGAGGCACAGGAGATGTTTAGTATTCTATTACAGTTTTTTTTTTTTTTTTTAAGAGAGGAGGATAGAGAATCTAAGATAAGACAGGAGGAGGAGAGAGTTTGGTTTGTGTAAGAATATTCTATGTCTACATCATATCTATATAGAATCCAAATCAAAAATGTAAGCGGGATTCCATTAGATGAATCTTTAAACAAAACATGCCTTGTAGCAAATAATTCAGCATATTCTAGGGAGTACATTTTTGTTTTCGCTTCACGAATATTATAAATTTTTTACACTGATATGCAATGCCTAATTTCTCATCGAATAGCGATGATTCTTTTAGTGCCTCTTCTGAATGTACAGATGCAAATTACATTTATTAGATCGCCTGAAGCTTATCGTTGTGGTTAGACGTAGATTTCTTAAGAGCAATTTCTACTCCCTATACTGAATGTTTTGGTATTTGGGAAGAAGGCCTCTCAAGAACAATGCGCGAGGGGATTTGTAATTTGAACATGAACACCGAGTCTTTTCTAATTCTATTTTTGTGCTTTGAACACTCAAAACATATTGTTTGAATTATTATAGAACTTACTAAGGATGTTAGTGCCCTCATATGTCTTAAGAGCTGTTGACCTGCCCACTCATAATTAGATAATTTTTTATCAACGTAGAAATTTTTCTAATCTTTGGAAACGTTCTCCTCCTTCTCTCTCTCTCTCTCTCTCTCTCTCTCTCTCTCTCTCTCTCTCTCTCTCTCTACTTCATTTTGTAATCGTCATAAATGAGTGAAATGAGTTGTTTTTTTATTTAAAAAGAGAGAACATCATTGGCGCATTTGTACCATCGTTAAAGTACAAATGATGTCGTGTAATAGTGAATTTTGTCTAAGATTTTAAAATTTGATTGCATTTTGAAGGATTCCAGTAAAAATTACTTTTTATATTATGATCTATAAAGCTGCAATATTGTGAATTTATATAGGTTCGGAAGGATTTGATTGTTATTCAATTATGCTCATGAATCATTTCATGATTGATGTGATGGAGATACTAAAGATAAGTATATCAAGATCATAATCTATCAATCATTTGATGTATGATTTATAATAGATTCTCAATCATGTATCTGTAAGATTGAGCTTACATCACGGATATCAATCTTAGAGTAATGTGAGTGAAACACCTTATGAGTAAATGAATTTATGAGATAGTCTTCTAGTTAGACAAAAATATAGATATGAGATACATGTAATTGACGTCTCGCAACAATTAAATCTCTGATGAAATAAAAATCGATAGCAAAATGCTTCATATGAAAATTTTAAAAAAATTAAATTGGAGCATATATAGGTAGCATTGATTGTTGTGACGATAAATTATTGAAGTAGAGTGAGATGTGACACTAAGTTTGTGAAGTAAATTAGTAACTTAACTAAGTTCTGCAATAGTAGTGGCAGTGCCACGATACTTGACTTTTGTCATCTTTGATCTGAAACATTGTTTAGTTGGTCTTCGTGGTCAAAGTTTCCTTCTTTGCG
Organism: Ensete glaucum; assembly: GCA_021527575.1. NCBI lineage: Eukaryota > Viridiplantae > Streptophyta > Magnoliopsida > Zingiberales > Musaceae > Ensete > Ensete glaucum. The sequence goes on along the minus strand of CM038553.1, from coordinate 7,238,608 downwards.
AATGTATCCTTCCGCTTCTCAGTTAGCTCTCCGGTCGTCGACGACTGCACCAAAGGCCGCGATCGAGGGGGGGGAGGTGCCACCCCGACTCGACCCCTCCGACGATCAAGTCAGCTAGGTGAATTATTATGTGTAGTATATTTAATGTTGAAGAAAGTCTCATTGCTTATTTGTCTAGCCAACTTTTATACTACTTGGGGATGTAGAAGTCATGAGAAGTGGGTTAATGTGCATGGGTGATAGGTTGGTGTCGTACGAAAGGAAACCTTACGGTAGAGGTAACTTAGGAGACTTATGGAAGGAAACATTACGATGGAGGCAAGAGATGTGACCTGAGTCTAGCCCCTCGAGCGGTGGTCCAAGGCAGCGCTTCTTCCTGAGACTTTGATTTGAGTTAAGTCGATCGTGTCTACTTGATTTTTGGAAGGTGACGTAAAAATATATATTGGATGGGTCAAAATATATCCTATCAATAATATATTAGTTTTATTAATAACGGAATGAGTAACAAACTTGTTTGAAATGAAATGGAACTTAACAAGAGAATAACTATTCTTGCATACAGGATGATAGATGACTAAAAGGATGATGCATATATTGATCGAGGCAACACGAATAAGTTAGTGACTTGTGAATTTGCTTGTGATGGTCACTCGTATATGTCCTTATTTCAATCTCCAACTAAGGATGCTTTTGTATTAAAATCTATTACAAGAAATAAGTTAAGGAAGAACTTAATAAAATATTATTTTTTATTTTTAAAATAAAAAATATATATATATATTTTTTTTTACGAGATGCACATGAAACATCATCATCGAGTTTAAATATGAGATCATGTGTGAATTAAGTATCATGGCCATTACTAATGATGATGTTCTCATTACCATCATAGTTAAAAGATGATATGATGTAAAGGCCTAAAGTCGATAACTCAATTGCCTAAAGAAGTAGATGTTAATCCAAATCAACATACTTTTATTATATATCCCACTTTGTTACAAATGATTCTTTCATTCATTGTTGATGTACGCCATAACTTTTGATAGTTGTTTTCATTGTTGGGATTGAAATTATTATTATTCGGGTTACCCTTCCTTCCCCTCGCCAAAAGAAACCCTACCTTCCTCCTAATTCTGTAGATAAACCAATTGAAATATCATCGTTTTAGAAAACATTCTAACATTCACTAAAATGAACAAGAGAGTTTGATTACCACAAATGCACCAGATTACAGTCCTCAGGATTAGCTGACTCCTTGAATCATCAAACTCATACAAGAACATACAAGGAACGAGTCCTTTCACGCCAGCAAACTCGAAGAAATCATTTGCATGAATCTAGATTTGCACTAAGCAAATTCTCTACCACAAACAGATAGAAATTTGTTGCATACACCCCCGTCGAAAAAACGAACAGAAAGAAAGAAAACAAGAGGGACAACAAATACAAAAGTAAAAAAAGGAGCACTGGTCTATGGGACGATGAATGGTATGATCATCAACAGGAAATCATCATAGGAAAATGTTGCAGATCCTGTGTACCGAGTGTCTTTTTCCTTGAATTTTTCTGTTAATCCCTGAGAATTTGTTAAAGAAAGAGTCAGAATTTGTTTATAACATCATCCTAAGATGTTAGGAACATTGCAAAGAGAAAGCAAGTTCAAAAAGCATGCACATTAAATCAACCTAGTGAACCTGAAAACCCTTTTAGTTGGCCGACAGCAGCAAAAGAACAAGGATTTGCATATCTTCGACCAAAGCAAGGTCGTCTCTCTTTGATAGAAATTGCTGGCGTGGTGCAAGCACAAAATGACCAGCAAATTGTTTGTGGCTAATATAGTAAATGTTCAATGACTGAACCTCATTAAGCCAAATTTCTCTAATCAGGCTTCCAACAGTTTTTTCTATATAAAAATCTTAATTTAAATGTCTGAACCAAAAATCAGAGTGCTCATAAGTCAAAACGATAATAAACATCTAACTATTACACATAATAGAAGATGGTAAATCAAAGAAAGGCCAACGATGCTTTCTGTTAAGTTATCTCAAAGCAATCAGAAAACTTCATGTATAGTTTGGGTTTACATACCTTCACAATCATCCCACACCTGCAAAGACAACAACTCAAGTAGATTAGTGAAAGGTCATCGCATGCATAAATGAGGGCACATCACACTTGAAACAAGCACTCACTCTACAAAGTTGTCAAAGTTAAGTGCACCCCTGCCGTAGACATCTGTGTAATTGGACATCAGAACTTGGATAACAGAAGGCGGAACTGCATATCCAAGGCTAATGAGTGCATCTTTTAGTTCCACCGAGTCAATTTTTCCACTACGATCTCGGTCAAACCTATAGAAGATGGCCTAGAAGCAAAGAAGATTCCACATTCTCATTATCTTTTCCATGCATATTGTTTGAAGTAATTATTATATTGTAAAGACAAGTCCGGGGCAAGCAACATATGCAAGGATCAGTTATTGAAAATAAAAAGACAAATTCAAGCTCTGGTATATAACCTAACATGATCCTCATACCTCCACTGAGCATGTGAGACAGTTAGAAACAGAACTCATTCCAAATAAAAACCAATGTACATAGGCTGGGCATATTTGATTATGCCAACGTCTGTGGATACAAAATATATTCTACTCTCAATTTGAATCCCCAAAAGGCAATCAATGGGTTTGTCTTACATAAAGTAGGCTATGTAGGTCTTGGAGACCTGGTACTTCGAAGCATCATATCTGGTATAAATGAGGTTGATCGAGGTAGGCCAACTAAGACTTCATATAGCTGCCATAATGTAAAGGCACATTGATCTTCTCGGCATAACAGTTGTTCATGAGCAACACTATTAATATACAACTATATACATCAAGCAAATCAGAAGCAACAAACCCCTTGATTCAATGCTCCCCAAATTGGTGGTGACCTCATCATTTAGCATAATGTAACAGAACAAGAAAAAGTTCTCATTAAGAAGCATGAAGTGGAAGTCACTGGTCATCAGTAGCAAAGTCAGAAGGCCAGACCAAAGGAAATGGAGAAATACAAGCTAGTTTCTTCTCTCTTTTTTTTCCAATCTAGTCATCCAAACTCTGACAAGTGATTTAAAAAAGACTGCAAAGAACCAGTTTCTCTTGCACATTTGCTGGGTTTGAGGAGCTAAATTCTAGTCCTTATCTAGTTTACCTTCCCTCAGTCCTCCCATATCAATCACCTTAGATTGTAGGAAACTTTCTATACCTAGTAACCAGAAACTTTCTGTACCTAATAGCTGCTATACTCTTGTCTGTTTCAATCAAAATCATTATTCTGATCGGCCTTTAAGTTTCTCTATGAGCAAATGATTCATCATTTATGATGGACTGCACTAAATGAATATTGCAGTACTTCTATAAACTAATTTGAGCAAATATAACCATGTTGAGTCATCTCATACTAAGGTTTCCTTCTGTTTCATACGTTGAGAAAGACCTAGAGCTTATTTGTCAACATAAGGGACAAAAATAGGTAAAAATATTAGGTTTCAACCACAAAAAAATAAGAATTCCATAAAAAATTATACCCTTGTGATCGCTGTCCCGAGCAATTGTTTTCCTATAACTTCCATTCCTAACTTTTTTAGAGTCATCATGGGCACTACACACTCTTACAGCTGCTAGGGTCATGGATTGACTAATTCTAAACATTTCCAATCAAGTCTGATCTCTACATTAGCTAGTGAAATCAACCAAATCCGAATCATATACTCTGCTTGCGGAATAACTTTATCACATAACCATTTCAAAATATGGAGGAAATCACAAGAAGACAGGGCTTACCTGCCATTGCCCGAGACAACCCCAAAGGGCAGCAAATTCGACAGGTCCTGCAAATAAATCATGGAGCATTAGAAAATTAACTCAGAAATTAAAGACGAGAAATGACTGAAAACAAGTTCTTCAATTCAACGATCCAAAGTCACTTGAGTTGAGGGTGTATTGGTGCAAGTAACTCACCATGTGAGCAGATCCTACAACTTTCCGGTCTCAAAAAGGAGAAATTTTTGTCGGACTAGAAGAGAATCAAAGAACTCACCCATCTTGGAAGGGTTGTTGGGGTTCTTGAAGAGGAACATGAGCAGCCGGACCGTTCTGATGCTGAACTTGTGGTACGCCGACGAGAGAGCAGCCTGGAGCTCGGATTCCTCGATGAAGCCGCTCCGGTCCCGGTCGACGGCCTGGAAGCTCCGGATGACCTCGGGAGGTGTGCCGGGCGGGAAGTAGCTGCCGCCGGCTCCACCAGCGCCGCTGGCCCACGGAGATGGGTAAGGGTAGCTATAGGAGGCCGGCGGAGGCGGGTGGGCGTACCCCTCCGGCGGAGGGCGGCCTGCGGAGTAGGAGTCCGGCATCGGGGGCGCCGACGGCGCGTAGTTGGGCGCCGGATATCTGCCGTAGTCCGCCATGGAATCAGAGCGAAAGGGAAGGATTGGAGAATGAATCGAGTCGGCTACTCTCTTGTAGGATTTGAATGGGGGATCTTCTCCAATCCCACTTTAAAATCTGAGAACGGCAACCGTCCAACACTAACATCCAAACCGTTTAATCATGACGTGGGCTCCACGAACCGCCAAAGACCACAGATTCTATGTTACAGCGCTTGGAGAGGATCCTGCCCAATGCAACTCGAGATGCTTCGTGGGAGGTGGATGAGGCGTGAGGGACTCAGCCACGCGGCGGCGGGTCTGCCGCTTGGACGTGAAACACGTGTCACCCGCCGCCTGATATTTTTGACACGTTGCCGTGTAATCGTCATGTTAGACCTTTAATGACGTAGCAAAAACCTCATAACTAAAAGGCCCAATTAGTAAATGGGCCGTACGATTTGGGCCCAAATAGTTGAACACGAGTCACGACCACGAGCACGATCTCTCTCCCCCTCTCGCTCCTAATCCCTTCGTTCGCGCCACTGTTAACCGCTCGCTACCGAACCCTCCGCCCGTACCCTATCCGTCACCCGGAAGGAGCAACCCATGGCAGGACTTCTCCGCTCCGTTCCACCGCCGGCCTTCCGGCTTCCTTCGCCGCCCGGGGGCAAATCCATCAGACGGCGGACCGGGGTCTCCGCGGAGATCCGGGAAACCGTGGAAATTGAGGGTGAGCGCTCGCCGTCCCCCAAGATTTCTCCTCCACCCGGATTCAAGCCGCCGGAGCCTAAGCGGTTCTCTGTCCGTCCGGATAAGTTTCTTGACATCCTCGGGGCGTCTCTTGCCCTTCCCTTTCGCCTCGGCACTGGAGTTTTTGTTCTAGGGTTCGGCCTCTCCACCTCTCCCTCCCTCCCTACTTATCCATCTTTGGTTTATCGGATCAAATAAGATAGTATACCTGGATTAGGTGTATAATCTGTATCTTTCTTGTGATTTGACAAGACTTTCGAACTTCTTCTAATGATTGATGACGGCTAGCTATTTGGATGATCATAGTGGATGGAGCTTCTACCCTCTTTCTTTGAGGATAGATCGTCATGGATCGAATTGCTTAGAAAGCTGAAGTTTTTGCAAATAATTGTAGAATTTGCTCATGTAGATCGTTTTTTAGGATAATTATAAGAATTCTTGTTAATTTCAGTAACTTGATTGCTTGAGAAAACATATTAAATTGAAAGATTTGTCCTACTTTCATATGGTTGGTTTCGTTCATGATGGAATAGACCATAAAGAGTCCTTGATAGTCATTCTTTTTGTGAATCATTACAGATATTCTGTATCCTTGGTTTCTGAAGACAAAATCCCACCAGGCGAGTATGCTCTGAAAATTGCAGGTGAGGTAAACGTTTGGTGAAGTGTATATCACATCAGAGTACCATTTTTCGATATCAACCATGCTAAGTGATTAGGAGATCTAAGTCGTTTTTTTTTATCAAAATCATCAACCATCAAAACTATATTTGCCTCTTACTAACTATTACACCAAATGTTGTGAGTGAGAAATAATGAGATTATTGAAAAAACCTGTTTGACCTTCTTATTGGCTATTCTAGTTTTATGCAATAAATATTGGATATAATTTTCCGAGTTTAGCAAGTTCAGAGAAGTAATGTGTGGCACTATAAATCACCTTTGCTGGATGTTAACAGGTTTGACATTCAAAGAGACATCAAACTTGGGTGCCCAGGCTCGTCCAGAGAAGCCTATTGAGATTTATGAATTTGAAGGGTACCTCTATTCTTCTAGCATCATGCCGTTTCTATTTTTTTTATGTAATGAAACAAACTCTCTGATACTATGTCTAATTATGCATACTTGTTTGTTTCATGTTTGGACTGTGATGGACCATGAATAAACTTCAGATGTCCATTCTGCCGGAAGGTAATAATATTTTCATACATCAGAAATTAGCAAGAGAAGTCCTAAGCACTCAAATATGAAGGCTTCCCTGCCTCCAGACTTTAAGCTTAAGTACTTCCCATATGACATGGCGAAGAACAATTATTTAGATGCTTCACATTTTTATAGATCACACTCCATTGTCTTATTATATTATCTTCTGTTCAGTTGTATCTGTTTTCTATAAAATTGCTGATGTTGTTCTAAATCTAGACCACTGTAGGTAAGGGAAATTGTCAGCATACTGGATCTTGATGTTTTGTACTATCCTTGTCCGAGGAATGGTCCAAACTTTCGCCCCAAAGTTTTGCAGATGGGTGGCAAGCAGCAATTCCCCTATATGGTCTGATGACATTCATTAAGTCTCATTTCCCTATTCTAGATTAAGAATATTGAGGCATATTTCCTGGTATCCTTGCAAGTTAATGAAGTACAAAGTAGACGCTAACTCATTTTGTCATTCTTGCACAATTTTTGTCTTCCATATCTTCGTTCAAATCTTGTGCTGGATCATATTTTAGCTTCACCGATTTGCTTTAAGTAAACAAATAATCGGCAAAACCCAATGTATTAGTATTACATGGCAGCTTTTTAATCATTTCCACCACAACAAACAGATGAACATGGTGTTCTATAATGTAAATTTGGCTATATGGAACTTTTTCTGCATAGGTCGAAATAATATACTTTTGTCGGTATGACACTATTTGTTTCGTATCTTTTACCGCCTACTGAAACTTCTTCAAATTGTTCCTTGTTTGGCTCTCTCTTTCTAGGTCCTCTTACTGCCATTATAGCGTAGCCAAGTTCCTTCTTTATTGTGATAGTCTATGGTATTGAAGGATGTGAATTTTATTGCAGGTGGACCCAAACACAGGTGTCACTATGTATGAATCAGATGACATAATAAAGTACCTGGTTCAGAAATATGGTACAAATGTTTTTACTTCTCTTAAGGTCTTCGAATTTCTATATTTTTCATCAATTTTTTCTCACCCAAAGTTTTTTAGTCAGTATGTTTATAATATTTTATTTCCGTCAATATTAAATTTGAGTATACAATAACTTATTCCTTGTTAGTTATCTCTAAGCGATCATTGTTCCAATTAACAGCTATCTTACCTTATAAATAGAAAAATATTACCATAACTTTTTAATGTTTATTTTCACCCAGTCTTTTTTAGTTAGAAAGTTGTTGACTTATTGTGACTCTCCTTTGTATATACCCTTTTGACCTAATATTTTCTCTTAACTGTTAGGTGATGGAACCACTCCTTTGATGTTGTCACTTGGTTTATTAACTGTAAGCTTTCAGTTAAATGAATCTCAGTAGTTTTGGACCATTGCACTTTCACTTTGTTGACATTCTTATAAGATAATTGCTATAGGCTCATTCTGTAGTGAAACTACTGACCGCTTGTGCTTTTCTAGACTTTAACTGAAGGATTTGCAATGATTGGTCGCATGGGGAAGGTGAATTTTTTAAATTGTTTTTCTCATGCTCTGATTTAGGATGCCTCAAATCATTGCTTCTGTATAGAAAGTTAGAAACTATCATGAAAAGAGTGATCTCATATGACTCGATGCTTGTACATGGGTTAAGTTTGTCAAGGCAACATCATTAATATTCTTCACCTATTTCTTTATCCAGGGTTCTTCTTATTCTCCTTCGAAACTCCCACCTATGCCCCTCGAAATATGGGCATATGAGGTCAGATCTCAAACATAGCATAATCCACTGATTACCAGAGTCCTAAATATGATTGACATTTTCGTTTGTTATTTTCTAGATGTCAGTATTGATATTGAAGTTCTAAAAAGTAATACTTTTGCAGGGTTCCCCCTTCTGTAAAATTGTGCGTGAGGTTCTAGTTGAGTTAGAATTACCTCACATATTACACAGGTGCAGTTTTCATATTTTTGTTACTAGAACATTTGTTTTCATGCATTGCTCATGTTCTTGTTTGAGTTAGAATTACCCCATGGACGCAAAAGTAGACATGTATATGCAAATTTTGGCTGCATATGTCATTTTATTTATGTTTGTCATGCAGCTAAAGTCCTGTTGTGTTGGATAAAAGTCCTTTACAGTTGTGCTTGCTTGTTTTCATTGCTTGTCACTTTGAAAAGCTGAATTCTATTTTAGTTTGTGTCATCTAAGAGCTTGAGATGGATCAGTACCGTAAAGAATTTGACTTGCATGGTTTCAGTCACTGAGGGGATCTACGTTCTCCCACAACTGCTACTGCTAGCATTAGTAAATAAGATGTGCACTGAGAAGCAAATATCAAGTTTCATCACATTTTCCAACACTAGAATCCAAACAGATGGTGGATTACTTGACATTTTGAAGTTTCAATAGCAAGAGAGGCTGACTTCTTCTACAATTGATTTTTGAACTCTTGTGATTGTTTATTCTTCATTCAGCATCTTACTGCTATCTTGTCGCATGTTATCGGTAAAAAGTAGATGCCATATGCTATCACTAGCATAGGAGATCTTTCGCATAGATGTGGTGTTCTAAGAAAAAGTATATTACCCGGTCAATCTCATCACTTTATGAAGGTGCTAAACAGATCAAAGCATGATGCTTCAATCTGTGGAGTCATCAGCCACATAATTCCACATTTTGCCCTCTAAAAACTATTGCTTCTGACGAAAAAAAAGGCTGGTTTTGCAGCACCGCGCGGGGCAGCCCAAAGAGGCAGGAGTTTTACAAGAGAGTTGGACACTTTCAGGTTCTTCGAGTCCTCTCTCTCTCCCCCCTTAGCGATCTAAATTCTTCATCGAAGTTAAGCCTATTTGTGTATGTTTCTTTGGACAGGTGCCTTATTTGGAGGATCCTAATACTGGAGTGAAGATGTTCGAAAGTGCAGAAATTGTAGATTACCTCCGAACAACCTACGCCCTGTAAGATTCTATGGGTTCTTTGGTAAATATGGGATATCTTTATCCTGTTTCATATTGTTGGTTTGAATCTTACATGAATGCTGTCCTTCTTATGATAGATATCAAGCTTCCTTTCATGTATTATAATAAAAACATAAGCATCAGGGGTAATGGCTGATTGAATATTTGTATATTCCTGGACCAAGAATATTTGTATATTCCATCTCGAATGAGGCGCCCGTTTCCAATTATTTTTCCAAGTATTTCTTTTATTTAGGGGTTACCAAACCACATACGATAATGACAATACATACAATCATTAATGAAAAACAGAAAACATGTTCTTACCAGATGGGCGGTCTGAGGCTGATGTCGTCGATACCGATCCGACTCCGTAGCCTCAACGAGTGCAGGTTGCGTGAATACAGCCGCTCCTGCTCTTTGATCCTAGAAGAGAGTCAAGACTATACGGTTAAAAAGGGTAATCTCATCTCACTCCAATCGAGTGAGGGCACATCTGTCTGTCGATTTACAGCAAGCAGATGCCCGAGATCAAACTGGAGGAAAAGGGCAGGAAAGAGCAGAGACGAGGACGACGTCACCGGGGATGGTGTTGGACCGGCTGATTGCGATCATGCGCCGCTTGAGAAGGATGATCTCTCTCCAAGTTGTCTTCCGGCTCACATTCTAGATCATATTGCGGGATCTTCTAGGGTTTCTTTGCTACTTTGGTAATGATCTCTTCACGGAATTGATTAAAAGTTGTTAGATAATATGGCCGAACGATTTACTGTTTTTTTTTTTTCTAATTTCATGGGAGGTAAAAGGTTCTATCAAGTACCAATGGCTAACAAAGTACTTAAATTGGTCTATACATATCCTCATGATCCCAGGGATCAACCAAAAGCAAAATTATTAGTCTAACTTTTTTAAGGTAAAAATTAGAGCTTACAACATTTATATCTCCCTGCAATGAAAAGAGTTTCTAGATGATAATTGAAAAGGATAACTTTTTTTTTTTGGATAATGCATCCAAATAATCATATATTAAGAAAACCAATCTAACGTCAAATTACTCCATGCCTGAATAACCAACCATTGACTACTGGAAATGTGATGATAGCGACTACTCCATTACTTACTAGGAGAATATCCCAACTTGGGAGTTAGGCATGCCAATGATCCACCCCAGCATCCAAATCAAAGACCAACCTATATGCAGTTCATTCACAGTCAGTATCATTCATTAACAACAAAGGCGAGTACAAATAGAATGCTGCAATTACAACTACAGGTGGATAAACTGACTTCTAGGAGAATCCCGTTTGTTCACACACGTTTATTCATCATGACTCTGATATATAAAGTGCAGAGTGCTTCAAACCATGAAATGAGGCCTAGAGACCGGACAGGGGAGGTATAGCAACATCAGCTCTTGTCATCGGGCTTCTGTGAAGAAAGCATCAGATGTCATTTGATGAAAGAGAAAGAGGGAAAAGACTGACAGAGGATCATTTTTTACACTAACAGGAAGAATATTTAAAGAGGCTATTTCCAGGACCCAATCCCCTGGTCTTAGGCTGCAAAGGAGCAATCTTACCATTGGACCAAGACCCACCCTCTAGAAAAGACAAATTGTATCAACTTTGTAATATTACATTCACACATTTAAATAATAATTAAGCATATAATCATACCAGAACATCTAGAAATAACTCCTTGTCTTATGTGAATCATTAATGCATATCCCAAAGTATCTGGTATGCAAGTTTTTCTTTTTTACTTTGATAATCTCTTTTTTCACTACCAGCTCAACAATATCCACTATAAAGCTCCTATGTTACTTTTCATTGTCTCTCTTTTTCCACCAGCAGCTCTACAAAATCCACAATAGATCTCCCTTACTACTACTATTTTCATCTCTTCCACCATTAGCTATACAAGATGCACTATAGATCTCCTTTGTTACTGTGTGTTTTGAGGCTTAAAGTTCACAACCCAATCTTCATACCAAATTTACATTTTCAATTATATCAGACGATAACCTTTACTCTATCGTTTTACCCACTATCATCCATCAGAAAGAAAAGGGGAATAGCGTACCACAGTAGAAGGCTGAGCAATGGATAACAACACGTACCCTTGCTTTACCAGTTGTAATTTTAGAAAAAATAATTCATTGATATAACAAACATGTGCATTTTTAGGCTTTACAAATTGAAGTTGGGATATTTAAAACCATAATAAGCAAATAAGTACCCCATGCCTGAAACAATTTTCTCATGTTTTCTAATTCTGTACATCAATGGATTGATTAGCTACTTATAACTTGGAACAAATGATCATACCATGTCCAAGAAGAGAGAGTCCAAAGATGAACAGAAAATCTACTTAAAAGCATATCCAAACCCATTTATGAGGCATATTACAGATTCAGCAAAGGTTAGAAAATCAATTTGTTAACTTCTCTCCCAAAAAAACAGATGTGTAAAAAATTTGTGACTTTATTGTCTGCCAATGTTTTAATAATATTCCAAGCACACTGAAGCATCATCACTGCACATTCTTGCACCACCTTATTGCTTAGATTTGCCTCGGTACGGCCAGTAATTAAAAACAAAATCAATGACTTATGCCAACATGTTATAGCTCAGATGTAAGGTATCTCGTCACTAAAAATCGATGTTACTAAGAGGATGAACACAAACACGGAACTTAAATCTCCAGTTACTAGTAATAAGAGGAACACAGACCACAAATAAAATGTACCCTCCCAAGTACACCTAAATCATCAAAGTAATGACAGTCCAAATCTCTAACTGCAGGGGAGGCAATAACTTATGCCAACCATAGCATATAGTTCAAAAGCAAAGTACCTTATGGCCTAAAAGAAGCTATAGATCTAAAAGTGCCCGATCCAAGACTTACAGAGCAAATGGTAGCAGCATAAATTGATTGTCGTTCTTAAAGTTATCAGATCAAGTTTCATTTCCACATGACAATGATAGGTCTGTGCACATATCCACAATTGTGAATACTATGTTTCGATCATCCATGGCTGTTGAAATGTAAGGATGAAAAGGAAATTATTCTAGCAGGCAAGTAACAACTGTGATCATCTAACACCTCCTAGGAGTTTAACTTTCAAGCTTATAACCATTTTCCTAAGCTCTGAAAAGTTACAATAATATTCAGATGAATTTTGATAAGTAATGTTGCTTGTCACACATTCGCTAACTTATTCATTATCGCATATTGCAAAACTAATGGAATCTGAGAATGCAACAGAATATGAAAAAAAAAAAAAAAAAAACACCATAGATGGAGGTTGAGATTTTTATAGTTCTTGGTATATATTGGGAGAAGACAGCGTCTCTCTAATTTGTATAGTCAGATCATGATTGAACCTTTTATTTAAATGTTCCCTAAGCACCAAGAGAGATTCATATTAAATCTACAATCACAACATCCCCTTTGTTGCTTTATCTAATGGGTCTAAATGCTTTCTATCTAACAAAACGAGCATCTAAACAAGTTAAACCATTATAATGAACTGTGAGAACAAGAAATAGCCACATAAAGATCTCAAGCCCAATACACCTCTTCACGATCAGAATGAGCACCACTTACCTTCTCGGTCTCCGCCTTCTCGGCCTCAGCGTTCTCTTTCTCCTGCTGCTTCTTCAGTTTCTCCAGCCGCTCCCTCTCCATTTTCTACTCACGGATCAACACATCCAAACCGTAAAACCGATCAGAAACCACGCTGATCGATGGGAGTAAAAACGGGAGAAGAAAGGGTTTGGAGATGGACCTGGATGTAGATGGTCTCGGCGGCCCGCTCCTCCTCGCTCAGAACCCTACCCTTTCCGTCGCTAAAGAAGCGCGAGCTCCTCGGGGCGGCGACCTCCTTCGCCGCTACCACAGACGATCGGGCGAGGCAAGGAATCAGTCCGAGCGCCGACCTCATCGCCATCATCTCCGATTCACTGTACTCGCGGCTTCCAATTTAATAGGAGACTCGATCGAAGCGAGCGTCAAGAACCGTGAAAGAAGTATATTAAAATTAGTGCTTTTACATAATTATTCTTTTCATTCATTTGAATTACGCATATACCCTTGATAATAATAGTATGACAAATATGAGGCTTAGGCATATTCTTTGCGTTAACATTTATAAATTAGACTCAATTTTAAATGTCACACATCTAATATTTTATAGGTTTTCAATTTTAATTGTCTCCCAAACATCTCTATTGTCAGAGTCAAATGTTGATTAAATGAAATTAATTATAAGAGTGCTTAATATATATATATATATATATATATGCAATTTTGCCTTGCAAGTATTGACTTGGTGGGGAAGGATTCGATGCTTAAAGATTGCTTCAGCCGACTGCTTGATGGATTCATAACGGGCTGGGTCCGATTCGGGTTCACCAACGCATGCCCGGTTTGGATGCTACGGATTATGATTTCATTTATCTCAACCAGAGACCTTGTCTAAAATAACAAAAAATATATAAGTTTATTACACGTATATATGTGTAAATAAAAAAATTAAAAATATAGACGAAGATTTAAGATCTATATGAATACTTAAAAAAACTGGGATGGCATTATGAATCAAAATAAATTAAGAAATGTTACTTAGCATTAGGAGAAACATGATATAAGTGGAAAGTATTACTAAATATTTAAAATTAATTTAAAATATAAATTTGAAAAAACTGAAAGATCAATTGTCAGAATTAATTATTTCTTTCCGTACCCATCCACCGTTCAACCCCGCCATGCCGTCCTGGGCGTGTCAGAGGAATTAGAGGTGGAGCCGAATGTGGGTCCCATTTTTCATCCAATTGCACGGCAGCGTTGGGACGGGTAAGAGTGGACTGGTAGCGGAAGTATTCGGCTTCAATCGACGGCTTAACAACAGCCGTTCCACCGCACAAGACATGCGTAGCCAGATCAACCACGGATCCTCACCGTTGATTCCCGATCCAGGGGATCTCATCCGTCCATTGGTAGTGACGTGGCGGCTTTCGCTTCCCTTCCCGCCCTGCGGCGGGGTAAGAAAGAGTTCACACGGTCTTCAGTCCGCATAAAAGACCTCTCCATGCGGCTCGAAGACAACGGCTTCGAGCTCCATCCTCTGCGCCTTCCCCGCCCTCAAATCCCTCCCTTCCTCCTCTATTACGTAGTCGGAGAGTTAGTAATTTGAACCTTTCTCCTCTTTCTCTCTTCCCTTCCCCCTAACGAGCTTCACGAATCCGATCCCAAGCGAAGCAATGGGGAACTGCGCTCCCAAGCCCAAGCCCAAGCCCCGATCCCGCCCCGCGCAGCATTCGTCGTCGCTGTTGAAGCCCGACGTCCCGGCCGTGCGGCTTTACGGTCCGGAGTCGTGCCCGATCTCCTCCTGCCTACGCCTTGCTCTCCTTTACAAGTCCGTCCCCTTCCAGTTCGTCCCACAGAGCCCCATCCTCGGCCTCCCCTTCCTCCAGTGTGGCGCCGACACGGTCGTCGGGGCCGCCGAGACGCTGCTCCGGGAGCTGGACTCCAGGTTCCCTCGCCCGCCGGCGGCCGCTACGGCGCTGGCGGACACGACGTCGGCGGCTGAGGAGGTGGCGCTGGTGACCGCGCTGCAGCATCGGAGCGTGGAGCGGCACGTGGAGGAGCTGGCGCGGTGGGTCACGGCGACGGCTGCCGGCGGAGGCGGGGGGAAGGGGGAGGCGGCGAGAATGGAGCGGAGCTACGGGCAGCTGGCGGAGGTGGTGCTGGAGCACGCGCAGATGGAGGAGCGCCTCCTCTTCCCCGCCTTCGAGTCCGCGGCCGATCGAGGTACACCATCGTCCCCTGTCCGTTTTCCTAAGATAACTAGGGAAAAAATCATCTGTTTTGTATTCTGGACAAATCGATCAACCTAATCTTAATACCGATCACAATGGCAAAGATTGGGATAAAATCAAAGGAATCATTACAGGAGTGTGCAAAGTGGCGAACGAAGAGCACGCGAGGGACCTGCCCATCATCAACGGGATCAAGGAGGACATCAAATCCATGGCGGTGATGGAAGCCGGAACACCCTTCCATCAGGAGGCATTGCTCAATCTGTCCCTGAGATTGAAAACCTTAGAGGTACTCATGTTCATAATTGCTTGCTCCCATCATAACAGGCCCAACAAAGAAGAGCAAGGTACAAAAATGCCTGCTTTATGATGGAAGCCAACGTAACAAGTCTGTGGAGTGTAGTTCAAGACAAGCTTCGTTGGGGGTGTCCTTTAGTTTCCTTTGGACTGAAAAGTTTGACCATGTGTCGAACCGCATGATTAGTATATATTGACCAAAGTAGACCACTATTTAGTTAATCTACTGACATTAATTTCATGTGCTAGGAGCATTTCAAGGGGCACTTCCGGGAGGAAGAGACGAACCTGTTGCCGCAGCTGGAGACGGCGATGAGAAGCCAAAGAGAGGAAGACGAAGACGAATCCTCATCGCGATCATGGATGGAGCAAGTGTTGGTGCTTATGGAGGCCACCCACTCCCCCCGCCTCTTCCCCTTCTTCATGGCCGGGCTACTCCCCGACGAGGCCATGCAATACGTGGGTCTTGTCTGCCGGCAAACTGCCGACCAGCAACGCCTGGCTTCGATGCTCCGATCACTGATCACCGTCCTCGAAGCAAAACAGAGCATCGTCGGTCACCTGCGACGTCCCACGTAACACGCTGTGCTCTCTGTTCTTCTCTGCTGCATCAAAAATTTCCCAAGCGAAACAAGAAAGCAACCCCTTATTCGTTCCTGCATACCATCAAACCTAATGGAGTGAAAAGTTCTAGCTTTTACAAGTAATAAATCAGCAGTTTCCACACTTTTGTAAGCTTCCACTTTGGAACAATGAGAGTCTCGTTCGAATCAGTCTCCTCCGTTTAGACTGCCTTCTGTCAGAATCGTCTTCATGTGTTCCACCAGCTCTTGCATCTGCTTCCTCGAGTGGAGGGGCGAAGGGTAAACGAAGGCGCAGTCAAGCCGGCCATCTCGGATGGTGTCGAACACCGCAATCGATGGGCCTGCTCCATGCACCGATGCACACCAAATATAGTCTTCCACCCCGAGCTCCTGCTGCAGCTCCGATGAGTCGTAGACCACGGGCTCTTCGAACACAGAGATGAGGGCAGTCCTCTGGGAAGAGGAAGGGGTCAGCTGGGGGTTATCGATGGCCTTGCACAGTAGGAAGTTGATCTCAGTGATGTCTTTTAGATGCTTCTTGTTACGGACGGCATTGGCGTAGGACTCATGGCATCTCTTGGCCACCTCCCATAGCTCTTCTTCCCCACGAACATTGTGCGTGTTGATGACGGCCGAGTGATAGGATCCTGCAACATCCCAAGAGAGTGTATAACAAAACAAGACTCACTACCAAATGCATCTACTTGACTGCAACTCCATGCTCACCAATACTGTGATCGTGTAGAACAGGATCAAGATACTTGCGGCAGTCTATGAGGGTCACAACCGTGTAGGTCTCGCCCCGATCTTTCTCGAGATGTTTTGATGAATTTGTAGCGATCAGTGCTGCAGCTGACATGGCTCCACACAGTTTAATTTCCCTTGCTTTGCATGCCTGTCATTGGAAACTTAGAACATTGTTCTCAATAAAGCAATTAGCAAACACATTTATCCCTTCATTGATTGATGAGAGATACTTTTTCTTTTTTTATACTCACAAAAGAAGCCCAAACAAAGCCAAATTATGCTAACCATCGATCCTTTTTATTTCTTCTAACTCAACATCTTACTATCAACAATCAAGAATTTTTATTAGACAAGCGTTAGTTGATATCCTCAAAATTTATCAAATAAGATTTTGAACTATAAATCTAGTATATCATTATTTGATCAATATTTTACAAATAATATAAGAGAAGATCATAAACAATCAATTTTTGTAAATATCACGATATAGGCCACATGATTGAAATCCTCCTAAATTAGAACCACAAAAACAATTAATATTGTCTATTGTCATATTCTAATTTGCAAGACGAGGGACAAAACCCCTAATCTCCTATTAATGAGATATTTATCTTTAATTTTTTGTTATTACATTAAATAGCATACATGCTACATTTGAAACTAAGTTCTATCACTTGTGTAACAATGCATTAATCTCAACTGATAAATATAAGAAGAATGGTTTTTTAATGTCAAGTACTACTATTGTTTCAAATCCAAATGAAAAAAGACACGCAACAAAAATAAAAATTAAAAGACAAAAAAAGAAAAACACACACTACTCCTCTTCATCTTCACCCGCTGTGGTCAGTAAGAACGCAGCACTCCAATTATGAAGATGATAAGTTCCTTGAGGTGCATATTATCTTGAGTGTCTACATCACTATTTCCTCGATCTCATCGTCTCTTTTGTTTGTCAAGTTTTCGATCATGAGAGTAGAGAAGCCTATTTAATGAGAAAAAAAGCAACAGCCACCCCTCATCTTCTCTTGTCTTAGTCTATCATCCCACGCATCAAATAAACGTGTAGGAAAGTTGTATTCTGATGAGAGTAGATAAGCCTATTTAATGATCAATAAATAGAACACACAAAACAGGCAAAATTGCATATAAAGCCTGTGATTCTTCTTATTACTCCTTTAATTTTAATATATATATACATATATGTAAAATACAAGACTCAAAGACTTATATTGCATTGTAATTTATTTTTATTAATTTGACTATTAGTATAATGATATTGGGGCTCCAAATTATGGGAAGAAAAAGTATTTTAGATATTTATTTTGACACTAACAGAAGTGCATATATGAAAATTTGAAATATTTAAAGAGATATATTATATATGCGAAATGTAAAACAATGTATACTATAATAGTCCAAAGTATAGTAGTATTATATACGTATATTATGCTAGTCCGACGTATTAGAAAAAAGGGGGAAAAGAATCCAAAGACACTCACATTGAGAAGCTTCTGGGTGTCGTTAACGCCCAACACTAACCGCACCACCTCCGATCGCCGGTCCGAACCGGCGTCCTCGAACGGGAGGGTCGACGTCCGCAGACCGTTCAAGGAGTAGCCGACCAAATCCTTCCCCCGCGCCCAAAACGGCTTCCATGCGTCCTGCTTCGGTATCAAATCCTCCATCGCCCGGTGAAACCCCTCTTCCTCCTCCTCCTTCGTGCTGCCGGCTATCAGACCCAGGAGTTCCTTGAGGATCGCCGCGGCCGAGGTTCGATCGCAGGCCGCGGAGTGGAACCGAAGCGTGACGACGGTCCGGTCCGGCTCGGGCATCTCGTCGTAGTTCGTCGCAAAGAGGATCGGGTGGGACGGGGCCGGCGATGACCAGGGGTTCTCGTTCAGCTCGTGCTCCAATAGGACGTGGAAGTGGGGCGGGGACGCCGGCGGCGACGGGAGGATGTTGGAGGCGGGGAGGGGGCGGACGGTGAGGAATGGGCAGTGGTCGATGGAGAAGCAAGGCTGGTCGGGGGCAGCGGTGGTGAGGCGGGAGCGGAGGAGAGGGTGGGTGGTCTGGAGGCGGTGAAGGGCGGACTCAAGGAGTGGACGGGGGACGGGGCGGGAGAGGAGGAAGGCGAGGACGAGGACGCCGGTCCCGCCCGGCACGCCGCGGCACCAGCTGTGCTCGGTTCCGCCGACACGGCGGCCCGCGGCGGTCGGGTCGGCCATACGTGAAGAGATTGGAGAGAACAGGAGGCGGTCTATGGTCGACCTCGGCGTCTCACGTTTAAATGCCGTTTTAATTGGAAAGAATGGTTTGGAATATTTCTTATGTGAATTTCCAGAAGAAAAAAATATTTTTTAAAAAACAATTATCATATTTTCACTAATAATTTTTTATTTAATATATAAAATAATCCTAATGACCTATTCTTTAATACCTCTATTAATTACAAGATAAATCGATCTAGTTATTATGTATGTATGTATACATACATATATATATATATATATATATATATATATATATATATTTATATATATTATGTTACAATATTTTCAGTAATATCAGGAAATAATATAATGCAGTAAAAAATTATATTATAGTATAAAATATAATTTTTATATTATTTTTTTGATAATATTAAGAATATTATACTACTGTAACACTGTAATTAGATCAATATATAAGAAAAAATAAATCAAATCAAGATATTTGAAGTATCATAAAAAACACAAGTTCACAAATTAACAACGCAACTAGTCTGTTAATAAAAATATAAATAAAATGTATATATTGTCATCATTTGAATATATATTTTATAATATCTATGTCTATAAAACATGATATATGACATGATAGTATGTTAATAATATATTAATAATATGCATATATAACATGCTCACGTTATCGATTTTAAAGTTGAAGTATATGTTTTCATGCACAAAGTTCTTTAAAATACTAAACGAAGCATATAGAATCATCTATATTTATGTTAAGTAAATTTTTGTAACTAAAATGTATTTTTTTTTTTTGACTTAATAAGGCTAAGTGTGATAGTAGACATGAGTATGAGGTTAAGCGACAACAATAAATATGCATGTAGTGATTAAAAGAGGTGATTGCATGGTAATCGATCATAACTTAGAATGAGATGAATCATATTTAAAATAAAAAAAATAATTTTAAACATCATCTATTGAAAGGATAATAGGTTACTTATGCATCAATGAAATAATGGATAATTACGTGAAGAAGAAAATTAAGAGTGCTATGCTAAAAAATATTGACATATATAAATGAGATTAAAGGATAAATTTAAAGTGAAAATATCATATTTATCAAATCAAATTAGACTCAATTAAAGTTATTATACCATTAAAATTATATTGGTAAAAGATGAAAAATAAAACTTCAAATAAAATCTAATGGGATTGAACTCTAAACATAATCTAATGGCGATAAACCCCACTTATAACCTGCAATTTATTTCTTTCTTTCCTTCCTTATCTATTCTTTTATCTCTTCACCATGTCTTCGTTAAGGGCGATAAACCCCACTTAATAACCTGCAATTTATTTCTTTCTTTCCTTCCTTATCTATTCTTTTATCTCTTCACCATGTCAACCCCAGCTGTAACAAAGAAAATGGTCAAAAAACACATCATTCTTTCTTTATTTATATCTTAGTTTCAGTTTAGTAGATGACATATTGATTTTTTTTAATTGTTTTTAAGTAACCTATGCTTCTGATTAATTTTAAAATTTTAAATATATTTTATATGCATATCTTATGATTCCAAAGTCTCTATTGACTTTAATCTATGATTGGTGCATAGAATTATTGATGTAAGATACTCAGAAATTCTTATTTTCTGAGAAGAAAAAAAATCATTGGAGGTGAATTAACCTTTAAATTTTATTTTTTTGTTATTTTTCAAAAGTTTTCTTATGATTATATAGGATTTAAAATTAAGTAAATTAATCACCTCTGAACACCAAAATATTAAGTTTATAAGCTTATATAGTTCTAACCCAGCATAACATAATAAGAGTTGGTAGTTGAATTAAGAGGGTCTTTTAGCCTCCTCGTAATTTTGTTTTGAGCTAAAATTTAGTATATGATTAGATTTATATGTCCCCTAAGTTTCTAAAAATTCTATTATACCGTAAGATGATTTGATCAGTCATAGTAGTAAAACAAAATTATTTGGTATAATTATTTGGTTGTTTGATTGATAATAATTATACCATGGATTATAACTTGAATTATTGTTAAATTGATGTAAATTTTAGATGAATTTACAAGACGTGTATATGGTAATTTAAAGGGATTCTATCAAAGTTTTTCTACAAATTATTGTTTATATTTGGAGTTATGAGTCAACTAAACCGTAACATTTTAATTTCAACATATCATGATAGTGTATTCCAATTTAATTTGTCTACAGCTCCCTAGCACACCTAAATAAGTATATATATATATATATATATATATATATATATATATATATATATATATATATATATATAACATTTCAGTATGAAAGTAGATATATATAATGTGAAGAATAATGAATATATTATAATTTCCTATCGCATGTGCTTTTACCTTCTCATGGATATATGCATTACAATTTATTGGCCATCAAAAGTTTTACTATTTTTACATACGTTTATTAGATTATGATATTATATGTTATTAAAGAGATAATAAGTTCGTGTATAGATACTTATAAAATATAAATAAATTTTATATACAAACAAATACTAGTAGCTCATCACATATAACGGAATCAAACATAAATCATAATCAAATGAACACCAAAATTTACGTGAAAAATTCCTTCAACTCGAAGGGTAAACATCACGAGACAAAGCAGAAAAAATCTATTATCAAAATAATAAATATATATATATCTCAAGGCTTCTTATCTAAACTAATTGTTATAAAATATTTATGCATTGATATCGATATAAAAGAGCATATATGTATATGTGATAATACTTGATATGGGAGATCACGAGCATATTACAATTCTATGTTGTAAATGCTATAACTTATGCTTAGATAGATGCATTGTGACATATTGAATCAGAGTTTTACCTCTTATATGCTGCAAGGTTACGTGCTGCAAAATTGATCATACTATGGTGAATTTATACTAAAACATTTAATGGATTTGATTAGAAAAAATATATATACATAAAAATTATGCATACTCATACAATAAAATTATAAATGTTTATACTTATTAGGTTATCAATTATGAGATATCTTGTTTTGTATGTAAGGCAATGTTTATGTATGTGATGGCCAAGGAGGTGAGTTGATATAGGCCCATGCCAAAGTAGATATAGATCACGACTTGTGAACACCCTTTTTTTTTTAATGTAAATTTGAGTAGAAAATATATGTATCGGTTGAGAGTGTATGTTGATAATATATGTACAGGTGTCAAATAAAAATTTGTATGAAATTAATACATTTTAAATTTATCTTTTTTTATTATGTTATAATTGACAGCTCGAGTAAAAAGGAAAGGGTGACGGTGTATTCCAATCTTCATGCATGTAGAATATGAATAAAAGTAAGAATAGGGTGTTAAAAGATACTTTTTTTTTTTAAACATATGGCAACTTCATGAAAAAAAAAGTTAAAAAAATATATAAAAATTCACCATTTCTTAAATTTCACAAATAAGTGCTCCCATCAATAATTTTATCAGTTAAATTAGTTGATATCTTTAAAAAAAAATAGATGTCCCTGATCACTATTAATCTTATTTGAAAAAAATAGAAACATATGGATCTACTATAAAGATCGATGAGTATATTATTGTTAACTCTCGCTCATCAATCTGGATCGTGACATTTAGTATCATAGTCGACATAGTATTCAAGCATAGTGAGGGACCCGAATAGGAAAGGGCTACCTGTGGATAAACATAACATGGAGCCACCATTGGGCTAAACCTCACATGTACCATGCTATAATTCAATTTAGGATATGTTTGACATTGATGAGGATATCAAGTATAACACCCCTTAATCTCATATTGAAAAGAGTATAAATATATTAATACCTCATAAAGATTTACAAGTGTATTATTATTAATTTTAAGCTCGATCATTTTGACTAATAATTAAGTTTGACTTTATATGTCTATATTTTAATTTTCACTAGGAACTATCAGAGTTCGTTAACTTCTATAAGCAAATCAAGAATGTAATTAAGTATGATTTGATTGATTTGTTTGATGTACGTGTAATATTTATATCATATTCACACGTTTATTTATTTTTTTTGTGAGTTTTTGGTTGTCTTTTATGGGCTGCATATTTTTTGCATGGGTTCAATGAATCGCTCATTCCACTATAGTTTAGATTTAGATTTCTTGTCGAGTTTTGCGTACGGTTTCTACTAATGTATTAACTCAACAAGAAATGGGTTTCCATGTTTACGTTGTGGGATGTGTGCTTGATGGGGTCCTCTCGACGCTAAACTCCATCATCTAGCGAAAGCAATGACCATATCATCGTTGACCCATCTACGGAATGTGCATGTCATGTTTAGATATCTTGTCACGTTGACCATCGCAAATCTATTCAATTGTAATTTGACAACAAGCTTGTAATTTAGAATGCGTTCCAACTAAAATAAAGTTTGACTTTATTTTCATTACATTTTAACTTTATATAATATTTGACCATTAGTTTTCTTGTAATGTTTAAAAGGTTATTATTATTATTGATTAACGTAAAAGATGTTCATAGAGAATATGGAATTTACTACTTGTACAATTATATACTAAATATTTAAATGTCTGTACAAAGTTTGTAATATTGTTTTTCATCTCTTAATAAATTAATAAGATGAGTATTTTACTTTTCAACCCATCCCTATACATCATATTTAAAAATATTTAAAATATTGAACATCCATACTAAATCTAAGATTAGCACCTACCTCTTTCCAAAATGAAAAAAAAAAATCACATATAGTATATTTAATCTATAATATGGTGATAAATTTTAATGATTTTACACAAGTCATATAAGAGTCTCGAGGTACTTGATCTCAAAGGTTAGTCGATAAAATATGTTTGTAAAAAAACAAACATGTAGTCAAATATTATTATTTTATCGTCGTTCCATCCATAGTAATAAATGGGTACTTTTAATTTTTTTTGGCACAATTTCTAATAAGAAATTTGTTTATATGTTTGTTTTTCACAAACCCATTTTTTATGCATATTAAGATTCTTATTAGGAGATTATATAGGATTATAGAGACACTAACATTTTATGAAAAATTATTGCAAGGGTATTGCACACTCTAAGTGAATTGTTGGTTGAAGCCATAATTTGCATTAAAAACCTCTAACAATGATCTGATTGATCTCTTAGAATCCTATTACGATGTTAAAAAAATACTAGACATATCATACACATTTATTATCTTTCTAATATCCTTCCTGACTCAAACAAATTAATATCAACTATGGTTAGACGTTTTTTTTTTTGGGATTTTTGAATAATTGTTAATGGCATGACACGTGGAGGATCATAATATTTTAATTCATATATTTATAAACTTATTATATATATATATATATTATATCATGACTTGAAATGAGAAGTACACGAGCTGAATACAAATTGATATTTTTTAATATTTCACACCAATTGTATCGCGACATCACATCTCAATATAAAGTACTCTATAAATAGAAATGTATACTACTGATAGATTTTTGTCACTAGTTTTGTGATAATTCCACATGGGACTATATATATATATATCTATATATATATATATATATATATATATATATATATATATATATATATATATTGTTCTGTAATAATAATCACTATCCACTATGAACAAGTTATCGTCGAATACTTCTATAGAAATATCTAACGGTCAACACATTAAAAAAAGGATATCGGTATTGATAATTTTTTTGGGTATTGACAATTCCTTACTTTATAAATGCATCTAAAAACAGCAAATATAGTTTTAGTAAATATAATATCCTTAATTATCAATCATAATCCAAAAAATTGTTATATTTTTGGTTTATGCAGATTGACCTAAATACGACATCTTTCAGATTATTGTGGAAATATTTAAAATATCATATTCCGACATCTTAGACTCCAGAAATATTAAATTAATCTGAATAAATATAAAAAAATATATTTCATATTCTCTTCATCTCATTCGATCAATTTTGTATTATTTTAAATTACCGATAATGAAAATACTTCGATTAAGAAGAAAAAGAAGAATAATTAGAAAAAAAGAAAAAAAAGGTATGAAAGGAGTAGAAAGAGTTTATTAGAATTAAATGATCGGTTCATATCTTATAAATATTAAAAAATAACTAAAATACAATTATAATTAACAAAAGAAAATATCAATAAAACTACCCTAAAAATAAATGTATCACAACCAAGTAATAATTTACATTGTAATAGCATATATGCAATTCCGGTTAACTTTTTAATCTCTATAAATAATTAATTTTAAATAACGCAATAATCCGCTACAGAAGACTCGCTCGGCGTGTAGAAATGGCAGAGAAGCGTCTCCGAAACAAATGTGGAAAGGCAGCAGCGGCAGCTCGGTCGTCTTCTGTCACAGATCCACGACTCGAGCGCCGACTTATGTTACGACCAAAGCTTCGGCAGGCGCACTCGATGTGCGTCGGGGAGGCAGTCCGGGCACAAGTCGTGACCTAAGTCGCGACCGAAAGAGCGACTTCTCACGGGCGACCTAACGAGCGTGCGTCGATCGGGCCACAGATGTAACTTTAATCGTCCCAATAAAAGGCCAAAAAAAGAAAAGTTGGGGGGGGAGAGCAGCCGCGGCAGGCAGCGAAAAGAAGGGAAGCGAGAGAGCGGAAAAGAGGAGGAGAAAAATAAGAGCGAGAGCGCGAGAGGCTTTTCTCTCTCTCTCCCTCTCTCTCTCTCTCTCTCTCTCTCTATCACGCGTCCGTCCCAAAACCCTCGTCTTCCCCCTTTTCCCCGCCTCTCCCCCGTCCCCTTTTGCGCCTCGAAACCCTCCTCCCTCGAGCGTGCCGTCCCCCATGGTGTCCTTGTCCGAGTTACCCCGTCGCCTCGCCGCCCTCCAATGTAAGCGCCCAAACCCTAGTTCTCCGCCCTAGTCTATCCAGTGTCGCCGTGGCTATTCTTTTCCTTGTATTTCTCTTTCCCCTCTTCCGTGTGGATTACGCTTTTGTTCGCGAGCGGGATCGTGTCCCGAACTGATGAAGTCCGTGAGGTTTCCGTTTACTCCCTTCTCCAGCTTGGCGTACGATTGATCTTGTTGAACCCTGGGTGGATTCTTTGTGGCGGCTTTATCGAGATGCATGTTTTGGTTTCCCTTTTTTTGGGCTTTTGCCTTGAAGTGATCCATGTAAGGTCTTGTTGGTTAGCATTTTTTTGAAGTAAAGGTGAAGTGTTTATTTTGATTCTTGGATCATTCATCGCCTTTGTCGGGTGTTTTGCATCAAGTCACTGCTTTCCATCTCCGATGCAACGTATTATCGGTCATTTCTTATCCTTTTTGCTGTTACATTCTGATTAAACTAGAAACGACAAGCGTCCTTGATTACTAATTTAGTTGAGTGCATTGGCAACCTGCAGTGCTTATCATGGTGCAAGACATGTGTGTTTTTGCCTCTCTCTCTCTCTCTATATATATCTATTTATTGACTAAGCTCCGAGTATTAATTTAACTTTTACCATATTCGAAGAGACCAATTTTGCTTATTTATCACTTTTTCTTCTCTTATTTCTTCCAGAAGCCAAATTTGCGAACACGTCCGATGGCATTGACGGAGGAGACTGGTAATGGGAAAAAGAGGGACAGTACGCAATTGGAGAATGAGAATCCAAAAGAATTCAGGTCTATCTCGGATGTGTGCCCAGTTCAGTCCCAAGTTCCCTTGCTCAAAAAGAAGTTTGAGGGGAAAGATGGCCTCGCATATGCCAACATCCTTAGGTCACGAAACAAATTTGCAGACGCTCAAGTTTTGTATGAAAGTATTATTGAGAGTGATAGCACCAATGTGGAAGCCCTTATAGGAAAGGGGATTTGTCTCCAAATGCAGAGTCACTTACGGCAAGCATTTGCTTGTTTTGTGGAAGCAATTAGACTTGATCCACAAAATGCATGTGCCCTCACTCATTGTGGAGTTATTTATAAGGATGAAGGTCACCTGTTGGAGGCTGCCGAGGTACACGACATATAGCTAGCTGATGTTTGTCTGAAATTATTTTTTTTTTGGCTGGCTAATATACAAATAGCTTTAGTGCCAGAAGTAGATGTTTTTTTGTTTTTGCTGAAGTTTTTTGAGTTGTACTGCTGGGCTTAGTTGTTTCTGATGTAATATAAACCACTAGTGTTGGTGTTTAGTTATTTTTATATCATTGCACACTTCTGCTTTTGCTTTTTATGATTTAGACGATAAGACTTAGTTCATGCATTTGATATAATACTTTCTAAAGGTGTCACTTAAAGTGCGCATTGAGCTATGTGATTCATATGACACTTAAGAACTGTTGGTACACTTACAATCTTTACTTGTGATAAAGAGAAACGTTCAGGGATGGTAATGTGCTTTCTTTTGCTATATAGATTGTAGATTACCGTGCAATCAAGGAGCATCTCGTGATAAAAGGCTTGCTTTGCAATTTTAGAAACATAGTTTAGTTGATGTATACTTGATTTATTGTACAGTTATTTGAAGAGGAATGTAGGATAAGTGATTAAGCTTTTTACTAATAAAGCGTGGGGATCATGGAACCTTTGAGATGCTTTAGACTTGAAGATGTAAGTCTAAGAGCTCATGTTTTCATAGATGTAGGTTTGTAATTGCCTTCACTTTATTTGTTTGGATGGATCACTGTGCATAGTTGTTTTTTGATCTCTGTTGCCTTCATATTCTACATGAACTTTTGATGGAGATGGACCTTGCTGCTTCCTATTTGACACATGTACCTGATTCATATCACATCTAGGATCTGTGTGCATGTTAGGTTTTCAATTTTTGTTTTAGTGATTTGCTCAACATTGCAAATGGATGTTTAAGGTTGAGTAAATGTATGAAACAATCACAGAAACAGTATTCTTTAAGGTAATAGGCTGCTGGGCTGGTATGACGTTTCAAGGGTGCTTTTAATGTGTTTTATGAGATTGGTCATCGGTTATTTGGATGCAACATTTTAGGACTGTTTTCGTATATTTGGAAGGAGCAAGAATGTACTCTTGTTTAGTTGAAAGATGACGGTGGATGTGAGATCGGTGACTGGTGTAAGTGTGATTGATCAGTATTTGCCTCAACGAATTCTTGTTTGGGGGCTCTATAGCTGTGGTTCAGGACGAAAATGTTAAAAGTATCGTTTGAGAAAGATTAGAGAAGCTTCGGCATGATCTTCATGATATCCAATTAACATGGGAGAGGCTTTGAATTAATTATTGAAAAAAGCACATAAAAATTGGACGATAGTAACAATTTGTACTCCTTTGGTAGGGTTTTGCACTTGATAACTTCAGTGAGGACAAAGGTGGATGGTCCTAGTTAACATTTGAAAATGAAGACCTTTCTTTTTGTTTTTTAATCAATTATTTATAAATCCCATTGCAGCATTGCAGTTTTTTATTATAGTTTAAATGGTGCACCTTCATGAAAGCATACGAGTCCATAGTATATTATTTTCTAGAAGTACTAATATTTCTGACTCCCTTATAAGAGACATACATATCCAGAACTTGATTCCTTTTTTTCGTAGCCTAGTATATAGGTAAGTATAAAATTCCACAAAAACCTAGGATGAGAAGTAGCCACTAAAACTAAGAATGGAAATCATTCTAAAAAATTATAGTTGAATGACACTAGATGGGACTCTCATTTTTACTGATAGTTAGTACATATGCACTTTGTCAACTGCCTGAGAAGTGATGCATATTATTTAAGGTCTTTTATGTTGATGTATCCCCACTAATAAATATCTTAAGATTATATAGTGCAAACTGCACTGTGTTACTTCATTGTATTTTCTCATATCTTTAAGCTTCACATGGAACAATTTGATTATATAATTTGCAATTTTTCTGAGTCCTTCCTAACAGATGAGTCTGACACAGTAAGTATGTTGCAGTCATATCAGAAGGCTCTAAAGGCAGATCCCTCATATAAACTAGCTGCAGAGTGCCTTGCTATTGTTTTGACAGATCTTGGAACAAGCTTAAAACTTGCTGGTAGCACAGATGAAGGAATTCAGAAGTATTTTGAAGCTCTTAAAGTGGATAGTCACTATGCTGTAAAGTCATGATAACTCTTTTTCCCTGTTATTGTTTGTGTTGTAACTTGCTTTTGCTAGCTCTTTGTTGGTGTATTTCGGTAATATGATATAATTTTTTTTTAATGTAGCCTGCATATTATAACCTTGGAGTTGTGTACTCCGAGATGATGCAATATGACTTGGCTCTTAGCTGCTATGAGAAGGCTGTTGTAGAGAGGCCTCTCTATGCAGAAGCATACTGCAACATGGGAGTCATTTATAAAAACAGAGGTGACCTCGAGGCTGCCATTGCTTGCTATGAAAGGTGGGTTTCCTAGTTATAGTCCTTTGTTTCATTTGCACATTTTTTTTTTCTCCTTGCTTAATGCAGCTTTGTTCCTGTTGGTGCATAATTCTGCTGGATGTTTTGTCGTACTAGGTGCTTGACTGTGTCTCCAAACTTTGAGATTGCCAAGAATAACATGGCAATTGCTTTGACAGATCTTGGAACAAAGGTCAGTGTTTATTTTTTCATCTTAAGTCTGCTCCTACACATGTTCTAATTGTCTTTAGTCTCTCAAAGTCCATAGAAACTTTTCTTTGTTTTAACTTCTCATTATCCAAATCTAATGGCTTAGAATTGTTATACGTGTTTCTTTGTTCTACAATCTAGAATGTTCTAACATATGAATTGTTGATCTTTCCATAATTCGATCCTTGATACTCAGGTAAGGTCAAGCAATTCTGCTAATTTCAAAGGTTTGCTCTCTCTAAATTCTGTAAGAAGGAAAAATTTACAAAGAAGGGCAATACACGGATTAAATTTGGAGACATAAATTGCATGAAAGATGCAACATGAGGATGAGAATTTGCAGACATGAGTTGCATGACTGGAAGACAATGTGAGAATTAAAATTCGGAAACATCCAATAGCTTTCAGAGTAGTGATGATCTTACTGTATCTTTCATTCTTCACCGAAAACCGCCTAGTCTCTTGTAATAGTCTATATGATACTTCACTAATTGATATGTCAGCTTGGAATTGCTTACCTATTTATTCAGAAAGGTTTAAAATAAACAATAAATTTTGCTTCACATTAGGGATGTTGCTTCAAATCTTTTTTTAAGATCATGTTTCCTTGTTTGCCTAGTTTTACTGAACATCAGACTGTCTTGGTAAATTTCTTTATCAGCTTCCACATAGTAACAGTAAAATAAAGACAATAAATGCCAGATGACTTTTAAGGTCCAACCAAGTTTTGTCTAGCTGTTACATATTTTATAAACAACCTGACAAGACAACGACGTATAATATTTTATATTTTTCTCAATACCTTTACAACTGTGCTAAATCAATTTTGTGCTGACCTAAATGGTATTTGCTTAATCAGTTATTCAAATATTTGGTTTGTTACATTTTGTCTTTACATTAGGGATTCCAATACGTTAGTATGTAATTTGAGGTTTTCCTGCTGTGGATATCTTTTTTTTTTCTGGCACAATAATACATAAGGCACCACAACTGCTTCTATAATTTTTTGGAGATGTAACAGTCTGATGCAATATATTTTCAGGTAAAACTTGAGGGTGATATAAACCAAGGTGTGGCATATTACAAGAAAGCTTTATATTATAACTGGCACTATGCTGATGCAATGTATAATCTTGGTGTTGCGTATGGTGAAATGCTGAAGTTTGACATGGTTAGTTGAAAATTTTCCAGTAACTTGCCTCTTGTAGAACTATGTGATATTCTGCTTAAGCCAGAAGAAGGATTTATCAAAGTGTGGAACACCTTGGAAATAGTTCTATCTCTCTTCTTTCTTCTGCCAACTCACTAGTGCTTGTAGTTTATATTTGTTTTCTCAGAATTTGACTCAGTTGTTTTTGTATTCTTTAGCTTACTTTAAGCTGAAGCTATAACTCTAAATCATTTATGAAGGCAATTGTGTTTTATGAACTTGCATTACACTTCAATCCTCATTGTGCGGAGGCTTGCAACAACTTAGGAGTTATCTATAAGGACAGGGATAATCTGGACAAAGCTGTGGAGTGTTATCAGGTGTGTTCAGTATCATAATTTTTTGCAAATCTAGTGCTTCAATATGTTCCTGTAATGGTGTGGTGCTGCTTATTGAGACTTATGTTGACATATCACTGGCGTGACATTATTTTGTTCTAGATGGCCTTATCAATCAAACCAAACTTCTCCCAATCGCTAAACAATCTTGGTGTGGTTTTTACTGTTCAGGTACATTCAGTTAATTTATATACATGTGGAACTAGTAAAATTATCATTTTTCTAATAGTGACATTTATTTATTTTTTTCATATCCGTAGGGTAAAATGGATGCTGCTGCCAGCATGATTGAGAAAGCCATTATTGCAAATCCGACTTATGCAGAAGCGTACAATAACTTAGGTTGTTTTTGCACCCATTCTTTTTCATGTTCTTATGTAAAGTTTTGTTTGCTATAACATTTAGTTTTTCTAGTGTGGTGTGTTGTTTTTTTTTGGCCTTCCAAGAAGCTAGAAACTTGAGGGTGATTTGAATTTGCCTTATTTAAAATTTTTTTGGCCCTTCCATTTATATCTTTTTTCTGATGTTAAGTTTTTGTTGCTAATTTACCACTTTTAGTTTTCTTTTATGTGATGTGTTTATAATCTTTTGTCCCTTTCAAGAAGCTAGAAACTTGAGAGTGATTTGAATTTGCCTTATCAATATGGGCTTCTGTAATCTTTATGGACATCAAGGCAAGTATATATATAGAGTTTTGGGGGGACTGAAAAGAGAATTTCGTAACAGTTGATTCAACATTTATGTTATTATATTTTTTCCAGCCATAGTTAACTATTCAATTAGGATTGCAGGGCTTTGCCATATGTTCATCAATAAATTATAGTGTAGAGCATGATGATATATGTTATGGAAGGTGCATTTCGTTTCTCACTTTCATGATCTATTGTTATGTGCTCTTGGATTAGTGACCAAGTTTGTTGAGACATGTGCAAGGATGCTCACGGGTTAACATTTGCACTCGAGTTTAAATTATATGCAAAGAGTTGGTGTTGTGTTTACAAAGAATATTGCCAGGGAAATTGGTGCTACCAGAAAAGGTAAAACAATAATTGCTTGAAATTTCAGCAGCTTGGATGTTGCCCTGGTTAAGAATATATTGAGGAACAATCACAAATTACTTGAAATTGCAGTGACCTGGAGTAACCCTTATTGATAATACAAAGAGGAAAGATCATGTGAAGGAGCATAACAAATGAGGCATAAGTCAATTTAACTCAGAGTTGTGTCTAGGATTGGAGGCACAAAATAAGCTTGGCTAGGAATGTAGGAAGGGGTATGATGCCGATAGAATTATCAGTGGAGATTGCTGTTAATGGAATTTTAACTTCCTCAAATATTGTTGATATAAAATAGGTTTTTTCTTTTTTTCTTTTATTTCAATATTTTATCAGAAAGCCTGAAAGGTTCAGTCAAAAAACCACTTGTTACCCTGAGGGTTTTGGTCTTCCAGCTTTTTGTTCCACATATCCGAATCATTCAACCCAGTGTTCTCGACAAGTTCAGTCAAAAGCCACTTGATACCCTTCTACTATTTGTTTGATTAAATAAAAGATAATTACCTTTCATTCATTCTGTTAAGATTAGTTATGTTAGTTGATCCTAATTATCTAAATTTGGCACATGTTTCTGTCTATTGATTGTTTCACGCAAACATGTCAATGGATTGCAATTGTATCACATTTCTGCTTCTTGATAAAATATTTTGATAGATACTGTAAAAAGTTTTTTTTATTTAACATAGTTATCTCTGACATTATTTCTTGTTTAGGGGTTCTTTACAGAGATGTGGGCAATATTTCTCTGGCGATTGAAGCATACGAGAGGTGCCTCCAGATAGATCCTGACTCACGTAATGCAGGCCAGGTACTGCTACATCCTTTTAACATCACTGATATACTTAAGGATGCATGTTTAACTGACAATTCAGATGTTTAATGTCTTGGATTAGCTCTTTGTAGTCATATAAGGTGATCTTTTTAGCAATTTGTGTTTTTTGGATTGGCATGAGTTATATGGGTTTTATTTGTTGCTACACTCTTGAATAAGTTAAGCAATTATGTGCTATGCTATGTACACTGTAACTGCTTGGTTGTTGGAACTTTTTCTTTGTCCTCATTTGAGGCTTAGTACTTGATCTAATAGCCACTTTCCAAGTATACTAAACTTAGTTAAAAAGTTCCTTTAAATCATCTTCAATCTGATCCATAACTAGCATACAGCTTGATATGTGCTGGTTCCTAATAGACTAGCTTTGCTGCATGCCAAGGAATTCTGGCATTGTGCTGGAATGAGTTGATTCTTTTGGTACTGAACTGATTCAATTAATATGATGGTTTGAACTTTGAATAAAATACCAGGTCATGGTATTTAAAAGGACTTAAAAACATTCAAGCATCCTAGTGGTGCTTGAAACACTGTACAACTAGGGTTCCAACTACAATACTTTATGCCATCATTAGTTCATTTTATATTATTATTTGCAACACTTAATTGCTTTTTATATCTTCTCCAATTTTTTTCAACCTAAGAGTCTCTCATCTTTATTATATTCTAATGCTTAGTGGTTTAGCCCATGTAAAAGTAATATGATCATACAAAGTCCCAGTCCCATGCATTTTAGGCACCATTTTGAACCTCCATTCGGTGGTCTTTGGCAGGTCTGTTATAACTAACTCGTGGTATATTCAAAACTAATTTCAGTTACATTGCATGATATGTTTAATTTTGTTGGTGTTTTAATTGGATTAAAGCTGTTTTGCCATGAAAACCATCAATACGAGAATCCATATGCCATTGGCAAAGATCAGTTTTGTGTTGGTCAAAAAATCATATATTGCCTGATGTGGAAACTTTTATTGGATCATGTATTTGACCCTTTTATAACTATTTTCTCCTTTGATACCCTCTAATTATTTCGTAGCCTCAGTGAATAAAGACGACTTCATTGTGTTACTTGCCTCAAAGTTAACATACTGGAAAAAACATTAAACTTTCTATTTTTCTGTCAAATTATTGAATAATCAGGCACTTGGATCAAGTTTCAGAACTGTGTGCTTGCATGTGTTTGCGTGCATGCGTGTGTTAAATATCTAGACAGTTTGCTTGATTGCCATGAAACCATCTTATTTCATAGAAGTTCATTGATACTTCCCTTTTGCAAAGCGATCTACCTTCATTTCATGAATGACTTTGGATCACTTCTCATTCTTACACATTCTTTTATATGTGTGTATGTATGTATGTATGGGTGTATGTGCGTGTGTGTGTGTATATATATATGTTTGTATGTACGTACGTACGTATGTATGTATCTAACAGGAAAAGACAACCACTGATAACCATTATTGAGTTTCAATACTAAGTGTAATCAGAGATTTTTGTGATTTTGGTTTACATTGACATATGGCTTGATTTGAAATTATTTTTTAAAGTTATTTGGCGAGTATGTTAATTTTGTCCTGTATTTTTTAATCCATTATAACAGAGAATATCCACTAATCACTTGAAGTGGGGTGGTTGGCTTTGCTGTTGAAATTGTCAACATTGTCAGTTGTGAATTAGCACATCATTGATAACTTACTAAATTTGCTGCCAATTATATTGTTTTTAGTCACCAGCAATCAGTCCTTTGTGAAATATTGTTTACGAATGTTTTTCAGAATCGTTTGCTTGCGATGAACTACATAGATGAGGGTTTGGATGATAAACTTTTTGAGGCTCATAGGTATTGTTAATTCCCTGGCTTAAAAGTCCTCATTTGTTTTTCTTCTGGTTCAACTTTCTTCTTGCATCTTCATATTTTGTTACGAGTACAAGAAGGAAGTCTCCTCAAAGCTCGTTATGCTGCTTTATCAATATTGTTTATCGTTTTTAATATAATCCATCATTACTAGTAGTTGCACTATTTATTTTGCATGTTGTTTCATATGAAGGATTTAGTTGGTCTGGGTAGGGATGCCAATGTCTAAGTGCTGTTTAGAATATTTTTGAGAAATCCTGTCTGATCAACCTTTTGAGACCAGGATTTGACACTTGGTTCTTCTGTCAATTTATTCCGACCTTGTCAAATTTCATGCTAGATTGTGCTTCTGGTAAAGTTAAAAATAGGCTATCTCCACCATGATTCAGATTGGACATGTATATTTTGGATTGGTTCATGTTTTGTTGAATCTCTGTTCATCTCCAGGGCCATATTGCCCCCAAAGGGTAGATGATGTGGGCTTATTGGAAATGGAGAAAGGTTTAGAGGATAATTAGTTAAGGTTGCTGTAAGTGCAGATTTAAAGGAAGAGAAGATGCCAAGAAGCAAGAGTAGTTTACCTGGAGATGGGATCAGGAACATGGGTTGCGAATAATGATGTTACAGAGGAAGAGGAACAAGAAATGGCACCAAATCTGCATAAAGCCTGGAGGAAAGGATAACATTGAATTAGGACAAGAAGCATGTTGTCAAGATTTTTGGTTAGGCAAGGAAGTGGGTTGTTAGGATTTGTGTTACAATAATCTTATATTTTCTCTATTAGTTAAGCATATCAAGTTAGCTTTATTGGGGTCATAAATATATCATTTAATAATTGAGATTTTACATTTTTTTTAATTTCTTAAGATTTGTTGCAACTTTAAAATGCTTTAATTTAGTTAAGGGCTAGTCACTTAATATATAGTGGGACATTGTTATTGCAGGTTCTGATCAAGGTATGTAATTTTGAATCGTACCGCTTGGTACGGGTGGTATGTATCGGTCCGCTAGTAGACCGGTACGTGGATTGCTCACTATCGGACGGTACCGTGGTTTTAGCCTTGTACCATCCAATACAGGATTGTATCGAGCGATAATGGTCGATTCCGATTGTCGTTGCCCATTACCAGGCGGTATCAGCCTGGTTGCGGCAAGGGAAGAAGAAGCAAGAGAAAGAGGGAGAAGAAGAGGGAGAACCTCGGACGATGCCGCCCTCTAACGGCGAGGCGATGGCTCGGCTGTCGGAGATGTCTGCGGTCAGAGAATCTTGGGACGATGCCGCAGATGAGAACCTCGCAAGGCGGCGACTTCTTCTTCACAGTCTTCTCGTCGCCTTCTCCTTGTCTGAGGCGATGAGGAAGAAAGGAAACGTCGATGACTTCTCACCTGTGCAGAGAGGAGAAGCCTCGGCGACTTCTCATTCACACAGGAAGAAGAAAACTAGACTTCTCCCCTCGCAGGGAGAAGAAAACGTGGCGTCGTCATCCTTTTTTTTCCTTATATATATATATATATATAGAGCAAAGCTTGGTACGTCGGTACAGTACGGGATGACAGACTTTGGTTCTGATCACTTTTTTTGGTCGGAAAGTGAAATGAGATCTCTTCTGCACCATATAATTAAGGTTTTGAAGTAAATTGATATAAAGGGCATGAAGGTGGTGTTGGAATTCCTCCTCTCTAACATAGCTCAATTATTCTCATGAAAAATTATATACTTAAAGAAGTTAAACCTTTTCATGTATTTCCAATGTGTATTATAATCACAACATTAACCACTGGAAAGGCAAAGTCACTAGGTTGTGAAATGATGTTGGTGATAAATTTAGAAAAAGGTTATAAATTGTTTGTGGTACATAGTTACGAGGGATAAAATGCAACTATATGTATGACCAAATAAATGTGTTCTACCTAAATACACAATTACTAAAACTTAAAAATTGATGCATAAACTATCATTTTAAGGCAGATAATAAATTTATTGAAAGGAACTTTTAATGAAAACTTTATATGTATCATGTATAATTATTATGGTTATTCTCCCCATCAAAAAAGAAAAAGAATGGGAACAAGAGAAGGAACATTATTAGCTCATGGAAAGATTTCTTATTCTGAACTCAATAACGAAATCTCCTTTGGTCCATGTTGAGATAGAATTCATTAGAGTGGAAAGATTAGGCATCTTGTATGCAATCTCTTTTATGTTCTTTCTTATCCTTTTCTAATCTAATTGATGACTGATTGAGCTATCAGATGATAGCATTTATTCCTTTCACCTATTTTTTATCTCGCTTGTCTGTGCACATCTACACTTCAACCCAACATAATGGCTTCTCATTGGGTTTCTTTCTATATGGTGAATTGAGTTCTTTTGCCCCTCCTTTTCTTCACAGACCCACAATATTTTCTGATACCACTGGTTCACATAAAATTTTGTTTTTCTTTGTGTTGTTTGGGTTCACATGCATCACTCCTTTGGCTTCCCCTTTCTCAACACCACTCTTCTCATTCTCGATACATTCTTCCCTCTCTCCTCCCATCTATACTGCTAATTTTTGGGCCTATATGAACTATGGTTGGTGCCATGACATGTCTACATAGACAAGTTGCTAATCTTCAATCACTCCCTCTGTCATTTCTATCATGGGATCAATGGCCTGTATCTATCCAGGTCAAGGGTACACCCTGTTGTGGTACCCTTAAGAAGGTATGACATCGCTCACAAATGGTGCACTCTTATAGCCTACTCAAAGCCACTGGAATTGGTTCTTCTGGAATGATTCAATTTACATCTGGTGCATGTTGACATGCCTATTCAATAGTCAACTAGTAATTTGGTCCCAAGGGAATCCATCCAGGTCACCTGCCAGGATGTTATTCTTTTTACATAGTTTGTGTTTGCTTTTAACATACTACAAGCTTGATACATGTTTTCTTGTTAACTCTCCATACTACAAGTGCCATTATTTTTCTGAAGCAAGATGAATCTTCCTGTCAGTTGTATTTTTCTGTCGTATCCTTCAACATGGTGCAGCACTTAATGAAGTCATTTCTCAGGGAATGGGGACGACGTTTTATGAATATATATCCGCAATACACCAGTTGGGATAATCCAAAAGATATGGAGCGACCACTAGTAGTTGGATATGTGTCTCCCGATTACTTTACCCACTCTGTTTCATACTTCATTGAAGCACCTCTTTCGCACCATAACTATGCAAATTACAAGGTGGTTGTGTACTCTGCTGTTGTGAAGGTAAATTTTCTTCTTTCTTATTTGATTTCTATTTCTCTATCTATATGTTTGTTTAATCGAATTATTTTCCTATTGTGGTATTTATTCATACATTTGAAAGCTCATACCCTAAGTTGGCAAGAAAGGATTGACTTAAGTGCATTTCTCATCAAGCTTCTTCTCAAATGTTCTCTTCTTTACTCTCTGGATAGGCCTTTTTTCCATTAACTTGCTGACTTGCTTGTTGATATGATTCTTCAGGCAGATGCTAAGACTCTTAAATTTAAAGATAGGGTTCTGAAAAAGGGTGGGTTATGGAGAGATATATATGGTGTTGATGAAAGGAAAGTTGCTAGCATGGTTAGAGACGATAAAATTGATATATTAGTGGAGCTTACTGGTCACACTGCAAACAATAAATTGGGGATGATGGCATGCCGGCCTGCTCCTATTCAGGTAATAGTTTATTTATTTTGTTTCCTAAACCTTTGATTTTTCTTCATGTTATATAGGTGTCTCGAGTATCTTGTGCTTTTTTCTAGCATCTTTTCTGTTTTTATTCTGTTTTCTCTGGTGTTGTTTGGGGAAGGAGTTGTTGGTTGGATGACGATCAACTTGTAATATCAGTGGTACTACTTTTGCTGTTAATCACTCTGAATCCTGATTTGCTAATGATGGTATTACATCTAATATCAATCTTAGTCCGCTCATCCTGTATTCTGCTTGTGCTACTAATCCTCTCTATGCTTTATCTTTTCTTTCATTTTCTTCAGAGTTAACTATGATTTTCTTTCCTTTATTGTCCATGTGCATCTATTTGCAATATGTAAGGTTTTTACCTTCTGCATAGTTGATTATTAACCACCCAAAGATGATTTCCAACACACATTTTTAAATTGCCAGTAATGCATATGCTATGTAGTTTTCTTTTGACATATTTTTGTTGATTACAAACTAATATACTTAAAACTTGTCCTGGTAGAAAGGGCTCGTTAGTGTCTAGCATAGCGTTGGTTGTGATCTACATCTCACTTGTTCATAAAAAATGATCTTCGGTTTGGCAGATACCTTCCAAAAGTTTATTTATCATGGATCTGCTTGGTGTAAAAGTAGATAACTTTTGAAACTTGTTTAGTTTTCTTTTTTAGTTTGCAAGTCATACAGTGGAACTATTTTTGTGGAAGGAAGCCCTTTTTTTGCACTTTGGTATTAATTTGGATGCTTGTCATATCTTGTATATAGCTCAGAGACTTCAGCAATAAATTTGTGAATTTAAACATTCTTTAGCTGTGATTAATTATTTATTAGGTGATTTGTACTCTTGGTGTGATGATTATAGAACATTTAACCAATTCCTTTAACATTGCTCTTGATACTTGGATACATTTAAGTTGCTGCTAGCTCTAAAGCTAAGTAAAATATCATGAATTGATCAATGAGTTGGCTACATGTTGCTTTTATGTCCATTCTATTTAATAGTGGTTGCCATCCATGTGTTTAACTTTGATAAGCATTTCTCATCCTTTGTTATATCACACTACTATCGTGTTCCTTTATGGGCCATCTTGTAGCTGATAAATGCTCTCTTTCACCCGCCAATTGCTACAACATTCAGTCACCTGATTGTGATCACTTGTATGCTCATGACTTTGCTTTTATTTAATCACAGGGTTCATTTATCATGCCTATCATCTAACAAAATCATTCTTCACATGATTGTTCAGGCGTACTCTTCTCCAACATTATGCTTGCAACCTAGTAGGAATTATTGTATTATTATGGAAAAGTGATGTAGTTTTTGTACTGCTTATGAAATAACCATTCTATGTAGTGTCTTTCTTTTCACAAGTGTTGCTATATTATTGTAGGTTACTTGGATTGGTTATCCAAATACAACTGGTTTGCCTACAATTGACTACCGAATGACAGATGGATTAGTTGATCCACCTAATACCAGGCAGAAGTAGGCCTTATATTCATGTCATATTTTAGATTAATGATAATTTTTTTTCCTTTGTTTATGGTTTGATATATTATATGAGTGACATGATCATTTGGCAGGCATGTTGAGGAATTAGTTCGTCTGCCAGAATGTTTTCTTTGTTATACCCCTTCTCCTGAAGCTGGCCCTGTTTCCCCAACACCAGCTCTTTCCAATGGCTTTATCACTTTTGGAAGCTTTAATAATTTGGCCAAGGTAGTACCTCACTTTGATCTCGTTAGTTATTAGGTTGATGAATTTGAAGGTATGATGTAATTTCTTTCACTGATTTACTTAACAGATAACACCAAATGTATTGCGAGTCTGGGCAACTATTCTCTGTGCGGTTCCAAATTCCAGACTTGTTGTCAAGTGTAAGCCCTTCTGTTGTGATAGTGTTAGACAGAGGTTTCTTTCAACATTGGAGCAGATGGGGCTGGAATCTTTACGTGTTGACTTATTGCCTCTTATTCTTTTTAATCATGACCATATGCAAGCGTATTCCCTGATGGATATCAGGTAAACATAAAATATATGGTTCCTCATGGATATTTCATGCAGAATGGTGCTTGAGGCTGCATCCATATGTAATTCAGTTCATGAACTGCTCCTCACATTGATATGTTATTGTTTGGCTTTTCATTTTCTAGATTCTTTTCACTAGGTCCTTCATCCTGATGGACAATTATGTTATGTTATCATTATGATATCTACAAGTTCCATGGTCACTGTTATTTTTTTCTAGTTTGCTATTTCTTTATTTTGTGTTGATCTTATCATTATTAGCTTCCTAAATTAGCGTAAAAACACAAATATCTCTAATCATATATCCGTTTTGTGTATAATTGAACTAGCATAATTTAAGAATTCCATAGTTTTCTCAGAAAGTTTGTACAATGTTTTCATCCTAAAAGCATTTCATCTATTGTATAATTATTTGAAAATCAGATGCCTTATGGCAAGCAATCTAAAATCTGTATTTCATAGCTCGCAGTCAAGCTGAAGCAGTAGTTTAACTTGTCATTTCAAGTTCTGAGCTCAGTTCACACTAGTTGAGATTTTATTGTACACTATTATATTGCGAAGCTATAAGAACCTTGGTAGTCTAAGATTGTAGTCTTAAGATTGAATGTGGGTGGCATTTGCTTGCATCTACTAGAGAAACTAGTTTGACCCAAAAAATTACTCTGCTGTTTAGATTTATGTCATCAAATTCCAACTCAAATTTGGGCAGTCAAATTTCTGGATTCTACTATTTACTTTTTTGAAATTGTACTCGTCAGTGTTGCATTACCATGATATTGATTTAAGAATGTTCCCTTCCGTTGCAGCTTGGACACATTTCCATATGCTGGAACAACTACCACATGCGAGTCATTATACATGGGGGTTCCATGTGTCACAATGGCAGGTTCTGTACATGCTCATAATGTCGGTGTCAGCCTTCTAACTAAAGTTGGTATGCATCATTTTAATTTTTGTGTTTATTTCAAATATGAACTTGATCTTTATATTTTGGTGAATGCTGAGAATGTGCACTTTGTGGCTTGATCTCATACACAATGTTATTTTCATCACCGATTTGTTTCCATGAAGTGACTGATTTAAATTTTTTGATGCAGGTTTGGGGCGCCTGGTTGCCAAAACAGAAGAGGAATATGTTAAGTTAGCACTACAACTGGCTTCTGATGTCTCGGCTCTGGGGGAGCTTAGAATGACACTACGAGAACTTATGTCGAAGTCTCCAGTTTGTGATGGAGCAAAGTTTACACAAGGACTGGAGTCTACATACAGAAATATGTGGCATAGGTATTGTCGTGGTGATGTACCGGCCACCAGGCACATAGAATCCCTGAAAGATCAACCACCACTGTCTGACAAGATCTTGGTGAGGTTTTCTGAACACAAAACAAGCAATGTTCCAGAACAGAATCACCAGGTGCAAACAAAGATGAATGGTGTTACCTCGAATCTCTCATTGACTCCAAACAATACCAGCTGTGAAGCAAATGGTAATTGCTGACACACATTGTGAAGAGTAAGGTGCATCTTGATTTGCTTGAGCAGTACTACACTGGAAGCCGGCGCTTGCCATTGGAAAGCAAAATACGTGTGAATCCATTGTGTTCTATTTTGGCCACATTTGGCGTCTATCGGTACCTGCAAGTCAATTCTCCAGTCATGTCGGAATAACACAGGATAATTAGGTGAGATGGCAGCATTCTTTGGAAGGATCGGAGCAGCTGCT
The DNA here is from genome assembly GCA_021527575.1 of Ensete glaucum. Lineage (NCBI taxonomy): Eukaryota > Viridiplantae > Streptophyta > Magnoliopsida > Zingiberales > Musaceae > Ensete > Ensete glaucum. The sequence goes on along the minus strand of CM038553.1, from coordinate 7,196,297 downwards.
TTGAATCTCTCTCTCTCTCTCTTTCTCTCTCTCCCCCCTCTCTCTCCCCTCTCTGGAAGGTAGAAGAACCTGGGCCGTGGATAGTGCCATGGCTGAAGGTTGATGATTGTAACAGTGGCATGTCTAAAATGGAAAAAAAAAGAATCATACCAGATTTGTAAATTCGTATGTAGACAGAAACCCATTTGTGGGAATGAATTATTTGGGGAGCCCTCTTGGCGATAGGTAGCATTGCTGAATAGTGAGAGTGCTATGGGGAGCTCAACTTGGTGAGGCATCTTCCTTACAAAGTTGCTCGACTATTTGTAAGTTCAAACTATTTTTCTTTTTTATAAGCAAACCTCGGTCTTTATTAGCATTTTTCATTCTGAGGCTGATCATGAAAATGACATGGGCTTATCTCTGCATATGTAATTAATTATATGCCCCCCTGTTGCTTCCTGGCATTGTCAGTCATGTTTATATAATTTTTTGTTACAGGAAATGTGTATATTGAAAGCTAGTTAGAAGACACAAAGTGAAGCTATCATTAGCAAGGAATTGCTATTAACTCTTTGAACTAGAGAATATACTTTGGTTAAGCAATTACGATGGTTGGTGTCATTTAAGGATTGATGAATGAACCATCGTTTTCTTGAATTAAATTACAACTTTCCTCAACTTTGTGAATGCCATTAATAATTTTTCTTAGGCTTGAGATCGGTAAAAATTTATGTTTTTAGCACCATTACTGAACCATTGTTTTTTTGTCATGACATTGGAGATTCATAAGTTGCATTGGAGAATCAGCTGAGTATAGATGCATCATCAAGTTTTTCTAGTGATGCAATGGTCATGTTGATGGTGTGAATTTTGAAATTGAGATTGTTCTCGTTAGATTTGGCTCATTTGGAGATTGTACGTTTAAGTTGTCGAGCGAAGGGTGGCGGAATACCCATCTAGAGAGTCAAACCGCGGGATTCGTAATGAGAGGGGGACTTGTATGCGTTTACTGGTTGACCCAAGTGTTCTAAAACCGAAGCGTTTGTGAAAATTATCATAACGTAAATGACAAGTGTTGACGTTTACTGGTTCAATAAAACCTGAAATCTCTACCCATGCAAAAAAGGATTGTTCTCTCCCACACTTAGAGAGAGAACGTAAAGAAAATTGATTTGTAGTTTTGAACCAGCAGATTAGGTGATAGCTAACGCTCTTCCTGCTCCTTCGAGCTGCACCACCACCACCACCACCACCACCACCACCTCCAACTTACTTCACAAAGCTCCTATTAATAATTGAGTTCCCACCTTCTCCACTGCAGTCTCAGCGGCCGCCGGCTTCCTTCAGCTATATATATTCTCTCCTCCGCCCGAACGCTTCATCACAGCCTCATCCGATCCCCGTCTTTCCAATCCAGCTCCCAGCATGAGCACCAGCGAAGCCGCTCCCTCCGCCACCGCTATCACCATCGATGACTCCGACGCCAGAGGAAAAGCTCCTGCCGTTGCTCCGGCTCCCGCGGCACCTCCTCCTGCCGCCGCCGCCGCCGCCCCTAAATATCGACGCTTCCCCTTCCTTCTCAGGAAGACCAAGGCCGGTGGTGGAGTGTGCAAGAGGGGCGCAGCCTGCTTCGACTTCCTTCTACGGGTCTGCGCGATAGCTGCTACGCTCGTGGCCGCCATCATGATGGGAACCACCGATGAGACTCTTCCTTTCTTCACTCAGTTCTTCCAGTTCCATGCCAACTTCGCCGATCTCCCTGCCTTGACGTCAGTACACATCTGCCAACTTTTACTGAAAGGCCACTTCCGTGATCTCAACCGGTTTGCATGGGCTTGCTTTCTGCAGGTTCTTCGTGGTGGGGAATGCGATCGCAGCAGGTTACCTCGTCCTCTCCCTCCCCTTCTCCCTAGCCGCCATGGTTCGGCCCCAAGCGATCGGACCAAGGCTTCTGCTCTTCGTCCTCGACACAGTGAGTTGCCGATCACCGTCTCAGGTACCTATCCCTTTGTTCTTGATATATCATGGATCTCTTCCTAACATCGCAGGTCGTGATGGAGCTGACGATCGCTGCGGCCTCTTCGGCGACGGCCATCGTGTACTTGGCTCACAACGGCAGCTCCAAGGCCAACTGGGTGGCCATCTGCCTGCGGTTCGATGGCTTCTGCCAGAGCATCAGCGGAGCTGTCGTGGCGTCCTTCGTAGCCGTCGTCTTCTTCATGGTGTTGGTCGTCATGTCTGCTCTGGTCATGCGGAAGCATTAGGAAGCGTGTGTGTTGGTGGTCTTCTCTCGTGCGCGTCTCTCATTTCACGGTTCCATGACTCTGCTCTGCAGTTGACTCCATTCCTCATGTAGTCCGTCTCCGATGCGATAGATGTTTGATTAGTGTTTGTGCTGCTGCTGTTATGTGGTGTTATGTAATCTGTACTGCTCCTCTGTGCATGAAACCAAAAAGAAAGCTCAAATTTCTTCTGTGCTTTAAAATGGTGATATGATTTCGATTCTTAGATGAACGGTCATCATTGGTCCAACACACCTAACAGTGGGGCTCACCATTCACTCATCTCAAGTGAACGGTTGAGATGGACGGGTCGGGAGGGGACTTAGAAAAGCCTCCGCGTAGTCGCCGTCACGAGGCCGCTTTGTACGCGGCTTAAGTCGCGACTGACGGTGTCGGCTCACACCGGTGTGTCGTTGCTATTGTCGGGACCCGAACCAGCACCTGCCTTTGACCACACCAAATCGGAAGCGTAACCCCCCTCGACGCCAATCCTGCGGGGCGATCCGTAACCCCGTCTCCTGACGCCGCCGTTACGCCCGTGCCGGATAACCTCATCCCATCGTCGATCGACGAAGCAGAAGCGACGGCCTAATACCGGATCTCTCATGGGGTTCTCCCTGAGTTGTTCTTCCTTTGATTCGGTACTCCCTAACTGGTTTTCTTGATCGATAATTTGGGATGTGATTCGCCTTGATTTGACGCTAGGTTTGGTCATCTTTGCTCGAAAGCAAGGTTTTCGCTCAAGTTTCTACCGGTCTTGTGTGCTGCGAGCATCTCTGAAGTGTCAGCGCTGCAAGTTGTTGCATTTTCTTGGTCATCATCGACAAATTTCTTCTTTTAGTTTTCGTACTTGTTTGGATGCCTCCCTCCTCGTGATTTGAAGGATTATAGTGAGAGGAACAGCCTGGTTGAGGTATGATTGATGTACTTTTTTTGGTTGCAGGAGTTGTGACAGTTGTTTACCATGTTGTCGAGACCTCTCCTGCTCGTTTTCCTATTTTGGTTACTGATCATGGTGACACACTTCGAGCAGAGGCAACTAATTGTCACCGAAGTTGAAGGCTATCCTTTGGTGTCGCGAAGGAAGCAACGCATGTTAGACAGTGAAGAGGTTGTTAAAGAGAAAGTAAGCATCTATCATTTTGTGTTAAATGGAGTACCTTTTCTCTGTTGGTTTTATCGATAGTAATTTGCTTTTAATTATGTCACCTCTGAGCATAAAAATTTGCATGTTTTGTTAATTCTCACAATCATGATAATTGTGGGTGTACCACAGCTTACCATGGGCTGATCCTTGTTCTAATTCATAAAAAATGTATTTGTTCATCTTTGTCTTCTTTTTTTCCATGTTTAACATAGCCAGCTTATGATTGAGGCTGTTTTGTTGGCTTCTTGATTCATTTTTTTCCTTCAATATGAATATTGTTCCTTATTTCAATGCTTGTCAATTCGTCCATTTTGCCAAAATCATCCAATTATAAGGGAATATCAAAGGAGTGCTTGGTCAGGTGATCTTCTCTTTACATGGCATAAGCTTGTTCTGTTTCGGTGCAGGTTTCATTGTTGCTTAGATTTTCTTTATCTTGGAAGTGGGTTTCAAACTGTGGTTCTTCTTGATTTTTAAGTTGTGTTTTGCAATGGAGGATTACTCACCGTATGACACCTCCAGTTGTGCCGTATCAGAAGTGGGAGAAGAATTGTGTTGGTTTGAGGTATAAATGATCATTACTATTAACTTAGGCTAAAGCATTTTGAATCTATGATCAAGTTCTTGGATCAGTTTTATCAGATTAGATCCCACAATGATTGACATGACAATAATAATCCATTTTTCATGGTCGGGAAGGAGTGAGGGAGGAGAATGAGGAAAAAAAAGGAGTTGCTTTCTTTTCTCCATTCTTTCTTATTCATTCTTTTGTTAATACAGCCTGCATGAGATAAACATATGAACCAAGAGTTTCTTATTTTTCGTGCTATTGGTTCTTTAGTTTCTATGAAATAAAATCTACAGTACTCTGATGATGCATTAGGGGCAATATAAAATCATAATCCTCATATTAGCACCTAGCTTATCATACTTGTTAAATTTCTTTCTTTTGCAGATAATTCTATCTCAAGAAAAAAGCATTCAACAACTCAATGAGCTTGTTCAGAGCCTTAAACAACAATTGTTGCATTGTCGAGGCATTAACAATTCAGTGCATGATGATGGAAATACTTTGAGCGAAAAAATGTGAACAAGAACCATAGGCTGCAGATACTCGATTAATGTCCAAGGAATTTACAAGACATTTGGCAGCAAGTCTTCCTAATATTCCGTAAAGGATACATATTTTGTTGTTGCATTAAGAATAGAAAGCTGTTAGTTTATATGCTTTCTTTTTTGTGCATGCTGTATCTCATGACAAACTTTCAAATTGATGTTAATGAAGCTAGTCCTTTGATTGTGACTGAAAACCGTTTCGTCGTATATAAGCCAGTTTGAAAATCCTATTCATGATTTATTTATAGGCATTATTTGACATGCAATATTTTAATGATACAATTACTCTAAACTGTTTGCTTTAGTTTCTTCTGAGTTTTTAACTACATGTCATGCTATGTGATATGTATACATTCAATGTTCTTTTTCTTGTACACATTGTTGTACTTGTTCCTTCTCCTTCACCTACACCACTATAATGACATGATATCATAGTTATTGTTTGCCAGTTAATTTTGTAAACATAGTTATTATAGAATAAAGTGCGGAGGAACTGTGTGCTATATTTAGTGAATGGAGCAGTAAAGCTCAAGCACAACAGGCTGTGAGATCCCAACTTTTCGGGTGCAATATCTCCAGTCAAACTAAGAGCTAGTAAATCTTGTTTAAGCTACAAAGCTCGTTCTTGTTATGACCTGATCACCGTAAATCTAGTGATCAAAGTTTGTGCATTACCTTAATATGAACATTGCATTCATCATACTATAAACTAACATTAGAAGACCCAATTAAAACACTGAAAGCAGCAGTTGAACTCAGTAGGTGCAGCAGAACATGGACTTGATGCTAGCTAGCTTTCTTTTGAGTACTTCTTTTGGATGAGAAAATGACTACTACCAAGTCCTTCAATTTCTTTTGTGGTTTGACTAGCTTTCTCCAAGTTGAACTTAATTGATTTGTTATACCTTGTTACTGCATTATGGTTGATGTCTGGCTGTCATCTAATATGAATTAGCCTTTTCAGATATTTTAAGCAAAATCCAAGTTCTCTATTATTGTCATCACCAGCACCTTTCCATCCATCATCTTGTTGCTGCCTCAGCTGTGAGCACCCACAGGCTTGGATGCCAATTGAAGGAGCTGCTGTAAGCTTCCATTCTCTACCTGGTTAGCAGAACATTTCTGAACAAAAAGGGGCAGCAATTGCTGTGTGTCCTCCTGGTAACAACACTTCTTCCTTCACCATCAAACAGCACCTTCAAATTAATCTGCTACAGTAGGCCTAAGCATGCTTGTGTTTCTCCTTTGGAAGTGCTGCCAGATGATATCGCAAAGGAGATGTCCCTATCGGCTTCCTAACTCAGCTGCGAGAGAGTTCGTGTCATCTTGGGGATATATATGGTTGTAAAATATTTGATGCTTAGGTGGCATCGGAGTTTGAGATCCACATGTCTTGATGCTATTGGTGCGAAATATTCGCCCTATCCTTGAGTCTTCTTGGTTATGGCACTGTCATAATCCATCGCTTTATTAAAATTAGGGGGGGAAAAAAGATACTGACTTCCATTTCCCTAATTTTTTTAGAAAATAAAACATAAATAATGTGATTTTGAATTAAAAGATCCACCCTCAAATTAATAGGGCAAATGGGCCGAATTCCATGAAATCTCTACCAACTTCCTATTGATTTGAATCAGATACCACGTCAGCGTTTTGATGAGGTTTCGAGTCGCGTGGCAGACATCCACCACTCGTTTGTCTCCACGTGTCCCCACCTCCCGCCGCTAGCTCGCAGCTATATCCTTACGCTCGTCTTCTCGTTACCATCCGCCGCAAGGCATCCAAGTTTGTCGCCACCGGAAAGCTTTTTGTTAATCCCTAAGGAGACCTCAAGAACATGTAGAGAGAGAGGCGATGGAAGAGGTCTTCCCGTTTTGCTCCCACCGCGGCCTCCGCCAAGTTCCCCAAATCCCCACCACCCTTCGTTCCCGGAACGCCCCTGTCCGGCCCCGCCTCGCTCAGCTTTCCAGTCCAAGAGCCGCTCGGCTTTCCCTGCATACCCCCATCCCGCTTCCCGAAAAGCCCCCCAAATTATCCCCCACTCTTCCCCTTCTGCCTCCCGACTCCGCCCCCTCTTCCTCCTCCTCCTTCCGCGACAAGCTCCTCTTCCTCGACGCCCTTGGCGTCGACCTCTTCGCCGCAGCCGCCGCCCACCCGGCCCTCGCTGCCGCTCCCCTCGCCGATCTCCGCGCCGCCGTCGACTTCCTCCGCTCCCTCGGCCTCGCCGCCCCGAGATCCGCCGCGCCTGCGGCATGTGCCCCGAGATCCTCACCGCCGCCCCCGCCGACCTCGCCGCCGCCGTCGCCTTCCTCCTCCGCGAGACCGGGGTCCAGGGCCGCGACCTCCGACGCGTCATCGGTCGCCGCCCCCGCCTCCTCGTCTCCGACGTCGCCCGCCGCCTCCGCCCCACCCTCGACTTCCTCCAGATGCTCGGCGTCGCGCCCATCGCGCGGCACGCCTCGCTGCTCTCCTGCAGCGTCGAGGAGAAGCTCCTCCCCAGGCTCGATTTCCTGGAAGAGGTGGGCTTCTCGTATCGGGACGCTCGGGCCATGGCCAGGAGGTTCCCGCAGCTCTTCTGCTACAGCATAGAGGAGAATCTGAGGCCCAAGGCGAAATTTTTCTCGTTGGAGATGCGGCGGGAGCTCCGGGAGCTGAGGGACTTCCCACAGTACTTCTCCTTCAGCTTGGCGAACAGGATAAGGCCGAGGCACCAGTCATGCAAGGAGAAGGGCGCGTCCTTCCCACTTCCCTCATTGCTGAGGCCGAGCAACGAGCAGTTCAATGCCCAACTGGAGGTACGCATTAGCTCTTCTTCTCCACTGAGAAGATCGCCTCTTTGGCTCGCAACTTCGAATACCGATCTGTAGCTCGTTGCAACCCATTTTTTGTTTTGGCTTGAATTGAATGAAGTTTATCATTGTGAATACGATCACAAAGTGTATATTGCATTGCTGGTTTTACTGCACGGTAGGTGTTCGATAATATGCCTTAAAGTCCCAAACATAATTAATTCATCCATGAATGTGCACTGTATCCTCCGGCACTTGATGCAACCATCTGCATCTTTGGATGGATATATCTTTACTTCCAAATCTAAACCTCAATTGGAAATGCTTCAGAATTGTAGTGCAGTGAGATGACTGATAAGAGTTGGAATGCATTTACTCGACCTGACCACAGTTCTACAATCGATGGTTCGATTCCGTATAAAATGAAATCGGAATCGAACTCCTAACAAAGACCATATTAATTTTTTTTAAAAAAAAAAATTAATGCGCAAATGTCAAACAAACTATTACTGCAAAAAATTAGTGAATACAAAACTGTTGTTACAAATTTTTTGTTTGGGTCAAAAAAACAAGAGGTAGAATGCCACAACAAATACATAGTGTAGCTAATAGTTGCTGCAATCGGAACGTATCTTCTTAAACCATCATCCATAAGAACAACATTCTAAGTTTTATTAGGTAAATATCCAATAATAAATTCCAACCCAGACATTATTGAATAGGCTAAACTTCTTTTTTGTATTTGTTTGAGGCAGAGCCAAAATGGTAGTGTTTGCTGTGTTCTTAGTTGATTTGAAGGGCCAGATTAGTCTCTTATTATTAGCTTATATTTATCAATAATTCAAATCCCATCAAAGGATATAAACCTAAAATGTTGTAAGATCCAAGCTATATATATATATATATATATATTCAAATATTAAGACCTTTGCACATGTCACTACATAGAACAACTATCACGAAAATTTAAATTAATAATTTATAATTTGTGGTTACATTATTTTGTTGAATTAGAAAAATATATACACTAAAAAAGTACCACTAAACCTATAACATTAAATACATATATATATATATATGTAATGATATATAAAATACTTTAAAATATAACATATATATATATACAATTTTGTCAGAAATAATAAAAGAAAAGAAAATAAGGAGACTCAGTGCGGTCAACGCGGGAAGACGACCGACGGAAGCGGCGCCAACTTCGCGCGCCCCTCCGCTCGTCAAACCTCCCTCTCTCTTTCTTAGTCCTCCTTCCACCTCCTCCTCCTCCCTCTTCTTATTCTTCGTCCTCCCCCCTCCTTCCTCGGAGTCGGGAATGCACACAACGCAGCCGTGGAAGAAAGAGAGATGGAAGGAGACCGCTCGCCCCAGTGCGGCCTCACCACCCCACGCTCCACCTCCGTCTCCAGCGATCCCGGCGTCTGCCTACGAGACCCCTCCAGCATCTCTAGCAGCAGCGGCCGCAGCGGCAACCACCTCTGGCAACGCGTCGTCGTCGTGGGAGGCGGCATAGCCGGCTCTCTCATCGCCAAGTCCCTCCAGTTCAACGCCGACGTCGTCCTCATCGACCAGTACGTACTAACTAACCAACCCCTCTCTTCCCTCCCCGTGCCGCCTTCCCCTCATCTTCCCACGTCTTGACACCAGGAAGGAGTACTTCGAGATCCCATGGGCAACGATGAGATCCATGGTGGAGCCCGCGGTTGCGGACAAGGCGATCATCAACCACACCGATTACCTAATCAACGGCAAAGTCATCACGGCATCTGCGGTCGACATCACGGACACGGATGTGATCACCTCCGATGGTCGTCATGTGGCGTATGACTACCTCGTCCTCGCTACTGGACATGCAGCTTCTTCTCCCAAGTGCAGGAAAGACCGACTCGAAAAGTTTAAGGAAGGCATGCGTATTACGTTCTTTTCTCTCATCAAAACACTTTAAAAAAAAAATTCATAAAATATAAATATGTATAGAAGAAATCAAACCTTAATTTTCAAAGTTTCATCTTTTACTAATTTCTTATTCTTCAAAACCCCCCCTCAAAATATCTGTCCATCTCAGTACTCATTCATTTGTTTGCTATGTTAGTTTTCACCTACTAATTTGCTTCGGCTCAATCTCAGCGAACCTAAAGATGAGGACTTCGAGCTCTGTTCTTGTGGTCGGAGGAGGGCCAACCGGCGTCGAACTTGCTTCGGATATTGCATCAGTGTATCCAGATAAGAAGGTGACTTTGGTCCACAGCGGGCCACGGTTGCTTGGATTCATAGGTCACAAAGCAGGCAACAAAGCCTTGGACTGGTTGAGATCCAAGAATGTTGATGTGCTGTTGGAGCAGTCGGTGGATTTGGATTCCATATCCGAGGCGGATGGAATATACATCACTTCAGCTGGAGAAGCCATTGCAGCTGACTGCCACTATGTGTGTGTGAACAGACCTTTGGGGTCTTCATGGCTGAGGGAGTCGATTGTAAAGGATTCCATGGACAAGTATGGACAGCTTATGGTTGATGAACACTTGAGAGTCAAGGCCCGAAACAATATCTTTGCCATTGGAGACATCATCGATGTGCCTGTAAGTCCCTCTGTTCTCTTTCTCTCACTTTTACTTCTTATATGTGCCTCATATTACTACTTCTCATGTCATGAAGCCTTCTTCTGTCCATCATTGAGTTGCCACTGTTTTCATAGGCAATCAACATAGGATAATTCTGTCCACCAGAGAGAGAGAGAGAGAGAGAGAGAGAAAGAGTATATGAAGCTTCTACTTTGTGTGTTGCAAAGGCATGCAAAGGTTTCAGACAGTGATCATTTATTTGCTCAACGCATCGTTCTCTGCATTGTTTGTGGGTGTTGGTTGCAGGAACGCAAGCAAGGAGTGCTTGCGCAGAGGCACGCCATGGTGGTGGCGAAGAACCTGAAGCTGCTGCTGAAAGGGGGCAACAAGGAGATCAAGCTGAGCAAGTACAGGCCCACAGTCTCGATAACCATGGTCTCCTTGGGGAAGAAGGACGCGGTGGCGCAGCTGCCCTTCACAACGATGTCCGGGTTCCTCCCAGGGCTGATCAAATCCAGGGAGCTGTTCCTGCGCAAGACCAGGAAGCTGCTGGGTCTGGAGCATCACTCTGTGTTCTTGTAACTGCACATCATCATCATCATCATCATTGGTTATTGTTCTTCGATTCCAGCTGAAACAGTAGACCACCATTTTGTTGCTGTAATCATCTCTTTGCTTTCTGGTCTGCTGTTGTTGTATACGGATGTGAAGTCTTTTGGTCCTTCAACGTGCATCCAATATTTACTGTAACAGTAGTTTCATGGTGCAACTTCGATTATCTTCTTTGTAGCAATTCTTTCAAAGGAGTTTCAGGACAGGATTTATAGCTTGGTGTGTAGAAGAAGATTAATCATTGTTTGTTTCATGGACAGACTAAGAACACTTCATCTTGCAGAGACACTTGGATTTTGCTGTTGATGGATAAAGTAATCTCGAAGGAGATACAATGATCACAACATACTTCCGACAAAGATTACTACTGTACATCATACGAATGTTGTTCTCTCTTTGGTGAAGCAAAAAAGCAAAAAGTCCAAATGGTTCGATCATCAATACATACACACAGTTCACATATTTCTGCAAAGAAACCTTTTCTTCTTCCACTAATTGAAGGTAAAAACTGAGCTAAATATTTTGACCAGCACACCAAAAATACAATATAAGAAAGTCTTTTGACATTTTATTCCCTATGATATATGCTACAAGACCAAGCAAGAGCCCACGAGATGACGACAGGCTCCGTTGTTGAGATGGAGCAGCTCATGCAAGGGCAACTCATAAAGGTTTTTTATTCTGGTGCGGTGATTTCAGTGTCGCACATGATCCATCTTTACATCCTGGACATGGTGCGACTAATTGTTGCTTCTATAGTTCCATGTGGCTCGTCGGTTGGCATGTAGACATCGTCAGCAAACTGCAAAAGGAATGGAAAAAAAAGTCAGGAACTTGTCTTTCATTAACATGATGTTGACTTGAGCAAATCATAAGAAAATTGGTTCAAGTTCTGACTAAAAGCATTTTGGTATTGAGGAATTGTATCCAATAAAAGTATTCTTGAAAATAATTTACTTCCCAATTTTTGTAATGTAGGACAATAACTGTTAAATATGAGGAATTGCTTCAAATTTCATTCTGATGCAATTTCAAAAATGTCAAGGACTCAGGATATCATACTTGGACTAATCTTACAGAATTGGTGTTGCAACCCACCTTTACCATGTTTGGGTTATCTTTGCTCGACAGGTTGACTGGTAAGAAATGGAGGTTTGGCATTCTAAGCTTAACTGACGCTATATCAGGGAACCTGAAAACATAACAAGTAAAATTTTAATACAGCAGTAATGCAACTAAGATCAACCTCCAGAGTGAGCGAAAAAAAAAAGTTAATAAACAAGAGAGCAACCTGTTAAGAACAGCTTTTGCCATGAGGTACAGTGTGTTCTGAACCGATGGACTGTAAACACCCTCAGGTGGTGAACCAAAGAAGGTGTCTGCTAGAACTTTCTTCACATCCAGATACCTTTGTGTGAAACAGAATGGCTTGGCAGGAATATCAGATACGTGGGCGAATGGGTACCTGTGTGAAAGACAAAAGGGTGAAAAAATATGACACCTTTCAAAACCATCGATGTCTTCTCTAGATTTTAGTGACTCCCACCTTTTATGTGTTGCTCTTCTTACATCCTAGGAGATAAATTAATAAATCTTAACAGAAACACTTTCCTGCTGTTGTCAAAGTTATTTTCTAATTTTCTTTGGTAACATATATAGCTAAATTGGATGTCCAAGAGTTAATAATATAATATAGATCAACGTAATCCGGAAGAAATAGGATAAGACCTCCAAGCAGCAGTGACTTCGGTTGCTACCATCCTCTCCCTTGTCTCTGGAAGAAGCGTAAAGTGATCCCTTACAAATCCTTCAAACCCCGACTGCAAGAAAACAGGAACATTATTTTTTTTTTTTTTGTATTCTTTTAGTATGCATCTCTGATATTTTACATAAACATATTAGATCCCGTTCATCCATATAAGATTATCTTTTATTCAAAGACATCTCAATGAAACTTGGGTAAATGTAAATGTGCTCTCCCACACACATACAATTATAATGGGAAGGTAAAATTTGTGCCCTCCAGTGTACAGGCATGAAGCCCTCTTCCAAAATAGTATAAATGTGAATAGAAGGGTTCTCATGCTCAGCGAACCACTGTTCCAAAATAGTAAGCTTCTTCCTGCACCAGGTTTCCAAGATACCTAAATGTTTCCTGTCTCCACTTGGCAAGTTTATGTATCCTAGATCTAGTAGGATCACAATTTTGGATTTAGTGGCCACTCTCTTCAAGAGAGCAAACAGAAAATTACAGGAATGAAAAATTGCAAATACTTGATGAAAAATACCTTTGAAAAGATATCTAACTAAACAGAGGTTAGAATTATTCAGACATATTGCCAATCGAGTCTTTATCAACAAAGTGAACAGAATGGAAAAGTTGGAGTATCTGAGACAACTTCCTCTGTACTAATGATCTGACAGAAACTGCAAACACTCTATTCACTTAATATTGAACTCTTGAGTAATGAAACTATTTGAGCTATCGAAACACGTCCCCTCGAAGCTCGAATTGCATAAAGTCTACGAATAGCTAAACTATAGCATAAAGCGATGCACTACTAAAAGAGGAGGCTAAGATGTAAATCCTGACGAAGTGTATTAAGTTTGATGGATCAAGGACTAACCCCGGACATAGAGATCATGCCGCAGTCAGATGGTTGGCTGAGGTGCCAGAATTTCACTGGATATTAATTAAAGGTTTTTTATGTATAAGCAAACATCCATACAGGTCCCTTGTTTTTGTTACCTTCAGTGCACAAACTTTAGTTTCTATCTAAAATTTAATTCATAGTTGGCGCATGTTGGCCAACAGAGTTGGTTGGCGGGGAAGATAGATGGAAGGGCAGGAGGATAAAATTAATGTCACCCATTGTGGTTTAACTAAAAACAACAATAGATAATCAGCCATTTATGTCCCTCCTCTTCCAACATACAACAAAAACAAAGAAGAAAGCGGTTGTCTTGCAAGCAGATTGGGTGTCTTCTTTCAGATGCTAAGACAAGGTATTTAGTTGCAGTTTCCACTTACTAGTGAGCTTCATTGTCAGCAACATGATTTAAAAACCAATCAAAAGGACAAGTCCAAGAATCATGCAGAAGAAAACTTGAAACAAGACAATTAGTCGTAAAAAACCAATGGCTAGAAGTACACAATTAAGAAAATACCTGTGTTGTTTTCAACAGAGCTAGTCCCTCAATTCCAGAAGTTACACTCAAAGTGCCATATTTTTCAACTCTAACTTCTGTTGTATGCTTCTCAGAACCAAGTTTAAATCCTAAGAGCAACAAAATAAGAAATATAAAGAATCATATGGATGCTATCGGCAGCAGGAATCATCTCCATGAAGAAAGAAATTATTAGGAAAATATTAGCCTGATACCATGCCTACAAGAATTCTGCCATCTCAATTTAATGTATAAACTAGATATCAAATATTATATATCAAGGATATTTATAGAACATAAAGAAGATTGGTGGCAGGCCTCCGATAGGCATAAAATTCCTTAATCTACACACGCCCTTTCTTAGGTCATCCTAAACATAATCATCCGAGAACACAACTTAATTTTGATCCGTTCACTTTGTTCAACTTCAAACTTTCTGCAAGAAACTATTTCTTCTATCTCTAGCAAAATGGAGAAGCTGAAAAGCATCTGATACAGTCAATAAACGGAGTTCATAAATTGGGCACAAACACCAAGAGAAGCAGACAGTCCAAACGAATAATAATTCGTTTAGATAAGTAGGCAAACCATGCGAATGGGGTTGGCCGTCGACAGCGACCCGCTCCCAAGGCTTCTCAACTATATTAATCACGGCGGCCGTCACCTACAAGGATTAAACCCAAAGCTCACTAATGTTTCCCCAGAAAAATCCGCAGCACAAGAAATCGAATCGGGAATCGGCAATCGGGAATCGGGAATCGGAGGAGGAAACATCATTTACCTGAGGATAGTACGAAGCGAAGTGCCTCCCGAGAAGAACCGCGAAGCTTTCCATCGACATGACCTCCGTGCACTCCTTCGCCTTCGCATACACCTATCAAACATCCACCCCCCCCCCCCCCCCAAAGAAAAAGGAACAGATTGGGAATCTCATCGATGGGGCACTCGGATTCGACACCAAGAAAAAGGAGGTCCAATCTCACAGTATTCTTCATGGAGTCGGTGGCGACGATCGCGGAGTTATCGGCGGAGGTGTAGGCGGGGAGACAGTCGGAGAAGAGGCTGACGCCGACGTTCCACTCGACGAACACGTCGCCAGAGCCGGCGACCCTCCTCCAGACCCTGGCGACCCGGACCCTGCTCTTCCCGTGATTCTGCTCGATCTTGAACCCGTCCGCCATGGCCCTGTGTTTTCTCGACAGCCGCTCTGTCTCCCCCCGATCACCAACCACCACACCACAGCACCTCTCTACTTATGGAGCGAGACGGCGACCGCACCATCCCGTAGGCCTATTCATGCGGACAACGAGATCAACCGTCCATTTTCCTGATGGAAGTGTTTTATGTTTGTTTTCTGTTGTTGTTAGGTACGAGTTGGGGTTGATGAGGAGATCAACCGTCCATTTTCTTCTTTGTCGCGATCGAGAGAGATCAACCGTACGTGTTACGATTCCAAGGCAGCCGATGGATTTGTACCACAATTACTGTGGCTTGTTTTGTTGCCATCTTGTTGGTGCTCTTATTTTTTTGTTAACGAAAACGTGGTCTGCGGTGGCAGCTGACGCGGCACCCCATGCGCAAGTCTGCCGCACTTAATCCGTCTGTTGTCGTGTACGGAGCACGCGTCCGCATCCGCACGACTTTTGAGGCGGGCTTTCGTGGCCACTTAGCTGGCGGATGCTTTGACGTTGGCGCTTGATCAGATATCAAGCGATCCGACGGTTGGTATTATAGCATCATAAACTATAATTATTAAGAATATTTTAGTTATCTTACATTTGTGGATACTTCTCTAATTTAAATGAAGTAACAATAACCATGTGGTTAGATATGATTAACCAAAACGTTAACTACATTAGTATGTGGAGACTCTTTACCCCCTAATTTTTTTACAGAAGCTTATCGAACAGTAACAAAAGATAACATATACTTGGTAAAGATTAGCCAAAAATAAATTTTAGAGATATGACATGACAATTCATTGCTTGGTCTTTGAGAATGATAAAATGATAGATACAGTATAACTTCTATATTAATATGTTTGTAAATTGATGAAAATTTATTTTAAATAATCATATGGAGATGGCAATTGATAGGGGTGGCAAAGAAAAAGACTTTTGTGACCAATTTGGTTGGACAAGTTATGATGATGCCCATATAACCCAATAGGTAATCACATGGTAGAAAGTCTAATTTCATAGCTTATTTTGATCACACCATTGGATTTTGGCTGTTATGACGGATTATAATCGAGTTAATTGCATTAGTGCAATATGTGAGATTAATTAAGAAAAAAAATATCATAAGTGATATATGGTTGGGCCAGAGTAACTATATCTTCTACCTTTTTCCCTTGGTATTATTATCACTGTTTTGATATGAATGCAAAATTTCTTTTTTTTTTCTTTCCTCCATTAAAAAAAAAAGTAATGTATCAAATCCACTTATTAAAGATCTAGAATTTAATATATAATTTAATAAATTTTATATCTAGAAAATTAGTTTGATGATAATATACTAACCACACTTATCTATAAAATAAGAGTTTGAAGTCTCAATGGATAAACTTCTACACATAAGATACTTATGTGACAGTGATGTACCAGATCCACTTATCAAGGATTAATGATTTGATTTTGATTTGAAGATATCAAATAGTCTACTCCATAGTGATCTCAACTATTGATAATAAATTCTGGTATCAAATTCCATCATCAGTGTTTACCTTAGCACATAGTAATCTATGATGAGAGAGGCTGTCAGATCTGTGCATCCTCATTGAGTCTGCAATCTTCCAAGACACTAACTACTGTTTCAATGATCAGTCATTTTGATTCTTTATTGTGGCTGCGATCCTCCAGAAAACTAATTGGTCTTCCAATGATGTTCTTACCAGAGACAAGCATGGAGCAGTGTTGGCTCAAGGAAAAAACTCCAGGAGGTGTCTTTTTCTAGTGCCACTGGCATTCCTTCTTTGCCAAGATCATGAGAAGTCACACTGCATTCAACACAATCTACTCCACCTAAATCATGAAGGCCCATTTGGGTCCTTCCACCTTGACAATTCTGTGTTTGACAGGTTGTTGTTGGTCAACAATCATGGCCTCCTCTGTTAGAGAATCTGACAAGAACATGCCTTGTTCCACATGACAAGAATGATTCCCATGTACATGTTGGACCCAGCAATGCAGATCAAAATCTTGAACAAGTTCGATTTCTCCTTTTTACCTTTGACATTATCCATTTCTAATGATGGATCTTGAATCCATCAAACCTGGTTGCAGCAGAACAGCATGATCCTACTTGAGCTGTAATGTGATTCTCATGCAGTTGCTTTGTGTGAATGTACAGACATGGAATCAAGAACAGAAGCGACACAACCAGATTAAGAGTTGGCATGTGAGAGGTTGAAGGATTTCAATGTGTTGTGGAGTTGGAGCATCACAGACCTAAACTAAAATACTTGCAGATTGATACAAGGAACCACAAAGAAGTTCATTTTCTCTTTTGTATCTACACCATGTTCAAACAAGACAATTGGACTATGACAAAACCGAGCAGAACAGCGACAAAACCTATCTGCTAAAAGAATTTGGAACAAGAGCAAGCAAACGAGACACTGAGTTTATTCCCCGGCCATCAGCAGATGTGGAAGATGCGAATTCCGCAGGCCGGGGTGGGGGATGCTATGTTTAAGAAGATTTACTGTAAGAAGTAGACACAAGAGCGAGCGGCATGCTAGGTTCATTCACCGGCCATCTGAAGACTTGAATGACTCTGCGAATCCAGCAGGCCTGGCTGGGATGCTTCCTTTACTGTCATTTAGGCTCACCGAACATACATCTGCAGTGCCATCAGCAGCTTGCCATCCCTTTACCATCTGAAGAAGGGGTTGATGGAAATCAATACCTAAATATTCTTCCTGGTCATCATTTATGGGCATCCATTTCTCGACAAGCGAAGCAAGTACATTCACTGCATGCCCCATCTCAGGCCGCTGGTGAGGGTCTCGTGCCGCACAGTGGCCTGCTAGGTCAGCAATAATGGGAACACTTTCAAAGGTCTCATCTGTGATAGCAATAGATGGATCAATGATGCTCCTTAGCTTCTCCTTGTCGGTTTTCATTTGGCAGAACCAGGAGGCCAGGTAATGGCTTTCTTCAGGTCGTTCCTCATCCAGTGCCATCATGCCAGTCAATAGCTCCATAAGCACAACTCCGAAACTGAAGACGTCGACTTTAGTTGTAATTTTTCCAGTCACTGATTAAATCACAGTAGAATATTTGGATTAATGCATGCCTTGGTTGAACAAAGAGACTGTAGATGAATACTTTGATGAAATAATTACATGTCTAAAGTTTAAGTTCAGTATTATATTCGATGGATTTTTCTGAAAAATAATTTGTTGCAAGGAAAGCTAGAATAGGCAAATGCAACTTGTATGTACTGTAATTTCTGGAACATAGGAAACAAATACATGCAAGAATGAGCACAAAAAGAAAGAAACGACGAATTAGGAGACTTGAAAGCCATTAAGCAAATCTTTGAAAGCATCATGATTTCGATAACTACTGTTGCTTTTTATTAATTTAATTCAAACAAATAATAGAAACATTCGGTTGACAAAATTAATAAGACACATATTCTATTACCATGCATAATATTGAAATTGATAAAATAAAAGATCTAATTAGATTGCTCATAAGATAAAATTAATTAGATATTTAATTCCCAGTACAATATTGAAATTGGCAAAACAAGAGATCTAATTAGATTGCTCATAAGATAAAATGATAGAGAAAACATCAAAGCATGGGTAGCACAATTAGGAAAAACCAACATCAAGCAAAATGTTATAAGAACATCAAGCTAAATGATCTAAAGAAAATAATGATTCTTCAACACATTTTAGAAGATGTTACCTACACCCTTTCTACCATCATCCTTAACAAATATCATCATTCAAGGCAGACATAATCGACCAATGTCTAATTAAGGAACACGAACTGTTAAGTTAGTTAAATGTAAGACGACATGTTGATTGCAGCAACCAAAAAAAATTGACGATGCAGAGGCCATATAAACATATTACTGAAATTCAATTAAGCATTCAAGACAAAGGAACTGTCATGATTTACTGGAAACAAGATATTTATCGACATAAGTTTGCATACAAACAAGAAAATTATCATAAGCTAATCTCATGATAAGATCCAAAAGTTCCAGCATTTACCAGCATATTCTGGAGCCAAGTATCCAAATGTCCCAGCAAGTCTAGTTACAACAGATTGTTTCCCTTCTGGTGCAAGTTTTACTAGTCCAAAATCTGAAATTTTTGCTCGGTAATCATCTCCTAGTAGTATGTTTGAGGACTTGAGATCTCTGTGAATGAAGGACTGATGAGCCAAAGTGTGGAGGTACTCCAGTCCACGGGCAACATCCAATGCAATGTTTAGCCTCTTCTTCCAAGACAAAGGCTCAAATTCCAGCTGCTTCCATTGGAATAGATGCTTGCTCAAAGCTCCCTGATGCATATACTCATATACTAAAAGTCTCTCGTTGTCTTCTGCAGAATAACCCAGAATAGATACCAAATTACGGTGTCGGACCTTTGAAAGCACTGCAATCTCAGAATGGAACTCATCTAAAGCTTTGTTACTTAGAACAGAAGACTCCATTCTCTTAACTGCTATCATCGTCCCATCATGCAACTCTCCTTTGTATACCACACCAAATCCACCCCGACCAAGCACATTATCAGGGGCAAAGTTTCCTGTAGCACTTCGAAGAACTTGGACTGATATCACCAAGTTGCCTGAATCTATGGCATGTGTACTACTTGTACTGCTCGCTATGCTCTGGAATCCACTAGTAGATGTGCTGCAATTGACAACATTTTTAGACACCAGTTTATGTGGATTGTCTTGATTGAGGGACTTGCTAGGTTGCGTTGTGGTGGAGGTTGGTGCCACAAATACATAAGTT
The DNA here is from genome assembly GCA_021527575.1 of Ensete glaucum. Taxonomy (NCBI): domain Eukaryota; kingdom Viridiplantae; phylum Streptophyta; class Magnoliopsida; order Zingiberales; family Musaceae; genus Ensete; species Ensete glaucum. Next base: position 7,176,643 of record CM038553.1, on the reverse strand, counting down.
TTACTCTTCCAACAGAAGAAAAGTAGAATAGCAAGGAACACGACTGAAGCTCCAACTACAGTTGGAATTACAATAACCAGAATATTTAGGTTCCTGGAGCCTTCTATGCCATTACCTGAACTCGAAGAGGATGGGGGACCAACACCAGGAAGGCCAACACCGGGAGGGGATCCCGGAGAAGGAGAATTCCGCAACAACTTATTTCCATCGAGTACGATTTTCACACTAGAAGAAAATCGTGGAACAGGAGGTGAGATATTATTGAAAGAAATGTTCAACATTTTTAAAGATTTCAAGCTCGTCATCTTAGCAGGAATTGGGCCAGTAAGATTGTTACCACCAAGCAACACATACACGAGAGAATCCAACGCACCCAGAGATTCGCTGATCGTGCCATTTAATTGATAGTTCGGCAGATTTATAACGGAAACCTTGTTGTTCGCGCAAGAAATACCTAGCCATGAACTAGTGCAAGGATCATTGCCAGACCAAGAATCTGAGAGCCTTGTTGGATAATTCACATCTTTAAGGAAATCCAAAAGCGCAGTGACTTCTGGTGAGCAAGGCACTCCTGGAGTATTTTGGCAAAACGAATTATCAGCGTAGGTGAAGTTACTGATGCTAGTTTTTGGAACTGTCCCCACAAGCATATTATCATCTAATTGCAACGACTGAAGCTGTGACATGTTAATCAAACTCTCGGGAACAGGACCGACGAGCTGGTTGTTGTTGAGCCACAGCCGTGTCAACAAAGTCAAGGCACCGATCGAATCAGGGATCAGCCCTGAGAACTTATTTCCGTGAAGCCAAACATCATTCAACAATGTCATGTTAGTAATGATCTCGATCGATCCCGTCAACCCTGGACCTTCCTGATTGTTCAGCCATAGAATCTGCAACGGCAAACCTGAGTAAGTCACAGGAATCCCCCCGATGAGATTGTTGTAGGACAGCTTCAGAACAGTCAAAGACTTCATGCTTCCTAGAAATTCTGGCAGCGGGCCAACGAGATTACACTGAGATAGTGACAGATTCATCAACTGCGCTGAATCCGCCAAGTCCGACGGCAAGGTCCATCCAGTACTCTGATTCAGAGGGTTCTTCTCCAAAGTTAGAACCTGCAAACTACCGAGGCCGACGAAGAAATCCGTCGGAATGGTGTCGAACTGATTGCTGCCAAGATAGGCATACTGGAGATTGGACAGACCATTGAAAGATGGCAGCTTTCCGGTGAAATTGTTCCTCTGAAGACCAATATTGCTGAGCATGGCGAGCTTGTTGAAGTCCTGCGGCAGAGGCCCACTCAATCCCAAGTCCTGGACCTGAATCTGAGTGACCCGAGAGCCGGAGCAGAAGACGTGAGGCCATTGAGGAGGGCCGCAGGGATCTTCGTCGTTGGTGGGCCAGTTGAGCAGCTCCGGGTTGGACAACCCTCTCCGGAATTCATCAAGAACGGCGTAATCTCCCGAGTCCGTGGTGCCCAACACCACCGATACGAGGGAGACAAAGCATAAAAATGCGATCTTTAAACAACATTTCCACCCCATGCTATGCGTTCCGACCGGAGATCGAAGCGAAAACCATAATCCCAAACGACAGCATAAGAAGGAACGCATCCAAAACAACGAATAAAATTAGGAGAAAAGATGACTCACACGTCCCGATCTCCGCTCTTACGAACGCTTTTAGACCCATTGAAGCCGACCAATTCGGATTTCCCTAATCTCTTTCGCTTTGACACCATCAAAAAGAGGGGCACAAGGCATCACCCACGTCACGAAAGCCAAAAGAACCCCAATCTTGGCAGCAAAAGTCGAGGTTTTCGTTGGGTTCCCAGGCCTAAAACCACATCAAAATCCGATCTTTTTCTCCCCCAGAGAATCGCAGCTCCTTCATTCAGTCCCTAATCCCTCCACACAGGCCGAAACTCGGGTCCTGAGATCAGAGAAGGCAGGAAGGCATTCATGGAGCATTCCACATTTAGATTTGGTCCAAACAGGAAACAACCAGCGGAGAGGGAGAAGCTGCTATTTTTACCATAAAAATCTTTCTTTTCGGCATTCCTTTCCCTCTTCCAACAGTAATTCTTATACTTGTTTTCCTTTTTCACGTTGATCGAATCAATTAAAGCCGTCACGCATCACGAGAAACCCCCTGTCGACCATCCACTTCAAATCAAGATTACGAAAACTTGCTTGGAGATTGGGAAGGATATAAATCATCTGATTAGTTGCCATTTGCTAACAGACGGTGAGGAAACAGTGACTCGCACCGAGTGGACCAATTGCTTGCCAGTTGATGACGAAGCTGGTGGGGAGAGAGTCCTCATGATTTATGATGAAATCATTAATGTTCATTGTGCTTCTACTGTTTTCATATTACAGGCTATGCTTTAATGCCTTTTAACTTGGATCGATTTGTCGGTGGTTTAACCCTTTTTTTTTTCTAGTAAATCCTCGATATTATTATTGATGAGTTAATATTTTACACGTTTTTTATATACTTATTGAAGTTAAGTAAATTAATATCATTCAAAATTAGAAGCCATTAGAATTAGTAATTGTAAATATATAAGACAGTTAAAAATTGTGTACTTCGTGTGGACCGATCGGTTGACGGCTTCAGACGCCTCAACGGCCTCCACTTGAACTGTGCACATCGGCTGGTCAACGAGAACAGCGAATTGCAAAGAGAACCAGTGCATGTGCGACACGTACCATAAATAATTTGCATGTCGTTTGGAACCACTGGCTTCGTCGACGTGAAAGAAGCGCAAAACGAGCGAAGAGCTCAACAGCAAATCCTGCGTCCATCCAAATCCACGCGTGTCTTCATGTCCGACCGGATCCGCTGCACTGTCCTCAACAGTAATCGCCATTCCAAGCTGAGCTGTCAGTTCATTATTAGATGGTATCCAAACAAATCCTTCTCCCTACCATTACTGATTAAAAACCACAGATCTCATAAAATAAACACACTCTATTATATTAACCAACATTTTGTAGCCTTACAGTATGATTAATAAGCCGGATTGGCATCTGATGAGGTTAAAGAACTGATCCAGCTGAAAAATATACAAGGCTACTGTCATCTCAAAACATCCCTGACGACAAAGGAAAAGATGCAATGCAAAAAGACCAGTTTGATATTGTTTGACTACTGAGTTTGATTCCTCTCCTCCCTTTCTTCTGGAAAAAAGATTGATTAGAATCCCCATTTTGGTCGAGCACAAGTGGAAGCTTCTTATCTGACCTTGATCCGAAACACCAATGATTTTGGAAGACGGCTGGCATGAAAAAGAACCCAACTGCTTTGCATAGGGAAGAAGAACACCCAAATATGGGTCAAAAACCCATGCCAACCACAAGAATAGCGAGCTTTCATGTTCCAGATAGAGTGGATGAATCTTATCAGCAGAATCTAACAGGTGATCTGGCTATAATTGAACAACCCGATCATGCCGCTGCAGCTTCCAGTTACAGTAAGCAAACGTGATTTGGCTGCAAGAGACTCGGATTCTTGATATCGCTGACAAAGGTGATGCATATGGTTGTGATTAACTCGTTCTGAAGGTGGTATGGGAATTACAGGAAGTTTCTCCTCTGGCCACGTCGAAGCTCTTGAAGTACCACCAGCAGAGAAACAGGAGCCAAGAGAAAAGAAATCTCGGTGCCGGCACAGACTGACTGACTTCGGAAAATGTTCAAATGGGGCAGAAGAATGTATGCTGGTGTTGTATGAATATGCCCCTCTTGTTTCGATGCCGGGCCATGGTACTGCAACTGTCACTCCTTCAGTAAAGAAACGTTCCCAAGGATATATTGACTTCACACCCTTTGACAATGGAATGGCTGAGTTACTGTAGTCCCTGATGCAGATATTGGAGTTTTCATCAATGGAAACAATGTATCTTGCATCAGATGTAAATGATGCAGCCACAAAACTCTTTGATTTCCAGGAACCTGCATTATCACATCAAGATGGTTAACTTCATCGAAGAGAAGAATAAGATACAATATGATGGATGATTTTGGTAGCACAAATAGCATCATGTGAAATTGTCTTCAATAATCATAACAATTTGATAATAATGATTGACAAATGACAGTCTACATTAGCTGCTGTGATTTGCACTGTTCACTAATTTACAACAAGCTATATCAGTATCAGTTTCTACCAGTGAAATTCCCATGAATTAGTTAGGTCATGTTAATTAATAGAAAAGCCAAAAATAATTCCAAATTTGAAGCTTCTCAAAGGATATAAATTTAATCAATCTAAATACATGAGGGCATAATCAAAAGATAATTCATCTAACCACTAGGACTTAAATATTGGCCCGTATTCTACAAGTTATTAGGAAAAAAAAAGTGTTTCTGAATCAATTATTTTGACTTTCACCACTTGACCCTCTATTTCTGGGTTTTTCCTTTCTTGGAGAAGAGAGCAAGGAAAAGAGCCTTCTCAAAAAATTATATTCCAATAGCTTGGAAACAAGATAAGCCATCTGTTTATATTGTAGGCGCATTTACGTTCTTTTTCTTAGTTCCATATCCAAAATCTGGAGCTCCCTCAATATGCAATAATCTGAGTCATGTATATGCACCATGTATATTTTAAATTTCTTTCAGTAACGACATCATAGTAGAATAATATACAATAAAGCTACCAGGAATCAAATGATTATGCAACAGTGATTATGCATCAGTGAAGAACATGACTAATTTTTGTTTCACCTGAAAGGATCAACATCATGGCAAAACAAATAAAGCCACAATATAAATTTAATTCACTATGAATCTGTTAGCCATAAGTTAAAAGCCATCTTCAGAATCACACTTCATTTACCAGAGAAGAAAGAGAAATCCCCCAAGAAGCTTGCCACAGCAAAATATAGATTGCAGTCATTAATTTTAGATAATACTAAACAAATTTCAAAAAGTGAAAATATGATGATATCAATGATGAAGAAAGAACATGTTTCACCTCCAAACTTCTGGACAAGGTCAAATCCATCGAAAATTCGAACTTTAGAGTCAACTGATGTGATCATGACCTTCTTAGAATCTCCAGGGCAAAACTATCAAAACAAAGAATCATAACTATGGTTAGTAATAGGAAAAACTATACAAAATTATCTCCCAGCTTGTGTCCTACCTGTAAACCAGTTATCTGTTTGCCTATCAACTTCTTTTTACGCCATATACAAAGTTCTCTCTCCAACTGCAGATTGTTGTCTGTAACAAGATAGCATGATATAAACTGCAAACTCACAACTCTAAATTATTACAAGAAGCAACTAGATCAATGACACGATGAACTAAACAAGGTTACAGTTTTTGACATGTTCACAATGAATGGCTGGGGCAATGCAAAGTACCTGCATAAACATAGAAACGACAGTTTCCTGTAAGAGTGCCAACAACAAATCCCTGTCAAGCAAAGAAGGTGCAGATGTAAGATGACAAAATTTTGATACTAGACAAACCATAATCAAATTGTTGCGAGGAATAACTAAATCAGACGGGAACCTTTCCATCTGTTTGGTAACATATAGCTGTGACAATATTCCTTATGTCAGCCCAATCAACAACTCTATTCTCATCAATACCCCAGATGCGCACTTTTCCATCTATCGAGCCACTGATGAAGTATTGATCATCAACAGGATTGAACTGAATACAGGTCACTGATATCCAAAGAAAATAAGAAAACATTTTCTTTAGGAACACTGCCCTAAAAACTTCATATATGAGCTATCAAGTTAAGAGGCCAAAGATTTTCAAATACAGTTCTCACTTGGCTCCGCAACTCTAAATGCTAGTATAAAATATTAACCCAGCTTAAAAAGGGATCAATGTGCAGCATCAAAAAGCTTCTGTATATTGAAATTGTTCATTCCATGCATATGCTACCTTTTGTAACAACACCGACACATAACAATGCACACCTATTAATGATAGATCTCAGATTCAACTCATTTACTTAAAGAAGTCTAAGATTATGGAAAGGCTAGAATTTCAGAGGGTACCACAATCATTGTGATGGAAAACTTTAATGCAGCTTGCACAACCAACTTTCCACAATCGAACAGTTTTGTCCTTTGATGCTGAAAGCAGACACTGGAGTCACCAATTTAAGCATGTATCGTCAAATATCTACTCAAATTGCTTTATTTAAAAAATTTTAGCATGTTTGAGAACAAAACAATAATATTGTTGTCATTAATGATTAAACAATGAAGAGGTGATCATTTGTGCCCAAAGGACATGAATGCCGCAAAGTAAACAAACAACCGGTGCATTAGAACAGAAAGTAAAAAATAAAACTTACATCAGACTTCGACCATGAAAGGTCCAAGATATCACTGGTATGCCCGAAATATTCATGCAGGGGAACTTTCTCTAACTTAAGAATCTCATCTGGACTAACAAAAGAAGCACAAGTAAAGCCCTTTCTTCTGAATTTGGACTTCTTGTCATGCAAACTAGAGGAATCATCTGCAACAAGACAATTGTGAGATGCTTCAACTTCTCTAAAACACCAGATCCTAACAACACAATCTTCACCACCAGTAGCTAGATATGTCCCACACGGACTGAACTTCATGGTCCTAATCAAACTCTTGTGAGCAACAATTTCCTGTACCATGCAAAATACTGTGATTTCTGTATTGTTCTTATTCTCATGAATTACTTTTCTCATCAGCATCTTAGGCAATTCTGAATTTCCAGTTACAGCATCCTTCATGTATGTGCCCCCAGCACTCGTCTTTGATGTCAATCTTCTCCACCATCTTCTGCTTAGTTTTTTGTCTTTAGTGAGAGTCCTAGCTCTTCTCGCTCCATTGGGTCTAGTTTCTTCCCCCAAGAATGGCTGATCAAGTTGTGACCCGGCATAAGTCTCAATTTTTTGCCATGACGTCGTTCTGTTGGAATCAACTTCATCAAGCATGCCAGCGGAACCATTTTGACCAAGGTTTTCGACTACAATGTTCTTTTCTGTAACCAAAGCCCCTAACGAACAAGTAGAATCATCAGTTCCACCATGAGCAGGTGATAATAAAGAGTCCACATTCATTTCCAGGTCTATCTGCTCTAAAGGAACATTATGTCCGACTCCTCCTGGTTCTTTTGTGCATTCTAATTTGGATAAGATTAATTTATCAAAGCCTGTTTCACGTAAAAATTTGCTACGTCTTTCGTGAACACTAACAGTCGGCAATTCTTTCATCCAAAACTCATAGGGAAACTTTCTAATCTCAAAATCTGACTCCTTAACCAGATAAGATCCAGATGATTCAGGATCAAAAGAGGTACAAAAGTAATCAAGTGAGTCAAAGAACACATCTTCTCCCTCATTCATCTCAACGCTTCTAATACAAGTGCAACCACAAATCTCATTCACCATGTTTAAAGCACTTCGCAGTACCGTGTGGATTCAATGAACTTATGTAGTTGACAACCCAACTTCATGTGCCTTTAAAATCTCGCTCCTCCTAACTCAAAATCTGCAGCAAAATGTAACCGATCAGAACCAAAAGCATAAAGATCAACGTGTCAATCGAGAGCAAAGAAAGTCGTATGCCAAAAAATAGTGTTAAAACTTAAGGTGGAAAGGTTCAGAAAGATTGAAATAATAAGGGGCATATAAATTGAAGAAAAAATAATGACATTCAGAGTGTTAAATTTTCCTATTTCATGAAACTTTAACAACAGACAGTATATTTCCATTGGACATTATTTAGTTCAATAGAATTATACATAATGCATGCTAATCTCTTCCAAATGATTTCAAGCCATATAGAGTTTCCAACGACAACAATAACAACACACAGACAAAAATAATTATGAATACCACAGATACAGATCGAGAAAGGATTACCAGAGATTCATCTTTGACCCGTAACAAACATTTTTTTAGTTAATTAAAGAAAAATTCAATGACTGTTAACAGAAACTGGGAATAGGAATTCTCCATGACTGTTCATTCTTTCGCCCTCTGCGATCTCTACTCCAATTCGAACCCACAACCAAAAACTGGGCGGAAGGATCGAAACTTTCAGAAAAACATAGGCTAAAGATGCATTTTTTCGTCCCAACACACCTCGAAATCCACAAATCGAAAATAACACGCAGGGAATCGCAGGGGTAACAACTTTCTCCTTCCAAAAAACCATCCCTGCCCGAAGCTTACTACCCAAATCCGCCACATCCTCCAACTTCGAGTGTCTCCATCGAACGAAGAAGCAGGAGCAGTGGGCAAGCACGCACAGGATTCGAAGCGCCGCCGTCCCTGCGCCCATCGCCTCCTTTTCGGTCTCTGCTCCAAGAAAGTATACAGAACCAAACCTAAACCGTCGCGCGAGGCAGTACGCGGGGACTCGACTAAGTCCATTAAATCGTGGCGTCTTTGGGTGCCGCTTCAAGATCCGCGACAGCACGGATCACGAGATCAATGAACGGCTCAGGAACACCGATGCTCAACGATCGCCTTGGCTGTCTGCTAGCCATGGTCTTTCTTCGGTCATATTACATATTAATGTGCGTAAGCCACAAAAACGACAGCGAGAAGTATCGGAATCCTGAAAGCATATCAAAGCAATAAGCTGCAGAAGACTGTGGAGGAATCACAAACCTCCGCAGAACAAAAGAGAGCGCCAGGAGATGCTGAGAAGAAAAGTAGGGTGGTGGTTAGCTTGCTGCAGACTCTGAGAGGCCGTGAATGGTGGACAGAGTCGAAGAAGGAACTCAGCAGACTCCTGAGGAAGAAGAAGACTCGGTGCTGTGCTATTGTGTTGGCAAACTGGCTTGCGGAAACTAGTCGTACTAATAAAGCTAACGGGAGGCGTTCACCCTCCATTATTAGAAGGAAGGCGAACCTGGACGCTGCTCCCGAGGCCATATCTTAACTGCTGCTGCATTGCTTTGATTTCCAAAAGGTAAGTTGCAGCATTTAGAATTGCATTGCTTGGCTTGCACGCCAAATGCTTGTAGAAAAGGCTGCTAAACAATGACACGAAGCTCTTCCCAGGACTAGGCCTCGTGCACTACTTTTATAAGAGCCTGTGCAGTTTGCTAGGCTTGACTCGCCATTAACTATTAGTCTCTGACCTAATCCACTTTCCTCATTGCTTCTGATATAGTGGTTGAGTGGCCTTGAATTTGACTAACTCTTTCTTGGAGACAGAATCAGGTGTGATGCCTGACTTTTAGACATAAAAAACACATCATAGAACTGCATGAGTGTGGATTAGAGCATCAGAATTAATGTCCATAAAGAATATTCATTACTGTTCTTTGCATTTTGGGAGGGCATTGGAGTAATAGACATTCCTGGATTCTTTTGGTAGGTACTGTCATCTACATCTTAACCAAGGTAGCTGCTGGTTACTGGTTGATGAACGTGGACTATGCCAAACCACATTCTTTCCACAGAATATTCTAGTTCTCGGTCCTTGATCCTGGGAGAGTTCTTTTTCTCTTCACCTTCTTATAGACCACTTTGCACAAGTCGTTGACTGCATAAATGATACCACTGATTTGTAGTAGTCCAAAATGAAGCATGACTGGTTCAGTAGATCTGTCAAAGTTGGTCTCGAGATCCTGCACTAAAAGGTCATGCATCATCCACTTGTAGCAACCTCATTCTTTTAGTTGATATCAAGGATCTTTCAACTGGTCTAATGTTCACGCACTAGTTTTAGTGCTTCAGGAAGGAATAGGGAGAAGGATAATTGTTTCAAATGTTTAAACATGCAGAAACAAATATTTAAATAATAAAAGAGTCATTTTGATCTACAATTTCTGAAGTAAAGATAGACAATTGGAACTGTTTAGCTTGAACTTTAAAACTAAATTAAAAGTAAGGCTGATGTTGGATCTTTTTGAGTTACCATACATTTTAGCTTGCTTTGGTGGTGTTGATACTGTTTTAGCTTTTCTTTATTTTCTCTGTTTTATATTAAGTTGATTCTGAATGTAATCTTGGTGGATATGCAGAACCTTTATTTTGTTGTGTTACCTGCTATAATTGAGGAGCCATGTGCTCAATAGTTGCTGGGAAGATACTATGGCTTTGTGCCAGTTGTTTTGTATCATTTGCTCCATTGTTTATCAGAAATAAAATTCATCTACCTAACCAAAAATATATACAGAAAAAGAGGTTAGATGGGAGAATTCATTATGGGAGAATTAGAAGAAATAATGCCATTTGTGTTAAACTACCAATTCTAACAAATAAGATTATCTGCATGATCAAAATCCTGCCCCAGGGTAAGATATTTTAGGAAGTATTGGTCATAGTATTCTTACTGTAATTTCACATCATTCAGCATATCTTCATAATTAATTAGGAACAAGAGAGAAAATCCTGCTGTTTTTATGAATTCACAAATTCTTGACTAATCTGGAAGTCTATCACAATAAAGCAATGACAATGCAACACCATTCTAAAGGTCAGTTTGGTTTGTGAATAGATACCGATAGAATGATGAAATCATTCCATAATCATAATTAGTTATAGTTTTCTTATTTGATTAAGAATATCATAAAAATAAAATAATATTGATCCCTTTTTTTTCTCTCCAATAGGGTAAGTAGAATAGCTTCTCTCATTTGATAGGGAACGGTGCAAGCATTGTTTAAGTAGACAACTTGTAGCTCTGCACCTTGTCCACAAATATGTTGGATTAAATTATGAGAGCAGGGGGAAAGGTACCAACTTGATTGGGACATTAAGAGATTGTCCAATGGAATCCAAACCTGCAAGTAACATTTTGTAGAAGTGAATTTTTCAGATGATCTTTTGACCTTTTTTTACTTCTTGGATCTTGGAAAAAGAGTTACATTTAGAAAGTGAAAGAGAAATCCAATATGGACACTGATGAAATTTCATGGGTAAATGCATGCTATTTGTGTTTATGAAATTAGATTGTTTTCACATTACTGGCTTTATTGTGTTCATATTATTTTGTTTTCACTTGAAAGATTGAGACTTCATTATGTTCACTTCCCTAGAAAAAAAGCCTCAGTCCTGTTTTCTTATTAGTTTGGAAACATCAACACATAAATGGTGTTAACAAAATCGCTTGGATAAGTACAACATATGCTTACCGACATACAAAAAAATGTTTCTCTGACTAAAATTCTGTACACCTAAGCATAATCATAATATCTAGATGATGCTAAGACTCATTCTCATATTGTAATGTTACTGCTTGAGCCTCATTCGCTTTTTTGTAACATCAAAAATTGAACCACAGATCATTATAAGAGAATACCTGTATTCATCTACTTGTTGAAGGTTTCATTAGATGCTGTTTCACTAAGCAAAATTGTAAGAGGAGAAATACTTTAAAACCTACCACTTGTCTCATTAAGAGTACTTCGAGGGCACTACATGACAGGTCGGGTGCCGGGTGTGATATTTAGGTGGTGCTGGGCGATTTCTAGATTTATCCCCAGCATGTCCCTTAGTGACCAAGCAAAAATGTCTGTGTTTCTTCCTAGGAATTCCACCAATTGGACTCGTTGCTCTTCCGGGAGTCCCGAGGCGATCTTCACCGTCTTGTTTGGTCGACTCGGGTCGAGAGGCATTTCCAAGGCTTGCTCTACCGACTCAGGATCCTGTGCATCGTTGTCAGGACTTCGAGGGCCCACGGCGGTTGTCAGGACTTTGAGTCTTTTGGGCAATGTCATTGCCATCAGGTAACATTGCTTGGATTCTCATGCGTCACTTCTAGCTTCGTCCACTCCCACTCTGTTAATAAATTTCATGATTCTATGGTATGATGAGATGACCTCCTTCAGTCAGTTGAGGGTTGGTTGTCTGATGATTACGTTGTACGTCGATGGAAGTCCCACCACCATGAATGACACCATAAGTGTTTTGGACTTTGGCTCCTCTCCAAACGTGATAGGAATTGTAGTTGCTCCCAAAGGGGAGACAGAGTCTCCCTTGTGCTAGTTACAGGTGCCCTGCAAGTCAATCACGTGAGTGATGACACGTATGACACGCTGTGTGATCTTTTTTACTTATGATTAATATTGCTATATTCTCATATTATATTATATTATATATATATATATATATATATATAGTGATATCGTTGGTTCTGTACAATGGAATCGGATCGTGATGACATCACGATAATGAGATTGATTCACCTTTAAACATATATCCTAAATAATTTCGGTCATAGGTTACTCGAGAGGGATATTGAGATAACCAGACAGATTGGTGTACTATATACCTGTCCATATGATGAAGGCAGTTGATCTCATAGCCACTTGTGTGGAGACTCTAAGGATATAATACAGGTGCTCATTGGAGAATGAGTTCACTTATTGATCCGCTTATGGAATGTTGTATGGTTAATGATACATAATGTTAGACAATAATTTCATAGTCTCAGTTGTGTATCTGGTCCTTAGACTTTAGACACCAAGGATGAGTACTCCTTTATTTGACGCCAGACTTACAGGTTTGGAAAGTTTCAAATCTGGTACAGTTGGTTATCGGGATTGGTAGTCAACCTTACGAAGGCAGTTGAGTGTCAATAGAGGATCATCAACTCTCGGTATCACGAGAGGAATATCCCATATGTGCTTGCTTAGACAAATCCCTAGCTAGGGTTATTCGGACTGAGAGGGAAAGAGTTCTCCGGGAAAATCCGATTAAAGCAAGACTATGACGGATTCCGTATGTGACATGATAGTACCATATCCAATATATGATTTCTAGGATATTAGTTAGATGAGAGATTATAGATACACGGTAACTGTGGACATACAGGTCTGATGGATTCGATCCCCCTGTACCGTCTGGGGATTATGGCGTAGTGGCCTAGTACATCCATAGTCGATGAGTCGAGTGAATTATTATAGAGATAATAATTCACTATATCAGAAGGAGTTCGGACGGGAGTGACTCACGGCCAGCTCGGTATCGGGCCTAGAGGGTCACATACATATAGTGGATGCTTTAGCGAATAAAGGATTGGATGAAGATCCAATTAGCCACTATTCTCATTAGATGAGACCCTATGTTGATGGGCTCCTTGATTAAGGCCTAAGGAGATTATTGGATAAAGATTCAATAATGCAAGGTTAGTGGGTTATTGGATGGAGATTCAATACCCACTAAGGAAGGAGCCCTAGGGTTTTGATGGCTCTCTATAAATAAGAGGGGAGACTCATGGTTGATAGGCTACAACTTCAGCTACCACCTCCTATTCTCCTCCCTCCCTCTGAGCAAGAGTTGTAAGATCAGATTGGAGGAGTTTCGCTGCAGAGATACATCCTGTAGATATCGCTATAGAGGAGGACGTTTGACCTCCTTCATCTTCTCCATTCGGATCTAGAATACAGGGATATACGATCTCCCTAGGTAAAATCAATCTCTCACACATCGCGATTTTATCGGTTTTTGCATTTTTCTTGCGACCCCAACCTTTTGCACGACGATTTAATCTGCGTGGGAAATCGGTATTTTGTTTTGATTTCCGCTGTGCATGTGATGCACCCGCTGAGGTTTCCCAATACTGTGAACCCTATCAAAACAAATGTCAAGGAAATAAGATCTTTGTCAGTCAGTCCCAACTTCTAGAAAGCGTCAAGGTATAGAATGTCAGCTGAACTTCCCGTGTCGATCATAACTCTTTTAACATGGGCGTTCGCCATTCGAGTCGAGATCACTAGATCATCGTCATGGTCTAGATATTCTTCATTTCCCAATCCGAAGGTGATGTCGAGGTCGTCGTCGTGCTTCGGCCTCTTGCCCATCGCTATTTGCACGTAGGCTTTGCCTGTTGAGGAGCTGTTATCGCTGAAAGTTAGTCCTCCGATGATAACGTCGATTTGCTTTTCAATCGGCCCCTTTGGATGAGGTGATGAATCCATGGGAGGTTGGTTGTCAGGGAATGTGGGTTGGTCACGGACATAGTGATGCAAATGTCCTTGCCGAATGAGGTCTTTGATTTGATTCTGTAAGTCATGATACTCCTCTGTGTCATGCCCATGCTCCCTATGAAAATGACAGTATCTACTTTTGTTGCGCCTTTCTGACCGTGTTTTCATCGGGTTGGGAGTCTTCAGGAGCCCCCTTTCCCGAATCTGGAGGAAGATCTTAGTTTGGGTTAAGTTGAGAGGTATTGTTGGTGGTCTTGGTGGCAGCATGTTCAGTCTGTCGGTCCTTCTTTTGGGGAGTCCCGAGGGTTGTCCTCGAGGTTGGTTGGCTTGGGGCTACTTTAACTCGTCTCGCTTGCCAGCCACCAATGCCTCGACAGCTATATATTTATGTGTTCGTTGTATCATTTCGAGGACCATCGTGGGTGGTCGCTCAATCAACGACTAGAAGAACCTTGATGGCTTAAGTCCCATTAGGAATGCCTAGATTGTAAGGGAGGGATGCACGTCGGGCACTCCTCGAACATGCGAAGTGAATCACCTAACGAACTTAGCAAGGGGCTCCTCATTTCCTTGAGCCAACCCAAGGAGCGAGGCGGCGATGGGTTTTGGGCACACACTTGCATATTCTGGCTGGCCCTCTTAGGGTGGTTGGAAAAGCTCAGTACATCAATGCATCGGATGTATCGTAAAGGGTCATTTGTGCGCGAAATGTTACGATATATTCGGTCAGGTCATAGCTACCGTCATAAAGTTCGAGAGAGGGAAGTCTGAAATTAGCTGATAGGGGCTTTTCTTGTATCTCGGTGGTGAATAGGGAGCCACCTTTTGAGTTTTCTCCGAACTCTTCCTTGGATTTGAAGACTTCCTTCTGAACTTCGTCCAATCACTGATGGACTTGATGCATTTGTTCCCTCAGCGAATCGGCTGAGTTGGAAGAGCGGGTATCCAAGTTGGGACTTGCTTGAGCGGAATCCCAAGAGTGACACTGAGACTGTGTAGGTATGATGACTGGGGAGTCCGATCGGGCTTCAGTTGTTAGGCATCATTGTCCTTCTATGTCAGGCTGATCCTCACGAATTGGGGCCACAAGAGATTCCACCCGAAGAGGGGTTGGCTGAGGGGTTATTGATTGTATAAGCTGAGACAAGTAAGGCACAATGGTCTGCACTATCCCTGCCAGTGCCTGAACCTAATGAGTAAGGCCGAGAAAGGCCTCCCTTGTGATGACGAGCGGTCGGGGGTTTGCTACCAATGGTGAGAACCCCGAGTCAGTCAGCATCGTCCAGAAACAGTTCGGGGTTGGTACCGACGCGGTGACCTCTTCCGTTTGAGGAAGAGGGTTCGGTTCCCCTCGATGCTCCGTATTAGCATTGCTTAGCAAGCGTTCTTGCGATATAGGCCCTCATTCTAGTGCCAAAATGTTAGTAAAAAATCTTCTATGCCCGTCCAGTAAGCACGGTCTGTGCCTCCATGGGTACCGAGTGGGCACGTTCGGTTTTGGCTCGTATGCACTAGCTCACCTGCGGCCGCCTTGGCTGAGAGGAGGTGGTGCTTGGTCGAATGGAAGGGGCCTCAGGGTTTAGCTCGGGTCGGGGATTAACACCTAACGGCTCGAGTCGGGAATCAACGCCTAGCAGCTCGGGTCGGTCACCAATTCCTGCAAGAAGGCCGAGTCGGGTGGGGTTCCCCACATGACCACTCCGATGATTAAGTTAGGAGCTTGTTTGTCAATTTGTAATCCCCCTGCTCCGTAGAGGTGCAGGAGCTTTTATAGTGGGCGTTAATAGCCGTTCGTAACTGAGATCTTTAATGCCTTTGTTGCTTACCATGCCGTCGTGCTCCTCTACGTCATTCGTGATCCTAGTAGTGTGGTGTGCGTTTCGCTTACTGCAACTGTGGCAGATCGATCTTTTCTATATTAGGTCAGTCGTATAGTCGTTGAGTCCACCGTACCTGTGTCAAGTCGGCTCCACTGTGTCAGATCGACCACGTTGGAGATCTAATTGTCTAAGGACGTAGGATATAACAGTCAGGTTAATATTTAGTATATTCAACTGAGGTTGATATCTTCTAAGCCTGATGAATGAAGCTACAGAACTTCTAAGACATCATTAATTAGGATGGATGCACTTGTAGTATAATGCAAGCTTCCTACTTGTAACCCAACTGCAATCTCTTTTTTTTTTTTTACTACAATCTGGGAGCTTGTATTGATTCTTTTATTCAAATTGATCGATCTAAAAGCTTAAGCCAATAGATGAGATGGGATTTTTTTCATTTATATTCTCGAAACAGGACAAGCTCAGCTTATGAAGAAATACAGATTTCTGAGAAAATGTTAGGTGATGATTAATATGAAATGCTGAATTGTGTTTTTGTAGGTTTTTTGTTATTGTTAGACCTCAGTTCTTCTCCATGCATCCTTTCCATGCTAACTTCTCTTACCACAGATTCTGATTGCTGTTTGCAATGCTAACAAAGGCTGGACATCAAAGTCAATGATGCAGATATCAATTCCAATACATTTTATCAATCTCTTCGGAAATATTTTGCATATTTGAAGCCTGGAACCCTTTATTTAAAATCCCAAAGGTTTTATCCTGATTTCCGAATAGTCTCATGTTTGATGTGAATTACAACTCCATTTATGATAGTCATCAGATCATTATTCCTTTGATCCTTTTAATATCTTTTATCATAGTCAAATGTTGGAAAAATATTGTATTCAGATATGTTACTATTGGATATGCATGAAATGCTGATCATATGGCCGTGTCTAGAAATTTTGAATAGGAACCCAAGTGCAGATATGCATGTATGGTAAAACACACACATATATATATATATATATATAAACAATTATGGGCATATCTGTTTTTATTCAAATAAAGAAATAGATTTAAATAGATTAACGCAGGCAACCTTAGCCATAGGAGGATCACATCCCAATTCTGTGATCATATGGATATTTGCTTTTCGAGATACCAATTAAAAATATTATCATCATTGTTAATAAAAGCTCCTATTATATATCATAATTTAGTCTGATAGGATAATTGACTTGCTAACTTCATAACTCAATTAAGTATTACAATCTTATCAAACTCAAATATAATTTAAAATCAGACCCTAATATAGTGTATATGACATAGCTATCAAGTCGCTTATAATGTAACTTAAAATTAGAGTCACATGTTAAATACTAGATTAGACATATAAGAAAAAACTCGGTAGTTGTTACATGTCATGACACATAGTTTTACTATGTTCACAATGATCCATTTGAGTCAAACCCCTCTTCTCGTTCAATAGTAAATTATCTCTGGTATTATTTTATCACAACCCTCTAATATAACTTTCTGACTCAACTCTCTCACCAAATCAACTCAAATACTATTTGTGATCTGATAGGGTAAATGACATATTAAATAAGTGGAGTCTAAATTAATAGCTCAAAACATCTAAACCCAAGTCAATAATAGTATTCCCATCAAGCTTTCTACATAAGACTAAACTAAACTGATACAATATATATCTTTTTTATTTAATTTAAAATATTATAATATTTCTTCTAATTAAAAATAACCTTTATAGTTTTTGTTTATTTTGTTATTTACTTTATATAATTTTTATATAAATAATGTCATATAAGGCAGATGATACGTAATAGACATTAAATTGAGTTACATAAATATAAAAAACTGGAGTGAGGAAAAGCCAATAATAAGTTATTCTATATGTAAAATTATTTTTTCATCACATATATATATATATATATATATATATATATATATATATATATATATATGGGACTGTACGGAGCCTCATGCCTTTCTAACTCGGGCCGGTTTGGTCGGATTTGAACTCGTTATATAAACCGAGCGGATTGCAAGGGGCCGCGCCGGTCTATTTATAGATCAACTCGTCGGACTTGACGCCCAATTAAGGAATCGAGCGGTCGGCCTCTTACGCTCGTCTTCTAGGGTTTCTTCGTTCTTTGCCTCTTGAGACCCTCTTCTTTGCGGCGCCCGGTGACCTTTCAGGTTATATCTGAGATAGGAGTTTGATTTCATTTTCGATTTCTTTTTCTCCTCTGTTTCCCCTTGTTTATCTGCAATTTCAGCTTCAAGATATTGTCGTTCTTCAAGTTGGAGGCCCCTCTTCCTTTTTTTCTCTCTTCGAACGTATCTTTTGATGGTATTCTTAGATGATAAATCATTTAAAAGATCCAAGTCGGTTTAGGGGTTAAGATCTGAAGATTAGCTAGTGGCGATAGCAATTTTTCACACGAACGATTATTAGGGGTTAAGATCTGAAGATTAGCTAGTGGCGATAGCAATTTCTCACACGTACGGTTAGGGTTTTAGTGATTTTGCCGTTCAGAATCCGATTTAAGCGCTGGCCTTATCCTTGCTCTCGATATTCTTTTTCTGCACCTAAAATTCGTGGCGAAGTTAGAAAACTTGGTTGTTACATGTTTTTCTTGCTTCTTTGGCTGTTTATTGGCTACCAGGTCCATAATAAATCTTAAAGAACTTTAATTTTGTTGTAGGGGTAGGCATTTTCTGAAGTTAAGATTCTTTGTGGAGTGTCATTTTACGTATTGTTTTCCTAGTTGGTCTTTATTCATTATCTTGAAGTAAGCATATATTAAGATTGATGACTACCTTTTCACGTTTCCATCGTTGTTGTGCACTATCTGTGGGAGATACTTCATTCATCACGTATGATTTAATGACAGTAGTTTCCAGCAATGTTCCCCATACCGCCCGGTACATACCAGTCCGGCAGCTGACTGGTACTCGGACCGCCGACAGTAGAAATCGACTGTCGACGGCCGATTTTGACCGTCAGCGGTTGATTGACAGAGAAAAAGGGAAAAGAAGTGGAGGAAAAGGAGAAAGAAGAAGAAGTACTTGGTCGTCGTCCTTGCCTGTGTGCTGCCCGTGCGCCCTCGTCGCCTGCAGGTCGACCGCGAGCTGTCGTCGCCCTCGCAGCCCGCCGGCTACTATTGTCCCTGTGCGGGAAGACGAAACATTTCCTCGGTCTCGGAGAGAGACCGAGGCGATGTTGCCCATTTATTTTTTAATATTTTTTTAATATTTTTTAATATTATATTATATTATATTATAATAATTTAATAATACTGGGTGGTACATACTATGCATGCCACCATGGTACCGGTATGTGCTGGTACCGACAAAATGTCGGTCTGCCGGTGCGGACCGATAAGTAAAACGTTGGTTTCCAGTAAGCCAAATGGTCGATCTGATAGCCCTTTTAAGCTGTGCTTTATGGATTAAAGTGATCAATATTATAGAAGTAGGATATGTAGAGTAATCATATGGATGTAGGTGATCAACCTTGTAGAGTTGTCAAGGTGACAAGCTACTAACATACTTATGACTGGTTTGACAAATCATGGATGTCATGAGAATCTGGTCAAATTAGATAATTTCTTTATTTGTTTGTCCCAATCAATAGGTTGGATTGACCAAATCTGTAACCTTTGATGCACATTATGTGTTTGTACCTTTCTCTTTAAGCTGAACAATTTCTTTGAACATGTTCCATTTTTGCTTCATTGAAAATATCTGAATATTCCATATTCTCTTTTACCAGATGATTACTTAAGAAAAGTGTCTGACTTTTTACCTTTTGCTTGGTGAAATTGCAAGAGGACTGGAATGTACTATCTCAATTAGTAATAAAAACTTCTGTATGCTAGACTTTTATGCTGTCTTGATCATAAAATCGGCTGATTAATTGTTGAGAAAGTAGCGTGAGGATAAGAGTTGACCGTTTTCCAATGTATTTTTGTTGCTAGACTTACTTTATTCTTAAAACAAAATTTTTTTTTTTATGGGCCCTCTTTTTAGAAAAGCGATATATTTTCAACACTCATACTGTCACTTTTGTCTGGCAAACTTCACTTTTCATGTATAATTATGAATTTGTAGAAATCAAATAAATGTACTTTCTAGCATGGTGTGCAATATATCGTTCGACATTATATGCTATCGAGGGATTTTCTCTATGGTTGCTGCTGTCACAATGTTGGCTGGTTTGGCCAATCCGATCTGATTGAAATTTCAATTGCCTGCAAATGCAATAGAAATGAGTCATATTGTTTCTTGATTAATGATTCATTTCAATTAAAATTTTACATGTTTGTTATTTGGATTTTTTTACTATTGTGTTACCAGTTTGTTGAATCAAATGCTGATATTTTTCCTGCCTGTAGCTGATCCTATATTGATTCTCAATGTTTGTCCCTGTATGCAGTTATTACTTGAAAATGTCAGAACCAGAGGAGTACTGCTGCTTTATCGGCAGCCTTTCTTGGTCAACAACTGATGGAGGTTTGAAGGATGCATTTCAGAAATTTGGCCATCTTGTGGAGGCAAAGGTGACATTCTGTATAATTTTGCACTCGCTTCCTGGGTCATGTGAAATATGTTGGTCTTCTCAGTTAGTCTCCACATCACATTTTCTTTGCTGATTGGTTGCTTACTTAAAAATTTCATTGGCAATAGTAATGTTGTACAAATTTCCTTTTGTTTCTGTTTATGAACAGTAATTATTTTAAAGCATGATGGTTTGTGGTACAAGTTCAACAAATTATGATATTTCATTTGGATATGCTCTTTTGTTATTGTGGCGTCTTGCAACCTGCAGATTGTTGTTGACAAGTTTTCTGGTCGTTCTCGTGGATTTGGCTTCGTCACTTTTGATGACAAGAATGCCATGGAAGACGCCATTGAAGCCATGAATGGAATGGATCTAGATGGACGATCTATTACTGTGGAAAGAGCACAACCACAAGGTCCTGGTAGCAGGGATCGTGATGTGGGGCGTGACTTTGATCGAGATCGCGGCCGTGGCCGTGGCCGTGGTCGGGGATTTGGTGGTGGTGGACGAGGTTCAAACAGTGGTGATTGCTTTAAATGTGGCAACCCTGGGCACTTTGCTAGGGAATGCCCTTCTGGTGATGGTGCACGAGGGGATAGGTATGGTGGTAGAGAGGACAGGTATGGATCTAGTCGTGGCGGTAATAGCCGATATGGACCTGACAGGAATGGGGATCGTTTCACCAGTCGGAACAGAGATGGGGGAAGCCGTGGGGGTACTGGAGGTGATCGTTATAATCGTGAACGCTCGGGTCCATATGAACGCCCTAGTGGAGGCGGTGGTGGCTATAGATCTTGATCCCGTTGCTGCTTCTGTTCCAGGTATGAGTATGCTGCATCGTTACCTTTTTGTCTTTGGTGGTTTTGCAAAATAATTATTGGCTTTGATGTCATTATGCAGCCATGGAGCTAGTATATCATTACACAACTGATTTAGGAGGCAGTGGGCAATGTATTTACTGGATTTCATTATTGTCTCACTGTTGTCTGCTTTGGATCTGTCAGGCATGCTATTCCATCGCTGCTTCAGGGCTTGGGAACCACTCATTCAGATGTTATGTTGCTTTGATACAGTGCCTGTTCTTGATGGAAAACAACTGGTTTTTGGTACTTTAAGCTTTATGCATTTGACCATGTTGGAATATATGGTTTGGTAAGATCTTTTATCATGGTCTTGGATTTTGGAATGTTGTTGATCTGATGCTGTCGGAGAATCTCTGATGAAATGATACACCCTCGTCAGTAAGATCTCTGATCTTCAGCGGGATTGAAGGTGTCTCTTGGAAAATGATTGTTCTCACTTAAGAAATGCCTGAAATAATATAAAGTAAGTGGTTGTTTTGTCTCTGATGACGGCAACTAGTTTGACCACCAATGTTCTTTTTCTGGGAAAGAACCCTGGTAAAATTTCATTGTTTCTGCCAAACTTTTTGAGTTATTGTGGCATCCTAAATTCTCATACTTTGTTGAACTTTTGGCAGGTTCAATTTGGCCTTGTGATCATTCTCAATGAGTTTTGAGATACCTAGAATCTTGCATTGTTCTGATTACCTTATCCGGTAGTGTCTCCTGATTCCTGGAATTGCCTGTGGGAGGTTTTAAGTGCCTGAGTTGCTCTCTCGTAAATTATGATCCTTTTCCGGGGTCTGATCTCTCTCTCTCTCTCTGCTCCCTTTTAGCCCACATTTGGATCGTAAAAAAGAGCAACAAAAGAAAAAAGAAAGAAAGAAACAAAAACCCTGTGGGGATGCACATACTGGAGGTTACCAACTTTAGTTACTCTTGTCAAAAGATATCTGCAGGGCGGGTTTTGAGTTGTTTCTTCACCCAAGATTCTTATTTTATATATCAGAAATTTATGTTAGGGGCTACCCAAAACTGTTGGAGGAGAAGATGCATTTTTTTTTTGGAACAGATGTGTTCCAAAGCAACGTACACATTGGTTGCTCCATCCGGTTTAGGATTTTTCAGAGTTTGAGCACTTGCACTTTTTTTTTTTTTTAATGTTTGTTTTTGTTTTTGTTTTTTTTTGTTTTCAAAGTCTGTATCGTGCTAGTGTGGTTCATTGTTCTGTTAGTGTTCACCTGACTGAGATGCTGTCTGTCTGTCTGTCTGTATCATGCTTATTGTGGTTGGTTATTTGTGTTGTCTGCAGCACCTGTGATATATGCTTCTAAAATCTTTTTAATCCCTATGATTCTTTTCGTGATGACTCACTTCTCGTGATGCTGCTGCTACCTACCCTCAGTCATTTCTGATAACCAATCTGTGTGCCATCGCATGTTTAAATTCGTATCGATAAAAATGCGTGACACACCTTTTATGGTTTCTAGACTGGCAGTTTGCGGCTTGTAGCTCTTCAATACGTCAAAGGAATGATCATTGTAATTAAAATCAGTGCGTCTTTTATAGTGGTTAACACATAGCACTTAGTGAGTGGAATTGTCTATTGTCTCTTTGCAAGTGATATATTTTTAATCTCTTTACAAGTGATATATTTTTAATAAAAGAGATGTAGCATAAGTAAATAATATGTAAATTTTATAAAAATAATTAATTAAGATATTCATTTTATATGAATCAATCGTTAATTTTGTGATGAGTCATACAACATCCTTTATATGTGAAATAGAAGTTTTGATAAATTTTTATATTTCTAGTAATTTTTTTCTTAGTGTAATTTATAGTAAATTTTTAGTTTTTGATAAATTTTTTAATATTTCTAAGAGAGATTACGATCCAATCAACGTCTTAGTGTAATTTATAGATTTGATTAATCACACTAAGCTTAAAAAGGAAGATAATTTTTGTCAATCATTTTTTTTATGATTCTTATCATGTTCGATCTTCAAATCATTATGGTCTTAAGGAACTTAATCAATCATGATGTTTAGTTAAGTCATCACTATCGCTATAAGATAAGTCGATTGATGATGTGTCCCTCGATTCGACTAAGCATATCATCATCTTCTCGATGATCGATGACATCTTTATCTCATAAGCAAGATCTCGAATGCGAGATAAGTGAGCCTCGAGGATTCAACATATATCATGATTCAATTTCTTCTTACGATGGAAGGTCACATGAATCAATCTAATTGTCTCACGCTTGCTAATTTAATATTATCATGGGAAAGGGTTTTGATTCGATGTCTTAATATGATGTGTCTTATATATATATATAATATATATCGATATCACAATATAAACATTCACATATCACATATGAGCAATCACACGGATAATAATGTTCACGACCACGTACAACTCTTCAAATGAAGTCACGTGGATTTTGTCAAAATAATTCTTTGTACTCAACCCCAAGACCATTGAGGGTGTGGACGATAACTTCATCAACGAGATAATGTCCTATTAAGACTAAGTCATCGATGATTACCTTGATATTTTGGAGGTAATCAGTGATGGTACTTCTCTCTTGTTTTGTGTTCATAAGTTTAGAGAGAAGGCTGAGCATGTGAGTGCACGAGCGATTTACCAAGGTAGTTTATAGCTTACACCATACTTCGGCAGTAGTAGCATATAAAGATATAACTGGTGCGATGGAACCAGCAACTGAGGCTTGAATCGCTTGAAGAATAAGACGGTCCTATCGTAGCCATAGTTTATGCTCTGGATTTGGTGCTTGACTTATTGTTCTCGGGATATTAATCATTGCTGGTGGATAACTGAAGGATCCATCAATATATCCTAACAAATCATATCCAAAGAGGAGATTAGTGAATTGAGCGCGTCATGATGCATAGTTCCCTCTTGATAATTTAATGGGGATGATGATGACAATATTGATAGAGATTGGTTCCGTTCTCTGAGAGGTACTGGTTCTTCCTAGAATAATACTTACAGAAATGGGAGTTGAAGATATGGTAAAAAAAAGGAATATCGATTACTTTTAGATTTGACTATAATTGATTTGGGTGTGTTTAGGGTAGGAGAAGCATGTTATCTACCTCCCTTTTTTTTTTTTTTTTTAACTGATTCTACCGACTTGTGCCTCACTGCAGCAACAGTGGTGATGGGTCCCGCTGTGCAGTTGTCATGCGAGGCTTCCTGTAGAAGGAGCCTACGAAAAGGAAGAGCCGGCGGCTGAAGGGATTGGATAGCGCGGTTGGCTTGCGGCGGCAAGAGTAAGTGCGGCAGCGGTAGCGGCAACAGGTGACCGCTCGGCTGCAACAGCAATAGTAGCAACAGGCAATCCACTCACTGTGATTGCTGAGGATTGGCCGACTATAGGGAAGCAGAAGTTTTGATGGCAGCAACAGAGGGAGAAGGCAGCGATTGTGGCCGGCGACTGCAGGGGAATAGAAGGTTGGAGAAGGTCGCGGTTGTGTGGTAGCATCAGTGGTGGCAGTTGGGAGCTGCTGCTGAAAAAGCCGCATACGCATGCAGCGGCAACGGAGGAAGAAGAGGCAGCGATCAGACTGCCGGTTGGAGGGAGCGGAGCCGGAGATCAAATCCGACGATGGGCGCTAGTGGCTGCTCTGCTATGCTTCTGTGGTTGAAGGGGACACTCGACTGTGAGGGAGCACCGAGGGTCACAGTTGGAGAGGAGGCATTGGGTTCTGCAGAGGCTGAGCAAGGGGTTGCAGAGCCTATCGCCGGAGAGAATGGCTCACGTTCTGCACATTCTGAGGAAGGGCAACATGGATGCGATGCAGAGCAGGGATAAGATCGAGTTGGACATCAATGCGTTGCACACGGAGACCCTTTGGGCGCTCGATCGATTCTTGTGCAATTGCAAGAAGCCGATGAGCAAGATGAAGAGGCAGGAAGCAATTGCGAGCGGGTTATTGTTTGCTGGCCAATCTATGGTCGCTACCCCTGCCCTGATTCCAAATGAAGGTGGCGGTGGTGGTTAGCGGTCTCCAGTGTTTGACGACGAAACGCCTGAAACAGTTGCAGCGAAGAAGAGCACTGCTCTGTTTATACAAGAAATCGCGGCCGGCAAGGGCTGCGGCAGTGACCGGTGGAGGGCGGAGCCCAAATCAGAGGCTACGGCTTCGCTGAAAGAGGTTGACGAGTGGGAAGCAGCATCGCCATCGTTGTGGCCAGCCGAGAGCTGCTGTTGCTGCGCTGCCTTGAGGTCGGTGCCGGAACAGCCCACGGTTGCGTAGCAACAGTAGAGAGCCGCGGCTAAGGTTGAGGAGGAGGAGAGAACTATTGGAGACTTTATTTTAAGATAAACTACTATGATACCATGATAAAAATAAGAAAATTATTTTATACAAGTGAAGTTATTGAGTTATTTCAGTTACAATAAATTTATCCTTTAACGACATCCTCTCTACTTCCACATCCTTACAGCATAAGCGGGTGCTCTTAACCGATCAAAATATCCAGAAAATTAGTCATCACTAGTGGGAAAGTCAAACTGGTTAAAGACTTTTTTTTTTTTGGTGGCTGTAAGATGAAATGAAGATGCACAATAGAGCTCGAAGGGTCATCGGAATTATTTAATTAAACACCGGTTCTATCCACTCTACTTCGACAACGTTGCATCGTGAGCAACTCCGTACGTACTGAGGCAGAGATCCATGCCAACGCTTCTCTACCGTAGACGAGCAGCGGGCTAACGGCAGGTCACGCCTCAACTGCTGCTATCCGTTAGGCTGCCATGGGAGAGACGGACGGTTGGTTGGATAGTCTTTGGTGGCCGTTTCCCGCGCCTCGCGGACAAAATGGTTGAATTCTGAGCTGGGGCCCACCGCATGCTCCCCAATAGCTGCGTCTCGATGATGGCCCCCATTACACAGTCACTACCGAGACCTCAAACCTCCGCCCACTGCCTTGTAACCGTCCCCGCCGTAGCTGCCTGCTGCCTGACGGATGAGAGGTGAGTCGGTCGCACGCCATATGTTTGTTCTTTTTCCTCTCTTCAATCTTGCTCTTGTGCGTGTGTGTATATATATAGGAGCTTGTGGCAGTCACCGAGTCGTACAACACATCAACTGCCTTACGTACGTAACATACACAGAGCAGCGGCGCGGCTGTCGAGGCCATCAGCCGGCAACCATGGACCAGTGCTGCGCAGCTGAATCGGCGAGCAAGATCCGTGAGATCCGCAAGGCGCAGAGAGCTGACGGCCCGGCTGCCATCATGGCCATCGGAACCGCTAATCCTCCCAACGTCGTCGACCAGGTCGCCTTCGCCGACTTCTACTTCAGGATGACGAGCTGCGAAGACAAACAGGAGCTCAAAGAGAAGTTTAAGCTCATCTGTGTGACCTCCCTCCTCTTCGCGTTTCATCTCTCGTCTTCCTTCTCTTCTTCGCCATTGTTCTATCTTTAAGCCTAACATCATGTATGACGTCTTTGGAACTTGCTTGAAGGCGATCGCACGACGGTGAAGAATCGGTACGCCCACCTGACCGAGGAAATCGTGCAACAGAACCCCAACCTTCGCAGCCCCACGGCGCCCTCCCTCGAGACTCGCCTGCGCATCATGATCGAGGCGGTACCCAATCTGGGGAAGGAAGCAGCCGCCAAAGCGCTCAAGGAATGGGGCCAGCCCAAGTCCATGATCACCCACCTCGTCTTCTGTTCCGGCGCTGGCGTCGACATGCCGGGGGCGGACTACCAGCTCGTCAAGCTCCTCGGGCTCTCGCCCTCCGTCAAGCGGGTCATGCTCTACCACCTCGGCTGCTACGGCGGCGGCACCGTGCTCCGGGTCGCCAAGGACCTCGCCGAGAACAACAGAGGCGCCCGTGTGCTGGTGGTGAACGTCGAGATCACCACCGTGAGCGCTTTCCGAGCCCCGGACGAGGCCCACCTCGATAGCCTCGTCGGCCAAGCTCTCTTCGGCGATGGCGCGGCCGCGTTGGTCGTGGGGGCCGACCCGATCCAAGGCGTCGAGAAGCCGATCTTCGAGATGGCAATAGCGGCACAGACGCTGCTGCCGGAGAGCGAAGGCAAGATAGGAGGGCAGCTCAAGGAGTCGGGCCTCGCCATCCACCTCCACCGGGACGTCCCCAAGATCATCTCCAAGAACATCGAGGACGCCCTAACCGACGCGTTCAAACAGTTGGGCGTCTCGGACTGGAACTCCTTGTTCTGGGTGGCGCACCCCGGCGGTCCGGCCATCCTCAACCACGTGGAGACGAAGCTGAAGCTGAAGCCGGAGAAACTGCAGGTGACGAGGCGCGTGCTGCGAGAGTTCGGGAACATGTCGAGCGCCACCGTGTTCTTCGTGCTGGACGAGATGAGGAAGCAGTCAGCGACGGAGAGGTGGGCGACCACCGGCCAGGGGCTGGAGTGGGGAGTGCTCTGCGGACTCGGACCGGGGATCACCGTGGAGACTGTGGTGCTCCGCAGCGTGCCTCTGTGACATCTCCTTCCTACCTCGGCGCCGTGGTACGACTACACATATATGATATGTACGTGATGCATGGGTTTTATTCTCGTCTAAGTTTTCATGGTCAAAGAATAAATGTCCACTTGCGAGCCTCGTCCTCCCCTAAGCAGATGTTACTGCGAAGGTCGTATTATTGTCCGCTGTGTCCTATGTCACAACCTGCACAAGATTATATTATTCGCGTTTACCGAGTATTAAAGTTGTCATTGTTTCCTTTTAAAAATATTGAAATTTTAATTTACTATTTTAAAAAAAATATATATATAACTGAAATATTAAAGGTAACTGAATAATTTATAATTAACCCCACGCGATCTTATTTGCACCAACTTTTTTTCTGGTCTAAATGTCCAAGCATCTGCTGGACGTCCGTGACACCCACGGATCGCGATCCGTGTGCGTCCGCTAGACGGAATCCTAACCCTTGAATGTTTACCAATCCAACGGCCAAACCTAAGAGTTAGAACCTCTCGATTTCAGAATCCCGCCTTTTCCTCCCTATTTAAGACCTCGTCCTGACTACGTCTTCCCGCACCCCCTTCTTGATCCCGAAACCCTAATTGTTCCAAAGTAGTAGCGTCGCAATCGATGGCGAGGACGAAGCAGACCGCTCGGAAGTCGACGGGGGGGAAAGCCCCGAGAAAGCAGCTGGCAACGAAAGCGGCGCGGAAGTCGGCGCCGGCAACGGGCGGGGTGAAGAAGCCGCACCGGTTCCGGCCGGGAACGGTGGCGCTGCGGGAGATCCGCAAGTACCAGAAGAGCACGGAGCTGCTCATTCGCAAGCTGCCGTTCCAGCGGCTGGTGCGGGAGATCGCGCAGGACTTCAAGACGGATCTCCGGTTCCAGAGCTCCGCCGTGGCGGCTCTTCAGGAGGCGGCGGAGGCGTACCTGGTGGGGCTCTTCGAGGACACCAACCTCTGCGCCATCCACGCCAAGCGGGTTACCATCATGCCCAAGGACATCCAGTTGGCTCGTCGGATCCGCGGGGAGAGGGCTTGATGGCCGGCCGAGGGGGTAAAGAACAATGGGAATGTGTATTTGGCATATATTACATATATATAGCCTTGTAACTGTGCGGAGGAATGGATTTGGACTTGCTTTACTAAACAACACTAAGGAAATGTTTCGGCACATTTTGATAGGTTAAATAACACAAGTGTTTGTGTTTGTGAAAAAGTATTAACAATTTTGTTGAGAAGGAGACGAGCTCACACTGGATACAATCTCATTGCATGTCCTTACGGGCAATCATACAATAGGAATCGCCAGCATCAGAATGGTTCAATTTCTTCGGCTCATCTTAGAAATATTTTCGGAAAAAGATGCTACTTATATTATAATAAAACATGTCAAGTCATAAACAAAGGGGAAAACTTATATCTTATTGCGAAGCTTCATTCAATCCATCCCAACAGCTCAATGTGGGAGGAGGAAAGACGCAGAGTCGGAACCAAAAACACAATGAATTCAACAAAGGTGATCATCCGTTGCTTGACCTAAGTATGATTTAGGCCACAAAATCATAAGCTTAGTCAAATAAATGCTTCCACTTTGATCAAATATGGAAGAAGTTATGAAACCGGGTGCAGCCATTCTATCGCCGCAAGCTCTGAAGGATATATTGAGCATAAAGATCCCTGCGAGTATTCACCAACTGTAAGTAGATGATCAAAAGTAACCTACCAATGTCTTGGTTGATATGTTACATAATTTATCAAGGTTTAAATTTTAATGAGTCCCTTCTCTACTAGGGGTTTAAACAAATATAGTAGTAGTAGTAGTAGTATTTTCTAAGAAATATAAGGGACTATGAGAGACATGTTAGCTATAATTTTCAGTGGTCTATTATTTTTGGTCCAGCTTACATTGAGTGCTGTATGGCTTCACGAGCAGTACTTGCAGGCAAGAATTCATTGACTGCAACCTCTTTGTTCTCATTCTTCTTGTCTGAAGTGTTTGTCAAGGATTATAGCATGTATTACTACTGGAAAGGAGAAAGCAAACTTATACAAGAAGCTTAATAAAAAAAATATGGATTTGACAGGATACAGTCTTCAAAGAATCGCCGAATCTCAGCAAGACGATGGGGAGACAGCTCATTAAGGTCATTGAAGTGACGATACTCGGGATCATCAGCACAAACTGCAATGATCTTATCATCTTTCTCCCCCTGAAATCCAAGCAAACCAGTTCTAACACTTTATTTTGGACTTTGGAGTCATAATATTCACACTTTCAATTCTATCCAAATCATCACCTGATCAATCATTGGCATAAGACCAATGGCCCTGGCTCGTAAAAAGCATCCAGGAAGAACTGGTTCCTAATCAAATAAATGTTCAACATTAATTCATTAAGCAGCAGATTCAGCAGGCGTGATACAAAGTGGTTATAAGCAGTAAGTGTTCAACCTGCATGAGGACTAAAACATCTATTGGGTCATTGTCTTCACAGAGTGTGCGAGGAATGAACCCATAGTTATGAGGGTAGACTACCGATGAGTACAAGACACGATCAACCTGCCAAATTTCCGGCCTTTGAATACTAATAAGAAGAATGTTATCTTACAATAGAAGAATTATATATAAAAGAGACCACATTAGAATAAATCTTAGACAGTAGATATTCTGGTAGGCTTCATATATATTGAGGATTGTTCATGGAAGATAAACACACCTTAATCAGCCCTGTCTTCTTGTCAAGTTCATATTTGACTTTACTTCCCTTCGTTATCTCCACAACCTGTGTTATATATAGAAGATCGTAAGAACAAAGAGACAACAATAGACGAATAAAAACAATATGAAATAAAAGACTATCATCAGTTATAAGCTGCAAATCATGTCAATCATCTTTTAACTAATCATTGAACAAGCCATACATATTACTGCAGCCTCAGAGAAAATTATGCGTGACATTTATCATTTTTAGCACGACATCTCCCTGCCTACTGGTGCTGACCCTCCACATCCAATTTTGCTTGTACTAATTGGTACTTCCATCCGGTGCATATAATGCAATTTACTTAAACATCCTTTTGAACTTGCAGTGACAACTTGTTCCAAAGTTATGCAAATTGAAACCAAGTTACGAACAGAGAGAATGTTAAAGGGCTCAAGGAAAGCCAAGATTGGTTAACCAATCTACCAGAACACAAAGCTTCGGGCAACTAAATTCACAGCGGCAATCAACATCTAGCAGGCTGTGCTTAAACATAATTGACCACAACTTACTAACTCTGAATCTCTTAATGCTGATACATGAGAGCTTGGCCTGCAGAATGAATTTTGCATAGTGGGATGAAGCCCTAGCAAAATTTATAATTCCATATTGATGCCTGCAAAACTTGAACCATTGCCCATATGTCTAACAAAGTTAGCCAGTTCTTCCAATACATATTTCTCCAATGGCACTGCATAGAACTACACCTTGCCATGCAATTCCCTGTCCCATCTTGTCAACCAAAGAAAAAGGAAACAAATTGCTATACTTATTGTGACTTAATAAGAGAACCAACGACTAGATTTCAGATCTTCAAATCAAACAAGTCAAATGCTAAAATACTGACTTTAGAAACATGTAGAGAATAGTGTGACACTGTGTAACAATTCAAAGGATAAAAAGGACTAGAAAAAGAAAGAAACAAAAGATTTATTTGCATAAATCTCTCAAGACGGATAGATATGCAAAATTTGTTACTAGATGGATAATTTAATGGCAGTATTTCTCCCTTCTAATCTCCTGATTCTTTTAGAGCCTTAGTCTGGCAACGTTGTCATTACTTCAATAACCTCTCTCATCTGGTGGTCTTTGTGCTTTTTAGCCCCTTTCTTACTGAAACTTATGTATGTTTGTTCTCCAAAGGTACAGAAAATTGTACTCTGGAATTCGATTCTATTTACTGCATACTCCATGAAGCCTCGGTTGATTAATGACAAAGATTCAAGCACTCAATACTAGGCATCAAGTAAAACCATTATTTTTACATCTCTGGCATTTGATTTTGTATCATGCCAACTTCCTTTGTGGTATGAACTTAGAGAACACTTACAACATTGAACACAGCAGGAGCACCAGGACCTGCACGAAATACAAGTATTTAGTCAAAAAAAATTATTTTCTTTAAAATTTGAAGATGCAAATGTTACTTAGGGTACTAACCTATTTCAAGATCATGCCAGGGATGTGCAGCTACCGATCTCCTTGACAATGATGATAGGATCCTTTCATTCAGCTGTGGAGCTGGGCGATTGTCTGCCAATGCAGCTTCATTTTCTTCACTCATATTTCTATAGAGAAAAGCAGGTGACAACATGTTATTGCATTATTAGAGTTATGCTTGTTAAACATCTTTTCTGAGCAACTAAAAGACAGAAACTTAGTGCACGATGCTCTGATCTCATCAATATGGGTCGGGGCATGGTCACTTTACATAGCCCAAATCTGTAACGAGGCTAAACAAATAAAAAGCAAATATATGTAAGGCATTGTAGACTTTGAAAAGCTTTTGTGCCTTAAAAAGTCTTAAATAAAATTTTTTTAGTTGGAAACAGAAGATGGACCAAACGAAGTTACAAAACTCAATATAAATGACCATAAAAAATGACTGATAGCTGAGCCACCATTGATACTGCAAACTTGTCAGATATGAGTATCTAAATTGCAACTGGAAAGTGATCTTAGTATGCAGGTTCACTTTTGCAATTTTGGCACTTTATAATTCCATCTTGCAAGATATACATTTTTCTTTTTCTTGCCGTAAGACTACTACTTTGCATTGCCAATTCAATATATAGTGGACATACGAATTGAAATTTGGTCACTTGAGGAAATTATTTATTTAATCATTTTCTTTTCTACTCCTTTCTTGCATTTTGTTTCATTTTTTTGGGGAGTCATCAACTAAGGTACATATCAGCATATTTTCTATTGGCTTTTTTTCAATGACAATATTGGTTAAGAAACTAGTTGGAAATGGTCATGATATTAGTTCCAAGGTGCTAAGGATTATCTATAGTTTCAAACCCTGATATATTTTTTTTTTTTTTTGGGGTTCTCAAGTGAATTTTTAGACATTTTACATAAAGCATGTTACCACCTTGCTAGTAAATTAACGTGCATATACGCTTGTTATCACCATACATATAGGCATGGATACAGTAGTAATTGGTACTAATTGCAGAAGCAACTCGTCTATTCTATTATTAATCCTCTTAAGGCTATGTAGATGGTATCACCGTGTAAAAAGTACTCATGGAACGAATCCTTTACTTCGTGATGCTCGATCGACAAACGCGAATCAAGCTTTCCAACAATTGCAGAGTTGTTTGAAGAAAATAAACCCCAAACCTACATGGTGCATTGTCCGTTCAGCCGATCATTCTAAACAATGATTTCGAGTTGGATCCACAACGATCGCATGGCGATCATGCAAAACGTACCAGTTATCTACCACAAAACACGAAATCGTGCGCGCAAACGTCAAGATCAAGAACAGTCTCACGTCAAATCGAGCAAAGTAAAAAGCCAGATAAACGAAGAT
The DNA here is from genome assembly GCA_021527575.1 of Ensete glaucum. Taxonomy (NCBI): domain Eukaryota; kingdom Viridiplantae; phylum Streptophyta; class Magnoliopsida; order Zingiberales; family Musaceae; genus Ensete; species Ensete glaucum. The sequence continues at coordinate 7,143,413 of CM038553.1, read as the reverse complement.
CTAAGCAGAATACAAATGACAGAATAAATCGGGCAACGATATCCGCATCGGATCACGTAGAAGAGAGCGACCTTTCTCCCCAGAAAGAAAATTGCAGGAGGATCAAGAGCGAGTAGAGGAGAAAGAATCCCGAGAAAGGTATCATCGAGAGGGCGTCGCTCTTACCTCGAACAATAACTGAATCGAACGCCAAGGTTTTGGGGAGGGAGACGGAGGACGGGGAAGCGATCGACGCAGGTGAAATGGGTTAGTCTGCGAGGGAGTGGTGGGGGTTGGGGGGGTTATTTATAGGGTCCTGGACCGGGTTCGGCGCCGGGCTATTGACTTCCTCCACCACGACGATGGAAGAGGGCGGGAAGCCGCGTGTTCACGTATTGGCGGTGAAGCAGGCAGAGGCAGAGGAAGAGGTATGGTCACTGCCGGTAAATGAAAGGTGCAGCTTAGCTGCATCCTCGATTGCCAATGGAGACAGCGCCTTTCCCATTAAGTCGATAACATATAATTTTTTTATTTATATTTTTTTTTGTCAAATTTATGATTAAATATCATATGGTATTTTATTTTCATGATAGAGGATCTTCTATATTATAGGATATATAAATATATATAAAAAATTAAACTTTGGATGCATTAGTGAGGGGTATTCACTTTAAAAATATTTATAAATGTCGTGTGGTATAAACTTGTTTATGGAATTTACAATTTTAGCATGGTAATAAACAAATTATAGTGATATGAAGGTGAACTGTTAAGTATAATTTAGTGATATGAAGGTGAACTATAAGTATAATTTAGTGATGCATCCATCTTTGAACTCTCGGCACATGCCACTAATTTTTTTCTAACTCATCGCTGTTTCTGCACGTTGGGCATGCAATCTTCCCCGGCATCCATTCTTGTGTATGCGGTCCCATAAAGTAGAGAGAGAGAGAGAGAGAGATTTGGAAGGCAATAAATGTATAAAGACCAATGCACGACGACGTTGGAGCTTAAAAGATTATGGATTTGGATGGACGTGGTTCTTTGTGGGCACACATCTGTCTCTCAACTACATGAGTTGCCACCCAACTTGTCATATGACTTGTCTAATATTCCCAGCATATCTCATCAACAACATGGTTTTTTTTTTCCATGCCAAAATGATGATACAAGTGCAGTACGGGTTACATGTTAGGCTTAACAGCAGGGCCAACTAAACCCAAGTCAAGATCACATAAAGCCTGGCAAAGCCAACTGGAACACACAGGCAAAAGATTTAATCAATGAATGAAGTGCACAACATGTAAGTCTATCCCCGGATGACAACACCTACAATAGCTCAGAGCTTGAGTGCAGTTATGTAGACTAATTATGAATCTGCGGCTAAGATGTGATGCTTGCTGTAAAAACAGCTGGGACCAATCAACAGATGAAATCTGGTGGACAAGAAAGAACATGGTTCAGGACTCTAATATTGGTACAGCCACAATAAAGCTGTCAGATGCACAAGTGAATACAGCTGATCCCACTAAAACTGGAGAGCTGTTGAAATATGAACAAGAATCCCTTTAACCTGCTAAACATATTCACACATGCCATGGACAGGCGACTACTGGCATAATTCAGTTATGGTCACTGAAATCATCATCGATACCTTCTTCATCAGGCTGTCATGCCGTCCTCAGAGGCGGAGAAACTAGTATGACTCCATCTCCTCGGACAAAAAGAAATGGAACAGTCCGCCTCGTGGTCTGTAAAATAAAAGACATTAATTATCAGAAAGAATTGAACAGATCTGTAACTAACAACTTTGAGATTTAAGTAAGCAGACATGTCAGAAGACAAATCTTTTAATTTGTCAAACTTGAAAATGTATGTTTTGAGACCTTTTTTAATCATTAATTTCCATACAAAATAATATCTATCAGTATCTTGATCTAATTATACAGAACATTAGATATAATGGTGCAGAAGAAAAAATATTACCACTGTTAGTGATGGTAGAACCACATAATATTGTTGAAGAACAATCCTACAGGACATAGATAGCCAAATTGTAAAGGTGTAACCACCTTGAAGAGATTGGAAATTCTGCTTGATCAATGTAGCTCAAAGGAACAAATAGTTGGAGTGGTCCACCTCGTGAAGTAACCCAATCAATATTTTCCATTTTTTTTAAATTGTTTCAAGGCAGTGAACATGTGCCTGACCGCCAAACCATCAAACACAGTGCCTGCTGCTTCCTATCTACTCCACAAAAGTTTACATGGTCTTAATTAGTAACCTCATCTTTCCTTTCTCCCATCCATAATTTCCACCTTGTTCCTTCCGAGGGTTACAGTGTTTCTCATGTATCATGAGCTTGTGTCCAAGCATGCACTTCACACATGAGAATGGATGTGTTTGTGTTTGTGTGTGTGCGTGCGTGTCCGTGTGTGAGAGAGAGTGAGTGATAGAGGGATCCTGACAAAGATGCACTTTTTCTTTTTTTTTTTGACTTTTTGACAGAAACAACTAAAAGGAAATGAGGGGTGTGATCAAAAGGCTCTCCCGGTAAAAGGAAATCAGGATACACTGATCAAATGTCTCTCAAGGCTTTCTTTTCTGGCTTGGGCTTACCCTCTTTTAATACAAGTCCATTCCAGCCACCTGCCCTCCTCTTTCCTGTATTGACTCTCCCCTCAACATGCAGCCTGCAGTGTTGCCACCATATATATGACACACACACACACACACACAGAGGTAGCAACGGCCACCCTCAGGTTTTCATCAGGGGCTTCCCAAAAATGTTGATCTAGTGTCTGTTCTTGGTGGAGGAAGCAACTCATCCACATCTAGTGCACCTCCACTTCCGAAGGCCTGCTTCTGACGGTCTTGTTTATGCTGTTTGATCTAAAGAGATCAATAATGGACAATATACTAGTCACAAGCAACATTAATTTCAACCTTTGCAGGCAAATGATGGAGTTGCTGAGACGTAGAATTCCTTTTCTTAAGCAGATAACCAACAAATTGGACCCAGGAAAACCACAATTCAGATTTGGTGTCTAGGCATACTTGTCAAGGTAAGCATCCTCGTGTACGCCTAGGCAAACCACAGTCCATCATCAGTGTCTAAGCACACTTTCTCAATGCAAGTATTCCGACACACTTGCTGAATGTAAGTATTCCAACCATGTGAGAACCTCTTCATTGTTCCTCTGTCCCTATCTCAATCTTCTGGCCATACTGGTCTGGTACAAAAACTAGTGATTGCCTACCCCTGACATCGTCCAGGGAACAAAAGGGTCTGAAACCATAAAAGCATTAGAAGCTTGAATGAAAGCCAACCATCTCCCCCCTTGACCCTGCTTCTGCTGTCAAGGCCTCAAAATAGTCCTCTTCAATTCCAACTTTACTTGGGTACTTTATAAATTTTACTTCTTTTTAACCTTTGTTTAAACAATAAAATTATAAATAATATGGCATAACGGCTTCGTCTTCTTTTCCAAAATCACTTAAGCTTTGATCAGAATCAAACAAGTAAAAACTGTTAACTTTTCAACATAACATGCTACATCAGAATCAGAGAAACAGATACGAGCAGGAGTGACTTACCCGAACAATCTCTTCATAAGTCTCATCATCAATTTCTACAGTAGTTATTATCTCTTCAACATCCCCAAGTATCATATTTAAATGTTGATCATAAGCCTGAGATGAAAAGAAAACAAATCAGCACTTGCATTACTATTTACTACATTAAGAAGATATTTTGGATAGCATATTCAAGACCATAATCCAACTGTAAAGTCATGGAAAGGTGAAAAAGTTACAACAGACTGTAAGACTTTCCGTTGAATTAAGAACCATAAGAAACCCAAATTTAAGCCATCCATTAAGAAGTGATATTTGTCATGAAAGTCCATATACTCACTTTAAAGATTAAAGGCGAGGATAAAACAAAGAGAAGATTTTGCACCTTTATTGAGACGACAATATCATTTGGTCCATGACATCAATATACTTTAAAACAGGTGGATTAAAAATACATACGAGATCAATTATTTATATTGGTAAAACCATGGGATATAGGGTATGGTCTATCAAAAAATGCAAAACGATGGAGTCATTATAAGCAAGGATTTTTGAAAAGAAAAAAAGAGAGGTCAAATTGATGTAAAGAATAGGGTGGAAAACACAAACACAAATGAGTTGTATCATATAATAAGTTTTTGCTGAATGATACACGATACCAAAATTACTACTTCTAGAATCTTCTTGTTCATCTATCTTAATTATGTGCTCAACTCTTCTCTTGATGTTGCCAAAAACTTATACGGCATATATTCAATCCCAGCCCTATGTAGTCTACTACCCTTATATTAGTCGCTAGTTTGCAAGTTTTAAAAATTAGCCTCGAATGAACTATCATGGTAACAATATATTACAAAATAGCATGTGTTACACAAATTAATCTTGTTTGTGCTTTTGTAAGTCCATTTTGTACCTAAGTGAAATGATAAAAACTCAAAGCAGATCCTTGATGTACACATATAGACATTCGTTATATCGTCACCATGATATTACTCATCTATATTTGTTGAATTCTGAGATTTTATTTACGCAAAAAGTCCTGGTTCCCATGCATAATATTTCAAAGGGCCCTCACATAACCTTGGAGATTCTAAACCACAAAACCTCAAGAAACTAGAAACTACAACTACGTATCCTACTTTTTTGAGGACGTTCACTTGCACCAGTGGAAGAGCAGCCAAAGCAATTCTTTACCATCAAGAAAACTTGCCTGGTGCTACCACCAACCAAGATGTGTAATCTCATCCCATGACTTCTAATATGGTACTGGAATAAACATGCAGGAACCCTGACAGATCCTTTCGACGCTTCGCCTACAACATGGAAGAGTCCAATTCACATATGTAAACCCTAGATTACTGTTGACCCGTAACAAAAATGGTAACGAAATAGGGAAAAGAACAGCAAGCGAGAAAATTGATCGGATCATATAACTATATATATCTGGAGAGAGATATAGAGAGGCGGGTGTTTATATACGTGAAGCTTTCCACGGAGCTCGCGGTCGGAGCGGAGCTTGACGTAGATGCGCTCGTCGAGGCTGAGCCTTATGAGATCGAGAGGCTCCTTCACGGCGCTCTCCTCCTCGCTGGCCATCGATCTTTACCGACCCCCGCTCGCCTCGCTCCCCTCCTCGCGTCCGGCGGCCGAAACCCTTTTGGGGCTTTTCCCACGGAAATGAGAGATATAAGCCCAAGCCCAAAGACTATGAGCGGCCCAATTGTAATCCTATAGGAAAAATAATTAGTGTTTTATATCTTTTCGTAAAAATGATTTAAAATAAAAAGAATTTTTTTTTTCTTGAAAGCATCAAATGCATCCAACAATTTATATGCATCATCAAAAAGATTTATACCATGAATCTATATATTTATGAAAACATAAATTCTATCATTTAAAAATTAATTTTATTATTTTGAACCTATCAAACTTTACATGGGGACATGTTTTTATAAGGATCTAAATTATAGATTCATTAACATAGGATTCGGATATGCATATTCACATTGAAAAAGGGATAGATAAAGAATTTTAACTTTCTCATATCATCTTAAGAGTATGATTGGGCAAAAACTTAAATTGTTAAGAAAGAACATAATATATATATATATATATATATATATATATATATATATATATATATATATATTAACACTCATGTTGTATAGGGCTAGGGATTTAGAATGCTAAGGCAATTTAGTCATTTGTGACAGTTGGGATATCCTTTTCACCCATGTCATGTCATGTAGATGACTTCAATAGAAATAACAACTATTTGACATTTGTTATGGGATAAGATCAAATCTCTTGGATGCTGTGATCTCATCAGCAACCTAATTCATGTTATTAAATCAATACTAAGACATGTCTTTCTAGATTAGAAATCTCACAACCATTTGATTTTGCTACAGTTGGTTTATATTCCAGTCTTTTGATTGAATTATGTGAGAAGCTACAATTTTTGTTCCATCAGCCTCCAAACACTGTTCAAGTGAGCAATAAATAGTATTGTGGAAATCTGTAACATTTGTTGATGAATATAATCATCACAATGCAAGGAAATGGATAGCTGTCACCTGTCCACCACTTTGAAAGACTTATTGATGAATCATCATCATCATTTACATCCAAGCAAACAAGCAGATTTTATTTAACTAGAAACAGTGGCAACACCTTCAGCCTCCATATTTGACAAGCCAATCCACACTGGTATCCAAAGAGAACAGATGAAGAGTTGTGGCAGCATCCTATCTCCACATCTTAGATGAAGGAGGGGGAGGAGCAGGTTGAGCAAACCAAAATGCATGATGATCCAAGCTATGATGTTGGTGTGTGACATCCTCCTCTCATAATCTCATTGAATTTGCTCCACAGTTGATAACTTAATTTCATAAAACTAATAATGTCTTGGGTCAATATTTGTGGATATTTCATTCTAACTACTTATCCCAATTGCTTTTGGTTTCCATTTTTTTAAGTTATGTTTGAGAATTCTGACCCTCCCAATAGTAAATCTTTTAGTACCTTTAATTGTTAGGATTTATGAGTATTTTTTTAAATCATAATTATATTATGAAATAAGACTACTTGATAGATAAATAATTCAACTATATTAGCATTTGGTTACTTAGTAAGGTCTTGATGGGGAGAAAAGATGTGATAAAACACCTCAAGAACTCTTAGGTCTTTCTCTTAAAAACCTAGAGAGATCAAGAAAAAAAATTATTTTAAGATTAAGCAAGAGTGTTAGTGAGTTAAGTTGGAACTTATATATTGATCTTACCTCGTGAAGATTTGATTTTTCTTTTTAAATATATATAGGCGAAGATTGTCGAATCATAATTTTTTTTTATCGATCACTTTTTTTATCTATGTTTGATTGTTATTTTTAGATTTCATTATGTAAGTAGAGGACAAGTGTCATTATCATGATAACTTGGATGATCATGATTTGATTTGATATGGGTTAGGACAAACTATGATTTTGCTTATAAAGAACTTAAAATGACATCATTCAAATAGAAGCTCAAAAAAGGAAGAAGAAGGACTTATTAATATTTTTAGGATTTAGGGGTTAGGGGTATTTTTGAAGAGAAGTTGCACTTGAATTGTTCATTGGAAAAAAAATACACCAATTGGTGGAAATCTTGTCCAATTGTCTAGAAGTCAAACTGGACTTGAATTGTTTGATTGTGATGGAATACTTCATCTCTCAGATGAGCTTTCAATTGGAGGAATCCTATTTGAATGAAACTTGCAACACAGGTTTGGCTGCCAGCTTGTGGACCCTTCCAAGTCATAATTGGTTTAGGTGATGTCCCATAATAATATATATCCATCTTATCTGTTGGATTGCATCATAGAAATACTTACTAAAGGGGGATTTGTTGAGGAGAATTTTTTTTTTTTTTTGACAATGTGTGCAGGTCATCATGGATGATAAAATGATGACTAAGTTAACACACAATGCTTAGGGTGTATCATTATTAAATAATGTTGAATAGTTGTTGGTCAATATGAATAATGACAATGAATAGGATTACATAAATAAGGGAGGGTTGGCTACATTATCAAAGACAATTCTCTTAGCTTTGACAGACACAAGTTTGCCACTTGGAATACAGATTAATCAATGATTTTTTTTTCTTTCTGAGGTTTGTCTATGACTTTTTTTTGTAGCTATAGATTTTATATTGAGTCCTTCAATCATAGTTAGCATAGTGAATGTGATGGGTCCTTCAGTCATTCCTCTAAATTGGTTGGTATAAACTATATTATTATAAATTATTACTGAATTCAGTATTACTGTTGGATGTAATTTTATCGAAATTTCCTCCATTCTTATTGTTGAATGACTAGCTATTTTTCTATCATCTCATGAGATCTATTCGGAAAGGTTTCAAAGACATTTGGATCAAAACAAACTACCAGATTATTTATTTATTTATTATACTTTGGCTTAATAACCCAACTGTGATGAACAATTTGAAATATTTTAATTAACATAACAGTTTTAGTCAAAAAGATTAATATAATATCTTTGTCTTAAATTACTCGTAACACCAATAGAAAAGCTCATATACTGCATAAGACCACCAAACATCATAGTGAAAGCCTTCCAAGCCACTCAAACCAATTCACTCACTGCTGTTGTTGTTGTCTTCTCAGTGTCTGCACTCAAACAACATACCTTTCCACGAGTTGCTCAAAGAAACAATTGATGATAGCTTGCAGTAATGGCATCTTGTGGCACACAATTGATAGCCCCTCCCTCTCTCTCTCTCTCTCTCTAACAATTTTTATCATGCTAAACACATCCTTGGAGTCTTCCAAGAACAAAAACTATAGAGTGACTGATAACTCAAGCAATTTGTCTCAATGGATATGAACAACCCTTCTTCTCTTACTAGTTTTTGTGTTCTCCCTGCATGTAAGCAATCCACCTCACATGCAATGCAAAGATAAAAGAACTGCTCGTATGTGTCGTCTTGCTATTCCACTTGGCTGTAGCAGTCTTCTAAGAATAGATTAGACACAATAGCTTGTCAACCAACTGGTCTTCTAAGAAAGGTGCAGACTATGGGAGAAGAAGAACCCCAAACCTCTTCCTTCTTTGAGAGAGACAAAGACAAGCAACCAAAATAAGGATTGGGAATGGAATCTCTTCAAAGCAACCGTGAAGAATTTTGAAACTTGATTATGATAAATGAGTCTGATATATCATAATATAAAATATTTTATATCTGAAACAAATTTATTGGTAAAACGCATATGGTGCGCTACTGCTAAACATTATTCCTCTAACTTCATTGAGTACACAACAACAGTGACATTTTTTTTTTTTTTTGAGAACCTTAAAAACATAGTACAGTATTTTCTTCTTGGAAAAGAAAAATTAATGTGCCCTAATCGGCCTACCTAACCATGTCAACATAAATCAAACAGAAGGAAGCCAAGTTTGAACCACTCTACGCTTGCAATCCATAGTTATGGATCAGATTTGCCCCAATCTTAATCTAAACGAGTTGTCCTGTCACGATTGCAGTAAATTGGAAGCCATAGCTCAGCATATTTCTTTTAACGTATGGAAAACGTATAATGTCGTGAGGAGTATTCATTCCATTTGCCACCGCGGTTTCGCAATAACTAATGGGCCCACCGACCCAGCCCACGGGCCCACCGACAGATTCCTTTCACAGCTCGACGTGCTGCGCCGACGTGGCCGCGACTCCTCCGACCAATGGGGCGGGGCAGGTCGGCGCCCGCACTTGTGGCGGGCTGGCTACCCCACGCCATGCGTTCCACGTCAGCCGTGGGAGCCGCCACTGTCACCACTATGGTATGTGCTGCCATCCCATCACATCGATGGCATGGCATGCCATAGTGGGATCCCCATAAGCGCAGATCGCTGTAAAATTCTTGCTTTTTCTCTTTTTCTGAAATTACTTTTTTATTTTCTTTCCGCTAATTAATTACTTTTTGTGATACGGAGTGAGAGAAATAATAATTACATCGATTTATGGGCTAATAATAATCTGGAAGCTTCGCGCCCACGGGAGGGAGACGACCGGAGACGGTAAGGAGTGACGCCGTTAAGGTGCGGTGGCTCGTTACGTGACGGTAACTGAACGGTAAGTCAACCCAGCCCGACGACGGAGGGGGGGGGCGGATTAAGAGAGTAGTAACATAATGCCGTTGCCTTCGCCTCCTCCACCTTTTCTCCACTCCCCCCATCGCCTCCTCTTCAACTCGATTGAACGAAGCTTTGGGTTCCGTCTTCTCGGAAGGAGAGAAGCAAGGGATCGATCGGGCCGGAGGCGATTCGTTTCGTGTCATCGGATCGAGGGCGAGGGGGTTTTAAGGCGCCGGGATCCCGGGTTCCCCGTGGAGGTTTTGCCTTCCGGTCAAAACGATTCGAGGTACTCGGGCCTGCGCGTAGCCCTTTGCTTTGTAGGGATGTGGGCGTTTGTACATTGTTTTTCGGTGTTGGATGCAGCTCGTCGGTGGTGATTTCTGTGGATGCTGTGGTAATAATCGTAGAAATTCATGAAACAGCGCCAATTTGGGACCTCTTTTTGGGCGTTAAAGCTTTTGATTTTGGAGTCCTTTTCTATGCGGATTTGTTAAATTGGTGTTCTTTTATGATTTTTCTTCACAGATCTCTTCGGAAAAGCGCTTCCTTTTTGTGTGATTAGGGGTTATGATTTCTTTAACTAGGTTTAGTCTCTACGAAGGGGGAAAATTCCGTCCTTTTTGGTTTCAAGGCCTTCCCTGCTGCCCTAAACCCGCAATAGCAAAAACTAGATTAGCCGTTAACTTTGAATCCGTTCCTTCTCCTTGGGGCATGTCTCCTTTCTCATACCCGTGCTTGTTGCACTCCAGTTCGCTGGTGTTGGATGAGGTTAGTCTACGTCTGCAGCTAGTGCTCGAAGGCGCTATGAACCGGGAGATTTTATATGAAGAAGAGCATGATTCGTTTTTATTGCTCCTTTCATTTCTTCTGTCCACTTATAAAGACGTCAATTCTCATTTTCTGGGATTATTTTTGGTTGGTTGAGATAAGTCGTCCATGAACATTGAACATTTAGATGGTAGCATTTTTATTACTTCATTTTATAGCCTTCTCTGAGTTCATCCAATTATCTTTTTAGGTTGAATTGGTTTCTTCCAAAAAAACAAAAAAAACAAAAAAGAATTTTTCATGATCAATTCCCTTGTATTTTCTGTCTAATTACCAAGATTCCATGCTTAACACAGATTAAAGTTGCATTGTAATGCACACAGGGGACATGTTTTAAGATAAATTTGTCATTTTTTAAGTCAAACAAGGATAATTGGTTTTTTTTTTTTTACTAAAATAAAGGTATAAAGAGAGCAGCTTTGTTGACTAATAGACAACAATGAAGGATCAAGGATAATTTTCAAGCATCTGTAGTCCAGTAACTTATCATCATGACAGCTATTTTTTAACTCCACAATCTTTGACATATGGGGATGCAGTTAATGCCATATCTTTGTGATTAACTTCCATTCTATTCCCAGGTTTAGGCGATTTATGTGGTTTTTCGATTCAGTTGTTTGTCTTCTTTGTGCACTTACAATTGTATCAATCTCATATTTTGATGTCTTGTCACAAGTTAATCTTTTGACATTCAAGGCTTTAATGCACAGTCCCATTTTTGCAACTCAAGTTTTATTGTGCATATTGGGGTTGGTATGTCAAAGCTTTCAAATTCCTAAATAATAAAAGTAGTTTCCAGTAAGGTGTGAACTTTACTATTTCACCGTCTTCCAATACTTGTTCTGCTTTAGATCCTACCCTCTTGAAGATATCTAGAGACAGTTTTTTTTTTCTTTTTCTTTTTTTTGTTTCTGCAGGCAGTTGAAGACACTTCATTGGAGGCTTTTTGATATCACACCACTAGATATCTACTTCTGGCTCTGTTTTACTGCTTGAATTAGACTAGATGTCATTCCGCAATATAGTTCGTGATGTCAAAGATGGCTTTGGGAGTTTCAGAGATGGCTTCGGGAGTTTATCAAGGCGAAGTTTTGATGTGAGGCTTTCAGGGCTAATTGGCCATCGGAGGGGGAAATCCCAATGCTCTGTGCAGGAACTACATGATCCCTGTCCCGTGGTCCAGCAGAGTCGCTGGGCTAGCCTCCCTCCTGAGCTTCTTCGTGATGTGATTAAGAGACTGGAGGCAAGTGAAAGCACCTGGCCATCACGCAAGAATGTTGTTGCCTGTGCAGCTGTCTGCAGAACTTGGAGGGAGATGTGCAAAGAGATTGTTAGGAGTCCAGAGTTCAGTGGGAAACTCACTTTTCCAATTGCTTTGAAGCAGGTAATCTTTTTGCTCTCACCAGGTTTTCACAAAATTCAGCCCTTTGTGTCATTTGTGATGTGTTAACTGATATCCTATATTTCAATGTAATTTATTTGGCAAAAACAAATGCCTTCGTATCTAACAGGTAAACCTTGTTACCAAAAATGATCTCATAGGATACGGTGACATAGGAATTACTTACATGGTAATGATTTATTGTCTTCTTTATGCCTGCTATCTTTTGCAGCCTGGATCTCGGGAAGGAACCATTCAATGTTTCATTAAGAGGGACAAATCAAAGTTAACTTATCATCTCTACTTATGTCTTAGCCCTTGTAAGTTTGGTTCCATTTCGTCTATCTTAATTTCCAAGGTGTTTACGAATTATGTAAAGTTGGCTTCTCTTCAGTTTTTCTGTCGGAGGAATCTTCTTGCATTCGCCATGTTTTTCCTGCCTGTTCAGATTACTAATCAGTTCCGCTTGTCCTCCGTCAACCATTCTCCATTATATGTAACAGCGTCATTTACAGTTCCTCTTATCCTTTTCATGCACCGCACAAAGACCAAAAGTAACGCTGGGCAAGTTTGGTGTTGTAGTTTATTGTTGCATTTGTTCTATGCACATATGATCTCTCTCATTGCTTACTTTCTTGAGATCCCTTGTGTCTCCAAGTTCTTGCCATCTGTCATGTGCATAAGCATGTAGAATATGTTTAAGTTTTGTGTTACACACTCATTTGTGATTTATTCTCGCTGTAGCTGTTCTTGTTGAGACTGGGAAGTTCCTCCTATCAGCCAAAAGGAACCGGCGGACAACCTGTACCGAGTACATTATCTCAATGGATGCCGACAATATATCAAGGTCAAGTTACAGCTATATTGGAAAGCTGAGGTATTGGATTTGAAGCCAGATATTTTTTTTTTTCTTGTCAATACCTAATTGCCATAAACCTCAGTCTTAATGCTTTGTTCTGAGATCTTTATTCTTCCTGCTGAAATTGTAGGTCAAATTTTCTTGGCACAAACTTTGTAATATATGACACTCAACCCCCGTACAACGGGGCAGCCCTTTGTCCACCTGGTCGAACAAGCCACAGGTTCTCCAAGAAAGTCTCTCCTAAAGTCCCTTCTGGCAGCTACAGCATAGCTCAGGTTACCTATGAGCTGAATGTCCTTGGCACTCGAGGACCACGACGGATGCATTGCGTCATGTACTCTATACCTGCATCATCACTTGAACCTGGTCGCACAGTCCCTGGCCAACCCGAGAACCTCATTCCCCGCTCCCTGGAGGACTCCTTCCGCAGCATGTCCTTCTCGAAGTCCTCGATAATGGACCATTCTATGGACTTTAACAGCTCACGCTTCTCTGATATTACTGGAGGAACTCAAGAGGGGGAAGAGGAGAATGAGATAAAAGAGAGGCCACTGGTGCTTCGAAACAAGCCTCCAAGGTGGCATGAGCAGCTGCAATGTTGGTGCCTCAACTTCCGCGGTCGAGTGACCGTAGCTTCGGTGAAGAACTTCCAGCTGGTATCAGCAGTGCAGCCTGCTGCAGGAGCTCCGACACCATCGGAGCCACCAGCACCATCGGAGCATGATAAAATTATACTTCAGTTTGGCAAGGTGGCAAAGGATATGTTCACCATGGATTACAGGTATCCACTGTCAGCATTCCAGGCTTTTGCCATCTGTTTGAGCAGCTTCGACACCAAGTTGGCTTGTGAATAGAGTAAGTAGTACAGGATTGATTGGTGAAAAATGACTGAATAGATAGGATGAAATTTTCAAGATGTGTTTGCTGTTTCACATCGATTCTTCCTGGTTGCTAGTGTGCAAGCTGTAACCTGCAACTGTGTTTTGTTTCAAGGTATATATATCCTTTGTCCACCACAACAAACTGCCCTAATTACTCTACAAGCTCTGCTGAATTAAGAAACTGGGAAACCCATTCAGATTCTCCAACTTCTTTTGTTTTGTGTCGATCCATTATGTTGTGTGTGCAAATGTAGTGTTTGATATATATTACATGAACAGTGCATTGGTTGCTCTTTATAATGTGAAAACTGGCAACTTGAGTTTAGTTTTCAGTTCATTTCTGTGGCAAAATGAACCGCTCCTCCCCCATTCTTTCATGACTAATATCTGTAAATGGCTAGTAAGATATAGATGGGGAGGATCAGCTCTTCTTCCTCTGCAGGTTTTGGTGGTCACTTTTGGGTAATGTTGTTGGAATAGTAGTCACTGTTGATCGCACCTTTGATTTCTTTGGGCCCTATGGATGGTGGACTTCTGAAAAAAAGACATAGCTTGTGATTGATTCAATGGAGGGCAGAGCACAAAAACCAACACCGAGCAGCTGGTATGCTAATTGGCTTGCTTACTACTTACTCATAGCAGCTGTATCAAAAGAGATCAAAGAGGGGAGGGTGTGCAATCCTTGAACTGCGTATGGATGGACTTGATGGCACATTATTGGTAGCAAATGCTGTGATGTTAGTATGGAAGTCGACCATCGATCCAAATTATTTGAACTCTCAATCTTTGGTGGGAGAAGAAAACAACCTATGCCCTCCTAAGACTAGTAGAACCCGATATATAGAATAACCAAGTATCGAGAGGAGAAAGAAAGAACCTGTCGATAGGTGCCCCTTTTGTTACTCTTTTCTGCCAAATTGCTGTCTACATGTCAAAAGTCCTGATTGGGTGAACATTGCCCCAATTAGGTGGATAGAAAATGAAAACCTTCAATGTAACAAGAAATTAGCAGATTGCATAAAACGCTGTATTATTGAAAATATTTAAGGTGAAAAATAAATGAAGAAAAGAACAAACAGGCGTAACAGGGGCAAGAAAAGCTACCTGGGAATCCTCCCAAAAACCGAACAGGAACAACACCTAAAAGGGCATGAATTAAAACCATGGAAACAAATTTGAGAAATCAGATAGTAGGGGTTTGTGAGTGGGCTAGCATCTGTTGCTTATTTAGGTTTCTTTCTTTAATGAAGAAAATATAGCTAAACAAGGAGACGATAACACAGCCATCATCCTTCATGACCCCCAAATGTTGTTTTACTACCTGTCCTGGATGGATGAGTTTCTCTTTATACACTGCAAAAAAAAATCCACTCAGAAAGGATCACCGGAAACACATCTCCTGAGTCTAACTTTGATACCCTCTGCAGTACCCCCCCCGCCCCCCCCCTCTCTCTCTCTCTCTCTCTCTCTCTACCACTCCATAGAGCAAGTTCTTCTCAGAATTCTGCGTGGTTTTTTCATCTCAGTAACTGGTACTATGTTATCCAAAAGCTGCAAAACAATTGTAAGCTATTAACTTCATTGTTACAATTGCAAACATAATAGGCAAATGCTTAAAAGAATATTTTTGACACTACTGGCCTTTAGTATGTTCTTTGGTAAATAGCTTTTGAGTTCGGATTCAACTAGCCCGACCAGACAGCTCAAGACAGATTAAGAGACATGATAAGTGCAAGCTTCATAAATTAGTAAATTTCATGGTCTTGGATATAAGTGCATAGGTAAATACAAAGCAAAATGAACAAAATTCTAAACTACCGAAAAAAACAAAGAACCCACATATTAGATGCCTAACCTCATCCTGCTTTTATCAATAGCAGTCAGATAGAAACCAGAAATACAAAGATATCATACAGAGGAGACCAAAAAAGACTTAAAGAGAGCTCACACCACCCATGCTGTTACTGAAGAACACAATCTTGGAACTAACATGTCAGAAGATCAAATACAAATATCATGTAAGAAATCACAATACTTATAAGATCAGAAATAAATCCATGACACATTAAAAAAAAAATCCAAAATGCTCATATTAAATATCTTAAAATGGAATTCTATGAGATTATTCTAGGCATTCATACCAAGAAGTACATATGCTTTCCACAGAAAGAACCTTTACATTGATGAAATGTTAAAGAAATCAAAATAATTGCAAATATCTTATTAGCATACAAGTGGTGTATATTAAAATTGTCTATCATGTCACATAAATAAACATGGATATTCATGGTAAATCATGCAATAGCTTACATGTCTTAAGCATCAGCCAAGTTTTAATATCGCGTTGGCATATCATCTTTCACTAAATTATGAAATCGGCAAGTGACAGAAACATCATTGCATGTGTATCCTTGGGCAAATGCACAAACACTCGCAGACACACAGGCTTGCACACACACACAGGAAAGACAACCCATGGTGTTATCATTATGTTTGGTTTGGTCGGTGAACTAACTTTAATAATTTAAGCAATTCAAAGTTACAGGCTAGATAAAATAATAGAGTGAAATAAGAAAATAATAAATCAACCAAGAAAAGAAAAATTACATCAGGTTTTCCAAATCTTGGTTTTTTTTTTTTTTTTTTTTTGCTTACTTAGAGAAAAATAGTTTGGTTTTCTTCACAATATGAGTAAAGTTAGGTTATAAGACATGTATTCTTGCCTTTTCAATTTTTTAATGGTTTTGGATAGAGTTATTGATGTAAATGAAGTTAATTCACCGACCAATACATTGTACAACTACCATGTTATTTCGCATGTTGAATGTATTGTCTTGAATAAAGCTAATAAACACTGTCATGCATCAAACTGATACAAGTAAGATACACATATTAACTAATATGTAGCATATAAGTGCATGGTCCAGTCTAAAAGAACCACTAACCCAATAACTTGGATGCCTTAAACTACATGGCATTTGTGCTTAGACCCAAGATTTCAATAGCAGGCATATTTGACCCTGTGAATCATTATATAGCTTCACCCACTTAGTATACAACTCCACCGTTAAGGCCCAAAGACTAATACAAAAAGCTCGAATCATCTCCTAAGCGGCATATGAGATATACATGCTCCTATTGTCACCATTAAAACTAGCTCAAGTAAAAAGGAAAAAAAAAATCAAAAGTTGTTTTCGATGAAAACATAGTAAGGCACTAAATTGGTTAGCTTACAGATAATGAAATTCCCATGCATCAGAATCAGCAGAATAAAATTATTCTTTTTTTTTATGAGCAGGGCCGTAGACATAACATAATGGTTATAATTGTGTGTAAAAATAATTCAAATAGAATGAGTATCTTCAACATGGAACTTTAAACTGATAAACTCATTTGTGACGTGAGAAACAACTGGGAGCACTTTTATTTCTGTTGGATGTTCATACCTGCTTAATTCTCATCTTTTGCTGCTGCTCCTGCAAGTAATAGTTTAATTAGAAAGCATTGTAAAACAGAACAACCTGAACATTTGATAACCACTGATTGATAAAGAAGCTGACCATAATTTTACCAAATATCTACATATGAAAGCTGCATTTAGGTTTAAATCCTTTAGATTGTTGCATAGCTCAAGATCATGTCATAGCATCAAGAACACTTTTAACTTCTGGAAGCTGATCACTCTTTCACTTAGATTTTGTTGCCCAAATCTTTGGTTACCATAACCAGAAGCTTGGTCTTATTAACACTCCCAGAAAAAGACACATCATATCTTTGTCCATAGTAAAACAATATCAGCAAGTATTGCGTGGTGTATTTTGGTAACCATACAATATGATCAGGTAGTAGATATTGCGTTACCTGAGATCTCAATAGCTGTGCGTTTTCTTCCTCCAACTGTGCCACTAAAGATTCAAGTTCAGCAATATAAGCCTGAAAACAACAAATTCCGAAAGATCAAATATTTAGGTCACTACTAATTAATTGAGCGATCAGTTCAATAGGTCAAGGACCTGCTTCCTCTCCCTCGATCGAGCTGCGGACTCCCTGTTCTTTATCATCCTCTTCTGCCGCTGTAAAGCAGCCCTATCCACCGGATCCAACACCGATCTCTTCTTCCCTCTCCCTCCCCTTCCAACACTCTCCGCTCCATTCCCAAGCCCCACAGCAGGATTCTCCACGGGCAACTGTTGCGGCTGCCCCAACCGATCCCCCACTACCGGATGCGGCTGCCCCAACCGATCCCCCACTACCGGATGCGGCTGAAACGCCACCTGGCTCGATCCCGACGGAACGCCGACGTCGTCCTCCCCCACCGCCCCGGCCCTCGCCAGGAAGTCCTCCAGCGTCATCGCCGGTCCCGGTCCGTCCCCGCCGTCCGCCTTCCGGCCGACGATGATCTCCCGCCACACCTCATCCACCGTCTTCTCGCCGACGCTCTTCGGCAACGCGAAGCTACCCTGCCGGGACACCGAGACTCCACCCTCCGCGCCGCCTGCGAAGGCCACGGGGTTGTCGCCGCATATGTTGCGGAAGAGGTCGTCCATGTTCATGGAGCCGAGGTTCTTGGTGAGCTCTCCGCCGACGCTGATGGAGCTCTGGAGATCGGCGACTGGAAGGGAGCAGATGGAAGACTGGCGCGTCAGATCGGAGTTCGCCGAGGAGGAGGACGCCATCACCCGCGAGGACGCCATGAACCGCGGATTTCGATCACCAATCGCTGGCGATAAGGGTTAGTGTTAGGGTTTTCGGAGATCTATTTCTGCCTTCTCTCGATCTCTCACTCTTTCTCCGTCGGTGTGGAGAGGGGAGACAGAGAGAGAGAAAGCGCGAGCGAGATTGGTCGTCGTCTCCGCGTGGTATTCGCGGAAGAGATGGACCGAACTCGAATTTATCAACCTTTCAGGGTTTCTAAGAAAATGATGTGTGAGGATTATAACCTCAAAGGAAAAATTGCATATATAATATATTTATATATATCCCTTTAAAGCTAACATGTACATCCCTATTGATATTTATTTTGAAAATTTTCATATGTATATAGAAGTTTACAAAAAGAAGAATCTTTGAAATATTTTTTATGTTTAAAATCTTAATAATTTCTCAAACATGGTTGTTCAAGTTTATTTGATAAACGCTATATCATATTTAAATATTTAAAGAAACATATAGGTGATGTTCAAAATTTTTGGATGTTCTTTGGGGATAAAGAGGACTCGAATTAGATAAATGTGAGGTGGTTTATTGCAAGAAGTAGTAATAACAACAATAGAGAGTGCAGCTCCGTGACTACGGACCGCGCGACGTACCACCCTCTCACACGTTCGCAACAATCGGTGGGCCCCCACTATAAGCTTCCAATCGAAAACGAGCAATGACGACGGGTGGGTTCCTTTAGCTGTTGTTGTTGTCGATCGACTTTTTGTGGCGTTTACTATCGACGGTAAGCAAGGGTTACGTACCACCCTCTCACACGTTCGCAACAATCGGTGGGCCCCCACTATAAGCTTCCAATCGAAAACGAGCAATGACGACGGGTGGGTTCCTTTAGCTGTTGTTGTTGTCGATCGACTTTTTGTGGCGTTTACTATCGACGGTAAGCAAGGGTTAAGCAGGCCCGAAGAAACTGTTTGGAAGTTTCACGCCCCCGAGACGATCTCCACAATCGATCCCCAGGCGGGCCCCACCTTCCTTCTATGTGTGAGGAGAAGCTCGCGGGGGAGATCGCTGGGGTCGGATCCTTTGGCTCTCGCATTCCTACGAAGAAAGCCTCTCCCATGCTTTGATTAATTTAACTCTTAACCGATAATGAAAGCGGTTGACAACAACCTTTCCCACAGCTTCGAGGGCCCCACACCGGGAAAGAGACAAAACTTAGTGGGTCCCACGAGAAGCCAGCAACTCGTTGGGTGGGTACAACGTTTCGTTTACGTCGTCATGGTCTTGGTTTTTTTACTTGGGTGAGTGGGTTGGGTTGGGGTGGGTTACGTTGGTTGGGTGTCCGAAAACAAATAAACGATGTATTGTCATGAAACGATATATCAACTACATAAATAAATAAATTAGCATCAAACCCATAGAAGAGCTCAACCAATCGAACTATATGTTTAATTTAAATTATATGTGGTGAAATTTTTTTAATACTTCTCTATTTCAAATTAGTCTCCCAATATATATTTTTATAAGAGTTAAATAAATAATATGTGTATAAAATAATTTAAAAGCTATTTATTATAACATTAAAAAAACATATTTTGCTGCTGCTGCTGTGATGACTTATAAGGAAGAATACAGAGGATAAAATTAAGCAAGGGAAGAAGAAATGTAAGCATACTGAATCATCTACCTAAAACAATGTAAAGTTATTGTCTGTGAAAATAGAGAGTAAAAAACAGGTAACAAAACTGAAACAAATCACACTGAAGTACAAACTGGACAAGAAAAACATCAAAAATTGACAGCCATAATATTTTTAATTAATTTATATTTTAATATTTATATTTAGTTATTAGATCAATTATCTCATCAAACTAAAATTAGGCCAATATCCAATCAATTCAGACATGGATTATTTGGGAAATGACACAAATAAGTTGATAGATTGAGGTTAAAGCTAAACAATAAAAATTTAATTTTCCAGCTCATTCCAAACGCCATTATGAGAGAGCTGCAATGTCCAATGTCACTGTGACCTGTGCAGATAAGGGAGATGGAAGCTGACGTGCTGCCAATAACTTTTGATTTTTCTTTTTTTTTTGGCCATTCAGGACGTCGGCAGACACTTCTATAATCTTCGAGAAACATCTGAGACTTCTGACTTGTCTGTTCTCCCCTGTCAATGGATCCCTTTCTCAGAGGTTGATAATGGAAGTTGATCTGATTCATTTTTTTTTATTTTATAAAATATAGAAGGTCTTTTTTTGTAATGAGTTTTAAAAGTATTTTCTTTTTTTTTCAGGTTATAATATTTTTATACTATATTAAATATATATTCGGTAATATCAAAAAATAAAAGTACAAAACACCATAACATAATTAAAAAAATACTACAATATATTATTTTTATATTATGTAATATTTTTACATGTTATAAAAATACTGCAACGTAATATTTTTGCATTGCATTACAATATTTTTCTGTTATTGCCGAAAGTGTTATAAAAATATTATAACATAAAATATTTATTGTGTTACAATATTTTTTGATATTGTTAAAAATAATATAACACAATATAAAAATACTATAATTGAATCAATTCAAATCGATTCATAGCAAAAGGCAGGGAAAGGACGGAAAAATGTATAGTGACTTGGCTAAATCAAGAATATTCTATGTATTAGATAAAGAACGAGCCTTAAAACTAAAAATATTTGTCGTGAAAAACCTAAAAAGATATTTTTTTGATAATTCATCCAGAATATATATAATGAATATTTAAAATTATAATGGTGAACCTTTTTGAACTGAAACACATCTGAGTCCATTGGTCTTAAGATATAGGCTGACATGATTGAGCAATTAGAGCCTGGAAAATTTACATTATATATACTCTGGATAAAAATTTACATAGTTATCAATTCCATCTATCGATTTTTCATTAGGCCAATTTGTTTCCCCTCATCAGACCCATATAATTGATTTAAACTCCTCATTATGAAAAGAGCATAGCTTCCAACACTTAATATAGAGTTTGTCCAAATATGGATAAATTATATATAGAAAATATGTTTTTAGCATATGAGCAGGTTTCATGGATAGTCTTGAAATCTTTGGTATATAGATGATTATAAAAAATAACATTCCATTTTGATATGGATCTTTTCATTTAATTGAGCTAACTGAAGTGTATTGAGTTGACATGCTGCATAGTTATCAATTCCATCTATCGATTTTTTATTAGGTCAATTTGTTTCCCCTCATCATACCCATACAATTGATTTAAACTCCTTATTATGGATTCACTATTTTTCTAGTGGTGCCAATGCTGATTAAGGAATTCACAAAATTTGTTGACCACTATATATGTCACATACAACTTCTTCAACTCAACTAAATTATCCTCATTAACATATATATATATATATAATATGATAATTAGTAATTAGTTAATCAATGTAAGCCATTTGAGTGACAACCACTCTAGTGATGTGTAACTTGAGATATATTCGGAGAAAAAAATGCCAAATATTTTGGTTACTAAGAGACAATTTATTTCAATTTATAGCTGAAACTAAAAATACGTCCCCTAAATTGTCTTTTTCATTAAATTAAAATAATTTTAGTTTAATTTATCTCAAAATGGTTAAGAATATTATTATTTGCAAGAATGTATTCACTATATTATAATTTTTAAAAAATATTAATATCAACAAAAATATTTTGTATAAATGAACATAAATACTAACTTCTTCTTCATCTCAAATTTTTTTTTCTTCATCCTTCTTTCTCTTCATTTTGTTATCTTATTTTCTTCTTTTTTTTCTTCTTTTCCCTCCTCTTCAAAGGAGGAGGAAGTATCAAATGAGATCGGATTGTGAGCTACAAGAGTGTGGGCTAGATGGTGACGATTGATTGAGGATAGGCAATCTAGAAAAAATAAATTTAAAATAAAGGGGTTATAAATAGTAAATATTATTTTATTAACTTTAAAAAGAATTATGAATAGTTAAAAAAACCTCTAAATATTAAACTCGTTGAAATTAAACTCTAATGGGTGCGGCTTGCGGTGCTGTCGCTGTTTGATAAGTTATATTGTAGGTTCAAATTATTTATCGTACAGATTTAGGCAACGGTAGAAACGACGCGAAAAGATTCGTGAAATATGATCAAAGGGCGTGGATTGTTTATACGACAGAGTCATTAATGTGCGAGAGGAGCAGCGTAACACTTGCTTGTCATCGGAAACACCGACCACCATAAAGATCGACCCCTATCTCCTCCGTTAGGGTTCGAGGCACTTTCGAGGGCGACCGAGTTCTAGGTCTCGACAAAAGAGAGAAGAGGACCGGTCTCGACACCCTATACGAAACGTATGCTCCCGATTCCGTCCCATTAACTCGCTTCCCGTGATCAAGAACCCTACGCCGTGATCCGCCTATCGGTCAGTCGAAGGTAAGCGCTGGCGATGCCATTTGTTCCTTTGCCGTGTCCATTTTGGTTGCTTCGATTTGGTATTGCACGGCGTGTTTCATACTCACCGGTTGCATAAAGTATGTGTATTTTTTCGTGGAATGGAAGATCAAAATTGATTATTGTTGCGTTTATTGGGAAGAATTCTTGAGATTCTACTGCTTTCTGGCTTGAACTAGAGGGTGAGGTGTGACAATGACAGAGCCCTCCAAAGTCATTCACATCCGCAACGTTGGCCAGGAGATATCCGAGGTAGCTTTCTGTTTCATGATAATGGTCTTCTAGGTGTTTAACCAACGCATTCGATTGTTGTCTCTTGATATTGTTGAACCTGAGCTTCGTGCCTTCTACAGAATGACCTTCTTCAGTTAGTGCAGCCGTTTGGAGTTGTCACTAAGCTGGTGATGTTGCGAGCCAAAAACCAGGTTTTTTTTCCCCCCTCTTTTCGTCAGTGGCCTCCTTGTGTGCTCCATATGCAGCTTTGCCACTGTTTATCTTGTTTCTTCATGACAGGCTCTTCTTCAGATGCATGATTTGTCTTCCTCCATTAACGTTCTGCAGTACTACACAAATGTCCAACCAAGTGTGAGGTGTGCACCTGAATAGCTTTTTTCTTTTTCGTGTTGTTGGGTACTTCTTATTGTTATTAACACATTCAGAAGTTGATGCATAATCATAATCTGTGTTGGATTCTGTTTTTTCTTGTGTTGATAATGTTGCAGCCTGTTGACTCTTAACTAAGGCTAATCAGTGTATGCAGTCATTGGAAAATCTGACAACATTCATAATGTGACCTCCCTCAAAGTAAAGGGATTGAAATATTGGCTGCTCAGAATTTTAATGGTCAATTAAAAACTTTTTGTATGAAGGATGCCATTGCAAGTGGGTCTCTGCTACATAGATACTTACAAGAAGTGAAAACATCATGTCAGTGCTCGATTCTGGATCGTGAATAAAGATCTACCATTTTTTTGCATATTTCTAGGTGTGCATACTTGTTTTGTCAACATGAAATTTGAAACCCTTTAGGTTAGCAATTACTGTCGGTGGATATGTGGTCAGAAGGAGATTCAGTACAACTTGTTTATACAAATCCAATCTGGGATATAGGGAAATTGAAATTATTAGATACAAAGTTTGGTAGACATTAGAAAAAAAATGAAATGGTAGAGCAACTATTGTTATTGATAAAAAATTGAAAGAGATGACAGTGGGTCGGTTAAAAAGTTGATGATAGAATGCTGAAGGGGAGGAGAAATTTATTGCTCTTAATGTTTATGCTTCTCATGTAAGACTAAATGATGTTGCCAAATCAGAACTTTGAGAAATTTTTCTAAGAGGGTGATTTAAGCAGTGGTGTCAGTGAAGCATGTAGAATTCAAAGGAAATACAGGATGATAAATATTCAAAAAAAGAAAAAAAGTAGGAGATATGTTTTTAGATTGTTTTATGTTGTGATATTGTACTAGAAGATAAAAGGAACAGTGAATACAATATTGGAATGGACATAATTATAGTCAAATAGTTTCTTTTAACTAGGAGCATAAAAATAGAATTTGATGGAATGATTGAAAGCCTACCTTGATAAAGCATGACCTTGCATTATATTGTGTGATACATTTGAAGGCATCTTGTGACTGTTTGCTTGATCCATTAAGTTATTGAGTTATCATACACATGATTTGTTATTTGTCATAAATTGTATATAATATTATGATACTTGTGATAAATACTTTTCTCTCAGTTAAGTATCGTAGATGGTTTTTAATTATTTAATAGTATCAAAGATGATGGATCAACAACAGTGTCAGCCGCATCAACACTCAATATGATATGATCCTGGTATCATACCATTCCAGAGAGAGATTGGGTCTGGTATACACTGTGACAGTCCTTGCTATAAACAATGGAGGCAACCAATGATCCATTTTGTTTGAAAGCTACTGAGAAAGGTGCACTCCGTCTAAGTAAGGCTTCATAGCATGAATGCCTGCATTGTGTGCCCGTTTAAAAGCCCATGTGCCTATTAACAAAATTATTAAGAAATGCCTATTAATCAAATTACCAATCTGAATAATTTACATTGTTCCAAGCACCCTTTTAAGGCGGTCGATTTGTCGCCACTAGGCAATTTAGCTACTTTCTAATGTTCAACAATCCAAACCAATGTTTAGGAAGTTAACTAAAACAGTTTGTAGACCATTGCTGACTTGGCCAGCTCAGTGTCAAAACAGCGACGAATAAAATGGTACTGGTTAGATGGCCTAGGCATCCGGATACCTATATGCTGCATCCATGTTAGCCCAAGCATCAAAACCTATTATTTATGACAGCAACGTCTTGCCCTCATTCTACTGCACCATATCTGGTTCAAAATTTACATCATTTTTGTGTCATTTTGATATTTTCTAAATAGCTCATTGTGGAGGCTGTCATGCATGTATACATCACTGGATTTTGAACCAGTTTATGGTACATTATTGTTCATCATTGTAATGTGTTTCTTTTTCTAGACAATTAAGTTTTATTCAGTGACTAGCTAGTTCTTCATATGTATTATCATTAAAATCTAAAAGAGAATGACTATTTTAGTTCTTACTACAAAAGGCCCGTGCTCTATGTTCCTTTCCAAACTTCTGTGTTTCTATGGTTTTACAGAGGTTTCTTGAATTTTAATTGTATCATTTCAGGGGGAGAAATGTTTATATACAATTTTCTTCGCATCAAGAACTGACAACAGCAGACCAGAACTCTCAAGGACGGAAAGGTGACCAGGTGTGTACTCTGATGACTACATTATACTTGCCTGTATGCGGTATCTCACATCTGAAGTAAATATGTTTGTCTACAATGTCAGTCATCTTAATCACTGTTAATTTTTCTTGACTGTTCTTTGAAGTAGGAATATTTCATGTATGTAAATTTTGCATTTCTATCCACTCCAACTGCAATCAAGATCAACTATCCTGTGATTGTCATAATTTTCAGGTCATTGGAAATTTGTGTGAGTTTGGTCTGCTTGACCACTTGAAACTGCAACTTTCAATTAATTATGCTGTAATTGTCATAATTTATAGGTTTTTAAATTTGAGCTTAGGACTGCCTTGATGCCACTTAATCAAACTTATGTGATGTTTGTCAGAACAAGGTACATCAAGCAAGTTTTGGGTTTCAATTAATTCTTATATTAAGTCCTACAAAATCAATTTGGTTCTGTTGTTTCTTTTCTTTCTCCTGCTTCCTTTTCTTAAATTTTGGGACTATACTTTAATATCATATTATAACAAGATAAACTTGACATATGCTGTGGTTTCAGTTCTCTCATTGCTTATGTCTGGCAGCATTTGTCGAAGTCAGAATAATCCGAAAGCTTTGTTTGATGAAGAGCCTTAAGCTGGTTATTGTGAAGATGTAGACATGACACTTGATTGAGAATTGAGATCTCTTTGCAGGGCTCAAGCCTGTTTCCTGCTTTCCTTTGTTTTTCTTTTTAGTTTTTCTCTTTGTTCCCTGAGCTATTTGTCTTATAACCCAGTGTCTTTCTCATTTTTGCTAAACCAAGCAGCTGGTATTTGCTTGTTAAAGTTAATTAATCAAAACAGTTACATGGTTAGGTTCATTGCTTTCCTGGGCTATACCTAGTGGTTCTATATGCTCAACAGACGCAGTTAAGTGTCTTTGGTCCAACAAAGACACCAATTTGGATCAAAAGCCGGCATTTGGATAATTACCATGTCGTCTCAATCAAAGCTGATGTTAATTTAGTTGTAGTTTATATCATCAGTGCCTAATCTTATTTGTACTCTAATTTCAGGGGCACTTCCAATCAATGGAGAAATTGAAGCAAAATTACAAAAGAGATTTTAAGTTGAAGAATTGGTTCTTAGATACCATATTTCTAATACATTGTATATTGGAGAATAAAATGATACTGATTATGACTGGAATGATTTGGATCCGATCGAATGACATTGGTTTTGGAAAATATTATATTTTTGAAAGATTTGTCTATTGAAATATAGTCAGTATTATAGAAATTTCATCAGTTGGATAGATAGTTACTGGAAACTTAAAGATTCTTTGTGGAAAATGATTAAATCTAATGATAAAAGCTACAAGGCATTAACCATCGAAGTTGGAATGTAAATCAGAACAAGCGATCAAAGTCCAAGGGAACCTTATGTCTCCGACCTGCTTGATCAAATTGTCAGTCATTGTCGCTTGAGGGTTTAAGATAACTAGAACTATGTTTTTAAAAGCACTAGGTGCTTGCTCGAGCCAAGCGAGGCACTCCAGAATATTAAGATATGAAAAATATATATTATGATTGATAAATATGATCATAAAAATAAAAATGTTACATCAAATTAAAATCATATGAAGTAATTGATAGAGTATAGAGGGAATTGAGGAGAGGAGTAATCGACGGCTATGGAGGAAGTTGGGGGAAGGAGAGGGTGCAATCGAAGTTGCGTACGAAGGTGGCAGTGACATACATAGGGTTTCACTTCGAAGACAAACTGGGTCAGGGGGTGGGTTTTGTGTTAAGACAGATTAGTTGGTTCGGTTGAACCAACCTGCTTGTTTGATCGCTCTAGGCATGAATCCGAAGCCGTCTTCATTCGGATGCTCGCCCAAGGTGCCTGAGCTCAAGTGAGCTCTTGGGCGACACTTCATCGAAATGCCTCACTCGGAGGTTTTGCAAAGTGCTCGGGCCTCACCTTGCCTGAGCGCCTGAGCATCTTTTGAAAACACCGGCCCAAAATATCTCAAGGTCAAGATCTATATTACATGAGCAATCAATTCAGGCCGGGTTGGGTTAGTCGAGTTAAGTCTAAGTTGAGGATTTGGTTCTGCTGTTAGGTTTATGTTTTCTTGTTATTTCTGGTTACTTTGTTAGGACTTTGCAGTTATTTATGACATTTTAATCCTTCTAGAGTTTGGATTAGAGCGGAGTCATAGGGGATCATTGTAGGAGAGGTAATTGACCATAGGAAAATTATTTAGGAAAAAATGTCTGGTCGCTTTGTTGTATTTTTCTGTATTGTTTTCATCATCTCTAGTAACTGTTTTGAGGATTCACTCAAGGGTATGGCAATCTAAGGTCAATTGCATGAAGTAAAAGCATACTAAATTTATATGAACTTATGTGTGAATGGTATATAGCTCGCTTAAAAATAAGTTGTCTTTCCTGAATATAGCATCTTCTTTACATTGTTCACTTCTGTTCATTCTACTATAATTAAATGAATATTTTTTTGTCTTATTCTCTCTCTAGAACTATATGTTTCTCTACTTATTTTTCTCTCTTTCTTTCTCTCTTCCCATTATCTTTGATGGCTTGCTGTTGGGCACTCAGGATTCACAACCCAATCGAATTCTCTTAGTTACAATTCATCACATGCTCTATCCTATCACAGTGGAAGTGCTCCATCAAGTGTTTTCTCCTTATGGATTTGTGGAGAAAATTGTGACATTCCAGAAGTCGGCTGGTCAGCTTCTTCAGCTTTCCTCTCTGAAATTTGGTCTTTCAGATTTTAATAATGAGTTTATAACACAATGCTGGCTGTACTTGTTAGAAGTTTCTCTTTGTTCACTTTATTAACCTATTTCTTTTTGAGGATAATTAGTTTTCTTTATTTTTTTAATAGTAGAACTAATTGAATTGAATTGTTCATATTTTCTTGTTATTTATACTAAACTTTCATGAACTTAAGCAACCTCTCAATTTCCATTTTGTAGGTTTTCAGTCTCTTATCCAGTATCAATCACGTCAGAGTGCCATGCAAGCAAGAAGTTCTTTGCAAGTATGTAGTTGTGTTCACTAAAATTTTATTATGTTTACACGTCTTTGGATGTGCTGATTTTGTTATGATTTTTTCATTTTTCTAGGGACGCAACATATATGATGGCTGCTGTCAGCTAGATATACAGTTTTCAAAGTTAGTTTCAGTCAGAACTTTATGTTGTCTTTGTTTGGTTGTACTGCCTTTTTTCTAAATGTCTTGCATGTTTGCTTTTCCTTCAAATCCAGTCTCAGCGAGTTGCAAGTCAATTACAACAATGAGAGGTCTAGGTATGTGATTGCATGTTCCGCTGTATCTGTTCCTGAAAAATATTTTATTTATTTGACTTCAAGCGGCACCACAATAGAAAATAGTTTAGTAACTAACCATAAAAAAAACTGATTTCAGCTTATTAGTTGGCTAGCTAAACTAATATTTATCGTTCCTTCTGAGTATAAGAGACTTCAATAAATTCTTTATAATGTCCTTGTAAGATATATGTTCAAACCCTGTAGATGATATCTCCTAACAAAAAGTGTATCCACTTGCAACATTCCCAACTGAATTTACTTTGCTGCCAAACACATTCTTTTTATACAAGTTCTTTACTATTTCTCTGTCATTGAGCATATAATTTGAGTCCGAAGTATTTCATTTTTAATTTCTTTGAATATTTTTTTTGTACAAGTTCGATAGAATCTTGACCCTATGAAACATTTTAGACCAAGTTTTCTTGATTGGGTTAAACTTGTTACAAACTTTTTCAAGATATCCACTGTTCAAGAGTTTTCCAGTTTCTGTCATAATTACTTATACCATGGTTTAAGCTTGTCTTACCATTTTTTTCACTTAGAGCCCTGTTTATTTAGGCTCGGTGTTTTTATTCCTTAATCCTTTTTTATCACCTTGCTACCCTCCCAGTCATATTCCTGTCAGTGTTGACATTGACCCTGAAAATGGGTGACTACACTCTGATAGTAGCATACATCTTGATCCCACGACTCTAACCTGTTGGAATTACATGTTATACAGCTGAGAATGGTAGCTGATGGTCAAAGCTATGTTACCTCTTTTTTTGAATATTTGTCTGAAATGTGCCCTTTGTGTTCAGAGATTTCACAAATCCATCTTTGCCTACTGAACAGAGAGGTAGATCTTCACAAGTAAGTTGCTTCTATTTGTCTCATCTTGTATCATGATTTTCTATAATTGGAATAAACCATGTAATGCCTACTTTAAAAAATCATTTTCTACTAATGTCATTTTTCTTTGCTATGTTTTGTGCAACAGCAAGGTTATGGTGACACTGGAAGTCTCTATGCTCTCCAATCATCAGGAGCCAGAGGTCCATATTCTATGATTCTGAGTTCCTATTGCGTAACATAAACTGCTATTTGTTTGCTGATTACTCTTTTTTTGGCCTTTTCCTTTTCTTGTCTCAGTTGCATTTCCTCAGGTGAGAGCTATGGTCCTTGCCCGTGCATGGCTTTGTTCTATTTTAATTTGTTAACATATTTTATGGGTGGTTGATATGATCTTTTTGATTGTTGATATTAGCAGTTTATCAAATTATCTCCTTCATGACATTGAATGCTAATATTCATATTTTGTGCTAACTTGATTATTCCATTAGATGGGTAATGCTGCTGCAATTGCAGCTGCTTTTGGCGGAGGTTTGCCTCCTGGAGTAACTGGTGCTAATGACAGGTGCACAATCTTAGTGACTAACTTAAATCCTGATGTAAGTTTTCATCCTTGCTTGATTCTTCCGTCCTAGAATAAATTATGCAATTCATTTACTCCATCAATTCTACTTTTGCTGCAGAAAATTGATGAAGACAAGCTTTTCAATTTGTTCTCGGTATATGGCAATATTGTAAGAATAAAGCTGCTGCGCAATAAACCAGATCATGCCCTTGTTCAGATGGCAGATGGGTTTCAGGCAGAATTAGCTGTACACTTCTTGAAGGTTTGCTTGTGCTTTATCGACCTTAATTGTTGTATCATTTTCCATAGTTAAAGTTGGTTGAATGCTGTCCTCATTCTTGTCATGTGTGCTTTTACGTGACACATCAAAATTCTCCTGCAACTGATTTACGTTTTTAGCAGGACTCCTTGCTATAGGAATGCAATCTATTTGATAATTCCTGCATCTTTATGGTAATTGTAAATGCAGCAATTTTTTGTATATCTTTCTCAACATGTTGGATCCTGGTTGAGTACATGCAGTGTATCATGTTATGCTTGGAACCATGCTAAAGTAGATTGAGGCAAATCCCTTGGATACACTTCCACTGATGTTATGTTTGCATTAGGTTCTCATAAGAATGTTGAATCCATTTTGCTTTTGCCATGATTTTTGCACCAACAATGTTCATGGTTCAATTTAGTGTTTTTAAAAGCACTAAGCGTAGGTTCCGCAACTCCTGAAGCACTAGGCGCTTGCCTAGGCACCTGCCCGAGTGAAGCCAGGGGCTCCAGAATATTAAAATTTTAAAAATATATATTATGATTAATAAATATGACCATAAATATAAAAATGACAATATGATTTCTACTAATGGAGACTTATGCTAAACAGGTTTCTAACCGGTGCTAACTGGTTCTGAAGAGTTGATCACTATGGTGCTAAACAGTTCTAGCCAATGCTAAACAGTTCTAAAGAAGGAACTGAGAAGAGGAGCAACAAGCGGTTATGGAGGAAGGTGGGGGAAGGAGAGGGCGATGGACGAAGCTGCCAATGAAGGTGGCAGACAAAGCTGTGGACGAAGGGGATGGCTGCTATGGACGTAGGGTTTCACTTTGGGTTTGTCTCACTTGGTCGGGGTGCGTGTTTTATGTTAGGGTACATTTAGTTGGTTCGATTGAACCAACTTTCTTGTTCAATTGAACCGAGCTCGAACCCTAACCCACCTTCACTTGGGCGCTCGCTTGAGGTGCCTGACGCATGGGCTCAGGCTAGCGCTCGAGTGGTGCTTCATCGAAATACCTTGGATGGAGGTTTTGCGAGGCATTCGGGCCTCGCCTCGCGTTGCCCAAGCGCCTAGGCGGGCACCTGATCGCCTTTGGAAAAGACTGGTTCAATCTAATGCCATGAAACGTTATATTGTCAAGACATGTTCTGATGGATTTTGCAGTTGATGCCCTAAATGGGGTTTGAGGCTTGCACAATTTCTTGTTGGAAACATCTAGTTGGTGTTTTTGATGTTTCTGTGGGACATAGGGGGAAAAAGAAAAATCATTTTATGAGGGTATAGGCTATGCTTGGAAATCTCAACTTCACTTGGTCGATGTACCATTGTTGGACACACAAACTGATGGCATATTTCTGTTTCTTTGTACCACTCTTGGACAAACTAATGGCATATTTCTGCTTTTTTTATACCATTGTTGGACAAACTACTGACATATTTCGGCTTCTTTTTATAATTGCAGGGAGCATTGCTGTTTGGGAACAGGTTGGAGCTAAATTTCTCAAAATATCCAAACATAACGCCAGCACCTGACACCCATGAGTACGCTGGGTCCAGCCTTAACCGCTTCAACAACAATGCAGCGAAGAACTACAAGTATTGTTGTTCCCCGACGAAGATGATCCATTTGTCGTCCCTTCCGCAAGACATAACTGAGGACGAGATCTTAACCCATCTGGAGGAGCACGGTACGATCATGAACACAAAGCTCTTCGAGGTGAATGGAAAAAGGCAAGCTCTGGTCATGTTCGAAAATGAGGAACAGGCTACCGAGGCTCTGGTCTGCAAGCATGCAAGCACCATTGACCGGTCAACCATCCGGATTTCCTTCTCCCAATTACAGAGCATTTAGACAGAGTCCTTGTTTGTATGCTTCATGTGAGGGTGGTGCAGCTTCTCGGTCACAAGGATTGTACTTGATATTTTGCCAAATGTTGATGGATATTTGACTTCTGCTTGTATCTTTAGTTAAATTCAAGCTTCTGTGATATGAAGATACTCTGATGCGGGTTTCTAGATTCAAGCTCTATGGGGAGTGCCATAAATTGGTCTTGCTTTGATGGTCGCGCTAGTGATAATTTTGAAGCAGATGAAGTTGGTGAGTAGGATGGATGTTGACAGATTGATCTTTGTTGCATGCCACCCAACCATATCTATGGTTCAGTGATTGTTATACTGACAGTGGCACCCTATCTATCTCGGATATCAAATGTCACAATTTTGTTTGGTCTGAATCATTAATTAAAATATTTTAAATTAAAATTATTAATAATTTATTTATTAACATTTTATTATAAATTTAATTTTAATCTTATTCACTTTTGAATAAGATTTTAATCAAAACTTTACATAGGCTAGGTCTAAACCCTATTATATGACAGGTGAAACATAATCTAGTAGTTGGTGGTTCCATTTGATTGATATTAAGTTTAATGATGGTTTCATATCATGATTAGGATAGTATTTTTCTATTTGAGTCATCTCATCATGTCTAAATATTAAATCGATTATGATATTAAATATCATGATAGATTAATTGACTCTTGATTAAAATACTTGAGTTGATACTAATTTTTTTTTTATATAAATCAATCTTAATATTGTCAGCTTTAAATATGAAACAATCAATAGAGACTTGTTGTGTTCAATGTTTGTTCTAATATACATTTTTTACTCGCACGAGCAATCGTACGTCGTAAACCCGTATAATCCTTATTGCATTGTGCACATTTGTGTCCCAAACAACGACGAGCCACATATCAATCAAGCGTACGTTTTATGAAACATCATCAAGCGTATCATCTAAAGGAGACTTAGCTGAGCTAATAAAATTTAGCTTCAATATACACATTCCGAAATATGTGTATCCCTAAATTTACTCAAATATAACCCAAAAAAATTAAAAAGAAAATTTACAGACCTATCTATCCCTGTCGAGTAAAGTTGATCGGGTTATTTCCGCTTCTTCTCTCTGCGCTTGCTGCCGCGAGCACAGTGGCCGGCCGGCGAATGAAATCGACGACCGGACGTGGGAGACGAGGATGAGGCTGTACTTGGTCGGATTTGGGCTGAAGCAGATCTCTCTCGGCGTCTTCCTCACGTTTCTCCTTCTGTTGTTCCCCCAAACCTCCATTTATAGGAGCGAGGGAAGGTGGAGGGCTCGCTGGAGGTTACGTCCGCCAGCGGAGAGATGTGCGGCTGCACGTGGGCGGTCGGCGCGGGCTGCGCGCGTGGCCAAGGGGCGACGCCAGCGGAAATAAAGGCCGCGGTGGGCGGCGCGGGCTGCGGGCGATGCTGGTGACTGCGCTGGCGGCGGCGTGGGCTGCGGTGAGGTACGCAGCGGCGGCGAGTGGCGGGAGACGGTTTCTCACGCGACTTGGACCGGTTCAGTGTGGAACCGGTCCGGTTAATTAAGCCCAAATTTTGAGTCGGTTCCCACAGAACCAAAAAGAGGGAAGAAAAGAAGGAGATGACACGGTGATTCCCTTATCCTTATCCTCCTCTCTCAGTTCGCTCGCCCTCTTTCTGCTCCCCGCCCTCTCCAGTCCCCTGCAAACTTCCCCATCATGTCTTCTCGGCCGCTAATGCTTCCCCCCGCCCTCTCCGTCACTCCCCTCTTCTTCCTGCCCATCTCCCAATCTCCGTGGTTCCTCTGACGGGCGATGATCCCCACTCTTGAAACGCTCCTGCTCCCCGTTCCTGCAGCTACGGTGTCGCGCGGGTGGCCGTTCTCCTCGTCTGGCCCCGGCGTTCTTGGAGGCCGGCCTCCTCGCCGCCGTCATGCTCGCTCGATGCACGTGATTGGAAAGGTCGGTCGGTCAGATCGGGTAGGTTTCTATAAGGAATGCTCCGAATCCAACAAATATTTATACCCGAATCGATATTTCCTCTCTAAACTCAATTAATGGCTGCCAAATCCGATTCAATCGGGTTGAATGGATTCAATACCAAAGGAATCCAATAAGGATAACCTAAACAAAGCTAAATCAACATGTGTAATTCTCATTATTGTTCATCTTGCGAATAATTTTTAGATGAAGAAATAATTCGAAAGAGGGGATCATTTTAACCCTTAGGTTTTGATGAATTATTCTAATAAAATAATTCATATAATATATATTTTGATTGAATTATGATAAATCCCTCAATAAACAATAATAACTTTTGTACCATTGTATGGTTGCATAGAAATTTTATTCTACATCATGCACTGGACTTGATTTTAACTATGATTTCCTTTCCTTTTGTCGAGGAAAATTGATTTCTTCTTTCTTATCATAAAGAATAATCTGCAATCTTTTCTTTCTTTTTTTTTTTGTCATGCAATTTTAGTGTTATTGGAAGAGGTTTAGCAAATCCATTCAAATCGGAAAAAAATACATTTATTATTTGCTATCAGCCACCGAAAAAAAGAAGAAGAAGAAGAAGAAGATGAAGAGGAGGAGGAAAACAGATAATGGTGTGTAAAGATAGAAAGGAAGAGGCAAAGAAGAACACTGGAGCAGAACCAATGACCTGCTTCAGCTGCCTGAAGAAGGTGGAGGAAACTGGCTGGAATCCATCCATGATGTCTCCGGAATCTCCGACACTACACCCCAATTCGTCTGCTGCTCCGTCGTGCTCGAAGCATAGAATGGAGAGTACGAAGATGATGATGAAGAAGTTACAACGGAGGAGTAGGTAGGGATGGAGGGAGCAGGTAAAGAGCTGCTGTCGTTCACAGTCGAACGCATGGGCGAAGCGTAATTGGAGTACATGTACTGATCCAAGAGGCTCGTCGGAGGGATCCTCTGGTGCTCCTCGCCCCCCTGCAACAGTCTCGTGTACGCCAAGTAATCGGTCATGGTATCCGACGTGGTGGCAGGGGAATTGGACGGCGCAAGCGGGACGGAGAGCGACGGCTGCAGTCGGACGTTCTCGGGGAAGTTGAGTTTGGCTCTTCTGCCACGGAAGCGGAGGGCGGCCGCGTCGTACGCCCGCGCCGCCTCCTCGGCAGTCTCGAACGTGCCCAGCCACACCCGCGCCGCCTTGTGGGGATCCCGGATCTCCGCCGCCCATTTTCCCCACGGCCGCTGGCGGACGCCGCGGTACTTCCTTCTCGGCTCGCTTCTCTCCGCCTCCTCCGGGTTGGAGGAAGCAGGGGAGGGCTCTTCCATGGCTGCTTCAGGAACAGGGTATCCTCGTATTGGCGGAGGGCCTCCTCCTTGTGGATACTGCTGTGTTACTACTGTATGAGTACCACAGCACAAAGAACAGAATGAGTCACCAACACCACCACCACGCAGATTTAAGTCCATATATATATATATAGTATGTAGAGGAATGGATTGACATGAATGAACTCAGTTGATCACATGAAATAACAAGCAAATCACCTGCAACGTCCGGTGATGCGTCATGTCGGTAGCGTGCGAACTCGCCAAGGCCTTGATGGTGCATCAACGCCAAGTCAGGCGGCGACGGCACCCGTCTCGTCCTGTTCTGAGCGCCGCCACCTTGACCGCCCAGAGACGGGGAAGAGTACGAAGAAGAGATACAGTACGGCGAAGATGAGGAGGAGGAGGAGGAGGAAGACGAGGAAGAGACGACCGACACGGAGTCCACCGTCATCCCAACCGGCCGCCGCCGCCGCCGCTCGGAAGCCACGACATGCGTCAGGGCAGACACTATGGTGGATATCTCCTGCGCCCGATGGTACCTCGAAAGCGGTGCGCCATCACCCCCCTCGGCGGCGAAGCTGTCGTCGGGCTGCTGGTGTGGGTTCGCCACGTTGTGACACATGCATGAAGCTCCTCCTCCGCCTCCTTCGAGGGCACGGTGGCGGATCTTAAGCTATATAAAGAGAAGCAGGCATTGGTTTGGAACGGACGTGTCTCCAAAGGACGCTGCGGCAGTGCATGGCCGTGTTTATTACCGAGACAACATCCCAGTTTTCACAGTGTGACAGTGGGTGGTGATGGAAGAAAGGAAGTGTGAAAGAAAGGAATATGCCCTACACACGCCTTTGACCAGTTAGGTTGGATCTGACGGGAATGATGGGGAGAGGAGAATTAGGATTAGGGTTGTGTTGCCGACATGGTTGGTCAACAGTGAGATGGACCAACTACTACTGCTTCGGATGCGCTCTTCTTGTTCGCCTCCCGGCATCTGTTACCCTTTCTGGGCGTTGCAGAAAGCAACACGGCGAGCGAGCGAGAGAGGGGAAAGAGACGACCGAGTCCAACTCGGGAATAAAAGAAGCGTGTCTTCCTTTATTTGTGTTTTCCTTAATCCTCACGTGCTAAACCTAACATTAAGCTTAACCGAATCTTCACTGCCCGCCAGAGTTTGTGATTTGGACAGCCGCCCATACGTTTCCCCCCTCTCTTTTATTTATTTATTTATTTATTTTACATTTTATTATAATATGTTTTCGGGTATTATATTATCGAAAAAAATTATAATATAATATAAAAAAAATATTGTTATGATGTTAATAATATATTAAAGCAGGTTGAATTGAAGAGTGATTGAGAAGAGGAGAGAATGCATGAATCATCATGGTGTTGGGAAGATGGAAGATTGAGATATGGTGAATTAGCTGCATCAATAATTTGGGCCAGCATCTCATTAATCTCATGTCCATATCCCTCATAACAATATTATTATTTTTGTATCGTGAGTTTTTCGAATAAATTAATTGAGACACACTAACACGGCTCATCAAGTTTGAACCTATATAGGCTCATGCCAATCTCATCGTTAATAGCTAACATATGTGAAGCCATTATTTTTCTACTATTAATTCCACCCTATTGTTACAATAGTATTTAGATTCAGGTAATCTATGTTATGAGGAGATATCTCCCCATCCTAATGATATTTTTCGTATCCTGCCTTTAATCACTTTCATATAAGAAATTTATCTTCACCTAAAACGAGGCTCTTATTTCTTTCTTTCTTTTTTTTTTTGTAACTAAGGAGAACTTTTGTTCGTTCCTCCTTTATTATAAGTGTTTTTTTTTAATTTTTTATTTCATTTTAAGTTCTCTAAGTTTAAGTCATAATATGGTGGTACCATTTGATTTCAACATCCAAAAGGATTACCTCTCAACCACCAATACCACTTCTTTCTTTGTCTTATAGGCTTGATTCCAATAATCACCTTTTTTTAATAGGAAAAAAGTGTGAATGGAATCTATTACACATCAAACCTAATTAAAAGTTAATATATTCCAAATCTAAATTTAAGAAAAAATATTTATTTTAATTTTTTTTTTCTATCACCCTTTAAACATTCATTCATATATGTGGGCCACTAGTGATGGCAATGATCTTAGATATATAAAAATTAATATTATATAAATATAAACTAAAAAGAAGGAAAAGTATTAAGGTATCATTATACATTGGATATACTTTTAATTTGAGAAGAGGGAAAAGAGGTCCCACTAATTCACATGTGAAAATTAAGTGGATTTGGTTGAGCATCTTTGTTAGCATTCACTGGACTCACTCATCTTATTTTTCTTCTTACAATCTCCCATGTTTTCATTGTAAAAAATAATAATAATAAAATTAAAAATAAAAATGGGTCTACGTTTTCCTCATGCTCATCTTTTTGTTCTTAGATTACAAGCACTTGACACATGTCCACCAACCAACTACATGCATACTTGTCGGAAAGTGGAGCTCCATGATGTGCATTAAGGAAGGAAAAATAAACTATATATCTACCTCATTTTTAGTTTTTTTTTATTTATCCATATATATATATATATATATATTATGTATAGTGAGCTAGTGATCACTAGGATGTTAATGTGTAAATTCTTTAAATAAATATTTTTTTAAAAGAGTAAGAGTAGGAGCATAAGAGATTTGATCCCAAAATCTTGTTCTCAATAATCAAAATCTTGTTTTTGAAAGAAACCTTTCGACTAATATCACATATCATGTTTATGTAGAAAATTAAAAAAAAAACGTTTTTAAAATTTTTAGTGCAAGGTGGATGATGAAGAGACCACATTTTTTTGTTTTTTGTTTTGTTTTTTGTATAAAACACAAATATCGAGATGAATTTTTTTGGAATAAAACACATACCGATATCTAAAATAGGATATTGAAACATATTTTAATAGTACCAACATATAGAATCTGAGAATGTACGGACAATAGAGAGCATTTGCCCCATAATGATATATGATACTCAAGTCAAAATTTTAAGTAGTATACAATGAGAAAATAAGAGAAAAAAATAAAGATCAATAGTAGCGTGCTACTCTTATAATGTTAAAACAAATGATAGATGAGATACTAATAAAGATACTTTATATTTTTATTTGATGGTAAAATAAATCAGAAATAGAATGGAAAAAAGAGGCAAAAAGTATAGATCCATTTTGCTAAATATTTTTTATATTATTAACACTATATCATCCTAAAGATCTAATAAAATGCAATGGATTAATTTAATTAGGGTGGCATCACATCTCGATCATTTTAAAGAGTGACTCCGTCCACCTAAATAGTAGCGTCTAATCTATGAGTCATTCGGTCCACTTGAAACGTCCTTTTTGGTGCCATTAAACGCATTGATAAGTTAGGAGAAAGATAAAGCTCAAACAAAAGAACACGTAGACAAACTTAGGGAGTTGCTTTGACTACCGATACCTAATGTCTTTGACCACCTCCCCCGAATGATGTGTAATAATCCACATCAAGTGAGAAAGAAGAATCTACTCGGTTTGATAAGGACACATCGAGTGAGGCCATTACACTGCCTTCGTTTCTTTTCCTTGTGTTCGATGCCAAGTACTTCGACCACGTTCCTCTCATGTTGATACTTGTCCTCTTCCACCTCGAATTCCACTATCACCGATGAGAGACACATAGGTGGATAGAGAGAGAGAGAGAGAGAGAGAGAGAGAGATCTCTATCATGCCTCCCACTATATAGTTTGATGAAAATATTTTCGAAATGCTTGAGATGATCGAAGGGTGGCAACCCTTTGGATTCATAAAAGAAAAGTGTTGTTGGTGCCAAACTCTTGGAGTCTGTTGGGATTGTCCCGTAACGTGAGATGATGAATTACTGTGGTGAGGTCATCCGTATACGTAAGCTCGCTTTTATGGCCTAGGGACGAGGTAATTCGGACTCGATCTCTGGTCGGCCCCTTCGTCGGAAGGCGGTGTGTTCCCCCTGCAAGAAGACCCTGACCGAGTTGTTGGTGCTCGGTCGTGTACCTCCAACGATCAAGTCGAGGTTCGGGATGATTGAATGAGAATATTTTATCTGAATTTTTACCCCCCCTCCCCCAAACAAGCGGTGGTCTGGGGATATTTATACCTGTATAGGCGAGCTTGTCGTATGTGGGTTACGTCGTCGCTACGTGCGACACGCCAATCGCCCGTTAGGGGCGTTGGATAGTCGGTCGCGTTGTCGCCATACGCCGCGGTCGCGTCAAGGGCAATGATCGTTGGTCGATCGCTCGTCTGTCATGCCACCGGT
The DNA here is from genome assembly GCA_021527575.1 of Ensete glaucum. Classification (NCBI taxonomy): domain Eukaryota; kingdom Viridiplantae; phylum Streptophyta; class Magnoliopsida; order Zingiberales; family Musaceae; genus Ensete; species Ensete glaucum. The sequence continues at coordinate 7,103,395 of CM038553.1, read as the reverse complement.
CACTGCGTCGAGGCTGTTTGGTCGCGCTCGCTCGCCATGTCGCCCGCTCGGGGTTCACGCAGAACTTCTAATTGACCCTCTCGAGGTTAGGTCGACGCCCAACACGCGCTCGACGTGACTGAACCGTGACGTGATCAAGGTGGGGGTGTGGTATTTTGGAGTTGGTGGACCGACCACTAGACCCATCAGAGCCTATTCTATTCTTTTATAACACTAGTAGTAGAAAGATATATGGGGAATAATAATATTGATTTGTAAGGTGACGTTTGAACACTTTGTGAGGGTTTACGGATTCCATTTTCCTCGTAGAAATTTTGTTCCTTTCATAATCATTTTTATACCATTTTTCTTTAATTTTCCGTTAAGAGAGATTCTTCATGTCACAACATAAGTCACGAACATCGGCCACGTCAGCATGTTGTGAGTTGTGACTTTTCTTGCAATATTTACCCAAGCTCGAATTAAGTTCAACTTGTTGTATTTACCTTTACTATTTGAAATTAATTTAAACTCAATTAAAGAAGAAAAAAAAAACCTGATTTATGTAGGTTGGATCGATCAGATATCCAAATAATTTAAAAAAACAAAAAAAAAAATTGATTGCTAGGTTAGGTTAGTTGATAAAAGTCTTTTAACGTATATTATAATATCCTAATCTCGAATCCCTTCTTCTTCGTCACTTACCTAACTTACTATGAATAAAATAGGATGATCGGCGATGGCCTAATTTGCATGAACAAAATAAATAAATGATTCAAAGTTAATAGTGAAAAAGGAAACGTCATGAGCTAAGAGGGGCATACTCGCGAGAAGAATAATTCTAATGTAGGATTAGGTTGAGATCGAGGACTTGGAACCATGGCGGCGGAGATCATCGAGCAGAAGGGCAGTAAAATCGATGAGCTCGTTTGACTCACGCTTCAGGATGACTTGGATTCCCTTGTTTTTTAGCTGCTTCAACGACAAGGATCGTGTGTTGCCAGGGGCAGCTGCAGTGGCTTGATGAGCTGAAAAAGTCAAAGTCAACATCCGGCTTCCAAAGTCGCCTGGTCAAATTCTAAATCTGTGGTCGGGAAGCAGCAGCAGCAGCCGCCGCTCCGCCCGTTCTTTCATCCTCGTAGAATGAGCATAAAGTCTCTTGAATCTCGAGTCAAATGCAATGAATGCCCCGCGTCGCCATTTGAAGTACCTCAATATGGTTTTGGCAAGGCGGAGGAGAACTCTCAAGTCAGCTTCAAGAACTGCAACTGGGTGGGGATGGGTTCCTCCACCGTCACCCTGCACGACACGGTGATACACTGTTCCTCGGAAGTCAACGCTTGTCCGCTTCGATGTGGCGGCGCTCGAGCCTCCAGAATCCAAAGCAGTCAACGTCGACATGGGAGTCAACTGGTGCGAGATAAGTACCATTGCATCTGTGGGCGTCGTGTGCTACTGGAGCCGTTTTATGAGGTCGAACGACGACGACCGATACCAAACCACGCATGATTTGAGTTATTTTTTTTTTTAAAGTATATTGTGCTTGTCGTCGACATGATGTGTTAATCGCCATAGCAGTTAAACATCATGAGAATGAGGCTATTTAGGAACTGCTGATAACCTAATCTTTTGAAGTCAACTGTTCTTTCTGCTCTTTGTTCCAAAAGTTTGGACCATAAAAAAAAAAAAAAAAGGAGGTAGTGCTGAGCTGATGAGATAGGCTTTACCCGAAGGAGTCAGTGATCCGCCATTGGAAGCTGATACAAGACACTGTTTTATGATGAAATAAATATTAGTAATACCACAGTTTCTGGTGACAAAGATATGGAAACAACTTGGTGAATTAGGTAGCTGAAGAGGCCACCACAGGTTGATTTGTTGGAGCTGAAGAACCTAAGAAGCCTAATTAGATCAGTATATGCTGTCATCATTAGAGGAAAAAAAGAGACAATTTGACATGCTTTATGAAACAAAAGAAAATACCATTCGTTTAACAGCACCAGAATATGTCGCATTGGGACACACACAAAGTCAATTTTGCAGGAAATATCAAACGTTTATTCAATCTTGCTACAGGTAAAACAGTTGATAGTGGAGAGGACATGTTCTTGAGAGCAACATAAAGGGTCAACGTTCCAATCAGAATGGATAGGACCACTTTTGGTGTAAATATTTCCATTGGTAAGATGGCAAAGCATGATGAGGTCAAGAATGCAAATTTCAACATCATCTATGCCTTGGCGTCTCGGGCAATTGACATGGCTGATACATCGATCGATAAGGTACTTTTTAATGTGAACAGAAACCTTTCTAGTATTTCACTACTTACCACATAACACAAATGTGGTAAATGGACAGATACTATCATATATGAAGATTTGTGCCTTCCATCAAATATGGCCTGAGAAAAGGGCACAAAAGCTTCATGATACTTCATCAGGAGCCATTTAATTGGACTTCCACCATAAAGCAACAGTCATATGTATGCCAGTCGTCGCAGGATTCAAAAGATCAAACAATCAGATCAACTCTGGTCTTTAGATCATCATCATTCTCCACTTGCTTAGTTTTCTGCATTTCATAACCCGCAAAAACAATGTCAGTGAAGATTTAGGAATCCATGGGAAATTGTCGTTTGCTTTATCAATAAACTAAAGTGAGAAAAAAGAGTTGATGGTGAAGATTACATCAGCAGCAAGCAAGGAAATAGGACATCCCACTTTTGAGATCCTTCACAACCAAAAGTTGAAATATTAAGCACCAAATGTTCTAGTAGTTAGAGCAGGAAAAACAGTGAACCTCAGTTAAGAGACAAGCTAATGCTAATAAGATGAAGCATAAAGCTGATACACCTTAGACCGAGAATATAAATGTAATGATATCAGTTTCCCAGAATTGGATTGGTCCCAATGAATATATTAAGACTGTCTCTAATATCCATATAGCTTCTGCAACTGCCATGTCAACCAGGGTCCTTTGAATCTTCAGATGGTTCTAACATTAGAATTTTGAAATGTAATATATGAATCCAAGAAAAGAATCCTACATATTAACAATGCAAGTTGCTTTGTGGAACCTAAATTTTAAAATGCTTGTCATTGATACGGAGAACCATCTTCATAATGTATCACATTATTCTGGGCAGACGATCGAAGACCCATCTCAGTCAAGCCATGCAAGATATTTTTGTTCACAACGAGACCACATGAAAACCAAGTGTCACAAATCACAATATAGGAAAACCAATGCTTTTCCAAATGGCAAATCGGATCATTCTGATTAATTCAAAGCATGCCCTAAAATTCTGCAACTGTAAATATCATGGGTATGGCTCAGAAGATTCATTGTTGCTGAGAATCTAAGTTGATGCATTATGCATGGAAGCATCAAGAAGAGAAATATTTCAATACATTCATTGATATCGTCTTCCTTAAAAAGGCCAATGCCATCGATCAGAGGGAGTTACATTCCATGTTAGATTGGGAAATTCCTGATCAAAATTAAATTATTTGCGGTATGCATAATGGAACATGAGAAGGTACAAAACAAGTAAAAACAAAAAGAAGTATGCAATGGACCTCGACAAAATTCTTAAAATGAAGTAATTTGGATATGCAATTCAATGTACCTTATAATTGCTCATGAGATTTGACATAATTTGATGTTGTCAATAGCTAAACAAAACCTCCATTTTGTTTATCTAGACTTGGGACCAACATTGGTACAAGGTTCATCGTGCCGCTCGAAATGGCATGGTACGGGCGACACACACCGGTCGGACAAGGAATCGACATACAGATCGCCTTGTACCGGGCGGTTCATAACAGGGGACCACTGTATCGAATGATACAGGGTCTGTAGATGAGTAGAACGATCGAAATTCGATCATTACCAATGAATGACTATGATTTATGGATTTCAAATGGTCCATTTGACCATTTCAACCCAAAAATAAGGTTTTTAAACCCTTTCCTCTCCCTCTTTTACCACCTTTCACTCTTTCAAACTCTTCTACCCTCCTAATCTCTTTCCCACTCACATATTTCTCTTATCATCATATCTGCACCCTCTTAAACACAACAAAGCTATGATTTGTCCTTTGGATTAAGTTTGAGAGGCTAATTTAGGAAGATTAATGCCTAAGTTAGAGGAAGAACACTCTAATGAAAGGTATGTAGCTAACTAGTAGAATTTTGTTGATTTATGAGATGATTAGGTCTATTATATATTCTTAAAGTATAATATGTTGTTTGATATATGATGGTAGAATATGATTAATTAGGGAGTAATTAAGGCCTTTAATGCTATGATTAGTGTGTTTAATATTGATTTAATTGAAACTAGACACATTTTGGGTGAATTTTTTGTTTGTAATGCATATTAGGGTGATTTACATGTTTGTGATACTAGAAGAGGTTTAATTAGATTTTAATTAAAATTTTTAATATTGTGATTAGTGGTTTTAAACATATGCTACTTACAGTAAGAGAGGAGGTCAAGAAAGTATTTACAGATGATTTCAAAGCCGATCAATATTTACATATCATCGACCACTAGACCTAATCTTATACGGACAAAAATATCAATAATGTTAGTAAATTCATATTCAGAGTAATTAATAATATTTTTTTAATATTTAAAAAAATTAATTATGAAATCATTTGTCCTGTAACGTATTATCTAAATTCGGCCATTTAATTTGGGTAAAATTTTAGCATGCAATCATATTTATTGTCAGTACAAAGAAATATTATAAATTGACTCATGCCAAACAGTGTCATTGCAACTGATGCTATTATGAAGGGCCGACTATTTTGAGAAACAGATGGTGCATTCTCTGACGGTGTAGCATTATCGTGTTGTTACAGTATAGATCTTGGTAAGGGAAAGTTACATAGATATTGATCATAAACCAATGCTTTACTTACCGGTCTGTACCAGCGTACCGACATATTCTCTGACGGTACGCACATTGCATACCACCATGTATATTAAAATATATTATAATATTAAATATTAAAATATATTTTTTTAAAAAAAGGAGCGACGTCACCTCGATCTTTCTCCTCGCGCAGGAGAAAAATCACAAGCGAGGGCAGCGACAGCTCGCGCGCGAGGAGGTATTCTTTCTTCTTTCTTATTTTCTTCTTCTTCTTCCCTTTTTCTCCCTCAATCGACCTTCGACGATCGAAATCGACCGCCGACGGTCAATTTTGGTATCGCCCGCGTATCGATAACCTGGCGAACCGGTACGGGGCCTTACCACTCGATAAGGAGAACCTTGTTATAAACTAATTTTGATATTAATTATTTGTTATGCTAATAAAGTCTTATATATATCTTTTTGTAGTCGAGTGGTGGCTATAATTTGGAGGGTCTACACCAAATTTAAGAAAGATTGTTGTCTGTGTACTTTCACAGATGATGACATCGAGTGGTTGCGAACATAACTGGTCAATGTTTATATTGATTCACACAAAGGTCCACGATAGACTATCGTATAGATGGTTGAAGAAACTAGTATATATGTTGTCGAGCTGAACAAGGAACCAGAGGAACTAGAGATTGATCCCATCAATCTCGAATATTACAACTAGGATTCACAGTTGATGTTAGAATTGGTTGAAGCAACAGAGAACCAAGAGGATCGTTTACTTGATAAGGTGGAGATCCTCCACATCCTTCATGTTTTATTATTGAGGTAATAGAAGAATGGAAGCACATCTCCAACGGGAGGAAGATCCCCCTCGATCATAACGTAACGGAAGGAGCTAGATAATATCGAGTTAGACTACTTGAGAAATGTACCAACCGTCAGAATTGTACGCCCAACGTGTAAAGGCAAAAGAGAAGATAGTAGCATCAATCGTACCGTTGGAAAGAATCGAGTTGGGCAATGAGACACATTCTAAATCGCATCAACAGCCTGCTCGGTATGTAGACATGGCAACAATGTGCATAATAATGCCTCGAACGATGACGGTGATGATGTAGGTGGATCAATGGTCCTATCTACATAGTTTTAAGGTGGTGCATGGACCGAGGAGTTGTATTTTACATATGTCACTTAAGTTTTAGATTATGAAGCTCGATGAGGCACTGGTTAGGTTTATACACAAAAAGGGAAGGGAAAGTCAATGGATGATTTTGAGTAGATACGATAGAGTCTACATAGTGTAGACACAAAGCGGAGCTCGTCATATTCCTAGCCATCATATTATGGAGGATCTTACAGCCAATAGTAGTACAATGATAGTGGGTCATTCTTCTCAAAACAATAGTACGGTGATCGGTCTTATGATACGAAGTAGTAGATTAGTGGCAAAACTAGAAGTTCCAACATTCTCCAACCTTTGCATGAATACATGTCACAATCGTACTTAGCTTAGGAGTCGCCTCGGACATGTGTGGTTTACAATGATCAAACTACAACCATCACCATATTGATGCACCAATAGCATATCGTATATCAATATACTATGTCGTGGGATCAATTTCAAGATTGAGTTCGAGAAATATACTATTTATATATACATAGGATCGGAGACTCCGATCCATCACCTGTGGAGTCTCTTCGTTCTTTTTCGATCCATTTATTACTTGATTCATTTGAATCTTAAAGTTTAACTTATGATCTAACAATTCAAATTATTCATTTTAGATAATTCATTATCAATGGAAGGACAATCTGGAACATGCCACAAAACTGCACTTCAAAGCCCAAAAAAGATATGTTTTAGTTCTTTCCTAATTTAGAATATTTTTGGTGAAATTATACTAAATTTATATTTGATTCTAAATTAAAAATCCTAATCTAAGTTTTTTTTCTATTTTTCATGTAATTTCGAAGGGTTTTTTTGGCTAATTTTCTATGCCGTCGACATGCACCACCATGCCAACACTTAGTACACCGGTACGGACAGCATGTGCCACGCCAGCTGCTGGCCAGCATGTCAGCTCAGACCCGTAAGGCAAACCTTTGTTTTATATGCTTAATTATTCCAAAATGAAATAAACATATGCATATAAAATCTGCATGGAGGCAGGAAAATACATGAACATGCACACACCTGTATGCTATGAGTTCAACCAGATATTAGAACCTAATGTGTAATACATCATTCTCCAGAGGGTTAAAAAACAAAAGGACACAAACCTTAGTTACTGGACTCTTTGGGTAATTTCAGTGCAGAACTTGTACACTTACTAATTCTGAGCTTCATTTAATTGCTTTTGTCCATTGCAAGTATCCTATAGATGCATACCAACGCCAAATACATTATCCATTGTGAACTCAGAACTCATAGAGTATGCCAATGCCCAATTGGTATCTTGAATGGCATACATGTTATCCCATTTACCTTGAGAATTCAAGACTTCAAACAGGAGGTTTTGTGCTGCCATAACCTTCTTGGCCTTGCCTTAAAGAGAATTATGGGAAATAAAATCACTAATAAAACCGAAATCAACATCTCACAATTTCAGATCACAAGCACAAATTTAAGAGTTCTGTGCTGCAAAAGCATTCTTTAGTTTTTCCAGGAGATTATAAAGGGATAATGGCCATAAATAAAACTGAAACAAACAACCTAAAATGTTAGATCCCAAAACACAAACTTACCTCTCCCTCACACTTTGTGCAGAGCTTCTCGAACTCATCAGGCTCACAATTGGCTAACCTAGGAGCATCATTGAGGCGGAACAACCAAGAAATATAAAGGGCATACAAGAGAACCCCGGATCTATGTGCCTCCTGCAGAATCACTGAAGTAACATATGCCGATGCAAAAAAAATAGAAGAATCCAATTATGGTTTAAGACAAACAGTTTGCTTCAGTTTGTCATCAGCCCCAATTGGAGCCATTTTCTCTAGCTACAAACTGTGTAATGAAGTTCATAATACGTTTAGTGATAAGTATTTGGATATGACCAATAACTTCATCTAGAAAATGCGGGACCAACCAAGATCCAATTCATGGCTTCTCATAGATTTCATGATGCGCTGCTATACGAAGAAGCTTAAACTTAAATAAGACATCAGAAGTACGGCGGCAAGCAACAAGAGAAGAGGCCAAAGATTCAAGCTTTCATGACAGCACAAAGGTACCGAGGCGTAGTCGGGTTAGCTGGCGGTCATGGCGACGGTGAGTCGGTCGAGCAGGCTGGTGGCGACGCCCTCGGAGATGGCGGTATTTCGTCGAACGGGTGGAAGGCAATATGGCAAAACGTGGAATGGTCTTTGATTAAATAAAATATCGCGAGCCTGCGCCAAATGCATTCATACAGGCGAAACATAAAATACGTGTGTGGAGATATATAAATCATTTTCATCATAATAATTAAATAATATATTATAATATAATAAACTAAATTAGCTAAAAAAATGTATATTTTTAAGCTCTATAAGACAGACTGAAGCTTTTTTTTTTTTGCTGAAAGAAAAATTATTAATAATTGATATATTATATATCATACATATAAATATGTGTTATATAAATACATTATATTATTAATTATATATAATACATATTGAAGTTAAACTTAGAGCTACACACATAAAAACCCACTTAACTTCAGATTTATATAAATATGTATATGTATACACATGTATTTAATATTGTCTTTTATGCATCGTTAAAATCCTAAATCTTATTTATTTGTCACCAGAGTTAATCTTCATTAGCAAATTAAATGATAATTATATAGATAAATATAGTAAATTTTAAATATTAAAAAATATATATATTGTATTATATGCCAATGGACTATGGCCTATGTCATTTCGATAAAAAAAACTTAACAATTTAAAACAAGATCTTGGACTCAAATCTCATCTTTATAATTTACCCTTTATAAACAAAATCTCCATACATTTATATAATGGATCAATGAGACACGGGGGATTCGGTCAACAGTATTCCTCGTCGGGCTGCCCCCCCTTTTGCATTTGTGGTTGCTGCTACATAGCCCATTTCTGCCGAAGGAGCAAATCACGACCGTCAATCTGATATCAGCACTAATCTTGATTTGAATGATGCTCCGGCAGTTCCCTGTTCATGTCACTGGCTACATAGTCCAATATGTTAGTTGCCATGAAACAAAAAGAAATCTTGATATGTTATCATTTCTGTTTGATGATCCCATGGAGCTGTAACCTTCCCACTGCAAAAACACAGGTTTTCAAGTTGCCAGGAACGATACAATACAAGTGGGGAAGAGGAGAAATCTATATCTAACATTCTGCACATCCTGAAGCAGTTGGTTACAGAAAGAATTCTGACAAACTCAAAATAATCAGAATATAACACAATGAAATGAACAGAAGGGCGGCAAATGACTTGCGAATTCCAAATAGATACACATCGAGCAACAAGGAATGAAGCTTCATTAACCTGCAAGACGATCAATGCAGATTGCAGATGCCTTGTGTCTTTGTTTACCCGCTCATATTTCGCCCATTTTACCCTGAAAGGATGCAGACTGATGCAATAAGCTTCACTACCGAGCAGACTTCTGCGACGGCATATCACCCTCGGTCGCTGAGGAGCCTGCAGCTAGAACTCCTGGAGAGAGATCCCAGCTCCCACTTCTCCTACCCCAGCTTGAGTTCTTCACATCGCTCCTGATGACAGGAACCTGTGTATCGGAACCCACCATTAGCTCAGACTCCGAGAGGGCCCCCCCGTGCAACTCGTTGCTGTTTCTACCCACCATCTCCTCATCGACCTCTTCATAGTTGCGACGCCGGGAGATTTTCAAGAGATCCCCACCGATTTCAAGGTCATCTTCAACTTTTACACGGGGGCTACTGGCCGGTTCTTCTTCCACATCCCTCGTGCGGCTAGCCAGGGGTGGCCTTGCAGTTTCATCTTGCACATAGGCTCTCAAATTTATTCTAGAAGGTTTAATCTCTGTGCAGAGTACCTCTATGAAGTTGTTCAAATAACCTCTGTTATAAGCACTAACCCTGTTGTCACCTCTGTACCGGAAGTTTTCATAGGTTGTCTGCAGAAGAGCACAGAGATCTCCTTATAATGATAGAGATCAAAAGGAAAGACAACTGAGGAAAAATTATCAGCATGCAATCAATACAAAGAAATTTCCTTTTGTAAGTTTACCATGCATGTTATGCATCTCTTTTGACTAAAAAAATAAAATAACCTTCTACCTTATGACCATTTCTCTCACAAAAGCATATCATGTTTATTCAAAATACAATCAGTAATGGAAAGAAAATAGAACCAGCTCTGTCAAATAAAACAACTGATGGTAGCCAACCGAATGGGTCAATTCAGAAGAAAGGATGATGGTGCAAAATTTGTTTGTCTTAATTAGCAAAGTTTTAAAAAATAACAAGATTAAAGGAAACATACTGGAAACATCTTAAAATAATATTAAGCACGTTGTTTCTAAGATTTTTAGCAAATACATGCAAGTAACTAAAGCTGACGGTTAAAAGTAATGTATAAGATGACATGAACAAAAGACCTTACCTGGTTAGTGCCAATCAGGTATAAATGGAATCCAGTAAGACCACCAACAAACCAGAGGGCAACAAAGCAATATATCATTAGTACCACTGATGCAGGAGAATTCTTCATTGCCTTCCATACAGTAGGATAATCCCCATCCATGAGAAACTTGATGTACAACGCACACATTGCAAATACATATAAGCATAGAAGAGTTGAGGAAGAAACAAATAGGAAAAAGTAGCGGTAGTTGCGCTGCACAGAGATGAATCAATAAGATAAGCTTACATGTTAAACTATTTGGAAATAACAGAGGTTAATAAAAAGCATCAATAGCATAAACAAATTCAAAGGTAACATCTTTCTTAAAAATAAATGAAAAGGATATATTTGATAGAGGAGACAACTAATAACAGATAATTTGATCTACAATAGCATACAAAGTAAACATGAATATTATAACAAAAATTAGAGAAAAATGTCAAAGTACGGCATCCACAACCAAAACCAGAAGTTCTTGGACAATGTAGTGTAGGAGTTCCCTCACAAGATAAAGCAAGAGTACCTTACAATGAGTGAAAGATACCAAGAGAGGGGAAAGTATCAATTGCAAGGCCAGACGAAGGTGTCAATGGAAATTGACTTTTGCATTCCTTTTGTATCCATTTCAGTACTTCTTTCATTACCTTTCAAAAACATAACTCTGCTTTTCAATTTTAGTTTTATGTTTTCTGCAAAAATGCAAAGTTGTTCATAAGGTTTTTAACTCATGATAACAATGTTGAGCCGCTATTGTTTGTCTCACTTTTTGCACACTAGCTGACGCAAGACCAGAAAACAAGTCAAAAGGAACCATAGGAAACTTGGAGGGAGGAAAATGATGAATAGGATTTGGAATCCTAGTAAAACATGATCTTTCTCTCAATATCAACTCCAAAGTGGCTGCATATGAATATAGTAGTAAAGTACGAATTACAATTTTATTTATAAAGATAGGTTGACTTGGGAGATCAGGATTCGACGATACAACGGTAAGTTTGCTCCTCTGTGACCTGGGAGATTAAGATTAGAGTCGTGGAAACAACCTTTTTAAAATATTTAAAGTTAAAGCTAAGTGAATCGACCCTCCTTAGGCCCTGCATTAGTGGGAGCCTCATGCACAGGGTAAGTCCTTTTTAATTTCTAACGATAGGTTTACCTAACCATCCAATGGTTATTTCATCTCCATCGTCCAATTGATATTGTTATGATCGTCAATGCCTAACATAATCCAAAATCAAACCCTAGCATGGTGCATGCGAGGTTTTAGCCCAATGATGACTCCACATCTTAACATGTTTACCAGCTTCGTCAATGAATAGCTCGAGCATCTCATCATATTTGAATAGATCAACTCTCATACCAATTGTCACAATCATGCCTGATGGGATACCTTACTCATAAGTTATTAGACCTTTATACTAGCCCAAAATGCTTAAGCCCTAGTAAAAAAGTAATACACTTATCAAGTCTTTATAAGTCGGTCAAAATCTTTGCTCACCTTTGATGTGAATTAAATTGGGGTGTCATAGATATTGCTCAAGATAATCACATTTGTTGTTTACTAATGATAAATATCAACCAATTTCCAATACACCAACAAATTCCAAATTGAGGATGGATCATCTTGCTAATAGAACTAGTAGGCACATATTCAAAGAAAGTTGTGAAAATGGAAGCAAGAATAAAAAATGAGCATTTTTCATTATGAACTCATCTTAAGTGATAATGAGAATCGTTCAACATATTATTATGATGTCAAGTCACTTTCAAGTTGGTCAGAAATTTCATTAAAGTGAACCATATTAACTTATAGAAACACACAGAAAAGCTTTTATTTATTAACAAAGATACATGATATTTAGTGTATGACATGCAGATTTTAGGTATTGCATCTCTTAATATCTTAAACTAATTTATTTCTTCTCGTGCTTAAAACATTAAAGCTTTTTTTTTTCAATCAAGTTCATATACAGAGAAGAAAGATTATCATATATTAGGCCTACAGTAAATCAATGTATGGGTTAGATAGGGGTGAGTGATGGAAAAGATTAAGTACACTTGCATGCTTGTAGGACCCTAAGCTTGTGTAGTTGCAGAAAAATAATTGCTATACTCTCTTGTTAAAGAACTGGACAGGAAATAGCATTGAATCTAACTGGAAACTTCAATCATGGCCTGAAATTAGCGCTTTCACCCATCCTCTAGCAAAAGTTTAGGATTTAATGTCACAAAATAGTAGCCTGCCATTTAAGACTAGAAGCTTATAAACTTTCACAAGATCATTTATATAAGGGAGCATGTACAATGAGGATTTGAGGAAACACAAAAAACATATCAGAAAATTATGCAGATGGAAACAATGAGAAAAAATTTAGTGTTGGAAAAATAATTCAACTCCAATGATGGCTATTTTTGTAATTTCATGATTAAATTATCATATGTTGTTACAACTATAAGCAGATTAAATAATAAATATTAGCATATTCCAAAAACATAAATGCATTTTTAGAATTTACTTCTCTAAACTTTACAATTTTTTCTTTTTTGAGAAAGCCGTAATGACAAGACAAGGCACATACTAACAGTAAAACCAAAATGAAGAGAGTTGTTGCAATTCATGAAATCAAATATACACTCATCAGCCTTTTTCTCTTTTTTAAGGAAGTACCCAATGCATGAGACACCTGCAAATGCGAGGTCTGAGAAGGGTCAATGTACACATCCTTAATCTAAATTTAGAGAGGTGGTATCCCTCGACCCGAACCATCATCTCCCAGGTCACATAAGAGCAACCTCACCAATGTACAAAGGCCCACCCTTCTCTTTTTATTTCCCTTAACAATAAATATAAATATCAGGAGTATAATCTTAATCTCTTATAACTAACAATAGTTCCTTGAACTAGTTGGATGAGCACATAACATATTTGCTTAAGACAAAGAACTATAACAATGCATAAAAATCAACAGTGTTTAGTAACTGAGAATTAAGTTGTAGGAAAAAAATCGAGGAACAAACCTGCCCAATGCATTGCCCAACCCAAGGGCAATGATGATCAAATCGTTCCACACAATTATTGCATATGGAGCAATGAGAGCAGCGAGGAGGCCGATAGATCATGCAAGTATCACAATATTTCACTTTCACAAGCATTCCATTTACCATGACTTCTTTGATGCGTGGAAATGTTAGACTGGGTGTATGCCTCCCACCAATTTCAGTACGAGTATCATAGGAAAATTCTTCCTCTGGTGGATGTGAAGCACGGGGTACAATCCCCGGATCTCGAGTTGACGTCATCAGTAACAGTACCAGTACCTAAAAAGAAACCAGTGAGCTAATGTAATTCAAAGCTACAAAATTTTTGTCTGAATAATAATATGGTGAAAGAAACTATATAAGCAAGCTGCATTAGAATTCCATGCTATTTAGTAATTATTTTACAAATTGAAAACCATCACCACATTTGACAGAGCTATACATCAGGAAGGATCATGAAGATGAATCTCAAAAGGTGGGCCTTTCTTGTTCTAGTATATAAATACTTCGTGACCTGAAGCTATTGAATAAACACAAGAAAATATCATATATGTTCCCTTGTATATCTGACACCTAACAAACAAAACCATACATGAATGCGAGAACAGTCCATATACGTGTTTTATGTGCTCCTGAAAGGATACTGTACTTTTTCCTGGCAGTACAACTCATAAATAAAGGAAAAAACCAACTGTACAACAAGTAACTGCTCAAAAGTAATTGAAAAAAGCACCTTTTGAACTCAGATTACTCCAGCCGATGAAGATGGATGATAAAAAATATAAAATAGAAATTGCATATAACAATTATATTTTCTTTGTCAGAAAGAGTTCAAACTTAGATGTATAAAGTCTAAATATAGAATACAACCAATGCTAATATCTATTTGTACTTGTCATGCCCTTCACGGAAATTCTAAAATCATGGAAAGTAAGACCAACATACAACAAGCTGAGTGTGGAGCTGCTACATGAGAAATCACTTCCATAAAAAGAAAAAAGAGGATGATGATTGACCTTCTTTTTCATAAGAAAGCATAACTTAATTCTTTGATATGGATATAAAAAACGAAATCTCAAGTATCATAGATAACTCAAATTCAGTTAGGCAATTTTCCATCAAAAGTCATGCTTCATAAGTTTGAAAGACCCTTGAAAGACGTATATATAGGCGGTGCACTTACATGGATCGTAAAGGCAATGGTAACAATCAGAACAGCATATCCTGAATTGTAAGCAGGAAACTTGTGGAGAAGATTTCTTGCAACAAATACACAAAAGATCACTACAGGAACAATGATGAGTGAGACTGTCACAAACAGTGACCTTGCATCAGGTCCAAATATTAACCTCCCTCCTAACAAAAATTTCTGCAAAAGATTAATGCAAAAGTTAATATATGTAGGGTAATAGCATGAACTCCTAGAATATGACACAATGCAACCCAACTACGTTTTCATATTATAGTTACTTCACAGGTTACATCTTAAATCATTAAAGGGACTACCTGTTCAGGATATAACAAAGTAACCCAGGTGTATAAAACAATTAAATCTAAGAAGAAACCATTATGTTTTTCTATAACGTCTTATGGCATGAAAACACGACAGCAGAAAATGCCATATAAAAGTTTAGACAGACGGATGATGTTCTAATGATAATGTTCATTGGCATAAATGTGTAGCAAGAAAAGATGATGAATACATAAATAGTACAGATATGAAAGTTGAAATTGGTGTCACACTCAGCATTAATGAAGATAAACGAGAACCCAACAATCATCGCCATCATGAAACTACCAGTCACTCGTAAAGCTCATCAATAATCCGCGCTAATGCCAAACATTGGTATAAATTAATGCACCAAGAAAAAGGAGCTTTTCTTATTTCAAAGCAAACATTCATAGGCAAGTACACGGCATAGTGCACAAACACCTAAATGTAGGTGGCCAGCACCACAAAGACTCCCTTTTGAGAATCGCAACCCACGAAAACCTCCAAATCGACTAAAACCCAACACCAATACCTTAAATCCACCAAAACAAAACCAAACCCCCAGGAACCCAAGCTTCCAAGTCCACAGAAAAAGCATCGCATCACTAAAATAATCAAACAATCACTGTTTAGAACAAAAGGAAGTGACAGGAAAAGAAAGAAATCTCCAAATCTCACATTCTTTGCTTTCCAAGCTTGATATACCCGCTTGGCCATGGAGGCGGGCGATTGGTGCGCCGTAGCTTGTCAACGCGCCGTGAACGAACCAGAAACTCCAAGGTCACTTATCTCACTCCTCTCTTCCAATCACCGGACAAAGAAGAAAAGGACAAAAAAAAAAAAAGTAGGGTTCTTTCGCCTACCCCCTCGCCTCCTCCTCCTCCTCCTCCTCCTCCCAATCTGTAAGTCTCACAATTAAGAGATCAAAATTAGGGTTTTCTTCGGCTTCTGCGGCACCCTCTCTTCTTCTCTTTCTCTCCTTTTCTTCTCTGTTCTCTTTTTTGGGGGTTTTGAGATTTCCATCAAAAGGCTGCTCGTTGACAGCTTGAGACACAGAGAGTGACGTCCAACACAAGCCTTTAAATAGCTCAGAGATAAAACTAGTAATAATAATAATAATAATAATAAGCTGAAGGTAACTTTTTCATATTGACCATGGTAAGTTCTACATTCTACACTTTTTTTTTTTTTCTCTCTTATCATTTATATTCTCTCTATCTCATACTCAGGAAATGTATATTTTAAATGAACAATTTCATTGATAACTTTCATGGAAACATAAGATCAGATATATTTGTGGGTGATTACACTAAAACCACCTATGATCAGTAGACATTAATCATTTTCAAGAGTTTTATGATGGTAAAAAGTCACACCTAAATAATTGAGATATTTTGATTTTATTGTTCATTGTCATTGTCCTATGAATAAATGGGTATTGTTGAAAGTTCTTGAGACTTTAATGAAAGAGGAGCAACTTCAAAATTTTAAATGTATTAAGGGGTAAATACAAATTTGTGCTAATCCTCTATCAAAGTATTACATGTGTTAAAGAAATTGTCTTAAGCATAGTGGGACTCTTTAGAATTTTAAATGTTTTAAGGTGAGTATAAAATTGACTTATATGTTAGTTGGAGCATCATTGGAATTATACCTATTTAAGGGTGATACAAAATTATCTCAATCCATTGGTTAGATGGAGCATCTTTGGAATTATACCTATACAAGAGTGAGAGAGAATATAAAATTGTATTAGTCATAGGAGCAATCTTTAGAACTCTAAGGATGAATACAAAATCACCTTCAGATTATAAATCTTTAAGGATGAATACAAAATTTGAGTTCTAAATTGTTTAGAATTAATGAGTCAACTCACTCACCAATATTCTAAAAGGATGCTTCTTGTGGGTTTAATTGAAGTGGGGCCAAGTGGGGATATAAAATTTTTTTCTTTTACCATGTTGTGATAATTAATTCTACTGTAAATTTAATTAGAAGCGGGACCAGCGTGGCTAGGATACTTTTTTTTTTTTTTTTGGCTTCCATCACTTTTTAAAGGATTCATCATAAAAAACGTTTTTTAAAAAAATATATATTTTAAAATTAACGTCTTTGTAAAATTTCATATAACCCATATATCCCCACTGGATATTAAATGCCATCACATATGCTATTGCCATCAGTATTTGACTTTTAAAATTCCATTTGTCACATTATTCGATCAAGTCACATTATAATCATTGACTATTATATGGCATATATCATATATATATATAATAGTATACATCTTATCGTCATATATCATTTGTAAGTATATAATATATATAATTTAAAATTTCATTATTTCATAATTAAAATGTCAATATAACTAATAAACGCCGACAATAAGTACCATTAAATCATGTCAAAAGAAATAATGGTGCGAAAATATAGATAAACATCAAGAAACAAAAACAAATTGCTGCAAAAAGCTTCACTCTTTGGGGTCTTTTTTATTGGAAGTGTCTCGATTCTCAAAATTCTCTAACAATATTTTAATTTTCTAATTATTAAAATATTTTGATTTGACTGCAAGCTATCTATTAATTTCTTCTTTAGTTTTTCTCTCTTTTCCTATGAATTACTTTATAAGGTGAATGAATCCAATTAAAATATATATTACAATGTTTTCAACCATACCAAAAAATATACTATAAAGTGGCATAAAAATAGTATAACATAATATTTTTATAAATTTTATAAAAAATATTGTAACTGAATCGACTCATCATATGGATCAGTCGATTAGAGACAGATGGTTTGGTTCATTTTAAACATTACATAGAAAAAAATACCATTAACAAATTTTAAAATGGGAATACTTCTATAAAAATTAAAAAAATCTTTTAGAAATTAGTCAAAGAAGGATTCAATCCATAAACACACTAATAATATAAAC
Source organism: Ensete glaucum (assembly GCA_021527575.1). NCBI lineage: Eukaryota > Viridiplantae > Streptophyta > Magnoliopsida > Zingiberales > Musaceae > Ensete > Ensete glaucum. The sequence goes on along the minus strand of CM038553.1, from coordinate 7,085,433 downwards.
CTATACAGAAATAATCTCAAAGCCAAGTACTTCTTTTAGGTACACACAATACAATATAATAATATATTGGTACGAAAGGCAAACACAAACGACTCATGTAAAAACCTCAGGCACATACTGATGCAAAACATCACAAGCTTCCAAGCGAGTGATGACTCGTTGGGGGTTTGTGGAGATTGTGAAGTTCTACATCACCATGATCTACGGTAGGGGACTCGAAAGAAGACAAAACAAGCCAAAAGAAAGCAGCAACATGGTGGAACAGGCAAGCCAACTCAGGGTCTTGTTTTATATTGTTTTTTTTTTTGACACTTCAATGTGGAAAGATTACCCAATTCCAAAGTTAGGAGAATTGAGGGCTTATCAAGAAAAAGGGAAAAAGTACAGGCAGGTATAAAAAAAAAATTCAAGTAGGGTTATAAAATTGAATCTGGCAGCAAAATTAGGATACAGCTACAAGAAATATTACAAACACTGGTGGCTGGATTCTGAACAATGGCACAGATCAGGCTGAGTAATATTTATAGGATCTCCTGCTAAATTCCTTCAGCATATCTAATTCACTCATCTTTACCGCACATTTATTTGCAGCAAATGTCTTTCTGACTGGATTCTCAGATCACCATCTAGCCTCTGATCAGAGACAAAGGCTTGTAGATCAGGAGTAGACGAGGCAATGGTTGTCAATGGTGACCATTGCAGGGTGTCTAAATTGTCGAGCTCGGTGAGGGGCAGCCATCCATAAGAACACCGGTCACGAATCTTTTGAATCACAGAAGCTGCTGGGCTGACCACTGGTCCGATCATGGAGAGCTCTTTCTCAATAGGCGCCGTAACTTTTTGTTCCAACTGCAGCCATATAGTTCCAGTAAATAATTGCACCACAGTACGATAAGGCTATACAATCGATCATGAAACAAATTTTAACCTTTTCAAGAAACCGCGTGGCGTCTAATAGATCAAAGTAGCCATTTATCCAAACAATTAAATGGAGATACAAAGGTCATCGAGCTGCACCCATCCATAAGAACACCGGTCACGAATCTTTTGAATCACAGAAGCTGCTGGGCTGACCACTGGTCCGATCATGGAGAGCTCTTTCTCAATAGGCGCCGTAACTTTTTGTTCCAACTGCAGCCATATAGTTCCAGTAAATAATTGCACCACAGTACGATAAGGCTATACAATCGATCATGAAACAAATTTTAACCTTTTCAAGAAACCGCGTGGCGTCTAATACATGACAAAAGTAAGAAAGCTGCTTGTATAGATCCGCCTCCGTGTACTGCAAGACAACACACCGGCTTTTAATGTTCTAGTAGTATTTAGGCAACCATTTGAGTGGAGTTCCAACATCTGAAACATGGTATTGTATACCTGTCTTATGAGGTGACCGTTGCATCGTGGATAGTTTGGGCAGACTGTTCCTCTTTCAGAATCACTGATTACCCGAAGATTCAGACTCCGAGTGGTGTATTTGCATATTTCATCATCACACTGAAAATTACATTGTCTGTCATATATACATATATATATATATGATGTGCTGAAGGAGGCTGGTCAAGGACATAGAATGACAAATTTGGCTATAGGCATTAACAAAAATTTAAGCACAAGACTAATAAAGTTTGTAGTTTACCATCATCAATCCTTTGTAGTATGTGCAGATGAAACTCTCAGCTTGCCTTTTCACCTGCAGAAAAGATCATCCGAAACCAATTATTATTGTTGCCAAGCATTTCTAGCAAAAGAGACTTATATTTTCACCGTAATTTCAGCAACCAAAGAAAACAGGTCGAACTTCGATATAAAAAGATAAGTCGATGTAAATGCAAAATTTCTGAACCTGGTTTGCTAACATGGCTGAAGAAATCTTGCATCCATCAATATTATCTGGGCACCTAGGGCAACGCATTCTTTTCCAGAAGTTAGCACCTGTTAAGTCTTCTGCTTGTGAATCAGATTGGTTTTCTTTGTGCATAGTCGAAAGCAAACTCGAAACAGGAGGGCAGTCAAAGGTACTGGAGCAGCTGGGACACGACAACCTCAGAGGCTCACAGCCATGATACCTGAAAGTAATTGTTCTTGCAGATTTATTTATAAGTCTTCTAATGCTTACGTCGGACCGAAGAACTTGTAGCTAAAACTTTGTACCTTTCTCCTTCATCTATTATGGCTGAAAGCACACTGAAAGGATCTTGGCCAACAGATTCAGATGATTTAAATTGGAACTGTTCACAAAAAGACATCACAATTGTGTCAACAGAATGATCTGAATGAACCCCATCCTTTAGATTAGAGCATCAGAATGCTCTCAATGAACCAGTTGGTTTAAGTGGTGCACCTTAGATGAATCAAGCCCTAAACACTCAGCTAAACGGGCTGGACTAGTGCCCTGAATCGAAGCACACAGACGTGATACTACAGGATGAATCTGCCAGAGAAACAGATAGTTAATCCCAAAGGATGGAGCTGCTAGGAATATAAGGTCTCTCAACCTTGGTTATCGAAAGCAACAAACCTGTTGTGACAAGTAGTAGTCAATATCAATCATCCAATTGCCGGAGTCTTTTTTTATCTCCTCAGGATGTCTAGCTCTTTGAGCTATTCCAGTAGAAGAACCAGACAAGCTATCCTGCAGAATTAAAACAGAACAGCAATAAGATCAGATGGTCATAAAATACTGAAATAGAACACATTTTCACTTCAAGCTAGAGTTTAGCATCAGCAATTGTCCTACCTAATAGAATAATACCTAAGCTCAGGTAAAGTATAGTAGGAGACTGATATAGACTTTATATAAGTTCATTCAAGTCAGCTCTCACATCAAATATGGGAGAAAACAAGGGTTTTAAAGCAATGCTCTTGAATCTTAAGATTCCCTACCATCAGAATGATCACTATGTATTGTATCTACCTCCCATATAGATTATGTCATCAATATATTATCAAGACGCATATATCAAATGGATAGTCTCACAGTACCTGCTGGCAGCAAATGATATAAGGAACCGTATCACCAGCAGAGCAGCCTGAGTAGCCATTTTTCTTCAATCTTAGAGCAACCTAAAAGAATTTTGACATGAAAAGAATAATAACAGGTAAATTATTGTACATCAAATACATATTAAATAATTAAGTGAAGTCTGACCTGCACATGAGGTTGGTTTTTGGCATCTGGATAGTCTTTTGGTGCTTTCGTTAAAGTCTTTGTAATGACATACTTTTCAAGTGCTATTTCACCATTCCTCATGTCCTCTTGCACCTGTTTATATAGGCAAGAATGCTGAAGGTCAGATCAAAGGTTAAACAAAGTTCATTCAGTCAAATGAAGTCAAAGAAAAAACATGTTCAACAATGTTCCTTCTCATGCATCATTACCTTCATAAGACAACCGTGAATGGACTCCACAACTTCTTCACAGGTGCTGTAGTGACAGGAAGCCATAGGGAATAAAAACAGACAATAATGAATGTTTATTGACATCAAAGTTGCTTTTTTAGATTAAACAAACAACCCTTACCCTCCAGATAATATCTGGCTGAGGCAAAAATCTCCTATTTCTTTTGCTAGCAAACTCCAATCACGCCGAACCATATCAAGACCTTTGCGTTCAATTACCTGCCTCATGTATGCCTTTTAGAATAGAATTCCAATGAAATGGTCTTGTTAATGGCACAAGAAATAAGAAAAGTGTAGAACCTCATATGGCATTCCATCCTTAAAGAGCACCTTCACAGCCGCATATTTCTTCTTTTTCAAAAGAAGCATTCTCTTGTACACGCCATCAAGATCAATCTCTAGACAACGGTATTTTTTGTTGACCTGAAAGAGGAAAAAAACAATTGATATGTTCCAGAATTTTTCAGATTTATATAGACTCCTTCCAGTAAGAAAACAATATTCAGATTAAACATTGTGCAATTGGCAAGTATCACCTCTTGGATGACTTTCCCTGCAATTGCTTTTGCCTTAGCAATGTCATCTAGCCCACTGTAAATCATGATTGAATCTGTATCTCCATAAATTACCTGCCAATACCCAAGAAATAGGCTACTAAATGAAATAAGTTTCTTTACTGAAATCAAACACAAATCCTTTAGACCACACAAGAAACTGATGTTGCATATTAGCCTTTAGAAAAAAAAAAAAAGAGTGAAGACAACAGGAATTGATTTGTTGGAAGGGGGGTGGATTTGGATGGTCGTTTTCAATGCAAAGGAAAACTATTTGCTTAAGATAAAGGGGACCAGAGAATTGGAGCCTCGTCAAGAGGAGAAGGCTTGATTGGTGGTATTAAGAAGGAAAGACCCTGAAGACCACTAGTTGCTTTAAATGATTTGGAACAAAATTGTAGCCATCATTATGTAATGAAGCTTACCAAATTAGCATCAAACATTCACAAGTAGCATAATGTTTGAGATTAAAAAAACAACAGTACCTCCAAGTTCAAGTTGTTCTGGACTAGATCAACAGTACTTTGCAAGATTTCCCTCCCCTGCATGTGTAAGAATGAGTGAGTATGAAAAGGAGATTTCACTTTCCAGGTTCATGTGTTTAGAACCTCCAAGAAAGTGAAACTGTTCAAACTTCAAACAATGCAAAATTTCTTACTTGGAATGTTATCAGTTCAGCAAGTGGTTTTGCATAAAATCTGGAATTGGAAAACCCCAAGCAACCATACATGCTGAAGTAAACCATTGAGAAAAAATAGCATCAGAAATTTAAAAAGTGCAAACATGAGAACCCAAGGTCTGCAGAACTTGGAAAACCAAAACCATTTACCTGTTTGCAGTAAGCTTCAATGCTTGCTGCTGAATATCAAGCTGCTGCACTTTCAGACCAGAAGCAGTCTTAAGCCATGATTTAACCATTCTTCTTCTCTCGACCAAATTTCTCAACAACTGAGAAATCAGAATTTTGTGCAACATGTAAATCAAACAATTAAAGATGAAGAAAACAATAAATTGCAGAGATTTGAATATACAAATAATTTGTACAAGATTATATAGGAACAAATTAACTGCAATTATGGTCAGCAGATCAGATAATAAAGCTACTGCTGTCTAAAGCAGCAAAATAGATCCAACACCAGCCAATTTGAAATCAAGATCTGCCTATAGACTATTCAACAGCCACTCACTAAAAAAGACCAAAAAGTTCAAATTGTGAAGCATCACCCAGGGTGTGAGAAACTTTAACCAAGCTCAATAAGCTCAGTCCAGATGAGTTTATTCTCTGGCATGCCTAGGGCACCATAAAAGTTTTGCATAGGGCTTAGTTGGCTATGGAAATGCAAGACTAAACTCATTAGCTTCCAAAACAATCTTAAAGGAGTGTCTAACAAAATCAGGGATTAAAATCCAGGCATCGGTCTTGTTACCAAAATTGTTCATCAGAAACAAAGAGTAATGTATAACAAGCATGTTGCTGTATGACCCTTTTCGGATGGCATGATTCATCCAGACTTCCACACGCTAAGACTGCAATATAACTGATAAACTCAACTTACATGTTGATTTTTCGAAAAGAAAAATCTCCTATTCGAACCATATAATACAAGACAGTGCACATGGGATAGACCCAATAAGAAAGAATCTGGAGCCCTGTTAGTCAATTTTTAAATGGAAAGAATAAAAATGACATTTTTTTTAACAAAATTAGGTCAGAATTAGATGATACAAATTTTCTTCTCAATGCAGGCTCAGATGATTAAATATCAATGTCATGATCACTACATGTAAAACGAAGTAACCAGAAACACAAAATAACTTGTCATTCACCTCAGGTAACACCCCAGTAGTTCTCGAAGATGGCAGACTAGGATCCAGACCTTCGGGAGATCGTTCAACTGTAGTGAAGCATATATTATACTCCTGTTTGCAAATTGAACGTCATATTTGAGAAAGCTGAAAACATAGAATAACATCAAAAGATACTTTCAGAAAACAGATCCATAAAGAAAAGAATACCTGTATTATTGAAGGATAAAGACTGTTGAAGTCGAGTAGTAGTATATACTTGTCATATAAGCCCTTTTTGGGCTCTAAAACCAAGCCACCAGCATAGGCAGGACCTTTTCTACCTTTTCCTTGATCAACATTGTATGCATCATTGTCTGGAGAGACATGATCAACATCATCATCACCCCCCTCTTCACCATTAGTTAATTTTCTCTTCATTGTAGTATGCTCTTTAGCACGTGCAGGAATTTTATCTGGCACGATGTATTTTTTTGCATGAAATGCATGCAATAACAGGTATTCCACTCTTTGTGCTCTAGCACCCTAAAAAGATATATAATATTATTAGTTAAATCTTTTTAATTAAACCACCCAAAGAGTTGCGAAGAACAAAATTATAAAGAGGGCATACCTGAAGTGTTTTTCCCCAAAGATTGCCGCTGATATTAGTTAGTTGTCGAGTGAGGGGGAGAACACTTAAATGAAACATGAGTTCCAGAGATAGCCAGGCATCAGTCTCACCATGCTCAACCTATTTCCATACTTAAATGTTCAAAAAAAGAAACAAGTGAAGCTGAGTTCCGATACATAATGTTCTAGTTCTAGAGTACTTGCCAGTTCAAGAAGCATCTTTGATGATTGGAACATAGAAGGAATATCATGTGGAGAAATCTCCTTCGTGTCTCTATTTAGCTGTGTCTTTGCAAGTTGAGTCAAGGAGTAGCTTACCTAAAATTCAATTTACATCAGACATACAGCATGTCTCAGTATCAAATGAGTAGAACCTCATAAGAAATTCAGCATACCTCTTTCAAGAGGTCTCTTGAACACAAATAAGTATCGCATAGGAGACGACCTGCAATGCAAGACATAATTCCTGGACTAGCTCCAGACCCATAAAGACCACCTCCCTTGGTGAGTTTAGGCATCACAGAGCGCTTAAGGCGACCAATTTTGGACCACATGCTACTTGGCACCTTACAAGCCTGCAACAGTAAGAGGTCATTAACACATTATGTTTATTCTTAAATTAGTATATATAGCTGAATGTAGAAACAAAGATTGGATCTGTACAAACATAACCACACAAGAATGGAACTCCTAGTTTTTAGGCAAAATGATCCAAAACTTACATTCACCTATAGAGATTAGAATGCTATTTATTTATTAAGACAGTTAATAGAAAAATATAAGGAGAAAAAAAGATTTGTACATGATTTTTATTGATTTAGAGAAAGCAAGTGATAGAGTTATAAGAGATTTATTACGGTGGATTTTAGAAAAATATATATCCACTAATTATATTGACATTATTAAGGATATGTACGATAATGTAGTTACTAGTGTTAGAATTATAAGCAGTGTGTATAATGGGTTTCCTATTAGTATAAGATTATATCAAGGATCCGTATTAAGCCCCTACTCTTTCACATTGATAATAGATGAACTTACTAATCATTTACATAATAGATCCTCTAGTGTATGTTATTTACTTATGATATTATCTTAATTAATGAGAACTATAGTAGAATTAATTATAAACTTGAGGAAGACAATCCTTATAAAGTAAAAGTTTTAGATTTAGTATGATTGATACTGAATATATGAGATATAATTTTAGTAATACTAAGAATAAATAAGAGAATATAATATAGTTGGATGGACAAGAAATTCCTTTAAGTAAAAACTTTAGGTATCTTAAATTAACTCAACGAGATAGAGAGATCATTGAATGTATTATTTATAAAATAGAAATAGGATGGTTAAAATGACAAGGGGCATCAGAAGTCTTAGTGTGATCATTAAAAACCTTTGAGATTAAAAGAAAAATTTTATAAGACAATTGTGAGACCAATAATGGTTTATTAATCTGAAGGTTTGGTAGTAAAGAAACGACATATACAAAAAACTTATACTACTAAATGGATGTACAGAGTTACTAGAAAAGATAGGGAAAAAATATTTTTTATTCATGAACAACTATGTAAAACATCTATAGAAAATAAAATGAGAGAGAATTGCTTAAGATGGTTAGACATGTGCTTAGGAGACCTATAGATACAGTAGATAGAAGAGGTAAAATAATTAATATTAGTAATACGAGGAGAGATAGAGAAGGACCTAAATATTAGAGGTAGAGGAAGATCTAAAAAGACTTTATAAAAACTATAAATAAAGATTTAGATATTCTAAACTTAACTAAATATATGATGTTTTATTGATCTCAATGACGACAAAAGATCCAAATGACAGACTCCAAATAGTTGGGATATACAACTTTGTTGTTGTTGTTGTAAAGATTAGAATACGAAGTGTAGATAGGAACAAAAAAAACATAGAAAATTTGAGTTGAAGACCAATGTAATTGAAACAAGTTTCTGATAGATCTAAGTTGTGCTTGTTTCTGGATGCAAACAATTTTATGCAAAATATGGAAACTGAACCAAACCTGAGCCCGATGAAGAAGAACATCAAGGTCAAATCCTGATATATTATGTCCAACAAGTATATCACTATCCAATTTGTTCAGTTCAATCATCAAGCGATTCAGCAATGCCCGTTCACTACAGGTGGTGCCAAAAAGAATTATCGGTGAATGATGCAACAAAAACGACTAAAGAAGGTGCAGTTTAAGTGAAAAAGAAAGAACTGCTTACCTGCTCTCCAATGAAACAGTGTTCACCCCAGCCCTTAAATTTCGATCAGAAACTTCCTTTGTAAGGCCCATTGGAAATATGCCTCCTTCAAGCTTACGGACAACAGAAAAATGAGTAAGTGTTCCCCGTTTTTTCCACTCAGATGGAACCATAGGCCCGTCAATCTGAATACAAGTTTTCAAGAAAATGTCCATGAGTGCAGAAATCAAATATGTAGAACACAAACAAAAGCTGCAACGTGTAAGACATGACCAAGTTTTAATTAAACAACATGACTAAGTTTCTAGGAATTCTAGTGCCTGATAAAAGAAAAAACTTTATTCTTAACAGATCTTTTTTCTATCAAAACCTAAGCATACCTTTGCCTTATGACAGCAGATGACAGAAGCTGTCACTATCTCATTAGCATTACTCTTCTCATTTATAACAGTTTTCAAATTTATAGCCGTAACAATCACTGGAGGAATCTCAAGCAAGGTCTTTGAAGAAGCGACACATATATCTTTGGGGCAGTCAACTAGTATTTCAAACTTGCACCAGCTGACCTGTTTTATGTCAAAAACCTTCTCAATGGTAAATAAAAAGCAAGACATTAAGATTTATCTAGAAAAATTGCACTGAAACTTGGCAGTACTGAAAAGATAGATGAAGAACATACCCTCTGAGAAGCTGGGCAGATCATAAATTTGGAAATTGATAACCATGATGGTCCCTTGATCTTCCTTTTGATCAGAAACAACTCCAAAGAACTGGAAAACAACATCTTTATTACTTCTTTGCAAGAACATACAGATATCCATATAGCTGAAACCAGGGTTCACAGTTTCATGTACCAGTATTGTATCAGTCAGAGCATAAAATAAAATAAACAAATAAAAAACGAAATAAAAAATATAATACCAATAAAATTAGTAATATCAATATTTTTCATTAATGGAATATGAAAGTGAAAGGATAGAAAAAGAATAGGAAAATATTGGACCAGTACAGTACTGGTCCATACCAATGTACCCAGTGTTTTCAGTATGGCAGTACACACCAAGCCTAAAAAAAGCCTAAAACCAAAGAAAAAATAAAAGATAAAAATTGCTCGATATAGAGCCTGTACCACCCTATACCGGGCAATACCGAACCAGTATAGGATGTACCACCTGACACAGGTCCAATACCAGGTGTACCACCCAGTTTACATTGGTCCCTATACCACTAACCTGTCAGACCTGTACATTGGGTGTACCACCTGATATAAATCGGATACCGAGTGTACCACCCAGTTTACACTGGTCTGGTGACATACTGTACAGTGTTGCAAACCTTGGTACAAACCATATCCGACACTAACAAAGGTAAATATTATGATCATTAATTTATAAACATTTTCAACAATGGACGCCAAGTTTAAGTTCCAACAAGTCAATAGTTAACCTTCAGTTAAATGAGATCCATCATGTTCATTACACTAAAGACCACCATGTAGACCGTTGACTATGTAATTCTTTTTAATTTCAAGTGGTGCTTGTCTGTTACTAAGAACATTACTAAAACTAATTTGTGTTGACCTTCAACACCTAACTTCACATGCGTACAGTAAAGAAAATGCATAACATTGATAAGTTTATAGCACCTAAAAGTTAAAACATTTCTTCTTCAGAGATTTTGTGATGTCTATAATTTTCAACTTTAAGAACATAGGAAACGTGCACCAAATTGTGTTGATTCCTTCACATACATGATTCCCTTAATGTCATGAATGGAATTTTGGCTCTTTACCTGTTGTGTGTTCCAAGCAACGCAAGGAAATATTTTCCTCTAAGATCAGTTGGAAGTGGGGGATCCTGTGAACAATTTGAAATAATAGTATAAGCACTTCAATGATGTGCACAGAATAAATGTGTTGAGGACATCTTTTATTCAATTTTAAGATAGAAGGAAGCCTTTTGATTATTATAAAAATGATCAGATATTAGACCACATCCAAACAGTAAATTGTGTCCCATTCTCTCTGCAGTCAAATGATTGTGCACCAAATCTTGTAGCATCAGTAATTAAAACAAAATATGAAAGAAGATATGTGCTCCAAATTGCACAATTGTAGTATGAGATTAATATCAAACAATCTTAAAAGTGAAGAGCAACTGAGAAAATGTACATCCAACTAAATAGAATAGGTGTTTACTTAAAATGTGAAAATTCAATATACTAGCCCCAGAAAAGAAATATGACTGGAAGAAATTTGAATTAAAAACTGGACCAGATGTGAACCAAAACATATAGTGATGATCTCTGCATGTATCTGGATCAGTAGGAACCCAACCATATAGTGATGCTTACTTGGGAAGTGATAGAAGATAGGATTTAGTTAGGATTTAGATATGATTTTTCCAACTGAATGAAGAAATCTAATAGGTTAGTTGAGGGAAATCCTCCCCTTCATATGTATAAATAAACGATGAATCGATGAATCAATGAATCAATTGGGCTTTTCATTCTATTTTTCTAATTTCAACATGGTATCAGAGCCCCTCTCTCTTTTAAGAGAGAATATCTTTTCTTGCTGTCAAACGACAGCTTCTTTCTTCTTCCTCGCCCTCTCTATCTTTTAAGAAATATTACTTTTTCTTACTGCCAAACGACAGCCTCTTGCTAACGATCGAGGTCTCGATGACACTATCGACGACTCCACTCTAGCTCTCTGTAGTCGATGTCGATTCCTGTCCTCTATCGGTAGTAGCCCTCTGAAGTCCAGCGATCCGGGCGACCATCCATTCTGCTGCGCCTGTCCCGTGCCGCACCAGCTTCTCAGCCAGGCTGACATCGCTGCCGAATTCAATCGCCATCAGATCTTCACTGCGGTTGACAATACAGCGGCCTTCTTCCTTCAGATTCATTGACATCGATTCAAGATCGACGTCCTTTGTTCAAAATCGGCGTCCTTACAGGAACTCGATCTTGCAGGGGCATGATAGAAGATAGGATTTAGTTAGGATTTAGATATGATTTCCCCAACTGAATGAGGAAATGTAGTAGGTTAGTTGGGGGAAATCCTCCTCTTCATATGTATAAATAAACGATGAATCAATGAATCAATTGGGCTTTTTATTTCTATTTCCTATTTCAACAGGAAGGATCTACTTATGTTTATTGCTTGTTTATGTTTGTTGCACAATAGAGAAATTGGATTCAGGAACTACCACATAATTCATTTATGATCAAGGAAAATTCCATATCATGTTATTGTGCGGAATTTGATCGTTTTATGATATTCTTATTCTCACAGATACATTAGCCAATGAGCAGTACCATAACATTTAGAAGCAAAAGAATGAGATTCATGAAAAAAAAAGCATTTTAACTGAGATACCTTAAATGGGTAGTTGATCTTGACAACATACTGTTCACCAGTAGGAATATCAGACCGCTCAAAGGCATAGCTCCGCTGAAAATTTTCAGTTTATGATCGGTCATTATAGGGTTATATGATGGAAGCCCATAGACATTGTGTTCGACTATAAAGAAAACAAGCATGGACTTCCACAAACCTTAACCGGTGCCATGCTAAAGGTTGATACGTTCAGATCCAGCAATCGTTTTGCAATTTCACTCTTTATTCCAGATGCCATCTCCTGTGAAAAGTGTATGAATATCAAAAATTGGAGCATTCCCTATATCTCAATCGTAAAAGAAAAGAAGGTGCTATCATGTTCATGTCATAATGCCATGCAAATGTCTAGACTTACTTGGAGAGTTGTTCGGAGAGCTGCTTCTGAGTTTCGAGAATCAGGAGTATCCATCTCAAACTCAGCTATGGTTTTGCTATCAAAAACAGAATCTTTTGGGATAGCGTAAACACATCTTTGCATGTTTTTCACGATGACACAACAACTATGATATGCACTGCCTGCTTTGACCTTGAGCACATAGAAAGAGTGCACCCAATCAAAATCCAAACCACAAAAATTGCTAGCAAAAGAAGATGAAGTTGAAAAAATAATCTCCAAAAACACATGATTGCAAAAGATTATAGATATATAAATAAATGTTAAAACCAATACAAAACTTTTACAACATGACAGGTTAGCAAATATGACTTTCCAACCTTTAATTTCAATGGAAAAGGTTAATTTATTAATGGATTTTCTTGCAATCTGTACTTAATAGTTTGTCTCCGTGGAACATGTCTTTTGGCAAATATAAAGTTACACCTTTGCAACCTAGGCGACCATGATCTAAGTCATAAAAACATCCTCTTTACTCACAAGAGGGGATGTAGGGAACGTGACTTGTAAGAGGGACTTAGTCCCATATTGCTAATCCCAAGCTTGCATGTGCTTATAGGTGAACCACTCTTTTGCTTTCTTGGTTAAGTTTCTAGTGCTTGTGCAACCACAGGATGCAAGCAATATCATGCCCACTATAAATTGAAATTTACAATTTGCACATGCTTTTTACAATTTGAAACTTTTTACTGATATTATTGAACTTTCCACAAGTCTATCCTTATTAAATAATCATATCATATCCACTGTTAATGCTAATTAATTAGTTGGTGTTGCTATCTAATTGGTGATGTTACCACATCGACACACTTGGAGAGACATTTGGTGACACATTATTCTGGTGCTAAAGTCCATTTCCTCCAACATTTTCTTCAAAAGAGCCCTAAGGGATTCCTTTTTGGGCTTTCTTCCTCCTGGTTCCTAGTTGACAGTTATGTTCCATTAAGACTTCAGGACCTCCCTGTATGCATAGGTCAAGGTGTGTGATTGTTGCAAGTTGGGAGAGAACCATGAAGTGAGTGTGCATCTGATGAAAGCATCTTTCTCCAAAAGACTGTGTGGGAACATGCCTCTAAGGCTTGAACAATCAGAGACATATTTTAACCCCTCTTTGATATACTGCTAACTGCTTGCATTGCTACCTACCATTTCCTGACATCAAATCCTACAAGAATTCATAGTTCACACCCTCCACAGTCAGAAAGGCAACTATGTTACAAACACTAACCATTCGACATGCAAAGAAGAGACAAGATCTACACAAACTATTGATTACAGACACTAAAACATGAGAATGATTACAACCAACGAGAACCATATTAGGGCACAAAGCACTTGTGGGACCCTAGACTGAGTGTGTGCCATGCTATCTTTCTGAGAAATCACATGGCTAGCCATCCATAATTTATAGGTATAACTATATTGCAATATCTTCACACATGTTATGTCTGTCAATCCCTACAAACCCAGACTAGTTATTGTCACATACAGGATTTTCATAGTGAAAGGTGTACTGCATCATTGATTCATTTCAATAGTGCAAGTAATGTTTTGGATGCACAAAATATATATCTTTTGATAATTCAATACAAACCAATAACAGATCACTATAACTTAGTAGAATGGAGGAGTAACTTACCTTTCCAAACAAGTATAGGGTACCAGAATTGCCACCAAACATCTCCTCATGTGCATCAATTATGTAGAAAGGAAGAGATCCATCAGTATCCAGGGTAAACTCAGACTTCTCATCAGTGTCAACATTAACCTTTGACTCATGAACCCCTGCTTCAGGCCCAGCATGCGCATCTTCCCCACATACAGCCCTCCAGCCAGCAGTCGCACTCATCACAGAAGCATCATTTTCCACCTTAATTTTCGCATTCAGAGAAAGCCTCTTTTCATTCTGTGGCTTCTCCATCTTAGCATCAGATTTTACCTCGTTGAAACCACCATTAATCACTGGTTCAACACTATTATCCAAATCCTTCTCTTCTCTTGCTTCCATATCCACATGATACTCATGTCCCATATAATCATCTTCTTGAAGCCCCCTCTCTGATTCAGCCAATACCTCCTCATCCATGGCCTTACCAGATTCCACTACACGATCATTGACGACTGGCTGCGGCAGCTCAGCCTTAATTTGGACCGCCGGTGGTGTCAAGATAGCAGTTCGAGGCATGTTAAGGATTCCGCTTGCCAAGCTCCGCCGCCTCCTCTCCTCCCGGTCGGTCTCGTCGGGTGCAAATTCGGCAATTACATCATCCACAATGCTGTCAGAAGACAAGGAGGATCCCTTCGTCCGATCATTCTTCTTAAAGACCGAGGATGTGAACATGGAAGAGAGGCGTTGCTTGCCCATCATCGCCGCAGCCGCCGAGAGAGAGGAAGGCGGGGGCCTTTTAGGCGCAGGGTCCTTCCTGGGTGCCTTCCGCTTCTTGGGCCGCTCCTCCTCGCCGCCCGACAGGTCCTCCTCGTCACCGGAGAAGTAGGGGAGGCTGGGGTTGGACCAGTCCTCCTCCTGTCCCTCGTCGGTGTAGCCGAGGCCGTCGTCGTCGACGATAAAGCCGCGGGCCTCCTCCCGACGGCGCGCGACGAGGGCGGCGTAGTCCTCCTCGGCGACCGTGTCATAGATGGGAGCCTCCATCTTGATCTGGAGGCCACCGGCATCAGAACGTCGGCCGCCGGAGCTGCGAAGGGCTTTGAGGCGCTCGAGAGCGGCGGAACGGACGGCGGAGTCGGCGCCGCGGCTTCGAGCCCGGCGGCCGGAGACGGTGGGCTCCTCCATGTTCTCTCCCTCGCTCTGTTCCATGGTGCAGCGGATCGAGCGACATGCGATAGGAAAAGAATCGACTAATTTGGCGGGAAGAGGATCGAGGTTTGGCGCCAAAAGAATACGAGCCGGACGACTAGGGTTTCCCCGTCGCCGGTTCGGATTCGATGTTAGGATGCAAATAGAGCAACAACTTAAAGCACCTATAATTATCTACCACGTGGATAAAGACAATGAACAAAGACTATTTTAACGGTTGCATACTCCGCCAACGGTGTTATTATATTGGACGATTTTTCTAACAAGCCCAAAAGGATCTTTCTCAGATTCCACCCCTCGTTTTCCAAAAATGTCTCTCCTACTTGTAAGATATAAAAATAATTTCAATGGCAATCAACAAATTTTATTTTATTTTGATCGAGTCAATCAAAATGATTCAATGTTGATTGAATCAGTTACTATGTTTTTGAATAGAGTTATAGCGTTTTTTGATTCAATCGAACTAGTTTCAATGTTTTTTACAATGTATTTTGTTTCTGAATTAAAAATAATATAATTATATTCAAAAACACTATGACACAGTCTTAATTAATTCTTACACATTAATTGTTAACCTTATTATATATATTAAGGTTTTATAAAAAAATATTAAAGAGTTTTTAGGCATTTTGAATGAAAATTAAGAATCTTTTGACATATTTCAAAATAAAGGATGACAAGTCCCCTTTTTTTACATCACACTAAATTTATTAATTTAATTTTCACAAAATATATTTTATTTTATTAAAAAAGATAATAAAAATATTCTCTATTTGAATATTTTTTAATGGACTTACAGTGTTTTTATTATTGAATCCAATTTTTTTAACTCTAACAAAAAACATTATAACTCAGTTTCAGTTAATTTAAATTTTGACAAATATGTACTGTATATATACATATATATATATATATATATATATTGCAGCATTATAAAATTATTAATATAGCAATTTAAATGATTTCGGAGGAAAAATATGAAGAACATGATATATTTCAAAATAAATCACGATAAAAAATCAAAGGTTTTCTATTTTGGTTTAAGTTTTAGGTATAAATATTTTAAAAAATATTCAGTCATAATAATAATTTATTATGACTGAATAATAATGAAAAAATATAGTTATAATACTTATCAATGGAGTTATTGTGTTTTTTATTTAATAATAAAAAATCTTGTAACTCTATTCAAAAAATATTATAAATAAGAACATTGCAACTCTATTAAAAAAAGTTGCTATAAAACAATAACACTGCAGTTTTATTAAAAAAATTATAGTGGATATCTATAAAGAAATATATAAAGTAAATAATATAATTATTTAGAACTTTAGTTGATTATAATTTTCTAATATACAGTACCACACTTACATTCTTTGTTGATATGACAATCAATATATAATCTTTACACTTCTAAAATAGTCATTTTAGATAATTTATTTTTGATATAATTTTAAGTTATAGTATATATCTATAATAAAAGCAGTAAATAATTTAAATTTATATAGCGGATGTTAACATGAGACATATATAGCAAGGATCAAGATGTTTGAATGGGTATATGCTTTGTTAAAATTTACAGGAGCAAATATAATATTTTCAAACTTGGAAGGATGGATATGCAATAGTAGTATCCCATTTCAAACTTAAAAACCTATTAGTGGAAGTTGAAAATATAAATAAATTAACATGCTTTAATTTTTTTTATAAATTAATATAAAAATATTAATAATATCTAAAGCTATTTTTTAATTATATATGCTTATAATGTTAACTAACATTATATTAAAGGCAGCTGATAGCCTGATCTCACTAGATGGAAATAATTTATAAATTAACTTTACATTAAAATCAGCTGATATTACTAGATGTATTGATTTTATAAAATCTTAAAATATACAATTAATAATCAATAGTGATGGATAGTTAAATTAATTAACTTTTGATTATAATATTTCTAAACATCGTGACTTGTTAAAAGTACTACAAAATAATATTTAGATCATTTGAAAAAAAAAAGGTAAGAATTCTCTGTATGAAATGTAAAAGCATGGGATATTATCCAATAAAAATAAAAAAATATCAATATTTATTATTATTATTATTATTTATACTTTGTTCAAAAGTTTCTATATGTGACACTTTCTTTCCACGTTATTCATAGTGGAATTAAACAAAGAGAGCAGAGCGCAACAATGACACGCACAGATCGAGAAATAGAATTAAACAAAGAAAAAAAATCATCTTTTTAGTTCATTTTGCTTTCCTTGGATGCAAGACGAATCTATACTGTGTTGACTGCAAGGCTACTGCATCATCCGTGGAATCTTCCTTTCCAACAGTCCCCACGCCAGAGGTCAGAGAAATATGGCAGCTTTTTTTGGTTCTTTAGGAGAACAAATGATAGCAAAACACCACCATCATTGATGCCTAAAGCTAAGTGGCTATTCGGAATTGTCTGAAATCAAACAGTTGTCATCAACCTATGATCAAGCAAGCAGCCATGGCCAGGACCTTGGGGAGCAAAACTTCCATGGTCATCATTGTCGAATGGCACCACCTAGAACAGCACCTCAGTCTGCAAAGTTGATAAAGCGAGGTAGGTTTATGGAAGAAACACTTGGTGATGATGACATCCTTCCACGGCAATTAAGAAGAATCCATCAGGCAAATCTTGTTTTTTGTATGATAGCAATGAGGCAACTCTAGACTAAGAATGAGGATGATGAGCTAATAGTAGGCAGTATATCATATGAGAAAACTACCATCTTGGAGGATTCCAATTATTCAGTGTGTCCCACATGACAGCTGCAACCTGGTCATCTTTTCTCCTTCATAGCCATTGCTGCTCATACACTCTCTCATGTCTCCACTCTTTATGTTCAGCCTTTTGTTGTTACTGCCCATCTTTGGTGTATTCACAGTGGGCAGTGCTTTGGACACCCACAAAGAAACCAATATTGCACACTTTGATCAGCACAAAACGTGCAAATCTGTCTCTTTGAGTACTCTCCAGCTCAAGATCCTCTCAAATCTTCATTAATTTAATAGCTCACTGTGATTTCTTCTTTGTCTCTGTTATCAGCATCCGACACTGCTGTCTGTTCTCCTGCCTTGCTTCAGTGGAGTCTTCCCTCATCATCTTCCTCCCCTGTGTCGTCCAAATGCCTCTCTTTTCTGCTCTTTATTGATTCCAATCCATCAGGCTTCTTTAATATCGTCAAAAGAGCATCTTTTCCAACAATCCATTTGCTAGATCAACTTCTCTTACACTTTTCTCTCTTCAAGATTACATTTTTCTATTGCAGTTCTAATTGTATTTATCCTCCTATCCTACTGTCATTTACTACTTGCTTCTTTCAGCAAAGACCTCATTTTTATCGCCATCCCCTGCTTCGGAGGAGAAGCGAAGCGATGGCGGGCTACAGCTCGCCGTTCCTCAACGACGAGCTGTCGAAGCGCACCGTCATCTTCGGCCTCCACATGTGGGTCATTATCGGCATCGGCGTCGGCGCCGCCTTCGTGCTCCTTCTCTTCCTCATTTCTCTGTGGCTCGCCTCCAGGCGCAGCACCGCACCGGCGGCCATTCCCAATATGTCCAAGGAAATCCAGGAGATCCACGTCGACCCGTCCCGGCTGCCGGACGCGAAGCTGCTGGGCCAGGCGCTCCAGAAACCGCCTCCCGCCGAGACCGACCCCCCGCGGGCGTCGGTGGAGCGCCAGGCCCTGCTTGTGCCGGCGGAGGAGGAGGGGCCAGTGGCGCAGCAGAGAATCCACGTTGAGATCGGGAAGGACCACCGGATCACCTACCCGGAGCGCCCCGCTGTCGGCGTCGGCGGATCGTCCCACGCCAGCGGCGAGAGCCGGTCGGTGGAGCAGGCCTCCATCGCGGCCCCTGAGGTGTCGCACTTGGGTTGGGGGCACTGGTACACCCTCAGGGAGCTCGAGGTGTCAACCAACATGTTTGCCGACGAGAATGTGATCGGAGAAGGCGGGTATGGGATCGTCTACCATGGTACTTTGGAGGACAACACTCAGGTTGCAGTGAAGAACTTACTCAACAACCGGTAGCAATCTGCAAAACGCCACCTTTTCTTTCTACTAATCTCTTCTCCTTTCACCTTGTTAGCATCAAAGTTTTGGCTTGGCCTGGATTCCCCATTACTCTGAAATGTTCATACGATTGTATGTGTGAATTAATCCTTGGTTGCTTTGATATGTTCATTGCTACGACGTGCCATTGTTCACAGGGGCCAAGCTGAGAGGGAGTTCAAGGTCGAAGTCGAAGCAATCGGGCGTGTTCGCCACAAGAATTTAGTGAGGCTACTTGGTTATTGTGCAGAAGGTGCTCATAGGTATTGCATATTTTTTCTGCCCATATTCTTCCTAGTTCATCACAATGCAAGATGCAACATTCATTTAGTTATTTCAGCCAAATGTTTTTGCTTCTTAGGATGCTTGTCTATGAGTATGTTGACAATGGGAACTTGGAACAATGGCTTCATGGGGATGTCAGACCAAGCAGCCCTCTTACATGGGAAATTCGCATGAACATTGTGCTCGGAACAGCAAAAGGGTACACTTTGATGCTAGCTTAAGCCTTGTTTAATCGTAGTTAAATTGTTTTGGACTCCTCAGGGAGCATATCTTGAGACCAGATGTTCATGCAGGATAATGTACTTGCATGAGGGACTAGAACCGAAGGTAGTTCACCGGGATATTAAATCGAGCAACATTTTGCTCGATAAGCAGTGGAATCCTAAAGTTTCAGATTTTGGGCTGGCCAAGCTCCTGGGATCAGAGAGGAGCTACGTCACAACACGTGTCATGGGAACATTTGGGTTTGTTTTACATTCATTCGTGCAGGGTTCTAGCTACATGATGCCTTCCTACTGACTGAGTTATCGATATTTTCTGTTCTTCAGTTATGTAGCTCCTGAATATGCCAGCACTGGCATGTTGAATGAGAGGAGTGATGTTTATAGTTTTGGAATTCTAATAATGGAGATTATTTCCGGCCGAAGTCCAGTAGATTACAACAGGCTGCCGGGAGAGGTTAGTTTATCGATTTGTTGAGCAGGACTGGTATATTTGAACTAAACTCCAAGCAATTCAGGTAAACCTAGTTGAATGGATCAAGACAATGGTCACCAATCGGAACTCCGAAGGCGTGTTGGATCCCAATTTGCCCGAGAAACCTTCTTCAAGGGCCCTGAAGAAAGCTTTGTTGGTAGCACTGCGATGCGTGGATCCTGATGCACAGAAGAGGCCAAAGATGGGGCATGTGATACACATGCTCGAAGTCGATGATTTTCCTTATAGAGATGTAAGTCGAATCCTGTATTTTCCGTCTGAATAATCTTAGAACTGTTGCTGATAGCAAAACCTTGATTTATTTTTCCTTGTGCTCCATGGTTCACTTACCTTTGTTTCACATCATATCGAGCCCTTTGCTTTCTCATATATCAAGTCTTAGATCTTGTGAGATGAATCTATAACAAAATATAATTGGAATTATACCATTTGATTTGTTGTTTACGTCTATGATTAAACTCCTAGATCAACATTTAAAGTCTGCCGTAACATAACTGTCAGACTGGTGAATCTCCCAACCCTCGATCCTCATGAGAAATGTATGTTCTTGCATGCCCTTTTGTTCTCGTCTTCCATATACGTGTGCTCTGAGCCTTGAGTGAAAGCA
Source organism: Ensete glaucum (assembly GCA_021527575.1). Classification (NCBI taxonomy): domain Eukaryota; kingdom Viridiplantae; phylum Streptophyta; class Magnoliopsida; order Zingiberales; family Musaceae; genus Ensete; species Ensete glaucum. Next base: position 7,064,521 of record CM038553.1, on the reverse strand, counting down.
CATCAAATCACATAACTTATGCCAATGTATGTATTCTTGTACTCTACTATATACAAGTGATAGATACAAACATGCGAGCAACACACAATTAATATGTTTTTTGTCTCTCAAAATCCCACATCATGTTCATCTATTACCATACCGCAACTGAGATTCTTTAAAACGAGTATTATTTCTAAGTTGAAAATGAGGAACTTCTACAGTTAATATTTTTCTTTCAGGACCGACGAGCTGGGAGAACGTACCGAGATGGTCCACAGGAGAAAGCAAGATTGTTAGAGAAGCCTGCGATCGAATCTGGTGATAGTAGCGGCTACGAGAGCAACTCGACTGCCAACAGGACCACCAGGTGGAGGAAGCAAGAGAATTAGCTTGTAATCTTACGACATGTTATATTTAGATGTTTAAGCAGCACTCCAAAGTATGGATCCAGATAAGCTTTACTTATAAGAAAACAAGTTTCATATGGTTTCGCCATGCTGACTTTGCTAGTGTTCTTCTTCTTCTTCTGTCTTTCTTTTCATGAACATCTTCTTCTTGGTGTCGATGTGGTTTGGGTTGGATTGCGACTTGTAAGGTTTTAGAATCTCTCTTTTTCAGAGCACACATCTTCTGAATATAATTAGAGCTACTCCAACCATGAAGAATTTTTTCTTTCTTCAGAGTTTGTATATTTGTAAACATATAAACATGCTCCAAATATCACTCCCATCAATAGTGTTCTCATAAACTCAAGTCGATTACGTCGAATCATGAAATTTAATTACTTTCGCCGATTATAGGACCTCTTGTGTTTGCCACTATTTTCAAAGGAGCAATAGCAATTTTACATTATTGTGCTAATTATCATGGATACATGTGAATATTTATGATAAAGTTAAGATTAGAGGGATAAGTCCAAAGAAAACAAATTAACATTATCGTGAGCCAAAAACAAGGATCAATCACTTCACAAGGTTCGCTACAAACATTGTAGTGATGATGAGAAAGATCAAATTGCCATGGACTAAAACTTATGATGGACAACACAGCTTGCAGAGCACGAGCTTTGCTTCCATGGGAGGATCATGAAGCTACTGCTGCCGGTGGGAGCACGATGGGGGCGAAGGACAACGGCCAGTTGCAATGAATGGTAGATGCCAATGAATCGTTCGATTGGGTGAAAGCATCCCAATCCAGGTAGATGAGAAGGTGATGATCGCAGGGGGATTTATGACGAGGGAGTCTCCATGGCGTCGGTTCGCTGTACCTTCAGAGAAGCTGCAGCTGCAGCTGGAAATGGGAGCATCGACCCTCTCGCCTGCTTGTGACTTTGGTAAAGACGAGAGTCAAATTCAATCATAGATTCTATGATCACCAGCTGACTTGGGTTGATATCTTCCATCGCGTTCATAAAACTTTTTTCCTCTATCCGTATGAGTGTGATTTTGTTGGGATTTATGCTGACATTACAAGTCTGGTTAATTTCTGATCGACTATACTCCATTGTCGCCATTTGATATCCAAGAAGTTAATCTACTGTTCCGACACAGGGCGAGTGATGGTGTCGGCAAGTGATGTGGTAAGGACATGTAGTCAAAGCACTGCCTCTTTAGATGCAGCGGATGTCTCGGTGAAGGAGGACATCGCTCTTCTACTTACGTTGACTTTTGGGGGTTCCAATTGAATGAAAGGATTTCTTCGTGGCCCGGTAAAAGGTCGGCAGTCTATGAGATAAGAGACGATACATCATGTTTATATAAATTTCTCCAAACTATGTTACATATATAACTTGGACTAATTATAATTTTTTTTACTATGTAATTACTTATCTTTACCTTTGTAACTGTATTTATTGATTATTTGTTTGGTCCGGTCCCAATTCCTAATTGGTTTCTTATATTATCACATAATCAATTAGCATAGAAGAAAAAGATAAAATAATAATAATAATAATAATAATAATAATAATTTTATTGTATTCCAAAGTTCAAGTGCCACCTTTGCATCACATAATAATGACCTAGTAATTATAAGTTATCTCTATAGTTAAACTTCTTAAATTTTAAAAATTAATATTGAAATATATATAGTATTCAGTCCATAGACTTAAAAAATCTATACTAATTTTTTTATAATTATAAAAGTAAAATATTTAATCTTGTTTACCTTAATGTCGATGATTTTATGACGATTGTTTACCTTAACATCGATGATTTTATGTGTTATATTTTTTTATTAATATATTTTTTATTATTTTTATATCATTCATGGTATCGATAAGATCGACTAAACTATCATCACAATAGTCAATCATGATGCTATTGTTCATCATCACTATTGAAATTATTTTTTTATCTATTTATTTTTATATATTATTATGTGTTATATCTTTTGTTCATAAGCTATACCATATTAGATTAAATAATATTAAATTTTTTATTTTTATAATTATAATAATTATAATATAATTTTTTTAAGTTTAAAAATTGAGATGCTAAAAGGATATGACTATATAATTTTTTTTAATTTAAAGATCACATATGTTACCCCATAATAATATTTAATTGGGATTCTTTCATTGTGGCCCAGCTAAAGAAAGGCCATTTAGGCCAAATCCAGCACATTGTGACCACTGTAACCAAACCTGGCGTTAGGGTTTTGCTCGTCTGGTCTCATCGGCTCCTCGGCGCTGGGCTCTTTGGCCTCTTCCTTGGGTAGGCTTCCGTTCTTGCCCGAAGAAGCCATGGTGAGAATCCTAATCTCTCGTCGTTTCTCGTCTCGACTTTGTTGCTTTCTTCACCTGGTTTGTCCCTGTCTCTCTTGCAGATCATTCCGAAGAAGAATCGCCATGAGATCTGCAAGTACCTCTTCCAAGGTAATGTCTTTGGTGTAGGATTTGCATTCGCAGTTCAAAAAATTCCTCTTTTAATCTATTTGGATATGTTGATATTTCGTGGTCTTCTGATGATAGAGGGGGTGTTGTACGCGAAGAAGGACTATAACCTTGCAAAGCACCCGGAGATCGATGTGCCGAACCTTCAGGTGATCAAGCTGATGCAGAGCTTCAAGTCGAGGGAATATGTGAGGGAGACATTTGCCTGGCAGCACTACTACTGGTACCTCACCAATGATGGCATCGAGTACCTCAGAACTTTCCTTAACCTACCCTCAGAGATTGTTCCTGCGACTCTGAAGAAGTCTGCGAGGCCGCCGCCGACCCGCCCATTTGGCTCTGGTCCTCCTGGTGATCGTCCCAGGTACTACAATTGCTTATTCAATGTAGGTGTTGTTTTTTCTTGTTCTCTGGTACTTTATGTTGATTTTATGATTCTGCAGAGGACCTCCCCGGTTTGAAGGAGATAGGCCAAGGTTTGGAGACAGGGATGGGTATCGTGGAGGCCCTCGTGCTGGCCCTCCGGGTGATTTTGGGGACAAGGGTGGAGCACCTCCTGAATTCCAGCCATCTTTTCGAGTAAAAATTGACATGCCCATGATTTTCTTGCATGTTGCGTCAAATCTTTGCAATCTAGAAGAGAACAATTTATAATGTCCAGACTCAGCGAGTGTTTATCCTTAATCAGAACTAACCTAACTGCTCTGAAATGTGAGTATAGGAATTAGGATTGGTGGTACAGAGTATTATTGCATTTAAAGTGTTAGATAGGAAAACTTAGATGGATTTTTAGAAAAAGGTGTCAGATAGGACTAGTAGGTCTAGAAGAGGTATAAAAGAATATAAAAAATGTTAAAAATGATTTGATGGCTTTTGGTTTGTTTAGTGTTGTTACCATCGATATCTCTGAGTGACTGGAGAAGTTCCATGCATCCAGTGTTGGGCCCTTATGGCTTGTTGTTCTTGTAGATAGAGGAGAGATGGGAAGTTTTATAAAATTATCTCCATCAAATCTAAATTAGATGTTGGGACCTACGGCAGCTTGTTCTCTTGTAGTAGATGGGAGAGGCACAATATTTAATTTTTAAATTTTCACCTAGATTGTCTATACTCGATTATTGCTTTGCAGTCATTACTGGAATCAATGTTTTTGATAATTACCTTAGTTTGTAGCTATGCTATATTCATGGGTTTGTTCAGACTTTATCATCAATGAGTAATTAATCTAAATATGAAGATTTCACTGTACTACACTGGATGATTTTACAGGTTGACTAATTGTTAGGGAGGAAGAACCTTTTTATAGTCGAAACAAATGTGCCATAGAGTTCAAGGGAAATAACAGAAGTGCTTGCCTGACAGTGATAAAATAACTATGAAATTCTTGAATACTCCTATGTCTATATTTCTGATAGCCAGATTTCATCCTGTTTAGTGTGTTTCAATATTTTCTTCTTGACATTTTCTGTCAATCATGTCTCTTTTTTGCTTTATCTTTCATTTTAGCTAGATTGTAATATTTATTTCCATCTATTTTGTTGTTTTGACATTGTCTCATCGGTCAGATATTGCTTGGACATCATTCTATTGGCACTTTGTTATGCTGTTGATTTTTTTCATGCTTACTTCGTGAGCCACACTAGGAATGTTTTTGGCTCACGGCAATGTCATCTGGGAGGCTGTGTTGTTAAATTTCTTTTTTAGCTTAATATTTGATGAGTATCATTATTCCACCTAGACAGTTCCATTGGTACTATGAGACAGTTAAGTTGCTCTCCCTTTGTTATTTTCCGTACTTCTATAAGAGATAGTCAAGTTGCCTTCCATTTGTTTAGACTCTATACATCTCCATATGATGAGTTAGTATTTATCAACTATCTCTTGCATCATGACAAGCTTGGGCGAAATGAAATACTACCAGGGGATCCACTTGTAGGGATCATGAGTTGCTGAATGTTTTCATGATTTAATAGGTTACCTGAATAAGATAGAGACTTAATTTTTATTGGTGCTGTAGCGCCGATCATGACAGATGCCTTGATTCTCAATGGAAATATATTAATCATGAATTCCTGTTAACAAATTTGTGCAGGGCACCGGTGGCAGGCCTGGGTTTGGCCGTGGAGGTGGCGGATATGGATCAGGTGCACCATCTGCATCATTCGAGTAGTTCTGTAGCTCCTCCTTTTGTCTACCATCTGCATCTTTCGAGTAGTCCTGCGGCTCCTCCTTTTGTCTACCATCTGCATCGTTCGAGTAGTTCCGTGGCATTGGCATCGCCCAGTTATCTCTCTTATGATTTTTGTTGGTTAAAAGTGTAGGACAAGTTAATCTTTTATTTTGTGGTGGACGATGCCTTGTGAAATTTTGAGATGCCAAAGTTATCTACGGCTAAATTAGCATTTGCACCCCAAAATTTTGGGCTTTAAATTGTTGGACAAGTCACATTCCAAGTTTGTGGTGGAGTAAGCCCATGGGTTGGAGATTGTGCAGTATGTATTCCAGCTTTTGAAGCAGGGTTTCAGGTATTAAAGGCTTGAAGTTTAAACGTGGCATCAATTTAATCTGATGAACACAAAACTCATCTGTCTTTGTTTGGTGAAGGATTCTTAAGGTTTCATAGAACTTGTCCATCACTCCAATTATGTTATTATCATTTTGCAGCAGATGTGAAGGGAGGAGTAGAAGGAACAGCTACGTTGGTAGCTGAAACATTTTAGTCCCGCTGACTTTTTTTTTTTTTTTGACATTCAATCTTATATGATGTTTCTTTGGAAGTACGAGGTATTGACCTATGGGTTTATTATCTACGAATTCATTTATGTTTGTCAAGAGCCAACAAAATAATATCAGTACAGTATCTAATATCTAATACGTTGGAGAAGATGACACTAAATTAATTTCTTGTCGGGGAGGGGAGGGGCCGCCACAATAGTTTACTTAAAAAAGTTAAAACTGTGACGGGAGAATGCAAACCACTGTCGAAACTGTACGTGTAAACCTCACTGTGGGATGACAAATTGGAATGACTTCCAAAAGGCTACACTCTCATCACACAGCTCTCTCTATCTCACAGGTTTTAGTTTATAGAGAGTTGATTCCCATGAGGGACTGTGCAGGATACAGATTCTGAAAGCAGTCATGTCCTACGCCGTTGAATTGCTTGTGGTGGTGTAACTTAATTTAACTTTATATATGAAACCACCATCACTGGACGAAGGATGATGATGATGGGAGCCTCGTTTCACAAGCAATTCCCTTTGGTTTGTTTGGTCTACAGATACCAAGGTGGTGTGGTGATTGATACAAGACGACGAACCATGTCCGCAGCGGAAGGTGGAAGACAGCACGCAGCCACGTTCCGGTGATGATCGGAGGAGCTCCTCGCCTGGAAGTGGCCTCCACCCGCCGCCATGTGCCGGAGGTCCCCGAGAGAGGTTTGCACTGCTCCCAACTACATTCCCCCCCCCCCCCTTTCGCTGCGGCCACGGAAGCCGCGCCACCGCAGTCTGTCTCAGTCCCACTCGGCACCGCCATGGGACTCACACTGAGCTGCCTGTTGTCGCCTACATGTCTCCCCGAGCGACGTACGTATGCTTGGTTAAGACTACTGTTTCCTGGATGAACATTCTTAGACGCCATGGATTCAGCTTCGGCTTACGAGTTGAATGCACTGTGTCCTACTGCTGTCTCAAGTTTGTCTGCTGCATGTTCGTTCCTCTTTCATTTGGATTCGATCATGTTGACGAGGAGAAGATGCAGTGGTCCTTTCTTTATGTTGGGAACCAATCGAGAAAAGAATAGCCATAGAAAAGTCAACATCGATAGAAAAAATTCAGAATAACTTGAAACTTTACTAAGAACAAATTTGATTATAGCCCCTCAATCAATATTTATAATTGAGAGATCACATCTATATATATTTATAGTCTTAGACTCATTACACTTAACTCATCATAAATCATCTTCTAAATAAATAAAATTTATATTAGTATCATCTTAACACTCCCCAATAATGTTAATATATCTAGTCACATGTTTTTCCCTTCAAAATAATAATAAAAAAAAAATTCTCCGATGGCCTAAAAATATTTGAACTTGTCATGTTTTGAACATCTCAAATATATGGAGTTTTTTTTTATAGTGATAACTATAGGCTTATTAGAAAACTTGAGTGTTGATTGGATCTATCAATACAAAATATGAATTTTTTTTTTTTATCTTTGATCTCTTTGAATCAATTTTGCATCTTATTTTTTTATTAAAAATATTATAAGTTCTTCTTCAACTTCAGCAAACTTGTATTTTTTTAAAGCTTCAACTAAAGAATACCTTTTTTGTTGTGGCTTCTTTTGAAGTTTTGGATGAGGCTTAAGACGCGGAAGAACTACCACTCCCAATACTAATATAACTTTCCTTAGAAATATTAAGATTTGAAATCTTATCCATGTTGGAATTAAACTTGTTGAAGTATGAGGTTCATTGCATCAAGAGAGAGATTGGAGGTGTTGTATTTGTCAAGATACCAGAAGAAAAGAGAACGAAATTGGAGGATAAAAGCCAAAAATGTATTTTGCTAGGTTATCCAGAGAATTCCAGTGGTTACAAACTCTACAATCCTATCACAAATAAAGTTGTGATGTCAAGAGATGTTGAGTTTGATGAACAACAGATTTGGAACTGAAAAAGTGATGAGTAGCATAAGTCGTAGAAGAAGATGATATAATACAAGCAAACATCAAGTGACTTTGCGAATCATCACTTAGATCAGCTAGGTCACATGATTCAAGAAGTCCAATTATAAGAAGGACAAGACCGATTCAGGACCTATATGATGTGACTCGAAGGATTGATACTAACAATGATGAACTTTCTTTATTTTGTCTTTTTGCAGGATATAATCCATTAATCTTCGAAGAAGCTTATAGAGATGAAAAATGACGACAAGCTATGAATGAAGAGATTCATGCCATTAACAAAAATAATACATGGGAGCTTACTACACTTCTAGAAGACCACCAAGCTATCGGTGTTAAGTGGATCTTCAAAACAAAAAGAAATGCAAAAGGAGAGATGGAGAAATACAAGGCTAGATTAGTTGCAAAGGGATATAAACAACAATATGGAATTGACTATGAAGAAGTATTTGCGCCAGTTGCTCGATTGGAGACAGTAAGATTACTTATCTCTCTAGCAGCTCAAATGAAATGGAAGATTTTACAAATGGATGTGAAATCAGCATTTCTTAATAGAGTTCTTGAAGAAGAGGTATATATTCAACAACTTCGAAAGAAACTTGGCATACTAGATGAAACAAGTTTAAGGGGGAAAAATGTTAGAATTAAACTTGTTCAAGTATCATAAATAGGTTCATTTCATCAAAAGAGGTTCATTGCATCAAGAGAGAGATTTATTACATCAAGAAGAAAAAATGGATTAAAATATTATAGAAGGATAAGTCAAATTGGTTATTGGTTCTTGAAAGGGTTTCTTGAAAGAGAATGATTCATCTTGAATACAATTAATATAATATATCTTTAGGGACTATATAAACCTCATATGTTGGGTCATGAGAGTAAGGGAGTTTCTTAAATTTATAAAGAGTTTTTTCTTGAGAGAAATATAGAAGAATCAACTTTGTCCTACTCTTTCTCTGTTTCATATCTTTAGTCCCTCTTCTTATCAACATCAACAATCCAAAGCTATAATATGACCATCTTCATGGATATAAGTAAGACTAATATGAATTTGAATTGAACTTGACAATGTCAAAAATCTTATTTCTTAATGTAATCTATATCTCTACCAGCATTGAAGCGTTTAAGTTTATCATCATGCTTTCACCTTGATCACAAAATCCCATTTGTTTGGTGCATAATTAATAGATTGACATGCAGAAAGTAAATTTTTAGATTTATTATCTCCCTCTACAAAATTAGCTTGTTGATGATGTCTTTTAGTATGATCATATTTTTTTTGTAATAATAATATTGAATATTTCTTTTATAATAACCTTGATTATTGTTTGATCTATCTCTTGCACTATTAGTTTTCTTTTTCTTCCTCCTTGAAAATATTTAACTTGTTTTGCAAGACATACTAAATATTAGTACTTCAATATTTATTCAATCTATACTCATGTGACTGTCAATAACCAAGTAATTCATAAACATGTAACTTAGATAAATCTTTTTACTATTCAATAGCAAGAACTACATAATCATATATAATTTAAGAGATTTCTTAATAATTTTTGAGCAAAAATTAATTCGTCATACCTTTTCATCTGGTTTACTATCTCCGTAACTCTTGAAAAATAAGTTTACATTATTCCACTTTCATCCATAAATAAATTCTTAAAATTTCTTCGAAAAATTTAAAGTTTAATCATCAACAACTTAAAGTTCTTATAGTTTGTTACAGTAGAAATTTGAGAAAAATATAAGCATCTCTTTTGTGACCTTTTTTACGTCATAACCTCCTTCAATAATCTCCCATAAATCTTAATATCTAAATCAAGTTTTTATTTTCCTACTCCATGTCGAATAAGCATCTCCTCTAAAAATTGAGACGAAATGACAAAGATCCCATGACAACACTTGCACTATCGCTTTTTATCACACACACAAAAAAAAATATTATCTCAAGAAAAAAAATAGAGATAAAAAGTCAAACACCAATAAAAATAGAGAATAAATTAAAATATACTTTGCACCCCATCTGTTGTTGTTGTTGCTCCCCTCTTAATCTGATTTGTGACCACCCATCAGAAGAGACCACACCTTTATTTATAGTCTAGATTCATGATAATTACATATATTAGGACTCATCACAAATTTATATAAAATAGGTATCCTAAATAAATTAAACTCTCTCATCTACATATCTCCTAAACAAATAAAACATATATTAGCTAGCATTATCTTTAATGCTTGATAGATGTTGTGTGCCTTCAAAGCCTTGCTGTCTTCCCTTGTCGTGTATGGTTTCATTTCCTCCACAAGCACCAACTTTTCTACTTGTTAGCCGCTGCCTGCAGCTGCTGCTCCTCCTCCTACCTCGATGGCCATGAATGATCATGGAGAAGAGAAGGCATACTGCGATTGCCACCCCACGGAGTCGGTGGTAGGGATATGTGCTCTTTGTTTGAAGGAGAGGCTTCTTGTGTTGGCCTCGGAGCAACGCCACCATCCCCTCCCCAGGAAGACAAACAGGTCCTTCAGAGTCCTGAGGAGGAAACGCATCATAAGGCTTCCTAAAGTCTTTGCTCTCGGCCCAGTCCTTAATCTCCTCGAGCTGCGATACCAGAGAACCAAGGATGACTCCGATGACGAAGGATCCATTGCCAGCCACGAAGGTACTCCTCTCTACTGTTGTCCGGTTCATGGCGAAGCTCATCGGTAGGTGACGATCCATCTTGCAACAACTTATGATCGCCCGAATTGATCATGGTTTCATGCCTTGTTAGATTCGTTCATAACAGTGAAGTTTGATGATGACGGGCATGCTTCGTGGGATAGCGAGGGCGCCCACAACACAGCGGAGATCGATGAGAGCAGAAGAATGGAGGAGCAGATCGAGCACGACAACGCTCTCAAGTGGAAGAAGCGGATCGGGCAACTCCTTCGCGTGGCGCGGTGGAAAAGGCCGGACGGCGATTTGCACGGAGGAGCGAAGGGGAGGAGGGTTTGGATGAGGAGCCTGACGAGGAGGAGGTCAACCAACGCATACTGAAGCGTGTGAAGAGTGGGAGAAGAGACTCCCTGTTTCCGTCTCTCTCGGCTTGATGATGTGTTCTCCAGCTCAAGAGTGTTGTGTGTGTGCGCGTGTGGATGTGAGTGATTTGTGTTGGCTGTGTTTTCTCGAACGACCGCAACCTGTTCGACCCCGTCCTCCTCTGTTTCTGCTCGTCCCACTACAGCACTTCATGCATGCATGTCTGTGGTCTCTGACACAGTGAGTCCGAGTACTACGTGGCCCGACTGCACAAAAGTTCTGCATCTTTTGGAAGATCAAAAAAAGCTTGGACATCATGCAAGCAATCATGGATCTCATATATATATATATATATATATATATATATATATATATAGTTAGAAGTTGTAGAATAATTACTATCAAGCAAGGAGATACACAAGATGGACTGTCCTACAATATATGAATAAAAATTATATATACCTAATTTAGTTATTGATTTGTTTAATAACTGTGATGATGAAAAATTCATGGAGTCGATCTTATTGTTGTTGTTTCACTTCAATCAACATAATTAAGCAAGTCACTGTTGGTTGATGATGCGATCAAACCGAATGAACTTTTTGTTTCAAAATACATAGTTGATTAGGCTCTCCACTGATACTACTGTCAAGAGTTATGGTATTGTGTCTTCAGTGTTACACTTGATTACTTTAAAACTGACGTTTTAGTTCCTGCAATAACGTTTGGTAACCAATGAGCGAGCCTATAGAATTAAGCAGTGCTAATAAAAATTGAAGATTTATTATATCCCTATTATTTCAAGTGGATTTGCTTTAGAGTAAATATACTTAAGAGATCAAATTAGAGTCATGAAAATAATCTTTTTTTTAAAATTTATATTTAAATACAATGCTGAGTACATCGACCGTATTGACAAAAAGTCTTGCAGATAGATAAGAAGAAAAGAGATTGGGAAGGCGTTTGGATTTCCGGGATTCTAATAGATGATCTATAAATGCTATGGGATGACACATTAATGAGCAATAGACGGATGAGCCAATCCAGATCACTCGATTGTTCTTGAGCTGTCGAGGACATTAGTTTCTGGTCACATAAAATTTCATGGCTGATGAAGAATTCAGATAGTTTGAGGATGGTGTGTTCTCAAGCTCATATACCTTTTCCTCAATGGCTCGATTGATTCATGGTTTCCCCACCTAAACCTCATTATATGGGGGATGAATCCCAGTGGCCACTCAAGCCTTTATAATGATAACTATTCATGCATATGAACTCTAATCAATAAATATAAAAATATTTCTCTTATCAACATAATTGAACTTTCCCCATCCACATGGTTATAAGGCAAATGCTAACTTAATAATCAAAATGTTCTGATCGAGAATACATTCGTCAGAGAATTTTGATAATAAAACATTCTTAGACTTCACGAGAATTCCCCTCCTATGATCATATTGTCCAACGAGTAGATAAAACCTCTCTACTTTGACTCATAGATCACACCCCCACAAGGTGTGGTTCTCATTCCTACTCAAAACATCATTTGATAAATAGACCAGATTGAATTAATTTTACCCAGTGGAATGGATGATCAAAATTAACAATAATAAATTTGATGTTTGAGAGACATATAGTTATGGTAGAAAAGAACACACGAGATCAAATTTATATGGTAAATGATGCTTTAATAATGCATTTAGAACCTGATGATTGTTCTCTCATGTGTGATCATGAACCCAGGCAGTTTACAAGAGTTCAGTAGGAGCTAAATGTTAGCTTCATGTTGTCATGGAAGCACCAAGTACTAGACTGAGAACTTTGGTAACAAGTGTGAATCCTTGTTAGAGGAGAAAAAGAAAAAAAAAAAATGCAACATAAGTCATTCTTGCAAAATGAAAATAGCAAAAGCTTATATAACCTGGGTGATGGCCAGAGAAGCATGACACAGCCAATAGAAATGGTTGGCAATGGTGAATCCCATGAACTTTGACAGTTCCTTGCACAAAGAGGAAGGCTGGGATCCATAACTAATAGTGAATATTGAATCCATCTATGTTAAACTTGAACACCCACTGCCATTCTTGATAAAGGTCACAACTTTGCAGTCATATTAAAATAATGTCAAACAGACAGAAATAATAAAGAACATCAGCCACTTCCACCATATTATCAACACATTTCACAGCTTTCTCCAATGCTGGCTGACATTAACAAACCAATTAAGATTTTCATGCCTTCTGTCAAGTAATTATCAAAATTTAGCGATGACTAAGATTAAGCAAAAGCATAACACATTATTAAACTCAGAAACGATTTGATTAGACCCAGATTTATTGAATAATCATACAAATTCATGTGGTTCATAGTTGTTCCTGAAAGAGGATGACCGAGTTATTTCCAGCAAAATCCCTAGGCCATCGTAGCAGAACAAAACACATTATTAAAAATAAGGACTCGACATCGAAACGTGTCAGACAAATAACAGTATGATCACAAAAATTTAAAAGTAGCATGCAGGACCGCAAGGAACATGGCACCAACCGTATCTTAATCTGCCCGAGATTGACCAGCTCGAGAAGACAGAATGATGCCAACGATGAGACCATATAGTGCAAGAGCTTCCGCGAAAATTAGAATAAGAATCATGCCCACAAAAAGTTTTGGCTGCTGAGCGTTGGCCCTGCAGTAGACATATGCTCGTAATGTCATATGGCACAAAATAAATCTAGTTTTACATAATATATAACCAAATTAACGTGCACCATTTGGAATGATTAGTTTCAAACTAGACATTGTATCTATGCAGCCATGATTTGCCAGTGCCACTGGTACCAGACACAGGAGTCCCCCAACATTTGTGACTATGAGCAAACAAGTGTGAGCAAGTGTTTTCCTCACCTCATCTCATCCTATCCCCACTCCTCATATCTACCACTTTCAATGCTCATCCTGGCTTTGACACAGATTGGACATGAAGATTCCCAAAAATATAAAACTAACTCATGCTAGATCTGGTCTGTCTTCTTATCTCCCATGATAGTTTGCATTTATTTGTTGATTTCTTGGTTAAGAAATAAGATATCAAGTGAACGTTAAAATACATTCTGAATCCATTAATACATACACATTATTTCCTATACTTGACATGATATTTAACTATCAAAAACAGACATTCAAAACTGGGGCAGCTATCTGAAAATTAATTACTACATCAATTCGTTAATAGATGGACCCAAATTTAACATTTATTTGTGTCATCTTATTTCTGAGCAAACAATAAAATAACATTTGACCTGATATGTATCGGCTGGTATTTGCCAAGGGTCAATACCAAACCATAGAAGACGGTACCAGTTGTTTCTATTTAAGTTTCCCTTTTTCCCAATGAAACCAGACGGTAAAAGTTGGTAACCTCTTAATATACCGGCGCTGCACTAATGCCACTGGTTGAAGTGAGATAGAAGTTAAAAAAAACAAAAGAAATTACTGGTCATTCTAAAAAAGATAATACCTGCACTGTTTTTGATGTACAATACTACCAAGTCAAAACCTTATGGATACCCAAACCTACTTACAGTTCATTATGTCATGTTTGAGCTGATTTCACATGAAGATGGTAGGTATTACTTGGCAGCATGTGTATAGAGAGATTCCAGTCTTGGAACTGTTAAATTGTGGATAGCAGGGTATGTCTAAATTGAACAATAACTTAGGTAGTGCTTTTCAGAAGGTCCACAACTCTTCATGTTGCACGATGCCACGATGACACAAAGGAGAAACCAAAATAAATGGGAAATATCCAAGAATCACACAAGCATCTGCATCGTAAACAATAGTAGATATCCACACTTTTGACTTAGAGGGTGCGAAAAAGTTGAGCAAAGATACATGCACCACCTGCACACAAATTTCAGAACAATTTAAATGATGTGAGGTCACGACCCAAGCCTGATGAGCTAACTGATCTATCAACTTACCCAAACCACTGGCCAAAAACCTTAGGTTGAAGTTGATAGTAGTACACTCATCAAACCCTTATAAGTCCATCTTAGTCTTGTCCATTTCCAATGTAGGACTAATCAGGAGTGTTACAATCTCCTCCATTCAAGGGCTTAACGGCCTTGTCAAGGCTCACATAGCCCAGATCGAACCCTAGCATGGTGCATATGAGGCATAGCCCAATGGTGGCACTACGTTGTGACAAGTCGTCTAATTCCATCCACGGATAGCCATTTTCTACTTGAGCCCCCTCACCATGCCCAAATACTAGATTGGCTCTGATATCAAATGTCATGACTTGGGTTTGATGGGCTAATTGACCTATCAACTTCATATGACCTAAACCACTAGCAAAAATGCTTAAGCTAAAATTGACAGAAGTACACTCATCGTATCCTTATAAATCAATCTTAATATTGCCCATTTGTCATGTGGGACTTATCAGGGAGTTACAAGCAAGCTTTATTCTTGATTGATAAGAATTAATATATATGATCACCATGTAGTAAAAAAGATTCATTTATTGTTAAGCATTTTTTTATATAAAAGTTACCCTTATTACTCTGTTATTCTTCTTCATCGATATCATATTCTTACATAATACAAACCTTTTATTTGGTAAACAATACTTAATGATTCAACATATTGTTATATGCTTTCCTTTGAAGTCTCCTTATCCTCTATCGAGCATTTGTGCTAAAAAAAGAACAAGGTACAATTATTGCTAGTGCCTAATCTGATATTTGGAGTAAGGGTTTAAGATGATTGAAGGCTATGATGATATATTTGGTCATTGGTCCTTGTTGTAAGAGACATATGAAATGTTTAAACAAATATATAAAAAACATAGAGAACATGATATTCTCGAGATATTAACTAGGTCAGATCAAGGTGCGACAGATGGTCTAATAAATAAGAGACAAGGAGGACTGGGATCTGGTGCAGGATATGGCGTGACAACCTTAAGTGGTTCATGACATGTGTATGAGCCAACTTGACCATCATTGTTAAAATTTCATGAAAAATATCATGTAGCTCTTTCAGAAGAGCAGAAAAGAGTAAAAGAAGGAGAGCATATATTTATTTGCAGTTAAAATTAATAGTCAAACTAATGATGACAGTGTAACATCTTCATCTAATTTGGAAGACATTTAATGGAACAGCAAATCAAATCAATGCGAAGCCAAGCCAGCAGGATAAAAGAGCAACTTTGATCCCTAAAAGCAAACCCCCAAACAATTCAGTTACCAAATGGGAAATAAGTACCATCTAATTGATATTAGTCTATACAACCAATCCAAAAATAAGGAGACCAAACCGAATCAGCAAAGAGTTACCTGACTCCGGCATCCCCAACGATCCCAATCGCCATCCCGGCAGAAAGGCCAGCGAGGCCACAAGCAAGCCCCGAGGAGAGGTGCGCGTACCCATCGAAGAGGTAATACGACTTGGCCTTGGGGTTAATGCCTGTGCTAATGATCACCGCAATGATCAAGCCATAGATCCCGAGCACTCCCGCCATAACAACGGGCACGATAGACTTCATCACAAGCTCCGGCCGCATCACTCCCATCGAGGCCACCCCGACTCCACTCTTCGCCGTTCCGTACGCCGCCCCCATGCCTCCATGCAACAAAACCCCCGAATCAGAGACAAACCTTTCGGATCAAAGAGCGGCAACAAAACAACATGAGCCCTAGAAAAGCATGGATCTCGAGAGAGTACAGGAGAACACGAGCGCAGCGGCGGCACCGAGGAACCCGAAGAAGGGGGCAGTCTCATCGCCACTGAATGTCGACATCGTCACGCCGATCTGATTGCCCTAGACCTTCGGAAAGAAGATGATCGAGGGAGAGATTAGGAAACAATTGGGGATGCGGGAGTCGGCAACAAATCGTGCCCTTTTGGGGATGGGAAGAACTTTGGTAGATTCTTATCTTATAATAGCCATTGCTTTAGGATAATTTACATGATTTACCAACCGAAGGGAAGAGGGTTTGTTGACATGATTGGGATATTATTGGAAAGCAAACTTTTGCCGGTTCCTCTTCAAGATGTGCAGACATGTACGTGGGGGGATTACGTTCGATCGTGGCAGGTGGTCTTGAGATAGATCGATTTATCTTCTAATATCATTTTATTTTCTCGTGGCCCACTCAGGATATTTTTCTTTTTAAAATAAAAAATTATTTATATTAGTGATATGAGATATCCTGACATTTTATTTCACGAGGCGTTGGGATGTTATGATCTAGCCAACTTGACATCTCGAGCTAACTAATTTATGTGAATTTAGGATAAAACAACCGTCTATATTCCATACAGATAGCCCTCGTAATAAGTACGAGACGATATAATCTCGAGAAGCGAGGAGCAACGTCGAATTGCTCATGCGATGTAGGTGTCAAGCGTACGGATCAACCGAATGAGGCGTTGGCAGACATTAAACACTCGTGTATGGTGATGCTAATGATCATTTAGCAATAATATACATTAGCACAAAGGAATATGTATAAAAGCCATCGCTAGGAACAATACTGGAGAGAGAGTGGGACCTCTTATACTACTATCACACGATATCTCTCCCAATTTCAGTTCGTACTAACTTAACCATCGGAGGGTCGAGTCGAAAAATCTCTCACGTCGAACTTTGACCTGTTGTGTAGGTTTCCGACAATCAAGAGGAAGGGACGACTTTGAGTCACGTCTCTAGAAGTCGCTCGAGCAATCTCCTGGTCATATCTTTCATAGGCTCCCCTCAACTCGAGTGCAGTGTTGGCAATCTTGCGCACTCGGATCGGACCAGACTATGCTGACACCTCAACCACAGCATAAGGAACGACAACAATTAGAAAAAGACCTCTACATCGAAAACCAAAACATTGGATAATTGCATAGACAAATTGTCAAAGAATCAAATTTAAGAACTCTGGTTGGATCATTTATGAGATTCAGCTATACCATTATGGTTGCATCAGATGCTGCAAGTGCTTGAGCTGATGAGCATTGTATTAATCATGTTAATGAGATGTTTGGATTCAGCTACACCGACTGGAGTGAATAAAGTGGACATGAACTATGTTTCAATCTCTTGTCCTAAACAAAAAGAGTATTTATACTCATCAAATCCTCAGAACTTCGATCTCTTTTTATCTCAAGATACTGATAGAGAGTTTGATCTCAAGGAACAGAACAGTCTTGAGACTTAACATATTAACTAAGAGACTTAAATTGCTCTACATGAAAACAAAGTAGCAGGACAAGAAACTGGACCAGCCACAATATCAATCCCATGCTCTTGCACCTCCTCTCTGTATGCAAATTCACAGAGCCTTTTCTTGCTCCCTAGCCACTGAAGTTGAAAGGACGGAAAGGCTGCGGTTTAAAAATGTCAGTGCAGATTCGCAGTCCAAAATTATTTTTGTGATAGATGAAGGCTCCTCGGTTGTTGGTAGAGATCCAATGGACATGGCTGCATATGAATCCCGAACGCTTCTCAAGTTTCCCAAAAACTGCATTGCAACATGTGAAAGCCAAATGCTAAGGGAACATATTTGAGTTGTGAAATGAAAAGACAATTTAAGGATATTTTAGGATCAAAATTATTTTCTGAAAATTGGATAGAGTGAACATATTCATCAAAGGATGCAAACCAGACAAACAGAAAATTAAAATTCTTCCTTAAGTGCTTGGCTTAGTGAAAGTGGAACAACAATTGCATTACTATACACCATTATCCGTACAATGCCAACAAAGAAAAAGAAGAGAACAAGCACTTATCAAAAGTTGATTCACCATTGATAATTCTCTGAATTGGACAAAAGTACATTAAAACAAGTATCCAGGTCATCACATTAATTCATTTAGTGTCATCATATTTATCATATTAATAAACACTATTTTCTTCTATTTTCTTTCACTTAAAACTCTCCTAATACACCTTTTGCTTGTATTACACACCTCATATAATCTCTGTGCAGTATTTGTAACACTAAATGGATTTAGTGGGGATAAAAGGAGACTTAACTGGGAGTAATTCAAAAAAAGATAGCCTTTTGCATGAAATCGACCAAATAAGATGGCTAAACTATAAAATTTTGGATTTTGGTAGACAGCAAAAAATTTAACATACCTTCAGAAGTGTATTATATGCCTCCAAAAGGCGGTTAGCAGCAGGGCCAAACCCATATAACTGTGGCACTTCCATCATGTGTGTCCAAGGACGGATTTCCTGTATTATTCAGATCTAATAAGTAAACAAATTATGAAGTTATTGATATTCTGGCATTTATATTTATAACATTTTATAGCAGATAACAGTTATATGATGAAGTGCTTTGATAGACAGACAATAGACATGTCAAAGAAACCAAGACAAATGGGTCTCAATGTCACACAAGCTTTCCATGGTGAGTTCAAAATTTAAGATAAAAAGCTGTTTCCAATATACTCGACATTGCCAACTTCTTTTGTTTTTAACCCTTGAGTTAGCTGTTTTTGAAACCAACAACAAAAAAAGAAAGTAAAAAAAACTCTCCAAGAGAAAAATGTCAGAGAAGAGCTTGATATTACCTTTGTATAAATCAAACTGAAGGACTTCACAGTTTCAAGAAAAGACTCCAAATGTGACCTCAACTTCAGTTCTACCTCTGTATAGTCTTCATTAGGATTGTAATCATACTGTGTAACATCCATAAGAACCAATTTTAGTAAACAGGAACAAGCTGAAGAGACTAATGAAACCAACAAGTTTAGGTTTCACCAAGTACAAGTACAAACAGTAATGTATTATTTTGTCAAAAAATTTACTCATAGAAATCTGATGTTTCATCCAAAAACACATCCTTAAGCATCAATAGCAAATTTATCTGGAATATGATTATGTACCAGAGTTCAAATAAGTGTAGAAATTTCAAATATTGAATATCGAAGTTTACGTTGTTGTTTCATGATGTTTCTAGCAAAAGAAAATTCAAAAGTTCCCCATCTTCCCCAACAATAAAAAAGAAAATAAACACATAAAAAGAAGAAAGAAAAATTGCACATTTCTCTATAATATATATTATGTTAAAAATAAGTAAAATTGTAATGGTATATGCTTTGAGCATACCTTAGATGCTAAATCCTGGACCATCTGTTGCAAATTTGATAGTTTCTTTGAATATTCAGAGAGTTTTCGCTCCAGTTCAGATATATCTGGTCTGCAAAGTGAGTGTGTTCTCTATGAGAATTATTAAGGGTAGCGAAACGTTTCATCACGCAGGAGGCACTTTCCTTTTCACATGTATAAGCTGAAGCAGGAAAAAATAAAAATAGAAGAAGTTATCACCTACAGTAGCCATTTAATTTATAAACACAGACAGGTAAAGAAAGAAGAAATGGGTGATACTGATAACATATACATGAATACCAAGAAATAATCTCTTTCCAGATAAGAGAATTGAACTAAAAACTTCTATCTGCAGTTTGTTCAGCAAGCATTAGGTCAGCCACCCAAAATTTCAAAGCCACTTGTTGACCAAGTTAACCAAGAAATTTTCATTTCTAGGAGCTCGATAAAAAACAACATTTGAGATAATATATGTCCCCAAGCAGCAAACCATTGATACAAGTCATACAAAAAATCATTGAGATAAAAACCCAATACATACCTGAGTAAGACAGGACATAGAAACAGTGAAAATGAAGTAGATAAATAAGTTTAGATATCAAGAAATGGCACTAAAGTGAAGTAATGAAACATATACTTATAGGTCAAAAAGTATTCAACAATTTTTGGATGATAAAAAAACAAGGTGACATCTACTGCAAGTTGCTAATAACTAATTTTGATATGCAAATCTGCCAACTGAATTGACAAAGCTTGTTTTTCTGAGGCAAACTGAATTTGCAAAGTTTATCATAAGCACGGACATATAAAATCAATACTACAAATGTGATTGTCTTGTATAATTTAGATACTTACATCAAGTTTGTCTAACAATCAGATTTCACATGGTTTCAGGCTTCAGCACAGAAGAACCATGGATGCTTAACAATGAATAAACAATATAAATAACCATATGCCGAAAAGAAATGGAATTATTCAGGATATACTCATAGAACATCGTGCTCATTTTTTCTTGGCTTTCTTATTAATATGTTAGTGGCAGTATATCAACTCCAGTATTATGGATTTCAATGGGTCAAAATCTTGTTTAATACGTACAAGGGATAAACAGACTGAATCTGCACATCAGCTGGAAAAAGTTTCAACTCTTCTGAAAATATTTGAGCTTGTTTCTCTGCAATTGAATCTACCAACTGCATATCCTTTGCCAGTTGCTCATCAACACTGCTAAAAAGAAAAAGTGCATCCAAAATTAGGGAGTGGAATATATTGGCATATCAAGTTCTAATAGCATGCTATGTTTCCTATTAAGTGAAGAGCTAACATATAATAGGTGCACAGATACAAGGATAAATTTCTTTGAAAATCAAAACACTATTCGAACCTCCACTCCGGAGTATCAGCATATTGGCTTGCTTCAACAAGATCTACGATTAGATGAAGCATTTCAACACGGTCCTCATAGCTGCCTTTCCCCTGAAACCAGCAGAACATAATAACTCAACTACTCAAGAATGTCTTAAATCAGAATTAAAACAAAAACCTCAAAGAGCAATTCAGATTAACATCGTATGAACATGACAACAATTCATTTGGAACAAATAAATAAGCTGTCACATGACAACTTAACTTGGTATCACAAGAGATGCAGTATGATTCTAACATGGCTATGTGTCATTACATCAACTCTTCCAGTGCAAGTTCTTGACCTTACTCTGTTGTGCCTATTGCATTAAAGAAAGTTGTCAAACTTCAATCACATGTATTTTCATTCATATCTACTTGAAAGCATCAAGATTCTTGGTGCCAGCAGGAGCCTGACTGAAATATTACATGGTAACTTCTATGCACATGATTAGCCAAGGTTGTGGGAGCACAAAAAAAGAGCAACCTATTTGCACCACTCAATTCTCAAGCAGCTATCATTATACAAGAAGATTTTAATTTATAAATTCACTCACTTGGATGGCTTCAGTGTCAACTGAGGATGTAATGCCCAAGAAGCTTGCTATCTCAGCCAAGTCTGGAAATAGTAAATTCCGATTCACATGTGTCTTTAACATAGTCAATTGCATGGTCATGCATGTGCAAAGAATAGCAACTACATTAATTGCAAGCAAAGAAAAAGCAGTGTGCTCCTTGAGACAGTTCTATAATAAAAAAAATTATATACTCTTGTTAGCAAAATCTCTGGCAACAAAGCACAACAATGAAACCTATTATGAGATGTCAGCTGTAAAGCAGCTCAGCTAGTCTGAAGCAAACAGAGAAGCATGCTGTTAAATGTTCTATATATTGTAATGTAATATAAATGTTTCATTACAAGGTTGTAATTCACCGAACATTTTTCCGGTGACTATCTTTGTCATCGACTACCTCAATGAGCTGAAGCCATCAGACGATCTTTACATGGTTTCTTTTCTATTTAAAGAAATGTTGCGTGGACAAAGACACCAAAAAGGACAGTCTCCAATTTAGGTGAGGTGAACTGATGAAGATACAAAAAGTACCTATAATAATAATAATTAAAGAAAAAAATTGATACCTTGCATAGCTGTGAAGATGTAAACTATTGAACTCTACACTCATAAGAGAGAATTATAGACTTCTTATACTGTTATGTCAGTTGATATTGGAATAGTCTAGTTAAAGGTCTGAGGAGTGTCCAGTGCATCTTGTGGGTTTGGATGCAACAGTGCACTTAGCACTGTTTCCAAGTGATGTTTTCTCAGATTTATAAGTCTACTGAATGTTATTACTTGGATAAACATGCTTTTCACCTTGGTAATGCTTGTTTAATCTACTGCTCAAATCAATCTTATTTCTTTCATCTACAATCCCAGTTAATTCTGTATGGCAGCTAAAGTGTTGATTGCCAAATTTTGGAAGATAAAATTCTTTTACCTATTATGATTATCTCTGGCAAATAGTCATAACTATAATTCCTCTCACCCCTCACATTCTTTGATATAGCATCTAAGTAAGGTTTTAAATCCCTTTCTTCCTTTTTCAATTTGCTACTGGATTAGAACCATTATACAAAACCTTGAAAGATATGTCTATACAAGAATGATGACAGCTGGCAGACCAGACATCTTTTTTTTCGGGGGCAGACCAGACATTTAATGCGTCAAACTTCTTTAAAATAGTATTCAGACACTTATGAGATTACTTCACATTATAATGCTCAATCAAATCGTAAGATAAAGGAACCAGAAGAGATGAATAACAAGAGAGAGTAGAAGTGGTAGCGAGAAAATGGTATTTGGGTGTTAAATAGAACTTTACATTTTTTCATTTTGCAACAAGAGACACTCTTTTCTATTAACAGCAGCATTATATAACTTGCATTGCAATGCTTCACAATTATCAGACAAGGTGCCAAGGAAAAATGTATAAATACGGAATATTGAAATCTAGTTATTTTGTGAAAATTTGCTTTCACAACTGGAACAATTTTGAAGTCATGCTTCCATGGTGATAGATGCTATGTTATGAATGATCAGCATTCTACAAAACAAAGGGAGGAACTTGAATTTATGAAGAAGAATAACTCATCAATATAATAAAAGAGTAATACTCACGTTGAATTCGAGTATTCTCCTCATCCCTGTCCATGCTATTTCGTTGCCAGTTCTGATGAGTAAACGGCGACCTGTCACCCAAAAGCCTACCAAGAAACAGACTCTCATTTGATGGTACCAATGTAGGTAGATTTCACAAAGGCAAAAACAATAAATATCAATTCGAAGAAAAAAAAGTGATATTTTGGGAAAAAGAGGTAAACGATGAGAAATATATCCAAAGAAAACAATGAAGGTTAGATAAAGATTGATAACGTTGTACACTTCAGGTTTCAATCGCAAGAAGAGCAACTTAGGCCTAATAAATATTTTTCATTTGAGAACCTCGAACCGATGTCCAAACGACGAGGAAGGAAATCGAGAACGAATTACAGATTTCTGTCAAGGTTCATCAAGCTTTGAAATTTAATTCTCCAAACCTCTAAAATAAGTCAGAATACGGACCAATGCCGGGATCCACATCCAACTAGAAAAGCTAAAGAAGTCCGGAACTTGGGAACGGGGCGGTAGAATCGAAGAGGAAGGCGAGCGGAAGAGGTTCGATTGGCACCTGAAGAAGAGCCATTCCAGGAGGGCGTATCGCTCGACTCCGGCGAAGAGAAGGGACTGGGCGGGGGCGTTGGGTCGCGGGTAACTAATCAGCTCCAGTTTCCTCTGGATCTCCTCCATCTGCCTCGACGCCATCTCGCTATAGGAGAGCCTCTCGCCAAGCTGCGTGCGGTCTCGAGACCGGAGAAAGACGGAGAGGGGTTCGAATTCGAAATGGCGTTGCGAGCAAATCATTCTGATTACTTGAGCGAATGTGATCACTAAATCACCAATCAAATTTCTGCACGACTCTCAAAGCTCGATGGAACAGGCTGTCCATTAAATGGACGGCCTGCCCTTGACCTTACACAAATCTCAAAGATTTGAGTGGGTTCGATGTAAAGGTCTTCCACCTCTACACCAAGCGACCTATTTATGTCATATAATTTATTTTGCAGTTCCTCTTACCTTTATTTGTATCAAATATAATTTACATGAACTTTTAGACTTTTCTTCTAAAAAAAAAAAAAAGGGGATGAAACTCCCTAGTTTAATACACTGAGTTACTATAAATTTGATTGAACTTAAGGAGTTGCTAAGCAATGAATCGCGGAAAGAAGAAATGAGTTTCCTTGGTGGTAATTAACATCATTAGTTTAATAAAAAATCATGCAAAACAACAGTAGTGGGATTATAATCTTCATACAATTTCCTCAATTTGCTGCTTAATAAAGATTCTGTATAACAATGACACGAGTTGTTCAAATTCATTAGACAACTTCTATTACATACAAGATTGACATATACAGCACAAGAATTTTTTTTTTTTTTTTTTTTTGTGCACTTACTCTATAATGTACACTTTTAACTTAGATTCTATGAGACTAATTCTCTACTTGGGCATGAAAATTTTTGATGTCCAGCTGAGGAGATCGATGACTATGGTGGATTACTTTTTGTACAATTGGACAGAGCTGAAGAGATTTCCAAGTTTTCTGGAGAAATGTGAGGACTTAGTATCTGAGATTCCCCTCTGAAAGCCAGTAGATCTCCATGTAACTCTGGTTTGGCTGTTTCAAGCATGAAATTGTCAAAATTTGATAATATTTTTAACTGTTGGTTAAGAGAGAGTATCGTTTTTTGGCACGCCACAAGCTTCCCAGCAGCTAGTTCCATCTCTTTCTCCTGTGAACAAATCAAGAATGTTCATCAAACAATCAAGAAGTAATAGCAATTTTTATGCTTTAACAATGCACAATTTGCGGTGAAAAAAAATCTTCAGGTAATAAATATGTGAAGTCTGAACATCCAGGCTTTCAGATCTAGCAAAAAGGGAGAAAATTAAAATAAATGCAGCTAAATTTACCTGTCGAATCAACAACACTCTGTTTGAGCTTCCAGATAAATGGAATTCAGCTGCTTTCTGCTTGCTAGAAAGTTCATGCTCCAAGCTATGACACTTTGCAGCAAAGTCTGCAGATGTTGCCCTCTCCTCTTCAATTTGTTTTCCTAATGTGGTCATCTTCTCCTGGAGGTTCCCATTTTCTACATGTGCCAACTCAAGTTGCACCAACAATTCCTTTCTCCTTGTCCCTGTGGCCTCTATATTTGCTGCAAGTGCTGAGGACAATGCTCTCTCTTCCTCAAGTTTCCCTTCCAATGTATTAACCTTCTCCTGTAAATTTCCTACTTCCAAATGTTCAGCAGTAAGTTGACACTCCAGTAGGATTTTTTGTGCATTGATAACTTCCATGTTTTGACATTTGGATAAAAGTTCTGCTGAAAATGCCTTTTCCCCCTCCAGCTTCCTTTCAAATGATTTAACCCTGTCATGTAGCTTGTGAAGTTCCAAATTTGCTGACTCAAGCTGACACTCTAATTCTTCTTTCTTTCGCTTCAGCACATCCATCTTCCAACATCTAGATGCCAGTTCTGTGGACAAAATTTTCTCTTCTCTAAGTTTTTCTTCTAGCCAATTAATTTTGCTCTTAAACTCTGCAATTTGACCACATGCTGATTCAAGCTCCAGTTCCGTCTTGTTCCTCTTAGCTTCTGTTGCTTCCATATCTTGGCACCTTACTTTCAATTTAGCAGACAACTTCTTCTCTTCCTCAAATTTCCTATCTAATAGGTTCACTCTCTCTTGTAAATTTGCACTTTCTGCAAGTGCTGATTCAAGCTGAAATTCCAGTCTATTTTTCTTTCCCTCTGCTGCTTCTACTTCTATCTCAAGAACATGCTTTTCCTCATTAACCAATTTGAGCTGCCTTTGCAACTCAACCAACTGACCTTCAGCTGCTACCAGCTGATCACATGTGTTCTTCATCTGATTGTTCATTACAGTAAAAGAACTTTCCATTTCAACTTTCTCAGAGTTCATCTTTTCAATCATCTCTTCTAACTCAGAATTATGCAGACGGATAGTCTGAAGTTCTTTTCTTGAAGAGCTGTTTCTGCTCACGCTATGTTCCGAATCAGCATCACGCTCAATGCTATCACTTACATGGTCACCCTCAGGCAAGGCAACAAGTCTTTCCATCTCAAGGAAATCATCCATCAGGTCAATTTCTACAGAATTGGTGAGACTTCTCACATGAGCCTTTTCCTTTCTGAACTGATCGAGCTCCATGATTGGAGCGGATGCCCATGAATCTGAACAACTTTGTTCGATATCCAGATTTAACAACCTTTCCCCCGCATCTGACTGGCTATCAGTGACAGACTCAACATATTGAGAGTTAGAAATGAGATTATGCTCATTAGCTAACAATGACTTACGTGCTGCAGCTTGCAGCCTACGACACTCAGATTCAAGCTTAGCTACTTTCTTTATGCTGCTCAAATGTTGCTTACTAGCTGTTTCTGCTGTTCTAGTGCTGAACTCCAATTCTGATGCTCTGATTTGGAGATCCCGAGTAAGTGTAGCAATTTCAGCTTTAAGAGAAAAATTTTCTTCCTTGAGAGCTTTAATTGTTGAGTGAAGCTCATGGTCAAAGGAGGTGGTGATCTCTGCTTTAGCTTGCAGCTGGGCTTGTAGCTCATTCAGCCGTATCTCAAGATCAGTTTTTTCAGATTCCCAATCATGGATCTTTTGGATGATAGCATCATGGACTTTCTGCTCTTGCTCTTCTCTTGTTAGCCGGAGCTGCCTGATACATTCCTTCAGGGCAGCATCCAGATGAACAACCCTATCTTCAAGGGTTGAGTTCTTTTCTGATGAATCCTTAAGCTGCTTCTTCAGAAACAGCACTTTCTTTTCTGCATTTTCCCACACTGGCAAGAAAGGCATAGAATTTCACCATGTAAGCAACAAACAGACGACATTAAATAAACTAACAAAAATTCTATCTAGTTCTCATGCAGCAAACAACTCTACATGCTAGGTATTCCTATCTAACTATTTTTGCACTATAAATGTGTACCTTGTTCTGGTGTACACACAGCAGCATAGCTTTTAGAAAATTACCAGAAATCTGATCTTGATAATTTGAAAGTAACTTTGAGGTGCCTTTAAACTAATGAACATGTAAAAAATAACAATGAACATAATGCAAGTTGTAAAGTTTAGAGGTGATAGTCCAGAGAAGAAAACAAAGAAGTTAATTTCATTTTATCACATTCAATTGCATTTTGTAGATAATTTATCTATCTATTGGTGAGACATATCCACTTAGGTCTAGTTTCTACAGTTGACATTGTGTTATTTTCCAAATCATGTTCTCCAAGTTGTGCCACATTCTGTTATCATATCCATATTCATGTATAAAAGAATTTTGAATTGTAATCTACTCACCACCAGATACAATAATTGCATCTAAGCAAACATTTAAGTAATTCAGTATTTTACCATTCAAAGTAGACACTGGTAATTGGATTTTAGTGACTATATAGATATGTAGAACAAAAATAAAATAGCAAAATATTAACATAATGACGAAAGTGAGCTATACAGAGGTTACAATTTAGCAATTGTTTCTATTGTATCACATGCAGAATATTTAAGTACTGAAAAATCTACTAGATCAGCATAAATGGTGTTCAATCATGTAGCAAACCTGGGTAGAGTTCTCATCAAGAACCATATTAATCTTGAAGGTACCGATTATAACGAAAGCAATTAAACCACTCAACATCCACTTTAGCATAAGAAACCTTGGTTTTGGCATTCATTTAGATTGTGTATGTGATGTGCTTTCGACAGTTCAAGAACAAAGTGAAAAAACACATAATTTTAGTTTGATCGAGCCTCAAAAGTAATCTCTGTTGGGACGGGCAATTACTTCCCGGGAGCTCAATCCTGCTCGAAGCTTAGCCTTCAAACATGTGGAGCATGTTTGAGTTGATGCACCAAAATATCATGTATTTGCTTATGTCAAAAAAATAAAAAAATTAAGGTGTTTAGATGTTACCCAAAAGAGCTTCTTCTGCAAGTTTCACATGCTGCTTCACCAAATCTTCTTTATCACTAATGTTCAGAAGAGCTGCTGATAGTTTCTCGTTCAAATTTTTTATAGTTTCATTGACCTCATGACTAACATCCTTTGATGAAACCTCTGGTGACTGAGCATGGTTCGGAGAAGAGTTAATTGAGGAAGTCCTCAGTGCCTCCTATTAAATGACAAATGAATTCAGTTACTCAGGCAAGGTGTTAATAATTCTTGAAAAATGCTCAGATATAGAGCAATTTCAACTTCCTGAAATAGTGGGCCAGAAGGAAACCTTTCTTAAGCAGCAACAGGAGATAACTATAAATTAAAACGACGGAATGCATCTCATTAATGGCTTGATCAAATTCACTTAATTGATCACATCATCCCTGAGTTAGATATCTTCCAGTGCTAACATACTTGAAACTTTAGATTACATTCTAAGAATATAGGTTTTACAGTTATCCAAGTCCAGAAATATACAGGTGAATGAACTATCATGGAATATACAACTTAATCATGGAAATTTATTATTTAATCTAGAAAAATAAACTTTCATGTAATTATCACCATATGAAGACAACAAATCATCATTGTTAAGGAGAGAAAACTCGTAAACACAAAGAAGAAAAGAAATGAAAAATCTTAAGAGCATATGGTGGCATGGGAATACAAAAGAAGGTTGCTTGTTTGTTGGAAAATTTGACCATGAACATAGAGACCACAAATAATATAAGGATGCTGTCTGAGTACTAAAACAAAACAGTAAGTAGCTTTGTCAACAGGCAGAAAAATCCACCTAAGAATGACATCATGTTGGAGAAAAAAAAGAAGTTTACGAACACTGCTTTAATGAATCATCTCAGCCAATATGCAAAATTTCTTTCCTGAAGGCAATCAAAGAAAAGGAGTAAAGCGTATGGTCGATGCTAACCACTTGAGGTAGATGACACAAGAATCCAACGGGGTGACACATCTGGTTTTTTCTCAAAAAAAAAAAAAAAAAAAAAACTTTGATGTGTGCTTCGCTCATGTTTTCCTAATCTGAAGCTCTTCCAACGTGCCCACAAATAATATCTTACGCGCATATGAAAGATTTGCACTCAACTAGCGGACAAGGTGAGGAACAAACCGGTTCACAGGAGTGCTTCTCGGAAGAAACCGACCCCGAGCTCTCGGTCTCACCAGGGCTCTTGTCTGAAGACTTCCGCCTCCAGAGCCAACTCCGGCGGTCCATCTGGCAACCTCAAGCCTCCACTTTACCTCGCAGATCATCACCACCAAGCTCCCAAGCGATTAAACCCCTTCAAACAAGCCGAATTGCCAAAAGCAAAGAAACAATGATCAGAAAACTAAAAAGGGAGCAATCGAGCGCCCAAAATCTCACCTTGGGAAGACCGGATGAGGTAAAAGATCAAAATTAAAATTATAAAAAAAAAAAAGGGAAGCATCGAAACAGAGACACCAAGTAAGAGTTCATCGGGTTGGCAGACTGGTGGAAGGCATTTCTACCTCAAGATTGCATTTTTCCTATAGTAATCGATTGATCCAATGATCTAACGTGCACATTACGAACTATAATGGTAGTAAAAAAAGAAAGGCTTTCCTTTACCTGGATGAGAGAAGCCAAGGCGGGGGAGGAAGGGAGGGGGAGATCGAATGGAAGTCCGTCGCTGGGGTGGCGACGCAAAGCGTGGGTGTCCTTCTTGGTAGAAGTGGCCGAACGCTGGTGGCTGGTCTCCGAGGACGGCGTCGGCAGAATTCCCGCCCAGAGGTATCATGGGAGATCGATCTTTGTGCTTCCGATGAAGAAACCATCGCTTAAATAACTCCCTCACTAACTTTTGAACTATTTCACAACAACAATGTCTCACTACCTTTCCACAAGTCAATTAATTTTTATCGTAAAAGAAAGGCATAATTAGACGTTTACACCTCCAAAAGTTGGTAATTTTTTTTTGTGTATTTACTCTAAATTTAATTTTGGCATATATAATTAGCATATTTTGTTTATTTGATAAATTTATTGGCGATGCCAACCAATCTAATCAATATAGATTTTAGTTATTCATTTCATACGAAGTCTTCAAGTCCTTCTTCACCATTTATTTTTACAGCAAAATAGAAACACTCCAAATTTATTTTATTTTTCTTAAAAAAAATATCATTATTATGAAAAAAACAATGGGTATATTAGATGTTCTACACTTGCTTGCGTCTTTTAAACAAAGAAACTATTGTTAACTACCATTACAAATGACTAACGTAAGTATTCTTGATAAATTTTAGTGGCATTTTATTTTTGGAGAATCATAATATTCGAAGTGATATATATGTTATATTAATGTTCATAATAATAATTAAATATATAGATATTATAGATTGAAGAGCCGATACAATTACTGTTGATGGTTCTATAGAGGGACACCTAAAAAGAATTTATTAGAAGACATTAAAAAAATGTTAAATACTCTTAAGTTTACTAAAGATATGACTGTTTACATAATTTAATAATAATAAAAGATCTATATCGTAGATATCAAATAAATAGAATATTTTGACTTTGTAATTATTATATATATAAGTTACTTATTAAAGTTCACACTTTTTCTCACTTTGATAAATTATTCCTCTCTTTTATCATATATCTATCATATACTTATTTTATATTTTTCATTGATTAACTTAGCTGATAAACATCTTGAGCATCGATTGTGATTTTATAATCAATATAAGTCTAAAAAAGATTGATACATAATCTTATCCTTTAAACAAATGAGTTTTAACTAATAATTTGAATTCTAATCATCCAGGCCATGGAGAATTGACCGAATCAAGACTTGATCTTGGAAGTGACATCAACAAAATTGGGATGTGGGAACCTTAAAAATCATTTGAATTAAATTCTTATAATATTGTGAGTTTTTTCTTTTATTTTTGGAAAGAATAATTTATGTCAAATTCAAAGAGTCATCTCATGTTCATGTTAAACAAAAAAGAAATATTTACAAGATTAAAATATGAATGTGTCAAAATATTTTTTTTTTTGATTCCTTTTTATTGTTAAACTTACAAAATTATCAAGTTGAAGTATTTTTTTGATAAATCAATATTGCTAAAGGGAAAAGTTAAAATATTCCCCAAAGTTTCCTACTTACATGTGAAATTGAATTGACTTGCAGACATGATATGATGTTTTACATTCTTCTTCGAATCACTTATTTAAGCCTTTTACTTAATAGAATATGACATGTACATTTTTGTTCTCTTTTTCCTTTGGAATGTGACATATGCCTAACTTCATATAACTCCACTGTTTAAAATCCCTTTTTTTTTTCCCCCCTCAAACCATATTTATTATTAGAGTAAATATGTATCTCCACAGGCTTGTGTCTTTTGGATAAGATGGATTTCGACTTTTGAGAGGATTAATAAGCTAAAGTTTGAGTCATGAAAACACCACTCAAGAAAAGTGTTCTCTTTGGGAAAAATGCCATCACAAAAAGCATGCAAGTTTGCAATGATATCATTAATTAAGTTCAAGTAGAAATGCTAAATGCTAACGCCTCTTATGCTTAATCTTTATGAGTAAATGAGCAAATTGAAACATCAGAAACATTCTCCATTTTGACCTCATTGTTCTTTAGTTTCATGCATGATTGATGCTGAAGTAAGAAACTAAGAAGCATGTTGATGATAAGCGCCAAATCAAGATCATTTATTATTTTCAGTGAAATATTCTGAACTTAACATTATAACTAATAACTCATTGTTATTGTTATTTATTTATTGGGCAATTAAATTCATTTAGACAAGTTAAATATTTCCAATCCTTTGTACTTAAATGTGTAAAACCAATTATTACTCATGTCATTTATACTTGTTAAATACAGTGCAGTAGTACTATGTATCATTGTGTCATGAGGTTGAAGCCAAAGTTGTTTGCCACAAGTTACATCTCAAGATATGATGATTAGGACATTTGAACATGTTATGCTTTCAAGATATAATGCAAAAACATTGACATCTTTATCTAACTGTTCATGATAAACCAACATATTATAATGCTAATGCTCACATTGGGAGAGAAGCCTCTTCCTGTGGGTTGTGAAGCATAGCAAACATTTGAACACAGTATTGTAATATACATATATATCATTCTCAAATTTTAGAACTTTCATCCATGCCATTGTAATTAATCTTCATCAGATAATTGTTATTTAAATTAATTGAACCCGTAAATGATACTAGTATTTTCAGAAACTCATTATGATTTTAAGAATATTAAGGATATGTTAGCTGCTTAGATATATTTAAAACTTAAACTAGCTATTAAGTCGTAGTTAATCTAAATTATTTTTGGATAAATGTTAATGGTAGGGATGCTTGTAAGAAATTTTAATATTAAAAGGGATATATGTGTTATATAAAAAATTGTAAGGCGCAATAAATCATTGATGATAAAATGCCTTAGAAATCAAGAATTTGTAAATTTTGATTGTTAAATTAATAGATAAATTTAGTAAAACTATGATCAAGTAAGAGGCAAAAAAAAAAAAAAAGAATATTAAGTTGTAAAAGGCATGTAGCAATTCTACAAAATACATATAGCAACTATATAACAATGTAAAAGAAAATAAAACTCAACC
Organism: Ensete glaucum; assembly: GCA_021527575.1. NCBI lineage: Eukaryota > Viridiplantae > Streptophyta > Magnoliopsida > Zingiberales > Musaceae > Ensete > Ensete glaucum. Next base: position 7,031,630 of record CM038553.1, on the reverse strand, counting down.
TACCGAGAGGAGAAGGAAAAATAATAATAATAATTCAACAATCGTATCAACCAAGGTTCATTATATCATTTGGTTTAGACGATACTTATTGGTCCGATTGCCTATTGGTATATTGATTAGGGTAAATTAGATTGGATTAAATCGAAAATTAAAGCAGATGATTTTACAATCGTATAATTCCAAATAAACTTTCTAGGAAAACATAATGCTTAATAATTTTCTCCCAAATTTATAACGTGCATGATGGTGGTCATGACATGCACATACCACCTAACTCTCAACTATCGACACACCAAAAATCCAAAGCAAACCCTAATACCATGCTTATCTTAATCCTTCCTCTAACCTCCATTAGTAGTTTTAAGGCCGCATTAACCATAAATTATTGCCTTATAATTCTTAATGTCGGCCATCACACACAAGTCCACCTGATTGATTCTAAACCAATATAATTATTATTATTATGGCATGCATTTGTGTGTTATTAGATCGATCTTAACACTATATTATTAATAATCTGTTAGCTATACCTACCAAATAATTCTATATTTGGCAGAAGCATAAGGTACATAAACAAGTTGTGTACATCCAATTAAAATTCTATTAAATTAGGCTTAGGTTTTCCCATGATTTAGGAGACAGGTTAATTAGTTGAGATTAGATTAGTAACATCATGATTTTTTAGTCAATTCCTGCATAATTCCTTTCATTAAGCAAACTAAATGACACCTTAGCACCTCAGTTTGCCTAACCAAGCTTGATTATTTTTGAATTAGCTGCTATCAATGAATATAATGTGGCTTCAGTCTTGATAGTATGTGTGTGAGTGAGTGAGTGAGAGAGAGAGAGAGAGAGAGAGAGAGAGAGAGAGAGAGAGAGAGGATAAGCCAAACAAAGAATCTTAATGATTGGGAATACTTAATCCTTATATGTAACTTATTTTGTGAGATAGTTTGGGCATATGTCTCTCTCAGAACAATTTGACACAAGAAAAAGCTGTCCTCCACAAGCAAGAGGACCATGACAACCCTACTGCCTCTCTTGGCCTGAAATGGATGTTTTGGTGCCATCTTCTATGATGTATTATTATATATAGTCAAAATGCTGTCTTCCATGAGTACTATCTGATTTTAAGCAATCCATGTTGAGGTTGCCAACTTTTTTGTCATGCTTCGACAACCTCTGTGATGGCACTTGCATGATATCAACCCTCCTGTTCTTGCACAGCAGCATGTTTGATTGCATCATATGTACAGTTACTGGTCATTGTTGTTGTGGCATTTTAATTGTTTAACTAAATTATGTGTAACACCAGAAGCTTAGTGTGGATAAAGATTTAAGTTGATTTATCACTATATTTAAATATCTTGAACCAATAGTTCACATCAGAGACTACTGAACATGATCGTTAGTAGTCACTTTTTTTCATCAAATCAAGTAGGACATTAAAGTCAACATAAGATTAAGCATAGTAAAAGATTCAAGTAGATTAACAATTAAAAGGACTGTATTTGAACCTTGATAAAGATGTCAAACCATATTGTTTGATTCTGGATTATGTTGAAATCCTTAATAGAAAAAAATTATAACACTCCCAAGTTTAGTCTCCTATCAGAAATGGATAAAAACCTAAATTAATTTATAAAAATATGACAGATGTATTATATTAATTTACACTTAAATATTTTTTGGATCAATAGTCACCTATAATTGTAAGTAAAATATAAAACAAAGTGAGAATTGTTTCATTCTGCATCTTACAATGATGAGTTGACATTGTTCAGAATGTAACAAGAGCTAGAGGAATGGCAGGAGTTCTAGCACTCTTTGAGGCCACCCAAACTGGAGTCCTCTGCCTTGGTAGCCTTCACACCAAAAAAAAAAAGTACAGATGAACATACATAGCTCCTACAGTCACATGAAAGGTCATCACCACCTTTACATCCTGACAGTGGATATGTAGGCCACTTGGGTTGCAAGGATGCAAGCAATTGAGTGACACAAGAAAGGAGGGTCATTCTGCAGTGTCAATGTGACATTGAGCATTAGCCATTATTGCTGTGAATCCCCACATAGCCCAGAAATCATGAGCTGGATGGAGACCAACAGGCTTTCCACTTGCATGCCTAAGCTGAATGGCCTAAACCTAAAGAAAGATGAGTCAGTGGGTAGCTACATCATCCTTCATGTTTTGGATTAAATGTTTGACCTCCTGAGTTGAGTCATGAGGTATGTCCAAAGCTTTGCAGACCACAGAGTGAGATCAAAACAGTATTTTTCTTCACTGGCTCAATCAGTTTTACTTGGAAGTGATGACAGATTTAGGAAACTACTTCTCAGGTTCTAAGAGAAACTATTTTGCTATTCAGTTTTACATGTCTGAACCATTTCATTGGCATCTATGAAGGGAAAAGAAGGCTGCTAAATTTATGGTTTCATTCTCTCAGAGATCATTTCTGCTACAAAACTAGACTGAACAACTGCATGAAAAGTAGCCCAGTCTGCCTCCATCTCCGACTTGAAGAGAGCATACATAGCAGCTTCTTGAGATCTGGTCTACTCCTTGAATGCATTTGTGATGGTGCTGAGAAATCTCAAAAAGAAATAAACCAGTGGATTAATAATGCATATTTATGAGCAAAAATGGCTCAAGATCTTTCTTTTTTTTTTTCTGGCAGACAACTTGCTGTTTCCAAGTGGCATCATAGCTCTGATAAAAATTGGAAACATGTAAAACTATTCCAATTTGCTTGAACTATTTAATAATATGTAATCCTCCTACTAAGACAAGTCTAAATTCTATAGCTTCAAAAAAAATGGCAACAATGCCCCAAAAGAATTCGGACTTTGTTTAATTAAACCTAACTACACTTGATTAACTTGATACTGTGACTCACCTTAAACCTAACCAGAATCTACAGAATCCCAGAGATGCCAAATAATTGCCATCTGTACCGATTTATGTACCTATGACAAAAATATTTGGTTTCATTTGAAACATGAGGTTATATTGTTTTAATGTGGAACACTCATAAAAGCTTCCAATAAATCTGATTCCAAGGATTTTAGATAAAATCAGGTAGGATAGCAGTCTATGTGATATCCTCCAAACCACATATGACACCCTAAGCTAGATGGATCTACTATAATCAACTTGAACTTATATTTTTTAGGCCAATGGAATCAAAACCTACCTAGTAAAGACGATGAGTTTCAAGTATACATGATGATGATGATGATGATGACGATGTAGTTGACTCACTATAAAGGTTGATAATTTGATTTATTATTTTATAAAATTTGTAAGATATCAATAAGATTAAGACTATATTTTATTACGATTTAGAATGTATAAAGTTGTACTCAAAGGTCAAATAATTGATGATCGATAACGAAATTATAATAGCTGGTGAAAGAGATAATTTTGATGTTTTCGCCTTATCCACAATTTGTCATGGTGATGAGGACTAGGCCATGGCATAAAGCTCTAAGACAGTGGCCAAAGCAATTAACAACGAGGATGGTATTGATGATGGCCAAATGACACCGAATGATAACAACACTAAGAACGATGAGAATGATGATAATAACGATGATGATGACTTGATGATAAAAATTAATTAGTGGCAAACAAGGGCAGCATTATTAAATACAACATTGAAGTTGCATTCTCAAAATTATTGAATGATGATGGCAACAAATTGTACAACAAAATTCTGTTTATTATGAATATTTCGTTAATAGTAATACATATATAAATAATGTTGTTGAATGAAAAGTGACAACAGACAATGGCCTAAATGGTATTTAGAAACTCCCACCACATTTTTGTGTGCCAAAAACAATGTGGTGATGGTTCCAATGATGTGCAAGTGATGTTAACAAATATAAATTATGTGAAGAGTTCATAATCATCTTAATCAACGAGGAATTTGGCCGTAGATAGATATATATGATCAAAGAAACATGTGAACAGAGCTCCAAGTTGAAGGAAAAATGAAAGATCGAGTGCTCCAAGTTCCAAAATCTATTTATTACGTCTTTTTCAAGGACATTTTTAAGAATCTATCAATAAGCTTTGTTTGAACGATCATATGATATCTCCCATCTACTTGAAGCCAAGAAACAAACCCTCTCTAAAATTGCACTTGATGAATGATAATTATAAATGTTAAAAGTTCATTATATAAGTGGGATCAAACCAGAAGAAGGAATTGTTCCATCTAAAGGACAAAGTTTTCTACTCCTTGACGGCATGAGTTTTCTCATTGGATGAAATTTTGAGCCGTCAATTTCTCGCTCGACGAGTTTGCACAAACTCTCTCTCTTGTGGTCAGTCGACAGCTCGACTTGGATATTAGATAATCTAAATAGCTTTAGATCCGACCAATAAGATACTGAATGGTTCCAAAATCTAAGCATGGAAGATTCCGTCTGCAAACCTGATTCGGAACCTTGGTAATGACCCCAGCAAGCCCAGGATTCGAACCTCTTTCAACTTTTCTCCTGTCCTCGCTCGGGTAGGGTAGTCTTCTCGTAGATACTATATATATAGATAGTCCGCCAAACTACTACACCCTCTCCACAGTCGTGTCGAGAAGAGAAAGAAGAAGAGAACCATTGTTTGTTGTTGTTGTTGTTGTTCTTCTTCTTCTTCTTCTTCTTCTCTTTGCTGCAACTACTGTAGTAGTGGAGTTAGTTTAGCTCGCGAACATGGAGTTGTTGCCGGCGTACCAGACGGGACCCGCCGTGCCCGACTGGCTCAACAAGGGCGACAACGCATGGCAGATGATCTCGGCCACGCTCGTCGGACTGCAGAGCGTGCCGGGGCTCGTCATCCTCTACGGAAGTATCGTGAAGAAGAAGTGGGCGGTCAACTCCGCCTTCATGGCGCTCTACGCCTTCGCCGCCGTCTGGATCTGCTGGGTCACCTGGGCCTTCAACATGTCCTTCGGCGACCATCTGTTCCCCTTCTGGGGCAAGGCCGGCCCTGCACTCGGTCAAAAGTTCCTCCTCAAGCAGGCGATACTGCCGGAAACCTTGCACAATTTCAAAAACGGCACCCAGGAGACGGTCGAACTCGAGCTCCTGTACCCCATGGCCTCCATGGTGTACTTCCAGTGCGTCTTCGCGGCCATCACCCTCATCCTCATTGCCGGCTCCCTCCTCGGCCGCATGAACTTCAAGGCGTGGATCATCTTCGTCCCCTTGTGGCTCACCTTCTCCTACACCATCGGCGCCTTCTCGCTCTGGGGCGGCGGCTTCCTCTTCCAGTGGGGCGTTATGGACTACTCCGGCGGGTACGTCATCCACCTCTCCTCCGGCATCGCTGGCTTCACCGCCGCCTATTGGGTTCGTCCCCACAACCCACTTCCAAGTTCCAACTCATCTTTTCTATTCTTATTAGCAAGTGGTTGATCGAAGTCATGGGCACGGGATTGATAGGTCGGTCCGAGGTCGACCAAGGACAGGGAGAGGTTTGTCCCTAACAACTTGTTGCTGATGCTGGCCGGAGCCGGGCTGCTGTGGATGGGGTGGGCGGGGTTCAACGGCGGCGACCCCTACGCTGCCAACATAGACTCTTCGCTGGCGGTGCTCAACACCAACATCTGCGCCGCAACCAGCCTTCTGGTCTGGACGTGCCTCGACACCATCTTCTTCAAGAAGCCCTCGGTGATCGGAGCGGTGCAGGGAATGATCACTGGCCTCGTCTGCATCACTCCCGGTGCAGGTACTCGTCTTCTCTTTCCTACTACGCCCTTCCCACGCTCACCTTACACACACTCCATCGTCTACTTCCTCCGCAACACCAAGATCCCATCTCTCTTACGTCTCTCAGGGCTGGTCCACGGATGGTCTGCCATAATAATGGGAATGCTATCCGGCAGCGTCCCCTGGTTCACCATGATGGTGGTGCACAAGCGCTCCCGCCTGCTCCAGAAAGTGGACGACACCCTCGGCGTCTTCCACACCCACGCCGTCGCCGGCTTCCTTGGGGGCGTAACCACCGGCATCTTCGCCGAGCCTCACCTCAGCAGCCTCTTCGTCGCCGTCACCAACTCCCGCGGCCTCATCTACGGCAGCGGCGTGCAGGTGCTGAAGCAGGTGGTGGGTGCCATGTTCATCATCGGGTGGAACGTGGTTATGACCACCCTCATCTGCGTCGCCATTAGGTACATGATGCCGCTGCGCATGTCGGAGGAGCAGCTCGCCATCGGCGACGACGCAGTCCACGGCGAGGAGGCCTACGCGCTGTGGGGCGACGGCGAGAAGTACGATTCCACCAAGCATGGCGTGCACGACGACGAGACGCTGCACAACAAGGTGGCCACCGGAGCCACACAAGACGTATAAGAAGATGTCCAAGTTATCAGGAAGCACAAGTCTATTTCAAGTGTCAGAGGAGGGGGAGTGATAAGGAGATTGGTAATTGAGTTGACACCTTTTGTTAGGCCCAGTTCACTGGGTAGGGAATAAATGAGGTTTTAATTTGAAGTTTGGAGAAGTGTGCATGTTCGCTTGTAACCCTACTTTATTTAATTGGATCTCAAAAACTTGATTTGTGCCCACCTCATATCTATGCATTATACTCATACTTGAGAGTTGAAAAGAAGTCATGGGATCCATCTCGATTTGTACCCATGTCGCTTCCCATTATTGCAGATAATGGCTGATCAAATCTACTAATAGAATTTGAGAGTTTGAGAATAAAAATAATCAACTCCATGTGAAATCATCAGTGGATTATACTGAATTATCTTTCCAGTCTGTACCTAATTTCCTTTTTTCGACTAAAGAAAAAGGCCCTGTTGGAAGAAGAATCAATTCAGCAAGTAAAGCAAAATGTTCAACGTTTGTATCTCATATGACACGATCAATCAAAATGATCAAACAACTAAAGAAATGACACTAATTGCAATAAGAATTAGTGGATAAACAAGATCACCCAACAAAATGTTAATCCAAGCACGCAAGAGCAGGGTTTGTTTTGTTGTCACCTGTTTCGGGTTTATGAGAGGCGGACAGCATCAAGCAAAGGTTCAAAAATCGACATGTTTGTGGCCTTCTCAGCTCTCGCATGCAACGGCTCGATGCCAGTGTCCCCGTTCCACTGCAAACACAAGGCCTCAAAACACATGCCTGAAAACAACATACGAAGCTTGAAGCGATGCAAGATATCATGTTTCATATCGGAGGATGATTCAGTACACTACACTGTCAATTCCCTTCTTAGCGAAAATTTTGAACTGTGGCACATTTGTTTGCTATGCACATTACTCGAGTAAACCATAGGTCAATCGCTTGATCTTTGGCATCCTGCACTTAATCTTCACAAAAGTTGTCACAAATTTCAACAAAAAAATTAGGGATATCTCAATACCAAAGAAGGTAATAACATAAATAGGAAGAATAGCATAAAAATTGCAAAATGGGTGATTATTGTTTACCACGGACCGAAGGACCCTTGATTTCAATCCATTATATCATTTTGCTGGGTTGCCATGAAATTTCTGTTTTCTACTGCCCCCAGGAGAGAAGATAGAACTTATGCAGGTATCTCATAAGCCCGTCTGATCATGTGATGGCACAGAGTTCATAAGGCAAAACCATGACCGGCAAAATCCTCTTCCTCTCCGCTGCTGAACGACTCCATGACTTCACTGTCCTCAACATCCTCATCACCCTCGGCCATGATCTCGAGTAACCCTTGACCACCCTCAAATTCGATCTCATCTTCATTTAAGTCACCATCATCTAGCTCGTCCACGCTGTCAACATCTTCATCATCCTCGTTACTCATATCGTCTGAGTCGGTGTCACCATCGCCAGCTAAGTCAGCATCAAAGATTGAATCCATATCTGCCTCTGATTCATTCTCATCATCATCCTCGTCCGTGTCACCACCATCATCAGGGTCTGAATCATCATCGGTTGCTCGCTTCCTTCCGACCTCATAGAGCCTTGCAGATGAGAACATCTCTTCATGATCATCCATGGCAATAACCCCCACAAAAGAGTCGGTAGGATGGGTGGCAAAGTCAAGGATGCAACGGTCAACTTGAACAGTAGCAATGTCAGAGTAATTCGCAGCATCAATAGTGCGAAAGGCAGGGAATAGTGGGTGTCGGACACGGCGTGTGTTGATGGCTGAAGTAATCTCTTCTAGGTTGCGCCGCAAAATTGCATATATGACATCCCCACCTCCATTAAATGTAATCACAGTCTGATCCAACGAAGGCACTGTCCTCAAAAGCTTGAACTTTCGGAGATCCCACACCTCTGAATTTATAATGACCTGCACAAATAAAACAAAAAGATGAAACCAAAGAACTTCATGCATGCACGAGTGTACCAGTAGAACAACAACCTCTATATGTTCCAATTCTTCTAAATATCAGAAATAGTTTAACAAGGCTCTCAATCGAGCATTTGCATCAAAAGCAGGGAGTGTGGAATCGGTTGAAAAATACAAAAATAAATGAGCTTAAGTGTGATGTTGTGCAGATTGCTTATGCACCCCAATAAACATTTATATAAAAACTGTCATACAAATTTTCCCTCAAAAACATCTTCTATAACATCCAAACAAAGAGAACCAAGGATTTTGCCAGTTAAGACTCTGACATGATAGGCACAAAAGCATTCATAAAATAAAAAAATGATATTAGTTATGTAGAAGATGAAAAGGCAAATGGACACATTGCAAGAATCTTGATTATGGACGGGCAGGAGTTTGAACACATTAATCAGAATTTTTGAGAGAGCCTAAGAAACAAGAATATGGACATGAGATACCATAGCTACAATAGGGATATGCCAATACATCAAGTTCTTGAAAAACAGAATACCAATACAACACAAATATGGAATGAGAAATATCTTAAATATATAATATTAAATATGACAAACTTAATAGTTGATTATAGTGTTAAAACATGTAGTAGCATATTATGATAAATAATAAGAATATGTAGCATCCATGAAATATGCATCATACAGAAAACTTAGTAACATAGAACTCCCACAATATAGACAGGGCTTATCATAAATGAATTGATATCGTTATTTAAATTTCATTAATCATAATATAATACTTAATACAAATGACATATGAACAACCACATTTAAACATTATTCAGACCTGTCTGCAATAAAAATTTCAAAGAAATATAAAATCATACAATTTATGTTATTTTAGTTATAATTTAAATGTAGGAGATGTACTCCCATGTATCCTCTTAATTCTTCGCAGATCAGAGACTCTCTTACGCTCATTATTTACTAGATTGAGTCAGATGGCCAATACTGATTCAAATTAGTTCGGATGCAAGGAAAAGACGTTTCCTTGGTCAAATGCCTTGCTAAATCACCTTCCCAATCTATTTACTCTTGCTCATCTCCCACCTAAACTGGTGCCTACTGTGAACTTTGTCTGGCATCACTAGTCAATTTCTGGAAATTTACAGCAAGATACAATTTCTGTGAACTAGGCGAATAAGATGAACAATAATGAAAAGCACCAAATAATAATACACATATAGCAATATACAAATTTACAAATTTCAGGAATAATTTGCACCTGAAAACAAACATCTTTTGAGCTTGTAATTGTCATGAGACAATAACTAAAAGAACCACCAAATAATAACATATAGTATACCAATCTAGAAATTCACCACCTACATAAATAATATACACCTAAATACAAATTTGTCATGTGCATCTCTGATGATTGTGTCATGACTCATGCAGCTGTTCATAATTTAAACATGACCATAAATCCACACTTCTATCATATTTTCATATGGCAAAGATGATCAATGCAAGATTACATTCCAGTGTTTTCTTAACATGCTAAACTGATTCACGCATGGGTTTAACATATAACCACATCAAATATATGAGAAAAGAAATTAAAAGGTCAGTTCATACCTCATTTCCAGCAGGGTGAAACCCACCACCACCATAATCGGTGAACTGGTCAAACTGGTGAATGGCATTTGAACTTCTCCTATCCCACAAAATTCCATTCCATAGCATCATTGTGTCCATTGGGCTAAAATGTATGAGGGACTGTGCATGCCCCCGAACCATGCCTGAATGGTTGCTTGAGTTATCAGGAAGCCTCAACTCTACATTGTAAGTCTGTACATCATATAGAAGAACCTCTCTACGAGATGTGTCCGATGATAAGGCTGCAAAACTGGTACCTGAGTGGCTAAACCGAGCAGCCTTACACCCTTCAAATGAATGTAAGGGGCCACCTGAAATTGATGAAGCTTCCCACAGCTTTACATCATATAACGCTGAAGAAAGAACCAACTGAGTTCCACCAGAGAGGGCTGATTGAACTAGTGTAACACAAGTCTGATGGCAAGTCTGACTCTCCAACAAATTCCCACTGTTAGAATCAAATATTTTCAGCTCACCCGAATGACTTCCCGTTGCGATTCGTGAAGATTCCCCAAGAAAAGTAATACATGTCAAAAGGGCAGCATCAGCACGGCAAGTGCGACAGGGCCTATATCTACTGTATATAAATTGGCGATCTCTACGATGAGCATGAATCCCACCATATTTTTTCCTGAACTCCCGGCTACTAACCCGTGCAGTTATATTTGCAGGCGCATTAAGACTACGGCTAGGTTCTGGACAGACATGTGGTTGCAAGAGAGAAAGTGGTGGCAAAGTGGTAATAGGGGCTGGGCACTGCCGATGTTGGTGCTTTAAATATTGTACAACCAATGAGTCAAGAGTCATCCGTTCAGTTTTTTCATACTGAGAGTTACCAGGCAGGCCAAGCTGAGCTACAGGTGTTGTTGGTGCTCCGGGAGTGATTTGACATTGAATATCATCTGAATTATCTATAGAAATGTTGCTGCATGATGTTTTACTCAATGTACCTCTGGGACTATGATTTACAATTGGGAGCAACCCTCCTGCATCTGTTGTCACAAAATTCCTCCGACCAAAATATGGCGTCTGACATATTGGAGACTGGAAAGAGAAGTCTGCTGTTGAAAGGTGCTTAGCTGGTGATGCAGAAGAGGGTTCCTTCAATTCCAAAAACTTCCTTTTCATTGGTAAACAAATTGGTGTTTTAAATGCTATTTCTGTTTCTGCAGTAGACTTGTAAACAGAGACCGATGGAGTTTCTGTTCCACCACAAAGTGCAGCAGATTTTGTAACACTAGACGCTCTAAGGGTGGATGATGCATGTGATGCAAGCTGGCCTTTACCCTGGCAGAAACTGGGAGAGAATGCTAATTGTTTCCTTTTAAAAGAACTCAAAGATAAATCAGACTTTGGACCAGCCTCTTGAGAAACTGTCTTTATAAAATCAGAGAGAAATCCACAAGATGCACGGCCAGATGGCCACTGGAGTTGCACAGATGATACTTCTTGCACATTTGTTTGGTGTAAAGGTGGTGTTGGTGTTCCTAATGATGGCAGAAGTGTCAAGTTAGCCTCCTTCTGTAGCAGGGTAGCAGTAGCTTTTAATCCAGATGCTACTAGATGTTCATGTATCAGCAGTAATAGCTCCCTGCACATCATGTAAGTTGAAGCTATATGAGTATAAAGCATTACTCAAAATCTTCAAATAAACCTTGCATGCCTAAAAGAAGTCAAAACCTGGAGTGGTAAGTTATAGGAGTTGCTGCAGCTATTGCTGCTCTCTCAATGCGTCTCAGTGTAGGAGCAGCAGCATCAGTGGCAGCCAAGGTGCTTGCACGCCCCGAATTTGTTACAATCTACACAGTATCCAAAGAAAAGCAAATTAAAATCATTATAACATAACAAAACCATGCAAGACAATAATAACACTCAGCAAACTGGAAAGGACAGATTATGATAACCCACGGTTCATACAATTATTTAGAGGGTTGCACGCTAACTCAGTTTCATCGGCATAGTAAATGGTGTTCACAAAATAAAAAGTAGCTGTCCAAATTTAACTAAAAGATTTGTCATCTGTAACTTACAGCAATCAACTCAATGGAAACCTGGACCAACTCAGACTGCCACCTCGCTTGCTCAGTTCCAGATGCTTGGCTACTCAAATCTCGGATGAGTTCTGAGAGCTTCTTACCAACCTGAAATGTAAAACTGAGGTTTGAGAATGCATCAAACAGATAATTCAAATACACACATCCTGTACTTAACCATAAAACACAAAAGGAAAAAAGGCTCCAGAGGGACATAATCAGATAATAGATATGTCAAGGAACTGCATTTCTATTCTAACAACCAGTGAATAAAACTCAAAGATTAGCCGCATGGACACACCTGCAGTCTTGTTAGTATGTGTGCAATTGCCTCATCTCTAGCTAGACCGAGCAGGACACGACATGCTAAAGCTCTGATGCAATCAAGAGCAGCAGGAGGCGTGATCATCCGGGGATTCAGAAGATGCAAAAGAACCTTAATGCCATTGTTTGCTCGAACAGCCTCTCTCGCCTGACGATATCCTTGTTCCAACTGAGCAGCAAGACCAGCACAGCCAGATCCAGATCCTAAAGATATCCTTCGATCTCCAACAACTCCTGCTGATATAGCAGGTGCAGGTGTACCTGAGCTACAGCCTGGAACTGCTGCATTACCCCTATCCACCAGGTTAGGTTCCATAATTCGCTCTCGAGGCTCATTCTGGATGGTAAATGTAACACCACTATCTGAGTTATTTCGTTCAGAATGCCTCTCTCTATTCTCTGAAGGACCATTCAATGTTTGAAGTGAAACAGGCTGCTGACCTTGTGCAGACACAGAGGGTTTGATGCTGATTGAAGGAGGTGGACATACAAGATTTACTAACACGTTCAATGCTGGATGAATCACCTGAAAGACAAAACATATGAGGAGAATGCACATATGAAGTAGAACTTATTTCAAAACCAACAAGCACCATATATGAAAACCACATGGCTCAAATCTCTAGTGAAGCAAGTTTTACCTCAGGATCAACATAACCAGCACCATTAGCTGCGTCAAGAATAACTGCCATACCCACTCGGTTGTTGCTCAAAATAGCATTTATAATTAATTTACGGCTATCTTTTACAAAAGTGGCAATATGGAGAACACCTAATGCATACTGGGCCAAATCATGAAGATAGCGTTCAACAGGTGGTGCCTGAAGAAACACACAGAATATCAAGTTTTGGTCCATATAAACTGGGATTATTTCATGCTGGCAACAATACAAGCAAAGACAGAGTAGTTCTAATACCTGACACAGCTCCAACATTGTTATGTGGCCATTAGAGGCTAAGAATTTATCCACTAATGGCCAACGGGCTCTAACAAAAGCAGGCCCAAGCTTTCTGTCACGCTGTATTTGAATGAAGACTGAATCCATAGCTTCATTGCTGATATCAAGTGGCTTATAGGAAGCCCTTGCACTTGAGGTACTTCGGGTTATTCCACGACTACTTTTATTTGGACGAAGAGAATCAATAAGCACAATAAGGTGGGCCCTAAAATACTGTCGTAGAGCAACACAGGTGTGATAGGCAATTTGCTTTTCTGATGCAGTCAGTACTTCAGCCGATGATCGATCATTTCTAGCAGGTACATTAGGTACACCTACCGTGCCAGAATTTCTACCTGATCTAACAGATGCAGCACCATGCAGAATATTTAACATTTTATGCAGGCCTTCTTGTACGTCAAAAGAGTCCAGAATTGCTCTAAATACAAATGCAGCAGCAAAGAAGATAGCTGCATTTTTTCTAGCTTGATCTTGAGGGCACTCCAGAAGCTGAAGCGCCAACTCAACTACCTGTTGCACCACATTGGATGGCAGAGCACAAACACGTTCCATGATAGCCTGAGAACATACATCAGAATATGCATAAAGCAGTATTTAAGCATTCTATTCTAAACTAAAAAATTCATTTAATAATAAATACAAGAACCAAAAATTGCTAGTTGAACATGCCATATTATCACCTGAAGGGAACCAATGGTAAACAAGCATGATGAAAGACCAAAGAAGGTATGCAAAACTCTACGGACAGAAAGAAGCTTCTGTATTCCACCACGATCAACAAACAAGGCAGAAAATTTCCGATGAGCAGCCAAGGCACATATCAGGTTGAGAACTTCAGCTAGTAATGCCAATTGATCAGGAGTCTCATCATCTTTGAAACTGGATTGCAAGAATGCAAGACAGACATCAACACCCTTTTCGTGTAGAATGGGTCCCAATGCTTCAACATATTCCCCCAAAATCCCAAGACACCGGATGCTGTATTTCACTCTCAGCTTTGCAAGAGGCTCATTTTCCAATATGACAAAGACTTCTATCTCTTCATCACCTTTGTCTTCCAATGCCTTTAATTCGATAATATCCTTGCTTAGTTGGTTGGAATTCCTAAAATTGAGAAAATCCAACGTTAGCATACAGAAAAAAAAAGGTTCCATGTTTTCCTTTTTCTTGTATGTGGAGAGGAGTGGTATACCGTGAGATCTCAGTTGCTATAGCAGCATCTACAACAGTAGATGCAGCTTCAGATGCAGCTGAAACCACAGCTTCTTCATCCTTCTTGCTTTTCCAAGCCTAAAGTAGCAACTAAAATTTTAGCATTCTGGTACCATCAAACATAAAGAAAAGGAAAAAACAAAGTAGAATGAATTTTACTTACCTCAGTAGCAGCAGTCTTGACAAGTTCAGCGGCAGCATCGCCGGCTGCTTTTATTGCCTCTTCAGGTGCATTAGCCGTTCTGGCTTCAGCTTCAGCTGCTCTTATTGCTTTCTTCACCATTTCAGATATGTCCTTTTTACCAATATTGCAATCCAATAAACGTTCATCATTATCCTTTCCAATAACGAGACCATCACAATCAAGAATGCTCGATTTATTGTTTGTATCAACTACTTTTTCAATGTCTTCATGTTTAGCTAAGTTTATTTCGCCAAGAAGTTGACCATTTCCTCCTAAGTATGATCCAGAAGATTGAGATGCAGCCCTAAGATTCTCCGAGGTACCTCCGCTAATGTTTCCTTTTGCTTTACTCCTTGGAAATCCATGGTTTAACCCTCGCTTTAATAGATCCACTCCCTTGCTGTCCTCTAAATCATCATCTTGGCCTGATTGGCCAGCAATATCTCTTTCGCCATATTTTGACTTTCCATCTAGCAAATTCTTATTCTGCCATCGATTACTAACAAGATCAGGATATTCTGCTGTCATCTGGTTTTGGCCAACTAAATCTGATGAAGAATCAGTTAGTTCAGATTTCAAAGAATCATCTCCATCTCCCCAGGAATCATCTCCACAGATTTGTCTAGTTCCATCATTCTTGACAGAACCTTTATCAGCATTTGGGTCACTTGATAATCTTTGATCTCCAATCCTAGAACTTTCCAAATGAGCAAAACCAGAAACTTGACATGATCTACCTCTTGTTTCATCTCTATCTTTGGTGGAACTAGAAGCTGAAGCACGCTTGGCCTCAACAAGAGAAGTAACATCTCTCTGACCAGAGGTGGAGTCGCCAAACATTTGTGTGCGCAAATAACGCATGAGCCTTGCTGACAAACCTGATGTCAACATATCTTCTACCACTTGGCTGCTGCTGAAATCATCGTCGATCTTTTCAAATAACACGCACTAGGAAAAGAAAAGAATCAAGAACTTGCAAGAATGAGAATGGATTACCTAGCCAATGATAAAGCCAGAAGTCCAGTAGCATAAGTCCTCAACATTTCAGAATCTGTTGGCTTATCCTCTCCCAATTCGTGCTTCCAAATGGAATCATCATCAGAAACTGGAGTATCCTCATTCACCCAGATTTTAATATTGTCCAGCACAGCATCATCGAAAACATGAGGATACTGGAAATACAATGTCATTCACAGAAAACAAAATGTAAGCACATGCTTATGTATCCAATAAAAACAAATATCATAAGCAACATAGCTAGCTCACCATCCAACTTGAAGAGCAGCTAAGCAGCAACCTGGCAGCAGCTGCGCGGATACTTGGAGGAAATCTACTTTCCATTAGGAATTTGGACGATGTCAACTCATAAAATTCATCATTATCCTGACAAAATCACTATACATGTAGCCTTTGTGCTTCTTCCAGCAACACACACAAAACAGAACTAAAGAAAATAAATAGCCACACTGTTCTATAAAATACATACCCGCACTAAGTTACCAAGCTTTCCTATATTGTGAGATGTCCGAACATTGTTGAAAGGTGAATTTGCAGTTTCCTGAAGATATCTGAAAGAAAGATGTCATTTTTTATAAATCTAAAATGTTATCTTTTTTGAAAAACAAAAGAATAAATTATCATTTTAATTCAATGTCATAGTATTTTTTTCCTTATTTTTATTATTTTCCTTTTATTCTTGTACTTGGATAGTATATAAGAAAAAGGGTATTTTAATCAAGGTTTGCCATACCATAACATATCGCTCAGCATGGGTGGTATGTACCAGTCCGATACAGGACTGGTCTGGATGATACATACTGGTTTGTCAGTACGCCCCACTGTACTGTGTGTTAGTATATCGATATGTTTCAGTACGTACCGTATCGATTGCCAGTCGGTACACTGGTATGGACCAGTAAAACGAACCATGATTATAATTAGGATATATTACAATTAAAGAATTGATGAAAGAGGGTACATTTTCCTACATCATTTGTTAGTGGTTTAGAGTTATATTTTATGATGGTATAAATCCGAAGGTACTTGTGGAGATGCAAGACTTCCATTCTCAGAGTTTCATACTCATATTTTTTCTATTATATTTTTAAATGAATATATCAAAAATAAATAAAAGTATCTTACCCCGCATATGTGTGAGTAATTCATGGCCATATATTTTTTTTCAATAATATAAATCCAAGATTGACCAGTGAGACTCCTGAAAGATGTGAAGCCTTAATCCTAGGAATTTCCATTTAAGTCAAGGTATGTTTGATAATTATCTCTTTTTCTATTTTCACCCTATTATTATATATATATTCCTTCCTCTCTTTTTCCCTCCTCTATTCTCATCATATATATACATGTATATATACACTTTATTTGTTCACTTAAACTCGTCCTACATCAGATTCAATATCAGAAGTTTTGATTAAGCCAAGATCAAAATCAGTTATATTTCATTTAGATGGATTAGGAATGAGTTCCAACACAATAAAAATGAATGATGCAGGATCATTTTAATTATTTCTTATTAAAATAATTTTTTTATTAGTTTCAGATTGTTTTTGCAAATTCCATAAGTAATTACAGGACAACAACTACTACAATCCTATAATAGTTACCAATATTGTCCAAGAATACCGCAATCCTATATTAGTTAACAAGATTGCCCAAAAGAAAGAAAAAGAAGGGAAAGCAAAAGGAAGGAGACAATCATAGGTTTGATTAAAATTCTTATACAAAAAGAAGATAAGAGCCTTAAATTTGATTGAAGATTTTATACAATAAGGAACTTTTTTCATTTGATGAAGATGGAAGTATATAAATCGATCAAGAATATGATTAAAAGAAAAGATTGTTTGTAAATCAAATATGGAATGTTATCTTCTTCAAAGAAGGCATAATTGATTGATTTAGCTGGATGTAATTGCATTTTTTTATTGCTTTTTGTTTTTTTCTGTTCTTCATTATACTTAGGATAATAGATAGATCTAAGATAAAGAATGAGATGAATTAATTAACAAGGAATTAGTTCTTTTCTCACATTAATATGAGAGTAATATTTTTTCTCTGGTGGTATGAGACCATCCTTCATGTTTGACACATGCGTAGGTGAAGCTGCTCATCTTGGAGGTTCTTCCTTGAATCTGAGTGAGTCTGATAATTATCTCTTTTTTATCATCTTTTCTCCCATTCATCGCAAACTCATCCTACGTCAACCTATCCCTCCCCTCTAGTGTAAATGAGTTTCTTCTTGCTGTTATTTCAGAACAATCAACTAAGGTAGAAGATTAATCATAACAGCATTCATTAAAAGCTACTACAGTTACATCATACCGAATCCTGCTGGTTTTCAGAAAATTCTTCATCCAAGACAACAGACCTTATATAACAAGATGGACTTCAGTGCCAATCAGGATACAGTAGCTACAAAGGATCCGAAGTAGAAACCAGAAAAATTATAATAAGATAATTCCATAGGTATTAAAATATGTGAAGAAACCATGAATAAAATACTATAACCAAACACATCTGCCCAAGATTTTAACTACTATCGTTGGTATTCATACCATAATCAAATCTTATCAGACTAGCATGCATTGATTAATAGAACTTGTTATGCCTTAGCATACCAATAAGAAAATTTCTAAAAAAGAATTGGTCTGTCATTACCAATCAGTATAGTCAGTATATTGGTATGACATCAGCCTAATATGGACGGTATGGTTGGCATACTGTAGTATTTTAAACCATGCTTTAAACCATTTATTTTTATGTGCATATGCATGGATGCATGCATGTATATACATTTTCCCCCTTCCAAACCATCACAATTTCTTCCATATTGAATGCTACTCGAAAATGGGACTGCTTAGGTGGACTACACTGGATAAATTAAGTTCTTTCTCTTTACAATCACATGTTTCATTCAATATACCTAAATTTGCATTTATGATGATAGTGGTTCCCTCTTCAATTGATTACAAGCAGATATGAACCCTCAAAATCAGATTCTAACTTATTCACTAATTATTTCGTGTATCTCTTGCTGGTTGATAACAAACAATGTCCATGGTTGTAATACTACTATGAATTAGGCCAAGCACGTACTTAATTTGCTTCTAGCTCTGAGAAAAATATTAATTTTGTTTCCTAACTCCTTCAGGAGAAGTCTAAAGTTGAAAGAGAAACTGGTTCTTCGAACCATGACTGGGCAAACAGTGTGTTTCCTACATTTTCAAAGGCATGTTTCCTTTGCTTTGTGTTGTTTTTTCTTTGATAACCCTCCTAGTCAGTGGTGTAATGCATGCTTAACAATTATTACAGCCTATATCTCATGCCAGCATGCTTGGAAGGCTTTAGCAGGAGAGTGACAATGGTTCAATGGCAATCAGAAATGGAACTACAGAGAGTGACTAGTAAAAGGATGGAAAATCATAGTAGTTCTTGGAAGAAGAAATCAACTTATTAAGTAAAAGCATTAAAAAATTATAAATTATCAAGCTGAACCAAGCTCTTTTTTTTAATAACTTGATCAAATACATGACAAGAGACATATTGAGGAGGCTATTCATGACCTCTACATTTGTGCATCAAATGCACAGAGTAGAGTGAAGTTACATCACATCAATTTCATAACAATCCCCAAAGGTTATAACCCATCTATCCTGAATATCAAGAAGATACGGGACACTTTAGGCACTCATGAGATTTAACTAACGACTACAAGAGGACCAAGGAATGTCATTGGAAAATTCATATTCCGTGATAGAAAATATATCAAGGTTGTCACAGCAATATGTATGTACTTCTTCATGGCTCAAGAAGAAGAATAATGGTACATGTGCATAAGCTTCACCTAGAGGAAAAATGCTGACAGCTAGCTTTTCAAACATGTATTGTTCCCTTACATCATGGATCTTCTTCATAGTATTTATCCTTGACAATATGTCATAGTCGAGGGCTGCCATACCAATCTTCACAAGTTCACATGTATCAGACCATTTTGGCAGATGCACAGGGCAATTTTGGCTTATGCCAAGTGCAACCAGACAGTACAGTATGTACCTGTACCACAGAAAGGAGATCCTTGGTCACAAGCAATAAATTATCACAATTATATATAGTTAAGCTATATAACTCCAAAAGCATCTCACCAAGAACCTCTCTCATATCTGTTTCATATATCCTTATGATAATACTTCCAGCGGACCTAGAATTGACCAATGATGCCCCCATACATGGTCTTACGACTTTGCGGATACTGTGTTTTTGGTAAAGAGTCGCCTAGGCCTGGTCACTGCGACCCCCTTTGTGGGGAGGCACCCCTTCTCCTGAAGTTACGGGATTTCCCATCCCAAGAAGTCATTGCTATCAGAAGAAGGCTACAAGTGGCAGCATCAGCCATGGCATGGCTAACCTCATTTGGGACTCGTGGACAATAAGTTGGCTGCCTCTACCTTAGGCTTGGTCAGCTATGCTATAAGCCTTAGCGACCATGAATGCTGCCTACATATGTACTTAGATCAATATTTAAATGAGTTTGGACTTGTTTACTAGTCAAAACATGTGTCAAACTCAAGGAGATTCTAATATTTGCCAACTAAGTCTAGCAAGAATTTGACCAATTACAATAGTCTGATAAGCTGAAAAAACTCTATTCTAAAGCCCCAATTGATCCAAGAAACGTTGGTCAAAGGAGAGCTGAAAACCTGCTTGAGGTGAAAGTTTCCTAATGCAAAAAACGTTGGATAGCCGCTAATCTTACACAAGCCAAAGGTCCGGTTTGGGGGTTCAATACTTCAATCACAACAAGAATGAGAGAAGTGGAAAAATGAGGCTGCTTTAGTCAAGTTCACAGAACAATGAAAATATAGAGCATCATGAGCCTCTTGGACATGATTTTTGAGACTTGCTTTACTTCATTTCAGCATTGACATAACTTATATTCCTTTGGTTCAGTCCCTTTAGTTTAGGCTGGGAGGTCCTTGCTCCATCTTGAACCAAAGGAGACATTGATAGGTGGCCCTACATCTTATTTTGTAACACCTATTTTGAGATGCTTCAATTTGAATTCACGAACCAAGGAACATTAACTTTCACTTTTGGGGGAAAAGGAACCGACATATATATATAATGTCATCTTCTCGATCGTTTAAGAAACCTCAAACTTTCAATTCATTACCTCCCGAGATTCTCACAATTGTAGATCATCCTAGCGCCAATAGGCAATGACCATTGGAGAATATAATTCATCACTTAAATGGGATGCAATTTAAAGGCGATTCAAGGTATCCAACAACAGCTTCATTTGTGTCGTTCTACCTAGCTTACTTCGAGCCATCAAACTTGCAACAACAAATTGAATTATTTTCTATCAAACTAATATCTTATATTAAAGAAAATTTCATTGAACGTGCTTGAAATGTGGAAAGACATTTCTAAAGCTTCCTGGTCCTAAAGACGAGCACATAAATACGGGTAACATTCTCCAAGTTTCACCCTTCAAACTTCACAGGGCATGGTATTCAATATATATGGATCGATTCCAAGTTCCAACTCGAGTGTTCAAGAGATTATTTACCTTAACTCCACAATGATCAGAACACGAATCTGCTTATTTAATTTCTTACGAGAAGAGGGTGTTTCTGACATGTGTCATTGGTCACTCAAAACGGCCAGTTTCCAGAAAAAGCAAAATGGTGGTTTCCAGCGCCTTTTCAGCCATGCAGAAATTGTTCCGTTCAGCACAAGTTTAAGTAAACTTACAGAACAATGCAAGCGAATGAAGAAAACACGGACTCCGATTTGGCCTAACGGGGGAAAACGGAAGGAGAAGAAGCCAAGCAAAATAACGAAAACGCAAGAAACCCTAAACCGACACCAGACTCCCAATTACGAAATCGATGAGAAGGGAAGGCACCTGGATTCTTGAGCCTCTAGTATCGTGGCCAACGCGTGGAGGTGCCTAGGGTTCGGGTTCGCCTGGGTCTCGATGATCTTCGAGATCAGCCGCTGCGCCCGCGCGAGGATCGCCTCGTGCCCCTCGCCCTCAGCCTTCGCCTCCTCCCCTGACGGCCCCGCCGCCGCCGCCGCCTCCCTCGCTCTCTCCGGCTGCATCGACACGATTCCCTTTCCTAACGCCGGATGCGAGAGATTGCAAGAGGCGGCGACGAATCGAGCACGCGAAACAGAAATGATACAGTAAAACAAGAGCGAGACGAGGAACGAAGAGGTCGGGAAGAACTGAGTGGGGCTTTTGGTGCTGGGCTTATAAAATACAAAACCTAGGAGAAAACCCGAACCGAGTCAGCTCGAACGGAATGACAACAGCGATGGCAGGCTGAGATTTCGTATCCTTTCGACACGTTTCACATCGGAAGGTGGATATCGAATTGGGAAGATGATTGGACCGGAGAATGGTTCGGTCCGGGTCAAGTATAAGTCCAAAACCAAATTAATTAAAAGTATAAAAGAAAGGTACGCGGGGAAGTCGAATGGAGACGGGTTCGCTATATCGGATGCCGTATAAATACGATCAACTAACGGGTAGCAAATAAAATAAAGATGAATCCGATACGACGCGATCCGATCTGAGACGGGCATGCCTCAAAAAACAGACCAAGGCCTAAATCGAGTTAGGACGTCAATTAATTGGATTTGGCTCGAGTACATTGATTAATCGGAGGGGATTAAGTTATCAATTAATTAAGTGCGGTATAAGTATGAATAAATAAAAAAAATACTGAGCTAAATTTAGAAAGGATTAATATACCTAATAGTTAATCGAGTTCAGAAAGTATATTAAAATTAAGATTTATGAGCTTGATGAAGGTTCCTAATTAGTGACGGCTAATATATAAAATAAGGCTAGCTATGTTGATTAGGTATCATAAACTTTGAACGACCAGTAAAACAAAGCTACAAGCCAAAGGGGATTTCCACTCGAACTCAATTGACTTAACCATCCACTCGAGCATAAGCACACATCAAAAATTATAGTTAGATTAACCCAAGGAAATTTATAGTCAATTATCAAACAGTAAAAATTACGACGTTTCTCAGTGGCTTAAATGGTAAAAATAGTTAAAAGTTTTGTATACAATTGAATGGTTGACTGAAATGAAACCCAAGTCTGATATCCTAGTCACGAACAAGTCGATCCTCATCCTCCTCGTCTCTGTCACATGCGATCACCCATAAGCCTCTACCGGCGCCGCCGCTTGCGGCCAACTACTGCCGCACGTCCGCAGTCGCCTGGCCGTGCCACGGGCGCACTATAGCGTTCTGCTCCCCGGTCTTCATCGTTCATATAGAATTCTTGCCTACAGCGTACGGTACTTCGCCATCGTCGCTCGTGCAAAGTCGTAAGCTTCGCCATGCAGCAGCCCTGGCTACTCTTGTCGTTGTCGAGATCGCCCATTTCCGCTTTCGACTGCGGCTCACGAGCTTGTTGCAGAGTTGATCGACTGCAGCATCTTAATCATTTCTCTCAAAGAGAGCTGTTCTTGGGTTGTTTTTTCAGCTGATCATCATTAGAGTCTGTAAACCACAACACCTTTGACAAGTAGTGCTTGCAAGGGACATATGATCATACTGTCAAACCGACTGCATTAAAGTAATGAGTAGGAGAAGCTGGCATTGGTCGATCGGAAAGTCATCAGTGATGGAAAGAAAACTAACAAGACGATATCTATCCTTATCCTGTTGGCCCAAGATCTTGGAAGCATCATTTAAATGAGATTTCTCTCATTGCAAACCACTGCTTGTTCTATAGACACCGCCAGCAATTGTTTCTAGTGACAAACCGATACAAAGAATACCATCATTCTGTACAGTTTACTTTTGGGAGTGGCGAGTCATATGAATTGACTACCTGATCGATTGGACCGCAATAAACTATTGGCGATATGGAAGTACAGTTTAATTTCATCCAATGTCAAGAAATAAAAGAATGAGATGACCTTTTTTTTTCCTTCTTTTGAGATAAAACCTGAAAGTGAGAAGAAATTAAAGAAGTATTGTATCAAACTGATATAAGAGAGTTCATCGAGAAAAAGCTCATTCGGATGCACTGATGATTTGCTCAACGCAGTAGGCAGATAAATGCATGGAAGAACAAGATTGATTACAACTGGGATGCGAAGGAGGACATGCAACAAGAAATGACGATAAAGAAAATATGGCAATCTGCAGCTTCAACAGGACAAGATTTCATTTAGTGTGGTAGAAAGAACGGAGTTTGCAAGAGAGTAAACAAACCTACAAGAGAAAGAACTGTATATGATGATGTTTGGAAGGCCCTTCATGGTTCTTGTAGGTTGACCTTCAACTTGCAATATACATCAGAAATCTTTCTACTAATTTGCTAAAACATGGAGCAAACAATTTTTTTTCTGAATTATTCAGAAGGAACAAGTTGTGATTGGTGATAAACATTCTGCAGGCCAAGAAAATTTCTTGAGAACACTTTACTGATGTATGATTAAACTGCAAATTGATAATATTTTGCACACAGATGAATTGCAAGAACTATACTATGCAAAACAAAAAACACTCATTCAAGCGTTTGGTGTAGTACAATAGAAATGTAATAATTTGAATATTATTAATGGTACAGTAGAAATGTGAACTTTAAATCAGTTGTGCAGATCTCTTAGTACATGCAGAAAATTCAGATTTGCTACAAATCATATGACTCTTTATAGATCTTTGCCACCAACATTTTATTGCCAATATACCAATAGCATCATTATTTTCTCAAAGGAGTTTCAAAGTCAGAATCATGATCTATCAAACATGGCAAGGAACTGATCTCCTTGGTCTTCAACGCCTGCATCATAGTTCACTGGAACGATTGGCATATTTGAAGAAGAAGACGACTCGTTCAATTGCGATAAGAGCAACTTGTCCAGGACCTTCCAATCGACGAATTCGCCATGGCAGCTGCCGTCCCCAGTTCCATGCTCATTGCTGCCCACACAATTGCCTTCAAAGTGTTCTTTAATGGAGAAACTTGAAGATAAACTTGGGCTATCTAATTGCGGAATGTGAAGAGCCTGATCTAGGAGGTTCTTCCTAGATTCAAGTTCTATCTCATAACCTAAACTTCTTTCATATGGAGCTCCTCCCTGAAAAGAATCCATGAAGCATGTAGGCTTGGCAGCAAGCCTTCCACAGTGATTGTGTCCGAAATTGTTGTAGCAAGGCCTTTGATTGAGATTTGGTTTCTTGAATGCTCTACATACAACCCATCCTTCTTCCTGCAGTTTACATTTACCCATCAAAGTTGGCAAGAAATGTTATTATCTGTAAATAATCACTTCATCTCAAAATTTGATGAATAGATGAAGAAAACCTAGTTTTCTTATCATGGCAGTTGCATAAGCATAGGCAGATCGTATTCTGGATCTGCACCGCGTCGACACAGTAAATCTACCTGAGCAGGTTCATTTTCGTTTGATTGAAGACGGTATTCATGCATGATCCAATCGGATCGCTGGCCATTTGGAGCTCGTCCCTTGTAGAAAACAAGAGTCTTCCTCATCCCTATAATTCGAGACTTGGACAACACCGGCTTGTCTCGCCCTGTCGCCTTCCAGAAACCAGCTGCGGTAGCTCTATTGGTGCGAGTTCCGCTTGGATACTTCCTGTCTTTGTAGCTGAAGAAGTACCACTCGCTTTGCTCTTCATACCCATGTCTGCATCTATCTGTCGAAGGAAAGGAAAAAAGAAGAATCTGCAATCATATACAAAGGTGAACTGTGAGGGTTCCTCACTGCTAAGTTTTCCGAAGGCTACAGACCTTGAAGCTCCCACGGCTCTATTCGATAGAGATCGACTTCTTGGATGACCTCCAAGTCGATCCTTTGAGAAGCCACCTTCCTTGCAAGGTAATAGCCCACAAGCTCTTCTTCCGTGGGATGGAATCTGAAACCAGGTGGAACACAACTCTCCTCCATTGTGGATTCACCTGGAGACCTCGCACCAGGTTAAGATGGATGAAGAGGGTGATGAGCGGGCCCTACAAGACTTTAGACCCTCATCAAAGAGATCCCCAAAATCTAGAAAGCAAATAGGAGGAATTGATTGGAAAATGACTTGGTACACCATCAGTGCAAGAAGATAATACTATTTGCATTATATCCCATTCTAAATCTTATATATAATTAAGAACATCAACAAGCTGATGGAATATATTTCTAAGTTCTAGGTCTGATCATCTTAGTGAGTATTAACATAGACAGCAGATGGAAAAATTGACTATAAATTTCAATCATGCCTATGTTTCTTTGAGTGCACGCCAATGATGTGGCTGCTTTCAGTTTCAGTGACCACCACACCTCGAAGTCCCAAGGCTGCAAGAGAGAAGCATATACCTACAATAGCTATGGTTTCCACATGCTCTCAGTGGAGAAGGAGAAAGATGGTACGACCACCGTAATCTCTGCGGAACAGCGTAATTTACTCTGAGATGTTGAGGAACTCACCGGCAGCCAGGCTTCTTGGCGTGCAGAGGGGGGGGGAGAGAGAGAAAGTGAGAGATAGAAAATGCCAGTTTAGAGGCTGTCCGGGCTTATATACAAAGTTCAGAAGGAGATGGAATGACAAAGAATAAAAAGGAGGAATGTAAAGAAAGGAAGAGACGGGGGTTAGCAGCCATCGAGTGCGCGTGCAGTGATCAAACAGGAAGAGGAAAGGAGAGATGGAGAGGGTGGCCTGAGGGCGATTTGGGCGGTGGGGGCAACAGCAAGAAAGAAATCTCAAGCCACCGCCACCTCTCTCGTGCACACCTACAGCCCCCTTTGCGCCGTTATTTTATGCTGCAAGGCAACTTTGTCTGGAAGTCAAGATGTGGAGGCAGCCAAAGGAAGGACCACCCTACGCCACTTGTTGCTTTATGTGCACTGGGAATGTGCCTTGCATCGTACACTCAAATCATTTGCGTCCACAGTCCATTTCCAGGCCAAGAACAGCTTCCGGACAAGGATCATTAATTGAAGCTTGCACAACCAAAGAACACTTGGCTTTTCGCATGATGCATGCTATCTAAATCTGGAGGGGAAGGAATAACAGAAGTTCCATGGCTTGAAACATAATTAATGCACCAAGATACGACCATGCGTTGATTATATATGTATGATGTATGCATACATACATAAAACATCATGAGCTTTTCCTTTTCAAAGGGAGTGTGTCTCTCTAGTTGAACCATGGACTCACCATACGTTCAATAAACTATTGAGTACTGTAGTGACCGTAGCTACAAGGAGGATGTGCTGCTGTCACTTTTACAGGTATAGATAACAATCTATAGATATGTGTATACTGTTAATTAGTATGCAGTTCGATTCTAATGGCAGAACTCAGATTACCAAGGGAAGTCAGAGTCGACAACAAAATCCAAGACTGGAGATCGACAACCTTCTTCTGCAATGGAGAAGTACTGTAAGGTTCTGAAAAGATGGAAAACCTTCCCTTTCGTCTTAGTTTTCCGGTGACATGGCTCCATCAGTCATCCATCTCTTTCCCTTCGGGGCTTCCAATCTTTGATGTTTTTGAAGTAAAATGGGTGGACGTAGTTAGTCTCCCTCAGGCTCCTCAAGATGTCCCTACAGTCATTTAACTGCAGAAAGATAGAAACAAGTAACTACACACTTTCTTACCAATCCCACCAAGTTTCCGGCCAGCTGATGAACACAGGGGCTTATCTCTATCTATAGGAAGAAGAAGAAGAAGAAGAAGAAGAAGAAGAAGAAGAAGAAGAAGAAGAAGAAGAAGAAGAAGAAGAAGAAGAAGAAGAAGAAGAAGAAGAAGCTTTTTCTTGCTCATATATCTTCTCTGTCTTCTCCAAAATCTTTCTTTTTATTTCGTACTTCCGTTCCCGAAACAAAAAAAAGGCAGCAGCAAATAGCTACTATATTAAACAAGAGGTAGCATCCTCGATGAGGCGTGAGAGAAGAGCCTTCTCAACGATCCAGCCTTGTAGAATACGTTTGCATGTCGTTCGACCTCCTGCCTCGCCGCCAGTTAGCTTGCCGAACGCATCAAAACAGTGGCGTCTTGCGGGGATCGGGGTTGATCGTCTTGTCTATTGAAATGACAATGACACACCTCCAACAAAAGCAGAACTATATATTTAGGCCAAAAACTAACTGGTTGAACTGATCTTTTGTTGTGGATGGTTGGATTTGTTCTGAGGTTCGTGCAGATGAGAAATCGCAAAGCACTTCCGGCGAGCTCTATGTTGGGTCCCACTATTATGAGGTCCGTGAAGCCCGGAGGCAGCCACGTCACGGTCTCGGACAAAGCTAGTGAGCGCGCCACAGCATCGTTATTACTACTCTTCTGCGGCTTACCAGCTTCCGTACGTCTCGGACAAAGCCAGCATCCTTTCTCTTCATTTCGGGTGGACGTGCGGGTACTTGAAATAAGGGTACGTTTACATTTTTGGAACGCGTTGAACGGCCGACGGGTTCATCGGATAAAACGGCGAAGACCTCCACCTCCACTGATTGATCGCGGGGTTTCTGACGTCTTCGTGCCGCCGGCATCCATGGCGCCCGCAGCCTGCGTGGACGAGATCTCCGCCGCTGGGCTGTTCTTTCGCGCCGTTGCGATGGTGCCAGTGGCCCATTACCTCGCGGCCTCTCTCCTTGGCCTCCTCATCCTCTTTTACAACTTATTCGAGTTTCATTTCTTGAGAGACCTCCTCCATGGGTTCAGGGGGGATCCGGTGGTCCTCACCTTCAATCCGGCTTCCAAGATCTATGAGGGAGTCGTCTCCAAGTGCCGGATCTTTCGTCAGAGGTGAATCTTGCTGCTGATTGGTTATTTTCGTCTGGTCTTTAGTAAAGCTCGATGGTAATTGTAGGGTTTGATGATGATTGGTGGCGGGCTTTATAGGTATTTGCCCACGCCGTGGCTCGCGAGCCCCCATCTGCAGACTGCCTTCCTGCATTTCTTCGGGAGGCCTCCGTGCGTCACGTATCGAAGGTTGGTGGTAGGTTTTGCATAAGATTTGGATCCTACTTCTTTGTTATGAGGTTTTTGCCTGCTATTTGCCATTGGTTCATATATGAAACTGGACTTTTAAAATGAGAGGAGGTTTTGCCCCAAGACACCATGTCAAATTCTTCGATTCTGTTCCTGATTGCATCTTCTACACAGTCTCCGACTCTAATTTCACAATTTTGTTAATAGTTGACCCTTAAGGCACCTGATGTCACCTCTAATCTATGTTCTTGTTATCTCTTTGGTCTGCTCTATTGTCCACAAATGGTAACTATTTGTGAAAGTTTATAGAGGTCTATTTATCAACTATAGCATCTTTTTTGTTTCTTGATTCCTTGGTGCGCAAATTTTTTTGTCTTTTGTTAATTAATGACGGGTGGGATCCCAAGTTTTTCATTTTCCGAAAGAACTTCAATAAGGAACAATGGCCAAGCTTCCTATTTATACCTTTCTATTGATGCTTAGTGATCATGCTATGTCAAAATGTATCATCTCTTTCTGTTGTATTCAGGTGCTTCTTTCAACAAGACTTAATTTCCTAAATAGATTGCTGCTTATGTTCCTTGTGGAGAATTTTCTTCACTGTTATTAGTTATAAATGCTCATTCTTTTTGTATGATGAACTACTGTACTCACTATTCAGGCAATTATTCTGTGTGTGTGATGGAGGAACCATTGCTTTGGATTGGTTGCTTGCATCTGATGGTAAGCTTGAAATATTTCCAAACGGATACAAGTCAGAGTGTTGCACTATTGCACTTTGGTGTTTGTTGGCTCTTTTGTATAAGACCTATAGGCATGATGCTTTTGCATAGCTTCAGAAAAATCAATAG
This sequence comes from Ensete glaucum, assembly GCA_021527575.1. Taxonomy (NCBI): domain Eukaryota; kingdom Viridiplantae; phylum Streptophyta; class Magnoliopsida; order Zingiberales; family Musaceae; genus Ensete; species Ensete glaucum. The sequence goes on along the minus strand of CM038553.1, from coordinate 7,002,115 downwards.
AATTTGATTGACTTCAAAGACTATTGTCTACTAATATTGATCAGCGAGATGTGTAACTTTTCTGTGATCTGTATATGGAAGTGGTCCTGATGGATTTTGAAGTTTCTCTTATATAGATATGGTGAGAAATAGAGCCTGTTGACTATGTGGCAGCAGCCGATTTCTGCCTTTATACACGCTTACTTTTTTCATAGAACTTTTTGAAAGTTGAAATTATTAATAGAATAGTTATACACTATGAACAATCAGCTCCAGTAGATGCTTTCTCATCAAATTTAGCTACAGATGCTGTTATTTCACTTTGCCATGACATATCCGAAGTACATTACTTTTGGTGGATTCTCCCAAATGGTAGCTTATAAATATTACTTTACTTGATGATCCTAATAAACAAGACCTGTATTGGTGGATTTTATGTGGTCTGATTTTGTTTTTGATAGTGCTATATCCCATAGCATGCTTTTTATAAATCTTTTTGTGGATAATCTAGTTAGCTTTCACCTTTTCTCCTCAGATCTGCACAATTTTGGGATTGCTACCTATCAGTTTAATTATTCCTTCTGCCACTCCCAAGTGTGGTGTTCTAACATCTTAGAAAGATAATAATAATAATAATGAAAACAAGAAAGATTATCGGTTGCCAATTGAGTCTTGGCCGTTACTACCATTTTTAAAATAAGATGTGATGCCACACTTCTGGTGTCCATATAAATTCACAAACTTTTGCGGACTTGCCTAGTTCTGTCAATACCTTATCTTGATTATGATAATCTGATGTTCTTAATGATCAAATTTTATGATTTAATGTTTCAGATGACAGAGATGATTTTTTATGTCAATATTTTCTTTATTATTTTCTGATTTCATTAATGAAACTAAGTAGCTAACATAACAACATGAAAGAATTAACCAATTTCCTTTATTTTTTATTGATGGTTTATCTGGATAAAATTCATATGCCTTATTCTGTGAGTTGTTTTTCAGTTGCAGGAGGTTATTCTAACATGGACAAGGTCATATCTAAAGATGATACTGCTCCTCTTGTTATTGTGATCCCTGGTCTAACAAGTGATTCTGCTTCTCCTGTATGTTTATCATTTGCTCATTGTCATATACAGTATCTGAAGCAGTTGTGCAGCATCTAGAAAATGTAAACATGAGGTTTAGAAATTTAGACTTATTGTAAATTCTCTTATTGACTGTTGATGGAAAAACTACCATACTTAATTTTGTCACTTCTAAAAACATTTTGCGGATTAATTCAATAGTAAATTTATTGAGATTGCTTGATGACCTTAATGCATTGTTAAAAAACCTCAAGATTCAAGAATGCATAAAAATCTTTAGGCAGTGCTCTTTTTCTTTTTTGTTGCAAACTTGGAGAATCGGAGTAGTCATTTCTGCTGCCTAGTTGAATCTTTTATAATATCTATTTACTGATTATGATGTCAAGGAGCATGGAGTCCAGGTACTATGTCATTAATTCACAATGCCATTTTTTTTCTGGAACTCAAGATAACCATGAGATTCAATTCCCAGTGTATATATTGTGCTTTGGTCCATAAATGAGCTGTGTTCACCGGTAATTGTGAATAGTTGCACTGGGGGATTACTTCATATATATTGGTCACCTGTTTCTATTTGTCTGAACACTCACCTGCTGTATATCTGTGTTAACTTGAAGTGGGGAAAGGTGACAACAATTATATTGTCTAGTGTTCATGCGTCAAGAAGGTGAGTAATTGAAGCAATTTCTGTAATGTTCATGAGGACATTGTTGTTGTATCGACTATAACTGAACTGACTTTCCTTTGGCCAACTGGAAATTTGAAATATTCGTAATCCAAACTGAAGACCTAATGATTGTTATTTCGATATTTTTAAACGTATCTGATGTTCGTAGTGTTGATTTGAACCCTGCAGTACATAAAGCACTTGACATATGTGATGGCAAAACAGGGGTGGAATGTTGTCGTGAGCAATCATCGTGGCTTGGCTGGCATCTCCATCACAGTATAATTTTTTTCCATATTTTGATATTTGTTTCACTTAAAAGTGATTATATTCCTTTTTTCCCCCAAGTCAATCCTAGTATAATGTAGCAACAAATATGATGATTACTAACTTCAAGAATTGTGTCATGGGAGTCTTTTTTTCCTAGTCAGTCAAACAACTATTTTTTTTTCTTCTGGCTAAGCTCTAATTATATAATTTCCAGAACATCACATAATGGAAATGTCATCCCTTTGAGTAATATGAAACCTTAATGACATCAAAGTGCACATATTATATGAGTTGTTCTATGTAGCATTATTCCAAGATTGAATGAGTTACTTATATGCATCACTTCCAGTCACTGGTCTTCATCACTTCCATTCACTGGTCTCATCCAATATTTCTGGTAAGGACCTATAGATTTTGATCTTTTGTCTTCCAGTTTCATCTTTTGGATTAGTCCATCTTAGAGTTGAACTGTTATGATATTAAGTGAATGCATCATGCCTCATTGGTAACGGAATCCACCTAGACTCTAGCATTATCCATGGAATATATTGCCAGCTATATTTTGTAGCTATTCACTATAGGATTATGTTGTACATACGACACATGAAAGAACGCACATGCATACTACATATGCACATACAAAGGCCATATCTGTCATCTTTCCTTGGGGAAAACAACTTACTAGAACAACGTGAATATGCATAGTATTTGTGTATCAAAGTTACAACATCTACTTAGGACAATTGTGATTGTGGCATTATTTGAGGTTTTATTGCTACTTTTACAGTCTGATTGCTTCTATAATGCTGGATGGACTGAAGATATTCGGGAAGTCATCAATCACCTTCATCAGGAATATCCAAAAGCTCATATTTTTGCTGTTGGGACAAGTGTTGGTGCTAATATTCTGGTATGCATGCAAGGGCTCTTTGTTTAATGCTGTATGAGCTTCTCTTGTGCATGTGAAACATACTGTATGTGATGCTAGAGATATGACAAGGTTTTATGTAGATTATCTACTTTGGACTAATTTTTATGAAAGGTGCCTAATGATACATGAATTTAGCTCATGTTGCAAAATATGGGCTAGTATCAAGGCACTGTTGGACTTGGAGTTGCTTGGAGGGCCATACAGAAATGTTACTACCTTTGCAAATATCTATATTGTTTTAAATAAATGACTAGAATTTTTTTGTTTTAAATAAATGACTAGAATTTTTTGCCTAATTATTGATTCTTATACTTACATCTATACAATATAAGAAATAAAAATAACTACTTTGTGCTTTAACTATTTTATGAGCTCTAAGTTCTACTTTTCCTGCAATTTTCTAGGCAGTATTTAATATTTGTTGAAGTAGCTTATTAAGCCTAAATCTAAAAAGAAAATCAAACCTTTAACTCCCTTGGCCAGTATGCTCTTCTTTCAATCAAATAACTATTGTCTGAGATCATATGAAAATTACAAGTTCTTGTATGGTCAAAAACAAAGACATACAAAAATACCTATTACAAAATATTAGATCTTCAAAGCTACTATTTCTATTTATCTTTTTTAAATAAATTGATTGCTCTAAGTCCTCATTTACATACCTTTGTGTCTCTTAGTACAGTTGATATATGTCATAAATAAGAATAATATAATTTTAAAAGTTTAATGGGGCCTGTCTGCCTTTAGTCTCCACTAATATCCATATGTGCTTCAATGGGCCAACTTCAAAGTTCTGAATTGATTATCAGGAGCATGAATTGAACAATGAAGCTGTGGATTATATGAGTTGGCTTATATCTTGGTACTTGTAATATTTTATACTCCATGCTTTTCATTAAGTATACAATTTATCTCGGTTGATGATGCAATAGAAAGTAGCCATTTTGCTATATGCTTTTCCAATAGCTTATTTTCTATGGTTGCAGTTATGCAGCATTTTCAGAAGTACCTCATATATCCAAGGAATTGCTTATGTTATGATATTCTTTTTCCACGTTCTGAGTTTAGGTGAAGTATCTTGGGGAAGATGCGGACAATTCACCTGTTGCTGGGGCTGCATCTATATGTTCTCCATGGGATTTAGTGGTTAGTTAACGTAACTAAGCTTCCTTTCGTTGTCCAAATAAATTCATTACTTGTAAGAGGCATATGACTATATGAGAAATATTACTTACTGGTCTTTGTCTGGGACTAGCTTGAGTGACTGTTCAGTTCTCTTTGAACTACAATCCTTTCATCTTCTGCATGGCTTGTGGTTGCCTTTCACAAGATTTTCATATATTCCTTTCTTAGGGGATCACAAAAATAGCCTTCCTTTGTCTTTTTGATAATTTTGGCCTGAGAAATTCATGTTGTGATTTTTTTCAGTTTAACTAGTAATGCTGCTCTCAAAATAGCTGTGCTGAAAAAGGAACCATGTAGCCTACCCGTAGATATTTGGAATCATATGACTTTAGTTGTTAGCATTCAAGGAATTGATGCCAATAACTCTTGTTCTTCTTGTTCTCATACCTCCTTTTTATCCTTCTCAATTCAAATGGGAACTAGAATTTGGAGGACTACAAGGAACTTCAGCAATCAGTCATCTTTTTTAATCATGTATTTTTTATTCAATAACTTTCTGCTCATATTAAGTTATTATGGCAACCATACCCTTCATTTTTTGGTTTCCCTGAGGGGAAATGTGTTGTATTATCCTGAAGAGTCAGTCCTTGCTCTCTTTTTCAATTGTCATGATATTTCCAAGTTATTCAAATTTAAAGCATAGTTGACTCACCAACAGATATTTGACCACAATTTTGGTTTTTATTTGAGTTGGCACAAAATATAGATATTCATTATTTTTTTAAGACAAATAGAAAATATATTATAGAAATTTCTTTGTTCCACTTACCATACGAGTGTTATTTATCGATGCTGATCATTGATCTACATGGATATTAGAAGTTTGCTGCCCTTTCCAAGTTGCCTTTGTTACATTTTCTTTATGACATTGAATTAAGTTTGTTTCACAAGTAGACACAGACTTACCATGTATATATATTTTGTGCCTTATTCAATTCAATTATGATCTCCCAAGTTAACATCCATAGCATTCTTCAGGTGTTAAATCAGAGTCTTATCTTTTAATGTCATTAGTATTTTGCCGATTGTGTAGGTTTGTGACAGGTTTCTTACTCGAAAGCCAGTCCAACGACTTTATAACAGAGCCCTCACAATGGGTCTCAAGGATTATGCAAAATTGTATGTTCCTACTGAATTTTGCTTGCAAAACGAATTTAGTTGATATGTGGGGACTAAGTTTAAGTTTCTAGCATTTCATTTATCTTTTATTGCAGATTTATTGCTGATCTTACCTTTGATGCAGACATAAGCCTGTGTTAGCTCGACTAGCAAACTGGGAGGGTATAAGAAAGGTACACATTGTTCTTTTGCTGGATAGTGGTTAACCATTGTACTTCATTGAGTTTGCTTCTCCATATATTATTGTTTTAAGTAGTGGATTACCTGTGATTACACAAATTGTCTGTGAAAAGAAAAAAGATTAAGCCTTCGCCAACTAATTCGCGTAACATGTATATCTTTTATTCTGTTGAGATATTAAGCAAACATCCAGATTTATTGAAAAGGAATCTTTCTAATATCTGAAAACTCTAATGCATTTCCTTGATCTAATTAGTATATGCAGATTACATCAATAAGCAGACAGATTCAGTTTGTTCCTTCTATATTGAAGAACATATGCCCAATAGATGATACAATCAATTAATCAACATTTTTTTTAAGAAAAAAGTAAATACTGAGCATTGATCTACTGATGAGTTTTTTTTTCTTTTTGTGTATGGGTAAGGTTTTTGTTTGTTATTTATCTACCTTCTCATAATTTGTGTCAAATAAATCCAATTAGTAGACTCTTTAATTAATAATGATGTCAATGTATTGATAAGTAGTTGGTACACCTTGGCCCTTTTTGTAGGAGAAATATCTAGTGAACCAGTGTCATATATGGGACTTCATCTTTAACTTATCATCCCAGTAAATTTTGTAACTTTTTTCTTCCATAGAAATTTGATACGAGATGTTATATTTCATTTACTGCTCAAGAAGTTTATTTTTAACCTTTTACTAATTTTTCTCAGTTCTGACTCTTGCTTTTACCAGTCATGCTCAGTCCGGGAATTCGACAGCCATGCCACTTGCCTTGTTGGAAAGTTTGAGGTAGTCTTTTCTCCCTGTATCATTTGGATTTTATTTCATGGATTAGTTAAGATGCATTCTATTTTCTCAGACTGTAGATACATTCTATCGCTGCTGTAGCAGTGTGAATTTTACTGGGAATATAGTTGTGCCACTTCTGTGCATCAGTGCATTGGATGATCCACTTTGTACAAGGGAAGCAATTCCTTGGGATGAATGCAGGTATAACCATGAATATTAAGTTCCTCAAGTGAGAGTAGATTTCTCCTGGAATTTATAGTCCATCATCTTATGGACTTGTACTTCGTATAGGGCAAACAAGAACATTGTTTTGGCTACTACTGCTCACGGCGGACATCTGGCATATTTTAAAGGCCTAACAGCACAAAGCTTGTGGTACTGCTGTCCTTCCTTTTTTTTTCCTTGGATTTGCCTTTTTACAGTGACATGAATGAAGCTTCAAAATGCTTGAGAAATTTGACTTTGTTGTGGTTAGTGTTGGATTTATTACTGTCCCGGCATCAAGTGAAGGGGTTATATCTTTCTGTTGGGTCCCAGGCTTAATTCTTAGAACATACTAGAAACTGTATTTTTAGCAAACCTAGACTGTTCCCTGTTTCGCACCCCTTGTTTCTGACAATTGAGGTCTTGAAGTGATGAGCCACCATCAGATAGAGCATGATACAAGTCTTTACCTATTTGGTTCATTGTCTTTTACTAGCTTACGACCTCAAGGAACTGTTAAGGTCTTATCTAGATTACTGTGAGCAAATATGCATTGAGCAATAACACATTAAATAAGTTTGAATATTGTTTACATAATTGACGGAATGGTTTATTTGACAGGTGGGTTGAAGCTGTCCGTGAGTTCCTTAGTGTTCTACATGCTAGTCCATTCATCCATGGACAGAAAAAGGTGCAACGACATGCTGTTCTACCATACTTCTGAATAAGCTCGAGGCCATGTATTTATTATTATTATTATTTTTACGTCATGCTAACACTGTTATATTTCTGTATCCAACTTGAGAGTCACCACTACATGTTGCAGGCTCCAACTCATGGCTTGCATTCTTTGCTTGAGTCATCCGTCGACAAAGGCCCATTTGTAAATGTCATGGAAGATGGCATGGTAGCTGCAATGACAAGTGATGGAGCACACCATGAACACAAAGAGAACTCATACGATCCAATAAATCATGACATGAAACCTGAAGATGAGGTTGCTTATGGAGACCAAAGTGGAGAGAGAACAGAGGTTGATGCAGACCTTCAGCAGTCTGCTGTTTCATTAGGACAGAGAGTGGAGGAAGAGAGTTATGACCCTGATGTGACTGCTTCAGTAACGAGTTCCATGAATCAGCTCTCTCGACGCCATCGGACATCAATGTGGTTGCTAACCTATATTGCAATTGTTACAACTTGGCCTCTAGTTGGTTCTGTGCTTCATAATATCTTTAGGAAGAAGCTTAAAGGATTCCTACCAGCAGCAAGGATCAGAAGATAACTGCTTCTACTTTGCTTTTGAGCAAAGGAATAGTTTTTATTATACATCTGCTATGTGTGGCAATAAATGGCCTACAGCCAGGAAAAGAGAAAAGAGTGTGTGCTTGTTTGTTTAAACTATTAATCAATTCTTGGAACTTCCCATAGCAAAATATAGTTTTCTTTTAGCAGGGAAGGTGTATGTAAATTTCAAGTTGGAGAATTTTTTTTGTAGAATATATCGCTCACATGCTTGTTGGTCTTGATATGAACCCGAATCCAACTTCGATTGAAGTGTTGGCTTTATTGTCTTCCAGTAACTGGTTGTTCCATCGGTGATCGAGTGCTGTAATCTTCAACCATTCCAGAAACAGATGACATCCTAAAATGTACGTTTTGCATGCTCTATACTGGTGTGGAAGACACGACATAACTCTTCTGTACTTCTACGAACAAAGTATACAATTTCGATTCGTACCGATATAGTTCTACTCGGTACAATATGTAAAAGTGTACCATCGGTATGCTCTGATATATAAAAATATCTATAAAATGAGCTAAAAAATCTATAAAAATATCTTAAAAAATAGAAGAAAATGTTAGAATAAAACTTTTAAATTAGAAATAAATTTAAATCTAGTGTAATTTTAGTAAAAATAATATAAATTAGGAAAAATAGTATTACATATTTTTTTCAGGCTTTCAGAAGTAGCTTTGTGCTACGTTTCAAATCGTTCTTCCGTTAATATTAAATTATCTAAAAAATATTTAAATTATTAAATTATTTTTTATACAACTTAAATTTTAATATTCAAATGAATTAAGTAATCAATCGATGGATATACATGATTTTACCACCAAATAGACGTGACTCCATGGATGATGGATCAAGTTCTTAATCCTATATATTTGTATATCAATACGATATATTTATTGGATCCAATCCTGAAATTGACCCTACGACAGTTTGTACTGATACACCATATATCATTGGTGCATCAATATGATAATAGTCATAGATTGATCGTTGTGAATCACGTATCCAAGGTGACTCCTGAGATAATGATGAATATGGTATATATTTGTGTGGAGTATAGTAAATGTCAAAACCTCTACTTTGTTTATTGATTTGCTACTCCATATAATAAGATTGATCATCATACTGTTGCTCAGATAAGTATGACCAACTATCACCATACTGCTATTAGCTGTAAGATTCTCCATATTACGATAGTTGTAAATACAATGAGCTTAACTCTGTATCTACATTGTATAAGCTCTATCACATATGCTCAAAATCATTCATTGGCTCTCCAATTTCCCTTTTATGTATAAACTTGACCAGTACCTCGTCAAGCTCCATGATCTAAATCTTGGATAGCATGTGTAAAGTACTGCTCCTCGGTTCATACACCACCCTCAAATTATGTAGACGAGACCATCAACTCTAAGCGTTGTTGCCATCATCGGTCAAGACATTGTTGTTCACGTCGCTGCCATGTCTATGGACTGAGCAGGTTATTGAATGTGATTACGAATGTGTCTCATCACCCAACTCGATTCTTTCCAACAGTACAACTTATACTATTGTCTTTCTCTTTCCCTTTGCTTTTATATGCTGGGCGGACGACCATGATTATTAGGTGTCTTTAGTTCCAAGAGCAATTTGACTCGATTTTATCTGGCTCCTTCCTCCACGTTCTGATTGAAGGGGATTTTTTTCTTATTAGGGATATGCTTCCTCTTTTTTTATTGCCTCGATGATAAAATATAAAGGATGTTGAGGTTCTCCCACCTCATCAAGCAGACAATCCTCTAGTTCTTCACCGCTTCGACCCACTCTAACATCGGCTTTGAGTTTTCATTATAGAATTAAAGGTTGATAGGATCAATATCTATTTCTTCTGGCTCCTTGTCCAGCTCGACTCAGTGCAACCTTAGATGTATGCTACAGTAGACATATACCAATTTCTTCAATCGTTTATGTGATAGTCTATTATAGACATTCGTGTGAATCAATTCAAACATTGACCAAGTATGTTCACAACCTCTATATATCATATATGAAAGTACATAGACGATAACCATGAATTTAGTGCATTCTCTCTAAATTGTAGTCACTACTCGACTACAAAAAGATATAAACAAGATTTTATTAATATAACAAAAAATTAATATCAAATATAATTTATAATTAATATATATATAACTTTTTCTCACCATAATTCATATTATATCGATGAGATATAACTACAACGTCGGAGAATGAATCAATTGTTCCTCAAAATACTTAATCCTCTATAATAGTATCAACTACATCAGTAGTGTTTGACATGAATCGATATATAACATTTCTAGGTGCTGATAATAAATTTAATCGCGGTTCCAAGATTATATGAAATTGAATTATCAGGTTTAGATAATACGTTATAAGACATAGTTTTGTTATTAAAAATTTTTTATATATTAAATATTATGAATTAAATTACACTGAATATAAATTTACTTACATTATGGATACCTTGGTCCATATGAACTTTAGTCCTAAAATCGAGGATATGTAAGTATTTGTCGATCTTAAAATTATCTTTAGATATTTTCTTGACTTTCTCTTTTACTGCAACTATCATATGTTTAAAGTAAGACATTAGTGGACATTTGTCTATGTTGACCTTACGGAGGACAATGTAAATTGGTTCCACACCTTTTATAATTTCATTCATGATCTCCCAAAATCTAAAAAAATGATCTTTTTCATCTTCTTTCTATTGCTCGATCATGAATACTTGGATTCAAACAATTCTTGTAGATGACCATTATCTTGAGGCCCTATCTCTTTTATTATATTGACTTTAAGGTAATAAAATTTATAATAAATAGAGTAACTCTATGTATGAGATCTCATCATTTATATACTTTTAATTAAAGAGTGGACTCAATGATGATTATATAAAAACTTTGTGATCGATTGTGCTCGAGTGTGTAACACTTGCTGACTGATGGTAGCTCGTCAATCCTTCAGCATTAGATCCATGCAATGAGCTGCACATGGAGTCCAAAACAATCTCTTTTTTTCCTATGAATTATAAACTAACCTTAAAATTGGCTCCATTATCAGTGACTATCTAGACAATATATTATGGTACGATCTATTCTATTATGATATCCATTAAGTTTTCAATATAGTTTACATCTTGAATCTTGTCGAAAGTATTAACTAACTTATAAAACATCACTCGTCTATAGCAATAAATAAGAAAATTGATAATACTCATTCTTGTGAGCCCTATATAACTATCACACCTCGATATCATCTCATATTCGTCTCATAGCCCCTTGAAGGGTTTGATCGGTCTGATCTACTCTATTATGATATTTATTAAGTTGTCAATATAGTTTAAATCTTGAATCTTGTTAGAAGCATTGACTAACTTATAAGACATCACCCGTCTATAGTAATAAATAAGAAAATTGATAATACTCATTCTTGTTAGCCCTGTATAACTATCATATATCAGTATCATCTAATATTAGTCTTATAGCCTCTTGAAGGGTTTGATCTAATCATTCAGTTTTGTCATTTCTTCATCTACATACACACCATAGATCTCTCTCTATATTGGAGGTTAGATCCTTATGCAAGACTTTTGAATAGAGAAGACCATGCTATGATAATATAGAACTTGTGTTGTGTTTGCTAAAATCCTATGGGAGTTAAACCATGTTACAATTGTATTTATAATATCTCGCTTCTTTTCTTTTATATATGCATCATCATCAATTTGTATCTATTTCATTATGTGTGGAGGATAGACTTATAGATCAATATCAATAATATATGATGAGAACCTACTATCAAGTCCTTTCATAAAATCAAAGATTCAATCTTGTCTCATGCTACTCGTTTGACTTAATTGAAAACGGACAATTAGCTATCTCATACTGGTTTAGTGTTATGTCTCTATTAAATTTAAAATTAAAATATTTATGAATAAAATGAAAACTACGTAACCACTAACTCGAACATAATCTTCTAAACTTTATGATTTTGATAATTCAATTTAATGAGTTGGTTGTCTGGGGTCAGGATGTTACAATCAATTTCACATTCCGAATTGATATCATCGCAAATCGTGGGACCAACTCAACTGAGTCGTGTTTTTTTTTTTTTTAAATCTTTCTTGTAGGTAGAATAACCATCGTAGTATGGTCCGTACATCATATCAATTAGAACAGAACACGTTGTACTTGTGGAACAGGACATGCGAAGAAGGCAGATTACTACCAAGTTGAAGAAGATCCCATCTCCACGCACCCATTGATCTCTCTCTCTCTCTCTCTCTCTCTCTCTCTCTCTCTCTCTCTCTCTCTATCTACCTTCGACCGATGCCATTCCGATCCATGCCTTTCATAAAAAAAATACTGAAATGAAATAAAAATAAACTAGTATAGAACATCTACTATTATGGACGGGATGGTACCGAGCACATCTGACCATATAGGTCTTGTACCAAATGGTAGTTAGTCCCTATAAAGACATTACAATACCACCCAGTTTTACCTTATGCGTGTGTATCTTCGTAAGCTGTTGGGACAAGTAAAGCTATCGGATCGGAATTACCACATGTACCATTTTCTATGGAAACCTTGCTCTTAACATCGTCTATTGAACTGTACCTACATCTTGACACATCCACCCATTACACAACACTCCAGAAACATCCATGAGGTCTACATTGCTTTAACCAGTCAATTTCTTGCCATTGCAACCCTGAAATAATAATCTTGTCGGACAAGTGTAAGAGAGGACTGTTTAGTCTATGTTTATGACTACTAGGGATCTGAAATTTCTAAGCTACCTCTACTTACTTCCAGTTAATGAAGTCTAACACGCCGCTCTCCAAAATAGTCTCCAAAAGCCCTCTAAGTTTGAATATGAATCAAAGGATTTATGGTTACAGGATTTGCTAACTTATGTAGAAGGTGATAAACGAGTTTCTCAGAACAAAGAGGAAGACATGCTATTCCTGCTTGTCACGCGCAAGCCGAGCCCGATGTCTCAGTTCTGCTTTTTTCCATTTCACCATGAGATGGCAAAGCGTGAAGAGAGTGTTTACCTGAAATGCAAAAAAAAAAAAAGAAGTCTGAGCTTAACAAAATAAAAAAAAAGAAAAGATAGTTGCAAGTACAATAGGGGAGGCATGGCAACTAACCACGATTAAGATAGTTAGGACAAGAAGTGGGCCAGACCAGAGAACTGAGATAAAGAGACCACGGGGATCAAAATAGTTCTGGCTTGAAAAGCTCTTCCAGTTCTTACCCAGGAAACTGTTTATCCTCTCAGCAAAGTAGACGCCAGAAACTGGAGAAAAATAATAATATTTAGATGAGGAAATATAGAAATTAAAAAAAAAAAAGGTGCTTTGAAATCACTTGGGGTTAACATTCAGAATGGATGCTTAAAATCATCTCATTTTTTCAAGAAGCACGAAAAAACTCATGACAAAAATTAAGCTTCATTTTATCCACGACGCCATCCTGGTGACATGTTGAGATCATACAAACGGTGACAGGGTGTATCTTATTCACTTGTCCTCATTATTTATATGAAAAGCCTTTCAACTATCAGAAGACTTTTATTCATCTGAAATTGAGGACTGAGTTCCATAGTGGTTCGATACCTAGACCAAAAAATGTTCTTCTCTTGCTTCTTTCAGAATAAAGCAGCATCAAATAAATTAGAAAACAAGCCACGAACTAATCAACACTTAATTGCAGCATCAGCAATGATACAGAACTATGCAATTTGAATGACTCAAAAACAAACTACTAGTGCTAATGCTATAAAAAGTCTAAAGAATAGACAAACTTACATGATAGAAGAGATAAGCACAGTTGAAAGTTCACATTTTTCCTTGATAACATAGTTGTCACCAGCAAAATAAAGTGAAAAGTCAATAAACATATCAACCAAGGTTCCTGCAAGTCACAAAAAAAAAGGGAAGACAATCACAAAGGAAATTATAAGACAAATGACATTTCTTAAGGCAATATTAAGGGCAAACAAAATAAAAATACATTTTAAATTGGAGAGACGAATACCAGTAAATCAAGTAGTGTGGAGATAAGAAATAAGATCATTTAATTTCAACAGTCGGATAATATAATAGACATCCTTACCATCACAACGGATATCCAAAGGAAGGATCCAGAATCATTTTCAACTTAGCATATTTAATAAAAAATACAGTTTATATGTTACATGGCATGACAGCGATATCATCTTCAAAACATATACATTTTGCATCACATAAGTAACGTAAACTACTATAAAAAAATATTTAAATTGGAAGACAATCAAATAGATGTAATGCTCCACATACTCAGTTCAAATAAACAAAACCAGAATTGGGGTAATTAGGTAATAATTAAGTAATCAGCTTATATATTTCAACAGGACATTAGTAAAAAAGATAGTGGCATAGCATTTTCAGATCTAGCAAATCACTTCTCATTCAAAGATAGACAAGTTATTTTTGCAATTGCCCAAAAGTTTTTGATGTCTTCACCCCTCTCCTCTCTCACTTTAACACTCACCTTCCTTTCCCTCTCACACTTACAAATAAAAGATCTTTGTGCATATGATAGCGCATGCAAAAAAGTAATTAAAAAAAAAAACAGAAGTGTAGGCACAAGCAGATTCTTGTAATATGGTAACTTTGTTCTATCAATTGCAAACAAGTTCAGAATCTTCTACAACTCTTTCAAAATTATATGCAAACATTCTCAACAATGAAATTTTTCAAACTTTCTCAAGCAAACATACTCAGGTGCTTAGTGTTTGGGCCCAGGATAAAGAATACGAAGTAGTGTCAATAAGACAATATCCCTTGTAAAAAGAAATATGCTTCTAATGGTAATGTATATAAATGAAATATACAATGACCAACCCAAAACATTGAAATTTCTTTATTAAGACATTGCAACTTCGTGCCAGTAGTTGTTTTCGTCACCATCATTATTAATATATATTTGCTAATAGTGCTGAAGGTTTACTGGTCCAACCAAGGAGCAGTATTAGACCGTAATGTCCAGTATTAGTTGTTTATTATACCGGGCAGTACAGGTAGGTCTACCTGTAACAGGACCAATATTCAAATACATGATTATGCTCTCTATAATATCTTCAAAGCTACTGTATTGGTTTTTTTTTTTTTTTCAATTGTGTCATCCTCCATACTATTGATCTAAAACAGTGTGCAAGCAACTCTTACTAAGGTCACAATATCACTACACGCCTTAGCTCCATCAGTCTGATAAAGAAAGACATCTGGGTTCTCCATGGACTGTACAAGCATTTGGAAAATGGAAAGTCAAGCAATTTGAATCCTGACAGCAGTCAAAACTGCAATCCATTCTGACAAAAATTATCCAATTTAAAAAGGATAGGAGATCTCCTAGATCTGACCAAAGTTTGAAATGTTGGTACACAATATTTTTATCAAACTGGTATGTAACGACTATCACACTGATACAAATTCTAAAAGAAATATGTAATGTCGGAATTGATTATTATGATTTGTTGATGTAGAACAGGGTAGAGAAATTTAGATAGAGCAAGAGAGCAGGGGAAAGAAAGAGCAGAGTGAGATTAGAGAGGAGAGTAAGTGATCAGAAGAGAGAAGATGCAATTATTTTCATTCAAATCTAAACTATTTCATCCATTCATAAGCTCCACTACTTATAGGGGGTTAGGAGCCCTAGTATAATCAAATCTAAATCTAGATGATTCTCCATCATTAGTACACCAATATTTCAGTATATATTAGAACTGAGGTGGAAAAGTTGGTATGGTTTGTATATTGTCGGTATTTTGAAACCATAAATTTGACAATATGACAAATTCAAATAATCATTTAGGACATCTTTTTCTGGAGACAAAAAAAATCAACTACAATATCTCCTGAGAATAAACTTGTCCAAAATAAAAGCCAAGTGCCATAAAAAACTGTACTCAACATATATGATGCAACTACCAGTCCTAATGAAAATAAATATGTACTTTGATATAACTACCATTTCTTACTAAAAGTTGAGAAGCATTCTTCATCTACCACAAAACTTTACACAAGCATCCCCCTCTAGCAAGGAATATTTTGCAAATCAGAAATCATTGACATCTTTTTGACTACCAGAGAGTATCCAACAACCCAAAAAAAAAAAAGAAAAGAAAGAACTTAGGCACCTCACAATCAATTCCCAGTATGACTTACACCATATGTAACTCTTGAATATTGAAATAAAATTTCAACAAAAAAAAAATCTCTAAGGCATACTTATCTAGCTCAGAGTATAAAAAAAGAGAAAAGAAAAGGCTTAGGGTCCTCACAATCAATTCCCAGTACGACTTACACCATATGTAACTCTTGAATATTGAAACAAACTTTCAACAAACAATTAAAAAAATAATCTTTAAGGCATACTAAAATAGCTCAGAGTTAAAAAAAATGTTTTAGGCAAGCATGGAAAGCAAAACCTTCAAATTTCCAATGGAATTCATTCTGTTTCTATTAAATTGGAGATGTTCTGATAATTTATTCCTTGCAGTTTCTGCAAACTGTAATTTTGCAATTAGAAATTTAAAATTCTCCCTTCAGTTCGTAAAAGGTTCACTGAAATAATCAACCCAAACCAAATTTGCAGCTACTCCAACTCCAAACGCATTTAATTCCCTCAATGTCACCACAAAAAGGTTCAATATAATCTAAATTATTTAGCAAGATCATATAGTTATGCTTAATTTGTGAAATCTAATGATCAGTGTCACTGTGGATGATTATGAGTCACATTAAAATTACTATTCTCTCATTTAAAGAACGTCCGCACCAATACTTTGGCTTGCCGTGTCCATGTCTCACCACCCTGCCCACTCTTAACAAAAAAATCCTCTCAAACTGTCCAAAGATGCATTTACAGGAAAAATACAGAATTGTCAACCTTAGACTGTCAGAGAACTACATTTACTTTCTCATCCTTCTTTTTCTACTTTACAAATGAAATTGATCTCAGATGAGTATTCCCCTGTCCCAATTTTACATTTACCATAACCCTAATAAATTGAAATCTTGCAAAACGTTCAATTTAATTATACGCACCTTCCAATCAATTGCGTGGAAGAAACCCACAAAGTTGTCCACGGCAGGACCGAATCCGCTGCGGAGTTCGGCGGAGAACTTCTCCAAGAGTTCCGACACGAGATCAACGTGCTCGTTCAGTGCTGCTTTCAGATCTTCCATTGTACTGTCTGCTTCTAGTGCAATAGAGAGAAACAGAGAGGAAACGATTACTCCAACGACCAATTCCTAGAAAAATCAAGAAAGAAAAAAAAAGGAAACGAGATTTCCTTTCTGGAAACAGATCTAGGTTAGTCCAGATCTGCATGATAGACTTGCTCCGGACAACCATAGGTTTGCCCAAATCCCAAAAGCAGCGAGAGAGAGAGAGTGAGAGAGAGAGAGAGAACCTAGCCTTAGGGCTGAGGCGGCGAGATCCCGATGGCGGTGAACGGTTGGTGATATCGGCGGACGTTAATGTAGTGAAACGGGGAAACTACGGCTCTTCTGCCGTTAGGGGAAAACGGGGAAGCCAAAGAAACACGAATAGACGATCGCGACGCCCGCTCCGAAAGCCGAGATACGGGCCACTGAACAGTGAGGGCCCACACGTACCTCCACTAAACAGGTGGGTATATTGAGAGTAACATTAAGAATCATAAGGCGAAAGAAACCATCTTAGTCAAGCTTCAGTACGTTAGGATATAATATTTACCAATTAAACTAATGATACTTCAGAGAATATTGTATAAAATATTAACACTTTAAGGTTTATATACATATATATATATATATAAGATAAATAAACAACAATAATGGGATTGCAAAAATTAGAGCTAATTTTCAACATTAGAAACAATAGTTTTTTGTTCTCTTATCTTCGACACTAACGTTTTCCTTGTCACCATTTGACTGTCAAGCTCCTCAACATATAT
Organism: Ensete glaucum; assembly: GCA_021527575.1. Taxonomy (NCBI): domain Eukaryota; kingdom Viridiplantae; phylum Streptophyta; class Magnoliopsida; order Zingiberales; family Musaceae; genus Ensete; species Ensete glaucum. The sequence continues at coordinate 6,984,389 of CM038553.1, read as the reverse complement.
GTCAAATTTAGTTTATTCAATTGAATCTGAGAGGGGAACATAATTTTGTGGGGGTTCAGCAACTTAACACAACTTACATCAAGTAATCAACAGAATTATTTTAGATAGATAAATCTGCTTACAGTGTTAAAGATTGTATATTTCAGAGCCACAAATCATGCTTTCATGTTCACTTATTGCAATTCAATGCTTGAGAGCAAGCTGTTTCGAACAACCCATACTATGAAGAGGAGAAAGGATTACACAGACAAAAGAGAGGTTGCAATTAGCAGCAGCACTGCAAGCAAACCAGAAAATAAATAACTTTAAACTAGTATGTTTTAAGTAGAAGGTCATGAAGCATCGCATTGAACAACCTGCAAGGTAGATGCTTCCTCTTAAACCAACTAGAAGAGGCATTGAAACTGAAAACTGTGAATCCATATGATTCGATGCCTATAGGATGAACATTAAATTGCTACTATTAGAGACAAAGAGATAAACATTGATCTAATTGGATTAATCATGGATGTCAACCCAGGCAAAACTTGACATATCTGAAAATAAACCCAGAGAGTAGGTACCAAACATAAAACTCGATCTAGATCTGAATTAGTAATCACATTAAACTTTCATTGCGATGTGAGAATATTCCTCGATTTTGTGGAAATAAATGTCATTTAGTTGCTGGAAATCAAGCCACAAGTAGCTTTTCATATGGTGAATTGCAGCAAGTGAACATTTCACCATCAGCTCTACAAATTCCATTCCGTTCCTCTGCACCAACTTTGAGCATTGTCAGCATACCTCAATGGCAGAAAGAAAAATGCTTGAATTCTGACCATATGTACCCTGAATATATGTGACGTGAAAACATGTAAATCGGCTGGCTAACCTTTTGGGGCTGCAAATAAAATAATAATGAAAGAAGTGATTAAGTCAAAAAGCAAATACAGATTTATCAATGATGAGAGAATAGATCCGGGTAATGTACAAAAAGGAACATGGCTTTGGAGCAGAAGTAGACTAAAATGATGAGAACGAAAAAGAAAATGACAAGGGAATGATCCCATGAATAACGTCAGATCAGACGACAAGCACTTTATAAGCATATAAACGAGGATTAACCTGCTCAAGCCATCTCTAAAATTATATTTAGCAAAAATTCTACTTGGCATGTGAATTTGCTGCTTTAGTTATGAAACAAACTAGGAAACCTGAATGGACTGATCTCATGGGAATTTATTTCTAAGCACATGACATTTCCAGGCTCTGGTTCTAGTTGCACTTATGCATAGTTACTGAAAGAAAACTAACAAATACGAGAGGAGAACAAATAGAAACACCTTTAACCCCTAGATATCCTGCAATGCATCGAAGATGTTCTGACCCAAAAACAAAACGGTAAGAACTGCATTACATGAAAATTCAATGTGGAAATATTCTCACAGCCAGCTTTCTTTACAAGTTCAATTTCCTGTTCCAAGAACATTAGACTTAAGGCTGCTGGTAAGGCTAAAACAATAGACACTTAACCTCTTTAATTTCAAGGTACAAATATTGCACTTGAAGATTTTTTAATGTTTTTAATTTACCTAAGCTGATGTAATGAAGTTGTGGCACTTCTCATGGAAAATTGGAAATACAACTTTTAATTACCTAAATATAAATAAGTCAAACTTTCAAAAGACTTGGAATGTTCAACTTATGAAACCTTTATGCATACTAAATGTGATCCTACATTTCTTGTTACATTGATCAATGTCAGTTCAACCAAGTTTAGTCATTGTGTGCTAGCAGATCTTGTGCTATATTACTCTAAAGCCTTTCCAGAATCCAGACCGTAAGAGATGACATCCACAAATGTTAAAACTGTGGTCGCCAGATAGACACAAATAACTATATCTCTCAGAAGAAACAACAAAACAAGAGCGGACTAAATTTAAACTCAGGAAGAGAGCAGGGAAACAATATGGAGAATGAGAATAATGAGCAGTCCAAAAATGTCATTTTTCATAGGATATAATGGAAGTTTTAAATTATTAAAATTACCTTGGAAACTCGTAGAAAAGTTTTGCTTGTAAATAAAAGCTGTGGCTGAGAGCAATAATATACAACCTTTATTGAGTATATTCTTTTAACAACAAGAAGAATAGCTTAGCTGCTGGTTTAACTCGCACCACTCAAAGGGTTTGCCACAGAAGAAAAACAATTGTGAAATCTTTATGAAAATTACAGCTTGCTCTAGGGTAAAACGACTTGCTATTTTGCAAGGTCAGTAAACTGGGGTGAATCAAGTCATCCAGGTTTTTTGTCTCAGATTTCATCAGCAATCTGGCTTAATCTCTGACTGAATAAAAATAATGGACTCAGTATTGTGCTCATGGAGCTAAAAGTAGTTGCTCCTCAGAAACAACTCACAGATAAACAGAATCATTGAGTAAGAGAAAAAGGAAGAACAAAGTGCAACTTATATATTGATAGGTATTTGTTAAACTTACATGTATTAAATAAGATAAACAGTATAAATCATGCATGATTCTTGGTAGGTCTACAATGTCTGGATAATTAAGCAAAAAAAAAATTTATACATGCTATATAGTTTTTGCTACTTATTCCCTGTGCCTTTCCTAACTTCTGCAAGCACTTAGACAGCTAGCACTGTCCAATCTAAAGACAATACAGATCATGGACTGTGGTCAAATCTCTCAATAACCAAAGTGGATATCACAAGCATAACTGTAAAATAATTTAAGCAAGTTCCTTGAATACGATGGCTGAATCATGACACAAGCACCTTGTCATTCAACTATTGATTCTTAAGAAACTAACAGAAACCTCAAGTGGATTTCCTATTAGTCAGATCATCAAAGTCAAGACTGACTCAGTTTCCTCTATACAAATCACACTATTTAGTTTCCTCAAAGCTGTTCAACCATGAGAATGACAAAAATAACATATTACCACGTTTCAGTTATAGTTTCATGTTCTATACATAAACGTCATGATTTGGCACAATTTGTAGTTCAACGTAAAGCAGAATATTTTTGAGGAGGATAAAGATGCAGGGCCTGAAGATGAAAATATAGTCAAGCTTCTTTCATATGCCATATTTGAGTTTGTATGATGTTGCTTATCTAATAAACTTGAATGTGCCTTCTTATAAGTCTGGTTGATGCATTGCACAGAGATCAAAATGATCAAAGAAGACAACCATTGAAAATGATACTTGTGTATACAGCTTGAGTGCTTCCAAGGTAAAGCTTTTTATTTGTAAGTGGCATGGTGGCTACAATTAAACTATTGGTCTACGACAAGGGAGTGGAGTTCGCAAGGTGTAAAAGGCAACAGAGTTCTCAGGTTAATTTTTAATGGGGCAGAGGAGAGGATATGTGATAAAGAAGTGTAGAAAGCCTAAACCGGCAAGCTTGGCCTTAAAGCAAAAAGCAAATAACCCTATGGTCCAATTCTATTCCATCAATCTACTAATTATGCTATCAATTAGTGAACATCCAAAGAGTGATGGATGAAAACATCACTAAGATGCTTCTTCAAATTGCACTAAACAAAATATATGGGAACGAATCTAGTCATCTGATTTAAGCATAGCAGAATCAGAACAGACATGAAATAGGCTTCAATTTTATAAAAAAAAGTTTTAACAATAAACAAAAGATTGCCCTGTATTTGCATAATGACAATACCAAGACAGATCAACAAGAGCACTTATACTTGTTTTTTTTACCTTCTACTAATCATTTCAGCAATCCCATAGGTAGATCCAAAGCATGCCCGAGCCAAGATCTTCTGCGCTTAGGAATCACCCCAAATGCAGGCGGCCACCACCATGTTTTGGATGATAGATCACACATTAAAACAACAGACTCTCTGGTGTTGCAAAAACAAACAATCCCAAATCGGTCGATGGTCTGAAAATGAACAAGCTCATTGACGCTGAATTCCTGAAAACACTCATCAGGCATAAAGCAGAAGTGTCGCCATTCCTTCTCCGATTTAGTTAAATCGAGCTCCCAAATTCCGATTCTCGCAATTACCACGTCCTCTTCCAGACCTCCGACCAAGAACAGCCTCCCGTCGAATACCAACAAATGCAAGCAAAACACAGGAGGCGGCAGAGCCACATCGACGACCCTCCATTCACCGCTGTCTAGATCGAATGTGAGCAGATGATCAGGGAGGCGGCCGAGCACGAACAACAAGCCATCGAGGAAAACCGCGTTACCGAGCATGGCATAGTGTCCCGGGAGCTGCCCCTTGGGCTGCCATCGACCAGAACGGGAATCGTAAACCTGGGAGGACACGTAGACGGCATTAAGGGCGTTCCCAACGGGCTTCTGGCTGCCGACGGCCACGATCCTGAAATCGGACGAGGCCTCTTCGTCAATCAGAGCGAGGATGTAGGAATGGGGCATTCGGGGAAGGATCGGGATTAGGGTCTGGGAAAAGAGATCGCAGACTACGTCTCCGCCAGAGTTCTTCCCGGTAGCGGCGACGACCAGGCTGCCGTCGGAGGCGTGGATGTGGTGAAGCGAAGGGGGGAGGGGGAGGGGAAGCCAGCAGCAGCGGGAGGGGAGGTAAGCAGCGGCCAGGCCGTGGCGGCTGCGGTCGGCGAAGAGGAGGAGGAACAGGTCGTCGCGGTGGCGGGAGAGACGCCCGCGGCGGAGGGAGGAGTAGGCGTCGAGGAACGTGGGGGAGCGGATGGTGTCGAGGAAGGATCGCGAGAGGGACTTGCAGAGGAGGAGCGTGGAGATGGGAAGGCGGAGGAGGATAGAGTGTTGGAGGTCGTGGGGGAGCCGATCCCACTCGAAGCCGGACGCCATGGCCGTCCCGCGACGGAGAAGCTTTCCTGTACTCCTCGATGCACTGAATGGGTTTACGAAGACCGAACAATAAAATGATAGAAGAATACGCACAAAAAAAATATTATTAATTAAGATATAGTGAAAAAGAAAGTGTTTATATGCATCATAATATAGATAGTAAATATGGAGATTTCCTTCAAACAAAATCCTTTTTCTGGCAGAGCGCCTCGAGATATATATATATATATATATATATATATATATATATATATATATATATATATGGACTATGTTTTTTTTCTTACTTTATAGTTTTACTTATAGTATGCTGTATTTTTATACAAGCAGTCACATGGGTTCACTTGGGCCCTATAAGAATATTTTTGCTCCAACTTAAAATGGGTTCAAAGTGGAGTTAAAAGAAAAGGAGACTTGCCTCTCATGCTCCTGTTTCATCCTCTTCTTTTTATCCCAAGTCTTCTCTTTTTCTTACTTTTTTTATGAGTTACATTTGATATTTCTTATCGAAGTATATATGAGAAATTATAATTAAATATACCTCCTTACTTTATTAGTCCTTGTTATTATTAAGAGTTATAAAGGGAAACATAGAGTTTTTATGAAGTTATTAGTATTGGAAATATTTTTTGATAGACTTGAATATTTCTTTTAGGATTAATATTCATTTTAGTCTTTAAAATTTTTGTTATGAACCTCTTAAGTTATTTTTATTTTTTCATATATAAAATGTCTCTTTTATATTTTAAAAATATAATGTATAAGTTTATTCCATTAAGTTTTAATTAACAAACGTTAAAGCTTAGTTTATATGATATGCTAATTTATAATAAAATATTAATATAATAATATATATAATTTAAATAAAAATTTGATAATAATAATATCGTTCTTGAGGAGGGAGATAGCTCGTCGTCGAGGCAGACACGTTCGATCGTTGCTCCTTAGGAAAACACCCCGCTGTGCTCTTGAAGCATGGGTTTCGCAGATTCTACCAGCAACCCTACAGGTTGTGCATTGGGAATGAGAAGCGCTTCTTAGCGAAGCAGCCCCAATCCAGATTCGATGTCCCCAAACGCAATCTCGATGTCCCCAAACGTAATCTCGATGCACTCTGCAACTGCACCCCGCACCTTCGAAGACATTGTTACCGATATGTAGTGTGATACTACAGCCCCCGATGACGCGAGGTGGTGCTGCTAGCATTGGTGCGAGGGCACAACGTCCGGAAGCATGCCAACATGATGATATAATGTTTATTCAATGAATATTTAATTTTATTTTTTTTGATTCTGCACCAACGTCAAATAATATGACATAATAAATTATTATAATAAACATCAAAGCCATAAATATCCTATAAGTCAAGTTTCATTTTAGTAAAAAAAAATTTAATTTCTGTGTCTACGACCGGAAAGCAACCCTGATCAGATTTCACGAGGAGACAAAACTTGTTCTCATAAGAGACAAAACACTTCTCTTATGGTCATCCATAGATGAGTAGTTAAAGCACGGTATATAGTGGCAAGGTAGAGGAACATTGAAGGTTGTTGTTGAAACTTGAAATCAATGCATGATAAAACCAATTATCCAATATCAAATTATAAAACGTTAACGTGATCTTATATTCAGGTGCTAAGCACATAAATGGCACTGAATACTATATGCAAGATTTAAATCACGTCACATGAACTACTTCAATTAAAGCTTATCGTTCAATAATCAAATAAACAAATAGTAGGGTTCAAATGAACTTTTTAAATATATTTTATTAAGTCTTAGTTAATGAAGTTTAAAGTTTAACGTAATATACTGATTTATAATAAATTATTAATATAATAATATATATAATTTAAGTTAAAAAATTGATAATAATGCGCTTGTGAGAGATAACTCACCGTCGAGACTGTCGTTATAGCAAGAGGACACGTTCTAGCGCTACTTCTTAGGGAACCATGCCACAATGCTCTTGAAGTACGGGCTCCGCATGTTCTGCGAGCACCTCTACTAGTCGTGCGTCGGGAACAATAAGTGTTTCTTAGCAGAGTCGTCTCGATCTCGATTCAATGTCCAAGGATGTTGTCTCGGCACGCTCTGCAATCCCACCTGCGCCTTCATAGACTCTGTCACCGCTATGTAGTTTGGCACTGTAGCCTTCGACGATGCAGGGTGTTGTTGCAGGCGTTGGTGAGAGGACACAACGTCCGAAAGCAAGTTAAGATGACACTGCGATGTTTATTTAGTGAATATTTATTTTATTTTATTCTTTAAATAATTCAAGCCTTCATCATTTGATCCACTGTCCTACTACTATGAAAGCCTGGAACAAATTATAAACTATCTTAGCAAATTACTCTTATACTCGTACGTTCGGGCTTCTCTCCAGTCTAATGAAAATAAAACAAGAGAGAATTACTATTGTTAATTATCTATAATATATAGAGATTATTATCGCTGACCTGGTTTTGATAGCTCATTCCCTCAGTGACGAGGAAAACCTCATCTACACTCTCAATGGCCTAGGCAAAGAGTTCAAGGAACTGATAGTGGCAATTCGGGCTTGCAACTCTCCAATCTTATTTGAGGAACTTTATAATAAGTTGACTGATTATGAGACATATTTGAAGCGTGAAACTAAGTTGTAAGGACCACTTGTCACATCTAAGTTTAGTCAAAAATCTAAAAGGAAAAGCAACAAGTATAAGAATAACATCTACAAAGGTATGGCCAAACTATCTCATGACCCTATAGGCACCACTCCGTCCTTTCCTCCTCCACATCTTCAATACTTCAATTACACGTGAACCAACAACAAGTCATATGTCAGTTGTGTGATAAAGTTGACCATTCTGTAAAAGTCTGGTGGTCTCGACCTCGACTTCCTACTCCATCAAATTAGCCTCAAGCGAATGTCATAACTACTTCGACCACTGGTCAATCAAAATTGGATCATGGATTTTGGTGCCTCTTATCATATTATTTATGATATATAGAATTTATTCATCCACAACAACTATGGTAGAAATGAAGATATCGTTATTGGTGATAGTAAGGACATTCATATTACTCACACTGGTTGCACAATGTTTAAATTATATACTACTAATTTTACACTTGATGATATTTTATATGCACCACATATTAAATGAAATCTCATTTTCGTTTCTCGATTCTGCAAACAAAATAACACTTCAATTGAATTCTTTTTTGATTCTTTTCTTATTAAGGATTTAAGCATGGAGTCATCCTTGGTCCGAGATCAGAATAAAGATAATATTTACGAGTGTCATCAGCTTTGCATTTAATCTAGCCAATTCCTCACTTTTCAATTGTTGCTTTGATCGACGTGTGCTATTGTCATCTAGATCATCCCTCGCCCTCTATCCAGCAAAAACTAATTTTTCATTATTCTTTTTGTAACACCCTGATTAGTTTCACATCAGAAATGGGCAAGATTAAGATTGACTCATAAGCATTTGATTAGTGTATTACTATCAAACTTCAACTTAAGCATTTCGGCCAGTGGTTTGGGTCAAATGAAGTTAATAGGCTAGTTAGCCCATCAGACTCGTGTCACATCCTGAATTTATAAAAATAATAAATCATCATAATTTATATAATATTTTTTTCTATTTCTTTCTTGAATTCAAGTCCTTGCCCGTATAATAATAAATATTCTATAAACGAACATATTCCTGGTAAGCTCAAAAGTAAATTCTAGACTTACTACAAAGCAGTTGATTACTTTGAAATAAATATAAGATAAAATCATATCAGTAACCATATATGCTGGTAGGAACATCAAAAATCATAAAACATAAAAAAATATCAATACTGATAATATCATAAAACTTACGCATAAAAAAAAAAATTCTTGTGTAATAACAAAATCATCATGCTACATATACATAATAATCATATAACAAAGGAATGCATCACATACGATGGTGCACTCTCCCAACTTCGAATGGAAAGACATACTCCACGGGATAGATTTCTCCCAATAGCGGATGTAGATAATCCATATCACAACCACACATACATACAAATTAGATATTAAAGACATACATTACACCCGATGATGCACTCTTCCAACAGCGGATAAAGAGGCATACTCCACGGGATGAATTTCTCCCAACTACGAATGGATATCGTACTCCCAACTGCAGATGGAGTGGTATTCCTTACTCGCCCAAATGAGGACATATTCCTCCCAATTGCAGATAGAGGAACCGTCTAGTTATCACATCTAATATATACCATAATATACGAATAACAAGAACTAGTAAGCAAGTGAAACAAGTAATCCGGCTCCCATGTAACAAACATCAACCAAGATTAGTGACAAACATTCTCAAACACATGCACCATGAACCAAAATGTTTGCCATTATAAAAACTATGTTCTATACATCTGAAAGCTTAAAATATTATTGACAATAGGTAAGGAATGACCCATGCCCTTGGACACAAATTATTCTCATTTTACAATGTGAAGTTTTAAAAACCATTGCCGATATAGACACAAGAAAGAGAGTTAAAGTCGTTAATTATTTTCACTACACTATCAAACTTTAGTTTTCTAAGAAGTTATAGTCATGGTGAGTGATAACAAATGAAACATGTATATTTGCCTCAAAATGTTAAAGTCGGCACCAAGTTATTGAGAAAGCATAATAAGGAAGTCATAGCTTTTCATATAAGACCAAGATCACTATTTTTCATTAAATTTGACATAAGTTTTCTGTCAACTTAAAAAGAACCAAAGATATCAGTTAGACTAATAAAACGTAAAAGTAATCATGCAAGATGCCACATTAAAACTATTGAAAGTATTATAGGTGAAACATGACAAAGCAATCCTGAAGAAAGTGGATGTCTCCTTTAACTTACAAAAGAAACGCACTTATTAGAACTAAAATATGACAGTTTGATAAAAGCAATTAATTGTGTTTAGTCCTTAAACACAATATAAAAGCAATCATAGCTGATGATCTTATTAATGTGAGAACCCTGTTTTCGAAACTCGAAATTGAAGCCCAATTAGGATAAATCCATTAGATCACATTTTCTAGAAAATTTTTATTATTATTATATACTTGGGACTTATAGTTTTATTATTTTTATATACTTAAACTCCCATGTCTCTAGTATAATATTATTCGGTAAAATCATACCTTTTAGTTTGTCATGTAAGGAGGAAATGAAAAACTTAAAATGTGAAATATCAACATAAAGTATTGCAAATAAAAGAACAAAAATCTGTGGCTGAACATCTGTCTTAAGTCATAACATCTATAAATATATCATGAAGGCTTGAAATTAAATATCAGCTCAAGTTAACATGCTTTGCAACAATAGAATAATGCCTAGAAATTTTAAAAAAATCAAATTTTTTTTCAAAACATTCTAACATCAGAATTAAGTAAACAAAAAAAAAGTAAATATATATTAAAAAAAAACATTGGACCTTTCTATGCCTTCATCTAAAAACAAATAGATCAAGGTCTCCCATTGTGATCATTAGCTGTAATCATATTTGCATGCATGAATGCTTTTCATATAATTCATTCCATGTTAGTTTACTAAACACATAAAGTAGTCTTATATCACATAGTTGTTGATTTCTCACTGTTTTCCAACACCAAAGAACCATATATATATATATATACTATATATATAAAGTAGTCTTATATCCACATCTCGGATTTTTAGATCACACATCCCTCCTCGATCAACCTACACAAAAATCTCCTCAAGGTGGGGACTCCCGAGATGGTCCCTCCGACGATCAAGTTAGTGCCCCGACTAAGTAGTTTCTCAGAGTGTGAATGATTAGTTTCAAGTTTCTCCGGAAAGGTCCTTATTTCCTGTTCCTAGGAGAGGTTTTTATACCCGTCAGTCAGTGATCGTCCGTACTTCTGCTTTTATTATCGTCGATGTCCTAAAGCTAGATAGATGTACGACATCATCGAGTACAAAGGTGTCATACACCAAGTCGATCATTGGTGGTGGCGTACATAGCATCCTTCATTTATGGGCGCTCCAACTTAGTTATTGGTATGACAATTTTGTCAACGCTGTGCCACTTTGGTCAATCAGTATATTAGCTCGATCGATTGCGTCATCAAGTCGACAGGTGACACGCCTCTTGTTGCTTCCATAGCATGTTGAGCTAAATGGGGCCTTGATGAGTTGGATCGGCCCACGATCAGTCCTACCAAGTATGAAGCTTAAAGTAGTTTAAAATAAGTATAGATTGAATATGATTTCTAAAAATCATTGGCAATATAGACAAAAAAAAGAGAGAGTAAAAGTAGTTAATTATTTTCACTACACTATCCAACTTTAGTTTTCTAACAAATGCTTCTCCATTTAATTAGCAAATGTACATATGAGATATTAAGCCATTTATGTCTTGTCCTTCCAGGTGAACATCAAAAATTATCTCTTTTTGTCTTTTGTCTCATTGAGAGAGAAAATGAGAATATTAAGCTGTTTAGCACAAATATGTAACCACCTTCACATCTCTTACAATCAACACATAAAGGCAACATTGATAGAGTTAAAAGAACAAGAATATTGAACAAAAGATTTGGCTTCACAGAAGTTATAGTTAGGGTGAGTGATAACAAATGAAACTAGCATAAAGCATAATACTGAAGTCATAGCTTTTCATATAAGACTGAGATTACTATTTTTCATTAAATATGACATGAAGCAATGTTGAGATCTTTGACACACCACATTTGCAAAACTATAAACCATTCTATAAAGTATATATATATATAAGTTTTACAAAACTCAAAATGTGACCCTCCGCCTCGATCGAAGCCTCCACTGGCGGCGAACGGCCTTCTACTCCGTTGACTTATCGGAGACCTCCGAATTGGTCGTCGCAATCGTTCGATCTTTCTACAAGCGTAGACGACTGCAGAGACGAACGTCCACGGTGGACGGCTTGGATTTTACGTGGAAGCGGGGCTCATCAGAGATGAATGGATGGATTAGGATCAACACACCGCAGCCCTCCACTACATTCACCGTTGATCAGATGGATGCACGAATCCTAAGGAGGTAATACTGCCCGATAAGCTCGTACTCGCTTTACGGTGCAGAAGAAAAAGAAATTTATGATCATAAGAAATCAAGGAAATTGATCACAGATGAATGCAGAGATATATTAACCAGCAAGAAAACAGAGGAAGATAGCAGTCTAACTATGGCTCGACCAATTTAATCACATTTAGAAAGCATTTCAAGACTCTGTAGATGAACAGAAAACATAATTTGTAAGCCATTACATCTCAAGTAGATGAATTTGCATCCACAGAACATTGTGTAGAACATAAACAGAGCATTCAGTAGTACTTTGGAGCAGTATTGTCTCCCTGTACTACAAACAAGACCATTAACAAGCTCAGAAGCAACAAGTACAGATGATAGAGATACACTTTTGTGTCATCATGGTACAATCTTGAAATGTAATGCATCAGCAATCTTAAACTTTGGCAGAATCTAAGAATACAATTAGGATACAGAGCAAAAGCTCATGACGGCGAATCTGTAAATTTTAAATCATCCTGCAAAGTGACTGTTAAAACCATCTTTCTATTCTTCCATGCATTTAAAATGAAAAAAGACATGGACTGACTCATATATAAGTTATGGAACACCATAAGGTTCCATTGTAGAAGACAACCTACAGTATATGATCTTAAAAATGAACAGGGTGGTTGGCCAGCCAGACTACAACACAAGCAGACCTTGTCAAGTATTTGACATCCTGTAATCCACCATGATCTGCCTAATGTCATCAACAGAAACATAGCAATCCCCTAGAAGAAAGTTGCAGTGTTCGAAACCGAGTCAAAACTTAGCTGATCTCACACGTAAAGCATTAAAGAAAACAGAGGAAAGAATTGTTTGACTAGTAGCATTCCTCTTCAATCCACTAAATTGCTTTTGATGATAAAGAATTGTTCCATTCCCTTCGAACTATAATGCCAATATATCATATTCGAATTGAACAGATAGGAAGAGTAGAAGAAGAAAACTAAAACCAAAAGAAAATGAAAGTAAATCAAAATCTACTGTGCTTCTTCCATATCGGATGTATGACTTCGAATAGAATTGGTATCTCATCAGAGAAACGGAAAGCATCACTCTTCCACCGCGTTCACGGCATCGTGCTTCCTTGGAGGCACTGGATATCTGCGAGTGAAGCACGCATCGCAGAACATGTGGCCTTCCTTGCCAAATGCTGCCCTTAAGCTCTCCAGCGAGAGAAAGGCGAGGGAGTCACTCCCTATTGCTCGTCTCACCCCCTCGACGTCCAAACGATTGGAGATCAGCTCCTCGGCCCTCGGTGTGTCGACGCCGTAGTAGCAGGAGCTGATGATGGGTGGGCTGGCGATCCTCATATGGACCTCCCGAGCTTTTCCGGTGTTCTTGATGAGTTGGACGATCTTGGACGAGGTGGTTCCGCGCACAATTGAGTCGTCGATGACGACGACGCTCTTGCCCTCGAGGATGCCATAGATCGGTGCGAGCTTGAGCTTGACGGCGAGGTTGCGCTCTTCCTGGTTTGGCTCGATGAAGGAGCGGCCTACGTAGTGGGAGCGAATGAGGCCCTGCCGGAAGGGCAAGCCGGAGGCCTCAGCGAAGCCGAGCGCAGCGAAGAATCCGGAGTCCGGGACCGGAATCACGATGTCGGCGCCTGGTGCGGGGGACTCGCGGGCAAGCGCTGCACCGAAGTTGTAGCGCGAAGCGTGGACCGGGTGACCAAAGACGATTGAGTTGGGGAGGGCGAAGTAGACATGCTCGAAGACGCAACCTTTGCGGGGTTTCTTGGGCAAGAGGCAGGAGGTGTTGATGGACATGTCGTGGCTGTCGACGACGACCACCTCCCCGGGGTTCACCTCCCGCACGTACTCGGCGCTGATGAGGTCCAGGGCGCAGGTTTCGGAGGCGAAGACGATGGCGCCGTTGGGGCGGCGACCCATGACGAGGGGGCGGAAGCCATGGGGGTCGCGGACGGCGAAGAGCTTGTCCGCGGTGAGCAAGACGAGGGAGTAGGCGCCCTCGAGGGACTCGCAGGCCTCGATGATGCGGGCTAGGAGGGGGCGGGTGGTGGAGGTGGCGATGAGGTGGAGGATGACCTCGGTGTCGGAGGTGGTGCTGAAGATGGACCCTCTGGACTCGAGCTCGTAACGAAGCGAGTGGTAGTTGACGAGGTTTCCGTTGTGGGCGACGGCGAGCTGGCCGAAGCGGTAGCTGGCGACGAAGGGCTGGACGTTGGCGAGGGCGGAGGCGGCGCCGGCGGTGGAGTAGCGGTTGTGACCGATGGCTGAGGAACCGACGAGGGGCTCAAGCTTGGAGGCCTGGGAGAAGAGCTCGGAGACGAGGCCGAGGCCGGTGCAGGAGTGGAGCGACGCGCCGTCAGAGGAGACGATTCCAGCTCCCTCCTGGCCGCGGTGCTGGAGGGCGTGCAGGCCCAGGTAGCACATCTGGGCGGCCTCCGGGTCGCCGACGATGGCAAACACGCCGCACTCCTCGCGGGGCTTGTCGTCAAAGGCAAAAACGTCTTCAGACGAAGGGTAAGGCAGGTCGGCGAAGGAGGAAGCAGCAGCAAAGGATGCGGAAGAGGACACGCGGAGGAGGCGGTGGGAGCGGAGGAGGAGCTGATTGGGGCATGGTCTAAGGGGAAACGGGAGGGAGGAGGGGGAGGCTTTGGAGGGGCAGAGAGAGGGCACAGGGGAGGAGGATGGACGGCGAGCGGCGGCGGGCGAGGTGGCAGCAGCCATAAGAGGAGGGAAGGCAAGGCGAAGGCAGAGAGGCGCTCGAAACCCGCGCGCGTGGTTGACGACGAAAGATACGGTCAGGGATTTTATAGATTCGATAATTGAAGGTTAAAATTGGCCGCTTACTCACCCGACCCGAATGGGTAAGATTTACGAGTATCCGCACACGAGTGCACGTTTAGGGATGCGTGTACGAATCGAGGCGTAAAATCCACATAACGGCTTCCCCTTTACCTCGAGAGCATTAAATTCCGTACCGTATGAATTCATACCCAAATATCCACCAAGAGATTCAGAAAGGAAGATAACATATATTTCAAGTGTTATGAGAATATAATTCCACGGAATTCCCCAAAGAAACCGTTTGATTATTCTAATTTTGGAAAGAATTGTAGTAATGAAGTTAAGTAAGGGAAACAAACCTACAAAATTTTATTTCCGTTTTGGGACAGCGGCCTACACCGCCTCCGGCCGGAGGTGTGGCCGCCGTGCAGCGACTGAGACAAAACAGAATCTAAATAAATCTTTTCTAAGAATCTGTTGCCACCAAACATGGAGTGTGGAGGCTGCATCTGCATTTTTAAGTGGTGGCATTACTTGGCATCGTCAAAGTATCATTATTTTTATTTATCACTGTTGACTAATTTTTATTTTAACTCTCGATTTATTAAATTCTCACGGAATGTCCCATTCTTTTATAGATTATTTATTATTGGGGATCATACTCTTAAGGGAAAAAAAAAGAAAAAGAAAGATTTTTTATATGAAAAATCGTTTTATTATTATTATTTTCATCATTATCCATAAAGAAAATAAAAAGGGAGGGTTTGGCAAACAAAAAAAAAAAGGGGAATAAAAGAAGACAGATTAGGGGTTCTGTGACCACCCACACAGCCCAATCTGGACCGCCGTTTGGCCTCCACAGAAAGGAGAGGTGGAGGCGGCGCGAAGTGGATATGGGGGGTGTCTTCGACATCTGGTTCGGCCGCCGGCTCCACCATTTGATGGAGAGGGCACGGCAGCCCACTCCGGAGAATATACTGCCTTGGACTCTTCTTGTTCGTACTCGCCATTTTGACGTGCAAGTGGATGCTGGCTTTGTTTGTGATGTGGTGGTGGCCATGGCGAAGCTCGGAGGATGAGACATCGTCTTGGGAACGAAGACTCCTGTGCCTCATCTGTTGCTTCCGGTCATCCTCGAGGCTTCCATGCGTTCATCCCCTACCAACTTGGCTACGTTTCATGCAGCTATGAGAGGTAGTGTCATTGGATCGAGAGCTCTCATCCATCCTCATCTAATCCATTACTTATTTTTAGGTTTAACAAATAACCTGCATCGACAAAAGAAGTTTTTTTAGACATTAAACTATAATCACAAGATTGAGCAAGACTAATCATATACATGTAATTAGTTACTATTTCAATCTTTATATATTTAAAAAATTTTAATATTATTTTTCTATATAATGTCAATTTTACTAATATAAATATCATAGGATTTACCATTCACCTCTGTCCTACTTCGGATTATCACTAAGCATATACATTATATTTATTATTAGAGTCGTGGAGAAATGATATTAAATATTTTATTTTTTATATATATAAAATTTTTAATATAAGAGATAACTAATTATAATGGATAATTTATAATTAATTGCTTGAAGAAATATCTAATGTCTATTTAAAAAAATGTCAATTCCCTCAAAATATTTTTTTGTTAGAAATATTAGAGTTTATTGTTATTTTATTAATATAAAAGTAACATATCATCCGAATATATTATGCTCAGAGACGATAAGGATGATGATAAGGGTGAGGGTGCATGGGCAAGGATGACGATATGAGCAAGAGCAAAGGCGTAAGATAATTTTATATTTTAAGAAATAATAAATATTTTATGACAAGAAAAAAAGTGAGATACCAAGAAAAATAAAACTAAGAGGATTTTTTTAATTCTTCTATCTTTTAAAACTTATCTTATAATCAATAATAAAAAATTAATTTAAATGAATCAGACAGACCGGAACAAGTGGATAAGCCATTCGCTCATATGCTAAGGTGGGCCTCACAATTAATTGATGAAAGGAATCATATGAAGCAAATTACATGATGGGAAAGCAGAAGGAATGGTAAGAGATCCACTCTTTTCTTCTAGACTAAGAAAGCACCTATTTTTTTTTTCCATTTTCCAATGCATCATTTTTAGTATAATTCTTATAACTTAGAATTCTCATGCGATCAGATGCACTAATGTTGGTTAATACCATCGTATTCACGAACTTATCTTACCTAAACCGTACAACATCATCGTGATATCTCTTTCTCAAAGATCAAACTTTTCGAAATATGATCCACAGCTCGGGAGAAGACGGGTCAGTGAAAGTGCAGAACGCGTCCTACTGTCGTTTTCGTTCCGCCGAAGCATACCTCCAGATCGAATGAAGGGTCAACGATGGGTCGTGGATTTGTTCTTGCGGCCCAAGAAAGCACACTTCAATTCGTATTCTTCTTGTTCTGACAAGACCAACAAGCGTCAAAGCATCGATCGAACGGCTCCGATTTGCTAAGCAGATAGAGAGATGCTGTCGAGATGGCTGCCATGCCCCGACAGCCAATTTACAGGTCGGAGAGCGACGCAGCCCCTCCTGCCCCCCGCTACTTCGCCCTCTTCATCCCCCGTTCCAATCCGTTTCTGCTTGGGATCCGAACCCAACTTGCACCTGCCCGCCGTCCCCAACAGCGTGGGACGTGCAGCCCGCGTCCTCCATTCGTGGACTGGAAGATGGACCACCAGCTCATCCCCGTAAGCTGTTTGTTAATTTGACTGGTAAGCTCCTGACCTAAGACAAGTCGATGCCTTTTGGAGTTTTGTATTGGACAATTGCTTGTTGCCAACCCAATCCAAAATTTTCTAGGTCAAATTCAATGGGAGTAGCAGATGGCGCTTGTAATCCAGCGGTATCTGTTTGAAACATACTGCAATTAATGTTGAGGAAGACGAAGACACAGTTCGTTCCCAGTCTTGGGGTAAAGGCCTTGTTCAGCGAAGCTGTGGCTCGTTATAATTGGCTATTGGGGCCTCGTTTCAGGGCCAATCCGCATTAAAAATTGCTTCTTTTTTGTTATTTTTACTGTTGTCATGCTATTTCTGAGGAGAAATATGATGTATTTTACCTTCTCTCACCTCTGCCCGTCGCATTTGTAGACAAAGCTTATCACTTTCTTTATTGTATATGTTTTATTCTTATTCTTCGCCCCGCCATCCTCCATCCTCCATCCCTCCCTCTCGCTTTTCACGAGGCCTTCGAATGAGGCCGGCGAGCTGGTAGATGAGCAGCGGCAGGACGCCGCCCGACCGATGGACCAAGCTCCGACCGACGCGCGGTCCGCCCACCTCTTCGCTGACAACCTCAAGGGCTTCCTCCTCGCCGTCGCCTCCAGCGCCTTCATCGGAGCCAGCTTCATCATCAAGAAAAAGGGTCTCAAGCGCGCTGGTGCCTGCGGTGCCCGCGCCGGTAGTCACCCCTTCGCCCTCCCCTTCTCTCCTCCTTGCCCTAGCCCTAATCTCACATTGTGTTCAAAGAGAATAGCTTGCTTTCTTTGGTTCTCCAGGCGTAGGTGGGTACGGATATCTATTGGAGCCTTTGTGGTGGATCGGGATGGTCACGAGTAAGCCCCTTTTTGGTCGATTCACTTCCTATTTCTTTTGTCGTTTGAATCCTGAAGAAAGTTGAATTTGTTGCAGTGGTTGTTGGTGAAATTGCGAATTTTGTGGCCTACATGTTTGCCCCAGCTGTTCTTGTCACTCCGCTGGGTGCTTTGAGTATCATTGTGAGGTAAGCGGTGTGCATCTGAAAGTTTGATGGATGCAGAATTTATATAATAGTCAACATTTTGTCTTTTTTAACTGGTTTTAATGCTGAGAAATGGTGAATGCAGTGCCATTTTGGCCCACTTTATTCTCAGAGAGAGATTGCAGAGGATGGGTATGTTGGGCTGTATGCTTTGCATGGTGGGTTCAACAGTTATCGTGCTCCATGCGCCAGAGGAGAGGACCCCGAGCTCTGTTGAACAGATATGGGATCTAGGGACACAGCCAGGTATTCTATGATGGCTTATTCTTCAGTTCATCTAGTGATTTTGAGGCGTATTCATTTTCATTCATGTTTTTGTTCAGTTAATCAACTTGCTTGATCATCTTGTTTCCGATGCATGTTATTTATTGCTTGACGTGCATTTGTCAGCCTTTCTTTTGTATGCGGCTTCAGCAATTGCAGTATCTCTGGTGCTTATGTTGCATTGTTCTCCACGGTTTGGGCAGACAAACATAATGGTGTACTTGGGCATATGCTCTGCAGTTGGATCTTTAACGGTAACGATGTTGTGATGATGGTGTCCGTTTCCCTTCATGCTCTGCTCTTGTTATCTCTTATATTTATCAACTGTTCAGGTGATGAGTATCAAGGCCGTAGGAATTGCAATCAAACTTACATTGGAGGGCATCAACCAAGCTGGTTACTTCCAGACATGGGTATTTGTGATGGTGGCAATATCCTGCATCATAATTCAATTGAACTACTTGAACAAGGTTAGTGACTTAAGCAAACTTGAACTGCAGTGCAGTTCCATAGGTGTCTTATGGTGCTACCAGTTTAAGGATATCCCAGCGAGGTGCTACAACTTCACTATCCTGCAATATTTACAATTAGATGCATCATTGTTTTTCTAACATATTAGTTGTCTTAATATATGCATACATATGTATGTATATGTGTGTATATATATATATATATATATATATATATATATATATAATGTATGTATGTATGTATGTATTATAGCATATAGGTTCTTTTGCAATCACTTGATGTGTTTTCTTAAAACTACACTTGTTTTATATGAGGTTTGCTTTGTAACTTATTTTAGAAACTTTGTTGCATCTCAATTGCCATGATCTTTGAACATGTTTTGTTGCCAGTGAAGTAAATCACAATTGTGTGTGATCAAGGTAGGTTTCTAGGAGTTCAAAGCTACAGTTGTTTATATGAGTTCTGCTTGGGTTCTGTATAATTCATGTTAGAGAACTTGTTTCATCCCAGTTCCCATGATTGTTGAACATGTTTTGTATTTGCTAATGAAATAAATAACAATACAGTGCAATCAAGGTAGGTTTCTATCTTTTCCTCTTTCTGGGTATTTATAGTTATCTTCAATTATGTGAGAATTCCTTTTTGGGCTTCTTGATACAATGTGCTTGTGTCTAATTCTTTGGTCTAGTACATGATTCTTTCATGCTTATGGTTCCTGGAATATTTTATTTGCACACTATAGTTTATTGTTTGTGATGTTGGTAACATAGCTTCAGCAATGGCTTCAAGACGTGCTTTTGTGATATTGATAACGTAGCTTTTAACAAGTAAGGTTTGTCTTTTAATACAATCATACAGGTATATTTGATTGAAAATTGCATTTTGTTTCCTTAACAGTGTTTGTTAGTGGAAGCTACATGCAACTGGGATAGCTGTAGTTGGCATTTTCGCAAATTAACCTAGCTAATCTAGGAGATGCAGAAATAGAGAAGTGGGATTTGTCACCAGAAATAGGAAGTTCAGTGTCATACAACGTGTGTCGTACCGTAGCATAGCGTTCGGTATGGCTGGTATGTACTGGTCCGATAGGAGAACGTTATAGGTGGTACATATTGGTACATTGGTACGTCTCACCATTGACCATACCATGTGTCGGTATATTAATACAGTTCAAAATGTACCATACCCATAGCCAGTCAATATACCGGTATGGACCGATAAGACATCGGTACATTGGTATGGACCGGTAAGGCGAACTATGGTTATAGTTCCTTTTAAAAGACATGTGAAGTTGAGCTTTAGAATAATTTTGTGTAGATTTGTCCAGTATTGTGGTATTGATCTTTTCTCTAGCTCTTCTAGCAATTGGGTTAAATAAAGTTTATGATGTGTGGTTTTATATGGACTTGCTCTAGATATGGCCTTTGAGGAATTTAGATGATGTAGGACGAACAACAACAGAGAATAGAAAGAAAGAAGTATAATAATTGAAAGATAATAGAAAAAACTTGAATAATTATCAAACTTGCTCTAGTTCAAGGAGCAAACCCCTAGGATGAAGGCCTTGCACCTCTGCACATCTCACACGTGGATGATGGGATCATACCATCGGAAACATAATTGTGGCCTCGCACCATCCACACACAAGGTGGGAAAAGAATTCAATTCATTGATTCATTTCTGATTCATGCATCCCATTGTTCTTGCCTCTTTTTACAGGCTTAAGTACAAGAATAAAAAGAAAATTAGAAAAATAAAGAAATTTACAATCACATCAAATTAGATATATGATATTCTATTTCCTTTGAAGAAGGTAATATTTTGATTTGTTTTAAAAAATAATCTTCCTTAATGATATTCTAGATTGATAGATTTTCATCTTTGTAGTTTGTAGAGATGAATCTTCAGTCAAAATTTGTGATCTTCAATAAAAAAATAAATCTAATAACTTCCATCTTTTCTGCATTTGCTTCCTTTTTTCTCCTCGTTGAGTGGATTCCGATATATGACAACTTATTACAAGTAAACTAATTAAATTTATTTAAATAAAAGATAAACTAATTGGTTCTGCATCAATAGAGATCTGGTCCTTTCTTCTCTTTAAGGACAAAGAACTTATAATCATCAAATTGCAGCAAAGTCTTTTCTTTTATCAAGGATTGTGCTGCTTACTATCTCCAGTTACTTCTTTTCCGCTGAGAAGTACACTTTAGTTGTATGCGGACTTGCTAGATTGTTATCATCTTATGAAAGGGCAAGGAGATTAACTGTTGTTGGTTCAAACTTCCAGTTAAATGATTTATTACTGTGTCTTATAACTTGCTAGGTTTGCATCAAAAAATTGTATTCCAGTCAATTTAGGTGGGCGAGGATTTTGGTTCACCCTTGGTGGCATAATCTGCTACTGTATATAAGCAGTGTGGTTTTTACCTGTAGGATAATAGAAGCTATTTTGATGGTTTGTAGGGTTGTATTACTGAAAGTTCTAGATAAAATAGCCAACTTATGCGCACAGAGGTGTACAATACCCATTCCTAAGCTGCATTGGGCTAATTGTTAGAATATTTCCATTAATAAGCCCTTCTCTGATTCAAGATAGAGGAAATAAGTATCTAAGCATGCTTAAAGCCTTTAAAGATCCTTTTTTTATAGGGTTACTATTTCCCACCAAAATTTTATCTGCAATCTACCTATGAGACTTTGTAATTATATAGAATATTGCTATGCTGATAATACAATAAAATACACTAGTAAACTTTGCTAATAATATTGTACCTTCTATACTTATGAAAGTGTCTGGCCCTTTCTTAGCCTTGGCCAAACCATAATAGAAAGCCAGCTTGTTCATTTGCTTGGGGAGAATGTTTAGCATGAAAATCACTCGCTTTGTCTGTTAGGTAGGGCTGTTGGCTCCTAGAAAGATTCCCAAGGGCCTGGATTTTGCTATGGTCGATGATTCCTCTCCTGGCAGGTTGGCATTTTTGAAATGCTTGTGCCAAATAGTTAATCTTCTAACATTATAAAGAATGTTTGGAAGTAGAAGTAATAGATCTTTTTTTTTGTGACAGGTGTTATGATTAAGATCATTGTTGGAGACAAATTATTCGGTTAATGCACATTGAAAGTCACTTTATTATCATGTTTCATGATTACATGTATGTCAGTTTGCTATGTTTAACTTATCATTCTATGCCAAATTAGCTAGACATGAATTAATGATTTTAAGGTTAATGGAAAAGCTAACCAAGAAATTTTTTTATTTTAGCTCTTACCTGACTTAATGGCTTTCCAAAACAAATTCAAGACCCTGAATGTTACTTATTTTCTGTTTTTCCTTTTTGTCCCTCTACAGGCATTGGATACTTTCAATACTGCAGTTGTTTCTCCCGTCTACTATGCCATGTTCACAATTCTTACAATTTTAGCAAGTGCCATTATGTTCAAGGTACTGAATATGGACATGATAAACAATGTTCGGTTTTCTGTTCTTTTGTTGATATTTGGTTAGAGGTAATTTCTTGTACATGCACAGGATTGGTCTGGGCAGAGTGCAAGTAATATTGCATCGGAGATTTGTGGGCTTATTACAGTAATTTCCGGGACTACCGTGTTACATTCTACAAGAGAACCAGATCCACCTTCCTCTTCAGGTAAATCGAAGCCATCTAAGATCACTATAGGTGTCAATGATTGTGAGTTCCGCCTGTGAAACATTCTTTCATTTCACTGTTAATTTTATGGGAAATAAACAGTTGTAGGATTTAAACTTGAATGGAATATCGGGATATATATTATACTCAATTATATGTGAAGTTTCTGTCTCATATTTGGGAGCATTTTATTTTCACTATAATTCTGTTAAATATAACATAAAATGTTCTGGATGATTGTTGAATTCCATCTATTAGTATTTTCAGTCACTTGGATATTAGCCATAACTGGATATTCTGAAACTTTGGGGAGATTATCACTACAATCCAATTGATCAAATGAGTGAAGCATTGTAACAGCGAGAGACGCCCATCTGACTTGTACTTTCTTCGTTTTCTTCATTTTCATATATCATATTCTTTATGTCATGTATAGTTATCTGTGTTTTGGATATACTCATGATTCTGATGCTAAACCTTGCTGAGATATGAGAGCCACAAGCTTTCCCAGTATAACTGGTCACAAACATTTTCCCTGCACAAAGACAAACATTCAGCTTGTGTAGTTTTTGTTATATAACCTCATTTATTTGTATGCTGATTATGATGAGGGAAATCTGTATAATCATAATACATTTTTTTCTTACTTCATTATCAACATATAAGTTTGTTATGAAACCTTGCAGATTTATATGCACCACTCTCTCCTAAAATATATTGGCACATCCAAGGAAATGGTGATCTGGGAAAGCTCAAGGATGATGATTTGTTGTCTGGGGAATTTGTTGCTGTGGTTCGACAGGATTATTTCGTTTAGGCAATGGGGATAATACCCAGCTTATTTTACAAGCTCATGTGCTTCATGATTGCCCTTGGTTATGTGATGCCAGGCCTTTGCAAAACACAATTTGATGATGGCTGGAGATGGAATAGAAGTTTTGTAGATTATATAGTGGACTAAAATTGCTGATATTCTCTGGTTGTGGTTCCCATTTCATATGGTCCTCTGATAGATGGTTCCATGCTCCATGCTCTAGTTCTGGAAGCTATTATTTTTTCGAGTCTCTTGTTGCTGATAGTTGTAGCCATGCAAGTCTTGGTTTTTGCATTTTGTTGTTAGTGGCTGCATTGTGGATGTGGTTTAGCCCTGGATGTACTGAGAGGATGGTGATTGCAAGTCTTTTGGTGTATTCTACTGTACAGTTCATTTTCTTTAGCTTTATCATGGAAGTTAATTTATTTCATATATGCATCTCTAAAATGTTTTAGAGAAAATTGCATACATATATCTTTCTCCAAAGTTGGTGGTTTTCATGATTCCTTAACTTAAGCAAAGCTCGAGAACTTGTATGTATGTCATTATAGTTAATCTGTCAGTTGGGAATTAGTATAATGAGTTTGAAACTCAAATTGACATTAATATCCCGTTAAAAAATGTTAGTGAATATGAGGAATCAACTAAATGAACAAGAGTAACAGAGAGCATTTTAGGTAATCAGAATTATTCAAATTTAGTGATAACTGATAACAATGATAGTAGTAATTAACTTAGAGTTTATTTGGGTTGATATTAGCAGGGATGACATATATAAAAGATTTCAAGTGTTTGGAGGGATACATATATATATATATATATATATATATATATCTAAACTTTTGGAGGGATATGTAATATCAAATTTGGAGGCAATACTATTTCTAAACAGGGTATATATATATATATATATATATATATATAAAGTGCTACGAAAGATGGTATATGCAAGTGGTCATGTGGCTGGTTGATCTTAAATTGATTGGAAGCTATACATGATGCTAATCCACATGTATAGGCTTCTTGCATTTAGACTTGCAATTAACTCTTTCGTTGGATAAGGATTATTTTGTTTTATTATCAAAGTCATATATGTGATTAGAATGAAGTACTTTTGTGTATAATCTGTGACTATTTCTAAACTTGTTTTGCTCTGATGTCTGCTTACTTGGCCTTAATCCGTTTTTAGGATAATGTATGCAAGCTCTCAGAAGAATACAAAGAAGATCAAAGGTAACTTATTGGACAGGGAATCTGTTTTCCATCTGTAGATCATGCCAACTGTTGTAACCATGACTAGTATTCTCATACTTTGGATTATCGTTTTTGCTTTTGGTTTAATGATTATTGTGCATGAGCCTTTTCTTCTTACTCCAGGATCCTTATTTAGGATATGTAGTTGATATTCACAGATATTCCCATGCTGTTTTGCTGTTCCATGTTGCTTATCCAGTTTTAATGCCCTGGTACTTTTTCACATTGAGAAACTGCTTTTTCATATTGGCTTTTTGTAAACCGCATTGTGGTGCATTTGAACAATTGAACGGGAAATACATTGAAATTTATTGTTTCCAGTAACTAGTTTCACAACAAGGGTGTATAACTTGCTGAAGCATTTAGTCATCCAATTTTGCTAGGTTACTAAAACCTTGAGTACCCATTTCTCTTGAGATGAACTTACATGCTTCTTTCTTGTCTGTGAGTTTGTGCAAACCATGACTCTTTCATATCCAGGGACCTCTAGAGAGTTCCATGGACTGATGCCATTCATCCATAACAGTTGAGTTGATCTTGACTAGAAATCATCTCTCTATATCTTATGTCCGGACCAATTTTTGCTGTTGTGTCTCTGACTTGGAAATCATCTTGCAAGATCAATAGATCCTAAAACATTCAAGGCCTTGATGCATGATTTCTTAATCAATAGAGCTAGCGTCAGTGACTGTGGATTAGGTAAATTATGTTTTCTGATATTTTAAAAATCATTCTCTCAAAAGTTTTAGGAATGTGTAATTTTATTGCAACATGGTTAACTGATTACAATTTATCAGGAAAAAAAGCAGAGTTCTCTTTAGTAGCATTTGTTGGTAATGGATGGATCTTTTCCTTTCTGTCTGCATATGCTTGACTCCTCATATCATGCCATTTCTCTTACCCTGTAATCTTGGAGGTTCTTTGCTGAATGTGATTCATCCTGTTGTCTGAAAAAAGAAGGAAAAGAAAGTTGAATGAAGCAGATGCACAGAAATAGAGATGGTATGTACTATTGCACCACTGTTATAATTTTTAAGAGCAATTGTCTTGTCTGTTAGTTGGCTGATCGAGTGCAATTTGTTGTGTACCAAGTGTTACAGTGATCATAGAGGATCAAAACTTTGCAGTGAGAATTAGGGTAAATAAATCATTAATTTTTCTTCTGTTGTAAACAATTTGGTTTCAATTTCTGTTCTTCCAAGTGTTTTTGTTTTGATATCTGATTTGCCACAATGCTTGTGTCTAGCAAAACTTCCAAGAATAGTTTCAGATGACTCTGGAAGTAAAGATTAAAGGGGACTTTTTGTAGAGGAAATGGCATGAAGGATACCATCATAGGAACCCCCCAAACTTTTATGTATATGGATTATGGGTATCAGTAAAAAAAGGATTTTAGGAAGATTTATGGGTACAAAGAGCATAATTCTTGAATGTTGCCTTAAAGACTCATCCATATATTTTTTTTGCACTCAAGTGAAGATACCAGCAATCTTAATTGGTAAAAGTTATGATGTTTGATAGAATTACTAATTGTTTTTATGCACATTTTTAGCAATGAATGCCTCTTTGCATATTAGACCATGTCCCAACACACGACACATTTTTAGCAATGAATGCCACTTTGCATAGTGGAGGAAGAGGAGGAAGGAGAAAGATGAAGGAAGAGAAAGAGGAGAGGAGGAAGAGGCATAGAAGAAGAGGAGGAAGCATACCCATTGATGATGCATGGCAAATCGTGTACGATGGTTGCATGAGGAGAAATGGAAAGGGCTCATGTTTGGGGCAAAGAAGGTTTCTTGAATAATTTTTTTAATTGTTTCGGATCGAACTATCCAAAATGAGGTGGTCTGCTTATCAGTATTAAAGTGAAGACTATCTTAACTGGTAGAAGTTTCGATGTTTGATAGCATTATCAATTATCCTTATGCACTTCTTACTACTAATAGTAAGATCTTATAATCAATTTTGCTTTCATCAAATTATGACTAAGGGTTTAAATTGTCAACCTAAAAGTTCCATTGAAGGTGAGAACAGCACCAAAAATTTATTGATGGTGATAGTACGAATGAGGTGTCTACTAACTTAGCTAGTAATAAGGACTTGGGATTGAGTCCCACCTTCACATTTGTAATTAGCGTATTGATGAGTCATTATCTCAAGATTATCTCAGAGAGAAGAAGCTTACCTCTATAATTTTAGGGTTTAGTTGTTTGTGCCGGAAGAGGTGGTGGTGGTGGAGATTTGTATGGTGCTCTTTCTTCATATACTGATCGTCCTGTAAGCAACAATATCCTACTTATGATTGAGGAGCCACTAAATTAGGATTGAGATGCCAACTAACTTAACTAGCGAAGGCCATGAGTCTCACATCTACTCTAAATATGGGGTATATTAGAAGGCCATGAATCATGGGTATAACTGTGGTAGTGGATGATTGCTGGTCCAAGAATTGGTGGCGGTGGTGGAGATCGGTATGGTGCTCTTCATTCATGTTCTAACAATCCTGCAAGCACAAGAAAAAGCTCTGTTAATAAGTTGGTCAATACTTTCCAGGTCTGAGAGCATGATTCCCATCCCTGCTCCATTTGATCCTAATCCTCACTTCTGTCAATCTCATATAACTCTTTTTCTTGTGTCAGGATCATTTTGGAGCATCTTTGGGATCATGCTTCCAGTCCAGATACCTTCAAAACAGAAGAAAAAGTTGGAGGTAGAAGATATTATACCAGTAACATTTGAGGAGAGCTTAATGGAAAAGAAACTTCATCTCTGTGAGCTTCAGATGAGTGGAACTGATAAAGGAGGATGGCAACTGCAATCAGGAGGATGCGGCAGGCGTGAACAATGATCGACTTCATTGTAAGTTCTTCTGATCCTTGTTTGGAAGAGTTCTTAGTATATGGAGCTGCTCATGATATTTCATGGCAGCAGCATGGCAATATATAATGTGCAGTTGGACTCGACAGTCTTCTTAGCATGCCTGCAAATTTCATTGTCAGAATTTCTACTTATTTGCACATGTCTGAGCATGTCCGACCTTGAATTAGTCAAATGCATGTTGTTGGATTTTTCTTTCTTTCTAGTTACATTTTCCATGGTAGACCTGTTCTGGTTTCCTTAGATCAGAGAGGAGTCTTCTATATGGTTTGTGATGGAGAATTCTAACATGAGAATTTGATTTGTTTACTGAGACAGAATTTTTTAGACACAATTTTTAAGATCAAGACGAGTAACAAATTGGACAACATATCAATCATACTTAATTGAAACAACTTGATCATCTAAGATAAGCAAAGCCTGAACTTTGTAGAAACTTTGGCTGTACTAGTGGCTTCAATTTCTTATTTGCCATCAGCTTTGACTTTGGTTGTTGGTCTATCAGCTTTCAGATTCACCTAACCTCACATTGAATATAAATGAGGTTCTGCAATTTGTGACAGTTTTATCTTGGTTAATCTTTAACTAATGATTCTCATGATAAAATATTACATCCTGTCATCACATTCCAAGATTCTTATCTGCAGTATATGCTAGGTAGTATTTCCAAAGGCATCTAAATCTTTCAGTTTTAGTCCATAAACTGTTTCAGCTGTTGAATTAACTCAAATTAAATGCTGCTGCTTTTTAACTCAAAAGTACTCATGGAATGAACTGCATCAGCAGCTGTTCTTTCTCGTTCATCCTGTTTGTATTTGCTGTATTCCGATGACCATTTCTAATTTTCATGGGTTTCATGCAAGAAGACATATTTTTTGGTGACATTTAAGAGATATCACATCCATACATGACCCAACAGGTTTGCTTTAGAAGCTGCTATAGAAGAAATCTCATCATTTTGCTGACATTAAACAGTTCCTTTTGAGAGAACAGACATCAGAAAGGTGCTAAATGTCCCCAATGCTTCCTCACTAGGAATACAATTCTGCCAGTAAGCAATTGTGGACTTGAATCTGCTCTTGTTTTCATTATTCTTTCAAACACTTCAATTTTAATTGGAAGAAATTAACCCAATGTTGATTACTACTTTTTAAAAGATAGAAAACCGATAAAGGTTGCTCCTAAAAATTTCACAGGATTCTTAGTTGTGTAATTCATTGGAAACTTGAATTCAAATTTCGTAACTGTATCAAAGTCATTTAACTATAAATTCTTGATCAATCAGTTGTCAGAGTATTGTATCAAAGCCATTTAACTATAAGTTTCTAACCAATCAATTCTCTAAATACTGTATCAAAGCCATTTAACTAAAGGTCAACTCTAGTTAGACTATGAATCCAAGCTCAGGTTTGGTAGTCACTTGCAATAAGATATTTGAAGGATGATTTCATTGATTGTGAAATAAAGTATTTAAGTTGTAGACATCCAACTCTCTGGTGTCCAATAGCCTAGACAAAAGGAAGAACAGTTTTCTTTAGTAGCATTTGCTAGGGTAATCTCCTGTCTGCAACCACGGGTTGGAGTGGTGAGAGTCACTGTAAAGAAGAATCACAAGGCATAGATTTTGTCTTAGCTGAAGGATTTTTGAGACTCAGTATTCCTCGTAAATTAACTTTATTGAGGAAAATTGAGTCTCAGCTATGAACTTGTAACTTATAAAGGAACATTACTCTAAAAAATCCCTTTTAGGAAGAATCTCTCAGTAGTTGTACATTTGAAGTGGGAGAAATCTTGAATAAACTTGTAAGGGTTAAATAGGTTGTATTATCATCAATTTGGGACAAAATAGTTTGAATCAGTGGTTTAGGTTTAACAAGGTTAATGTATTGATTATTACATTGGGTCAAATCATGACAAATCGGAGCATTATAATACCCTCTTTAGATTCTGCCTCAAAAGTTTTGGGTTCTATTGGATACAAATAGTACTAGAGCACTGTAATATGGTCAAATTAATGAGTCAATTTTCCTATCCCATCGGGTCACCGATTTCTTCTTTTCAGAATACATTTTTTAGCTAACCGGAGAGAAAAAAAACATATATGTGACATCAATCAGTTAATTCCTGCTCGTCCTTTGTTTGTTTTGTAGGGAGGGAGGAGTGAAGTTTACAGAGCACAGAGACAGGTACAACATCGAGCATGATGTTGCTGGATATTAAATTCCACAGCAATGAGCAATTAATTACTTTTGTTCTCTGAGTTCCTTCTCGGTGGAGCCAACGCATGTATCTTCATGGAACCTTTATTTGTGGTGGAAGAGCATCGGGTTGTTGGATTCACCTACCATCACCAATGGAAAATATATCCAGTGATTCCTGTAGTTTTGGTGGCGGACAAGATGATGATGTGGTCCTATTTTGAGTACTTGCCTATCTATCTTCTTATGAGATTTTAAGTATGTGCAGATGAGGGTAGGTTTGATTGTTACGGTAAAGATTGTTTCTCTGCGTACAGTCACTCTTTGTATCCTTTATTGACACCAACCTAATGTTCATAATAATGTAATCTATCATCATATTATTATATAATGTCATGATAAGATTGCTCACTCTTTTAGGTACGTTGATCTATGAAAAGTTTCTATGTTTCTAATCTATTTCCACGTCAGAAATTGTTTTTGATAATTTTTTTAGCTATAATCTTTGGTAAAAAAAAAACACACACACACACACAATATCGTTATCTCAGTATCACTTAAATTATTATGTTTACCTACATTAATCAACATGAAGTCGTCATATGCCATTTCATAGCTCTCGTGTCTAATATATTTCCATTTTTCTCATCTTCCTTGATTTTTCAGATTTGTTTTCGTAGTTTTTCTTATTTACAGTACAATTGATATAATTAACATAGTATCTTAATCAGGTAACCGTGATATCTCTGATTTTAATAATATTCATTATTTTGCATCCCAATTCGAATTTTAATCTATATTTATTCTAAGATAATTTACCCAAAAAAATAAAGCCTCTGGTAATGGCTTTTTATGACACTCTTAATAAATCATAAAAAGATAGTGATCGATCCAACTAAATTTTAATTATTTAATTTGATTTAAATGAATCTTTTTTTTTTTTTTTTTTGAAGTACCCCACACCTCCTCTATCTCCATCCACTTCGTCTCCTCCACTCACTCACTCCTCTTCTCCCATTCCGTCACCTCCTCCCTCCCCTGTTGGCTTCCTCCTCCTCCTCTCACTCTACTTTTGCCTCCATCTGCTCCTCTCACTCCATGTCTCCTCCTCCTCCTCCCCTTGTCCCTTATCAACCTCCCTCACCCCAGCCTTTTTTTTCCTTCTACTCCTCCGCTTCTCTCTTCCTCTCCTCTTCCCCGTCACAGTTTATAAAATCTCATTACTAGATTTTTTTTAGTAAATTACCCTATATTCTATATATATATATATATATATATATATATAGCTATAGCATGAAAGAAAAGTACTATTTCTGAAAAAATTCCTTGAGCAAATGAAACAAAAAGAAAAGTGCACATTTATCATGATAAATTGATATTTTTCCCACACTAATATATCTGGAGGTGTAGAACAAAGGAAGAGTCTCTTTCAAATAAAGCTCGTCATTTACAATGTCACCACTTTTGGAAGACCTTTTGACCTATCGCTCGATAAGGACCCCTCCCCCACCACCTCAACAGCAGCTATGGCTCAATGTGGTGCCTCCCTCGAATCCTCACTCCTCCAAGCAAAAGACTCCAAACACTTTGATGGAGTAAATTTGCATGTTTATTGCCTCCCTCATATCATCCTTCTCCAAAAGACTCAACACACTTTGATGGAGTAAATTTACTTATGTATTTTCTCCTCTTTACATACGTAAATTTACGTTATATTTCGAAGATGTTGAAAGAACAGGTGTGGAACCGTATCGCTTTGGATGGATGGATGGATGGTAAATTAGTATTGCCACATCATAACACAATGCATAATTAGTATCTTTCTTACTTCCTTCCTATATTGATTGATAATAAAATAAATAAATAAATATAAGAGATGATAGTACAAGAATCATCATCTTACAAACTAGTATCATGCACAAAATAAGAAAATTATTTTATGGAATCATCATCTGACAAAAAATAAAATAAAATAGAAGTACATCATACCAATACCGAACGGAGGCCATAATTTTTCTTTAGATGTGAGTTGGAGGACTTGAAATGAGTTTAAGATTCTCTTCTCTCATCCTTAGTCAATGTATAACATAAATCAATCTCTCAGTATTTAAAGTCAATCAGAAGGGTGTTAAAATATTCCTTCTTAATAATCTTGATATGTGATTGAATTCTAGTTTTATTTTTTTTATTATCTAAATTAATCTTTCTGTAAATCATATTTTTATTGCCTCCTTTCTCTCTCTGTTTTATTTTAATTTTTATTTGTTATCCACCTAACCCTCTCTCTCTCTCTCTATATATATTATATTACTTACTTTAAAGAAGAGTAATGGATGGTGTGATACTATACTTTTTCTAACAAAATTGATTGAATCGTACTTATGCAATTTACACCATGATAATTAAAACAATATATTTTTGAGTGTGGATGACAGTGAGTGGGATATACTATCCATAGACTTTTCAATTGGCTTATAAAGCATTTCTTAATTGGGTTCGAGATGGTTACAATAATAAAATCATAATAATTTAACTATTTAGGATCAGCTATCCAATTCTATAGTCTTAGTTAAACTAAGAGTATTTAGACCTCTATAGATTTGAAATCGGTATGAGTAGAAATTTTTTTTTTTTTAATTTCATTCGAAACATTTGCATCTAAAATTATGAGTTAAAACTCTAACTCAGATGGACTACAATCACACACAAGGAAATGTAATCAAATTTAAATTTACAAAGGCTAAATAGAAAAAAAAAAGCATTGAGTTTAGAGGTATCAAACATGCGATGGCTTTAAATATATTATGTACCGTGAACACGACCCAATTTAAGACACCAGTCACTAAGCGCACCGACCCTGCGGTCCCACCTCCTTGCACGTTTCGTTCCCACCCGTACGATAGGGTGGAAATGGAGTCGCTATCCATGGTGTTTCCTCATTTATTAACTTATGTGGGACCCAAAATTCTTCATTACGAAACCAATGGGCGGCTGCCACGTGATGTCAACGTCAAGGACCTGCGTCATGATTCGTGCAGAGTTACCTTCATCGCTTCCCTCCCTCTTCCGTGTCTTTATAAACCCACCCCCTTTTCCCTGTGAGTGTACTCTCTCTTCACCTTCTCAGCGTTCGCGGCGATGTGGTCACCGCCGTCGGCCCACATGGACCTGGACGCCGGATCTCCGCCCTTCGGGCTGTCGCTGCCACGGCGAAGCATGCCGATGACGATTCCCGGCGGCCAGCCCTCCCCGTTCCGCCCCTCCTCCTCCGCCGTCCCGTTCTCGTGGGAGCACCGGCCGGGCATCCCCAAGACCCCCGCCCGCTCGTCGGCGCCCCTCCTCCTCCTCCTCCCCCTCCCTCCCCCTCTCCGACCGACCCCCGACGGCTCCCGCAAGAAGCGCGCCATCGCCTCCCCCGCCACCGCCGCCGTCGCACCCGACCCTTTCGCGGCCGCGCTCGCGGAGTGCGCTAAGGGCCCGCGGGGTCCCTCCATCGAGGAGCTCTTCTCTCGGAGAGCCTCGTCCGTTGACCGGCCCCGAAGGGGCCCCGCGTCGTCGTCCATCTCCGACCGCCTCGGTCTCTTCGGCGTCCACGCCTGGTGCAAGGCGACGTGCGCCGTGGCGGACTCGGCCGTCCACGTTCCCCGGTCTGCGATCCGAACCGGCTCTTCGTGCGGGCCTTTGAACCGCCGGCCCATTAGTCAGCGACCCGGTCCAAAGATATAAAAGCCGTGTTGAGGCATGCAATGTACTGTGTGATTAATAGTAATTGTCCCCACCATGGTCCTTTTCCTTTGTTTCCTTTCTCTTTAGCTAGGAACTTAATATGATATAGAAGGAATAAGTTGGCCTAACACATGAGATGAGATCAAGATGTGCTGTTGTTGTTGTATTGTTTGTAGTCTAATTAGCTCCTATGTGTGTGTGTGTGTGTGTGCGCGCGCATATATTTTTAATTCCTTGAGTGGATTGCAATGTTGTGAGATCATTAGTGGAGTGGGTTTGATTTGGGTAGCACGGTGAGCTTTTTATATAGAAGACGAAGACGGTACTAACACAACACAAGGGGGTGGGTTTGTCGGAGATCGGATCATTAACACCACAACTTGTCATGGCTCAGACAGTCATCCACTGTTCACTGATTCTGTCGGTGATGAATGTAGCTATTAATCATTATTGTTTATTATGTGAATTCCCGACAAGATTGTCCTAAAGAAACATTTAGAAGCGTTGTAAATGTAGTATATAATATATCACACCAATTCAAACATTTTTCACTCATGATGGTACCACCTAACTGTACTCACCATCTTCATCTTTGGTGCTGAGGAGTCTTCTATTGCATGGCCACCGCCTCATTGTTCGTCGGATCATGTTTTGCTGATACTTCATGGTTTTCTGATGTCGTCCAACCGATCGATCATGTCGAGTGCTTTCATCTTGTCGATGTCGAAGTCGATGATGGGAAGCAAATATGGTTTCCTCGACACAAAGAAATCCTTCTTGCTGCTGCTGGTTGGTGAATGGCTGTTGCTCTTGCTCAACCTGCTGTGCTTGCCTGGCTTCGTCTTCGCCGTGTCAAACTCCTGACTCCTGCTGATTCCAGGAGTTAGCGTCCTGAAGTTGACACACTGCAGCATTTCTTGGTCTTCTTGGGTGAGCATGGAAGATGGCACACTAGGTTTCCCGGCGGGCGACGTTGCGGTTAAGAGCTGTGCCGGAGAACAACCTGGGGATTTGATCGGAGACCTGATCCCTCCACTCCCAGGCTTCGAGCGACGGACAAGATGGTGAAGCCATATCAATAAGTCGAGAATGTAGGCTTCGGTCTTGTCCTTGTCGGCATGATGGAATGTCTCCATCCGCGTCAACTCTATCTGACCTGACGGCTTTCGGTTTACCTCGGACCTGAAAGATATGCAATCATCTAAATTTTCTAACATGGAGGAGCCAGAAATCTTGTGCAACACAAGGACCAGCACTGATCAGCTGATGTAAGACACCAGAGATGGAAGTAATCACACTTCAAAATCTTACCCGGTGTTAGCCCACTCGCCAACCCAACCAAAACCATGATGAGCTCTGTATAAGTTGCAGCAATTAATGCAAATATAAGCACACATCACTTGCAAAGTTTAGAAGTTGGAGGATTAATTGCATGGCTAACTAAATTACTTGGTTGTGTTGTTGGCAATTGGCACAAGCCACCGCAACAATATTTCCATCTCTGCTCTGATTTGAGGAATGGTAAGCTGCAAAAGTTAAAGAAAACATAAGCATGTAACCAAAAAATATAATTTGTTCACTAAATTTTGGATTACTGCCTAACCATCAAACTACTAATGAATTCTTTAGCAGAGTGAGCTACAGACTTTTAACAATCAAGTACCTCTTCTTTGATTTGAAATGATTGCAACCTTGAACGGAATGCATGTTTTATTGTTGGGGGCAGTCCTTGGTATAGCGAGTCCCTTGTATTTGTCGGTACACAGCTTGACCGAGAGACCTATTTATGACTAATGGTTAGCAGATACTAAGGTTTAAAAACACATGTAAACATTTACCACATTCATATGCATTTAGTCAAGATAATTTCTTATATACGAACAGCAGCAGCCATGCATAGGTAATTTTGTTCTTGACTGCCAAAGCAACACTCATGATTTTTGTGATGCAGATCTTGCACACCATAAATGGATCTTTGTCAGCAATTATAAGTTTACAACAGAGATAGTGATCATAGGCTATTCACAACGTTAAATGGTTTAACTGTAACTGAAGTGGGGAATTCATCTTTTGAACAAAGTCTACAAAAGCTGCTGGGAGGTGAACAAGGAATAAAGTTTCATGGTAACTCAACACTACCAAAGTCAGAGTTCAAACACTTCAGTCCGACACCTGCAACAATGAAAAACTAGGGGCACTGAGCAGGGCATAGTGGTATCTTTAGTGTCAAGTTCCAAACGAACTGAACCAGGTTTCTCCCGGGCTGAATCAAATAGTCCATTCCAAATTTTGCTTGCGACGAGTTTAG
Source organism: Ensete glaucum (assembly GCA_021527575.1). Classification (NCBI taxonomy): domain Eukaryota; kingdom Viridiplantae; phylum Streptophyta; class Magnoliopsida; order Zingiberales; family Musaceae; genus Ensete; species Ensete glaucum. The sequence continues at coordinate 6,948,348 of CM038553.1, read as the reverse complement.
TATAGGCTTTGAGAACCTGCAACTGCCTCACTTCCCAATAGAACATGGGCACAACCCGTCTGACCATGAAAGGCAGTGACAGAAGAGAGAATGGAGCATCAGAGGAGAGAACCAAAGGGCTGATGCATCTTGACCAGTTCTTTCTCATTTTTTTTTGCTTCCCAATGGGCCAGCATAACACTGCATGCCAAGTGTGGGCATGGCATGACAATATGTGCCATTTGGGTGTTCAGCCAACATGGATGGCTGGATTAGAAGTATACAAAGAAAATTTTCTTTGAAAAATAACTGCATCAAGATTAAGATTAAGGAACGCTAGTCTAGATAGGCAACTGTGATTCCAAGCAACAAAATCCAAAAATATTTCAAGAAAGAACTTAAAGGATGATATGTTTTCCATGTAATAAAAAAATGTTAAGCACCAAATAAAAGTGTAAACTAGAAAAAGCAATACTGGATGTCTTAGGAAGCCAGATGAAGCCAAATGACTCACAAGGGTGTCTATCTGAGTGATGATATTTGCATAATGTAGTGCCAGGCCAGCAGGTCCCAATCTTTTTTGATTCTTCATAGTCTCTTCTGCTGGTTTATCAGTATCTAAAGTTTTATAATTAAAAAAAAATTCAGCAAGAGAAAACAATTAGCATATACAAGTAACAACGAACCTCACATGAACTAGAAGTAGTGGTGTGGTAAATCCTTTTAGCCTTTTGTTACTAGTGCAAAAGAACCTTTTTATCTATGTTACTTGAACAAGTAATGAAATTGAAAAGAATTGTGTTATGAGACTAAGGCCAGCAATCTTGATACTTAAAGCATAATGACCAAAAAAGGATTGATAAATGGAATGATGCCTCAAGCAACATCTTGAAATATTTGCACAGTTAACAGAAAATTGTTCATTTGCTAAAGCATTAAAAGTTATCTTGATCAAGGTTTGACTTACCGATCCATACCGGTGTACCGAGTTCATCTCGGTACTGGTACGGTACCTATACCGGGCAGTATGCACAGTGCGTACCATCCGATATATTAAAATATAATATATATTTTTATAATATAATATTAAAAATATTAAAATATAAAAAAAGGAGAGAAAAACCTCAATCTTTCTCCTCGACGGAGAAAGAGCGCCACTGAGCGGCACGGCGGCGAGGACCGGCGATAGGTTTTCTCCTCTTTTTTTTTTCCTTCTTTTCCTCTTCTTCTTCTTCCTCCCTTTTTCTCGCTCAATCGACCGCCAACGATTTCTCCTCAATCGATCGGCGATTAAGGTCGATTTCTCCTTTAATCGACGGTCGATTTTGTCGGAACGCTTTAATCGACCGTCGATTTTTGGTGGAACCGCCGGCGGTCCGTACCGCAACTGGCGGACGATATACCGCTGCAAGGAAATATCGAAATTGCAAACCTTGATCTTGATAATTATAACCAATATTCCAAGAGATATTTTCATTGGTGAAGAAATAGATTTAACTTGAATAGCCAGGTACCAGGATATGAGAATCATAAGGATGCCTAGTGCACCTTGAAAAACAAGAGTTTATCCACTCAAGACTTTTAGATTAGACTAGTTCGAAGTTCAAGATAAATATCCATCATGAAGTGTCAAAAGAAAAAATGTCACTCAGTGCATAAGGCTCTGGGCATTGCAGTCCACAAGAAAGGTTAGACATACTGACATACAACAAAAGTGACCATGCATAGAGCTAGCAATCATGGTTAAGGAAACTTTGAGGTCCAACTGGCACTCTACTTAGGTTAATATCGGAGGTTCATATGGATAACCTAGGGGACGTTTGCAATCAACTTGTCTTGTGATTGCAAAATGCCAGGGCTATCACCTTAAACATAACAAACCTGCTTCTCCGCCTGTGAATTCAAGTCTTTGTTTACTCTGTCTTCATCCTTATTTTCTTCTAATTGCTCTGTGATAGTCCAAATTTTGCATCAGATATGATTGCTTTGTACCTAATGAGTTCAGATTTTTCCTTGGTGCAAACATCTTCCTTAATATAGATTTCATAGCAATTCAGTCTCCAAGGTAAAGCACATTAAAAACTGAAACAAATCCCTCCATATTAAAATATTAACCAAGGGCCAGACTAGTTCTATTAAATAAATACAAACTCATCAACTAATATATAGTAAAGAATTAGTATTACTTATTATCAATTATAAAAGACCAGCTGGTACATATTGACCAGCCAGTATTTATCAGCCGAATAAATTCCAATATGGCAGGCCTATGCTGAGCAGTTTGCTCATACCACTATGTTGGTTGGTACCAGCCATAGTACCCACAACAACAATACTAGGTCGTAGTCAGGCAAAAGCCACAAAAACTGTTGGAAACAAGCTCTCATTCTTCAGCAGGGCCCCCAAATTCCATCGACCTCTCTCATTCTTGGTGGCGATCCCTTCCCACTACACCAACCAGCTCCTAAACAGTGGCTAGGATCTGAGATGCAAAACATGACCACCCTGCTGCTGCAGTAGCAGAAGAACTAATATGGTTTTATTTACACCCTTATTTTTTCATGGAGAATAAAGATTTTGTTTTCTTCCTGATTCTGGACTTTTTTTTCAATTTTTGTCAGCTTACTGGCCATATCACCGGTCATCCAGGTGCTGACACAGGATCTGTATTATACTGATCAAAGTTTGATTTCTTGTTTCTCATTTCAGGTGGGTCATGCCAGAAATTAATTGAAACATATCATTTAGTTACAATTCGCTGTTAACAAAATCTAAGTGACTCAATATGATAAATTGGACATATTACGGGTAAGTCAACCTGTAAATAGTAAAGCCTAACACAAACTGCAGATGTGTAAAAGATATCAGAAATTATGTTTTTGAAGATTACAACTAATTCACTAGAGAATTTATGAATAAATAAATAAGAAAGTTAATGATGTCAAAAATAGTGAAGGGAAATACAAAATGGAACTGAGACAACTTTAAATTTAAGTACCAGCACTTCCAAAGGAATCATGAATCACCAAGTGTAAGAAATGGACAATATCTACGAGCTTCTCCAGCACCTACAATAGAACAATGTCAAAAAATTTCCCCCAGAAGGGCAAGGTAACTTCTAACATCTACAACAAACATCAGATTTTTGTTCCCTAATAGCATCACCATTGTGCATGCAGATGGATGCCCAAAATTAAAAAAAAGACTTTGGTTCTTTATATTATATGGGCAGATAATAGTGTTATTATAGAATAACATGATATACCAATAAACAATAACATTACCTGCTAACAATCATACATGATAATATTATGTCAATGGTACCAACTCACCTCCTCCAAATTCTTGGACCAGAGTGATCTTTTCTTTAATGATTTTACATGCTTTCTTTGGCTCTTCAATTCTTGCCTTAACATTTGGAAAGTATCACCTACATAATGATTAAAAAATTGACATTTAAATGGTGGTTATGAATGTAACATTTCCTGTGAAATTTTTGGTTTTATCTCCAGACATTATCATCACAAATATTAGTCAACAAATAAAATAAATGTTAAAAACACCAAATCATCTGATTCTTACAGAATATCAGGTTATCTCAAATCAGTCAGATGTTTGCAGTACTTGATGAGGCATAGTATTGTCAACTAAAAGGATAGATGTTTCTCCTGTTGTCATTGTTGATATCAGTCAAATGTCCCTTAAGGCACACTCTCCCAGATAATGTGCATCTAAGCAAAATTTGATGTCCAACAGCAAGGAAGAAGACTGACATGTCAACAAGTTTCCATGTTACGTGCAGCTACTCAGCATGATGGAAACTCTGAGTTAATGCCCTATAATAACTCAAGTGATATTGACACTGAATATATTTAATGTAGGTGCTGGTGCAGGTGAAGCTGGAGCTTTGACAATATAATAAATTTTACATGGTATATATTTTTGCCATACAATAGCTACTGGTGCAGCTGGAGCTTTGACTCTGCAGAGCAGAGCACCAAATTTGATGGAGGCAATTAGATATAAAAAAAGCTATTGTTAGACATCTGGTGAAGGTTCTCTGGACAGCAAAATTGAGTAATTAGATGGGGCATTATAAGAGATCAGGTGCTGCCATAGTATCTCGACTGACCTTTGATTGCCAGGAGTATAGCAGAGAAATAATTGAATCTTAGACGAGAGGACAAAGCGGCTAGGTAGACGTAGAACAAAGTGTCAGCAGAATGGCAGTAGAACAAAGTGCCAGCAGAATGGAAGTTTACCATTGGTCTTCTTCAATCAGTGCAGGTTGTAAGATTGGTGATGTTAAATCAAAAAAATAATGAACTTAGATTAATGGATATATAGAAAGGCTTACATACAATATATGAACTAATTTGTTAGACAAAATAAAAGGATCTACTACCCCCTCCATTATCCAAAATATTAATATGACTATCATACTTTTTAAATAAACAGATGCATACAAGTACTTCTAAGTAATATAGCACCATTGAATATATACCATAATCAGAAATTAGATAAACAAAGTCCTTGCCCAGCGAAGATGGATATTATGAATGGAAGCAATAAAGATAATCAAATTTGTTTTGAAAGAAATACCTAACACTCCCAAATATAGCTGTGCTTGTCCTAAAAGTTCATCTAAAAAGGAAAATTCTACCAACAAAAAGATAAATGACAATATGATACTTTAGAATATAAATAGACCTCTTTGAACTCCGCCTGTGCAACCCTCTTCTTGATTTTTTCTCCTATAATCTTGACCAAATCTATCCAAGGCATGCAACTCATGGTATAATTCCTATACAAACATAAATGAAATTAGCAAGAATAGTTTCAAGAATCAAGCAGAAACCTAAACATAATAATCAAGTTCACCTAAAAATGAAGATACTGTACAAGTTAGAAATCATTTAGATACACATTGTGACTTATCTGTTATAACAATAAGAGAGATCACTGATACGGTACCTCTTAGAAAAATTTAACAACAGTACCGACTTGTCAAATTGAGTGTTGAAAGAATTCAAAACTCAAATGCATTCCTCAATCAACTTCCAAGCAAACACAAGTAGAATTTCATAGGTTATGGATCCCGTACAATGCTAATTCCTGTTATGCTATAAAGCTGCTTTGTTAGACATAAATTGACCATTCTCTTGTTTGTCTGCTGATAGGATGTCTCTCCTCCTTTTTCATGCAAACTGTTCCTCCAAATAGACCATAGATGGAGAGAGGAAGCTAGGCCATTATGGGGCTACGAGAAACATCATTCAACCATCCCAAGAGGGCTTACATGCTCTCATAATATACGAGTTGTGAGGAGAAAATTTTGTCTCATCACCCCTTCAAAATTCCTTTAAAGAGAAATCTATTATAGGAGTTTTGGAAGAAAAACTTATCCAAACATTTAGAATTCTCAAAATATAAAACCTATTTTTGAAATAACTAGCTTAACCTGCACTATACTCACTTTAGGACTTTAGGATGTTGATTAGTGTCACGACCCAGGGGTAATGGGCTAACTGACCTATCAACTTCGTTTAACCTAAACCACTAATAAAAATGCTCAAGCTAAAAATAATAATAGCACACTCATCAGACGCTTATAAGCCAATCTTAATCTTACCCCTTTCCGATATGGGACTAAATTTGGGTGTTAGGATTAGACTTCAAATATGATTCTTTAACTAATTAAATTAGATACTGAAAAGAATGATGAAAGCCAGCAAAGAAAAGAATACCCTATCATATTACTATTAAAGTTGGTTAGGAGGCCTAGTCACTCTCTCCTTTCTTAAGTTGACAGGGTGATTGGGAAGCTCTTTTCTACCCTCATTCTGATAATGATTGAGTTGGTCGCTTCATGTAGGAGTTCTCCTTTGACTAAGGGATTGTATACCAACACTTACCACATTGGACTAGACTCTTCTGCACTAAATTCTACCAGATTGATGCATTGAAGTGCTGCACAGACTGTCCCATGCTGACCCATAGTTGAGCCTTTTATAAGATCAAGAATACTAATCTTCAGGCCTTCAGGCTTTGGCTATAACCCAGGATGATGGAAGAGGATCAAGATCAGGCCATATCCATTCTTTCTTGTAAGTGAAAAATTGTGACTACAACTACCAAAGAAAATTATATAATCACAATGGCATTTCTTTGAACACCAAGAATCATCATGTTTCATGCACCAATATCATAAAATGACTTGGATAACTGATGCCCAAGAACTAGATACTATGCAGACTGATACATGCCAATCACATTGCCAGAAGCATGTACACACACAAAGTTCCATGACCAAAGTTGAAAAGACCAAGAATCATCATGTTTCGTGTACCAATATCATAAAATGTCTTGCATGACTGATGCCCAAGAACTAGATACTCTGCTGACTGATACATGCCAATCGCATTGCCAGAAGCACAGTCATGCAAATTTCCATGACAAAAGTTGAACAGCCTAATATAGCATGCTTGGTAGGGGGCAAACCTTGAAAAATATAACTTATTTCTTCAGAAGCACAATGGCATAGTTTCTGATGGTCTATTGTTTTAGGATTTTGGTACCACAACACCAAGTCCAAGAGAAATATCGTTTTGAGAGAACGACGCATGGCTGATGCCTTCACATTTTATAAACAAAGATATGTGGAAAACCTAATTTGCTCATGGTTTTAATTGTTAACAATCCTTGAGTTCCCAAACCATCTACTTCCGGTGCACAATGCCTCTACTACAAAAAAGCACATAATCTCAAGCATGTTCACAAAATCCTAAAGCATAATAAGCATAAACCATTACCTGACATGAGCATGATAGTCGGCATAGCTAATTTGCATACATGATAACCATCATATTATGCTAATAGGAAGAAAAGATAAGTAACTTCCTACAACAATCAACTAGTGAAGATAAGTACCCACAGCTGTATGCTGAGCGAATGTCATCAGTTGCTCCATCGCTGTTTTTGCTACTTCTTTCAGCTGATTTTGAGGTGTAAGTTCTGATGCTAGTCTAATATTAATGAACATAAGATCTATAAATTATGTGGACAACTGAATTCATCTACATAATTCTATAAAATAAAGTTTGGAATTTTACTTGTCAAAATAGCGCTCCAAGTTGTGCCATTGAGGATCTTTACATCGATTTCCAAAGCGAATGACTTCCTTAGAAAATACCATCAGCTCTTCCCTGTTGAAACAACATAAAAAAAGGACACACTTTATTTATAAAACGAAATATTGATTTCAATCGACCAACGCTACCATAATTCTGTATATGGTTTATTTGTTAAACAGCTAAAAATATCAGAAACCATCAAAAGTACATGATTTCTCACTTAGCAATTGATTAAATGAATGAATTACACAGTTCCAGAATAAGCACCTTTTATCAGCAGCAGCAATCCTTAGTAACTCATCCATGTCTTTGGATATTAAGTATTGTACACCTTCTGATGGAAGTACAACTTCTTTCAAATGCTTTATGTTCTCCATTGAAAGTGATTGCATAAGATTGGAGCCTTTAACTATTGTGTTGGCAACTTCAAATGATAAAATGGATATTTTGTTTCCCTTAGTTGCCACTCCTGATACAAAGCTGCTACTAAGGTGCAAATTTGTCATGCTACTACCAAGTGTGTCCAATACCTCAACTGCTTTGCCGAGCCCAACACTACCAGCCTTGCTCAAAACCGAGCCCACTTCTGAGACCTGCAATACAATACCTTGTGATTAATATGCCTAGTTTACATGTTAGAAGTCTACAGTAAATGAGTTGCAAGAGAAACATGACACATATATAAAGCACAATGTACATATGGAGCACAGTGCAAAAAATACAACATTTTCTATTAATCTACCAAGGACTTAAAGGATCAACTGAACCAGCAAAATTATACAGTTAAATGCAGAAAGCAAAAGCCGTTTTAAAGTACATATCCATCATTCAAGACCAAGATGTCCAGTCTACTTATGCAAGAAGCTAGATCATTTTTGTTTCATTGCTCCTAAAACAGACTTCCAGATAACATTAGAAGGAACATGTCTTCTGCAACTCACTAAAAATTCAACTGATCAAATCAGTATAATATGTATTGCTTAACTGTGACAAATTGTCAGTTAGGCTAACCAGGAAGTGAAGTTTATAGTAACACAGTTTTATACACAAAGATCATATTCCTACTGCAGAATTTTTAGCCTAAGCTAGCACAATTTATGAAACTTGTTTTGAAAGCATATAACTATAACCAGATATATTAAAGGTGGTTCATTAAAAATCCATGAATGAGAAGGTCCTAACTGTATATATCAATTATAAGCTAAAAGTGAAACGGCAACAATGGAGTATAACTAGGAACCATGAAGAAAAAAATATAGTGATCAAACATATAAGACGAGTTTAAAAAGCATTCTAGCCATTTACACTGGCAAGTCAGTATGCCACTCTTGGATTTCTTTCTTAGACATAGTCAAGTATCTCTTATTCAAGAAATGAACCTCTTTTATGTTGTGAAGTTGATTTTAAAATAAAAAACATATAAAAGGCTCTCATGAAATTGTTTATGCTGTCATTGTTATGAGACACACAACTCAATGCAGCTTTAAGAGCATCAGCATTTACCCTTGAGGTGCAATGAAGTTTATAGCAAAGAAACAAGGTAATGTGATAATAGCATGTGCCATAATCTAAACATGAACTGAGTCTCTGACTAGAATGGAGGCAGTCAATCTGGCATGGAAGTGGGAATCTAGATTGCTTAAAATGATTAGTTATATATTCGGGTTAAAGGCCCTTGTAATCTTCTCATCAAGGATATTCCACTCAAGTGATGAGGAAAAAAATAAGGGGTATAAAAATTTCAAAACTACCGACAAAAAAAAAAAAAAAAACCAAATGTCTTATATAAGATGACAGTGAAGCTGTTGACAACCAGCATTAACCTTGTATATTCAAATAATTTATTGTGTCTGCTCGTAAAAACATATAAAATTCAGATTCTATCACATATATGCCCAAAGTAACTTATGAATTAATGAGGCACACGAGATGGCACATCTTATTACCTATTAACAAACAAAATTGGAACCCATAAGAGGATTTTAACTAGTGGGGTACATAATGATCAAGAAACTGAGAACAAAGACTGAATTCCTCCATCATATCATCATAGGTGACCAAACTGCAAATAATATATAATAATAATAATTCTTTTCTTGTCAAAATATGTATAGTTATAAACTCCATTAAATAGTAAGTCTTCCCCAAGAGTTCCAAAGCTTAGGATCCTTCTGGTGGTGCATCCAGATGGCAGTCAATCTATATAAACACACTATTTATCTTCCTCATGATTCTACATGTAGCAACATAAGACAAGCTGGTATTTTGGCTGGGAAAATATCGGGCATGCAATACATGTGAACCATGCAATGTCACATCAGCGATGTGAATGGCAGCATGAAAATGCCTACATATAAGTCCAGCATCAACATGGATACTTGACCATTGCTTGTAACCCTTTAACATGTGGCAAACGAAACTGGTTTTTTCCTACCTTCGGTTCAAGTTCTCTGCAATGTTAGCCTGCTGGGATCGTCCTATAAATAAAGAAACAAGGGAAAGATACTTATATCATAGCTTTGGGTTCTTAAAGAAGCTTTTGTTTGGAGATGGATTAGGCAAGGGTAAACTTCACACAGACTTTGAAGTTTTCATGGCTCATGTTGATCAGTGGTCCCATGTTGCATTACCATTTTAACATTTTCTGCAATCACAATAATAACTTCAGCATGAAGTTAAACAGTATACTTGTTCTAGAGCACCAAATAGAAAATTGAGTGATGAGAAAGCAAAATTCAACTACATTCATGACATTCTTGGATTGATTCATCTCAACTGTGCGATCATGGCTCAACCACCGTTTGAAGTATTTTGCATTATTTGCAATCTCACCAAACTCATATAATCTAGAAGAAACACACCAGTGCCCCTTATCATTCAATCAAAAACAAGAAAACTATCATGAGTTGAACTTGCCTTTGTAGTTCCAGACTTTCCAGAGGAGGGTTTGGACTTCGTTGACCTGGAAGTTTGTGAGATATCCCTGACAAACTGCAGTTCAGTGGCATCAGCAGCGTCTGAAAAGTATCCGGTGGGTGTTATTGTGCAATCCCGGAAGGAAAAGGACTGTTCTTGCAGCCGCTTCTCCATAGCTTCTGCTGCTAGAGAATTAGCGAAATCCTCCTGCCTTTTACTATGGAATTGACTCAGTATTGGCTGACCCCTGAATCCACTAGGATCGAGAGTATCGCTGGGCGATTTATCCACAGCTGACCTTTTTGAGCAAAGGCCGCCCATTTTTCTGAACGCTTATCAAATCTCAATTCTTCCTTTCCTTTTCCAGACAAATTTCTTTGTCAATTTTCCAACAAATATTGCGAAAATATGCGATCTTCAAAGGACAACGATCTCGTGGAGAATTAAAAGCAAATCCGATTTAAATACCCGCCACAGCTTTGGCAGATGGAACACACAAACTGCAGCTCCTAAAGACAAAAAAGAAAAAAAAATCTGGATTTAGAATCTGATGCTAAATCCCAGTCCGAAACAATCGCTGGATCCAAAACCAAACCGGCGCAGAATCAAGAAACGCGTAAAACAGATTTTCTCAAGCACCTAACAGCAGAAAACCATCCAAAATATCAAGGGAGAAAAGAGGCCGCACCTTTGCGGACCGATCAGAAGCGGCAAGAAAAAGAAGATGGCCAGAGACGAGATCCAATCTTTAAGCTTCCACGGCACCAGGAGCTAGTACAAAGACCGCGAAGAGGTTTCTGCGATACGTCGCAGCAGCAGCAAAGAGAAAGAGAGAGAGAGAGAAAGAGAGAGAGAGAGAGAGAGAGAGAGAGAAACCACTGGAAACACAGCTAAATTCCACTGAAGTGGAGCTGGTCAAATCCAAACACCCTCCAAGTCTTATAAAAACGATCAAGAAAGCCAAGAAGCTTGGATTTTTTTTCTTCACAAGCACTTAATATTTTAGAAAAACATCCCAAACACCAAGGGGAAGAAAAAAGGCCGCACCTTTGGTCTGCAAGAAAACGGCGAGAGCGACCCACTGACTGATCGATCGATCGATGTATCGACCGGTCGATCAAGATCCAATCTTTATGCTTCCCACGGCATCAGGAGGACCCAGGACAAATAGATCCCTGTGATGCGGTGCGACAGCAGAGAGGAGTCCGACCACCGGGAAACACACGAGCCAAAACCCGCCCGCTGAAGCGGGGCTGGTCAACCCTCCGAGTCTTCCTCTACTCCTCTCCCACCGCACACCGTCAAATTCCCCTCTTCGATAAGCTCGCCTACTGTGTCTTGCTGATGAATTTGGCTTTCGCAATTACTACAGAAGATAGAAATTTGATTAGGGTTGAGAAAAGATTACATTTTTATCATGGGATGGATAGCTTCCATAAGCATCGGCATTGAGCTGACTCACCCTGCAAAAGCTTAGATAGAATCTCATAGAATGTTTACCAATTCTTGTCCCCTGCAAGATCTATAGATATATTATTTGTTCTTCTTAAAAACTACATGATCATAGAAAATTATTGGTCAAACAACGTGTTATTTCGGGAACAACATCTTGCCGTGTTATGTTAGAGTTAATATTTCTTTTGTCATAAAAGAGAAAGAGAACAACTTGTTGACTCCGCCAATTCCACTTTGTTCATCATTTCTCCTTCGGAATGCAGCGTTGTTGAGGCTTCACGTAATGGCATTTACGAGGATCCCCAAGAAACAGGATTTTGGGCTCCAAATAGTCAAAGCACTCGATAGCTTTTCCAGCAAGCAACGGAGGTTGGATCTCAAAAAAACAGGGACCAAAAAAAGCTTCCCTGGAGATGGGTAGAACATGGAAGCAGAAGCATTGACCGTTGCAACCAGCTGTTCCAAAAGATTTCTTGAGCGAGTAGGAATCCAGATGCAATTTACAGACAATAAAACTACAACATTCTAAATTCTTGTTCATGTCAGAAGCATTCGTGCCATCATAAACTAGCAAGATTAAGTACACTTGCTGGTGAGAATCAGCATCTCCTTAAAAGACTTGAGATACCCACAGCAGAAGGTTTTGGTCAAATAGCAGCTAACCAGAGTGGAAGGACATTGCTCTTCTGAAGTCCAGAGATGGGGCAGATTCAGGGAAGCCACTCCCTTTTGGAAGCCACAAACCACTTTCATGAGGAAGCAGTACCTTTGGGTCATTGCCCTTTCTGTCGTTGACATTTTCTGCAGCTGTAGTTTCTTTCTTTTTCTTCACAAAATCAAAGAATTTTGCGACTTGCCGAGCATACCTGGATATAAACAATGGACCATCAGAGGCCAAGAAATGGTAGACGTAAGATAAACAAACCACCTGTTATCACTCGGGCATTTTAATATCATCTGACAATCTCGGACGGAAATGCATTAGGGAGATACGCAAAAGTGATGAATTTTATTGTTCGGCCAGCATAATGGATGGTGCATGCTGTTCAGCAATCCAAAAAACCCATGTGCTTGAACTAAACCCAACTGATGCAGATTTAGTTTGGACACCAGCATATATCACACCATGGTGTTGAAACCCTGAAGCTTAGTCCAATCTACTAATAAGTACTTCCGAAGATGCAACTTCGATTCAAGATAGTTGACAACCAAACATAGGCTTAGATGCAATTCTCACTTTTTGGTCTTTTACCAAATCATCCCTCACCCAAGCAAAGTCCCTTGGTCTTACACAAGCTACTAATTAAGATAAGACGGGTCCCAATGCAAAGGTAAGATTGCTATGTTCAACCTGAGGGCAAGAGTTTGAACGTCAAGATCTTCACTGATTGTGGATGTAAGACTACAAAATACAGTCAAGATGAATTCTCAATTATCTCGTAAGAAACATTCCATCAACTGACAGTTTATGACTAGTTATCTTGCAATTTCTTCAACCAAATACTACTCATGTGCTCATGTCACACTCATCGTATAACATCCTGATTGGTCTCATGATGGAAGTGAGAGATTGTGTTGATATATAAGTATATAAATATGTCACCATTAGCTTAAGCATATGCATTTTAAGTTATGTCAATACAAGACACCTTGTTATTGACTTGATTTTCCCATCGGGCTGGGTCCTGAAATATCATGCGTACAAGGCTGGAAGTTGATGATATTATCCTCATAATATTTAAAGAATGCAATTCAGCTCTAAACCTTAGAGAATGTTTAGAAATACAAAAAAAAAACATGTACAAGACAAGAATATTAAGATATCAAACAAAATTTATGAAAGCAGATAAAAGAACATTATGCAAGTATACCCTTTCCTAAATACAAAAAATCAAATAACCAAACTGCAAAAATTTAGCTACCGCCATTATACTTTGGAAGAGAGCGAGACTAGTTAACTTACTGTCTTTTAGCTTCAATGTCTTTGCTGAAATCAATGTTGGGTTCACAATCTAGCACCAGAGCTGGAACCTACTCATCAATAAGATTTACTTAGGTCTAACAATGAATTCTTTATAATTAAGGAAAGGCCAAGGTGAAAAGGCTACCTTTTGGATGGTTGGATGCATGTGATCGCCTCCTAGAAAGAACACACGCTCTTTTATATCAGGATGCAGAGAGCTATCCATATGCAGTGGCAACTGACTGACTGAGAATACACCATTGTTTCCATGTTGAGAAGGAAACAACCAGCTTTCATGTTTCTCATGTAGATCTCTCAAGTACTGTAGGCTAACACCACCTTCTTCAGTTCTATTACGTGACTTCATTCTTTCATGGCAAGTATCAGGGCTAGCTCTAAGATAAATGAACCCGTCAGGGATTAACCCTGGAAGGCATGATATGACAGGATCAAACCACGAATCATATATGCTAATTTCCATCTCATTCATCCATTTGGCCTCATAAACAGCACGTACAAAGACCTGCATATAAAGACATTAAAAAACAGAGAAATTACACAAATGTCATGTCAAACAAAAACATTGTGTGATGGAGAAGCTAGTCATGCTCGTGTTTGTAATCTATTATAATAAATACTTACCATTCTATCACTGAAAACACTTCGTTCCATCAGCCTGAGAGGCTTGATTCCACCAGACGACTCTCTTTCCTGCATGACCCTAGTTACAAATACATAATTCTGGAAGGTGTAGGCATACCTCTGTGGCTCAGCATAGAAAGCATCCAGTATATTGAAGTGATCAGGACCAACATCCTGCCACTTGCCAACAGGTTCTGGGACTATTTCTACAAGATCACGTAATTCAATTGTTTCATAAGCTATTCTTTGTAAGAACGTAGTCTTCCCAACACTGATATTGCCTTCAACACAAAATGTAAGCCTATTCTTCTGTGAAAGCTTCATGGTAGACTCCATGGTATCCCCTTCTAATTCTTCATCCACTTGTTCCTTGATAAAGGAGGTTATACTCTCAGCATGGCTTTTATGGATAATTCCTACAGAGCTCTGTAAGTATTCGATCATCTTATGGCTGGATTTGCCAACAAACTGTGAGGGGACCAATATTAAAGCCATATCAGAATGGAAAAGTACCGCTTAGATACAGACCGGAAACATAAAATTCAATTATGCAATTACTTGAAGAATTTGTCGTGGCAATTTACTAAGTCACAGATACAAGTGCAGAAGCATGATCCATCCAACAAAAGGAATGCAAATGGACATGTTAACATAACGTTTAGGAAACATAAAAAAAAAATACATGATCCATGATATGCACCGATACTAGAGCAAAAAAGAATTTGGAGCGTATATTACCCGTTGAAGGAACATTAAAGAATGAAATGGCATCAATCCAAATCTCCATATCGTTTCTCTCGTTTACCACTTGACAAACAACTGAACCTTGTCTATAAAAATTAATACAAATAGTTAAATTACAATCTCTATCAACCACATCTCCAGCACCCAAAATCAAAGATAATTAGTTAAATGATTGTCTCTACCTACACCAACTCCAAGAATAATAACAAAGGGACTGTTCTAGTTCAATATTTAACCTTAATTTCATATATATTTGCTAATTCAAGATAACTTTGAGAACGAAACAAAGTAATGCAAGTGCTAGCTAGAATTAGGTAATGCAGGAACACAATCGTATACCTTGTCCACGTAAAGCTGTTTGAGCTGGGCCACGGCCTCGAAACCCTTATCCACCAACTTCCTCAGATTCCGAGGACCAACCCCCGGAATCGCCAACAGTTCTAAGCCCTGTGCTGGAGGCGCACTAGAACCACCGCTCCTTGCCCTCCTCTCCACTGACTTGCCACCGGCCAGAGAAGCCTTCTGCTGAACTTCCTTACTCCTTTCCGTACCCGCAACCCCATCCTCCTCCTCTTCTTCGTTGTCCTCCTCGACGGAACCCTCCAAGTCCCCGCCTTTCTCCTGGTTCCTCAGAGCTTCGACCGCCATAAAGCCCCTCGCCCAACAACCGCGCAAAGGGTGGGCCGAGGCCGGCACTCGGTCCCGCAGAAAGAGGTAGGAGCCATCGTCGGCGGAGTGGTAGACGGGGGCGTATTTCTGGCTTGTATACTGGCTCGAGCAGAGGATAGCGGCGGAGGGTCTAAGTGGGAAGCGGAGAGCCGGCAACGAAGAGAGAAAGAGGCCTCGGGCGGCAGCTGTCTCAAACCAGCCGGCGTTGCAGCGGACGGGGTTTCCACGCCAGAGCTTCTGCATAGCTTCCACTCCTGCGATTGGAGTACATGAAGAATCGTACACGCAGAAGAAGGAGAAGAACGAAGAGGAGGATGGGGGGTTAGGGTTTTTAGGGAGAAATGGCGGGGTTAGGGTTTTGGGGATATTTATTTATTTCCGGACACGATGGCCACGTAGACACGATTGGGTAAGAGGAGAACTGGGGCCCATTGGATTGCCCATTTTAGCCTTAACTCCAAATCCAATCATTACTCGGGTGGGTATGAAAAGCCTTTCTCAAAATTAAAAATGTTATGTTCCTGCCAATTAAAATTGTATATGAATTAGATTCATGTTGATTTAAAATCCGTTCCAAGCTTGTCGATCCATTGAATAGCCTAAATTTTTATTGGGATTGAATATGAAACACCCTTGTTTAGATCACAATGATGTGGAGAAGATCTTAATCAATGTAATGATGTGAAGTTGTGTCTCACGTTTGATCTTGTGATATTTTAAGTGAAGGAGGTTTGAAGACTCAGCTTGAGTTATCAAATTAAGAAATTAATTATCCCGTCAAATTGAATCATGACATAATCAATAACATGTTTGCATTATCATAAATATTAATCAATCTCTATGCTTATCACATTGGCATTAAACACAAAAATTAAATCCGGTAAAATGTCTAATGCGCACTAAATGACTCAGATAATA
The DNA here is from genome assembly GCA_021527575.1 of Ensete glaucum. Lineage (NCBI taxonomy): Eukaryota > Viridiplantae > Streptophyta > Magnoliopsida > Zingiberales > Musaceae > Ensete > Ensete glaucum. The sequence continues at coordinate 6,931,929 of CM038553.1, read as the reverse complement.
ACAAGTTATGCACCTTTTTTTTTTTTTTTTTTGTCTCTGTTGTTGTTAGATAAAAGCATAGTGGCATTCTCAAACACTTCAACACTATGAAGGGGTTTGACTTCATCATCTAACTTATTCAGATATGGGCAATGCTTCTTTGAGCTGGGAAAACTAAACTCCACATCATAAATTACACACCATTATTCTCTCCTGTGAATGAAATGAAAACTGCTAGAAATTAAAATACAAGTAAATTGAACCAACTTGCACCATCAAATTCATATGTTAAACATGAGAAAGACAATAATTGATGCAGTCAGTATGATCACTTCTAATTTTTACTTCAAGACACATCAATAGAGAATGCCACTGAACCAGATGAACAACTGCCAAACACAAGCAAATTTTAGATTATTTCCATGCATAAATCAAAGCATATCATTCTGTAAGTAAAACGTTGTGGCTGAATCTGCACATGCACTCATCAATTGGATATCTGAAGAGAACTCAGTAACAAAAAAACTGGAGGAAGATTTGCATCAATAGTTCTGTTAGAATGACCGACAACTACAAAGTTTGCAGGCTACGACAGGGATGTAAAATTATGCCGTCCACACCTGTCGAGCCAATTAGAGTACAAGTTACAATGGAACAATAAATTATGCAAAATTGAAGAAAAAACTGCACAATTTGGTGGCTTCTCTTTCAGCCGAGGCGAATTTTCACTGGTAAACTTCTTACGTTAGCGATAGATTGACATCAGTCAAGATAAGCAAATGCAATGGTTTCTAAAACATTATTGTTAGCTTTCATCCCTTAAATTCCAAAAGGATGAATTAGAATACACTAGTGACAGTCTTCAAGCTGGGACTTGGCCATCATGGAGCTGCATACCGTTGATCCAGTCTACAGAGGTTGCAGCAAATTAATAGAAATGCAATTACCACAAACATGATAAAATACCAGAAAGGAAAAGTAAAAGGTCAAGCCTAACTGTGCTCAGTGACTGCAGCCACAACCCAAACAATTGCCTCATCCAGTTGAATTATATACTAAATATACCAAAGCTGATGGCTTTAAGCTCTAAATCCCATAAGAATCCAAAGAGACCATCTAAAAGATGGTAGTTGAGAGTAGAAATAACCTTCTTTTTCATATCGGTCAAATGTGGCATACCACTCGTCTAGCTAGTGATTCAATAATTTGTCATTACTATGGTTTGACTCGGGCAATGTAAAAGTAAAGCTTGAATGAACCTTTTTCAGCTTTTTATCCAATGGAGCTCACTGTTGGTAGGCTAAGGAATAAATGTTCCAATTATATCCATCGAGACAAAAACAAAAATGTTGTAACTTCAATAGAATTTCTGACTCCAAAAGTGAACAGATTCGCCGTATAAATGGTCTGCAGAATATTTTCCTAGCAATACATGTCGGTTGATGAAGACCATGAACTTCATTAACTATCTTGATATCAGCTTTCATATCGATAGCATGAGACCTCTCCCATCAAGTCCGTTCAAAACTCCTTGACCCTTGACCTCTCAGGAATGGCATCCTTCCAATTTCTGACAACCAATTTCAACATGAACAGAAAAATACTTGTAGGCTCTTGGAAGATTATATGCTCTTTCATACTTAGAAAATTTAAAATATTAATCATCAATGTCACTTGTGCAGCATAGCTTCTCAAATTTGATGTGTTCACACAGAAATATTCAATTTCATCCTTGGATGTGCTGGAGTCATCTGAAAAAACTTTCTAATAATATGCTCTCTCAAATTTAACTTCATGTCATTTAGGTTGAGAATCGTCAGACACAGAGACCTACATCCTGTCCATCAGATAAGCAGCTACAAGTTACTTCCGAAGAATGAATAAGAACTTTCTCTTCATTTACATCCCCTACAACGAGTAGCCTCTTATCTTCTTCCATTACATGCTTGGCTTCAGCTTCATAAAGTTTATCAACCTGAGATTCAGTGTCATTGTTAATTGGCACAACAGGAACAGGATCAACAGGAAGTTGAATATCTGGAGCACAAATTATAACAGAGGCAAAACAAGAATGTAAAGCAGTAGATTTACTTGTGAATGACATACATGTAAATGTATCTTGGTCAATATGTTCTGATGAATCAAACCGGTCCATCTTATGAAGAGAGAAAATTGCCACAAGCAACTTAGCATTAGGATCAGATATAACACTACTTTCTTGAAGAGACAAAGACTGATTAAAGCAGCTTTTCAAGTGTTCGAAACTTCAGTTGGTGATATTTCTAAAATGGGTCTAAGAGGATTTTGAGCTGGAAAATCCCCAACTGTGAAAGCAAATGTACTTTCTGAACCATTTACCGTGTTATTAGGACTTGCTGAGTCCTTGTAACTCATGTGATGTGAGCATCTGGTATTATGCAAGGCATTTTCAATACAACCGGATGAACTTTTAAGGCATCTACTGTGTTTCCACACAGCATCCAAAATGCCATTTTTGAAGGTTACACTGGCTGCTGCTTTGCAGACCACTGCAATTTTGTAATCTTTGCTGATTTATAGAAATTTCACTTACATTTTCAGATTTATAATCAAGCTGAGTAACTGGCAGAGAATTATGATTTAAAGTTTAAACACATTCCTGAACTTGGATTCTGATTTGCCACTTGAGCAACTTTGTGTACACTCTGATCGGCCAAGACGATATTATTTTCCCCACTCAGGATGTAAGTAGAACTTTTCATGGCCTTGAGTAGCCTTCCCTCTCACAGATCATGGATCTTTTCATTGATACAGACCACAACCAATTGGATCAAGAAGCTGCCATCTCTTCAAAAGAGAAATGGATGTTCCAACGGTCCAAGTGTTCTTCTCAATGTAGAACAGTGTGTCTGTCAAATCATCCCAAAATCTGTCGATATTCATCCATACCCTCCCATTATCTTCCTGTTCAGAGCCCATTGCACTGGCATAAAGCCTCTGTCCACAGGCCTTCCAAGCTTGAGAAAATGAAGTGACAACAATTTTTTCTTTGGGTGATATAAAGTAGGAAGCCAACTTTGTTCCGTCACTCCACACACGAGGCTCAATTTTCCAGCCTGCACCAATATGTAGACAATTTGCATGAGAAAGAAGGCATTAAGGAAGTTCCCTAGTCGACGCCCTCTTTGAGATGACATCAACTGTGCCAGAGTGCAAAATGCTCGACTCTTCCACAACATTTTTCGTATATAGAGGTACACCTTGTGTCTCCACAGGAGTGGCAGCCACCATGTCCTGAAGCAAAGCTCTCTTGAGAAACAGGGGAAGCAACAGATTTAGCTTCACTAAGTAACTTATCCCTCTAATGGCTCGACTTTTGCAATCAACACCCGCAGCAATGTCATCACTGCCATCAGTTTCTTTTTCAGTCTTAGAGAGATGGTAACTACATATTACATCCGAACCACAAGTTTCAACCACAAGGCATGTTGATTGCTGTTGATACTGCATAGGCACACTTAAAGAACTTGTGAATGACTCAGGTCAGTCAAGTCATCAACAATGGAAGACAGACCACATTCTTGATCAATGCTCCCATAAGTTTGTTGCTCAAGAGAAGATAACTTCATCTGCTTCACACGAGCATTGCAAGGATCTGAAACAGCACCAGAAGAGGAGTCATCTAGCAAGCACCCAGGTCCACTAACTTCCCAGGAAAAATCACATGCAAGCTGCAAACATTCACCAGATGAACCCTTAATGGATAAGTAACTAGTCAGAACTGATCACTCACAATTCGGAGAGGCTAATGATTTTGATTGGCTGCTTTCATCCTTTTGGAAATTCACAGTGTCCGAAGCAAGGTTTCACTTATCAGTCCGTACCGGTGTACCGATATATTGTCGGTATCGGTACAGGACCCATACCGGGCGGTATGCACAGTACGTACCACCCGGTATTAAAATATAATATAATATTTTTATAATATAATATTATATAATATAATATTAAAAATATTAAAAGAAGAAGAAAAGGCGGCGACGTCACCTCGATCTATCCCCCCCCGGGGGATAAAAAGCGACCGCGTGCAGGCGACCAGGCGGCGGCGGCGGCCGCCGGCGGCGGCAGGGCGAGGGCGGCGCCGGCGAGGTATTCTTTCTTCCCCTCTTTTTTTTTTCTTTTCCTCTTCTTCTTCCCTTTTTCTTCCTCAATCGACAATCGACGGTCGATTTCTCTCTCAATTGACCGCCGACGGTCGATTTCTTCTTCAATCGGCCGCCGACGGTCGATTTCTTCTTCAATCGGCCGCCGACGATCGATTGTTGACGGAACCGCCCGGTAGCGAGCGGTCCGCGTACCGATAACCTGACAGATCGGTATGTACCGCCCGTATCAGGCGGTACAAGTCGAAATTACAAACCTTGGTCCGAAGTGACCTTATGACTGTGAGATTCGCCAGCACCAGTCACATTAAAGACCTCCAAATATGTATTGCTCTTGCTTTGAGCCATCCAAGCCATCTCTGGCAAATGTATCAATTCCCTGTCCAAGACAACATTCTTATCACCTTGTCTTCCTTACATCCTTGATCATTTGTCAACCTATGCTCTGTCATCTCCATCGAAGCCACTTTTGCTGGACAGAGTACTTCAATTCTTAAAGGAAGACCAGTAAGTAGGAATTCATATATCTGGATGGAATCACCATTTGTTCCCTACTAATTATACGGAAGGAATAGCAGAGAAAAGGCTTTGATAACACAAACAAAAGCCAAAAACTCCATATTTGAGAATACCCCACCTTGGAACCTGAATTACTACCCAGAAAAGATTATGTTTCCTGCCCAATAACACATATGCAGCAAGCTCTAATCGGAGAAGAAACCCCAAAATGTCCAAGAAAAGCCCAGCAAACAGAGAGATGGATCAAGGAAATCGAACCCTTAACCAACCTTAGCGCCGCCAGGGAAAATTCTAAGCTCAGAAGTCCTAGATTTTAGCAAATCCATGTTCGGAGAGCATAAAACGACTCGAAAAAGGAACTTCGATCGAAAAATTTGAAGCGCTAACATGCAAAAGGCATTCACGAGAAAGCTCCAGAAACAAACAATAAAACTAGCCGCACAAATGAAGTACAAAAACTGGCCACCCTATCCTTAAAGCAGCTACATTCACGCCCAAGATCCCATCTTTTTGTACACCTCAATCTCCTTTCCTATGTGACCCAAAACCTACCAAGCGCCAAATCTATGATAGAGATCAGAAATATCCAAGATTTCGGTGAAGAAAACTCTTAAAGGCACCACAGATCACCGAGCGACGGAAGAGGGGGCAAAGAACTCATCTTTGGCAACGAATAGGGTCAGGGATCCGATCTTCTCCTAAGCCGTTGACAGCCGCTCCTCGGGTTTCCTCGGCCTCCCAAAGGAGACACCGTGCTTGGAGCCTTCGGGCAAAGCGAGCGCAGAAAAGGGAACGCCTTTGCCACCTTTTCAACGCCTCTTCACACCCAAAACGCACATGAGGACCGGAGGACCGTCTCGGCCCACGACGGCCGACACAGTGGCCCAGCTTTCGATGTTACAAGATCGAACAATGCATGACAAAAGCAATAACAACCGCTCATGCTCTACCACCGTCCGTGTCACCACCGTGGACATGACCCAACACTAGCTCCGGTTTAGCTCAAGCTCCAAGATCATTTCCCCGTCACCAATGGGGACATAACCGAACTCTCCAATATCAAAGACAACGCGATCCGAGGAGACGTTATAGTCCATGTCTAAGATGTTGCTATTAGCCATTGGCCTAAGCATGATGATACACAACAGTTTGAAGGTGTGTCGTTCCAACACTGCGCTTCCCTTTACCTCCGATCAATCAATTCATAATTCAAGATCAGAAGTTTCTCGGGAACCTGTCTTAACTTTCCTTCCAGCAAAAGATTTGGCATTTGGGAGTATGAGTGGCTCGTAAAAGCACGAATTCGTCTTCTCTCCATGACATCACAGTTACCAAGAAACTTCAATGCCACCTAACTCCGACAAAGATTTTGTGGGCCGTCTTCTCCGAGTATAGCAACCGTGTACATACGCAATCTCACTTTGAGTGGGTTCGCAATGGAGTTATTGCACCAATTAGCTTCCCAGCTTTTTCAGCTGACACCAGTGGAAGAATTACTCTGAAAAGGCAGCCTTTTACTCATTTAATGCACATTCTTAACGTGAAACTAAACAAAGCAATTGGCTGAAGTCTCAGAAAGTATTCGACGGGACAGCCTCATCCCACACTGAAAGCTTGAATTAGAAGAAGTTGTTCTAACAATCTTAGGAGAAAAAAGTGTTAAGAGTGCATTTCTTATTGCCCTGAAGAGATTGCTGAAACATGAAACAGGGTAAGCAAAATCGGTAAAGACCAATTTTGGTGCAAGAAAAAGAAATTTCACTCTGAACAAGAGGAGGAAAAAGAAGGAACTTTTTGATGGTTTTACTGCCATTTGTCACTTCTGATAATTATCATTTCATTCTGAGTCCTTTTAGTTATCTGTTCACTGATGAATGAATGAATGAATGAATCTTTTGGTGAAAACAAACAGAGAAGAGCAACTGATGCCACAAAAAGAAGGATATGTCAAGGCATTCATTTTACTCAACAAGCAATGTTATCAAGAGACAGATTACAAGTTTCAGAGACTGTGTTGACATAAAAGAAACCAAATGATGCAGAGTGAATGTGCGATCCACCAATTATTTCAGTAACCGATGCAACCATACAAAAGGATGCAAACCTGTCTAAGAGCAATTTCAAGAAACCAAACTACAATGATAATATTTCACACTTTGACAATACCAAATCTGTTGGATGCTATGTGTGATTTGGGACCAATTTAACTTATTTCTTGGGTGAATATTTTTATTAGTTTAGAGGACCAGCATCTAGAATATTTCTAATTTGGTTTCCTAAGGTTAAAGAAAAAGGAAGTAAACATAGAAAAAAATGAAGAAATTAAAGCTTAATTCTGATTCAAGATTACAAATTTTGATTAAGTACAAGAAAATCGCTACCAAACTATCATGGGAAGATTATTTTCCAAATAAAATCTCAAAAGTCATTTCTTAATTGTAATTTTAAATTTCTATTTTCTTTTTTTTATTGTACTTGAGGTCCATGAAAAGGGTCAAACTGATTGTGATAAGATTATAAAAGGATAACAATCAGATATTATGTTCAACATTAGCAGTATTGCTTGAAACTGCTATACTTGCCATTATGTGCAATTCATCTAATTGGTTCATAATGATTTTCCTGAAAACAAACAATCCCTTTTCTCTATTTTTCCTTTAATGAGTTCCAACTTCACTGGAATTGATTGTTTATGAATTGATCAAACTAAATGACAAATGAAGCCAAGAGGTTTGGAAGGCAATCCACCAACCATCCCTACATATACTCTAATCACAGATAAGCAGTTGTGCCTCAAGGCATCATTTCAATAACCTTTGGTTGTTGAGGGAATCAAAGTTAGGATGAACAACCAATTGGTAGGTTTAGGAGGATGTGGATGGCCTTAGTCAAGTTTATATTAGTCTCAATCTAACAGAATACAAGGTTTGGTGGAGAATTTAAATAAATAATGAGATCATGTATCAAATTAAACTGGTAGGCCATCCAACATTAGCTTCGCCGCAGTTGCGTATCAGCAGCATATTCCTTTTTAGAACAAGTGACCAGAACATGTAATCTATATTTCTGATTGGATTTAGATGGTAGATGATGTACCAGAAGAATGATATGACCTCTTAAAGAATAATAGGATTGAGGCCCTATTGGCTCCTATGTTTCATCTTATTAGTCTCAGGTTGCCTGAATTCTGTAAAGGACTAACATATATGCAATGTCTTTTCAATCTTCATCAGCTTTTGACTTGTTGCATGGTTCCTTCTTGTGTCCAAGTTGTGGGATCTTGTGGTTGAATTGTGGTGAATCATGAAGATTTCAATCTAACAGTTGAGCTCCCATTTTGAGGTCAATCCATACTATTACTCTCCATATCACTATGATACATGAATGTTAATATGGAATTTGCCTCTCATGCAATTTATAGTTTCCCAAACAACAATTTCGCTCCAATGAAAAGTACTGAATAAGAGCGGTATTGAGTATCAATCTCATAGCTCTAGGAAAAATCGAAGGAACAATGAGATTACTTTTGTTCATATCATATATTTGTTCATCAAAAATTAGAAGCTCTTGTAAAGAAGGTTGCAGGAAGGTAATATGGGTCCATGATTTTGGCTTTGACAGACTGACATGTGTTCTCCTGCTCTGTTTATAATGACATTTTTCTTCCATCAAGTCCATGAATCTTTTTTTTTTTTTTTTTGTAGAGGCAAAATGTAACATAGTATCATGACAAATATGAAATGGATTGCATTCTTAACTCAAGAAGATCTTGAGGAAGTCTTTTCCCAAGAAATAACAAGTACTTATTGTTTACATCATCTTCATATTATCAACCTAGCTACCACAATTATTTACCCAAAATCTTCAAATTTAATCAGCTGACTTGAATCAACCTGATGGCTTTGTATTCTTCTTGATCTCAATCAATTTCATTAGCTACAGTAACCTGGAAGAATTTTTTTTCATGAAACTGCTGTTTACTATATTCCGCTGTCAATAGAATGCTTATGACAGACAGGTTCAGAAAAGAAGTTTCTTCTTTGATGAGGTATCGCTTAAGATTTTGCAGATTTAACACACCAAACTTAACCTTGACTAAGGATGTGCCATGTGAATTAACTAGTCAAGCATATCTAATAGACGTAAAGTCATCGATGACATGCATACCGACAAAGTTACGATTTGCTAAACTAATATTAGTCGGAGATGATGAAGCATACAAGTTCAGCTGGATGCTCAAGATATATAGTATAGTTTATATGCTGAATAAGAAATATGTAGTTCATCATATAGCTCCTGACTAATGGCTGCAGATGCAGCCATGACTGATAGCAATGGTTCATAGGTGCAACTGCTTTTAGTTAGATGTCAATATTAATACATAAATAACCTACGAAGACACCATGGACATGAGCAGGGAGCCGCAGGGAAGGAACAGTTAGGTAGGTAGGAACAGTTAGGAAATGCAAATGATCAGCTCCACAACATTAAACATCAGCAAGACTTTTTTGCCAACTTCAATCTGGAGACATTACATCACATAATCAACAGAAAACTTTTCTTTATTGTTTTAAGGAACTCTTTTCCAGTCTATTATCCTGAGTTAGTAATTGAGCTTATCAAGTTATGGTATTCAAATAAAGCAAATAGGTATCTGCTTGTTCATCAATTAATCACTGACCAGAAAGCAAGAACATGCTGTCAATTTTAATAACATCTTCGGTATTTTTCGGTTCAATTTTCTTGGAATGAATCAGTGATATGCTCAATCTTTCTGAATTAACATAATCTTGATTGCAACATTATGATGTGCATTACTGTTGAAGCTTGGGAATTACATCACTCTGTGCATAGTTATTTGCAGAGACATTGATGTGTGTAGATGAAACATAATAACCTGGATTGGAGTGGTTGCAGAGGGCAAATCCAAGCACATGCAACACCCACCAACCAATTATTTCTCAGATTTCTGATCTGTCCATGGATAGATCCAACAGGATAACCTCTGCAGCAAGTACAAACATGCAAGAATCATCAACTACAAACCAAGCATGTCAAGAATGGCACAAAGGACATGAGGTTTTTACCCTTCCGTGTAACACGCTTCAGGTTAAACAAAAAACCATGCATTCTTCCCAACTCTGACATGATTAAGCTTGAGGTTATTTGTTTGAGAGGTGGGAAGAGTTCTTAAAGGTGTACATCTGTCGGTGGGGGATCAGAGAGTTGAAACACCACTGCAAACATGGAGGCTACCTACCTTCTATCATCCAACTTCGCACCAACTCGGTCAATGGACCAACAAGTAGTGGATCGAGTCAATAGGGAGAGTTCCCACAACCTCTCCTTCCCTCTCATATATATTACACACAAACCACAACAACAACAACAAAAGAAGCAGATCAAGAATTGGCACCTTCCTTCATCTCCTGGCATCGCAATGGGCAGGTCGCCTTGCTGCGAGAAGGCTCACACCAACAAGGGAGCATGGACGAAGGAAGAGGACCAACAGCTGGTCGCCTACATCAAGGCTCATGGCGAAGGATGCTGGAGGTCGCTCCCCAAAGCTGCAGGTCTGTTGAGTCCTCCTGTCGCGGGTTCTGAGTTAGAAGGTGGAGTTGGGTATTGATGGATGGTTTGGTTCTCAGGTCTCCTTCGTTGCGGCAAGAGCTGCCGCCTTCGGTGGATCAACTACCTGCGGCCTGGCCTCAAGCGCGGCAACTTCACCGAGGAAGAAGACGAGCTCATCATCAAGCTGCATGGCTTGCTCGGAAATAAGTACGTATCGTCTGCTGCTGTTGCTGCTACACTTCTCTTGCTTGTCCTCCTTCTTACGCTGCCATTGTCTCGTGGTTTCAGGTGGTCTCTGATCGCCGGGCGCCTACCGGGGAGGACGGACAACGAGATCAAGAACTACTGGAACACCCACATCAAGCGCAAGCTCATGAGTCGTGGGCTCGACCCGAAGACTCACCTTCCCATCGGCGGCGTTCCTTCTCACCGGCAAGGCATCCCCATGGCAGCCGACGAAGCCGTGAAACCGAACGACATGGCCGAGGACGGGCACAGCAGTGTCACAAGCATGGACGAAGAGCGCTGCCCCGACCTCAACCTCGACCTCACCATAAGCCTCCATGGCGGTGCTCCGAAACCTCCAACAGCCGAGGCTGCGACGCCGGCATCAGGGCCAGCTTGCGCTCAGCTCATCTGTTTGTGTTACCATTTGGGTCTGCAAACCAGTGAGGCATGCAGCTGCCAAGCAAGTCCTGATCTCCAACATGTTCTTAGATTCTATAGACCGTTGGAAGAAGGGCAATAAACTGATCATCTGTGTTCAAACCATCAAATTAGCATCATTTGTTAGGATAGGAATGAAGGGGAGGAGAAGAACAAATGTTGATGAACCAAATGTTCATAGCCAATCATATCGGTTGAGGTTAGATTGCCTCGGTCACCAGTGTGCAAAAGCCCCCACTCAAGCATTCCCTCTTTGCATGCTGCACCAACCAATCATTCAAGTAGGAGGGGGTCCATGACGAACCTACCTCACCACCACTCAACTTGATCATATCTTGTCTTCAGTGTCAGATTTAATGCATTTGGAAAGGGAAGGTTGTTGTTGGTTGGAGGTTGGTGACCCACTGACATCACACAACACAACCACCATTTCCTTTTCTTCTTCTTCTTCTTCTTCTTCTTCTTCTTCTTCTTGATGTAGATGAAGAAAAAGACTTCACTCATTATCTATAAAGCAGAGAAGTGGAGATTAACTTTCAGGTGATCACCAGAAACTCTGTATCCACAATTTGGATACAGAAAAGGCAACCAAAGAGGTTGTGATGAAACCATATTTTAATCTGTAGTAGTTACTTAAGTAATATTGAGAGGGAATGGCCAGGCATATTAAATTAATGGAGGAGATGAGACCAAAACCTTGTTTTCAGCTATATTTTGGTACTCACCAGCTTCTCCACACATGCATTATGCAGAATAGTATATAATAGGAGAGTCATCTTCTCCAAGAATACATGGACCATGTAACCTTCTGCTGTCATGTCTGCAATCAACATGTGATTCTTTCAAGTGTGTGCCTTGCTTTTATTTCCATGTCAAGATTAGGTGTAATAAATGATAGCAACTGGAAAATTAGGTCCCTTGTTCAAGAATCCTTGTATCATGCAGGCATTAATAGCCAAGATAAAAGAAAAAGGGGAAGAATTCTTGATCATCCTTATCATATCATGGTTTGCTCAGGATTCTAAACTCCATTGATGATCCTGTGACAATTTTTAGGAGAGTTTGCCATATGATAATGATGCATTAATCCTGTCCACTGGCCATATTGTAGCCTTTCTTTCCATAGTGGTTGCATTGTGAAATATGTCCTGCATTGTGTGGCCATTGCAATCAACCATTGTCTTGCCAACCTCCAATTGCCACTCCTAAAATTAATTGAAGTGCTATATGAGTTCTAAGAAATGATAAGACCAATTGAAGGAAAGATCAACTTCAATACCAGGCCAAATCACTCTTGCTCTTTGTCCATATATATGGCATTAAGATGCTCCATGAGATCTTTTTCCTTATCCATTTTTCTGAGAAGGGGTACCAAAGCTCTTGATCTAGAGAGAATAAGGTCAATAAATGTCATAAAAGGAGTACAAGACCAATTATACATCATAAGTTCATAACAGTGGGAGGAAACACAGAGTGCACAAAATAGGAATCAAATCACAATTCTACTATGGAAATAAAAGATAGTGGACTTTCTTTTCTTGGAGAGTAAATGACACATTAGTGGTGGTCATAATCAACAAACAACCTACTTTTACCTAAATATGTGATGATTCTTGTGACAACCTTACCTTGGCTTAGCTAATAACTATCAAGAAAGATGAGTTTCACCTAATTATCAGTGAACAAATCTGACAATTCACAACATCCATGCATAGATTTGGATTTCACAACCATCAATTAGACACTTAAAAAAGCATAAAACAAACTTTAATTTACAGAAGAGTACATGATGGAAAAAGAAAATAATAATAATAATAATAATAATAATATTCGACTAGTAAGGCAATGGATCAGATTGCTTTCCTACTTAACCAGTCTTGCATTCCCTTTAATCAGATATGGGATGAGCTTGACTTCAAAATACATACCTGAACTGGATAAAAATTCATATTTGCTTACTTAGGTGGCTTTTGATTTCAGTTTCATAAAAATTGTTGGTACTCAATTCTTTGTAAATTAATTTTTAAATAATAATGATACTTTGAATGAATGATGGTGGCTATGTGTTTTTTTTTTTTTTTGGATTTCCTTTTGTAAGATATAGGATTCACCCTCCAATGACAAGTTAGAATTTTGATTGAATGGATGGGAATTGGGAGCTGAAGCTACATGGTTAGGATAGTGATTGATTCACCCTCTCATGCCTCATCCTTGAGTTAATTTGATCTATCATCTTGATAATACATCAACATCCTCTCCTAATGTCACATATCACATCAATCCAAATTGTGACATTGACCCATTAAGATGAGTGTTTAAGAGCTAAGGAGGTAATATAAAACTTATTCATTGGTCCCATGAACACCTATAGAATAAAATAAACAAACAAAAGGCTTTTCACATATCAATCCTTGCAAAATAGCTTAGTTTGCCTTACAAATTCTGATACAGCATATCACATATCAAGATCCTCCACATCTATCATATTTATATTATATATACATATATATATATAATGCATATACTTGTTTTAAACTATATATATATGTATATGTGTGTAAGTTTACACAAAATGAAAGAAGCTTTGAGCAGAAACAATGGAGGAACATATAAGACTCCCAATCACCAGAAGTAGCAACAAAGATGGACACTATGCATCAATAACTTCTCATGGCAAGTGCCCTACAGCCAGGACCAGCTTAGTGCTGTCTCAATTCATGTGGACGGTGAAGGATCATGCTTTTGATAAGCTAGCCAGGGTTGGTGCAACTCTCTCTCTCTCTCTCTCTCTCTCTCTCTCTCTCAATCACAACAAAGTCAAATCTACATATCCCTCCACAAAAATAACAGCCCATCATGAAAGATATCTTTTCATGGACAACCTGATTGAGCTGCAAGTGACCAAAGTGCAGGTGCAGGTAGGATGAGTGTGGAACATGAGTACTCAACACCACAGCTGATGGTAGCTGGATCAAGGCATTCACTGGGGCTGGTGGGTGGCATTTCACAATAGTTGCTCCTCCTACCATGAATGAATGGGAGAGTGCATTTGCTAGTGCTAGTTTTAAGGTTCCTCCCACCACATTGTTTGCAACTTGCAATCCAGGCATCACAAAAGGGGACACTACATGAGCCACTGTTCCTTTTTCACATGTCCTCCAACTCTCAGTTTGAAGTTAATCTATCAGCTTCTGCTGTTGTAGCTCAAGCACAATGGTCCACTAGAGAAGAGAGAAGATTAAATATATGAAGTTATCTAGACAATTATAAAGTCACTTGGATAATTGGGAGCAGATTAAATATAGAATGAATGATGACACTTCAAGATAACAGTGAGCTTATTTAATGTATTTGATTCAAAATTATCTTCTAACTCCTAGATATAGATGAGGGGTTCATGATGTGTGCAGAAAAAACCATAATTGTATGGAGGGAAAACTTAATTGAGTGTAAGGACTCCATGGTATTCGTACCACCTCTCAATTAACCATTTCTCTCTTTATTTTATGTCTTCTGCAGATCATCTCACTTGTTATCCCTCCAACATTTATTATTTAAGCCTCTTCTTCTTACAAATGTTATAAATAGAAAAGAGGGATTAAGCTAAAAAATCTTTTGGTTTGAAAATAGCCACTCAAATAAAATTGAATTTGTTTATATACTTGCAAAGTTTCATAAAGAATTTTTAATTGTACAAGAAACCAAATTCCTTGATTCAATCTGCTCATTTACATTAACTCCACAATCTTGCTGCAAATAAAATGTATGCATCATCCAACTCTATTGATACTCTCACAAGTTTTTTTTTTTATAATCCTTTTCTATTTATTAAAGAATATATCCTCAACATTTCATTCCATTGATGCATGTATCTCCATCTATGTTGATGTAGACAAACTTGATGATTACACAACTCCTTCCTCATCAACATAGAAGCTGGGTAATATATTTGGTGGCATAATATTGATGATCTCTATCTCTTTCTAATGGGTTGACCCACTTTTCTTATTATTATATTTTTGCTAAAAAGATACAAGATTTCAGCATGTCTACAGAACAACAGATACACCATGGTGTGTGCTTGGCAATCCTTAGCTTTCAATGCTTTAGATAATGCACAGCTTTGATGAAGATAGAGAGGTGCAGAATGTGAGATGAAAAGGAGAAAACTTAATAGTTTTTGGACAAAGATAAATATTCTAAGCTAATAATTTTCTGGGACTTTATTGCTGATAAATGTCTCTAATTAATAATTGAAGTGAATAAGAAATTGTTATATTCCAGGAAAATTACTAATTAATATGATATTGATGTCTCTATCAATCAGAATCAAGGACTGCATAGCTTAAATGATAGGCTAAGAGATCCAGAGATTTGAACTTATATATGCATCAAATTCCAGTATTAATTCCTAGACTAGTATAAGAACAATGCCTAGATGAGCTCCACACCTAATTTTGGCCCACAAAAAGATACAAATTGGGCCTCACATCAAGTCACTTGAAGTGTTCATCCATCAATTACATACAACTTACTGTTTACATCACATCTTTGTATGTCATTTCACTTGAGTGATTGTTCCATGAAAAATATTTGTTGTACAGAACTCTTAATTGGCATTTTGTTCAATTATCACTGATCTAATCTTCTTGTATATATATCTTTTGTCATACAATCTGCTATTCAATTAAATTGAGTTTAACATTAATCATGATCGATTTGATTTGGACTTATCTGATTTAAAATTTTAGCATTTAAAAGAAAACTCAAGTGATTGTTTGATGATAACCTTTTAGATTGTATAAAAGTTTGAAAAGAAAGTTTAATTTACCCTTACAAATGAGGAAGAATTACGAAACAATTGAGTCAAGAAATTAAAAAGGAAAAATAGTCAAACTATAATTTAGCCTACCCTTATGAATAAGAGGGAGGCAAGTCAAATCCTTAGAATGAGTTGATGCTTGAAAGGAAAATAGGTCAAATCGTAATTTAATCTACTTTTATATGTAAGACTTAGATTTAGGACTAAACAACAATAACAATTGTGAAGATTAAAGTTATCTTTTAGAGAAGTTATAAGGGCCTTATCTTGTATAAAGGTGATAAAATTTAGTTTTAGCAACTTAATTAAATAAGATGATAGAGTACTCTTAATTAAAATCAATATAAATATGAATACAAGATATTTATCTTAATTTAAAGTATAATATTAGGCCTATAAATATATAAGTATTTTGATAAGTTGTGATCACAAGGATTTGTAAAGAATAATTCCATTTGGGTGAATCCAAACAATTTCATTCATCAGATGTTTTAGAGTGTGCATTTAGTATTTTAAAAAAAAATTTGATTCTCCTATTCCTCAAGTAATATGAGATTAAACATAAATACTCCTAATAAGGGATCCAACAAACTCATCTTATGCTTTCACAGAGAAATTTTTTAGAGTTCACTCGAAAAGATGGATAAACACATACTACTCGTACTTATGTGGATGATAACAAACGATGACTTATCATAATCTTTTTATTTTTATTTGGATTTCATCTGGTTTAGATTTTGGATTAGTTAGTACTATTCTATTATTATCATCGATTACACTTACATATGAATATTTTTCATAATAATTATGTGTTATATATTGGTGTAGCGGCTAAAGCTATTATAAGATGAGTATGAGACAGACTCGTAATCTTCATGCATCGAGACAAAGGTTTGCTACTGTTGTCCGTCACATCTAAATTGCCTCTAAATGCGTGCCATCTTGTCGGAGTCTCTCCACTGAGTCAAACTGTGCTCCATACGAAGGGTGATCAAAGTGGAAGAGACTTAAACGTAGAAGAAGCAAAAGAGAGGAACAGCCATAAAATTTTCGATTTTTTATTTCATTAACTTCTTTCTTTCTATTATTATAATAAAAAAAAAATCTTCTTCCCTCACACAAACTCATTCTTGTAAGCTAAAAATCTTCAAATTCTACTCCTCAAACACGAAGTAGTGCGACTCCAAACATCTACAAAAGAGATCGAGTGAGGTGCGGAAGCGAACACAGAGAAATAGAATCAAAAGAGAGGGAGTAGGGGCCAAAGGTTTGGACACAGCACCAACCATGGGAGGGTGCCAAAAGCTAGAACAGTGAGGTTGCATGTGAGTGAGGTGCATACAATATAGAGAGGGTAGTCCTACACAACATTGACCAACCAACATCAACTTTGGTAGATAAAATATTGAGGGAGAAGACACAGCAAATAATGAAGACAGGTCGAGAGTACACATCGAGTTAGGTCCCAAATGGTTGCCTGTTTTCTAATGTTCCTCATTATTGAAGGAATAATGTGTGACTTCAACTGCTACAATGAGTACTTGGCAACTCTTTTGGGCTATCATATGCTTGAACAACTCATTCATTTTAATTTTCTCTTCTACCTTCCTAGTTATATTTGTTTTAGCTTAAAAGAATGAGACTAAATCTTAAAAGAATATTGATTCAACTACTTGTTGTAAGAATAAGGTAGGCCAGGGGGAACTCTCCGCTACCAAAATAATAATCCAAGAATCTGTATTATTAATTTTTAAAACTATAATTCTAGTAACTTATCTCAAACATAATGCCAAAAATGTACCTCTCATATAAATAACTTATTATTCATCCTATGATATCTAGCTTTACTAAGAGAAGCTAACACTCAAAACATTCTTTTTTTGTTTCCTCAAAAACTAGTAGATTTAACTAATTATATCTAAGCATTATAAAAATCGTCCATAGTATCATAGAATAGTAAAAAATAAAAAAAATCAAGAAGGTTACTCCCCTATCTAAAATACAAAATATTGAGACTCTATAAAGTCACATGAAGCCTATCGACATCCCAAACACCATTTATAATAAAATCCATTACCATAAGAGACAGATCAATTTGGAAATATTAACTAAAATCTACAAATAGTTTGTGAAATCAACGACTTATTCATAAAACAGATAAAAGTATCATAACCAACAAATTTCATAATGCCATCACGGAAGAAAGCAAGAGTATGCAAAAAAATAAGTTTCAACACTAGCTAGTATTAACATAATTATAGATATTTTCAAGGGTTTATAATATCATATTTAATCTTTATTGTTCAAGTAAAAGAGAATACACTTACTTTGGAAAGCCAAACTCAATCCTTAATCCCCATACCTCCCTCATGCCTAAGGAGAATCACCTTATCCAAAGCCATCAAATGAAATCTCGAGTTCTTACTAGAGTTAGACCATAAATTTTTTTTCATAGTTTTTACGACTTGTTTATGAATCCCTTAACATTCAAGTCATATTCAATGAGTAAAGGAGAATAGAATTGAGCACAAAATTAATTAAAATCGTGTGCTCAAACAATAATAAATCATACTATTATCTCAAGTAATCCATAACGGGCTAAACTAACATAATAAATTAAAATTTAGCAACATGTTTGAGGACAATAAGGATATCCAATTAAAAGTGATCTTATCTAATTTAAAAAATATATAAAATTTTCTCTCAATATATATATGCTTGGAAGAAAAGATATTTAATTCAATAGTGCTGAACCTTTGATTGGTAAGAGACACTCAAAACGTGATTCTTGCATATATATAAATTGTGATTCCTTAGTTAACACTCAAAACATGATTCTTGCATATGAAATATCAAAATTTTGAGATATATATAATATTTAAAACATAATAAATTATTAGTTTTTAGTATGAATCTTTCTTGATCTGCAATCCTTCTTGATTAAGCAATATGTACTAAACTAAAAGGCTCGATTAAGCAATATGTGCATGATTAAGTAATATGTACCAAAATAATATTTAACAACCCTAATATAGATAAATGAGGTAAAAAGAAGCTATATATACTTTTGGGGAAGAGGATGTGAGAGGAAGATTATTATTTTTAAGGGTTTACCCATTTGCATCCGTAGTGAGGTCGTTGTCAATATTATTTCCATACGAAACTGATAATGTTCAAAAACTTTTTATTTCTTATTCCTCTTTTCTTTTTCTTTCAAAAATTTAATTAGATGATCATAAATTCCAAAGACAAACAGGGGATCCAGTTTACTATCTATCCTCACTAGCAATTCAATCTAGGTTTGACATATAAATAAAACCAAGTTGATATAAAAATAAATAAAACTCAATACTATATCAAATATTTAACTATATGATTATAAATTTTTTAAAAAATAAAAAATTAATGTTAAGAAAAAATATTATCGACGTCCTTATCAGCCAAACATTACCATGATATATATATATATATATATATATATATATATATATATATATATATATATATATATATATACTCAAAGTCATTTGAGGTGAAAACCACCTCCTCCGAGATGTTACCTACGCAAAGATAAAAAATTAATAGATGTTTTTCGAATTAATTTTTTCGATGTTTAAATTAATTTTAATATCAATTTCTATAGATTTATGTTGCTGATTTTAGCATCACTTATTTGAAGGTGTATTTTTATATCTAACAATGATTTAAAATCGTTTTGAGATGTACTTTGACTTCCATAAATATTTAGTAGGAGAAATATATTATAATCATACTCAATTACCCTTTTAACTTCTAACAATGATCATGGTGGTTGTCTTGTCCGGTCTTCCATATAGATGGCGTTGAAATCATGGAAGAAGTGATCACTACGACAAGAATTGCTCGAGTTATCATCTTTCTACGCCCTTCCAAACTGTGGGCAAACAGTCAATGATTCCTCTCTCGCTCTCTCTCTCTCCCTCTCTCTCTGTTCTGTGAGCCGAAGCTTTTGACTTGGTGTTAAAGACTAAATGATGGTAGAACTAAAATTATCATTTTTTTTATTAATTTTATTTTTTAAGACAATTTGAAATCGAATCGAATCGAAACGAAACTGTCGATTTCGGTTGAAGTTTTTTAAAAAATTAATTTATAAATTTTAGGTTTTATTTATTTTTAATTAATTTAAAATTAAATCGGAATCGAACCGTTCGGCGTCGTTCTCAATTCGGCTCGAAACCATAGAACCATTGATCGATCCGATGCGGGATCGATTCGGGCATCGGATCGAACCGCGGTGGGCGTTAACCAAAGTGCTGCATCACCTGAGAACAAGGACGAGAAGTGCAGATGCACAGATCTCCGTCCGTGCTCTCTTTGCTGATGATACTTTTAGGGAGTGGGGATGATTCATGGAGGATTCAAAGGGGAAAGAGGCATTAAAGAGACCTCCAACCTTTTTCATTTGGAGCTTTAGGGATGCACAGAATTGATCGAAGCTCCAACAAAGCTTTTGAATCTTTAGCAGAAAGTTGGAGATGGACAAGTGGGAGCCATTTACAACGAGGAGGAGAAAAGTTGCATGCCGATCTATTTGATCAAAAAGCGAGGAGCAGACCATGACAAAGTCCAGATAGTTCCTTCCTCTTGTTTGGTACATGAGCGCATCGTCCGTGTCTCATTGTTTAAACGTTAGCACATCTACTACTGTCTTATCCAAGAGATGAAAGAAGATAGATGGAGTTTTTATCAATTCTTGCAGATGCATCTTCTTCATGTCGGATGACTCCACTGGAAACTTCTACACTCGATCAAATCTTTTGAATATATTATGATGTCTCTCTCGACCTTGCAATCCGACGAGGAGTTGGCTCCAACATATGCTTCTTCCGCACTCCTCATCTGCTGCTTGTCCCGAGTCTCCAACATGCTTCGGTCTCCATGGAGAAGATGAAGTCAAGTGGGCTTTCTCTGTTTAATTTGGGGTTTGGGGGTTGGGGGGGGGGGGGGCGTTCTCTGTGAAAGTACACAACTTACAGGCTCAGCAGCCTTTTTCCGATAGAACATTATGTAGAAATCTCCGGCCCCACCACCATTGAGCCACATGGACAGCACCGACGAGAGGCCCCCACCCTCGCTCTTTCCTTTCTCTCTTACCATAATACCACCCTTTTCCTCTCCCCCCTCGTCTTACCGCGACTCCCTACCGAGCTCTCTGTGGTCGAAGAGAGAGAGAGAGAGAGAGAGAGAGAGAGAGAGAGATGAAGGTGGCGGTGGAGGTGGCGGACGCGGCGGACCTGATGCCCAAGGACGGGCACGGGTCGGCGAGCGCGTTCGTGGAGGTGGAGTTCGAGGGGCAGCGGCAGCGGACACAGACCAAGCAGAAGGACCTCAGCCCGGCATGGAACGAGACGCTGGTGTTCAACGTCGCCGACCCATCGAAGCTCCCCCACCGCACCATCGAGGTCTCCGTCTACCACGATCGTGGCAGGGCCGCGTCCGTTGGCGGCCGAGGCGGCGGACACCACCGCAACTTCCTCGGCCGCGTCCGCCTCTCTGGTGTCTCCGTCGCCCCATCCGCCGCTGAGGCCGTCGCCCAGCGCTTCCCCCTCGACAAGCGCGGCTTTTTCTCCCACATCCGCGGCGACATCGCCCTCCGCGTCTACGCCCTCCCCGACGCCTTCCCCTCCTCCACCTCCCCCGCCAACACTGTCCCCGCCCCCGCTCCCGCCGTCGATCTTCCGATCGACCCTTTTCCTTCCGTCGGCGAACCAGCCCCGGTTGACGCCAAGGAGCCGAAGAAGAAAAAGAAGTCGTCCGCCTCGGTGGCGCCGGAGGAGCCCCGGGTCTTCTACTCCGTCCCTGCCTCCGGCGATGGCGGCGGTGAAGCCGTCAGCCAGATGAGCCAGGCGGCGGCCGGGGCGACGCCGCCTCCCGTGGCGGTGGCCAGCGTGGCCCACACGAGGGCGGAGCCACCGCCGCCGCCTGTGGCTGCGGCCAGTGTGGCCCACGCGCGGGCCGAGCCGCCGCCTCCGGCTTCTGTGGTCCACATCCGGCCACCGATGCCGCTGGCTCGGCCGGGCCCCGATTTCGGCATCGTGGAGACGGCCCCGCCTCTGGCCGGCCGCCTGGGGTACCGCACCGGCGACAAGATCGCCTCCACCTACGACCTGGTGGAGCAGATGCGCTACTTGTATGTGAACGTGGTCAAGGCCCGCGACCTCCCGACCATGGACCTCACCGGCTCCCTCGACCCCTACGTCGAGGTGAAGCTGGGCAACTACAAGGGCACCACCAAACACCTGGAGAAGAATTCCAACCCGGTGTGGCAACAGGTGTTCGCCTTCTCCAAGGACCGCATCCAGTCCAGTCAGCTCGAGGTGGTTGTCAAGGACAAGGACCTGGTCAAGGACGACTTCGTCGGCCGCCTCGTCTTCGACCTGACGGAGGTGCCCCTCCGCGTGCCTCCCGACAGCCCTTTGGCCCCTCAGTGGTACCGGCTGGAGGACAAGAAGGGCGACAAGATCCCCAAGGGGGAGCTCATGCTCGCTATCTGGATGGGTACGCAGGCCGACGAAGCCTTCCCGGACGCCTGGCATTCCGACGCCCACTCCGCCAGCGGGCAGGGCGCCCTCGCGAACACCCGTTCCAAGGTCTACTTCTCGCCCAAGCTCGTCTACCTTCGGGTGCAGGTCATCGAGGCTCAGGACCTCGTCCCCGCCGACAAGAGCCGGCCGCCGAACGTGGCCCTCAAGGTGCAGCTGGGCCACCAGCTCCGACGCACCCGCACCGCCGCCGGCTCGGCCAACCCGACTTGGGGCGAGGAGCTCATGTTCGTGGCGTCGGATCCCTTCGACGAGCCCCTCGTGCTCACGGTCGAGGACCGTGTGGCCGCCAACAAGGACGAGCCCATCGGACGGCTTGTCGTGCCGGTGTCCGCCGCCTTCCCGCGCACTGACCACTACAAGGTCGTCGAATCTCGATGGTACAATCTAGCCAAGCCGAGTGCCTCGGCGGAAGAGGCCGGCGGCGGAGAGAAGAAGGACAAGTTCTCCAGCAAAATCCATCTCCGTCTCTATCTCGAGATGGGCTACCATGTGCTCGACGAATCCACCCATTACAGCAGCGATCTCCAGCCGGCTTCGAAGCACCTCAGGAAGCCGAGCATAGGGATCTTGGAGCTGGGCATCCTCAGCGCTCGCAATCTGATTCCAATGAAGGCCAAGGACGGCCGCACCACCGACGCCTACTGCGTCGCAAAGTACGGGCCCAAATGGGTGCGGACGCGGACGCTTCTCGACACCCTGACGCCCCAGTGGAACGAGCAGTACACCTGGGAGGTGTTCGATCCTTGCACGGTGATCACCGTCGCCGTGTTCGACAACTGCCATGTCGCGGGCAGCAAGGACGACGTCAAGGACCAGAGGATCGGCAAAGTTCGTATCCGGCTCTCGACACTGGAGGCGGATCGCGTGTACACCCATCTCTATCCACTGTTGGTCCTCCAGCCCTCCGGCCTCAAGAAGACCGGTGAGCTGCATTTGGCGGTGAGGTTCACCTGCACGGCGTGGGTGAACATGGTGGCGCTGTACGGCAAACCGCTGCTCCCAAAGATGCACTACGTGCAGCCCATCTCTGTGCTTCACATGGACTACCTTCGGCACCAAGCCATGATGATCGTGGCCACCCGGCTCGCTCGCGCGGAGCCGCCCCTTCGGAGGGAGGTGGTGGAGTACATGCTCGACGTGGACCTGCACATGTGGAGCCTGAGGAGGAGCAAAGCGAACTTCCGCAGGATCACCTCGCTGCTCTCCGGCATTGGCGCCATCGGCAAATGGTTCGATGGAATCCGGAACTGGAAGAACCCGGTGACAACAATCCTCGTCCACGTCCTGTTCCTGATACTCGTCTGCTACCCGGAGCTAATCCTGCCCACCATCTTCCTCTACCTGTTCATGATCGGCGTTTGGAACTACCGGTTCCGGCCGCGCCACCCGCCGCACATGGACACGAAGCTATCCCACGCGGAGTCCGCGCACCCCGACGAGCTCGACGAGGAATTCGACACCTTCCCGTCAACGAAAGCGGCAGACATGGTGAGGATGAGGTACGACCGGCTGAGGAGCGTCGCCGGCAGGGTGCAGACCGTGGTGGGGGACCTCGCGACGCAGGGGGAGCGTGCCCAGGCCATCCTAAGCTGGAGAGACCCTCGGGCGACCGCCATCATCATCATGCTCTCGCTGATCGTGGCCGTCTTCCTCTACGTGACCCCGTTCCAGGTGGTGGTGGTGCTCATCGGCATGTTCTTGCTTCGACACCCCCGGTTCCGGCGAAACATGCCGTCCGTGCCCTTCAATTTCTACAGGCGGCTGCCCGCCAAGTCCGACATGCTCCTCTGAGATTTACTGCCTTCAGCTTCGCGAGATTAAGGTATCCATGCAAGTTTCCTTATGCATAATGACAGGTGAAAAAGGAGAAGAATATGCAGGGACATATGCTTTCCAGTGAGAAAGGATCTGAGGGAGCTTTTTGGCACCTACCACCACCTTTCCTTTTCCTTCTTCTTTCTCCGGATGTTCACAGCAATAAGAATCGGAAAGTGGATGAGAATCCAGCACTTGGGTGGTTGATGAAAGAAGCTTCTCTTCTGCAACCATGTGGCTCCTGCTCTAATAATTCGGCGGCGATGGTCGTTCCCGGTCTTCGCTCTCTGCATTTTTCTATGTATATATTGAGATGTTCTCAGCGAAGCAAGGCTGTTCCTTCTCATTCCAGGAATACTATATGCCGAATGCATGCACATGCTGCATCATAATATACAAATCTCATCAACAGCCACAATGAGAGAAACATGATGTTTCATCAAGTTGGGATGTTGTCATTCATTTCTCTTGCCATTCTATTATTATTACTGTTCATTCAGGGATGCTGAAAGAAGAGACTGCAGCAAGCAGCACAGGAGGAGGGAGGGGTCCTCTTGCAGCGACAAAGTTGTTCTTGATGTGCCATGTTCATCAGTAGGGTTTCGGTGCTGTCAAATGCCAGAGTGGTGGCAGGAGGCATGACAGTGGTCATGGGAGAGATCATGGAAGTGTTAAAAGTAGCGCAATCGATTGATTTCACTTGCAGAATTTTTGTGTTTTATTATGTCAAAGAAAAATTAAGTTTGTTATTAATAATTCTTTTTATTTTTTTAATTTAATTTAAAAATATAAAACAGTAATTTTTTTTTTTAACTCCTAAAATTGGTCATGACACATGAAAGTTATCCATGTCAAATAGTCCCTACCATTTTAATAAATCTTTATCATGGTTCGGTCTGAATCGAAATTGAAAACTAGAATCGACATTTTGTTGGTTCCAAACCGAAACGAAATCAATTCGAGATGATTCGATTTTTTTTATTTTGAGAAATCGGAATCGACGATTTTTAGTTTGATTATAAATTTCATAATTTTATTTTTTATATATTTTTTTAAAAAATTAACTATTCGTTAAAATTTAGAAATAAAATTATAAATAATTCTAATTAAAAATATTTACGATTCGAACTACAATTGAAATCCTTTGAACCGAAACCAAAATGGACAGTTCGGTTCTAGTTTTTAATTTAAAAAAAATTAAATCCGAAATCGATTGTTCCGAAACTAATTTTAATCCCCGTTCAGGGCCATGTAACAGAACATTTAGCCCATCATCATGCTAAAGCCCACGAAGGTCATCAAATATCTGACGTTGGCGGCTTATGTTGGCAAGAAATATCTAAGTTGGAGGCTCATATTTCTCGTCTTTTTACGAAGTACTTGTTCTTCTTCGCTGCTGCTGCTGCTGCTGCTGCTGCATCGACTCCCAAGCCCGAAGGCCTTACTCCCCCGCACGCGGATGGACGCCGCTGCAGTCCTCCTCCTCCCCTTCCGCCCTACGGAATGCACCATCCGGCGACGCCGAACCAGCGCCGGTGTCTCCCCTCAGTTCCGTCGTGCTCTTCGTCGGCCGCTTGTCTTTGGTGATCTCCTGCCCACCTCTGTAAGCCAAACAAACCCCGCGACGCCATTCTTTAATGATGCTTTCCTTGTGTGTCCTGCTGTTTGGTGTTGATTGCCTTGTTGTTTCGTGTAAAGTTCGGATTTGTCTTCCAAAGCTGGGAACTTTATTCGTCTTTGGCGTGCAGCTTGCCTTGTCCTTACTGTCCTGTCTAATCCTTTTGTGAAATGCCCATTGCAATCTTTATTATGTCTGTGTTGATTTCTGTAAAAGGTTTTTTTCTTTTTGGAGGTACATCTGTGACCCTATTTGTATGTCTTGCTTGCGAGCCTGCTTTAAGCTTTGTCCCTTGGCTCTTTGCTGTCCCATAGTTAATTCTTTGGCGCTTGTTTTTATCCGCGTAATTTACAGATTCTGTGAATGAAAAAGGAAAGGAACATAACGTTAAAATTTGGAGCATGTAGGTCAAAGAAGAGTAATTCTTATGCTAGCCTTGGATTCTTTGTGTTGATGGGAAGAAATCCCAGTTTGTTCAGCACTCGCATCTTGTATGTGGTTTCAGTAGCAATCTTGACTCACTAAAACAAAGAGAAATTGCATGAAAATTAATTTTCAAAGTGAAATGGTGTCTTGCAGAAATAATCAATTACTATCTGGTTTGCTTATGTTTCTAATGTTTTCATGTCACTGCTGGGGATGTTTAAGCAGGAAGATATCTGGATATATTCTGTGTGGCACTTAAATATTCTGGAAATATTAGTATCCATCTTCTGATCGTAACATTTCAGTTTCGATCCAGAGGATTTGTGACTTATATCGTCGTAGAGGCATGCATATTAGACGAAATGCGACCGGCAAGCTGTTATGCAGCCAAGTGAAATTGGAGGATGATCTTGATGATGAAGCATGTGAACTCGTCAATGGAGTTGATCTTGTTATAGGGGAGGGCCAGGACTGTATTTGTGCATACTTATTGAAGGCGGTCAAGAATAACAATGGAACGGGCGTGCTGCTTTTGTCCGATGTATATGGTTTTGAATATCCAGCTACAAGGGACTTTGCTTATCAAGTGGCTTGCCATGGTTACAAGTATGTCTCTGATTTATAACTTAATGCTTCATATTTCATATATCAACTGTCTTTTTTTTTTTTCTTTCTCTTTCTCATCATTGCATTTTGGTGCTTCTAAATGTTAATGTGCCTTTTTAGCTGCATCATGGTTGTCACTATACTGACATAGAGCATATTGTGCCCCCTTCTCTAAAATGGTATCTGACTAGAGGCGGCAAGATGACTAAGAGAAAAGCAAATCAATAGGTACTTTCCAATGACATTATCCTGAGAAAAGTTGTTTTATTAATCACCAAATATCAACCTAATCAGGGGTTCATATAATCTGCCAAACATCTCCCTTAATATTGAAACACCAAGTATAAGTTATATTAACCACATGCCCCAAGCTCTGACAATTAGGGAAATGCAGCATAATGTTTCCAAGATGCTTCTGAACCAAAATTCCTTATCTCCTTCTTCCAAATTATCATGGACAAGAAAAGAATATATTGGGCCAAATTCATATAAGATTATGATGAGATTGTGCAGAAATTTCTGCCATTGTAAAGATTATAGAGAAGAAGTTCTCTTTCTTATCCTCTGAATCATCAGATCATGCATTGTATAAAGCATAGCAGTTATGTTTGGTGATTTAGTCTACCCAAAGTCATCTTAATCGAGTCCTACTGAAAACTAGATCGGAGCAGGCTCTACTTATTTAAGCATAAAGCTCTTATTTTAACTCACGCCTAAGTCTAGCCATAATTTCCTAACTATTTTGGTTCAGCTACGTGGATCTTCTTCTCTATTGAACTCTATGCAAGACAATATCTCTAGTTATATTAAGAGCATTCAAATTTCTTTCTCATTGTTTCCTACTAGTTGTTAGTAGGACTTAGCTGATCAATGGCTTAAAGTTTGTGAATGCTTAAGAAAGTCATCTTATTTGTTAGTATTTGTAATTTAATGTACTTGTTTGGCTGTCATGTTTACCACATGTTTTATGCAGAAGTTTGTTTTAGAATTCATCATCAATATTTTCAGACAAAATTAAGCATACTATCAAAACATAGAGTTCGGTTCCACTTACGAGATCAAAGACCTGTACGCTACTCATTTTCTAGTCACTAGGTTGTCAACTTCCTATTATTGCCCTGTTTTGTGCAATGCGTGAAACCAGTGTTATATTCACTCTTATGTACATTATTTGAAAATTAAGTTCACTGCAAATGCCAAATTAATTCTTAGTTGCGACTCAAGACCAGTATATTAGTTCGACTTATTAATCACATGTAACTTAACCTGAGTCTTTTCATTATGCCTCACACAAAAATTTTCAACATCTTCCACTTCATGTATGAGTGTTTTGCCTCTCCTGTAATTGTGAAACCTTATTCATATGAGACTTACACAGCTTCTTCCTAGCTTATGCCACATTAGCCACCACATGGGACTAATCCTTAGCTTATGCCACATGTAACTAAATGAGACTGGTCCTTGGCTCTGGCATCACCTGTTAGGGAGAGATCCAAGCCCAAATGACTAGCCAGCAAGGGATGCCTATATGCATATATTCTCAATATCAACCCAAAAGTTTAAGGCACTTAAGTTATGAGTCAACATCAACATAGATATATAGTGAAGACTTTTCAATCATGTTGGCTTATGCCTTGCATTTGAATTTCAGTCTTTGTCAAATTCTCCCATGCCAAGCATTCATACATGATGTTGGAAATACAAAGCTCCAATTAATTCAGCAATTTTGGTAAAACATGTACCAATGCCATCTTTTTTAGCTGCTCTTCATGCCATTCTCATTCCTGACAATGCATGGCTTCTTTAAATAATTTTTGCACAATATGTTTCAGTGTTCTGGTCCCTGATTTGTTTGGTGGGAATCCATGTAAGAAAGGCTGGGCAGTTGACAGATATGAGCATTGGTTATCTGAACAATTACCAGAAAGGGTGACCAGAGACATTGACACATGTGCAAAGTGGATGATCGATGAATTCATGGCAGCTGGAATATCAAAAAAGCTTGGCATAATTGGCTTCGGCTTTGGTGGTGGACATTTGATCAAGGCCTTGGCTCATGATGAGCAGGCATATTTTGGCACTGGTATCTGCTTCTACGGAAGTAACATAGACCCCTCCAAAGGGAGCAACATCAATGTTCCAGTCTTGTTTATTTGTGGGGATAATGACCCCTTTTGTCCTGTCAACACCTTGCATCAGATCGAGAATAATATTCAAAGTTCAAGGGTTGTAATCTATCGTGGGAGAAGTCATGGATTTGCTCATCAACCAGAATCTGAGGAAGATGATCAAGCTGCAGAGGATGCATTTGCCATCATGAGGAATTGGTTGCATGATAATTTGCTTGTAAATAAGAACTAGATTACACATCACTAGTGGGAAATTGGTTTTCTGTACAACAAGCTGCTAGTTTCCCTTGTATTTCATGTTTGATTCGAATTCAAGTATATATTGGTAATTTGTGACTGTTGAATGATCTCTTGGAAGATTGACTTTTAGCCTTAACTTGAAGGCTAAATTGTTTAGAACTGCAATATAGAGTATGATTGTACGAGTACAAAGTCCAACGGAAGGTGGAAGGAGATAAATAAACAGATATTATAAGCTTTTATATAATTTTTGGCCAAAAAAAACTACATATAGTTTTTCGCTTTTATGTTTTTGTCCATGTATCATGCATTGTTTTTTTTGGGATAATGTGTACTCCCCTGCCACTATTAACATGTTCAGCACAGAACTTCTCAGATGCTGTACAATTATGGCCAGCAGATGATCTCCAATCTTGGGAGCTGATGATGCTCAGATGACATTTTTCAACCATGTAGAGATTTTAAAGCAGGGTAAGAAGAACTTTGTTTCTTATTCTCTTGTCAGACTATAATGATTCATTTCCATTGGATTTTGCAGGTTTTGATACATCTGACAAAGAGGCTTAGATTTCAGTAAGATTGCTCTGGTACATACAGTAAGAGAGATACAACTGGTTATAGTATAACAATTTATCTCTTCTTTCCATCATTGTTCATAGAGAGTTTAGTCTTTCCCTTCTTTTGCAGTGGTAGTCTAACCTATTACTCCATCTCATACATGAAGTTTTAAGAAATCCAAATCCTTACGTGACTATACAAATGACTGATGTTACTGTTGAAGTTTTGTTACAGTTATTGGTGAATGTTTCATGACTCCAGACAACCTGATTCAGTTCTGCAAATGGAGAAGAGAGCATGGTGTACTTCTAAATTTAGAATTATATAAAGCATTTGAATTTGTAAAATGGGTTGCTTCATCACAAATCTTATCACAATTCCAGAATTCTTCTGCAACAGGTGAAACAATTACCATACAAATAGCTGATGTTACTATTGAGATTTACTTACAGGAATTGGTGAATGTTTCATGACTAAGGCCAATCTGATTCAGTTGTGCAAATGGAGAATGGTGTTCCTCTAAATTTAGACATATAAAAGCATTTGAATTGGTAAAATGGATTGCTTCATCACATATCTTCTTCTTAAACAAGGGAAACAATAGAACCCGCATGATTCTGTCGTGGATGAAGATGAAAAAGAGGATAAACGATCACTTCGAGGGGATCGAACCTTTTTAATCATTTTGAGGGGATATGTCTTCTTGATCTCTATAGGGGATCAACCTTCATAGGATTTTGTCTATTGGCTAAAGCACATAATTCTTTGTTGATTTTTAAAATAAAAGAGTTACATCATTATTTATATTATTCTATTAAGGATCCCTCTAGGCTTAGGCTCATAGTCTCACTAAACTTGGACTCTTAACTAATTAATAGATCCTAACTAAAAATAATAATCGACTCCATCCTAATTGAAGATAATAACCAACTTCAACTAACTCATAACTGACTCGATTGAGCTCACTCGACCCATAATTGACTTTGATTGAACAAACCAACATGAATCAATTTGAATTAATTGTGAACCAATGGACCCGTCCTTGTTATGGTCATATCAGACCCGCTCTCTTCAAATCAGCTTTGTCCTCAATGCTGAGTAGTATCAAACTTTGGGAGTACTTCAGTCCATGATATTTGCTACATATTATAACTCTTTGATCAATCAAGTAGGGTCTTCATTGGGTGTAAGCAATGGGTTGATATTCTGGTGCAATAGTCAATATAGTCTTTTGAAGACCCTTTTTCATCTGATGGCTAATGGCAGTACTATATCTTCCTTTGAGGATCACCACTTCAAAGTCTTCCTGGGGGTATTAAAAAAAAATCTACAAGTAGTTGTTTGTCCCGTATAATCAGCTTTACCTTTGAGCACCTATTATCACAAATTAGGATTCGCCCATTAGCAATCTTGACTTTGAATTTGGTACAACTTTCGTGATTAGACTCCACATTATTAATTTTCAATTCCTCCTTAGCTAGTTTAATCATCAGAAGTTTATCACAACCTTCATAATCGGACTCCACATTGATAGTTTTTAATTCCTCTTTAGTTGGCTCGATCGTCAGAAGCTGTTCTTCTATGTTGACTACTTTGTAGTCCTCCTTTGTTAGTTTTTTTCTGTCTATTGAAGCTTTTGTTTCGACGAGTGTCCATATTGATTTTTCCTTCATGCATGCTGGCGAATGATATGGCTACTATCATGGTGCGGGGATGGTGAGCTTTAACTTCACTTTGAATCTCGGGATTAAGTCCCTCAATAAATTTTCTCACCAATTATATCTCAGACCAATTTCAGATTTGGTTTGATAGGCGCTCAAATCTGCTATGGTACTCCTGTACTATGGAAGTCTAGCAGATTTTAGCGAGTTATCCATTAATGTTCTTGTACTCCGACGGTCCGAAGCGAATCAGGAACTCTTTCTTGAACTGTCCCCATGAAGGGACTCCGTGATAGGTCTCATACAAATTATATTATTATACCGCATCTCCTTCAAATTGAATAGAAGCTATCTCCACCTTGGATTCCTTTGGAGTCCCATGAAAACGAAAAAAATTTTAAGCATGTGAGATCCAATCGATTGGGTCTTCATCGTCCCATCTAGGAAACACCATATGTGGATATCTTGTGCCTTGCCCTTGATCATATTTTTCAGATCTGTTCCCTTTGAGACTGGAACTTTCATCATATTGAGATTTGTTGGAGGTTCTCCGATAAACTTATTTTAAATTTATTGAAGAGTTAATGTAGTCTATTCTATATGCGGGCTTTGAAAACATCAAATGTTACTTCCAATGAGTTATTGATCGCCATTGCGTAGAAGTGTAGATATGTAATCTTCAATTTCTGGTTGTGGGACCGATAGTGATGACAAGTTCATGATGTTGGTGTGTAGGTGAAGAATGACAATAGAGGTGATGGTAGGAGGGGGCATTGTTTCGAGGCATAAAAAAGAAATCACGAGAAAAGAATGTTGCTGTCCTGTTTTTGTTGTTATATGGGGTGTGAGTGTTGCGGGTACATGAATGTCCGGGGCTAGAGAGGGAGGAGGCAGCGGCGTCGGCGTGCGAAGTGCCCAGCGATGGCTGCGGCTGAGGAAGATTGTAGTAGAGAGCAAGGGAAGCAGTGGTTGAGGTGGGGTACTGGCAACGACGCCCTTTGTTGTGATCACTGAGAGGTGATGATAGCTAGTAACGTTGGTGGAAGATGACAAGTGTCAGCGGCAGTGACGGAGGGCAGCAGTAGCATCTCCAGTGAAGGCGCAGGAGATGGCAGCGGTAGGGGAAGGGAATGCTAGCGGTGGAGGAGAAAGCAGCGCTGATGACAGCAGCAGCTGGCAACATCACCGATCGTGGTAGCTGCTACTAAAGGTAGCAGCACTATGGTAGGCGAGGCAACAAAGGCGGTAGATGCTCTGCTTTGAGGCAACAAAGGTGGAAGTGGGGTTGTAGGCGGTAGATGGGATGGGAAGCAACGGGAAGGGTCTGACGATCGGTGGCTATGCTCGGGTGGGCTACATCAGCAAATCTCTAATGGAGTTGAGGAAGACAACAGCATGAAGCCGACGGTAGAGGATCAGCAAGGCAGCAAAGGAGGGAAAAAGGTAGCGGTCAGGTATGGCCGCACGGGCGATGAAGAGGAGGGTGTAGGAGGAGGCCGAGGGCGCAAAAGAGCGAGCACCCATCGGCAAGCGATGACGTCGGAGTTACTGAGGGTCTGGAGCAACAAGGTGGCAGCGCCATTGTTGGTGCTTCACATAAAGAGGGCCGGAGCAGGTGGCAGCGGTGCTTTTTTCTTCTTCTCTTTCTCTTTCTCTTTTTTTTTTTTTTTCTTTTACTAATGATGGCTGCAGTAAAGATGGCGAGAAATTACAGCAAAGTGAAGATGCGGTGAGGAAGACAACAACGATGATGATGATGGCAAGGGCAACTATAAGGATGATGAACAATAGCAACGAAAGTATCGACTAACGTTGTTATGATATAAATTGATAGAACCCCACAGGATTTTCTCGTGGATTGAGATAAAAAAGGGATAAACGATCACTTCAGCGGGTTTTGTCTATCGTTAAAACACATACTTTTTTATTGATTTTTTAAAATAAAAGAGTTATATCATTATTTATAGTGGTTTTACTAAGATTAACTCTAGGCTTGGACTCTTAACTAATTAATAGACATAATTAAAAATAATAATCAACTCTATACTAACTTAAGATAATAATCAACTTTAACCATCTCATAACTGACTCAATTAAGCCATTCAATACATAACTAACTCTGACTAAATAGATCAATATGATTCAACTTGAATTAATTATGAATCGATGGATTTGATCGGTCTTATCAGGAAATGACTTTTGTTACTACTAAGATGAACCGGTGAATGTTTGAGGACCGTAGACAGGTTGATTCAATTCTGCAAATGGAAATTCTGCAAATGGAGAAGGGAGCATGGTGTTCTTCTAGATTGAGACTTCTATGAAGCATTTGGCTGGGTAAAATTGAGTTTTACTTCATCACATATCTTATCAACACTCAGATTTCTTCAACAAATGGAACAACTGGATTGCTCCTCTTGTATGATGCATGGTGTCATTGATGTCACCAAAAGAATCAGGCTCTCAAAAGTATCATGACATTGGAGGCCACTGCCAGCCACCACCAACTTCAACTTTTTCTTCAGGGCAGCTATCTCCAACCTCTTAATCACTCAATAGATGGAAAGATAATGATAGATACAGTTTATATAGATAATTAAAGAACTTTTGTGGGTGTCACATCTGTTGTTGCGGGAGTTTCTCTCTCTAGAATGCCCAAAGGCTGCCTCCTCGTAAAGGATGTACAAAGACAGATTAGTGTGCTGGATTCCAGCCTAATTTCACCATAGATAGCTGGAGATTGCTTGAAAACATTAGTTTTATATCACCATCATTATCTTTACCTATTAAATGCACCATTTAATGATTGCTAATCCTCATTAGAGCTACAATCCCATGTACAGTTGTTCCATAAGAGGGCATCAAATTCTAGATTTGTTGGTGCCCAAAGATGAACATACTCATTGCGTGGAACTGATTTATCCTAATATAATTTCTATCCAATATTGGTCATAATATATTGTTGATTTTAATTAATTCAGAATTGAAACTAATGCAGTACATAAAAATCTATCCTTCTATCAGAATCTGTCGTATAGTCAATAAACGAATGTTTCAATCCCACTTAAGTGAATCATAAAATATTTATTATGTGCGTATCATATTTTCCCCCTTAAGAGAAAATAATCTTGTTTTAGTATCTCAAACGGATGAGATTTGAAAAAGATTCGACTTGTTTCACTAAGCATCACTGGAGATGTTGGTCTCTGCCTTACCTTTTCACGACGACAATCATATGTCCATGAGATAGGCTCGTGCGCTCCCGTTGTCTTGACATGTGGTGGTCCGATAGTGTAATTTACAATCGTCGATGATTGATCGGTACCGCGAACCTTAATAAGGATATGAAAGCAAGAGATTATATATATATATATATATATATATATATATATATATATATATGGTTTATACTTTTATTGCATGGGCAATTTGCTACTTTATGGTTGAGAGACCTCTTAGACCGGGAAAGGTCGAACTCACCATAAGACGAGAGGCGATGGATTTGTTAACCCGCATACTCGACAAATGTCTCATGCATGGATTGATCACATGTGTGACTTGAAGTGCAATTACCCGAATCAAATCTACATATGGATTTCGATTTGAAATGGATCCGACCCAATTACGCCCCTACTATGAACATCGACAAACTCATTGGTACGCAAAGATTGAGATATAAAATAAAATATTACAATCCTTATATTTTAAAAATTATGTTAACATTCTTATAATTATAAAATTATAATATTTACGTTTATTTATTCTAACGATATCGATTTTACTAATAAAAATATAAAAAAATATAAAAAATAATTTTAACGTTTTAATTGGTGATGATAGATGATGATAGACCATGAGTGACTATTGTGGATAAGGAGCGTAATAACGATACAGATATCAAGTTGTCTCTTCATTGCGTGATAATTATGTTGATGCTGACATAATTATAGAGCGACCCTCACCTCTCGTTACCGTTCTCCTCATCCACAAGAGTCACTCGCGCTCCCACCAATATCATCGTCCACTATCCGTCATCACCAATTAGAACATTAAAATTTATATTTGATTTTTATATTTTTATTGATAAAACTTATAATGTCAAGGTAAATAGATCTGTTTTAATTTTATAACAATAGATATGTTAATGTAAATTTTTAAAATATGACTATCGAGATAAAAATGTAATTAATGAAGGGAGTAATATGTACCAACAAACCAAAAGGAAAATTAGTCAAATGTTTCTTTTTTTTTCTCTAGTCTATTGCATGGTATGAAATTATTTGACTAAGCAATTATATTTTGTTGATGGAATAATGTTGATAAGACCTAATTAATTGAATGATGTAAATATCTTGGGGAATTATATATATGTTTCTAAGATAATTTTCATGTTAAGATGGACCCCACGGACAGGTGTAGCGTTGAGCTGCCTCCTCAGCCTTGACAGCATGCTGTTACATCTCTTCCTTCTCCCTCTCGATCTTTGCTATATATTCTTCCTCCTATCTCTCCATCTTTGTTCTTCCTACTTTTGTTCTTCTTCTTCTTCTTCTTCTTCTTCTTCTCTCTGTGTACTTATAACACGTAGATATAGTTCCTTTGGATCCCAATGAACGAAGAAACCCAGCCCATGGCCACCGAAGCCGAGCCGCCGACCGCGACGGAGCAGCTAAAGAAGGCGGAGGCTGAAGAGAAGAAGACAGAGACCGACGAGGTTGCCCCGTGCGCAACGCCGGTACCAAAGACGGCGGAGACTGAAGAGAAGAAGACAGAGGCCGAGGAGGTTGCGCCGCCCGCTGACGCCGCCGCCGCCACCACCGTGCCGCAGTCCGCTTCTTTCAAGGAGGAGAGCAACGTTGTTGCCGACCTCGTCGACCGCCAAAAGAAGGCCCTTGACGAGCTTAAGCAGCTCGTGCAGGCTGTTCTTGCCAATAACGAGTTCAGCCCGCCTCCGCCTGCCCCCGCTCCCGCCGCCCCGGCGGATGTGCAGCCCCCGGTCGAGACGGATGAGAAGGAAGGCAAGCCCGTGGAAGTTGTCACCGCTGGTTCTGCCGACGAACCGAAGACGCTGTCTGAAGAACCTCCAAAGCTGCCCGAACCCGCTCCGGAGGTGGTAGAGGAGCCCGCTGCACCGGTAAAGGAGGAAGCTTTGCCTCCCCCTCCGCCAGCCTCTGCGGGGGGATGAGGGCGGCGCTAAGGCGGTAGAAGCCATCGAGGAAACTGTTGTTCCCGTTGCTGGTTTGCCTGCGGCCGCCGAGGAGGCCCCTCCTGCAGCAGAGGAGGTAGCGAAGGAGCCATCCGCTGAGGGGGCACCTCCAGAGGAGGTGTTCATCTGGGGCGTCCCTCTCGTCGGTGACGAGAAGAGCGACACCGTCCTTCTCAAGATCCTCCGCGCCCGTGACTTTAAGGTGAAGAATGCCCTGGCCATGCTCAAGGACGCCGTCATCTGGAGGAAGCAGTTCGGCGTCGAGGCGCTCCTCGAGGAGGACCTCGGCCTGGCGGAGCTGGACAAGGTGGTCTATACGCACGGCGTCGACAAGGAGTGCCACCCCGTGTGCTACAACAGCTACGGCGAGTTCCACAATAAGCAGCTCGACGAGAAGGTCTTCGGCGACGCGGAGAAGAGGCGAAGGTTCCTCAAATGGAGGATCCAGTACCTGGAGAAGGGCATCAGGGAGCGCTTGGACTTCACTCCCGGTGGCATCTCGTCCATGGTCCAGGTGACTGATCACAAGAACTCGCCCCGCCTCGGGAAGCATCGGCAGGTCACGAAGCAGGCCGTCACCCTGCTCCAGGACAACTATCCTGAGTTCATCGCCAAGAAGGTAACTCCCTCTGTTATGTCGAGCATATCTGCTTGTGAATAGGGGTTATGCTACTTATCATCAACCTGTAAACACCAAACTTACATTCTATACGTTGAACTTGTCCTTTGATTGATACATTTGTATCTCATCTGCTGGTGTGATCCGGACAAGTTTTACCGATATTTCTGGTCTGCTAGCTACCATTTGGTCTTCCACATTGGTTTGCCATTTCCAATTCATAGAACAGCAGGAACAACACAAACAAGAGGGATTGGCCTCCTCGTTCCTGTCAAAGAGAGGGTGCCACTTTGTGATGGGGACAAGGAGGAAGACAAAGTGTACACATATGAATCCTATGTTTGCTAAAAGACTTGGTTGCATGTGTGACCTCGCATTTGCCCTTGGTTGCTAAAAGACTTGAAGCTGTCATTGACAGGAAACATGAGTGTGTTAATGAAGCAAGTTGGACATGGATGAGATTATTCTTCCTTCTGTAGCAGCAAAGGTTATCTCAATTCTACCATTCCATACATAGCCAGTGATTTGGGCAGCACAAGGATTTGTTCTCCATGTCTCTGCTAGACAAGTATGATGCTGGTTTTGGTGGAAAATTCTTCCAAGAATTCAATCTTCTGGTGATATCCTTCACTAGTTTTGTATGGTGCTGAAAAGAACAGGTGGATTAAAGAATAACATAAAGAGAACAACTCTTAAGAATTTGTCAGCAAACTTCTGCTCTTGCCTTTCTTCCATCGTAAACCTCCTGAAGTGAGCATTTGAAGTCTTAGGTCCTGATTCCACGAATAAGAGGGAATTGGAGGATAAATATAATTCCTACAGTAAATGGATTCTTATTCAACTTAATAAGGTTTAGAACGCTAATTGATTTGATTAAACTGAAAAAAAAAGCAAGAAACTTTACTTCACATTATTTTGTGCCATTAGTTAATGTATTGATCATTGTTCGCACTACATCAACTAATTACATATTAGATTTCCTTAGCATTTTGTTCTCTAGATTTACAAAATTTATATTGGAAGTCCTATAACTACGAAAATATATTATCTAGCTCTATTTATCATAACATTCTCAGTCTTATTGATAAAAAAAATAAAAACAAAGGGTAAAAATATAATTTTAATATTTTAGTTGGTGATTGTGAACGACGTCGGTGGTGGCGGATGACGACACCGTTGGGGGTCTCAAATGGCTATTGTAGATAGAGAGAGGGGCAACGAGAGGTGATGGTCATTTTGCATCTGCTTTAGTGACCCTTTCATCGCTTGGCAACTGCGTTGACACTAACGTAGATGCAAAGCGACTTGCTCTGGTGGCTGAGGAGAGCAACGATGAGAGATAAGGGTTGCTCTACATCTGTATCGACGTCGACACAATTGCTAACCGACCATTTCATTGCTCAACAATTGCGTCGACACTGACGCAGATGTAAAACAGCCCTCACCTATTACCATGGCTCTTCTCATCCACAACAGCTGTCATTTGCCCTACCGACTTCACCATTGTATCGAGGATATACAGGTTTAGTCTTGCCAAAGCACTATGACACGTTCTGCCCTAAGATATCTAGATAGCATGTCTGGACCTTGCAGATCAAAACTAAGAAACTAATCTCAAACCCCATTTTGAACCAAAATTGATCATTTCCAGGAAAAATAACAGGATTTTGCAAGTTATAAATTGGTGAACACAATCACTGAAAATATGTATGCATACGGTCAACACCAACGACCAGCACATAGTATGTTTATGAACCGATCAAATCCTTAATGTTGTATACACCATTTAATTAATGAACAAGGAACCTACAAAAAAATATGCATCATTTGACAGAGCACATCAACAGTAAGTGTTGACCCTTAGACAAGAAAACAATCTTGGTTTTGCAGCAATTTTCATGTGATATGAATACATTCCTTCTGGATGACCAACTCAAACATCCCAAACATTGATCACTTCCACTCATCTTCCTACCACATCATCAGCAATTTAACTCCTTAGTCATCAATAATAATTCAATCCTGGGCCAGTCTAAACAATTAAAAAATATTTATATAAATTGTCTTTCTAAGGAAGCAACCACAAAGCAAAATAATTCTGGTCCATTTCGAAGAATTAGTATTCACGTACAGCTAAACCACTTCAGAGTACCTCTGCAAGCGGTCCTGAGGGCAGATGTCTTAGTTGGGCTCCACAGTATGAACCCTTTGTAACACTGTGCAGTATATGAATGTAAGTTAAAGAATTTCCACATACTCATGGTTGCGGAGGCCCACCGTGTGTCATTCCACTAGTGGTCAGGGAAGGCAGATGATGTTATGGACATGGTCAGTGGTGCAGAAATGCAAATAAAGTTCATATATAGGCATGAAGCACAACCTGATACATCTCTCCCTTTGAGGTATAATCTCGGTGACGATGGCCTTTGCAGCATAAAGACATCACCAATGCTGTTGTCATGTTCCATTTAAAGATTATGACAACAAAATAAGGAAAGACACTGTAAGCAAGGAACTATCAGTTTCTTACCAGTGCATGAATAGCTATTTCCTTTAGGTTGGCAACCAAAACAAAATATCTGCTTGGTCAAGCAGTTGTCATCCTCAACCATCACCGAGATATACAGATCGATCGCCCTTTGAGATTCTGCTCTCATAGGAGTTACTTCTTTCTCTAGTCGCAAAAGTCAATAATTACCAAGAAGTTAGACCTTTATGAAAATTGATCAACCTTTTACTCATAGCTAATAATTTTCACTGAGAAAAGCGTACAGAAGAAAGATATCATCATCAAATTTATTTAAGAAACATGATCACCAAAAGGCAGAACCATAATATCTGCAAAAATATCATTCTTTTTGTCATACAAATTTGAACACCATCATTAGCAGAAAAGGTTCATCAGAGTTGGCATCTGAAATAAGAAAGCTTGCACTACATTGACGGTGTCTCACAGGATTTGACATTTAGAGAGCATCTCAAGAAGATAAAAAATGTAGGATGAAGTACCAGCGCATATAAACACGTCAAACTGCCTCATAATTGTGGCATTCATCAAGGATTACATGCATCACATGTAATAATTCTATCATATGTTCAAAAACATGTAGGATGAAGTATTACAGAATACATAAACATGTCAAACTTCATCACAATTGTGGCATTCATTATGCATTACATGCATCAAGGGTTACAAAAGAATGGATGCTCAAAACTTCAGGATGAATAATGATTACTTATCATATATTTTAGCTCATATAATTAAGTTCAGAAGATGCATGATACATAAAAAGAAGAATTTTTCTAAGAAATAGCTATGAATGTGCTTAAATAGAGAATCAGACTGTCTTTCGGTATATTTAATTAAACGCAATGAACTGCAGAATACAATTTTCTACATCCCCTGTTACTCATCCATACTCTTCCTCCTGCTTAATAACAATCTGGGAAGCATATTCTTAAACCACTCCTAATGTCACAAACAATCAGAACAATATGTTTTTCAACGAAGTTCCAAGACCCAACTAACAACAAAAAAGAACAGACTTTCATCCTTTTAAAAATATAAGAACCTTCAGTATATTATCAATGTACTCATTCAAAGAGTATTTGTACCATAGAAGCCATAAGTGCTGCCAATTGTTGTATCATTTTTCATGTAATCATCAGGACATCTGATAACTCATAGGTCAAATGAAAAAAATGTACCCATTTCCATTCTCTACACAGACAGTTATGTGAATATTGTACCAAAAAGGACCATCACACAAGACTATTACCAATATGGGGTACCAAGAAGGATCAAAATTTGTAGTCTTACCACTTTAAGCAAAGAGGTTATTTTTATGACTGAAGCCCTAGTCATCCAGTTTAGAGAAGAGCCACATTATCATAGCATCATGGTTCACTCATTATCTAACTAAAATATACCCTAGATGTCAAGGATTTCTTTTTGATCCACAGCTTGATTGGCTGGCGAATTTCTTCAGTATGCTGATCTCCAACAAACTACACAGAATGTCAACTTTTTTTTTTTCTTCCAATTCTCAATGTCTATTAAAGGGTTTTTATTTCTTAATCTAATCTATAAATGGGATATACTGTTCTGTACTTCTAAGTCTTAGAATAGTATGTCATGAAAGAAGAAAAGGAAATAGTAACAAAGGTGTGGAAGTGAGAAGGTAGTAGAGGAAAAATGTTAAGGGAGAAGATATTAAACAAAATTAAAGTGATTAAAAAAGATACAACATCCCTTAACTAATGAAACAAAATAGGAAGAAATCCTAACCTTTTCCAAAAGAGCCACTCACTTTTATTATTAAGAGCAAAGAAATTTATTGTTTTATGAACTTAATTACATGCTAAAAGATAAACTTATGATAACAATTATCAAATAATCATGTTGGTTATATACATTAAACTTACTTTAGTCTTTAGCATTGGGAAAACCACAACCAAGTTAAGAAAAATCAACTTCAAGGATACCTCATCACTTTTGGAAGATAAGATTTAAAAAAGACATACCTGTTATTTAGCTTCTGGCCTTCAGGCCTTTCCCCCAACTTTCTGAGAAAGTCTGACAGGATTACCGAGTCATTGCTAGTGTTTCTTTCTGATAACCAATCATCTTGAAGCTGAACATTAACATCCCTAAACAAAAACAAAGTCATTGACATTAATTACTTTTCATAACCATGCGTAAGGTTTATGCATATCTTTTTAACTGATTAACGAAGTATCATATGATTACAAAGCCAGATAGCATTTATTCCATCTAGGACATTTCCGTAAATTCATACCTCCTTAGGCTAAGAACCTTAAAGTTTCTTCTCAGATAATCAGCATATTTTGTGAGTGCATTTTGTGCATAGTCTTTGCCTACTGTTCTTATTGCAGCTGCACTAAGTAAATCTTCTAAGGAACCATGTTTCTTCAAGAGTTTGAGGGCTGTCTTGCGACCAAATCCAGGAACCAACTGCTGAATCCCAGGAACACCATCAACTTCATCACCCATGAAACACCCTACATGGATACAAGTTTGGACAGGTAAAGTTGCATTGTAACATGAAGCAGCTTCTGAGTGCCATGTGATGATGATTGATCTAGTTGAACACTTGAGGTACTCCACACAAGTGATTCTGCTATAAGCTATAAGATGGATAGCATGAATTTATAGGTCAAATATAAATTGATCTTTAATCAAAGATATACAGTAACATACCAAGCTAAAGGAACCTTTCATTTTTCACTGACAATCCATGCAAGGCAGTGCTTTACAGTGCCCAATTACGAGAGTGAAAGATATAACAACACCTTATTTTGGGCTTGAAATGCTCATGATCACAATGTTAAAATCAGCAGCTAGACAAGAGATATAAAACTTACTGGCAGTATCAACCATAGAAATGCTCACAAGGTCAAAAAAATAAATAACAGTTACAATAAATCCTCATTTTGATTGTTAACCTACCAATAATATGAATCCACAAAGTATGTGTGTGTGTGTGTGTGTAAAATTTTGAAAATTGCTACTTATAAATTGCTACTTGAATGGTAAAATTTTGAAAAATACAGTTTCCCCAGTTAAATTTCATTTCTGAAATAAGCACCAATGAACAAGTTATAAAAGCTGAAACAGTCCGAGGACAGAAAGATTAAGCATCAAATAGAGCTTATACATAATATCATAGCTAATTCACACATGAGGTACATAATTATTTCCAGATGTAAGGACAACATCATAAATTAACATTAAAAAAAGCAGAACTAAAAGATTCAAAATGATGTCACAGTGGCATGAACTACCTGAAGAACAAACAATACTTATCCACTGAGGAAAGAACATAATAGAAGAGGATTTGTGAAAAAGAGCATTTATAAAATAAGTTGAAGCTCTATAAAGTCCATTTATCATGGAACACACCGAGGTGAATTGATCAGCATAACAATACAGAAGAATGTACAATGAAGTGCCTGTAGATTTGCACAAAAAGGTTCATTATTAATACAGCGGACAATGACAACCAACTCTTGCTAGATATTTAAATTAGGATCCCTCTAGATGGAACACCATCTACTATGAATTACCACCTCATTAATGCAATGTTAAGCATGCATATCGAAAAAGAAATCACAGGTTATGACTATTCCAACAAAACATCAATAACTTTCTCCATATCATATAAAATACATAGAACATGTGCAATGTCATGGAAACAGTGTAATATTTTGTACTCACGAAGGCTCAAATCAGAACTTGGATCACACTTGTACTGATCAATGTAGTGTCTCAGCGTGTAGAAAGACCATCGACCAAAATCAGGCATGGGCATCACAATTTGAACATCTTCAGATATCAGCTGCTTGAAATCTTTATCGGGAGAGCCAATAACAACTCGTGCTCCTTTTTGTAAAACTTGATCTGTTAATGTTGCCACTACATCATCTGCCTCATATCCATGAACTTTAACTACCTGCATCGCTTAAAAACTTGGAAATCATTATTTTGCAGCAAACAATTTGCTGGTAGCAGAATTCTAGGGATAGAAGTAAATTAAAACACAATAATCTTGATTATTGTCTCATATCATGATAAGTTTAATCAAACTTATGTAATTTCCTTTCTTTACACTAGCAAGTTATAAACTACCAAAGGAGCCACTAAGAGAACTACTTGACCAATGGAACTGCAATCGACTGAATGAACAATAAAAATGGCAACTCAAAATATAGTCCCTTCAACAGTCTCAGTCTGAATAAGCACCCAAATTAACAAACTAATTTAAACAAAAGAGAACCTTGATGACATACCGGCACGTTGCACTTCAGGAGAACATCTATAACTTTGCACTCGGTGGTGCTTTGATAAGTATCATGAGCACTCCGCAATACCCGCGATTGCCTCAAGTATCTCTTCCTGTGGGCTTTATATGAAGGCAACAGATGCCTCCGATACTCATTCCCTTCTTCTCCATCCAATACCTTAAAAGAAGCAATTTTTCTTCATGCACCTCCAAAAGCTACAGTTTTGATAATTCCTATGCAAGAATTAGGCAAGACAGTTGGGCTTACAGCGATGACGGGATCCTGGAGGCTAACTTCGGAGAAGAAAAGGTCGAGCCATCGCGCAAACGAGCGGAGACTCGGGCGGGACCCATCAAAGCACAAGGGATTCACGTCCAAGAAGAAGACCCTCCGCTTGCCCGCAAGCCGCTTGCTGGAATTCCCCACCGACCTGGACGCCACCGCTGCACCCAGCAGGCACGGTTTCTCCGTGACGGACCCATCGTGGAATGAGGTGGCGAGCCTCCACCGTCCGGCAAAGGGG
This sequence comes from Ensete glaucum, assembly GCA_021527575.1. NCBI lineage: Eukaryota > Viridiplantae > Streptophyta > Magnoliopsida > Zingiberales > Musaceae > Ensete > Ensete glaucum. The sequence goes on along the minus strand of CM038553.1, from coordinate 6,887,438 downwards.
CGACGGGGTAGGCTGGGAGGTCCCGAAGGACGGTGGCGGAGCTGTTGGGAAGTACCGAAAGCGTTCGCTATCGCCACCGCCATCAATCCCCTAATACTCCGCGTGAAGTTAACTGACCAACCGAGGCTCGTACCGCCCTTGGGGACACGAAGTGTTGCTAACTAATCCCCAGGGCATCTGTCACGAATCTCAATGCATTTCAACTGTCGCGATTTCTCATCTCACGAAAAGAAGTCGCGATCGCCCAAGAATTTGCTGCAACAGCCTGAGCCTTGCTGCCTCGCCACGGCCTAGTGGCCACCGCTTCACCACCAAGCGGCTGCTGGGGCTCCGGTCACCGGCCACCGGCCAATCCCATCCTGCTCCGCTACCTCCGCCACACCGGACCACCCTCAGCCACCACCAACCTCTGTCGGCTGCACCACCATAATCTTCCTGCGCAGCCTCTGAGGTAAACAGTTACAAGAAACTGCATAATTTCTAATAAGCAGGCAATCCAAATAAAAAAAGTAAACAACACTCTCTTAATCTTTCTCCTCTTCATATGCCTCTCTTTTGCTGTTTTGGGTCTTCACTAGGAGTCTTTTCATCTAAAATTACTTGTAAATTTTGAGAGTAATCTCTTATGTAACCAACAGAAATCTAATTTACACTTCTAGTTGATTTAAATTTAATTGTCATATTTGTTGAAGAATGATATGATGTGATTCATAGGTTCCTTGTATTGCTCTTGGAATGTAATTGCAACTTCATGATACAACAATTTGATACGCATGATTCATATGTCTTTGTTGGTTCCTTCTTTTGTGGAAGCAAAAGGTTCCATTAATGAGATTGAATTATTAAATAGATAAGATTGAACAAAAGAAGGAACTGAAATCATCCACAAGAGTAGAATTCTAAAACTAGTGTACCTAAGTTAGCAAAAATGATAGTTTCCAAGGTTTGGATCAATGTCTTAGAGCATCAAATGAGTAAAAGCTAAAGCAAAACCTGAGTTATGGCAACTTACAGGTGCGATTAATACTCATATTATAGCAATTTAAATGTATCACAGAAACTTGAGTTAAAAGCTTAAGCCTCAGGATCCATGTAAGATAGAGAATCTTTTATATAAATGAACAAAAAACTGTAGTCTTTGTAAAAATATATACAACCAATAAAACTCCACAATCACCTGTAAAAATATTAATTATTTTAATGTAAAATCTGTAAAAACAATGATTAGTTTTTCATCAATACTATTCTGATCGCTAAATTAGTAATTAATGCTATACATTTGAAATAGTTTTAATTCTCAGACTCTTTGCACTTCCCAACTTGTCACAAGTTTTCTGCCAGGCTTCTCTTTGGATCTTCCCCTTCTCAAGATCTCAAATTGAAAATTGAGAGTCTCGTCCTTAATGTAAAACTAAGGTGCATCATAAGTTTCTCTGTGGTTCTCAAACAACTTTGATCAATTAAATATGAATTACTGGATGGTCAGTCTAATGCATGACCCCATTAACTTCAAGTCTGAGATGTGAAGATCTCCTGCAGGTTCTTCGTATTTGTTGCTGCTACAAAGGGATTCTGTGTCGCTGAGAATTCTAACAGAATGATTCCGTAATTACCTCTTATCTCACAGCATGTTCTATACCAGGAATATATCCTTCATCCTTCATCTGTTTGAGCAACTCTCTCAGCTTCAAGCATATTTCTTCTGTTTGTGGATGCAAAGAATCACCTGCAACGAACTCATGGACTCTAGCATTTAGCTCAATCCAACTTTTTCCTGGCTCTTTCTTCACCCCATTAACTCTCATCAGTTGTCGGACTTCCTCAACTCCATCCCAGTTGCCTAAGGAGGCATACAAATTAGAGAGCAACACATAAGCTGCGGAATCACCAGGTTCAAGGGCCAGGATCTTTTCCATGGCCCTCCTTCCTCTTTCAGCATCACCATGAATTCTGCAAGCACTCAGCAATATTCTCCATACTAGTGCGTCTGGTTCGAAAGGCATTCCTTCTATCAAGTTTTCTGCTTGCTTTAATTTTCCTGCTCGCCCGAGAATGTCAATCATGCAAGCGTAGTGGTCAAATCCAGGTCTAATCCCATATTTAGTCTCCATCATCTTAAAGTACTTTCCCGCTTCCCTTCTCAAACCTGCATAGCTGCAAGCTGTCAATACCGCAATGAAGGTTTTAGCATTTGGTCTCACTGCAGCTCTCTCCATTTGCTCGAAGATTTCAAGAGCCTCCCTCGAATAACCACTCTGCACACAACCTCCAATCATTGCTGTCCAAGATATTACATTCTTGACAGAAAGCTCAGAGAAAACCTTTCTTGCTTCCCTTATGTTCCCTGCTCTGCAATACATGGTTATAAGTGAATTGGCTACAGCTGCATCTGTTTTATGTTCTGATTTCAGGACCAGACCATGGACCTGCCTTCCCTGTTGCATCGCCATGGCATTTGTGCATGCTGCAAAAATACTGGCAAAGGTAAAATTATCTGGCTTCATGTTCTCTTCTCTCATCCTGTAAAGTAGTTTCAGTACTTCATCCAAATAACCATTTTGTGCCAACCCAGAAATCATCGCATTCCAGGTGATCAAGTCCTTATGTTCAACTCTGTTAAAAATCTCCCTAGCATCAGAGATGACCATTGATTTGGCGTACATGTCAATAAGTGCGCTACTGATAAAAGCATCTGGTGCCAGGCTTCTCTTGACCAGGTCGCCATGAACTTCTCTTCCAGTTTGATACCAGGCCAGAGAAGCACAAGCAGCTAAGGCGCCTACAAAGCTGAATTCATCAGGCTCAAAACCAGACCCCTTGATTTCTACAAAGAGTGTCAGTGCTCGTTCAGGCTCCTCATTCTGAACATGAGATTGGACAATGGAATTCCAAGAGATAAGATCTGGTTCTGTGATACTACTGAAAGCTTTCCAGGAGTCAGAAACCTCTTCATGTTTCGCATACATCATAATGAGACTGTTTCCGATCAAGGTGTCTGCGTGCAAACCCATTTTGATTGCAAGTCCATGAAGCTGTTTGCCAACAATTATCGACAAACGGGTAGCACCTGCCTTCAGCAGGATGGAGACAGTATACTCATCTGGCAGCACACCCTGCTCACTCATTTGCAGAAATAGTTTCAGACCTTCTTGCACCATATTGTTCCCGAAGCATGCTGAGATAACTGAGTTCCATGCGACAGCATTGGGTTGCTGCATGGAATTGAAGACTAAGCTTGCAGCTCGTGGATTCCCGGACCTGGCATAGGCATCCAGTAGTGCGCTTCCTACAAAGACATTGTTAGCCAGCCCCCTCTTAGTAATCTGGCCATGTAGCTTGATGATGATGTTTGCATCCGTTAAAGAGAGCAAGCTTCCAAATGTGAATTCATCTGGAGTGAAGCCTTCCTTCTGCATGTCCACGAACAGAGCCAATGCGTCATCAGGAGACCTGCTTTTGACGTGCAATGCAATCAGGGAATTCCATGAGACCTCATCTCGCTCAACCATGTTCCTGTACACTGATTCAGCATTCTCCGGTTCTCCAAACTCCGAGTACATACTGATCAAACAGTTCCCGACCTGGACGCAAGCGAAGAGACCTGCCTTCACGAGGTGCCCATGAATCTGCTTCCCGAGCTCATGACTCCCTGCGCCGACCGAAGCTCGGATTGCTGTCAAGTAAGTTAGATGATTGGGGTTCGGTCCTGCCTCAACCATGGTGCAGAAGAGGAATAACGCATCGAGAAGACGGCCATTGGAGAAGTAACCCGAGATGAGGGCGTTCCAGGACACCACATTCCTCTCGGGCATTTCATCGAACAGCTCCCGGGCCATGTCAATCTCCCCGCACCGCGCGTACAGGTTGATGAACTGGTTGTCCAAGAACAGGCCGGGCGTGTACCCTATTCGGGCCATGTGCGATCGCAGGCGGCACCCCTCACGGAGCGCCCTGTTTGCTATGCAGAGGGAGATGACGGAGTTGTAGTGTGCTCGATTCTCTTCAGGGTTCTTCCCCTGCTTCAAGGCGTAGTCCCCCAGAGATAGCATCAACCTCTCCAATTCTAACCTGCCATTGTTGGTGGGCGCAGGTGTCCTCGTGGAGGTGGCAAGAGGTGGTCTGGTGGGAGGAGAAGGCACTGGTGGGGTGAGGGCAGGCGAAGTGGCCATGGCCATTGGACAAAGGTAGGGGGTGAGCAAGTCTCATCACGTGGGACTTCACATGGCTGGGAGACAAAGATAAGGTGTGAACTCTCAAAATTAAGGTTATAATGAGATTAAGTCTATTAGGTATTTGGTTTTGTTGTTCTAATTGATGACATAAATGTTTGAGGGTAATTTCTCTTTTAAAAAAAAAAATCATCTGTTCCTTTTGTTATCCAAAAAGACTCCCTGTTTTAGTTTTTTTCTAAATGATATCCCATAATTTTTATAATGCTCAAAATATCCTTCCACAACCCCAATAATACCTTTCTCATCAATTTTATCAGGTTTTAATTGTTATAGTATTTTCATTTGACTCATTTATGATTTTTTATTGAGGTGCTAAAAATACTACAAGTGATATTATATGATGTTTCTTGGTTGTCATTATCCATAGATAATTACGATATAATTTTTTTTTTGGTTTGTAGTTTGTATGATTGAGATTAGAAATTTATTTGTGTTATTTTACAGTATTTTAAAATAGGTTTTATATTTTTATTATAATGGTAAAACATTATTATAGATCAAATTTTTATCTTTGTTTAAGTCATGTTTATCCATAAATTATAGTAATAATTACATATCTGAACCCTAATATGATACATCAATTGATTTTTACTGTGTTTTGATTATATTTACCTATAGTGTTTTCCAATAATATTATGATATTTTTATTGAGGTATTAAAAATATTATAAAGTTATTAAAAGATATTATAAGTGACTTTGTATTATATCTTTTTCGGTATCATTGTTTATATAATATATATACTATTATGGTACCAGATATTTAGGCTTAAAATTGATTTGATTGAAATTATGAATCAATTTATGTCATTTACAATATTTTAAAGTAAATTTTATAGAATATTTATTGTGGTGATCAAATTATTATAGTGGACAGAAAAAGTATCATTGGACAGACTAGTGAGAGATATTTTGAATATTATTCGGAATAGGAGTATTATTTGAGAAAGAAAATAAAGAAATCTCCAATATTTTAGATAATTTTGTTGTAGATATATCAAACTAATATATTAATAATGTTTGTAATGTGTGGACAACAATCCTTTCCAGCAGTTCAATCATCTATTTGTTGAGATGTGATGGGATGTTGAAACCTATGGTTAAAATTGAGGTCAGCCATAAATGTGTGATTGAGACACTCGATTGGAGGATTGGATGGTTGGGGGAAAAATTAATTATCTAATTCCCTGTATGTCTCCCTCTAAAATTGAATTAAATTTTATAAAAAACATTTTTAAAATACATACTATTCTAATATATTTAAAGTGTTTTAATTAAACAATCAGTTGATTTGGATTAATCATGATAGTGTACAAGTTGTTAGGCTTTAAAGGATACATACTGAACTTAAATTGATACAAATTAATATGAAAAATTTGTATTAAATTGATACAAGTTGTTAGGCTTTAAAAAGTTAGCATCTAGTTCCTTAAATTTAAAAAAAGATTTTTATATTAATTTTTTTATATATTATAAAAATAAAATATTTAATCCTATTTATCATAATATTATCGATTTTGTCGATGAAAGATATGGCACATGCCAATACATACATACGAAAATAATGAGAAAAAAATAATATCAACAATGATGACGAATTGTAACACCATGATAATTTTAATTCAATCTATATCTTTTGTTGTAAAGTAAAATGATAAATGAGGTTAAATGTTTCGCTTTGATAATTATAAAAATTTTAATATAATTTTATAATTATAAAGATTTTAATATAATTTTTTAAAAATTAAAGGTTTGAGATATTAAACAGATTTAAACAAGATTCTAAAGAGTGTAACTATAAAGATAATATATAATAAATATTAAATTGGACGAATTCTTAACTTGGACTCGATCGACATAGTAGCATGTAATATAATAGGATAACCAATTCAACTAGACATGTCATCACCAAATCAAAATTGAATCTCATCAAATTTGAAATAAATTTAGATGCTTAAATTAATTATACATATATTATTATTATTATTATTATTATTTTGGATATGCATGTTGTAAGGTTTTCCTTTTTGTTTTGAGCAAGGATTTCTTTTTGGTCCCATCTCTCTAAATAATTGTTGTTGTTGCTGCTGCTGCTGCTCAAGTAATATTGGCAGCAGCAATCAAAGAGAGTGCAGGAACAGTCGCCTGTGCCGGCTGGTCCCGTTCGGAAGCCTTTTCCATGGCGGTTGCCATCCGTTCCCACATCAATCACAGCAGACAACGAGATTCCACCAGTACCGTCCTCTTGTCTCCTTGTCCACTCAATTGCCCAGGAATCTCCTCCCCACCCATTCCCTTCTTCTTCCTCGTCTGCAGTCCTCACTGATGACGAAGGAGCCCAGTCAATGGACAGATATGGGTTCCTTCCAAACCAAAGCACGATAAGAAGAAAAGATGCCTTCGTTGCTATAACATGATGCACACAATCAAACTCTCTCGCTCACCATGCTGTCTCTCGAGTTGTTTTTACTGTGATCTTGCTTCTGTTTGCATGGAAGATGACTGGTAATGGTATTGTTTGTATACTGATGGAACAATAGCTGCTACAAACAAACAAAGCTAGAAGAAGAAGAAGAAGAAGAAGAAGAAGAAGAAGAAGAAGAAGAAGAAGAAGAAGAAGAAGCTGATCAGCGGAATTCTCCTTCCTCTGACCTCTTCTTGTTGCTGCTTCTGCCTACCTTTCAGCTCACTGGTGGCTGCAGATGTCCAATAGCTCCTTCCTGCCCTCCACAATCTCATCAAACAAGTCATCCAGCTGCGCCACAAGGTTGTCAGTTCCAGATCGCAGCGTCCCCAGCCACGCCTTCAATCCCTCCACCTTCTCCTTCAGCCTCCCTGCCGTGGCCCCACTCTCGCCTACCTCCGTCCCCGCCTTCTCCATCTCTTCTCTCAGTTCCTCGGCCGCCGCCCTCGCCGCACGGAACTCGTGCATGAGAATCCCCGGTCGGCCGCCGAGTTGTTCCACCTCCCCGAGCAGCCTCCGTCGCAGCCCGCTCACTGAAACAGCGTACCCCGAGTTCAAGAATGTCGATTCTTCGGAGACACCTTGTTCCGGACAGCAGTGGACCGATCCCCACAGCAGGATCAGCAAGAGGAGCGAGCTCACGTTCCTCAGCGCGTAAAGAACTCCTCTGAAGCCATTGAATCCGTGGAGCCTGGATTCCGTGTACGCTCTCTCGTCGTCGAACCGAAGTGAAGCTGGTTCGATTTTGGTCTCCACCAACACCCTGTTCTCCTCGTCCAGTCTCATGGCTTCCCTCCGGCAAACAGAGATCGCCCGCATCACCTTAACAAAAGAAACCAGATAAAAAGTCAGGGCTTTGAGCCATGGAGGAACGTTTACGGCAGGTAGGAGGATGTAAGTAGCCGATGAGGACCTGCAGGGCGAGGCGAGGGTTGGGATTCCGGCGCCACTCTTCGAGGGAGGCGACCATGTCTGCTCCGCGGGAGTTGTAGTTCTCCATGCCCGAGATGCCGAGCTTGATCACATGGCAAACGTCCCAAAGGCGGGAGCTTTCATCCATGTACTCGTCCAGCCACCTCTCACCGGCGGGCAAGTGGAGCTTCTGCACCAGGCCGATGAGCCGGGAGTGAAGGGAGCGGAGGAGGGCGACGGCGCGCTGCAGGGATTGGAGCGACATGAAGGCGTTCGACGCGAAGCACCGGTCGAGCTCATCGAGGCCACCGGAGAGGAAGGAGAAGAAGCTGGTGACGGAGTTGGAGCAGGGCCTCATGGTGCTGGAGGACGGAGTGAGTGAGATGGGAGGAGGAGGCGGCGATGGCATGGCTTAAATGCGCGGCTCACCTCCGCTGAAAGGGATGCTTGGAGGACAATGATGGGTGTTTCCTGTGGGGGGAGAAGGATGATTAGGAATCTGCCGTGTCGCGTTGTTTAGTGGCAGAAAGGGAGGAGCAAGTGATGGAGTTCGGAACACAAGCCTCATGAGCTCTGTTGCGCTGCCTTCTTCTTCCGGGGCTACCCACTGTTGTGAGACTGTGTGCTGCCTTTCCAACTCCTCTCGGTGCAGCACCTACATGTTGGGGGTGGGTGGAGTGGGGGAGGGGCAGCAGCACAACCTTTACTTCTGGGCTCTGTCATGTCGTTTTCTCTTCTCCTGCTCACTGAGATGACCTTCTTCATCACAATCCAATCTGAAGAGAGCTCTTGCTCTCCCTGCTAATCCTTTTTTGCAGGTTCATGGTGATGATGAGCTGTTGAAGAGTGTTCCGAGCTCGGGCTTCAGTCCGACCAAGGGAATGATGGGATTCCACGTACTGCAACTACCGATGCCTCCATGGTTCTTCCTTAATTTACTGCTGTCAAGGTGGGTCTTGGCCTGCACGAGCCGCAGCGTTGGTCATGTCTTTGCCGAATGGGAGGAGCCACCACCACCACCACCCATGAGCTTTTTGGAGAACCGAGAACTTGGAAGAAGACCTCATTGCCGGCTGGATGACCAAACACAGTTCCAGAAGAACTTGGGAACATTAATATGTCCATATGTTTATTAAAATTGATGCTACATATTTTTTCAGATCAGTTTTTAAGTTTCAACATGAGATCGATGGTAACGAATATATTTGTATGATTTTAGTGTTATCCATGTTAAATTTTGATGAGGGTGGGGAGAGCATGCAGGCTAAAAAAGAGGGTGATGGTGTTGGTGGATTAGAGTGGCAGGGCCAAGCAAAGCCATGATGTGGGGGACCTCCTCCTCACCCTCCTCCTGTCTTTTCCCACCACCACAACCACCACCACCACCACCACCATAGTGGTGGAGGTTGTGATCTCCCCAGCCCTGCAAAGTCTCTCTTGCCTCCCTCTGCAAACCATCAATGATGTATGATCTTTTTAGTCAGCTTATCCTTTCTTGACTCCTCATTTGATGTTGAACTCAGCTTCAGTCTGTTTTTAACGTTCTTCTTACAATATATACATATTTCTAAATTTTGATGATTATGTGGAAGTAGAAGCATTCATGAGAAGCCCTCCCTCTTCTGGTGGCGTAAATATTTTTTTTTATTAATTTCAGATTCTCTATCTTTTTTTCTTGCAAAGAAAGTGGGAAGAAAAATGAAGAGCAGAAAAAAATGAGTGTCAAAATCATTTTTTTAATCTCTTTTCATTCTTTATTTATCAGTGAAGGAGGTAGAAATATTTCCTAACATTAATTTCCTTGTGCCACAAATCCACTTACCAGATCCAAAGAGAGACAGAATGCTGTTGATTTTTTTTGGCCTACTAAATTTCCTGTTTGTTTTCTTGTGATTATTGCAGCATGTTTAGGAGCAGGGGAGGAACAGCACTGATGGAGTTGGAAGGAAAAGAAAACACATCAGACATCCCTCTCTCAGAAATCTAAAACAACATTACCTCTTTCTCAATGCTGCATTTTACTCCAATCCCTTGACCCCATTAACATGTGCCACTGTTGTCTTGTTTGGTGCATCTACTGCTACATGACAATCAACCATCATAGATAGATGTTTGCAGTCTCATATCATTAGCTCTAAGACAGCAAGCTGTGGATATAGGATTAACTCAAGAGTGCTTCTAACATCATAATTACAGCATATCAGAAAGCAGCATAGGCAAGAAAATCAATGCAAATGCATTTATCAATCAACATAACTTTGTTAAGTAGGGCAAAGTAGATATGAAACAAGGGGTAACAAGAGAACCCTCCCCTGGTAAGTCATGAAAGCAAAAAAAGTAACTATGAAGAATCATTCTGCTAAAGAAGTATTCATTCAAGTTACTATAACCTGTATGTGGGACAGAAGGAATACTAAAGTGCAAACATATTGAGAGATTGAACTCTGCACTTTCTTTGCTGCATTTACCATCAACTGCCCCTTTTTTTTGCAGCACTAAGCTTTATCTTGCTTATCGTTTACAAGGGGGAGCAACTCCATTCGACTCCGAGGGGTGCGCGGAGTTCGTGGTGTCCCAGGAATAGAGGGTTGCTGAGACAACTTATGCCGGACATACCCATAGAAAGTACAGCCCGACAATGTCACTGCACATCCAACGGCGTTAAGAGCAGATATGGGGTTTCTGAAAATAATCCATGAAACCAACACGGCGACCGCAACCTATATCATGTCCATAATTTAGTAACAATAACTACACTCTGTGAGGAAGATCAGAAATTAGATGTAACTCACCTTGAGGTTGCCTGCAACATTGAATGTAACAGCAGTAGTGGAATGGATTACATAAAAAATTGAGAAGTTGAGGCAAAAGGCCAACACTCCAGAGCTAAAAATGATGAACATCGATGAACCAATAGATTGGTGTGAGTATAACCAGTCCACTACTCCAGCTCCTTCGAGTAATATTGCTGGTAAAGCCAATATCATGGTTGCAAAAGGTGCCATGTAGTATACCGTGTTTATGCTACACAAATGAAAATGCAACCAATTTAGCATGATATAAAAGTAGAAAGCAAAACACAAAGGCCATATGCATTCACAACATTAAACTAGTCCATAAGATGATTGTAGTTCAGTTGATAATGCAGCAATTATGATTCATGATTTTCTCTATCACCAAGTTGATTGTTATAACATCATCCATTTAGAATCTACTTCAGTCATTTTATTCCAAACTTCAATATTCATTTTTCTATATCAAATGAAGTTAAATAACAAGTTTTGTTTTTGATGCTGCAAACCAGCTGCCTGCACCATGTTTCAAATGAGATTTCTGCATTATGTTGGTTTTCACAATCCATTGAAACACCTTATTTAAGAAAGAAAATGACTTGTACAAATCCGTGAACAAGAAAACCACCTTTCAGTGGAACTGCTGCCTAAATCAGTTCTCCAAAATACAATTGCTTCCTTACTTAAAATGGACTCAAGTCTCAACCAATCAAACTGAAATACGTGAAGCTCCTTGTTCATATAACTTCGACATATTAAAAGTTAATCTGGTTAGGCAATTTTTCTTGCCACGAAAACATATCATCCTTATCAAAGCCTATGCAAATTGGCATGTAAATCCACAGTGAGAAAACCACTGTATCATAGTTGTTATAAGTTACAGCCATTCATTCAAATATGTGAATGACATTAAAAATGAATCTTCATAATGATGCTTCATGAGTACATGTTAGTTTTGTGGTATTTCAACTGATACTTTTTTCCGTCGGACTAGAAAGTAGAAGAATTGTACACTAAACTTCATTAACAGAATTAAGAATCCTTAAGAAGAAGAATATTGAAATTGTCATTGCTGCCAAGATATCAGAATCATCAAACAAGTTCTCATCATATATGTACATACCAACACATTCTCTCGAGTTCAAGCCTAAGCCAGTTTGAGCCAGGTCTTTGATCGGAACCACTAAGCCTTGAGCCTGACACATACCTGAGTGTGCAAATAAGAAGTGTTCTTGTTTTTTTGTTTAACAGATCCCGATCAAAACCAAAAATGGTTCCATCTATGGTTACTTAAATGCAGCCAAAATATAGTCTGGAATGTGTTATTGGTTCCTTTGAAATTTCAAGTGAACAGAAGCACATGAAATTTGTGCTGGTGAAATAAAATCTTGAATAACAGAAACCATAGTCTAAGGCTAGAGAAGTCCTTGTGAGTCATCAACAAGCAAATGATTTGACACTGAAAGGCATCTTAAAAAATAGAACAGACTATTCATAACAGTCAACATATCGTGCAAAGGGTTAAGCAGAACATTTTTCAGAAAGAACTTGGCCACGGATGGGATAAGATTATCTCATTCTCTACTTTCAGGAATGAGACCACAAGCAACATGCATCGGGCTATACAGAAAAGTGATCAGCTCTGTTAAGAACATTTAAGATAGTTTCAACTTGTCATATTGAAAAATAAAAGTTAATAATTACACATAAGATCCATTACCTGTCAAATTTATATCCATGAAGAAGAGACTCTGCCAGGATTGTCTTTGTTGATGTAGCAAGACAGCCAAATAGAGCAGCAGAAAAACCAAATACATTGAAACTAAGCTCTGTTATCGAGGTTAAAAGAATACCCCCAACAATGGGTACCAATGAAGCCCAAATGCGCCATTCAAAAAATTTTCCCCAAACTAACCACTGGAGAATGACTGGGAAATTCATATGAATCAGATAAGATACAAGCTAGGTGAAATCTCATACTGATAAAGAACATATGGAGAGAAAACAATAAGCCAACCTGTTGTTGCAGGAGTGAAGGATTTTATTGTCTGCATAAATGAAACTGGGATATACCGCAAGCTCACATTTCCCAATACAATATTGATGCAAAACACAAATGACATTGGGAATATTCTCCTCCATCGATCTTCAGATTTTACCTCAATCAAGGGCTTAATGTTAAGCACTTTGATGGCAATATATGCTCCAACAGAAGAGCATATGAAGTGGATGCATGACACTGTTAGAGGAAACTTAAAATCCAAATTCTGCAAAGAAATTTTGTCATCATTAGTAATGTTTTGATATTTTGATAGGCAATATTTTGATAACTTGAAATCCAATCTGAAGCTTAGAAGAAAACTAGGAAATATTATGATATTTCTTCAATTAGCAAATGGGAATACTTCCATTGCAGTTTTTTTCAATGCTTGGATAGTGAACCAAGAAATAAAGACAACGATATGATGAATGAGCACAGTGATAAAACAAATGTCATTCAAATTGGATCTGTAAGTAATATAAATTAATGATCATAAGAATACAAATTTATTAATTTCTTCAAACACAAATTTCATAATGACTGAATTATAGCTTCCTTACAACCCATCTGGTATTTGGGACTTGGAACCAATAGAACATATTATTTTAATGACAATCATATCACCAGTGAGCCAATGTTCCAGTACAGCACTAATCAAAGATGTAGCTTCTGAGACAAGATAAACACTAACATGCAACAAGAGTATTGATTGTTAATCCAATAATTGTTTAATTAGTTGGTTCAATTTTCTGTCATGATAGTTATGAAATATGATGATTGGTGACTAACACTGCCCAAGAAGTTGACTAGGGCCTTCAAAGTCTCAAAAGCAGGCAATATATAAGGCTAAGTAGGTCAGCATGTTGACATAAATAGAGCCATCTATATACTTTTGCTACCATTTTACCAGTAGATACTTCATCATGTTAATTAATCTGCTAATAGCTGTGTATACACAAAATGGTGCCTCAATTTTGTGCAAGAAGCCTCCTTTCCTTCTGACAACTTGGTTGTCCAAAACGTAGACAAGCAGTCCAAGGATTGCAATATCTTAGTATGTTTATCAACTAATAGCTAAGAAGCCGAAGGATCTCAAGCCACAATCCTGGGAATGCCCTGTAAATGAATATAGCAGTCATCAAGAAACTCCCAATTCAAATCATCACTTTCAGGCCTCATTTTCATGATTTATGCCAAATTAACATTGAAAATACTATGAATTCTAGCTGGATGTTTGAAATCCATGATTTCTTTCCTTTTACCAGAAATTTAATTGCTTCTATGCTGTGAAGTTGTTTACAGAATACAAAGAAGATCAGCTACACAGGAGGAAAACTCTTGGCTGACTCTTGTAAGGATAGTGAAGGCAAGACATGCACCTACCATGAGCATAGGGATGCAGAGAGAACATTTGCAAATCACATTTCCTCGAGAAAAGAAAAATGAAATCTAAGAACTCTATTAAGTACATAGCTCATCATGAAACTGCTAGTGATATCCAATCAACAAATCCACCTGCAGTATCGATGTTACTCTGTGATACCATTTAGCTCCACATTTTGGCATTCCTATGCTTCCATTCGACAAACCCTTCTGAAAATGAGGGAGAAAGATCTGCATCCCAATAGGTACATGTGTTTGGTGCGCATAATAGAATAGGGAGGCCAAGAACCGTAAAACTGGATTCAATGAATTTCCATCAAAAAGATTTCATTACTTTCCATGTCAAATTTATCGTTATTACTCTATTTAATATATTGATCCTCGTACTAACAATTAAAATTTCAACCTGCTTTTGAACCTGTAGAACACCCATCTTGGTCAAAGCAATTGCGTCGTCTGCAATTCAAAGTTCTGTGGTAAGAAAAGAGAAATTTCTTCATAACACCTAACAAAAGGCTTGGTAAACCGACTTCCTAATGTGGAAATATCATAGAAAGGCGCAGACTTTGCCAATATGAGATGAGGGCTCGTCCAATAACATATTGACAAGGGAAACTCACATCAAACGCTTTGATCGCGGCCTAAAAATCTCACCTTTTAGAGACGATCAACACAAATCAATAAAAAGGAAAACCAGCCAAACGCCAAACAAGGTCATAGAACTCATCGCATCCAGCAAAAGCAAGGAAAGTAAAACAGAAGAGAGGAGAAGGAAGAGACTCAAATCGGCTTGACCTGAAAGATCCACTTATTCATGATGATGACGGTGACGTTGAAGCCCCACCACTGAAGGATGGACAGCACAGCCCGCAGCGTCTTCCCGTCCAACACCTTGCTCTCCTCCATCAAGATCCTCTTTTGATCCCCTCACCAACACTCCGGATCCACTACCGCCGCAGCCAAAGGTGAGATCAAGAAGGGACGCCCTGAGGCGATCACAGGACGGCGATTTGGAAGGCTCCTCGATCGGCGATCGGATGCGCACTTCCCCACACTTAGGAATAACCCCAATCCTTATTTGAAGACAAGAGGAGAGAGAGAGAAAGGGAGACGTGTGGGATTAAGAAGGAGGAGGAGGAGAAGAGGAAGAGCGACGCAGCTGTCGCGGGAGTTCGTTCTCCATGTGTTGTGCGCGGCTTCCATGGGTGATGATGCTGTTATATTATGTCTCCTCCGACTCTTCCTCTCAAACCACACTTCTCTCCACCCGCCGGGCCATGTCACGGGACCTACCTGCCTTGTTACTAAAGTTTGCGAACGTGCAACATGGGACTCCGGGTCAGGAGGCAGGTAGACAGATGGGTGAGCGGAAAACGGTGCTTGTCTTATTAATGAAATATATCGCTGAGAAACTGCAGCAGTAAGAAGGAATGGTAATAATAAGATCTATTAATGGGGGCTTCTTCTGGCTTCAGTTTTCTATTGTTCTTCTTATTCTTTCATTACAAAAATTATTATGAGGAAAATGTTTTTGTTGTGATTTTGTTTTTGTTTCAAAAACTCTGAAAAGAAGAAAAGAATCATTTCCAGAAACCGTAGGAAATCGTATTGGTGTTCAGCAATTGCCAAAGGCCATCATATCTTGATTCAGTTTTGTTAACAGTATTTAAGCTCTATTTTGGAGGGGAATGAGAACTGTGGAGAGACTTGATGGAGTCGCTTAAGATTCCATTAGGGTCCCCAACTTTGTGAGCAGCACTGTGGTTGAAGCTCCTCGCATGGTGTGTGTGTCTGTGTCATCTTCCTGCCCTGTTTCTTTTTCTCTTGTCACGGCTACCTCACATTCCACGAGAAACATGGAATTCATGGTTTCTAGAAGAAACCATGGCTGAATGCCGTGGGAGGGCAGCTGCAAGAAGGTGGTGTAGGTTGGTGCAATTGCAACCATTCCTTGGCCAAGGAGGCAATCCAACGTCTCCATCTTCTTAGGCTTCCAAGCACCATAAATCAGAGTTGAAAATGTCCAAGGTTGAAGCTTGATTGATGGAGACATCACTTGGCCACACCAACACACCATTAATGGCTTCACCATGCTGTCTCAAATCAGGAAATGAGCTGTTACCTACGCTCTCATGTGCAGAATTAATTAGACTAGTAAAAGAGTAAGCCAGAAGCATAGTTGAGCTGTGAAGAAGAAGAAGAAAAGTGGTGCAGGCTTTAACACTGCATGCAGAATTGGGTCAGGTGCAGCTTGGAAAACTGATCCATTTTAACTACTTCTGAAGCTTCATTTTCAGAATTAAGTTGGGTTTTGTGAAAGAGAAGCCGCTGAAGTCAACATGTGATGATGATGAGGAAGGCCAAGTCAAGGAAGAAGCATAGTTTTTGTTGTTTCGAGTAAAGAGACATCATTGAATGAAAAACACTGAACAAGAGGGTTGGACGAGCTCTCTAAATCGTCCGGACGAGCTCTCTAAACTGATAGTTTTTGTTGTGCGTCAGTCGTTTGAATCAGAAAGTTTCTCTATCTCTCGGGTTCAGCATGTTGAAGTGTTCTAAGTCAACATGAACTTATATAAATAAGACATACATGTGGATATGTGAACCCTAAGCAGCTGCAAGTTTCTTCTGTTGATCCTGTCACTCCATAACCTCTTCCAGAGGTGGAATCTTTTGTTCTTTTTCAAAGAGTTGTTTCCATGATCTCATGAGCCCAAAAAGACATCTGATCATGGCTATCATATCCAGTTCCTATTGTGGCTAATCCCTTTGCCGGTTTTGGTAGCTCTAAGAGTTCCTCCTGCCGATTCAGCGAGCAAAGCTGAGATTTTCACTGACGAAGGCGCTTAAAAATGGGATCTTGGAACTGGATCCCCCCGTTCTGGAAAGGAGACAAGGTTTCCTCTCGTGGCTTCCACTCTTCCTCCACCGCGGAAGAGATCACCGAAGGCATCGACGCCAGCCAACTCACTGCCATTGTCACAGGTACTTCCCTGCTTGTTTCTTGATCCGGGCTTTTGTTCTATGGGTCGTTTTCTACTATCCTTGGAAGAGTGTTTTATGTTGTTGCCGTGTTGGTCATTGGCAGGGGCAACTAGTGGAATTGGGAAGGAAACCGCAAGGGTTCTGGCACTGAGGGGCGCCACCGTCGTCATCCCCTGCCGGTCGCTGGAAAGCGGCGTAAAGGTGAAAGAAGGCATTTTGGAGCGAAATGCGGATGCCAAGATCCATGTTATGGAGATGGATTTGAGCTCCCTCGATTCGGTGGAGTCCTTTGCTCGATCGTTTAATTCATCGTACGAACACCTAAACATTCTCATGTAAGCATCACAATGCTCTTGTAGCAATCGAGATTCTAATTTTCCTTCCTCTTATTCTTTTTGTGGTAAGCTAATTGTGTGCCCCGAAACATTTGGTAAAATGCACATTATTCGAGCAGCAACAATGCAGGGATTATGGCCTGTCCCTTCCAGCTATCCAAAGATGGAATAGAGATGCAGTTTGCTACGAATCACCTTGGTGAGAAGAATCATCTTTAGAATATAATTCACTAAAATGTTATCCCCTGTTGAACTTACTCCAGGAAAGCTCCAATCTTGGTGAATTCGAGCAGCCAGATGAGACACCAGATATAGTAACGCAAACTAAATCATGCACTTCCTTATTCAATGCCAAAAAAAAATACATTAGCAATCTTTGTACTTGAAATTTAATGGGTTTATTGCTCTGTTAAAATGCAGGACATTTTTTACTTACTAATCTGTTGATGAACAAGATGATAATTACTGCCGAAGAAACAGGAATACAGGGAAGGATTGTTAGTGTTTCATCTTTGGGTCATTCAAGCAAATTTGACGAATCTTGGTTTAATTTGGAGAAGATAAATGATCAATCTATGTAAGCAGGAGCCTCAGAATTCATCCTAGATTTTAGTTTAAGAATATTCTGAAGTTTAACTGAGAGTGCAGTTATTTTCTTCTTGCTATTCTATCCGGGAACCATTGATGAAGAGACTTGCTTCTTGCCTTCTGTCAGCTATGGACCTTTTGCTGCTTATTCTCATTCTAAGCTGGCAAATATATGGCATGCAAATGAGCTTTCTCGGCGTTTACAGGTATATCTTTAGCCTATCCAGATTTACCTTGTGTTATTTGATGACTAGATTGTGAAGATAGAAAAAATTAGAGTTGAAGATTAAATCCTTATTCCTATGTATTGATCATGAAAAGTTTTTAATGTTAGTTTTACAAAAGGTAAATTATCTTTTGCATTTTTTTATGTTGTAGGCCAAGTATAGTTTGAAATCTTCGATCAAGAAGTATATATTCTTGGTATTCGGTTATTATCCGAGTCAAATTAGCACTTATCAAACTTCCTTTGCATTTCTGACCTTTATCATGGAGAACTTACACCCTCGACAGGCACTAAAAATGGGTTCTAAATTGATCTAGTGGTAGACCAACTATTCATTGTCTTACATTTTAAGTTTTGTGTGATGTGCAGATTTTATCACGTATATTAAGAAAGTTGTGAAGGAAAGGAACATAACTAATTCTTAATACTCAATCTTAGTTTTGTATCAGAGCATCAATCAGTTATAAAGGTGAACAAAACTGATTCTTCAAAGGCATTTTAACCATTGATGATGACTCAACCTTGTGATTTTTCTTCAGATTGAACAATTCTGCTTCTTTGGCTTCGTTGATACATGATGAAGTATTTGTTTAAACAGCATATCGGTCATACTTTCTTTCACACATCTCATTGTTAAGAATGCTTAATGCTAATTAGGAAGTTAGCCTCTTGAGCTGATTTCAAATTATGTTGGATTTTATACACTGATACTGCTACTTGATTCGTGCTGTGTACTACTGCAACTATACTGTGCCGGCAGGGGTTGGCTCATGGAGGGCACACACACATTGTAATATCAGACATCATATTCACTTGGTAGAGGTCAATTAGCACCCATGCGGATCACATATCCACATGGCAGACATGTATGACTCTTCAAATTGCGGAAGACATTCACTTAAGGCTTTTAAGTTTCGGGTGATCTTAATGGAGGAAACACATTGTCAGCCTTCCAAATAATCTCATGACCTACCAATTAACTTGTGGAGGTCATGCTGCTTATGCATCCTATTTTTGCAATAGAAAAGCAACCTGTTGTCAACGAGGAATTTCTGGTGTGGTTTGAGATGGAAGTCAATCTCGTAAGCAAAGAAAAGAATTGTTTATATTTGATAGAACAGCATTTCCTTGTATCAGCCAAAAGACATCCTTGCTGTTCATGTGTGGTTTTAATTTGATTTGCAACTTGTCCTGCTGTCTTAGCGCAAAATAGTCTTGGGTGAAGGATTTGAAGCCTAGCATTGAGTGTTAAGTGCACACAATCTATCAAATGTCTTGATTGTTGAATCTATAATGGTCAAACTAATAACATATATAAGAACCCATCAAAAAATGAGAACCACATTTCTTAAAGGGTACTTCTGAACTGATGTGCTAACCTTTTTGCATTGTTTACTTTTCTGCATTTCTTGTCCATGTAAAAGCTTATCGGGAATTTGTTGCTCGAATAGGAAAATGGCTGCAACATAACAGCAAATTCTCTTCATCCTGGAGCAATCCATACTAATTTGTGCCGCTATCTAAATATCAGCTGTAAGTGATTACCTTTCACTTACTTTTTATCGGAAAAACTCAACGATAGTCAATTCTCTGTTGTATCAGCATTTATACTGGATGCCATTGCTGTTGCGACGAAACCTTTCTTAAAATCCATACCCCAGGTACGCCCAGTTTCTCGATGTTCTTCTCTACATGGTTGCAAATTGTATTCAAATCCAATCTTAATCAGATTTAGAAGCTCTCTGATCCTAGTTCATCATCTGAGTACCGACGATACATGTGCTTTGAACTGCAGGGTGCATCTACTACCTGCTATCTTGCTCTACACCCTGACATGAAAGATGTCACAGGAAAATATTTTGGGGATTGCAATGAGACATTGCCTTCTGCTGTTGCAAGAGACCAGGAATTAAGCATCAAGTGCTGGGAATTCAGCCAACAACTCCTAAACAATTTAAGAGGGCCAACTGATGTACATTAAAGGATTTTTTTTTTTCTTGTCCAATGTATCTTTTGGAAATGAACTTTGGCTACAACTTTGAATTTATTTCATCTAAATCACTCATCATTTTATTTTGCTCAATCAAAACTTCTACTTTGGATAAGTTGATGAACAGAAAAAGTAGGTTTTACTGGGAAAAGAGGAAGACAACCAATCAAGCGTTGTTGCGAATCTAAAAGCATGATAAGCGGTAGAGCATGCTCGGGTCCAAGCTGAACCAAACCAGCTACATTGATCGGTTCGGTGAACCAACGAGTCGGCGTTCGAACCATCGGTTCGATCACGACTCGCCCACAAAAATATCCTCCTGCTGCTCTAAAACGACGCACCGGACGCCACCCGCGTCTTTCGTTCCTCTTCGTCTCCGGTCTTCTCCCTAGCCTGCGCTACATCCCGATCTCCAGCTCTTCTACCTTCCGATTGAAGCGCTGCAGACTCCGTCGCCTCCCTATGTACGCGACGATCGACCGGAGTCGGAGAGCCGTTTCTTCGCTCGGTCATTTCGTCTAACATCTTGTCTGCATCCGAGAAGCCCCCTCAAGATGATGGGTGTTTCTGCCGCCTCGCCCTCTTCTTGTTGCCTTTCCCACGCTCGATCTCATCTGGGGCCCTCTCGTTTCACTTCTCTCCCAGTTTTGATCCCCTTCTCCAAAAAGAGGCCTGGTTTTTGCCGCGCCACGAAACAGCAGCAGCAGACAGGGGCTGCCAAGAAGAAGGCCGGGAGGAGGAAGGCTCCGGAGAGGCCGTTGGTGGATGACGGGGGAAGACCGGTGGATGTAGTCCCCGGTCCTCAGAATCGCCAGAGTCATTCTTCTCCGCTGCCCAAGCCTCCAGCCGGCTTTGTTCTTGACGACCATGGCAGGGTCCTGCTGGCCTCTTCGAAGCGGATAGTGACTATTGTACGTTGACGGACTCGCCTTCCTTCTTTCATTTTTTTATTTTGTTACTCGTGCTCTCTGAAGTGTGCTGCGTTTCTATTGTTGCAAGAATTGTGCTTATTCGTGTATAGAGAACTCTTGAAGCTTTGGTTAGACTAGCATTTTAGATTTCGTTGACTAGAAAGATCAAGGGGTGCTATGAGGAAAAACGCGAAGACAAGAAGAACGGTGAAAAGATTTTTGGATAGTAAGATGGCATTAATTTTTTCTTTTGATCTAGTAGAGTTTCTGGTGTCCAAGTGATGGAAGTCAATACTATAGAAAAGGTTGTGTTTGCTTGGTGGATCGCTGAATTTAAGATTACGAACTCTATTTGTCACTGTTACTATGCTTACCCAAAAACACTTTGTTGGTCAGCGTATATCGAGTTGGACTACCCTCAAAATTTGTTGAAGTCAGATCATGCTTCCATTTTGATGTTAGCAAATATATATTATCATTTGATGCTTTTCCATGAAATTGCAAAGCAATCAACTCTGTTAGAAGAAATACAAGGTTTTAAATAAGGGAATAAAAGTAACAGAATAAGGTATAACATTCATCCAATTGTTACAAACTGGCCATTTTGCCTCCTTAACACATACATACAATCATTCATACATACATATATATAGTTCCTTAGGTCAGCCTCCATATTTATCTCCAATCATTTTGACATGCTGCCTGATTAAATTTCACCCTCTTTTGCTCGTAATGATACAGAAAACTTCTTTTTCCTTTGTGCCTTTCAAGCTTAATTATGAATTTTTCAAATTAAAATTTCACTGTACTTTCTCTTCGATGAGTACAATGCTGAGTAATTATGTTGCAGATGGATGCTACAAACAATCTGCCCCTAGAATGTGTTATTAGGCGAGTCTTCCAAAGTTCTGAAGGGGACGAATGCATGCTACTTTGCCCAGTTGATCCGTAAGTATGTTCTATAAGCTTCAAATTTTCTTTTTTTTTTTGGGAAGCATGGCTCACTAAAAAGTATTACTTCCTTTCAGGCCTGTGCAAATACTGAAGAGCACAAACTTCAATGGATGGTCAGCTGTATGATTTTCCTCTTATCTAAATCAGAATTTTGGATCACAACATCTTAGAATTTAAATTCAATAAAATTTGGAACAAAAAAAAAGATATGTTAGCTTGTGTATATTCATCAAAAAATGGTTTTGTCACTTGTCTATGACTTCGATCTTGCAGTGAGCACATGATGTCCAGCTTTTAAATGACTAAGTAGGATCTACATGTTTATGTTCGAATATTCATGATATAAAGCCTACTTTATACTTAGCATTAGTGCTTGTTTTCTACAGGGTTGGTATGGGTTTCCGGTAGCTGTTCAACTACTAGTTGAGTGTAATAAAGGCACCTCTCATTCACATGTTTGACCTTCCCTTTTTGGACACTAACTAATATAATTATTTATATATTTTTTTCCATATCTTAGAGTATCATGTTTGATAAAAATTTCTTACCATACTTGTTAGTTTGCAAGTTTGCATGCGCATAAATGATGGAGCTTGCTCGACATATTTGTACACAGTACAATGAACTGGTGAAGTTCATTCTTTTGTCTGTCTGTGTAATATAAATTCTTTTTGTTTTACTTCACTATGCATTAATGAGTGTTTCTTTGTACTGGTAGCCAACCGTGAATATGCTTACAATATATACATGATATCGTTGCACCATCTACAACTTATTGAAGTTTTCATCTATACATATATAACCTAACAAAACACATAATTTGTTTTCTACAGGTTGATGATGAGGAAATTGAAGCTATCATACCTGCTGCTGCATATGCCTTGGCCAAAATTCATATGCATCTTGTAGCTAGTGGGTAGGGAAAAATTGGCTCCTTCTACCAATTTTCTCTTTGAGCATTGTTGTGCAAAGCAAGGTTTGCAATTTTGACATTTATCGCTCGGTACAGGCGGTACATACCGGTCCACTAGGTTGCTGGTACGTGTACCGCCCGCTACTGGGCGGTTCCGCCAAAAATCGATCGTCGATGGTCGATTGAAGGGAGAAATCGATCGCCGACGGTCGATTGAGGGAGAAATCGACCGCGATTGAGCGAGAAAAAGGGAAGAAGAAGAAGAAGAGGAAAAAGTAGGGAAAAAAAAGAAAAGAGGAGAAAAAGAATACCTATCGCCCGAGCACGGTCCTCGCCCGTGCGCCGCCGCGCCGCCGCGTGGTCGCTAGCGCGCGCCGCCGCCCGGTCACGGTGCTTTTTCTCCCACGGGAGAAAGATCGAGGCGTTGCCTCGGCGACATCGCCTTTTCTCTTTTTTTAAAAATATTTTAATATTTTAATATTATATTATATTATAAAAATATTTATATTATATTTTAATATACTGGGTGGTACACACTGTATGTACCATCCAGTACTAGTACCGTACTGGTACCGAGATGAACAAGGTACATTGGTACGGACTGGTAAGTCAAACCTTAGTGCAAAACTTTTATACAACTATTTTATTGTGTTTATATATTGATAATTAGACAAAGTTTTTTTCTTTTGAACTTATATGATTTTAAAATGTAATTGGTTTCTTCTTCTTTTCTCTTAGATTTTGTTACACAGCACGAGGTGGCTTTTGCTATTCTGAAGAAGACATACTTGAATTTCACACTGGTAACTTTCCCTTTACATTCATGAATATCAAGATAAATGCTTATGGTGATCTGATAATAAGCAGGACAAAATAGTGTCATCTAGAGCTACAAGATCTTTCTGCAGTCTCAAGTTTTTTCTGGATTTGACAATTTAAGATGGCCACAAAATTTCTGTAGGATGAGTCCTTTAATCTGATCACCAAACCAGGAGTTTGTCTAGTTAGACGTCAACTTCCCCAAGTCATCCTACTTGGCCATTGCTTCTACTTTTTGTGTTATAATACTAGATTTTAATTTTATTGATTTTAATGCTAGATTTCTTTCTTAAGGACTTCTCCATTTAAAGTTGTCAGACATATGCCAACTTCCCTAGCTCACTCCATTTAGTCATGGCATATACATTGTGGTATTAAATATTAACCCTAGTGTGCTATCTTAATGGCTTCTCCACTTTAAATTGCCAAATAGATGTAAGCTTCCCCAGCTTACTCCATTTAGTCATGCATATACTTTGTATTTTTAATCCTAGGATACTTATAAATTTTTCGCAAATAATTCTTAAGACAAAGTTGGTAGTTATTATTAATTTTCTTTTCTCTCATTGAAAATCTTCTTTTCGCTGTTCAAACCAACTATCAATTCTAGAATATTTTCTTCTTTGCCCATCCATGCTCGTATTCTACTTCAGATTGATACTAGAGGTCTTGTCCTGCATCACTTGTAGCTAAAGCCATACACTTGGGATGCCTCGTGTGCCAGTAATCTGGATTTACTTCCCTTCCATTAGTTTCTTTTCTTAGATGATCAAAACCAAATATTTGAAAAAGAGTAATCATGTTTTCAATGTATTGTGTCAGATGACCATGATAGGAAGTTCATGGTATATAAAATATCCAGTTGATGTTTGTGATTTGATTTGTGTATCAAATTTTATTTTATTAATGATTTTTTATCTAATAAATGGTTCATGATGTTGGACTTGCAAGTTTGCAAATTGGCATTTAGGACTGTTCCTTTGAGAAAGAAGGAATTGTGGTTTTTTGCTCTCTTGCAACCATACGTCTTTGACTTGTTTTGGAAAATTTATTGTATGCTATTAATTCTTGTTGTTTACTGTATGCCCTTTGAGTTACAGTTCCTAAACAGTAACATTTATTGAGTCCTGCAGATGACGGTGAATCTATTGAGGGTTTGCCTACTGAAGGTGTAAAGATAACTTGCTTCAACTTGGTAATTCTAGTCCTCCCGATGCTTTTAATTACTATCTGATGAGAATGTTTGCAGGAACAAGTTAGTTTAATGCTTTAGTATTTGTATATCTTTCTAAAAGAAATTTGTTTAACTAGATGGAACCAAGTCATGGTCTATTTGGTTGCATGAGATCAATTTATTCTTTAGTTTCTCTTAGCTTATAATAGGTGCATGCAATGCGTGGGACAAAGCCTTTTTTACTTCAGGGTATCCGTGAAACATAGTTTGGAGGGGGAGAGGAGTAGGGAGCAAGTATTGAGACAAAGGTGAATATAGCTGGGAGAAAGATCTCGAGAACCTTTGCTAATTTCTTTAGCTTTCGTGTTGGTGAGAATTAAATAACAAATTTTATGCGGATTAACCACATTTGGCTATACGAGCTTGCTGTAAGGCTTATAATATCAGCAATTACTTGTTTGCTTCTGTCCTCCAACACTACAGTTGTCTTCGTTCCTCTGTTTTTCTGTGATTTTGACTATGCTGTTTTGTATATTTGAAAGTTAGTCTTAATGATCTTGCTTTGGCATCTCTGCTTATTCTTTTCTTGGAAAAGGGTCAACTCACTGCTCCTCAATTATCCCATTTCACTGTTGGCTATTATAATAAAATATGTTAATGTTTATCCCACAAGATCAATATTACCAGTCCTGATACAAATCTTTAACATCCTAATCATTTATTGTATTCATCAAACTTGCAGGATGGAACAAATTATATGATCTATACACCATCTGATCCACTTCTGTTTGTTGCTGTGAGGGTGTGTTACCTAGTTTTTCTATATAATCAAGGAGATTCTTTACCGAAGTTTTTCATCATCTTGTTTTTGTGCAGGACAAAAGTGGTGTTCTGCAAATTGCTGATGATGTAAGCAAGTCATCTTTTGTTTTCTTTGTTCAGAGGCTGTAGATATGGAATCCTATTTAGCCATCAGTGGTTGACGATTCTCTTGTTTCAGTTAATTTTCTGACAGTTGATTCATGGTCCTTAATGATTACTTTTAATATCTCTCTCTCTGCATTTCATCTGGTTATCTTGAACTTTTTTATTGGCATACCTCGTGCAAAATCTGTTAAAATAAAAACCAATAAAGTTGTTATATTAAGGAGCTTCTTGTTGATTTTATATTTTTGTATGTTTACCATCTGCATATATCTAGATGTCTATTCATTCACTTGATAAATATAGTTCTAAATCTAGTTTCATATTGTTTCTACGAAATTAATCTTCTATTGGTTTTTGTGGGGCTGTTAATTAGGATGGTAAGCTCCTTTTCTGTACTGTGTTTCTTCCATGAATTGCACTAATTTTTAATAATTAAAATTATATTAGATTTGTGGAATTTGATATCTCAATATGCTCTTAAATATCGGATAATACGTGTATTTCATATTTTATTAGAAGGAACTTGCCCTTCTCTACATCTAACTTGCTTTCTGGGAAACAGGATCTCTTGGAGGATCCTGCTATCATCAGTGCCATTGATGAGGAGACAGAATTTAACGCTCTTGTGGTACGTTTGATTTCCTCTTCATTCTTAGTGTGTTTTATGATTCCAGTGTCACAGAGAAAAAACAACCTATCTGGTGAAATACACTGCCCACTATGGGCTAATGTAGTTTTTACAAGTGTCTTCCATTGATCCGGCTAACTGGTTATCGAGCCAAATTGATTCAGGCAGTCAACATAGTCTCCAAAAAGGCAGCTTCGTCTGTTCATGCTTTGCTCCTTGAGCATGTTCTCAATCAAGTAGAAAACTCATAACACATTAGTTACCTAATATGACACTTCAATGCAAGTCTGACGTTTAAACAGTTCTTTCTATGTGCATTATTAACTTTCTGTGCGTTCTTGGACCGTCTGATTGGTTTTATGAAGCCCAAATGAATGGTTCTCAACTCCAAGTAAATAAAAAGTTTTCGGCATACAACATAACCCCTCTGTAACTTCTGCAGGAGGAGGAGGCTGCTCTTCTCGAATCGTTGTTGGGTGAATGATGGCACCACATTCTGCATTTGTTATCATCATATGAAATGTCATCTGCAACGCAAAATATGATCTGTAAATTATGTGCGCTACAATTTGCATATGCCTAGGAAATTAGTCATGTTCTCTTTTCCTCGTTACCATTTGTGTTATATTTTTTTCTTCATGTAAAGCTAACAATTCTTACGCCATTTCTCGGATAGACATTATTGCATCAATCAAAAGCTTGTCATTCCTGTCAATGAATACACAAATGTGCTTCTCTCTGCATATCATATTACCTGGAAAGATTTGTGATGATGGGAAGACTATTGATGTCTGACGTGCTTGTGATGCATGAATCAAACAAATTATATATTGTAATACCAGCAAAATTTTCCTCATACACCTGAAGATGCCATTATTTCCTATGTATTTATCCAGAAATACAAGTATTTTTACATAATACATAAGCCTAAGAAAAATTCCCTAATTTTTTATACCCTTGCAATTGTTTCCCCTCACATTCCATATACTGTGTGAGGATTGTGCAGTTGCAGTTGGAGGCTATTTAAGCTCGGGTTAAGGCAAGATGAGTCGGATGAGGCAATGCGGGCTTCGACTCCATCACGAATCATCTCAACGACGAGAAAAGCGTCGATGCCGTTGGCCGCCTCTCTCCCTCCCTCCCTCTTCCGCAGCTACGCCTTCCTCTCCGGGTTTAAGCCTAAAACCCACACTTTGTTCCCTCTCCCCTGCTATGCCCTTGAGTGCGTCCCCTCGCATTGTTTATGCACTCGCCTTTCTTTGAGGCCATTTTTCGAACACCTTCGTCACGAGCCCCTCCGCCGCACCCTGGCCGTCACTCTCTCCACCGCCGCTGCCGCCGCCATCGTGTCACCTAACCCTGGCGCCACCTCCTCCACGATGTCCAAGAAGAAGGCCCGCCGCGAGTCCTCCGAGGGCATCCTCCGCCACCAACTCGGCTTGTGCTCCAAGAGCGGGGACCTCGCCCAGGCCCTCCGCCTCTACGACGAAGCCCGCGCCGCCGCCACTTCCCTCTCCGTCCACCACTTCAACATCCTCCTCTACCTCTGCTCCTCCTCTGCCGACCCCGTCGGCCTCGAGCGGGGGTTCCAGATCTACCGCCAGATGGGTCTCGACGGCGTTGCCCCGAATGAGGCCACCTTCACTAGCGTGGCCCGCCTTGCCGCCGCCAAGGAGGACCCGGACCTCGCCTTCGACCTCGTCAAGCAGATGTCTTCCGCCGGGATCCCGCCAAAGTTGAGGTCTTTCGGACCTGCGCTGTTTGGGTTCTGCAAGAAGGGAGACGTCCAGAAGGCCCATGAGGTGGAGGCTTACATGGCCTCCTCTGGCATTGAGCCCGACGAAGCCGAGCTCGCCGCACTCCTCGAGCTTAATGTTCGTAAAGGTAGGGGAGAAGGTGTGTATCGCCTGCTCCATCGGATGCGGGTTACTGTGAGGCGGGTGTCCGAGTCGACAGCGGAGATAATAGAGAGTTGGTTCGGTTCGGAGGTGGCGGAGGAGGTTGGGTTGGAGAAATGGGACGTAAGGAAGGTGAAGGAAGAGGTGGTCAAGGGAGGTGGTGGCTGGCATGGGCAGGGATGGTTGGGGAGGGGACGGTGGAATGTGGGGAGGACCGAGATGGATGGGAGTGGTGTGTGCCAGCAGTGTGGGGAGAAGCTAACGTGCATAGATATTGATCCAGTCGAGACTGAGGATTTTGCAAATTCACTGGCAAAGTTGGCTTCCCAGAGAGAGGTCAGGGCAGACTTTATGAGATTCAAGGTCTGTGTTTATACTTTATTGTATTGAAATATACTTGCGACGACTATATGCTCAATGCCAATGTTAATATTTTGTTCGTTTTGATAGGTCTAATTGTCAGAATAACCAAATATAATTATTGGAATACCTCACTAGTACATGATTGTTCTTGAACTTAAATCTGGTGAATAGGAAAACTTTCTCCAAAACTGTAATACGGTGTGTTGGTAAATGCATCCATTTTTTATCACATAATTTTATAATCTTTTCACTAGAATATTGTAGTAAAGATACATGATCTTCTAGATTGGATGTTATCACTCAAAGCACTGTCAATAGAGATTGGTAAAGTTGCAATCTCTGTGTCCTGATGTGTTAAAGACAAATAAGAGGACTAGGAAAAACAATATCTTCTGCAGTTCTTTATAGATGTCTACTATTGACAGCCGAACAATGTTCTTTCTTAAGACTATTATTTTTTTATTCATAGAAGTACGTTTTTACCCATGCTTTTTAAAAAGAATAATGTACCCTTTGGGTTAGGGATAAGAGTGCATAGATAGAATTCCACATTATCATTTAGATGTTATGTGTAAACTGGCAAATATTAAGTTTGTCAAATACTTGAGACAACTTTTCATTAATTGCATCTAATGGTTAGGCCTCAATTACATATTCATTAATTGAGAATCTGATTCTGAAAGTACTAGGAAGTAAGAAAAATCAAGATGATAGCTATAGTTTTTTATGTGAAGCTTTAGTAAATATATCACTCATTGGTCTAAATATGCAAGCAAATGTGTATAACAATGGATATTAAGACAAGCAACTTTCTTATATTTATATAATAAGCAATGAGGCATAAGATTCCCTCTTATTCCACCTTCATAGCCTGATTGCTGAAAGTTGATGGCAATAAGGCCGATGAAGAAATGGAAATGACTTTTGAACTTCTTTTTCTTGTCTTAAAAATATAAACATGACATGAAGTTGTCAAAATTCAGGATTGGCTTGATCGTAATGGACCATTTGATGCTGTTTTAGATGCTGCAAATATTGGCCTTAACAATCAGCAAGTATTTAGTTTTTTTCAGGTAAGTAGTTATTCTCTTGTTTTCTTTAGTGCTCTAATCCTGATGTCTTTTGGATAGCTATATATATTTTTGTGGAAGACGTAATCTAATAATCTCTCTTGCAGGTAAATTGTGTTGTGAATGGAATGCGTCAAATGAGTCCCTCAAAGAAATTGCCTCTTATTATTTTGCACAGCCACCGCTTGAAACATGGTCCTGCTGATAAACCAAATAATAAGAGACTGTTGGAAAGCTGGCGGAGGGCTGGTGCGCTATATGCTACCCCTCCTGGATCAAATGATGACTGGTATCTGTTCCATCTTTTTTTGACACTTGATTTAACTAATGATATTGTCTTACACAGAAGTAAGTGATAGGAAAAGATCCATGCAACCAACTCCAAATAGTTGGGATGTTACAGCTTGCTGTTGTTATCTTGTTTATATTTTCCTTTTTCCTGAAATAGCTCAATAATGTTTTGGTGGCACTGTTTAATAGAGACATCTGTTTCATAATCTAACCATCAATATTTCGACATAGATGAATAACATATATTATATTTTATATCCTTCTTTTAATTGTGCATTTTTCAAGGGTGATACTTGAGAATATCTTTACCTGACAACACCTGGTAGGATCATGGTTAAGAGAAAACATACTCTTTTCTTTGTTCCTTGCTGAAAAGCATCTAATAGATAATATAGCATGGGACTTCTGTTAGCATTCTTACAAGTGTTTTTAAAAAAATAAAGTAGAAAAAAAAGCCCTAGCCAATTGTTTTGGTTGTGCTACTTTTATTAAGGCTTTTGGGAGGCCAGAAATCAATCTGTATAGGAGATTGATTCAGAGATAACGCTTAATGTTTCTTTATGTTGATATACTATCCTCTCTTCCCTGAGTTTGAATTTTGAGCACTGGAATTATAAAATTGGCATTGTTAGCTCAAACCACATCAAATTAAGGCTGTGCATGTCAATATTTTATCCAGGTTTGGACATTGGGATATTTGTTACTAATAATAACAAATATTACCTTATAGTTTATTTACTGCAATTTACGTTATCATTAGCTTAGTGGCCTCTGCCAAGTATCATGAATCTGTGATGCTTTTGATGCCTTTCCTTTTCTAACTAGGTTAAACTTTCTTTCTGACGTAAACATTCTTTGAAACAATCTCCCTATGTTTGTTTGTCTGAGGCTGTTAGTAGTAGTTTTTGACCCTTAAGATCCTTTTCTAGTGAGTAACATTTAGTCCTGTATTTGGTGTGCACAATATCTATCTTTTTCAGAACCCATCCTTTAATCAATCAGTACTTTGCTGTCTAACCTGAACATAATCTGAAGCCATTTGGCTTTAGTTAAATGCTTCAACATAGCATGGAGAAGTTAGATGGCCTTTCACCTCTAGGATATCTTTCCCTGGTTGGCATCTGTTAACCTTAAGAACTTTTCCAGTTAGGAAGCTTTATAGAAATTAGAAGAGCAGAACATGTGATACTTTGTGAAGTTAATGTATCTTGGACCTTAGTGAGCTGAAGAAGACAAATAGTTTGCTGGTTGTAGCTTTTTGCATTAGCACATTTTGTGAAATACCATATCTGCTGGTTCTTAAATTTTGGTGATGCAAATTTCTTTAAAGACATGCTTGTTTGTTCAATTTTTTTCCTTTTTGCTTCTCTGTTTGTTGGTATTGGGCATTTGTCTTTAGTACAAGTCTTGTGAATTAGCTGTCATGACTTTCAGCAAATTAAATACATTATGCTTCTGGAATTTTGCTAATTTGTTACACCATAATATCAGCAAATTACCTGCCACTTACATTCTAGCTTTCTGTAAGGTATAAACATTATTTTTCTTTCTTAATCCACTGTATGCTACCTGCATAGCTGTTACACAGTACATTCTCATATCTGATATCAAGCTTTGGTTTCATGTCATTACAGGTATTGGCTGTATGCAGCTGTCAGATGTAGATGTTTGCTTGTCACGAATGATGAGATGAGAGACCACTTATTCGAACTACTAGGAACTGGCTTCTTCCCAAGATGGAAAGAAAAGCATCAGGTTTGTTTATGCTTCTTGTAGCTGTACTATCTTGTCCACGGAAAACCAGAACAAGTATTTGCCATTTCTTCTGTGATACTAGCCGAATAAGATATGTATAATTAGTGAACTGCATTTTTATCCACTCGTTGCTCACCCAAGCTAGTTCCATGGTTTTGCATGCTTGTGGTTTGTGTTGGTGTAGTTCGTCACCCTTAGCGAAACTTTACCCCTTAGTACATGGGTGAGCAAGATTTTTCATGGTAATTTCCAGTGTTTTTTGTGTTGCTTGATGTTCCAGATCCATCATTTTTGGACTTTTGTTATGCCTACCAAGCTTTTATTGTGGTCCAGGCTGCTGCTAGCACTTGTTTATTGATAATTCTTCTTTTGGACAGTGATATGACATTTTTTAACATACCACCACCTGAAAATCTATTTAAGCCTCTCTTGCATGGTGGCAAAGCAAAATTTTCCCCTTATTCAGCCACCATTATTTATCACTGCTACAAGATGTGTGATGTTTCTTGTGCTAGCTCGTCAAGAGATAATTGCTTACCTCTATCTACAGAAACTTGAAAACTTTATCTTTGCCATGCTTACTAACTTGAATTTCATCTAAAGATATAAAAAGCAATGGTAATTGGTTGATGGCTATCAACCAATTACCATTTGCAGCCTTTTTCATTTATATTTAGCATGCTTTATTTGTACAACACTTCTGGTATATTCATCTTGAACCTTTGTAACGTTGGAGTGAAACTATATAATGGTACTAAGCTTTAGTTTGCTCATTTAGTAATGATGTCTTCTAAAGTTTTTTTTCTTTTGTGGGTTAAGGTCTAACTTGTTTGTTGATGTTCACAGGTGCGGTTAACCGTCTCCAAAGATGGCCCAACATTTCACATGCCCCCTCCATATTCAGTAGTCATACAGGTGGTTAATCTAAGTACTTGTGTATGATGAAATGAGTTAACTCTGTCATGACTCCGCCTGATAAGTTGTCGTAATGCTTAAGCTGAAGTTGATAATAATTAAGGTCTTACAATCTCCCCCAATCAAGAGCTTGACAAGCTCGTCAAGGCTTGATGAATTAACTCTGTCCACAGGTAGTCATTTCTTAAGCCCCCTTACTATGCCCTAATACTAAGTCGGCTTTGATACCAATTGTCACAACCCAACCTAGTGAGATAGCTAGCCTATCAACATCGTTTAGCCTAAACCACTGGCCAAAATACCTGTGTTGAAGTTAATAGTAGTACACTCATCAGATCCTTATTAGTTAATCCTAGTGTTGTCTACTTTCGATATGAGACTAATCGGGATGTTACATAATCACTACATTAACTTAACATTTGTAGGGCTTAGAAACATTTACAAAATCTACCAACAGACAACCATTAGTCTGATATTGGACTGATGAATAATCTTTTCTTTTTCCTGTGCACCTTCTCCGTTCCATTTTTTCGCTTCAAGTGATTCAACTGGTTTTTATGTCATTTTAGATTGTCGTGATTGTTGCACTTATCATCTTACCCCTTTTTTTTTTGTCTTCAGGAGTCAGAAGACGGTGGCTGGCACATACCAACGGTTTTAGGTGATGAGATTGAAACACCAAGGCAGTGGGTCTGTGCAACCAGAAAAAACTGCAGCAGCTTCCTCTCCTCCAAGGCAAATACGCACAACATCTAAGCCAATCTCCTAATGCTCAGGATTTTTATTCAATTATTTCAATTTGATATATTGTAATGTCCAATTCATCTATGAGCTGAGTCTTGCAGTGTTGTGACTAGCTGAATAGAAAGGGGGCACATAGAGCAAGGAAGGAAAGCCAGAAATGCATGGTTGGGTGCATCAATTTGTGAAATTAATTATTGCTAATGCATCAAATACAGAATAGTTATTGCAACAAAAGACTGGTTGTCTGAGACAGAGATCTAAAGCTGTAAAAGGTTTCTGCCCACTTCTGCCTGAGTGCTGTCGATTCAATTACAGCATGATTCTTACTGAAGTTTAGTTTCTGAGACAAAATTGAGACCTGTGATACAATTAAATTATAGTCACATTACTATCATTGATGGAAAATGGCGTGCTGAGCCACTTCGCTACGAACAAGTTACCATTTTCCATTTTGAGGCATTTTATAGTTATCAGAATCTATCAGTCTCCGAGAATTGTAGGTTTAATAAAATTTATTAAAAATAATATAATTATATATTATGTTAAAAATATAAAGCATATAGAAACTACTATAAAAATAGCTTCATAATGATATATTGAAAGAGAATGGAAGGTACAAAAACCAGAGAGCATTTACGTAGAAGGCATGGAAGATTAATATATATAATAATATTTTCTTCTCTTTCATTAACATGACCAATAGATGATGAAAAAATTGCGGGAATCTTATTAAGGCTCAAAAAGTCTAATTAGTGATTCAAACTAGTTGACTGTCCGATTTATAATTTTTTATCCTTTCCAACATTCTTCCAATCCGATACTATACTGCTTATCCATGAACGTGAGCTCACAAATATATTATATCAAGAGGGCTAATTATATCTTACCTCATGTAGTTAGGTGTTATTAGGATTTCAATCTATAGTTATTAATATCGTTATCAGTTTTACCAACAAAAATATGAAAACAAAAAATAAAAAGATGATATTACCGTTTCAGTCAGTGACGATGGACGATGATACCATTGGAGGTCACGGATAATTGATGTGGATAAAAGAGAGTGACAGCGAGAGGTGATGGTCCCTCTATATTAGCATCGATGCCAACGTAGTTGTCAAGTAACGAAAAGACAATTGAACATCTGTATCAATGCCTACATAGATACAAAGCGATAAAAGGGTTTTTCGATAATTGCATTGATACTAATACGATGAAAGAGCTGCTCGACAATTATAATAGTGTTGATGCGTTGAAGGGTCATCGATACATATGCCAAGTGGTCCTTTCGTCACTTGACAACTACGTCACTACCGATGCAGACGGAGAGTGACCTTCACTTATCATCATCGTTCTTCTCATCCATAATACCCCCAATAACACTGTCGTTCATCACGGATGTCTTCCGTCATCATCAATTAAAATATTAAAATTATTTTTTTGATATATCATATCCAATAACAATCCGACCGCGCCGTCATTTCAGATCTGTTCCACATATGAGACGACGATATCCATATTATCCATTCCTTTTATGTGCTTACCAATAAGCCGCCACTCCATGTATCAGAAACTGACGAGACCACCACGAGTCCATGCAGCGTGTACTGAAGAAAGGAAGACTCTGATGGCCGGGAGAGAAGTAGCAGACGGCGACTGTGTGCGCGCATGTGTATGTGAAGGTCATGCGGGCCGGACGAGGCCGCGCATGACGCCTACAGAGAGTCGTCCTCCTCCTCCCCAGGAGCTCCTCCCATGGCTTTCTACTCGGCAGGGTGTGCCTTCACCGCTACCAGTCTCTGTCGCGCACCCGTCGTCTATTCTTCGTTGATAGGGACTCCCATGTCCGCTGCGACCGCCTCAGCCACCCGTGTGCTCATCTTGAGCTGCGAAAGGAGGGACTTCTACGGGCCTCTGGTACTGCAACTCCGTTCCTCTTCTCTCTTCTCCCTTAGTTTCTTATGGTTGTTGAGTTCAGTTGCAATGCTGAGAACATAGATGTGTCCAAGGTACTCGATGAAATGTGTCAAAGAGAACAAACTCTCTTTGAATACGGTTAACCATTCCGTAGAGAACAATACAGATCGAGCTATCTAAATGGTAGTAAGAATTGTGGAGTAGTATCACATTACTTTGCTAGATCTATAGTGATACAGAGGAATTAAGCTGTTTGGTTATATAGCATGGCAGATTGTCATTTTTAGGTCGGAGAATAGGATCAAACCAGAATACTTCTCCCCAACTCCGTCAGCTATGGTTTAGTTCTTAGCCAATTGAAACAGTGAAAGTTGTAAGCAAACGACACTTAGTCTTTTCATCTGGAATAAGCCGAAATTCTTGTTGATCCCTCGTACTATGTCTCAAAATCAAAGTCATCCCACGTACTTTAAAACTCTCATAAGTGATCTCTCGTACTACGATTTCGCATCAAAGTGACCCCCCATACTATTCTGTCGACGTTAAACAAACCCCTTCTGTTAATAAAAAGGGTAACAACGTTTGTTTTTAAAATTGGAGGAGGGGGTCTATTTGATTTTCAATATAGTCAAACTATGTGAAGAGAATATAAAAAATCAAAGACACTCCCTATACTATAATATGTTAATCAAATACACCCCCCGTACTATCATTATTTATTAAATTTATCCCTTGAACGTTAATATAATGGTATTAAGTGATAGAAAAGTCATAAAAAAATTGTCTTAACTTCCAACATTGTTTGAATTTATTTTACACTTTAAGCTTGATTGATGATGATTTTTATTTGTTATACACTTAATTGGTTTAGGTGATTAAAAAATCGATCTTCTAAAAATCTTAACACGCAGCCGAAGAATTGAGATCGTCACAACAGAGGAGAAGAGAGACACAGCGAAAAGGCGAAGGGGAGCTAAGATCAAAATAGCAGAAACCAACACCGGTAGAGGTGAATTGAGGTAGAGGTAATGGAGATTGGAGAAGAAAGGCAGAGTGGGGAGGACGGGTTGGGGCTTG
Source organism: Ensete glaucum (assembly GCA_021527575.1). Lineage (NCBI taxonomy): Eukaryota > Viridiplantae > Streptophyta > Magnoliopsida > Zingiberales > Musaceae > Ensete > Ensete glaucum. The sequence goes on along the minus strand of CM038553.1, from coordinate 6,851,139 downwards.
GGGACTATTTAGTTTTAATCCCCAAATAAAAAACTACCCCTCAAATTATTTTACTTAACGGTGTAACCTTATTTTTAATAGAGGACCACTTTGATGCGAAATCGTAGTACGGAGGGGTGACTTTGATTTTTAGGCATAGTACGAGAGGTCAACAAGAATTTCGGTCATTATTTTACCTAACGGCGTAACCTTATTTCTAACGGAGGGGGCTACTTTGATGCGAAATCGTAATATGGGTAGTGACTTTGATTTTGAGGCATAGTACGGGGGGTCAACAAGAATTTCCGACATTCGACAGGAATATAGTACATAGTTGATAATTTCAGTATGTGTTGTTTCACTGCCAGGCAGCTAGGCTTTTGGGTTGTCGATCGAGAGTTGAAGCGTCAAAGCTCAAAGTAGTTTTCATGGGGGAAGAAAGGGAGAAGCAGATTCCGAGCATCATTCCAAGTGCTTACAACCTCAGTTACTGTGACTTCCAAGCTAATTTAACCTTAGCTGTCTCCAATGGTACTCATAGTACAAAGGTATGATCTACTAATCAGTAATTTCATTTAGATCCTACAACTCCAGAATTTTAATAACCTGCATACCGTGAGATAATTTTCAGTTAAAAGATATCGATATATGGAATAGTTTATAGGTTTTTGCCTGAGTTTTATAATGTGAAGGATAAGGGATGCATAACATTGCTTGCGTGGATGTTCTGGAATCTTTGGATTTTGCTTAGCTGTTTGTTGCTCTTAATTAGCTTTAAGTAGTATGCAAGTCTCTAAAATGTCACAAAATTTGTTCAAGTGTTTATATGTGACACTGTTTTCTTCACTGAGATGAAGAAGTATTAATTACACTAGAGATGATGTTGTGGCAGAGTGGAAGAAGATTAAGGAGGAAATGTCTTCGCATGTACATTGCTATGTGAGTGGTTCCGACATCCTCCAAGATCTGGTTGCTGGATTCCGATACCATATCTTCTCTTCTCTAAAGAGCTACCGCTGGTGAGTCCACACTTTTAAGATTCAGCAATATCATGGATTCTTGTTTCTTATACTCGGAATCAGTGATCTACGATCTGGTGTTCTCGACAGCTATCTGAAGCATGAGATTTTGGAATTTAGCATTGATATTTTTGTTCAAGAGCTTATCTCGAGGAAGAAGCTAGAGCATAAGAATCTGATATGTTAATTACATGAAGAAGTATTAATTTGATTATATTCAGGTTTTAAAAGCTGTAGTACATGGAGATTCTCTCTTATTCAGGAAGCACCCTGAGCTACTGGAAGCTAAGATATGGGGGGGTCCTGTTAAAGATGCTACACAGGATCTGAAAGTTGAATTTTTGTAACCCATGTACTTGCTATTGCATGCTAATCTGATGAAGTTTCGATCGCCAGAGAACATTCAACGATTGATCTGATACTTCTCAAACTTTGGTGTTCGATAGCATTAAGAAAACAATTTTACATACCCTAGTTGCCTTCCTCCTCTGAGACGACAGCAGCCATTGTTGCTCTTCTAGGCTATATGGTTTTCATGATCTGATCATTGATTCCATTCACTCTTCTTCAGGCCGACAAGCAAGTGAAGAACGACAGCCTTGCATCTAAAATGCAGTCATTGGTTCATTGATGAGTTGAACACATGAGCATGTATGTTTTGATTGTTTGAATTATTGTTATTCCTGGTTGATGAGTTCAACCCATGACCATGCAAATTGTACTATGTATGATACACACACACACAAAAAAAAAAGAAGAAGCAAATTTCTTGAGATTTTGAGTTGGACACTGCTCAAAATCAAATATTTGGATAATGAAATAAGATTTATTTAAGTTATGTAACCTTTTTTTTTTTAATTTTAAGATTGATAATTCTCTTGTTGAAGTTATAATATTATAACTTTGCATAAACCAGCTTCTACTACTCGAGACTTGGTGAAATACTTACCTATCTACGTGAATCCATGTATTCTTTAGACAGCTTCAAATGAGAATAAAAAAAAATAAAAACTAGGATCATGGATTCATGTTATTAAATAATAAGTTATTAAATATTTTATACATTTCTCCAAGTGAGAAATCACGAGACACATACTTGGTACAGTAGTTGGAGAAGTGAATTATTTAGTAATTCAATATTATATATATTTCTCCAAATGACAAATCACAAAAGGTATGTATGCTTCATGTGCCAAAAATGTTAAATCCATGAGAGAGACCATCAGTCCAAAAAGCTTTTTGAGTGTCACAATAATAAATCCATGATAATAAACATACACCAAAAACAATCAATAAATTCAATATGAACTTTTTCCTCAAAATTATAATTCCTTTTAAGTTCATAATAAGACATAAAACAAATGTACTAATAGAGGTTTAGTATCTACATTAGTAATTAATCATCATTTAGAGTGTTTCTATTACAAATTAATTATCATCCACATCATGCTCATCGTCATGCGCCAGACCTTTCTCCTTATCCACATCCATACATGTTGTCACGTTGATCTTGGGGCCCATCTGTGGGACGGCCTCGAAGGGGCGGTAGTCGGAGCGGAGCGATGAGAGGCCGATCGCCGCGTCCACGGAGAGGGAGAGCTCGCGGGCTCGGTCGAGGAGGGCAGAGGCGGAGGCGGAGAGGAGGTGAGGGTTGACGCGGGCGGATTTAGTGTTAGTGGGGAATCGGTGGAGGAACTCATCGTCCTCGAAGAGCTGAGCGTTGCTGTCGCGGGAGCGGAGCCAGTGGAAGAGCGCGTCCCGCTGCTTTCGTTACCGCCTCGCGGTCGATGCGAGACGAGCCAACGGGTGCCGCCGCCCCAGCCGCCATTACTCTTCAGAGAGAGAGAGAGAGAGAGAGAGAGAGAGAGAGGAAAGGAGAAGGCCGAGTGCTGAGGGGGAGAGACGAAAGAAGATGGGGGAGCGAAGAGGAGAAGCCGGCGGCGTCCTTAAAACCGTGGAAGTCATCAGGTCGGCTTATCGGATCTTATATTGGATTCGGATCCTTACCGGGCACGAAAGATGCGATGTGTACATTACTTTAATGAATATAAATATTTTCTTAAATAAATAAATATATCATCTTAATCAACAGTCTTAAATTTATTTCTTTATATTTAAGTTTAGAAAACGAGATAATCGATGAATATGATAAAATATATTTGAAAATATTCAAAAAAAATTCACATCAGATCCGTCCATCAGAATCTAATTAAAGGTTTTAAGAGGATCGTATGTATATGTATATGTTTATGAATGCTCTTCACAATCCATTTAAAATTTTATTTAAACATATCAAATATACACAACCAAATACAAATAACTCTGATCACAGGAAGGCAAGCAATCACATCATCCCATAAAAAGGAAGGAAAGGGTTGAGATGCACAGTCTTACCCAAGTCTTGTGTGTGTCAAAAGAAGCCCAGTAGACACAGAATCCATTACCATGGATTCCCATTTGTGTTGTGTGTTCTGTGTTCACAGTACATACATGTGTTCTGTGTTCACAGTACATACATGTGTTCTAGCAATCAGAGCTCTATGCATGGTGCTACAAAAGAGAAGCCAGATCTCTCTCTCTCTCTCTCTCTCTCTCTCTCTCTCTCTCTCTCTCTCTGGTTGTGAACTCTTCATAGAAAGGTGTGATAAGGTGCAATTATATTTGTCTAGAACTTGGAATAAGAATCTTCTTGAGGGTGGCTTTTTTCCTGTCAAAACACTTGATGACCCACCCTATGGATTTTGCTTTCCACTAGTTCATGCATATATTTATAGCTAGTATTGAATTTGATGATTTCATTGCAGTATAGGTTTAAAAATCTTGCATGCTTGAAGGTCAACAGTTTTTTATTTCAAGAATGAGAATTTCTTGTTATCAGACTATTTATTATACACACATGAAGTAGCTACACAAAAAGTAAATTCCTTGTATTCCCAACTCCAGTAAGCTATCACTGTCATTCCCATGCTGGAAATTATCAGCAGCTTCATAAATACACACACACTACAGCAGCTACTTAAAGATGTCTTATCTTGATTCCTGTGAGGGTGTCAACCTTTCAGTGTATTATCAACACACCAATAAACTAAGATTACCAAATCTAAGCTGAAATTATCAACAGTTTCATAATTTTACAGTGGAATCTAAATATTCATCACAGACTCTAAACTTTGCCCTGCCCACTACTAATTGTTGAACAATGCAACCAGGAAAATGATATGAAGCTAAAAGCCAGCCAACATGTACTCCTACAAAACCAGACAAAACTGTACTTTCTCACCCTTGTGTATCATTCAGCCATGGATGCCAAGGACATTCTTTTCACAAAATGATAGCTGAATGGCATCCTCAAAGTAACTAATGACATCATCAAATATTAACAAACAATTATGCACATCCAACCTTCATCATTTCAAGTATTTCATATGCACAAGAGAAGAAAGAAAATTAATAGCAACATCACTATGAAATTACCTGGAACCAATTGCCAGAACAGAGAGGCCACTAATTCTGTGCATAACAGACTGGTATTCTTCCAGATGTAGACTGTGTCCACAAAAACCATTGTCATTTAGAAGATAAAAGCTGGCTACACCACAGTAGAGAATGAGATCAGAAAAGTAATCAAAATTTCCACAGAAAAGAGATACTGGGGAAACATACATTCTCCTTGGCTATTATTTACATTACGTGGGAGACTTTGACTGAGATTGACATTTCAAAAGATGTTGCGACCCTTTGACAACAGCATTTAATAATTACAAGGAAAATTTGCAATTCTAGGGATTTTCTGGCACTGGGAGGATATAATACATTGAAGAAGATGTCTTTCCATTCTTCCAGTTGTATTTGATGCCATTATGAATGCCTAGTGTAAGATTGGCATTCCAGGAAAAAAACCCTTCCCTTAGCAAACTAGAAACCAAACTGATTGCGCAAAAACTCCCAACCCATACTCCATAGATCTATCTCATGATCGAAGGATATCCAACTCAACCAGTTAAACTAAGACTCCTACCCATGAAGTATATCATTGCACAAGGTTTAGTAACTTGTGCAATCACCTATCTTGAATTCCCCTCCTGCCATCAATTGCTCTTCTGAGCTCAACTTCTCAGCAGCAGTTAATAGCAAATCCACTGCACGACTAACCTCATTAAACTGTCTGTCATCATTCTTCCAGTGTTGCAGGGAGATACGCTGCTTGTGTCTCTTCATCCCTTTCCTCTCCCTGGATGCATTGCAAGACTGGCAATACCACTGGCCCTTGGGTATGGAAGTACGTGGTGGTCTCATGCAGTATGTGTGGTATGCCTCATCACAACCATCACATAGGACAATCCTATCATCATCATTATCACAAAAGCAAGCTCTACAAAGGCAAGATGGGCAATACCAACAAGACTTCTTTTGCTGCTGCAGACTAGCTATCTGGCTACTTTTTAGGCATCTTATGTGGTAGAACTTGTAAGGGCAGTGAACATGATCACAAATCAAGAATTTCTTGTCTTCATCCTCGCAAGTCCCACATATCTTGCACAAGAACGACTGAGCAGTTCTTGATAGTTCTGGTGACTCATCAGTCTCCATAAATGAAACTGAACTTTCTGTGAAGTTGGAAGTGCTAACAATCCTGCCGTCACCGTCAATGCAATATTCTTGTATACCAGAAGTTTTAAGCCCATCATACACCAAGTGATTCTTGTGCATAATATCTTTCCTAGTGCAGATCGAAAAGGGTTCAGGTGATTCCTTCTCGTATGCATTACAAACAACACAGTACCAGCTCTGAGTTGGAATTTCTGCAATAGCAGGCTTGATGCATGAGATATGGTACATTGCCTGACATCCACCACAGATGAGGCTACATTCTCCATTTGCTTCCTTGGTGCATTGCCTGCAAGTTGGAACTTTGTATAGAGCAGAAGCCTTAGCTTCATCCAGTTTGGTGTATCGGCCTGATTCACACAACGTAAGTTGCACTGTAGCATTATTGGCTTCCGCGAAACTCTTTCTTTCAGCAACTACTTGACAAGTGTCCTGCAAGATGTAGAGATGTTTCATAAGCAACAATCTGCTCATGCATGCTATCATATCGTAAATGCAAACAGAATCTATACAGGGTGTACTTGTTTCAGGGTTAAATTCACGACCTCTATACTCCAAGTATTAACCAGCCAAAACTTCATAGCAACAAATGTTGCAATTATAGCATGAAAAATCACAAGCTCAGACCTCAACAATGTTAAAAATCTATACCATTGACAGGCTAAGCAGAACATTTCTTTTTAATTTATGAATTCATTAGATAATTATGTCAACCGACCAGTAGTTGTCACCCAGCCAATGCAACAGGTAATATCCAGAGTTCAGAATAGAGAAGAAAAGGGTAACAGTGTTTTACATGCTTCTGACAGGAAACATGTGACATGCTTGAAAGATTACTTGCTAGAAGGACCAATTCTTCACCAAATTTTTGGCATTTGTCCCATACCTGCAAAACATACGAAGTATGTGGTAATTTTCAAGTACACAAACATGAGGTTCTCAGATAAAACTTCAAAGGCAAAAGACATCTAAAAAAAAGTTATCAATCAATATGAGATCAACCATACAGCATATCTCAAAATTGAACAGTTCAAAAAGATTTATGACCAACTGTCAAATTGCTGTCAAACTTAAAGGCACTAAAACATATTTCCTAGCAAAGAAAAACATAGTTATCAAAACCAGATTGGTCCATCCAGTCCAACCAAGGAACTGGGAACCAGACCACATCTGATCTGATCTGATCCCACAAATGGGCCGGCTGTGCATATTGCCCAAGGGAAACAAATTAACCCATCTGGTTATTAGACAAACCAAAAGAACCAGTTACCAGGCAGTCAGTTCTAATTTTTGCCAAAGATTAAAATATGCATATTTTGAATTCGGACAAGTGAATGACAAAAAAAAAACTTTTCATCTTAAGTAGATTTTTTTAAGAAGGGAAGCCTCATGTCTTCATTCAGATATTTAAAATATAATAAAGAAACATTGCCAATATTTCCTCCAATTTCAAACCACTGCCAGCTAGAAGCACTGTCAATGTTTCTATCTATGTCTCCCAAGCTACATCCCTCTCCCTTGAATGGTCCACCTCTGACCAACGTCCACACACTTTACCGTACCACTGCACCTCCTCTCACCTCTTCAGAATCAGTGATGGATACAGTGTCAATCAGGAAACAACAAACCAAGGCATATTTCAGCTTTGATGAGAGGAGTAGGAGAAGAGACTGTAGTACATCGTCAAAGAGAAGGCTTCGGTTCACACAATTGTAAGGCAATGTGTTGGATATCATGGAGAATGGTCTGAAACCCACAAATCTTGTGCTGGTAAAGAGTGTCCAAGTACTTCAATGATGGATGATCATTTAATGCAGCTTCAAGATAATTTGTCATTGGTATCAAACTTGTTGAATGATATATCTTTTGCTTCTTAATGCTTTCATTTGTTACATCTTTGTGATGGATGTTGGAAGCGTACTTGTGTAACAGTTTAAAGAGTTGCTTCTGTGATTTATTTGATAATTTTCTTCTATATGTATATATAACAACTTTTTTTATTTAATAGCTTTAACAGGCTTACAGTCTGACAAGTGACCTGAAGATCAGTCAAGTCACTAGCCCATTCTGTTTTAATATCAACAACCCAGGTAGAATAGCCAAAAAAGGAAAATGAAACATTTTCTGCTACATGAAAGGCAGCTGTTCTCAAGGCACAAAAAGCCAACAAAAAGAACAGAACCCTATTAAGTGGTCGAATCAACTTTTTCATAGTTCTTGATCAAAGGGCCAAAGAAAGCAGGAAAGCATTCTTTATATTGTCTACTCATGTCATACTGCCATCTAGCAACCAAGCAAAAAGAATGAATGGCACAGGAATCATAGTTGGGAGTAGGCCTGTGTTCCTATGAATATAGGTAAGTGGAAGAGCTTCTGAAATGACCTGATAATACAAAATTAAGAGATTGACAATTTTCAGAAAAATAAACTTAAAACAACAATGTTTGCTGAACCTTGTTATTTGCTGTTTTATACATCTTAATTGAAATAAAAATCACATAAGCACAGGCATTAATGGTATAGAAACTAAAACATGTCCAGAATCAGAAAATAACCACTGAAAGCAAAGGAGACAAAAAAAAAACACAACAGAGAAAAATATGACTAAAACACTGACATGCATCAAGACTTATAACACTTCCACAAATCATAAAATAAGTATAAATTCGCTATGAATACAGCATTAGGAAACCAACATCAAGAGACCAAAGAGATGATTGCTGAGAAACACAAAATTAAAATTACCTCTTGAATATCCTGACTAAATAATCCAGGTGATTGCTTATAATCCCCATTTTTCATCTTTGAGTTAATCAGGCTGAAGTCAAAGAACAATTTGACCTTGTTGTCCTGGAAGTTATGGCAGATCAAATCACACAATAAGAAAAACTTTTCTGAACGTAAAATGTCAAGAAAGTGTTCTTGACTATTTAAATTGACAACATTTGTATCAGTTTCACTAAGAGATCCAGTTTTTGATGCACTCTTTTCAGCATTTGCAGCACTATCTGGTGATTGATGACATTTTACTTCACTGTTCCCGACAAACTTATCCTGGTATACATGAAAATTACAGCTCACTATTATTTCAAACTTCACAGCAGAGTGAAGAGACCCATTGAAGATATGTCACTGTAGTACCTTTAGCTGTACTGTGTTCCCCAAGATATCAGTCATCTTGAACTTTTTGGTAAATTCAGGACCATGTGTGAGAGCATCACGGATGCAACATGAAATGCCACCACCTTCACTTATATCAGGAAACTGCAGTATGCTTTCTAGTACATATTTCCAGTGATGTTCCCTTCTAGAGTACCTATCCTCCTCAACAGTTCTGGTACACGAAATTTGGTCATGAAGTTCCTCCATAACCTGCTAAAAATAAAATTATCCCGTAATTGCTTAAGAACGAATATAACAACAGAGTGGCAAAAGACTTTCCTGGACTCAGTACTAAGTGACAGCTGTGACCAGCTGTTTTCCAACTAAGATTGACCGTATACATATGAGCTATTAGATTCCAAATAAGAGGAAGTAATCATGATTTATGGAAATGAAGTAATCATTACTTTCCAAGTTGTTCGTGAAAATGTGGAAAAGAAAACTTGTTTGCAATTTTCCAAAGCCAATTCAAAATAAAAATTAGTTCTCCCATAGAATAGTTTTAGTTTTTCAGTTAGTAAACATGTTTCAGATTTTTTTAATTTTCTTAGAAAATGTTCTGGAAGAATGAAAACTTTTCCAAAAGGAAACATGCTCTGAGTCTCTTATGGAGTGCCTAAACTTGACACTTGAAATCTAGTGTAATAATCCAATATGATGCACCCTACCTCACATCTCTAGCATACTGCATGATGGCATGCATATGCTTACAACACTGTATCAATCAATTGCCGATACCCAATTTATGCCAAATAAAATTATTAATCAGTAACATTATAATAAGTTTGATCAAACAATCAAACACTTATATCTCCATCATGATCATTAACATTAGAACATCACTTATTTTGATAGCCACATGAGTAAAGGAATAGCTGAGAAGAATCACAAAATCAACATATTCACTTTGCTTAACTTGTATATCCAGAATATACCAATGACTAAAGAATGTAAAAGAAGTCCACAGTAGGATATCAAGAAGGGATAGAAATAGGATGCAAAAAATGTCAGAAAGTATTAATCATCATGGACAAGAATAATAGAAAAGATATCATATATAAGAGGGGAAGTGATGCCCTCACTGGCAGAGCAAAAAGTAAGTCTAGGTAAAATTAGTATCTTTCTCAAGAACCTACCTTTTGTCAATAAGTTGTTATGCTTTACAAATAAGACAATGTCATAAATATCATAAACGACTTTTGAATTCATTCAAATAAACCATATTTTGGAACTATCAAGGAAGCACATGACAGAGTTGTCAAGAAAAACAAGAATAATATATATTAGATAGGTAAGCAACAAATTCTCACAAAAATTTAGCAAGCTTGCTTATGATCAAAGACCTGGGAGAAAAAAGAGAATGAACATATGTCTCAACATGTAAACAAAACATGATACCTCAGTCATGCCAGTTAACCCCATAGTTGTGGTTGACTGCTGGTTCATGATCTTCAACATTTCAGAGGCAATATTGGTTTCCCGAGTGTCTTTTCTAAATAACTCGTTGGCACTTCCCACCTGTGCCTTATTGTCACCTTTTATATGATCCTTGTTCAGAAAATCACAATGAGGAGAACGCTTCCGCCTTCTTCCTTTGATACCACATGCAACAAACCTCCTCTTTCTGTGTTTTTGCTTCTCTATGAGATGATTCATGATCTCTTTTGCAATTTCGTCTGGGACATTTGGGCACTTTCTAACATCACAAACACCAGCAAGATGTTTCTTAAGCCTAGACACCCCACCTCCATATCTAACTAAACCACACCAATTGCACATCCACTGAAACCTATTTCCATCGACTATCTTTCCGTGATCCCACCCAATATCCTTGGTTTTCTCCTTACGTGAAGGCATGCCCACCTGCAAATACATCCCGTGACGACCAATGCATAAGGTAAGACACTCAACAGGAAACACGAGCTAAATGCTGATACAGTTCTTATGATGTCAAATTACTACATGGAAATGATTAAACAACATGCTCTAAGATTAACATAACACTAAAATATCTTAAGGACATGTAAAGGTGGAAAATAGTTTCTTTACATCCATAACAACAGCAATTCTCTTGGTATTTCCAAAATTAAAGAAAATCAATAAGCACTTCCCCAGCATTATAAATTAAGAGGAGCTCACAATAATTTAATTATTAGAACCAAGGTTTGCCTTACCGAGCGGTAAGGCCCTATACCGGGCGTACATACCGGTCCGCCAACTAACCAGTACACGGACAACCCGCTACCAGGCGGTACCATCGAAATCGACCATCGACAGTCGATTTTGGCCGTCGGCAGTCAATTTCCGCCAGAATTTGTTATAAGAACAACACAAACTTTTGGAACCGAATCCATTTACTAAAGATTGAGGGTCTAAAATCTCATCCAACAAGTTTTTACACCTAAAATATAGATCCAGTATCAAAGGCTAAGAAGTTTGAAATCTCATTCAATAAAATCTTACAACTAGAATATTAATTTGGTGATGGTATACGAGGCTCATTTACAAAAAGTTAAGAGTTTAGGATGTTAGTGTACCAAATCCACTTAACTGACATTTAGGATTCAAAATCTTACCGGACAAATGTATACACTTAAAACATTAATCTGATGATGACATATGAAATCCACTTACCAAGGATTGAGAGATGCAAACGTCATCCAACATATATTGATTTGTTTTGGTAGGAGAGTATCAAATCTATTTACCAAGGGTTGAGGATTTGAAACCTCATCCAACAAATCTGTCACATCCTGAGCCCTTTTTTCTTTCATAGGCATGTGCACGGAATGTGACATACTTCCACAAAATCATAACTCATAGCACATTTAGTAATAACTTTTAACCAAAACAAATTTCAAATGCTCATACATATCCATGTCTTACAAAAAAAAAAAAAGAAGTAGATCAAGTCCTAATGGCTAAACTCAAAATGTATAAAGCTTATGTGCTTCAATGCAGCACTACCTAAACAATAGGTAAGGTTCCTTCCTACTCCAGTGTTCGTAACAGGATCAAGTAACTGCTCTGAAAAACATAAACAACAGCAAAAGTTGAGCAGGAACCTCATATATGTCCTCGCAAAACATATAGGAAACCAGCATAGCAGATGCAGAATAAAAAAAATCAGAGTAAATCACAAACAATACGGTCGTGATTCTCAAAAACTAGTTTTGGTAGCACAAACTAGAATAAGGATCAATCTCAAGTCAGATGGCATAGGTAGAACACCCAATAGGCATGCTTCCAACAACATATGAAGATGCTTAATCTCTCGGGATGGATTCTCTCCCAACAGTAGATAAAGTGAATCTATCTCAGACTTCCAACAGCAGATGGAGTGATGTCCCTCACCTGTCAAAATGAGGATATGCTCCTCCCAACAGCAAATGGAGGAATGTCTAGCTGTCACGTCTAATAGTCCACTAATCCCCAAAGGGAATTACACTCCAGTATAATGGCTCTGCTGTAATTGACAACGATCATACAGGTCCTTTTATCATATCAGTTGCATATCTCATGCTAATTTTAAGACTGGTGCTACCACATACAGCCATCCATCCAGAAATCATCAAATAACATCAATATCATGAATCATATCCTAATTAACCCTCAATTGACCTGAACCCTAATTGAATCAATCCAATCGACTCGAATCGAACACAATTCGACCAGAACCTTCCTGAACCAACTCATAATCCTCATAAGAGTAGTTTGAAATCACGAAATCACCCTAAACCAGTCAAACTTAAACTTGGTTAGGTCCGATTTAGGTCAAACAAGCTTGAACCGATCTAAATCGGTTCAAAATCACCTTGAACCGATTAGAACGACCAAACCAGTTCAGTTCAAGTTCAATTAGGGGTCAATTTGGCTCAAACTCACAAAAACAAACCGACACAAGGCTACTAGACCAACCCAAGCCTGAATCCAACCCAATAAAGGGCTGAAATCAAGTCGGGCCAAGTCAGTATAGTGTTGGGCCGAATCCTAGACCAGCCCACAATGCACTCACGTGCTAGGCACGTGCATCAAAAAGGGGGCAAAAGGGGGCACAGGCTAGGCTGCAGAGTTAAGCCGCACCTGGGCTACAGCCAGTGCCGCGCCTAGGCTACAAGCTGGGTCATGCCTCCACTACAACCAGCGGACGCATAACACAGGGCCACAAACAACTGGCTGCACTAGCTCATCACTTGGCTGAGCTGAGCCTGCCAAGCCACCAACATGGTCTAGTCAACCTGCTAGACCCGAGTCAAACCCACATCTAGGCTCAAAGTCACGTCGGACCAAGCCACAGGTTGAGTTGGGCTTGCACCTGGGTTTAGCCCGACCATTGGGTCTGACTCAGATCCAATCGTCGAAGCTTATTCACCGGGTCGCCCTCGTTTCTTCTCCCCGCGATCGCCGAAGCTTATTCTTCACACGAAGCCTCGACAAGGCTTCTTCTCCCTGCGGGCCACGGATCAGGATCATCGAGGGAGAGCACGTTGGATCTCCAGGTTCTTCCTTTTCTTCTCCTTCTTCTTCCTTCTCCCTCGGTTGATACCACTCGACAGCGGTCGACAACGGTCGAAATCAATCGTTGCTAATCGATTTCGAGCAATAACGGGATGGAAACAGCCCCAATCGGTGGGACTGCTTGGTAATGGGCGATCCACATACCGATCTACTAGCAAACCAGTACGTACCGCCCGATACGAGCAGTACCCATCGGTATTGCAGATCTTGCAACCTACATAATTAACAGTAGATCAGATCGATAGTATAATCATCAGTATAATCCAATTTTTAATCTATAATTTGGGTTTGAATAATTTCTAATGTTAAATTTCACGTTTTGTATTCTAAAAATTTGCCACAATTGATAGAAAATTCTACAAAATTATCATTGATCTCAAAAACTTTTCTATCATTAATACTAAAATAAAAATCATAATTTTATTAAATTAGGAGAGTCGGAGCACTTACCTCTCCGACGACGTCTCACTCCTCTTTGTTGGGACTAGAGCCTCTCACTGTTGTGGAGAACAGAGAGAGCGCAACCTATCCCTGTATAGGACAGGAGAGAGTTTGAGTAAGTTAGTATTTTAATAATATTTTCGAAATTAATATTAAACTAATCTCATTTTATCTAAATCTTAACTTAAATGTATTTTATTCGATTTGAAACATTTCTCATCATCAACTCAAGATAAAATATGATGAAATATTCCTAAAATCCTAATATTTTCAGAATTATTCCGAATTTTAAAATTTTAGGGGATAACATATATATATATATATTTATATATATATATATATGAATGTATGTATGTATGTATATATATGTGTGTATATATATATATAAGCCTAGGACTAATCAAAGAAATATATATATATGAGTCATTGGTCACTAGCCCAATCTTCAATTTTGTAGCATTTTATCAAATAAATATTTATTAATATACTTAGAGAACTTGAAGGAAGGTAGAAATCATATAACATTAATTTTTAACTCTTTAAATCTACTTAAGTTTTGTATTGAATTGGAAACAACAAATTAAATCTAAGCATCCACCTAGATGGGCACTATATATTAGGTTACGTATATCAACTGAAAAAGAAAAAATCAATTGAAGTGATAGAAAACTTAAGCAAGGTTTTAACTCTTGATCCTGTGTCAGTGATCTATCAAACTGGTACAGCACCAAGTGCAGGCCGTATATTGACCCGCACTGTCTGATATCAGCTGAAAGAAAATTGAAAATTTAAATACTGACAGGTATCAAACCGTCTGGTCTGACACCAATCCTTGCTTGAACCGGTAAATATTGACTGGTATGGTATGCACCGGCTAGTACTCATAACTATGTAGTCATGCAAGATACATTATATTGTATTTTATAATATAATCATGTACCAGAGCACCAGATGGTCTGATAAGACTGCTTGCTCGAACCAGTATTTATAAGTCACATCAAAAACCATCTGATATATTGTATTATATTTTAAGATACATTTGTAACCATGTGTTTAAAAATTGTAATTACATTGCAGTGAGCAGTCGGACAAGAACAGTCACATCAATATTCCAAATCATGAGGAGTCCTTAAGTCATTAAAAATCAAATTAGGCAGGTTACAAGTCCTTTGCTAATATTTCAATGGGATTGTGAATTTTAAACAGGAGTCCCAATCCCTAACTTCTACTATTTTACAAGACTAAATTAGGATGATTAGTGCATTGAAAAGGTTTGCAAATAAACAAGCTATCAGCTGAAAAGAGAGAGACTGTACAATGGATTACGGTCAATGGAAGTTGTTTCCACTTAGTTTCCACTTAGCAGCTAGTATTCACCTTAAGTTTATTTATTTTCTCTTAATTCCACTTTATTACCTATTTTCTTTATTGTCATCACTAGAATATTGGTTCCTCTCATTTGGTGATTAAAGACTGCAGAAACAGTCCAGATTGAAATTCTGTTTACTTGAAATTGTAGATATGTGATTATAAACTTGATCCTCAGTATTGTTAGTTTCTCAGCAAGTAGCCCCTAGAACATTAAATTTGAAGCATATGATTGAATTAAATTTCCACACACACATATGATTTTTGCTAAATTCATTTGTTCCACAAGTTTGCTTATTTAAAGTAAAAATTTAGTGAGTGATGGAATTATGATGAAATTTATAACAAAGAGGAAAAAAGTTATAGAAAAATGGCAATTCATAGTAGGTGATAATTAATTGAAGTTGTTTCTCTTTAGCATCAAGCTTACAGTTGTCTCCATACCCTTTTCTCTAGTTCCCATTATCTCTATTAGTTCCATTAAATAACGATCATAGTGTTCATGCTATTACAGCTCAACAGCAATAATACACGAATATGATCCAGGTCCGAATAACATTCATATCGTTGTTTTCTTGAATACTATGTCTTTGACATATGCCAACATAAGCATTGATCTTTCAGTACGAAATGTGCAAGACAGAACAAGCATTGATCACCTGAATCACATCCGGACTCGAACTGGCACACTTCCGCTTGTCGCAAGTCATTGGACCCCCGGGTGATGATTCTTCCATCTTCAGAGACCCATTTCTTCTCCGATCCGCGACCGCCATATGAAACCCCTAATCTGTGCCCTCCGTCGCCTGATAGGCTTCGACGAGACACAAAACACCCACAACTACCAAAAGAACGACCAAAAGAGACAGAGGAAAGTTGTGGGAAATCAATGGAGGGGGCAAACAATTGATGAGAGAGAAGAAAGATGGGATCTTGCGAGGCAAAACGATAAACCCTAGTGGTTTCGTGTACAAGGTGAAGGGAATCGATCGATCGATCGACAACTGTTTGGAGGAGCGAAGCGAAGCAAAGCTTAATACGGTCTATTATAATAACTATTTCTTTTTAGTATGCAATTCCAATATTATAATTTTCAATAAAAATACGTAGCATTTTTTTGCTAAAAAAATATTTGTAAAATCCTTAAATCTGAAAATGGATTGGATATGAAAAAAAAAAGCTAAAAAATTATTTTCATTCTCAAGTAAATAAATACCAGAAGATCTAATGACTTGCCTTTGGTGGGTTGATCATAACTTACATGATTAAGTTGATGAGGGTGATGTCCATATCCTTCATGTTTATAAATCAGTGCAAGTTTAATCAATAAATTTTTTTGTTTGATATTGTAATCCTAACTTGACAAACCAAAAATCACTATATCCAAAAATAAGATTCATGGGGCTTCATAAACCAACTTATATCTCTTTCCATTTTTTATGTTGGATGATTTAGGATGTCACATTATCTTCATCAAAAGCAATGTCAATTTGCAATTCTTTTAGGAGGTCAATTTCATGGGAAAAAAGGACTTGTTTTGACAAGTAGTAGAACCAATTAGCATTGGAGGAAAAGATTTAATAATTATAACATAATAAACATATTGTGTATAGTGAAACAAAAACAAAATTACTTTATCCCACAGAATTCAAGTAATACAAATCATCCTCCAATATACTACCCCTTTCACATAAATAGTGTAGCAACCATGACATGGGTCATTGCAAATAGCAAGCCACAGCTCCACTACTATGATGAGCTTGCTCAAGTGTAATCTTTCAAACTCTCTTTGTCAAATGTGAGGATTTAACTGTATTTATGTACATATATGAGTATCACATATATGTAAAATGAAATCAAACTTTGAGTTAGGTGGATGTGTTTTCATTAATCCCCTGAGAATTCACTAGATTTGGTCACATATTTTGCAGAGCAACTAAGTTGAGGAGGATAAATTGTAATAGCCTGTGCCCCACATGTAGATAATATATTACCTCTATAGTTCAATTGTCTCATGTCCACATCACAACAGAGCAATCTTATCAACATACATACTAAAATAGATTAATTCAAGAGGTTTTTTTTTTTGTTCTTATTCTTCATGTAAACATTGAGGAAGATGGAATGAAGAACATTAAGTATTTCTTGACGTCAAAGCCATGAATCCTGTTCTTATGTTCTTCAACCTTAAGCTGCTTGTTCAATGTCCATGGTGAAAGACCAAAGTAACAGCAAAAGCACTGCAGCCACTAATTTGACATCCTTCATCAAGCATCCAAGTCTCCTAAATATCAGAGAGAAAGAGAGAGAGAAAGAGAGCTCTGACTTCCACCAGTATCCATCTCCATTAACCCTACTACTGAAATTAAATTTTATGTGGACTTTTTCCATTCACAGTTAACAAGGGCATCAAGGATGTAAATATAACAAGCTGATAAGGAAAAGCCAAAGTTTTGGTTCATACACTATTGGCAGCCGCAATAACTAGTTTCTTTCATGAGAGAGAGAGAGAGAGAGAGAGAGAGAGAGAGAGAGAGAGAGAGAGAGAATCCCTGTTTCAAGTAAACGTACGAGTTGAATGAAAGAAGAGTGACAAATATGTGCATTATGTTTTATGTGATACATATACATGAAGTGCATCAGATTTCCACTTGATGATGGAAACTCTATGGTCTCTCTGTGTGTGGGAATTTAATATATTTGAGAATATTTTTATTAATATTACTAAACTTTTAATAATATACATGAAGTCTTATAATAATTTTGAAATATATTAATATAAATAAATTTATTAAAATATCTTAGATTGATTGGTATATTGATCTTTGGATTACAGAGTTTCCTTTTGAAATCTTTTCATTTATCTTTGATGAGTGAAGAAAAATTTTATTTTTTATTCTATAATCAAGGACTATAACCTTTTTTATATTCATAAGTCATAATAATAAGTTATTTCTCATGATGTTTTATATTCCTAACTTGTCATGTCATCAATTTAGAAATATCACATAATTAATTTTCATGATAAATGTGTCACTTAGCTAAATAATTTTATTTTAATTAGATCACTTTAATTTTGGATAACCAAATATGACACACTTTTAATTATATTATAAGGGTGTGACCCTTAAAATTCTAACAATCTCACTGAGTCATATATGTATTCTGACAAATATGTTATACTTTAGGAGCTCAAAACTATTATCATCATTAAACAAAATATACAATACAATCTCATCTATTGGCCATATTGGCATAGGACCAAAGCAGTTTTCGCTATATCAATCATGACTAAACCCATAAATGATCACTAATATTAATATAATGAAATAATATAGATCTTGTAAAATTACATGAATGTGATCTATATATGTCAATTTTCAATTGATCCAACTTTTTATTTGTGAGATCATTAATAGTCATAACATACAAACTATAATAAACTATAGCTTTATTTCTCATCAGAAAATATCTATATACAAATATAAAATATAACATTGAACATATAATAAACATACGACAAACTCTGACTAAACTGAAGTTACTGAGAGTTTTTACCACGACAGTTAGATTTAATGCTTTTTACCCTTTTATTGAGTTGGTTTTAAACTTCAGCCTTAAATTATTTGAACACATCCAAAGATTTGGACTTTTCACGTACTAGATACAAGTATCCATATTTAGAGTAATCGTCCATAAATGATATAAAATATTATTGACTATTCCATGAAAGTATAGGAAATAACCCATAAATATCAGTATGTATCAATCCTAAGACATCTATAGCTCTATATGTACATGATCTCTTATGTTTTGTTTGTTTACTTTTAATGCATTCAACACAAACATCTAAACTTGATAAGTCAATGAGATCAGGAATCCCTTCTAACATAAGTTTTTTAACTTTATTTTTAGATATGTGTCCCAAATGTTTGTGTTATAATACGCCTAAATTTTTAATTTTACGTTTAGTACCTTATAATTCTATATTCAGGGATTCATGATAGGATGCTATAATATCAAGCAATTATAGATTGTCATAAGCCATAAGTGAACTAGCTCTAATCACATTTGAATATAAAGACAAAGTAAAATGATTATTTCTAAATGAATAAAAATAGCTAGATTTATCCGAATAAGAAACATAAATTAAATTTCATCTAAATGACGGTAACAAAGATGTCTTTCAAATCCAAATAGTATCTAGTACACATTAACAATCTAAATATGTCTATAGCTTCCACATCTATCGATTTTTCATCCTCCACATAAATGCATCTCTTAACATCATTGGGCCTTAGATAGTTCAGGTAATCCTGCTTTGAAATATTGATATTAGTAGTTGGACTAGAGTCTAACCACCAAGTGTTTCTAAGTATTGAAGTTAAATTTACGTTAGAATAAACCAAAGTAAAGAATGTACCTTTTATAGAATAAACAAATATTAGCCTTATTTTATTTTATTTGTATTGGACTCTTATTAGTCTCATTCTGTTCATATTTATATTTTCTTTTCTTACCCATGTCCCTAGAAGTGTTGGCCAAGTTAGCACTTTTAGTCTTTTATTGCTTAAACCTTTTCTCTTCTTACACACAACACGAAATGAGCTCATTAAGAGACTACTTATCATTTTGGTAATTATAATTTACTTTAAATTGACTGAATTATGCTGGAAGATATATCAAAACCAAATGGACAAGTCCTCATAAGTTAAGCTTTAATATTTTAAGCTTTGAAGCAAGATTTGACATGTCCATGATATAGTCCTTTATATTTCCTTTGTCGATATACCTCATGAAAATCAAGTTCTGAAGCAGAATGTTTGTTTCTGCCTTATCATTTTTAAAAAAATATTTTTATATTTTGGCAAGAAAATCTTTAGCCTTGGTAATTTCTTTGGATATTTCATCCTTAAAGGTCTCTGGAATTTCACACTTAATGATAATAAGACTCATGCGATTAGACTTGTCTCAGTTGTTATATAGTCTCCTTTCATTAGGAGTACTAGATTCCATAAGAGAAGCGTGTTTGTCTTCCCTTAGTGTAAGATCTAGATTCATACAACCCAAAATGATCATAATATCTTCCTTCCTATTTAGAACCAATACTGAATTGAGGTTAGCGGATATTGTACTAAGAGAACCTAAATAAGAGGATAATAGACAATCACAAATTATGCTCATATTTATAATACTATATACTTAAAGAAAATTTAAATAATGATATAACTAATCTCAAGTTACCAAGTGCAACATTATATTTGGACTTCAATATTAATTGCTAGTGGTTTTCTTATTATAATAATCAAACACTAACAATAAGATATGTCCAATAATAGACCCATCTTTGGATTGATTTATCATTCATAAACAAAATTTTATAATTGTCACACGTTTACCATTATAGGTGTGTATAAAATTTTGTCGGGTATTAACCTTCCTTTGGGTAGGGTAATTACTGCATGGATGTAAATACATACTATATTTAATATTTTCATAAGAAATATGAGGTCACTTTGATAACTTCATGACTCAATCTAATATTAAACAACTATATAATCACTAATTGAATTTGAACCATATTAGTCAAATTGGCTTGATCTTAATTTGTTGATTCAAACATTTAACTCATGTAAATTATTTAATTTATGTTAATAAATAATTTTACAGAACCAATATCATGTTTAAGCCAATTAGAGAAAATCTAGAAACACTACATCAAATAGTTGTGTCGCATATAAATCATTTTTAATAAAAATATTGGAGAATGTGTTGCAACTAAGAGTTATATAAATTGTTCATAAAAATATTATCTTCTCCGATGATGATAGAATCAAATCATGCAAAAATACTATCAAAATATTATTAGAATACATGAAACACATGCTTTGATTTCATTAATTATTATAGGATGGCTTTTGATACCATTGTTGAAAATTTAACATAACGAATATGGATCATACGTACCTTATAGATCAAAAACCTTTTAAGAATATTTTCATCAGCATTATTAAATTCTCAATAATATACATAATATCTAATAATAATTATTAAATAAATTAACATAAGGATATACATGATGAATATTGGCCTTCAAATTGTAAAGTTTTCTTTCAGAATCATTTGATTTCTATTTGAGGTGTGAAAAGAAACTTTATTCCTTATTCTACAAATGGAGATCATAACTTTTTTTTTATATTTATAAATCATAACCGTTAGTTATGACTGATGATGTTTCATAGTATTAATTTGTCACGTCATCAAATTAAAAATATAATTAATGATATTTATACAATTAATGTTTATAATAAATATGCTCTTTAGTCAAATAATTTTATCTTAATTAAATTATTTTAATTTTAATTAATCAAATAATAATATATATTTAATTTAATTATATATATATAAGTGATCCTTCTAAATTAGAAGGTGCGACCCCTAAAATTCTTACACTGACGTTACTGTTATCATATGTCTTTTCGTGAATGATCATTAATATGATATTTCAGTTTGAGTCCTTACTGCTTTCACTGTGTCACTCACCCCCATGGAAACTTCCTTCTGAGTTAATGCTCTCCAGTTTGTACGGGTGACAATGGTGGAAGACAGAGTGGCGTTCATTATTGAATGATCGAAGCGTCAACCACAGTTGACCACTTCCTCCGACCACAGTTCAACCCATGGACCATTGATTTCACTGTGCTCACTCTTTTCCTCTATATATATCCCTATCTCCTTCCTCCCTCTGGCAGCAACAGCAGTTTTGAGCTTGCATATTCTCTCTACGCCGACTGCAGTCTTCCTATGGAGGTGTCCTTGGAACTAGGATCTCCAGGTGCTTCCAAATGCTTCGACGATGATGGCCGCGTCAAGAGAACCGGTTAGGAGAAGAACAATTCCTCTTGGATTAGATTCTTTGACGACCCTAATTCCACTTCCGCTGTGCTCCAAATCCTCTGTTTCTCTAATTGTTTGTCGGTTCGGATTCTGCAGGGACACTGTGGACGGCGAGCGCGCACATCATAACAGCGGTGATCGGCTCCGGCGTGCTATCGTTGGCCTGGGCAATAGGCCAACTCGGGTGGGTCGCCGGCCCCGTCGCCATGCTTCTGTTCTCCTTCGTCACGTACTACACATCTGCCCTCCTCGCCGACTGCTACCGGTCTGGTGATCCCAACACCGGCAAGCGCAACTACACCTACATGGATGCCGTCCGAGCTAATCTCGGTATGTCCCGCCACTTCATCGAGCAAAACATCGAGCTTTGCACCAAAATCTTCACCTGCTAACTTGCGACTCTCGTGTTCTTGATTCTGACAAACAGATGGGTTCAAGGTCAAGCTCTGTGGCTGTCTCCAGTACCTCAACATCGTCGGCGTCGCCATCGGATACACCATCGCTGCCTCCATTAGCATGGTGTAAGTAGAACCTGCTGTTGTTCTATCTTGCTATGTGGCGTTGAGAGAAGGAGTGTTGATGTTGGCTTGGTGTGGAAACAGGGCAATCGAAAGGTCCAACTGCTTCCACAAGAACGGAGATGACAGTCCCTGCCGGGTGAACAGCAACCCTTACATGATCATGTTCGGAGTGGCCGAGATCATCTTCTCCCAGATCCCCGACTTCGACCAGATATGGTGGCTCTCCATCGTCGCCGCTGTCATGTCCTTCACCTACTCTTCCATCGGCCTTTCTCTCGGCATCGTCCAAGTGATCAGTAAGCAGTTTCTTGGGCGGACCTTCTTGATGGATCCACCAACTCAATTCGACTCCATGGCTTATTCTTCTCTTCTTATCAGAGAACGGTGGTTTCAAAGGCAGTCTCACTGGAATCAGCATTGGCACCGTCAGCGAGATGGACAAGATCTGGCGCAGCCTACAAGCCTTCGGCGATATCGCATTCGCCTACTCCTACTCCATCATTCTGATCGAGATTCAGGTACTTCGTTCGTAGCCCATGCCTTCACGAAGTTGTCAGAGTACGGTGACTGACACAGTGCATGCGTCTTCAGGATACAATAAGAGCGCCGCCACCGTCGGAGGCGAAGGTGATGAAGAGGGCCACCCTCATCAGCGTGGCGGTGACGACAATCTTCTACATGCTGTGCGGATGCATGGGCTACGCCGCGTTCGGCGACATGGCCCCGGGCAATCTCCTCACCGGCTTCGGCTTCTACAACCCCTACTGGCTCCTCGACATCGCCAACGTCGCCATCGTCGTCCACCTCATCGGCGCCTACCAGGTCTACTGCCAGCCGCTCTTCGCCTTCGTCGAGAAATGGGCTCTGGAGACGTGGCCCGGGTCGCAGTTCATCGGCAAGGAGATCCAGGTCCCGCTGTCGGCGCGGCGGTCGTACAAGCTCAACCTCTTCAGGCTAATATGGCGCACGACGTTCGTGGTGGTGTCCACCGTCGTGTCGATGCTCCTTCCCTTCTTCAACGACGTGGTGGGCTTGCTCGGGGCCATCGGGTTCTGGCCGCTGACGGTGTACTTCCCGGTGGAGATGTACATCGTGCAGAAGAAGGTGGCGAGGTGGAGTACGAGGTGGGTGTGCCTGCAGCTGTTGAGCTTGGCTTGCCTAGCCATCACGATAGCCTCGGCGGTCGGCTCTGTCGCGGGGGTGGTGAGTGACCTCAAGTTCTACCGGCCCTTCAAGGCGAGCTAGGAAGACAAAGCTCACAGATCGGATGTAGCTGATAGGTGTTTATTCCCTGTATTCGTTTGTGATCCTCCCAAGGGAAGTAATAGCTCAATTACTCGATAGAAGAAACCAAAAACAAGCTCTGTGGCTGTACTCCATCTTGAATCCTCTACTGTGTCAACAGAACTCAATCAATCTTGTTTCATCTATTACTTAGGTTTGCAGTTCTTTAACATAATACATATCCAGGCCATGTGTTTTTTCTACTTTTTTAAAGATTATTTATTCAAATTTGGTCTATGTTAAGCATTAAAATGTGTCCATTTATTGACCTATGGACAACCCACTTTTAATACCCCTTTTTATGTCCAAGCCATGTGTTATAAAATATCTCTGACCCATCTTACTTTGATCCTTTAGATGAAATTAAATGATAAATACATAAATAAATTTAAGATATCAAAAATAATTATGAATGCTAGATAAAATGATAAATGTTTTGGATCAATTAGAGCTTGATACACAAAAATCAATCAGATTAATCTCTTATATTAGCATAAATTAGAGGGGAACAGTACTCTTCAAAATAATAACTTTTAAAAAAATACTCTAAATGCTAAATCATCCTATACAAAGAAGCCTCTCATTCAAGATTATTATTATTATTATTTTTATTTTTAAACTCCCATAAAAGACTTTGATTTGAACTACTTAGTGGAAATTTTGTCAGACCACCCAAGAGAATTAATTGTCTTGAAGAAACATTCATCTTGAAGATTTGATTTTAAATATGATTATGACGATCGATTCAAATCCATGATGTGGATCAATGACTAAGATCAACAATAACGATAGATCTCTAAGTATGATTTGGGACATAAAATTTTATTTTGAACTTTTACATAAAATATTTGAACAAGTGATCAAACTAAATGTACTATTGAAAGAGGCTTATCTCAATAAAATCATCCTAAAAAAGAACATCCAATCTTTTCAAAGATCTAATTCTCAAGATGTGACAACCTTATGAAGTGAAGATAAACAACTCAATTATATGATATGAATCAAAGATCAATTTTGATACTAACATTAGAGATTCTCAAAGATTAATATGAAGATGAATTTGGACAGTGACACTAGAGATTCTCATGCGATAAAGTAAATAAATAGAGGTAGGACTTTATAGCACATTGTTGTCTCATCACGCAATAGGGAATGCATATTGATATCAATCACTTTTTAATTCACTATGTCGTTAGACTTCGGTAACACACTAAAAGTTCTTTATCATTTACATGCCGATCAAAATAAGATAAAGATAGAAAAGAGTCATTATAATCATCTTGCCGGAAGTCGAGGATCCTATGGACAATCCGACATCCACCAACCTTAACCCCATTCATCTCTCTCTTCTTTTTCTTTGTCTCGTGGCTCCATAGGTGAATCAAAGGACAAGGGACTTAAATGATGACCCATGGTAAATGAGTAAACAAACTTAAAGATGGTAAAGAGACTTAAATGATGACCTCAGAATGCTCCTGAAATGTGTGCCCTGAATGCTAAAGTTGATGGAAAGAATTAATGTGCGTTATCAAAGGGAGAGGATTTCATAGAATAATGATGTCACGCCACCCAATGATAGCGTCTTTTAATGTCAGCCAATCCAACTTTTGACTCCATCCGCAGAGCTACTGTCAAACTCATGCTTTATCTCCCACGAATCATTTTTTTTCTGCCAACCAAATCATCCTTTTCCTGAGATGAACAGCTGCTTTTAGTTGCTTGCTGCCCAAACTAAAAATGTGGACAAATCAAAAAAGCAAGAAAGGCTTCAGCTTTTGGTCTTCTTCCTCAACAAGTGGGAGGAGATGTTCAAGGTGGCAGATTCAGATTCTCCACTTCACTCTACTCCACACAAGTTGCTATCAGAATCCTCCAATGAATCCCCTCCGACCCACACTTTTTTACTTTCAACATTACGAGTCGGCCGCCGCCGGTGGCCACTGAGCCAACGTTTCCTTCTTCTGGGATGCTTCGCTGTAACGTCGGAAGACGAGTCAAGAAGAGTCGGTAAAGAAGCAACATGAGGGGTGGCCACAAGCTCACTCATGCAGCCGGGAGGAATAAGAATCGCCCAAGTCAAAAGCCTGACAATAATTTACATAAGAACATGTCGGTATCATTCATGTCTAATGAGAAGAAGGCGGGCACTGTTGCAGATGGAACAGCTTTGTCAGACACTGCTTGAATCATGTTACGTACATGTTTGCTCACTGTGTTGTTTTGCCTAGGTTTACTCTTCCAGTATACATGTTATTTTTTTATGGGGGGTTTTGCTCGTTCTGTGCTGCTGCTGTATGCCGAGGCAAAGATCTCTGCGTAGCTCTCCCATATCTGAGAGGGCGTGGCTGCGCATCTCGAGCCACGTTACCTTTCCGAAGCCATCTAAACTTTTCGAGTCATACCAATCATTCGAGATAACAGGAGACAACGTTGACATCTTGAGTTGTACTAATCGTCGAGATTCCGAGAGACGATGTCGATATCTCGACCCATACCAGTCCCCCGGGATCAAGGAAGACGACACTGACATCTCGAAAACCATACCGATCACTAGAAATGACGAGATACGGTGCCGCGCTAGCAATAACTTTCAATACGATGCCGAGCGAAATGCCTCACGCCTCACGAAACATATGACCGAGCCAATCGATGAAACAACCATCATTAAAAGACCATATACGACTTACCCTCAACCACATATATAAAAATAGATCAATGGCCAGCCTCAAGGGTCAGACTCTAGTCACTCAAAACCCCCTTATTCACTCTACTCACTAACTTAGTTATCGGAGAGGTCACGTCGAGTACACCACCCTCGACTTAGGCCTTTATATAGATTCAAGATGAAGAAACGGGAAAAGCTCATCATGAGATGGCCGACCCGATTAGGTGTCAACCACTCAATAATCCACGTGGACAACTTTGCACACTTAGGTCGAACAGAGTCGTATTGACACTTCGGCTACGACGTAAGGTTATTATGTTTTCCCTTAAATTTTTATGTAGCATATATCAACCTTTATCCAATAAACTCAAAGTAACGATTATTAACCATAGTCATCATTAAGTTAAGAAAATATCTATTTTTTATGTATGAGCTAGATATCAGAGTTTAGGTCTCTGAAAAGATACGAAAGTTTTATAACCACTTCTGGGATTAGTATTTAATCCATCTTATTTTATCGAACGTGTTTGGCTAGTCTAACTAATAAAGACGTAAGATTTGAAAATAAAACTATCTTCACTACTTATTTTTTTTGTAAAATAAAATAATAGTAATACAATAACAGACAAAATACAATATTTATTTATTTTACATTCTTAAATACTCTTTATCATTTTCTTTAATAAATGCTATTCATCACTTTCATTCATTATTTTTTTTGTTTTCTAGATTTAAATTTAGAAATAAATTGCTATTTTAAGAGATACGTTTGTTACTGCTGTCTGTTGAAAATAAAAAGAATTAATGAAAATGTCCAATTAATTCATTGATTATTTATACATAATGAAAAGAAGGATTTTTCTCAACTAACATACGAGATTTCCTCATTCAGTTTAGGAAATTATATCTAAATCCTAACTAAATCCGATCTTATATAATACCCCCACAAGATCGAGCTCCTGTAAGGATGCCGATCTATTCGATCTTGAATCGATGTTAATGAAGCTGAAGGAAGGAAGCTGCTGTGTTGTCAATCGACGGTTGAGGCTTCGAAGAAGGAGTCGATCGACAGCTGTGGCTTCGCAGAAGAGGAGTCGACGAGCGGTGGCCCTTAGAGTGGGACGACAAGGGTTGTAGCAAAAGACGGCGACGCGGCTGCATGACAACAGCCAGCGGTAGAGGGCATGGCTAAAAGTGACTGCGGCAGCAGGTAGCAACAGCTCCTTGCTGAGCGACGTAGGAGATGGACTATGGTGGCGGGTGGAACAGGAGGCGGTGGCGCTGCGTCACCGATCTCTACTCGTGAAGAGGAAACGAGGGCGTCACAACAAGGTTGATCGGTAGTAGCAGCAGCAAGGTCGTGGCGAGCGAGGGTTGGCAAACCGCCAAAGAGGAGAAGAGGAAGATGGTGGCCGACGGATCTAAAGGATAGTGAGAGAAGCGCTGCAGTCGTAGATTTGCTGTCGTTTAACAACGAAAAAGAACTTGTTATGCCCTCTCTATAGAGCATCGAGAGATAATGGGCGGTGACCCTTACAGTGCTCTCGAGAGAGAAAAGAGCAGAGGCTTGAGGGAGGCGCCAAGCGGATGTAGAAGCTGTCATTTGCTGTAGATGGGGTAGGGAAGGTGTCGTTGCTCGTTGGAGCTGATGCGATAGTGGTGGTGCACGAGGAAGACGATCTCATGCATAATGACGCCTCAGTAGAGGAATGAGAAAGCCGACGAAAAAGAATAGCCGTCACGGACAAACAGTCATAGAAGCTGTCATTTGACAGCGGATAAAGAAAGGAACCCGACGAACCAGAAGCCGCGAAGAGTGGCTTTGATGTCAGCGAGAGGCAAGAAGAGATAGAAACTGTCGTTAGACAATGAATACAAAGAAAGATAATCTTTCTTATAGAGAGAGGGGCTCTGATACCATGTTGAAAATAAAAAGAAGTAATGAAAATACTCAACTAACATACGAGATTTCCTTATTCAGTTTGGGAAATTATATCTAAATCCTAACTAAATCCTATCTTCTATGACTGTGAAGGATATTATCAACTGAAATTTTAACTTCATTTATGATAGTTAATTACAACGACACTAGTCTCGATTTTGCAAGAATATATATGCTTGACTTAAAGTTGTGATAAATATAAAATTCATACATCAATCGTCGGAACCTTGTTACGAGGAGGCCCACCAAAGCTCACTGCCCATCTCAAGCATTATATTAATACTCACTATATAAAAGTAACAGTACACTTGCTTTTACATAATATAGTTATTTAGAATGTGATGCACTCGGCTAACCAAGTGTTCACGCTATATATATATATATATATATATATATTCAGAGAAAATTCTCCATTTTGCTTAAAGAAGAGATGGGCGCAATGATAATGAGGCAAAAAGAGCTTTATAAATGCTTTTTGCTGAGTGTTCTTTGGGTGCTAATGCGTGCTGATCTTTCTTTCATCTAAAATATGTGATGTTCGAGTACATATGCGCTATTGAGAGGAGATTATAATATGATTTTGTGGATTCTTGATTTATATGCTCAAATATCATATTTGGCCTCATTTGTTTGTGTTTGCGAGATAGACAGGGGCCTCGGTGCAATCGTAAAGGTGGATACAATTATTTTGGCATCACATCACAGCTCGAAGAACATATGAAGGTAGGTGCTATATAGTTATTATAATTCGAGATAGACAGGTGTTATACAGCGTTCCACATGCAACATGTAGATCATAGCATACACACAATAGTTTATTATTCAATCACCAACATAGGAATGCCGAAAGGTCGATACAAGTGTCTAAACATCACAGTTTGAGGAACGTTGTGGTATCGTTCGATGGGTTTATGCTAATTCTCACGTACAGAGTTCCATATGCATGCATCGTTTACGTCATAGCATGCACACAACAAATTTATTACTCCGATCCTTTTCTAAGCACCCCATGGTTTAGCAACAAGATGAAGCCGTCCTTGTCGTCGTGTTGTGATTCCAGGGGCCTCGTTCATGTGCAGCTCCTCCCTCGTCAATCCACCAGGCAGCTCCCAGTCGAAGCGGCTCACCAGGTTGGCCAGCGCCAGCTCTAGAGCAGCGACGGCGAAGTTCTGCCCGGGGCAAATCCTTCGGCCTGCTCCGAACGGCACGTACCGAGCATCGTTGCCCGTGAAGTCCAATGAGCCGTCCGTAAACCTCTCCGGCCGGAACTCCTCCGGCGACTCCCAGCTCAGCGGGTCTCTTCCCATCGCCCACGCGTTCACGAAGACGCGCGCCTTCTTGGGGATGCTGTACCCTTGTATGCTGCAGTCCTCCAACAGCTCGCGCGGGATCAGCAACGGGGCCGGAGGGTGCAGCCGGAGGACCTCCTTCAAGACCGCTTTCAGGTACGCCATCTGGCTCACCTCCTCCTCTCTGACCAATCCCTCCCCGCCGCCTCTTCCTCTTCTCACTTCGTCTTGTAATTTCCGCATCGCTCGGGGACTCCGGATGAGCTCCGCCATGGCCCATTCGAGGGTTATGTACGATGTGTCCGTACCGGCGCCGAACATGTCCTGCAGAAGTTAGTATAGGGTAGGGAAGGTAAGCTTTGGATCAGCGGAAAAAGTCGTCAAGGCATCGACGTTTTACAGTGCCCCAATGGGACAAAATATCATCGTTTGTTTTGTCGCTCCTGAGAAAGGAGGAACGGGCGGCGTACATGGTCGTCGCACGATTTCAGAGATGTGGATCGCGTAGAGACAGATGTCAGGGATGAGACAGAAAGCCGCTTCGCGAGGGTAGCTCGCCACGCTGACAGTCGGGGTTTGAATTGGCTTTCCTAGCAAGTTCTTGACCTTCCAATTCGATTGGTGACGCCATGAAATCGGATCGAGTTTGTCGATCCGTGGACGGGTTGGGAATTTCGATTTTGACCAACCCATTCGAACGGTAAACAGGACGATAAGAGAGAGAGAGAGAGAGAGAGAGACGTACCACCAAAAGTGCCTTTATATTGTCAGTTGTGAGGACGAAGTCCATCGCTGGATCTTTCCGTAGAGAGAGCAGAACATCCACGAAATCCTTCTCCTCACCGTCGTTTTCCTCCCCACCATGCTTTGCCGACCGAACTGCATGTTCCTTAATCACCTCATCTAGCAAGTTATCCCACCTCGACTTGTTCTTGTTGCATCTGGCCACACTACCGAACAGCATATCCAGCCACCCCAGCCACGGCAGGTAGTCACCCACGTAGATCTTAGACGTAAGCACCGAGTTCTCGCCGATCAGCTCGGAGAACAGGCGATTCCTCCCTTCTTCTCTGGTGAACTTCCCTGAAACAACTCGACAGAGGACATCGTTGGTGAAAGAGTACAAGACCTCGGATAAGTCGATGGCGTTCGCGTAAGAAGCCGAAGCCTGGGAAGAGATCTTTCCCATCATGGATGCCACCTCCTCCTCCCTCATTAGCCGGTACGACTGCACCCTCTTGGGGCTCAGCAGGTGGACGGAGCAGATCTTTCGGAGCTGCTTCCAGTAGTCGCCGTAGGGCGCGAAGGCCAAGTCCTTGCACCCGTACAAGAGGATTCGGGCCGGCTTGAGAGCTGGCCGGCCGGCGCAGGCGTGGTCCTGGTTGCGCAGCACCTCCAGGGCGGCGTCCGGCGAGGAGACCACGAGCGTCGGCACCTGGCCCAGGCGAAGCAGCATGAGCGGGCCGTGTTGCTGCGACAGGGCGTGGAGGGAGCGGTGCGGTAGTGGGCCCAGCTGGTGGAGGTTGCCGATGAGGGGAAGCCGCGGCGGGGACGGTGGATGCCCACGGGAGTTCCTCTTGACCTGCAGCAGAAGCAGCAGCAAAGAGAGAGGCACGACTATGATGAAGAAGAGGGTGGCGAGTAGGGATGGATCGAAGGAGGAAGACATCATCATCGCCTGTGGCCGCTCGTCTTCTCTATTGCCCTCCTCCTCATCGCACGGGTTTTTTTATGGGACACGAAAGAAACAATTGAAGCACGCAAGTATTTGCTTCCACTGCTACAAAGAATTCCCACACAGGAGAAGTAAGTGTTATGTAAAACACTATGGTGAAGGGATCATTATTAGTGAATAAAGGGTTAGCGAAGTCGGGTGAGATGGTGCACCAAAGGGCTAGTGAAGTGGTGTAGAGGGCTACTGCGATAGCTAGTGTGTGGTGACGCCGAAGACCTGTTATGGGCATGCGTTGACCACGACTCTCCTTTGATGGGCCTGAGAAGCCGAATGGATTTAGATGTCATTAAATAACAAATCATGCACTATATATGTCCGCAGTTAATGGAGGGTGGGGACATGGCATAATTGCCATCTACCAAGTGGCCACTACATTTATCATGATGGATTTGGCACGATCTCCTTGATAATTCAAATGGTAGGATTGCAGAATGGGCAGATGGGTAGAGGAAAGTGTTTTAGACAACATTCTAAACTCATTAGTTTTAGACAACATTACAAGCAAAGTGTTTTTACAATAACATCTTCTTAAACCATCAAAAATACTTCAACCTAATATGTATAAGTGACAAGCTAACATTTATATAGCAACAACATTAAGCTACAAGCTTAGTAAGTGACTATCATATCCATGACATAAGAGATTGCGTATCATACGACAAAAGCATTAGGATGCAAAGCATGAATTCCAGAGTCATACTTAGCATTTCGTATGATTTATACATAACAAGACGCAAAGTGCTCAAGAGGCATATTAAGATTAAAAGATATGAGCTCAAGAGGCATATATGCCATTTCATTTGATTCATTAATATCAAGGGAATATATAGCAAATCAAGATCATAATATAAGACATGAGCTAAAAAATATTTGACATATCATTCAATTCATTAATAGCAATGGAGCAAAGAGCATCCTAGAACAAATGTAAGTCATTAGCTCAAGAGTGGAGTTAAATTTGACATTTCCTTTGATTTATTCATAACAATGAAATAAAAATTATAGGAGCATGTCAAGAAACAAATGCAAAAAATGTGCTTCATTATCATATTTGACATTTCATTTCGTTTATATCCAAGGAGCATATAAAAGCACATAATCATTGATTTTGGAAAATAAATCAAAGGAATATAAAGGGTGAAATAGAATTATAACATAATATGATCTATCCAATTCTCAGTGACCATTAATATTAGTCCTCCCCTTCATCTATCCATTTCTGGATAAACTCATTGTGGGCAAGAAGAATATTACATGATAACTCACTTCTCATTTTTGGTAAAAATTTATAAGTCCAATAAGAACATTCTTACTAAGAAGGTAGGATGTATGGAAGCACATATGAGACAACAGTAACATATATGTACATACATGAAACAATATCAGGCTAATATCAACATATCAATTATAACAAAAATCAGTGACTGAAATATGAAAGAGGTTTTAAAGCAAAGCAATAACATGCAGACTCATTTAAAGGAGAATTTTGATTGATAATAGATTCCAATCATATCAAAGAAACATAGGTGGTGCAATGCAATGGGCTCATAACATAACATAATTCTATTCATTTCTGGATGAACATAACATAAGTCTAGAGCTCATTATGACTCCAAGCATTTGAGTACATATAAAGACATTTTGATCAATGAAATAGAAATGTACCGAAATCACATGTGAAACAAGCAAATCGTATATGTGCACATATAGATCAATATCTAAGCTAACTTAAATATACGCACAACTCATTCAATTATGGAAAGAATCAATGACTAAGAGATAAAAGAGTTTAAATCGTCAACATGAACCTCATTTGAGTGAGAATTTTAGTTAAAATGAAGTTCTTAAAGATAGAAATAAGAATTGATAAGTTTGATACTCAATCTATTTTGATAGAATATATTAGGTAATCTTCATTAGATATTAAGATAGACAATGATACTCTAAATTATTCAAGTATAATTCTGTTAAAAAGATATATAAGTCTACTTTCAAATAAAATAGGTTTTGTGTAAATTGGAGTTGTATATAGAAAGGTACAAATAACTGAACATGGATAGGTCAGAATCATCTTACTTCTATTTTGCAAAATTCAAGAGATCAATTCCAATAAACAATTGGATTGGCATTTGTACATCAATTCATTCAAGGAATACAATAGTCTAATTTTCAATAAGAGAGATTTGGCTTAATTTAGTGTTTTATACATAACAACATAATTAAAATAAGACAAAGAGATCAGGTCATTTTATCTCTGTTTGATAAAATTCAAGCGATCAGTTTAGACAAATAAAGGGTCTAAAATAGACATTCAGAAAAGTATATGTACTTCAAATTATTCAAATACAGTACCAACAAGAGTCTACTTTCCAACAAAAGAAACTTTACTCAAATTAGAATTTTACATAGAATTTTATAGAAAACAATACAGATAGGTTAGAATTTATCATAAATTCTAGTATAGCAAGCTTACAACTCAAAGGAGGTTGATGGTATAGGAAAAAGGCAAATTTTATAAATCATTCATAAATAAGAAGGAATCAATGATAAGATCACTATAGAATGAGATATAATATTTGCCTTTGAAAGCTAATCTCCAAAGATCTTGAATTAGTCCAAAATCCCTAAGCCAAACCAACAACACTTTACTTCCCTCCTTCAATTTTATAGTGCAAGGTAGATGACAACAAATCCTAACTTGGTAATATATTTTTTTCTTTTTGTCTCTAAATACAAGTGTTTAGATAACATAAGAATTGTAATATGACAACCATGCATAATAAAAATCTTTAAGTGTCAACAAAACAACAAACATGGGTAGCACATTCCTTTTTTCACTAGTAGCACATGTTGTCTATTTTTTGCCTTTTCTTTTCATATTTTTATTCTTCACTAATTTAACATAATTTTTTTTTTGTAAATCATATGTAAATTCTAGAATTCACAATTTGATCTTTAGCATTAGTCCTCAAGTATAAAAGTATTTAATATAAGAAATTAACAAATAAATTCTCATATTAAAATAATAAAAAATATATCATATCATAAACAATTAAAAAAAATGAAGGATAATTTATAGAAGAGTTGCATAGACTATGTTGATCGAGGTTACCCCTTTACGAAGGCAAATCCATCTTGTGATGTGACTTCATCGCCTATGGCGGAGTCCTTTGAGTCATATTAAGTGGTATCGGCCTTTGATTGGGAGATGATATGAGAAGTGTATCATATGACGATCGAGTTCGAGTTAGTATTTGCTCAGTCGAGTGGTCGACCCTATGTGTCGTGTCATATATTTTGGATAAGCACAGATGCATTGGAGACAGGGTCTTGTTTCCTCTTTCACCCATTTTTTAATCAAGGCTTTCAATTATTGGAAGTTTTTACCCTCCTAGATAGTTCTAAATTCCTAATGCTTGCTTATGACATCCATTAGGGAATGACCGAAGACTCAGATTTCCTCAACGCTAACCCTCCTATTAGCTTGCTATAATTTGTGCTTCAAGGGGTTGGCATATTTCCTCTTTGCCCAACCCAATTGTCAAATTAAGGGCATTCCAACCTTTTGTAAAGATTGAAAGACGAGCTAACTTTTAATTTTTTCTTTTTAAAGATTGAAAGAGGAGCTAACTTTTAATTTTTTCAAGAAACGATCAACTTAGTTTGGTCCAACTAGAAGTTTCCTAATATCGTCTAGAGCCTGCATGGGTTAGGAAAAGTGCAAATTGTCTCTAGCTCTATTTGAGTCAACTTCCATCCTTCGAGTAAGGGCCTAAGCCCCACTCATTGGGGAAAGAAGTTAGAGCTTTTATTTTTAAGATTTCATTTCAATTTACTAATCTTTGAATCTTTCGTTTACACATATGAATCTTTAGCGGTGTATCATCGAGTATAATGTCCGCCAATAAGGTGGGGAACAAAGAATGTGATTTCTCGGACCCCAACTGAGAGGTCGGTTGATGAAGCGACCGATTCATTCAGGAATTCTAGTTCTACCGGAAGGATTTGGTTTTAGACCAACAACTGGTGAGGTGCTTTGGGCACTACCTACCTAAGCCCGAAGTGGAAAAGACTCGACTATTAAGCTGGGAACAAGAATTAGTGATAGACCAAGAATAAAGATTTGCAGAGCAAATGTATGTAGGAGCAATGATTTAGATTATTCCAATCAAAACTTACATTTACTTGATTAGGGATATGAAAAGTTTCTACCGAAATAGTTATGATTGCATGAGCATTTTTAAAGAAACTATTAAAAAAATTAAGGATTCGACATGAAAAGATAATTCGAACCAATCGTCTCGAATTCGAGATAATCGAAATTGGGGGGTTCGGTAATGGAGCACTCAAATCTTCGGGGTTTGTCCGAGACATATCTACGAGATTTTCTTGAGATATACAAATCACCCCTCCTTTCGGTGTCAAAGTGTTATAGTAGATTTTGACTTGAATTTCAAAATTTAACCTAATCATTATTTAAGCCTGTCTGAAGGTGAAACTTTCTGAGTCAAACATCCGAAGCTTTCAAAAGTAAGTTGAGAACATTTCCAACCACACCCCTCCCATGTTTAACTCAGAAGCTTGCTCTAACAGGTCAAACTTACATTGTTCGGTGTGTTGAACGGACCTATGTGACTCCTTTTATAGGGAGGGGATGCCTACGGAGAAGAACATTGCACACTCTATTGAGTAAAAGAAATGTGAAAGCCAACCACTAGTAACCGCCCTTGCTAATCCCGACCCGAACCATTATACCCATTTATCACATCAATTGAAACTAACGTCAATTGATAATGAACCATTAAGCCTGTTTGCTATATTATACAGCTCGGGCACATGGAAAGGACACTTGATGAACACAAAGCCACAATGATACCGACGAGTGCTTACGGGTCAGCCATGTCGCCTTTGTCATAACAGCTATGCATCTGCCTTATCACCCATCTCCAAATAAATAAATAAAAGAAAAAAACAACCTTCTCAACTGAAGATGCAATCCAAGCAAGCTCCCAAAAGAACAGACTCATCAAAATAGCAGCTATTTCTTCTCACCATTTGAAAACCAGTTATTTTCCGCTAAGAGGGCTCAACTCGTGAAATCGGTGTCATTTGTTTCTGCACCGTCGCAAGCCGCATTGTCTCAACCATTGGAAGGCACATTACATATATACCAAAATGTGATTTTTTTTCCTGAATGCATTTTAACCATGTCTCTCACATATGGGGATTGAACCTATGCTTTAAGGGGCCTAGAAAAAAGATATACAAAGCTTTCTGTAAAGAAAGAATGCAGGCTTTGTCTTGGTACAGTACGTCGTGATGCATGGAAAGTCTAGTTCATGTAAAATGGGCGGAGAAAGAGGCCACTACAACATCTCATGGCAACCGAAACGAATCCTGAGACCTCAAAGGAATGCCTTCCAAGGAATAGCCATCCTCGTCAGCGTGTTTTGATAGGCGCCCAGACATAGATGACGATAGACCTGTCATGGATGGAGTCAATAAGTAGCAAATTTCAAGGATGGAAGAGGGGATGCACAAATATAATCATGCTTTTTGGATCATATATGGAACATACCATCGGCCATGTCCTTGGTCCTGTGGAGCAGAAATGTCCCAGAAAGAATTGTGACAAAGCCACACATCTCTGTGACAATCTGGGTGGGATTTTGACGATCCCAGTCCTGTAGAGAAAATGGATAAGATAGTCCCGAAAACATTAATACGTGTTACACACCTAAAGAATGCTAACATTTCAAACTGATAAGATGACAAGTCCTGAATGAAACTATAAATAATTTCACAAACAGAATCATGGCAAGTTTCCTTATTCTCTTCGTTGGACTATACACACACACACACACAGAGATATATATCCTTTCAGTTCCACTTTAGCTTTCATAAACCAATGTGCATTTGATTAATTTCCTTCTACTGTATTTGTTATGACAAACCATAGGAACTATAGGTGAGATTTTATAATACTTGCACTGATATCAGTCTTAGGCGTTCCGTCAGTTTAAATTAATTACAATTAAGTTTTCATAAAGCAGGACATTTTTTCCTTCTCAACTCAAGAAATGCCAACAATCATAATCTAATCATGCACAAGGGACAACAAGTTGATGACCTTTTTAATTCTACCAATTCTGTTGTTCCCTTCCTCCAACTTAGGACTTGAGTTGAAGAGGTGATTGACGAGTATCGACCATCTTGTCTTATATAACCTTAGACTAATAACTATGATGGTCAACTTTGAACCTTATTCTGTATCAATTAACTGATCTTAAGCTCAATATATTTTAAATCTTCACCATTATGACTCGTCCTCTCAAAAGAACAGATCAAATTCTGTAGAAGATCTAATATAACTACCATAAATTTAATAAATAATGGTGAGATACAACATCAAAGAACAAAAAAACACCACTCACTTCTTAAAACTAAAATAAATACCTATAATATCATATGAAAGTAACTGCAAAAAGCTAAAGTTCTTAAGTTCAAGTCAGTGAAATGTCATTGATCCACAATAAACACAAGGAAAAATGGAAGAGATAATAACAAAGAAGATAAGGAGATCTGACACTTACAAGTAATTTCCAATATATATAATATGAACACCAAAAGTCAGGTCAAGCTACCAGTAAGGATTCACATTCAATCCAAAGACAAATAGCATCTCATTTTTACAATCGACAAAGTAGTAAACCCAATGTCCTTTCTTTTTTTAATTTCCAGCCTTTACAATAACCTATTTCAGTTTTTTTTTTTCAAATTCTCTCTTTATAAAACATTTTAACATGATCAACTCATATGAAAAGCATGAAAAAAAGAGGAAAAAAAAGTGGATGAATACATTTGCGTGAATAAAACATAAGATGAATCGTGGAACAGAAGCCAAACGTACACATTCGAGAATTTCGAAACCAAATTTAGAAGTGACAAAAGTACAAGAAATAAGTATAAAGTTTCTAGTTTTAATTTATTCCCAAGTTGTCAAGAACTTCATCATGTAATTTTTTATCTAAAGCGATTCATACAGAATAGGGATAATTGCTTACTCAAGGATTGTTCATTTTCCAATACTACCATTTACACAATAACATCAATGTCTATCAATATGATCATTGAACCAAGGTATAGAACAACAACAAAGAAACCGTTATGACACAGAAATAGTTACCTTGAACATAATCACACTAGCCAAAATCGTTAATGATGTAAACATCACATAGTATATCGGCGATACTACTGCTGTATTGAATGTATCAAGAGCCTGAGGACAAAATTTAGCAAGGATCGGAATATTAGTAACTTTAAGAAGATCAACCTGTTTGATGAAAATCATTATTACTTTAAAATCATATTCCATCATAAATCAAACAGCTATTATTTGCACCAAGGTTTGACTTACCGGTCTGTACCGGTGTACTGATATATTATCGGTACCGGTACCGAGCGATATGCACAGTGCATACCGCTCAATATATTAAAATATAATATAATATTTTATAATATAATATTTTATAATATAATATTAATATATTAAGTATATTTTTAAAAAGAAAAGAAAAGGGGTGACGTCGCCGAGATCTTTCTCCTTGGGTGGGAGAAAAAGCGGGCGACGGTGCGCGGGCGAGGACGAGGCTAGGTTTTCTTCTTCTCCTCTTTTTTTTTCTTCTTTTCCTCTTCTTCTTCTTCCCCTTTTCTCCCTCAATCGACTCGATTTCTCCCTCAATCGACCGTTGACGGTCAATTTCTCCCTCAATCGGCCGCTAACGACCAAAATCGACCGTCGGCGATCG
Organism: Ensete glaucum; assembly: GCA_021527575.1. NCBI lineage: Eukaryota > Viridiplantae > Streptophyta > Magnoliopsida > Zingiberales > Musaceae > Ensete > Ensete glaucum. The sequence goes on along the minus strand of CM038553.1, from coordinate 6,811,903 downwards.
ATTTTTGGCGGTACCGCCCAATAGCGAGCGGTCCGCGTACCGGTAACCTGCTGTATTGAATGTATCCATTATGCATGGTGATTAAGGTAAACTTAATAAACTGCACTAAAATATGATATGTAAGTAATGATAACTACATGCCAGCTGGCTGAGAGATAAAACCGTGGAAAGTTGAAAGAAGACTTAGACAATCATGTGCAAATTATATTTAATATATTATTTGTCAGCTTCTAATATGATGCATAAAGAAGAATATGTTGCTAGTAATTAATTGTTTGATAATAGCATTGCCCACCAAGAAAAGATACCATTGAAATATATAAAAGGCCATGTGATACAAGGAAAATAATTAAAAAGTTCACAAATAGATGTTGATATGCATTTGGAGGACCGCAATACTCCAGTTTCACGTTCCTAAAGCCTAGAAAATATAACTCGTAAAACCTCTATGCTTAAATCCAATTACAATTCTCCAGTTTGACATTCCTAAAAGCCTAGAAAATATAACTTGTAAAACCTCCATGCTTAAATCCAATTACATTCTTAAAACTTCCACCAAAGACCTAGCTGTATTAAAAAGATCTATTAAAGCAGATTGACATAAATATTGATGATAAAGACAGTCTTAATCCTCATGAATAACAGTTTATGAAGTCAATCAACCCACACTCACTATTTATTTCATTATATATATATATATATATATGAATTGTTCCATCATTAATGATCAGCTAAAGGAAAAAAATTAATTAGCTGACAAAGTGAAGATGATGGTTGTTTCATGTCTGGGACCACCAGTTCATCCCAATGGTACATGTAGAGGCCAATGAGGGCAGTCATCCAGTCCCAAATCTAATAAAAAGCTGTTACAGCCTCAAGGACTATTACAGATGACTTTTGCAGCAATGACCAAATAGAAAATCCAAACCTAAAGAAAGACCTTGTGTCACAAAAAATGAGAACAGGTAGTGAGTAGATCAAAGCTATCCCATTATGTATTGTTTCAGCATCGTTTGACTTGTCTCATGATGGACAACTTCAGAACATGTATTCAACTTCATAATATGACATGCTGATCAACATGAAGTTTGATTTTGCAAAAAAGAAACCCCATGCTAGTAGCATATGATGTCATCTTGGCAATTAACAACATAAGGTAAGTGTAAGGCAAAACTTGAGCAGAAGGCTTCCAAAGTCGAGTATCCAGGTCAGTCACAGTCAACTGAGAAGAACTGTACACATCAACTAGAATATGGTTGGTTCCATAAGGAATTTTTGGACAAAATCTTCAGGAAAACATTTGGTTCATAATTTAAGTAATTGCTTAATTTAACTTAACCCAGCAGGGCCAGCTCTGGCCATTTCAGCTCTTCCAATTCCAGTATCTGATCCTGCTGATACTAACTGGGAGCCAAACATGTCAGAAAAAGAAAAATCTTTGTTCTAAAATTCCTATTCAGTCATTCTGACAAATCTGCACCAATCTCAATCAAAAAAACAACTCCTTAAAAAAGAAAGATATTGATCTTAATAATGTGTTCACTGTCTTTCTTCAAATCTCACAATGTGTCCCAGAGCTAATATATTTTCTCATGTAAAAAAGAATTATAAAAAAGCATATCAAATGTTAAAACTTTTGTCACTTTATAGAATTTGATAAGTAGCAACTTCAGTATCTAAATTCAGTAAGATCACATCTTATTGGCAAAGGAAAATGTGGATTGTTTCATTTGAGTTATACTCGAGAAGTCAAGATGCATACTTTAACTTGGTAAAAAGCATACTAACATTCAGTTTCTCATATGGCTAAGATGTTTAAATCTGTATATAAAGTACCAAGAAGAAAAAGAATCATTTCCACACAAGTCAACTTCGGTCTAGAAATTCAAGGCCAGCAATAAACTTGGACTCTCTCATTTTTTCCAATTTTCTAATCGTGTAAACATAGAAAAATTTCTGTGCATATAAGGTGAAAATATTTTTTAAATAAATTAAATCAATAAAGAATACAGCCATACTCAGAAACTTTTTCCGTACTTTGTTCAAATAGTTCATCTGGGTAAGGATACAAACAATGACTATGATTGTGAACACCCAAGTTTGGGGATAAGCCAACTGGTTCATTCCTGAAAATGTCAACTTGAGAGCTATTCCAAGAGCTTGCACACTCATAACCTGCACAATTAATAAGAAGGACAATATCAACTCCTTTCATGGTCCTGAATATAAATAATATATCAAACAGATAAGCTTCATACCGAGAGAGACCCCACAAGAGAGCAAACACCAATGTAGACCATAATATGTGTCTGCCCATACTTGGGAACGAAATGAAATATGAGTATGAAAGCTGCAACAAGCACTGTTGCTGCATAGAATAGAAAAGCTGCAACAAGAAACATGAAAGATATCTAAATTGTTTTCTACAAACATTATAGTAAACAAAATCATGTGCTGAACACATATAATTATGAAATTGCCAATTACTAAATTTATCAAAATATATGCCCCTTTTTCAATTATTGGGAAAGAAGCAAGAAGATGAAGCCAGTACCTGGTTCAGTTGCCAAATCCCAGACTTCTGTCACAGACTCAATCTCACGCTCCTGAGGGGCATGAAGAACAATTGTTGTTGATCCCACAACACAAAGAGCACAACCAAGGATGCCAAAGATATGCAGCCTCTCCCGTAGAATGATATGAGCAAGCACAGCACTGTAGCACAAATATATGTTTATAACAAGTGGAGAAAAAAAACAATGGAAAACATTGTGTTGATTGAGGCTATGCCTGATGATTATGCTAAGAGCACCAAGAGGAGTGACCAGAATGGCTGGAGCAAATGCGTATGCAGCAAAATTAGCAACTTCCCCAACAATCACTGTTGATAAGAGAAAAAATTTTAGTTCTCATTCGTCCCCTTATGAAAGAAACAGTAAAGAATAGTGACCAAAAGAACTTGTGATGCAATAAAAAAATTGTAAGATCGTAAGATCAGATCGTATGATCATACAAATTTTTTTTTTAAAATTAAGATACATAAGTATACTTAAAGAATTTACAGATTTTTTGTTAAGATTTAGAAATTCTCATATATTCTTATGTTAATAATTGCATTTATTCAATTTTCTTGTTTTGTGTCTTTTCTTTACAGGTTGGCAACAGTTTGATTGATCTCTCCACTCAAGCATTTGTACTCGAGAATGATGGGACTTTCAAGGACAATCATGTTAGAAACTTTGAAAAACAAAGTACCTTCCTATCTAATCATGTGAAACAAAAATGACAACAAATTATAGGAACTGTAATACAAATGAGCATACACCCTAATATCCAAATCACACTATCAAGTATAAACAAAGGAAAGAAGGCATTAACAACAAAAGGAAATGATAAGTGTAACAAAAAGATCAACGCTCGCTATTAATCAAGCACCAGCTATCAATCAAGCACCATCAACAACAAAAAACTAACAACAATTTGACAATTGTGAACAATTAAAAGCAAAATACATATATTAACAAATAACAAAAACATGAATCAAAAGATGGTTTTACGAGGGTGCCATGGAAAGAGGAAGAGAGGAACAGCAATGACGATTGAGGACAGAGACAGAGAGTTAATACCACCTCTTCATGGTGCTTTGACAACTGCGGCGTGCTACAAGGAAGAGGGAGCATGGAGGCAGCAGCGTGTAATCGAGGGAAGAGTGGGAGGAGAGCAAGCAAAGCCCTAATACAAATCCCAATGAAGAGGGAGGGCGAAGGCAGCAGCATATAACCAAGGGAAGAATGGGAGTAAAGCAAGATCCCAGGCGAGTTCCACAGTGTAATAAGAGAGGAAGAGAGGAGATCACATAAGAGGGGAGGAGACAGAAGGGGAAAAGAAGGGAGGAGAGGACGAAACAGGAGAGGGGAAGAGAGGCGACAGTGGAGGTAGGACATGGCAAGAGGAGATAAAAGAGAGTGGAGGAGAGGAAACAGGAGAGATGAGTACCTGCAACGCACCCTGTGACTCTCCCAATAGAATATGCACAATATTAAAAAAAATAGAGAAAAGATAGCTTCTGAAATGAGTGAGTTGGTCATAATACACTTTAACCCTATATCATACTCTTTAGTAGGCACAGGATTTGGCTAAATTAGGATATTCACTTTTAAAATTGTAAATGTGAAAAATTTTAAATTTCAAGAAAAGTTCTTGTGCATCTAAAATGTTCCAAATCCGTTTCAGAATAAAGAGACCAATAATAATCACCGATTAATGAAACTATCAAAAGCTTAAGCAAAACAATTAATTACTCACTTGTTATCATGCCTGCCCACCAAAGTGGTTCATACAAGTAAGAATATCCACCAGCTCCTGTTGTAAAGTCAAAAGGAAAAGTTTAAACATTTTTTAATATTATTTAATTGAAGGAAGAAATACTATTATTGCACAAGAAGAAAATAATGAAAAACCAATATAATACAGTTACATCTAGATCATGATTATGTTCATGTAAGAATAGGCATATTTCCAACATTTATATATAGAATTTCAATCAAGGTGACAGACAATTAAGAAAAACCACACCTGTCATGTAAACTTGTCTACAAGAAACATCCTCCATCTGACTATAAAATGGGAAAGACACAGAAATTAGTATTCTCTTGTATGATAGTATCTATTCTATATCATTATTTTCTGTTTTAGCAATATTTAACAAAACATCAGAACCATTATCACTTCTAGCCAAGTTAAAATATAACAACGATAGTTTCCTTATTCTGGGAAATTATAAATCTTAGTATCCACTACTTGCATCAAAGCTGTCCAGATCCATAAATCCAATCATCTACTGTTTGCAAAGTAATCCTCCAGAAACATGATATCCAATGGTGCAGATATCACAAAAAAGTGTGGAGCTTTTTAGTCCTGACTTGAGCAATACAAAGCATTCTTTTTATATCAAAGTTGTGCTTCAATTTCTTTATTGAATTCAACATTAGTAAAGTTAAGAATGAGCAAATTCACATAAAACAAAAGCATATCACTTGGATGCTTCTTCTTTTAGGAAAGAAATTGCACGAACATAGTCCCAACGACCAAGAAAAGAAATTCCTATATAATATTTGAGAAAGTGCAAGGTGATGATTACTATCATGGACTGCAGTTTCGCCCCGATCGATAAGAAACAGGCAATATTTAGCAGTCCACGCATGAACTGGTACACGGACTGCCCTCATTTCGGATGGTACCGTCTGACCTATTAAAAAATAAAAAATAAAAACTATTTCGTTCGTTTAAGCTCACGTTTGCGAGCCCTCTTCTGGTACGAGCAGAGCCTGTGAGTTGCTGTTGTTGCATGTCGCCCGTCATCACTTTCGGGTACACTTCTACCATCTCCACCTCTTCCTCTATCGCTTCCTCTTCTTCCTTTCACTTACTCCTCCATCTTCACCTTCCTCATTCTTCCTCCACTTCTCTTCACTGCCTCTTCTTCTTCCTCCCTCTTCCTTCTCCTATTCTTTCTTCCTCTTCCTCCTTCATCCTCTTCCTCCACCATATGTTCCTCTTTGAGACTTTGGTATATACCAATGTACCATATGTCAGTACACCGGTGCCAGTTGGTGACAGACCAGAACCGGCATGAATTGTCGGTACGAGATGGAAATTGATGATTGCTATAACGGCTTCCAATGGTAGAGACAAAATAGCCTCATAGACCTGGTTTCAGAAGGTTTTGCAGTCTTCAACTAAACATAAAGATTAGGCATCAGAGCATTAGTGAAATAAAAAAAATTATCAAATGGATTCATACAGTTTATGTTCCACAACTCAAATAGTCAGAATAATCAATACCAGGGTAAAATAATTCATTCAACACGATAACTTATCAACACCTGACTCTATAATTTTATCACAAATGTGGTTCACACTTGTAGGAAAATCGCAAACTTTATCTGTTAATGTGCAGTATCAAAGGACACACAATATTTGATGTATTTTAGTTGCACTGTAAATTCTAGAATTTTGTCAAGAGAAGTTGATAAGTAATTCATGACACAGGTATGCTCTAAACAATTATATATGTAATCAGTAGATCCAAGATCGTCTTTTCTTTCATCTAGTTTCCACATTTGTCAAAATTGGAAGTTGCCACAATTTGTAGTGCAGAATGGATTCTCAAAAACACAATCAAACAGCTGATCCATGCTGTCCATAACATCACTACTCACTACTAAATACCAGATGAAAAAATTCTAAGATCCGGATCATTCAGCACGATCTCCATGAAACAGGCCTAAACTAGATTTATTTTTGGATCTGGTTTCATAGTGGTCACATGCTGCTGTCTGTCCAGAAACAACATGCCACCGACATTTCACATTTACAGAATGCTATATCATGACAAGGAAAACAACAACAACGAGATGACGAACAACTAACAGGAACCAAGAAAGAAAATGCTTGGAGGAAATGGATCATTTCATGAGACGAGAACACGAACACGAAAATATCGATCTTATTCACCTGCTCTAACTCCGGAAGCGCCGGCCTTCTTCAACCCCTTCTTCTTGACGATAAAACTGGCACCGATAAAGAAGCTCGAGGAGAGCGCGAGAACCAAACCCTTGATGTTATCGGAGGACATGCCTGTGTACGACTCAACCCAACTCCCCGCGGACGCCGTGTCGGCGGGCGCCATTCCGAGCTGGCTCAGAGAGAGAAAAGAAAAAAAAGAAACCCTAGCCGGGACCGGTCCCCCACTACCGCGAGTTATCCGCCGTCGGTTCCCGTAGATGGCCCGTGTCGGCGACGGCGCAGCTCATCGGCGGGCGGCGCCCCGCGCCGCTAGATCCGGTTGGAGGGGTGGCGGCGCATGCGACGGCGTTCGGAGGACGGCAGATCAATTGGGAGAGGCCGCGGCTTGGGCTGGAGGAGATCTGGCGGCCGTGTGTGGAGGAGTCAAGCAGAGAGGCACTAACACAAGATGAGGAGGGCAGAAGCCGAGAGAGAGAGAGAGAGATAGAAAGAAGGATCGGAGCGAAATAAGTCGATCGCCGATCGTCGACGGAAGAAATCGCGGTAAAAAAAAACAAATTAATAATATTAAATATTCATTATTGTCACCGACAATAATAAAATATTATATATATCGAGAAGTTTACATATGAGTCCCTCATGTCATTTAATTAGCGCACGCGGTTTCTCATATTTATATGCCTAAAAGAATTATTCCCAACCTTTATTTTCTCATTCTTTTACATCACGTGTGATTAGAAGAAGAAAGTGGTGGTCAAATAATGGGGACATATGCTAATAATAAGATTAAAGGTATTTATTTACTAGTAACATTAAAAGATATTGGGCATTGACTTTTGATGACCAGATGAGAAAATTTATTGGTAATTTATCCAGACAGTTTTTAGTCTGCCAATTCAATTAGACTTATAATGTATTAAAATAACCTAATTATTGATGTAATATTTTCTTTTTATCATAACAGTTTGAGGTGGTGAGTTGGAAAAATATTATAATAATAATAATTTATCAAATTGGACTACAAAAGCCTCTGAGATGATTTGGACATATTTTTATGGTGTTTGCACTCGTAAATCAACTATGTTATACTTGATTGCAAAATCAAGATAAAAATAAAGTATATATGTTTGATTGTACTACTCGATTGCAAAATCAAGTCCAAAATAAACGGCGTCGGCGATCGAATTAAAATAGTTCATTTTTCGAGATTCCGTTGCAAAATCGAGTTAGCATCATAAATTTTATCTAAATCACTTTAATCTTTTAGTAATAACAAAAATATATGATATAGATAATGATTCCAATGATTTTTTTTATAAAATTTCTAGATGATTTTAAGGATTTAGAAGTCGAATTTGGATGTATTAGCACTCAAACCGTATAAACTATGTAAAAAAAAAAAAATCCAGGATTAAATCATGTTTGTCCTTTTATCGTTTTAGGGAGGCCTTCTCGTAAACTTTAAAAAAAAAAAAAGGGGTGCTCACTTTTAACAATCAATTCGGAGGGTATTTTTAGGATAAATTACCCAAATTTATTTGAAAGTAACAATGGAAATATTTGAAGAAAAGATTTATTCCCCTTTTGTTTTCTGATTAAAACACTATTTTGGTAGCTCAGCCATACATTTAAACACTGTGCAGTTAACCACCACACAAATAGTTACTCCATTGCCTTCAGGATTACTTCATGTCACTGCAGCAAGTACTGGTGTTAGAGTAACTTGCACTTTGAGAGAGATAGAGAGAGAGGGATAAGTTGACAATAGAGACTGTGGGAGGACAGAGAGAGGTTGTGAGCAAATCCAAGCCCACATTGTTGGTTCTTCCAAACACTGATACAGAAGAGACATCTTTCTACTAAACTGAATAGCTGTAGAATAGTGTGAAAGAAATGGTTAACTGAATTTATATATTAATGATGAAAAAATTCATTTACACCATGTTTTGACTTAAAATAGGATAAGACTAAGTTATATATATATTTTTTATAATAATATATTATTTTTTCGGATATTATTATTGTTTGTCATTCAAAAATTTCAAGATTTGATTAATAGTAGAAGGCTTCAATTTTTGTGATTATTTTATAAAAATAAAAAACAGTTATTTGATTTAATGATTTAGCTTTTGGATCTAGTAAATATAAAATGAATTGGCATAGGACCAATGATATATATATATAACATACTAGATAGAAAAATTTTAAAATATGAGATATGAAACTAAACTTTGTTATAAATTCTTTTGATGTGTGATACTAGCTAGATCTACAAGATAACATGTTATCCATTATGCATTATTGAGGAAGGATCTGATGGGTTCTTGGACTAATTGGGAGTGATTGATGTTTCAATCTGAATGGAAATTATATTATAAGGTGGTTTATGAATTTGGAGACCCAATTAACAAAGTTACTATAAGTTAATTTAGGTAAAAAAGAGTCAAATGATTTATAAGAAAAAAAAATTGTACATAATCAATATGATGAGAAATAAAAAAATCAAAATATTTAATTAGTAGAATATGTAAGAACACGTAACTTATTATAGTGAGAAAGTGGATCTACAAAGTTTTTCAAATGATGAAACTATGTTGAGAACTAGAATTGACATGTGATTAGTAAGATAAATTGATGTGACAAATATATGAGATTAAAATTGAAGAGGCAAAAAAATTTAAAGAATGCAAAATTAATTTGGATAATGTATTGATAATGACATTCTATGATCCCATTATGTTTATGAGTACGTGGAGGGGTGAGAAAATAGAAAAATTTTATTGATTTCAAAAAAATTACAAAGCTTTTAAAATTCACTGCTATTATCAAATTAAGATGGAATAATAGTCTTGCAAGAAACTTTTTAACAATAAGTTTGAACTTAGAAAAAAAATTAATACTTAGTTTTTTTGCTTTTAGAGATAAAAGATAAATTATTTATGAGAGAGTCTATAATTTATTAAATACACATAAATTACATCAAAAAAAGATGATAAGATAATATTGATAAAAGTAAATCATAACAACAAACAATATGATTTAGAATATTAAAAGAAGAAGGTCTTAAATAATTATATCATTCTTAAAATGAATCATTAATGATTGGCTAAAGAAAAGATGGATTTGGATAGAGATGGTATAATAATTGACTATTAATAAATTTCATATCTATTCAACCTTTTCATGAGATATGTTCACATATTGAGGATTGGTTATAAGTGTCTTACAAGTCAATCACGTGATTAATGATACGTGCGACATGTTACAAAATCTTTTTACTTATTATTATTATTGACATATTCTCACTTCACTTCACGTTGCTTGTGGTATATATTGTAATGTTCATAAATTTATGCAATGAGAATTGGGTCATGATGAGATCATTTTATCTTTAAATACATATCATAAATAATTTCGATCATAGGTTATTCATGAGGGATATCGAGATAATCAGACAGACTAATGTACTGTATACTCGTCCATATGATGGAGACAGCTGATCTCGCAGCTGCTTGTATAGGGACACTAAAGGTACATTACATGTGCTCATTGGAGAATGAGTTTACTGATTTATCCACTTATGAAATATTAGATTGTTAATAATAATTGACGTCAGACAGCGATTTTGTAGTCTCAGATGTGTTTGGTCCTTAGACTTGAGACACTAAGGATGTCTTATTTAAGTACTCCTTTCTTTGATGTCAGATTTATAGGTCTGAAAGTTTCAAATCTGATACAACCAGTTATCAAGATTAGTAACCGAATTATGAAGGCAATTGAATGTCAATATAGGATCATCTACTCTTGGTATAATAGAGGAATATCTCGAGTATTCTTGCTCAAGCAAATCCCTGGCCAGGGTCATTCGAATTAAGAGAGGAAGTTTTTTTAAAAAATCCAATTAAAGCAAAACTCGGATGGATTTCATATGCGATATGATAGTACCATGCTCGATATACAGTCTTTGGATATTAGATGGATAAGGGACTATAAATACATGATAATTGAGGATAGACATGTCAAATAGATTTTATCTCTTTGTACAATTTATGGACTATCACGTAGTAGCATAGTACGTTCATAATCGATGAGTTAAGTGAATTATTATGAGATAACAATTTACTGAATCAGAAGGAGTTCTGACGAATATAACTCACGACCAACTCGGCACTATGCCTAGAGGGTTATATATATATGTAGATATTACGATAAGTAAAGGTTCAGATTTAAGATATCTATTGAGCCTATGTTTTATTTGATATCTAATAAGCCTCTGTATTATTGGATCCTATGGATGAGATACACTAATCTAAGAGGCTTGGGTAGTTGGATAGAGATATCTAACAACACATAATACACTACACATACTACACACAATTCACTATACATAATACACAGAATATACTACACAACCGAGTTGAGCCGAGTATAACCGAAATGAACCAAATCGTATCGAACCGAACTGAGCCGAATCAAGCCAACCTGAGTAGAACTGAATTGAACGGGGTCGTATCTAATCAAATCGAGTCGAGCCGAGATGAGCTAGACCCGACTCGAACCGAACCAACTTGACCTGACATGAATAAATTAAACCAAATCGAACCAAGCCGAGTCGAGCCAAGCCAGGCTCGAACCGAACCGACCTGAACCGACCCGACCCGAATGAACTGAACCAAACTGAATTGAGCCGAGTTGAACTGAGCCAAACTGAGCCGAGCCAGACCCGAACCGAACCGAGCTGTGTTGCGCTGAACTGAGCCGAGCCGAGCTGAATCAAATTAGAACCAAATAAAGCCGAGTCGAGCCGAACTGGACCGAACCAAGCCGAGTCATGCTGAGCCGAGTAGATCCGAACCGAATCGAATCGAGCCGAGCCCGGAGGAACTAAGCTAAGCCGAGTCGAACCATACCATACCAAATCGAACCAAACCAAATTGAACCCAACCGAACTGAATCGAGTCATATCGAATAGAACCGAACCGAACCGAACTGTACCAAGCCAACCCGAGCTAGAATCAAACCAAACTAAACCGAATCGACCCAACCCAAATGAATCGAATTGAACCAAATCCAGCCTAGCCGAGCCATGTGTGTGTGTGTCATGTATGCCTATTTATTGTGTGTGTTGTGTATATTGTGTTTTATGTGTATGTGTTATGTGTGTGTATTTTGAGTTGTGTGTATATCGGTTGTGTTTGTTGTATGTGTTGTGTGTGTGTGTTGTATTAGTGTATTGTGTGTAGTATATTATGTGTAATGTATGTAGTGTATTATGCATATTATGTGTAGTGTATGGTGTGTATTGTGCATATTGTGTGTAGTGTATTGTATGTAGTGTATTATGTATGTATATTGTGTGGTGTGTAGTGTATTGTATATTATGTGTAATGTGTGTAGTGTGTATAGTGTATTATTATATTGTGTGTAGTGTATTGTGTATATTCTGTGTAGTGTAATGTGTGTAGTGTATTATGTATAGTATGTATAGTATATTGTGTGTAATGTGTGGTGTATTGTGTGTAGTGTGTGTGTTATGTATTATGTGTAGTGTGTATAGTGTATCATGTGTATTGTGTGCATAGTGAGTGTATTGTGTGTGTAGTATATTGTGCGTAGTGTATTGTGTGGTGTGTGTTGTGTATTGTGTGTAGTATATTGCATGTATTGTATGTAGTGTGTGTAGTGTGTGTGTTGTGTATTGTGTATAGTGTATTGTGTGTATTGTATATAATGTGTGTAGTATGTGTATTGTATTATGTGTAGCATGTGTTGTATATTGTATGTAGTGTGTATTGTACTATGTGTAGTATGTGTTATATATTTTGTATATTATGTATAATGTATTGTGTGTAGTGCAACGTGTGTAGTGTGTGTGTTGTGTATTGTGTATATTATGTGTAGTGTGTGCTGTGTATTTTATGTATTATGTGTACTGTATGTAGTGTATTATGTGTAGTGTGTGTTATGTATTGTGTTGTGTAGTGTGTGTAGTATATTATGTGTATTTTATGTAGTGTGTGTAGTGTATTGTGTGTATTATGTGTAGTATATTGTGTGTCTTATGTATGTTGTGTATTGTGTGTAGTGTATTGTGTATAGTGTATTTGGTTTATTGTGTGTAGTGTATTGTATGTAATGTGAGTTTTGTATTATATGTAGTGTGTGTTATGTGTATTGTGTATATTGTATTCTGTAGTATGAGTTGTGTATTGTGTGTAGTGTGTGTGGCGTATATTGTGTAGTGTGAGTTACATGCAATGTGTGTAATATATTGTGTATATTGTGTGTAGTGTATTGTGTGTACTGTGTGTGTATTATATGTAGTGTATTGTATTGTGTTTACTGTGTGTGTATTATGTGTAGTGTGTGTAGTGCATTGTGTGTAGTTTGTGTAGTGTATTGTGTATGGCGTGTGTTCTATATTGTGTAGTGCTTGTGTTGTGTATTGTGTGTAGTGAGTGTGTTATGTATTGTGTATTATGTATAGTGTATTATGTAGTGTGTGTATAGTGTGTTCAGTGTAATGTGTATATTATTTGTATTGTATTGTGTGTTGTGTGTATTGTGTATTGTGTGTAGTGTGGGTAATGTATTGTGTGTAGTGTGTGTTGCGTATTATGTATGGTGTGTGTTGTCTATTATGTGTAATCGACTCGTATCGGCTTGACTCGATTCGGTTAGATATGGCTCCGTTCGATTCAATTCTACTTGGCTCGGCTCGGTTCGATATGGTTCAGTTCATTTCGGTTATATTCCGCTTGGCTCAGTTGGGTTCGGTTCATTCGAGTTGGGTGCGGTCAAGTTGGGTCGGGTCAAGTCGGGTTAGGTCGGTTCGGTTCGGGTCGGCCCGGGTCGACTCGGTTCAATTCGGTTTAAGTTTGGCTCGACTCGGCTCAGCTTGACTCGACTAAGCTCGATTCAGTTCAATACGGTTCGGTTCGATTCTACTCAGCTCGGCTAGAGATGAGGACATTTGACATCCTTTATCCTCTCCTTTAGATTTGATTTTTTAGAGATATATGATCTCCCTAGGTAAAACATGTAATATGTGTAATACATTTTTCAATTTTATGATTTTTTACACATCAATCATCGCATGACGATTTGATAAACGTGATAAACCAGTTTTTTTTTTATTTTTTATTGCTAATGTGATGCTATATTAAGATTTTCCAACATTAATATCTTTCATAACAAATAAAAAGTGTAAGAATTTAATAGAAATATTATTAGAAGAACGTAATTTAGCAACAAATATTATGTTATTTTTCATATTAGGAACACAAAACAAATTAGAAAGTAAAGAAGATTTTGTAGAAGAAGATAAGTCTGCAGAACCAGTACGAATTATTGAGACCTTTACTATCACCTATTATGATATCATTTGAACCATCATAATTTAAATAAAAAAAATAAATATTCAAGTCGAACATGACAATATGAGAAGTCTCAAAATCAATAAGTTAGTTTGATGAAGGTTAAAAGGATTAAGTAACATAGTGAGCATTCGATGGTGGTAATAAAAATCGTGTATGTGGGTATCAAGGTTGAAATATCCATGAAATAGTAACCTGCAAGCAATAATATTTTTTGGAAACATAACCTTGCATGTCATCTATTTAACATGGGACCTTATTATTAAATTGTTGTCTAGATTTATTGACACTTTTTATTGTGGTGGTATTGCATGTTGTTTGGATAATTAACTTGCTAGTTGTGGATCTTGCCTTTGTTGCTAAAATCAATTTTGTTAGTAAAATTGATTATAATAAAAATAACATAAGAAGGTGGTGATTCTCATTTAAGGTAACTTTCATAATTAGAAAGTTTATCATGAAATTTTCTAAAAAGAAATAGGAGTATCACGAGCACGTATCACGACCAATATGTTCTTGTAATCTAAACCAACATCATTTAAATATGAAAAATGATCACTTCATCGTCAAGAGGTGCAACAGTCATAGCAAGTGTATCTGCTCGAGTTTTGATAGATCACATATCGTTAGCAATATATTATATGCCCTTAGAAGGCTTAATGAGAGTTTTTCAAAGTTGCATAAGATGACTATAAGAATGGTTATCATACATTAATACAAGCATATACCATGAAAGAATTTGGTAGAAGTCACTTACCAAATGATTCGAGGAGAGAGAGAGATAATGATAGTACTTCTAAGAAGATGATCATGACAAATTCAAAAGGTATAGTTATGATTAATAATTTTAAAATTATTCTCTCTAATCATTTGTGGAGGATAAGTAATTGTATCATCTATATAACCCATAAAATCATAATCGACTAAAGGAGAATAAAATATTAATTAAAACAAAAGTGTTTTCAAGAGTAAATGAGTTGAGAATGATATGAAATGAATAACTAATTGAAGAGGTCTCACTGGAGCAACCATTGCTCTAATACCATGAAAGAAACAACTAACAATGGATATGAATTTATACACATACAAAGATTACAAAATATGATAATCATATGATTTTTTTTTCAATCAATAATAAATATATGACATTCACCTAAACTATTTCATAATAGATTCTTATAATTTTTATTAATAATCAATATAAAATATTTATTTAAATCATCTCATAATATAGAAAATCATGTGATCCTCGGTATTTGACAAAATCAAGATAATATATCATTATAAATTTTATAATTTAAAATCATAATAATATATGTTTAAAATATTAGAAAGATCATGACATCCTTATCAGAATTTATTTATTGTTTAAAGAATATGCTTTCTAATATAATGAATGTGACACACATTTCCATTTAAAAGGTGACGCTAAAGAGAATACTGCATTGAGCATGTTAAAGGAATGAGTGGATATCAATCTGGTCTCATTACAAGCCTATGATAAGGTGTCAGAACATAATACGTTAACGAGTCTCGGCCAATACAATAACACACTTAGTAGCAGAACCAGATTCCCAGAGGATGATGGTATGACTCATCTGCACTCGTTCATTTGCAGCTGAACAATGACAAAAGAGCTGACAAAAATACACCGGACACAAATCCTGGAATCCTAATAAACTCAACTTACCCCAAAATTGTTGGAAGCAACAGCAGAGAGATGACCCCAAGAAATGGCATTATTATCTTAGGTTTCTGCCCATTGGAGCTTTAGTGCTATTTGAATGAGAAGACAGTTCCATCCTGACAGAATGATATCCATACCAACTATTTAACAGGAAAATGACACCAAAAAAAAAAAAAACCAGGTATGGCAGGATGATAACTTGAGAGAAGCAAACCCCAGGATCAGAAAGTTTTTTTAAGTCCCGAAGATGCACGCTTTATTACTCAAAAAGACAATTTTGATCATATACGACAAGGAAAAACAGATCACAAAAGATCAGACAATTTGGTTATAGAAAATACTATAATTCCAGCCAGTCAGCCACCACCGATTAGGACATGTATTGTATACCACTCCAATAGCAACACAAGTCCTGCAGTAAGAGAATCACATCACAACATTCAGTCAATGATAGAAACCAATTCACAAGAAAGAAATAACGGAGTTAGGAGCATTTGAAGCCTTTATGAAGATATAGGGGGATGTCTAAGAGTCTTTTGAGGGTAATAAGCTGGGGTTGCACAACAGAGTTAGGAGCATTTGAAGCCTTTATGAAGATATAGGGGGATGTCTAAGAGCAACGGGCAATTGTGCTGGAGGCAGGAGGCATTGAAGGAGATTCCGGTGCCAGTGTGAGCAGAGTAGTGAGGAAAAGAGGTATTGTAAGCAACAGTAAAATACCAGAAGGTTACCATGGGAGAAACAAGCTAGTGTTAGGTTAAAAGCCCTAAATCTAACGAATGACGTAAGTACAAAAGTTACAAACCATTAGATTAAGGTCAAGCTGAATAATATTACATGATATATGAAAAACAAAACATGCTATATGATATCTATACTAATTGAGCGTTGACAAGCCCAATATGTACGAACAAAGCTTGTTCTTTGTTTGAGATTGACTAAGTTGCTCATTAATGAGCTAACCTCGAGTTTCATGACCAACAGACTCATAAGTGCCCCGAGCTGCACCTCCCCAACAGCCTACCAAATTAGGATAGATGGGCCTTTATGACTTGGCTCCGATGATGACTAAATTGAGATCAAGGTGGATTAAGGCCAGAACCACTCTAACAAATCCCAAGATTATCTAAGTTAGATTGGATAAAGCGACACGTGTTTAACAATGCATGAAACAACTAGCCTTACTGGTTTCCCTTGCTTCACAAGCTTAATAAAAAACCAAACTAGTTCTTAAAGCTTGGATATAGTAACTTTCAACGCATTCTTCTTTCTTTCTCAACTAAGACATAATACCCGATGACCATATTGCAGAAGCAAGACAACTATTGCTTTCGAGAATCATAAAGACAAGAAAAAAAGCTCTAGAAAACAAAAGAATTACTTTTAACTTGCAAACAAATAACTATCGATCAATCTAGAAATAACATACAAAAGAAGGCTGGAAGAACACCTTGATCATAGCTCATCTTTTACAGAATCAGGTGAGTCAGGTTGACTAATAACATCCCTATTGTTGTTCACAAAGTTAGTAATGTCCTCTGCTGTTCTGTTCCCCTCGTACTGTGAAATTTTGCCACTGGCAGAAACAAAATACATCGTTGGGTAACCCTGAACAGCAAATTCGTCTGGAATATCATTCTCCGTAGCATCCTGCATTTCGAACAAAACAGAAAAAACAGAATGCAAATTAGATATGTAGACGAAAGAAAATAACTTATCTCCACATGGTTGTCAAACATTACATCATGATGTAACAAAAGAAAAGAAATTTTAATCTACAAGGATCTTACCATAAGAAAAATAACAAATTGAATAGGAATGCCGCACCAAAGAATTTGGTGACTGATGCTATGTACATATAAATATGCTCCATAAAAGAATCTAATATGCAGAAAACTCTAAATTTGATTTCTGAAGATGAAGACATCTATGGACTGTAGCTACCTAAGCTGCATATATGGTGCTTGAGATCCATCCAATTACAGGCTTCAAATAATCATAAATCTTATTTAAATAGACTTGGTCATGCTTGGTCAAGCTGCATATATGCTTGGCCATGCACCATAGCCTTGGTTGTGAAAGATGGCCCGCTATAGCTGGAAAGAGTTACAGTGAATTTTAACTAATACAGAAATTTCCTGCATAGGACAGCTAATTTTGTTAACATCAATTAAGGGCGCAAATTAATACATATTAACTAAGGATGGTAAAGTGTAAATCATTAAACAACCGTTAACTATACATATATGTGAGCTGTCACTATAGTGGTTCACTTGAAATGGCCTGAGATTATGTAGATCATATTTTTAAATTCTGATGCCAATTTATTCCTAAAAGCTGTGGATCAGATCTGACAGTCAGTCCATGTTTCTCATGTTATTGCTGATTGTAATTATTAAATAGGTCCAATGGCCACAATTTATATGATTCAACTATTGTCCAATGAATATTGAAATTCCAATAAGATCATAATGGATAAATAAATGGGAGAAAAATGTACCACTAAGATGAGCATTACCCAGAAGCATACACAAACAAAGGAGATTCCATATATAAATGAAACATTAACCTAATTCAAGCAAGTTAGTTCTCAACCTTTTGTTCATCATTATTTCAGACTTAAAAATAAATTCAAATTAAGAATGGTCATGAACAAACCATGGTCGACGATCGTAGAATCTTGTTTAAAGTTTCTTTATTATTCAACTTCTAATTTCTTTTTAGTTATCTCTTTTCCTAATTGATAAATTGCAAGATCTGAAGGTCTAATCTGCCCAATCTTATCTGATTCCAATCCATAGTTCCATAGCCATTTCAAGAACCAGTCTCTATGAAAATCGTGGAGAAGTGCTTCCAACTTTTATTCGATGGATGGATATCCAAATGGATTGATTTTGTGATTTTGTTTCTTATATGCACATACATTGGACAAATTATAAGACTGAAAAACTAATGCACCCAATTTTATCTGATTCCAACCCAAACAGATTCTTTTGCAAGCGACATAATTTTGTTTCTTGTACACACATGCATTGAAGAATTTTATATGACCAAAGAAATAAAGGACAATATCTATCCTTGCAAGGGAAAAAGGAAGTAGACAGTGCAATGATTATCACTTTCCATGTTCATGTCAGCAAGTTCATAATCCTTAAATTAAAAACAGATCATCTTAAGAAAAAAGTTACCATCTTTGCAATGATCACATCTGCATCATTTTTAAATGAGATAGCTACTTCTTCTAAGATTGGTGCAAGTTTCTTGCAATGTCCACACCACGGTGCATAAAATTCAAGCAGAACTGCAAGAGTCAATAATCATACCATTATTTCATAAGTTGAAGTAAAGAACATATTTATAGGAAAATAAAGTACACGATTGGTTGTACAAAAGAGCAAGACAGATCAAACTTTAGAAAAAGCTTAAAGTTTCTGATGGATCCAAAGTCACCAGTTGTAACCACCCAAGGCTTGTATTGTCAAGCAAAAGGTGACATCCACAGCCAATGTCTGATTTAGATTCTAGGCTTCTCGTTTGTGACAATGATCAATGAGAAAAACTTCGATGCAACATTTGAGAATTCTCTTCCAGAGGGTTTGAACATCATGTGTAAAATTTAGGGAAAAAAATGCATTCTTTAAGGTGAATGATTTGCCTTCAAGATAGAAAATTACAATTTCTGTACAAGGTAAAGCAATTTTCTCTATGTGGAAAACAGTACTAGTTATTTCTCTAGACATTCAATTGTATAATTAATTTGCAGTTTTCTTAGTTCAAATCTTTAAAAGTTTCTACTGGTTTTGCAAATTTTCCTCAAGTTCTGTTAATCACAAGGTAAAATATGTCGCTATCCAAAGGATGCGCTGGACCATGATTCAGGCGCTAAGAGGTTTTCTTAGTGGCAGATGGTAAGACCATTGTTTCCCAAACTCTTGCATCAATCCCTATAAAACCTTTCTGATTTGCATCTCTGTTAGATGTGTATCTGAAAGTCAACTTCTATCATATGGTTTAAATGTTGGCTAAAACTTATTTAGTGGTATGTTTTACGTAAAAATTCTTACTCAACTCTTTTTGGTTTCACAAAATCAATTTATGAATATATAAATCAATTGTTACAAATTGCATTACTTCTATGAATCTCCATACTAATTTATGAATATATAAAGCATGATTCTCGTGTCCATGTTCAAGCAACACTGGCCAAGACAACTAAACCAACATTAAGAATGTTACTAGCTTATGAAGATGCAATTCTATCACCATGAGGTCCATCAAATTGTTTTTGTTATATTCAGTGGACTAATATTCCAACCCATGCTTACAGTTTCAGTGCCCTCATTCATCACATGGTATAGCAAAAAAGATAAATAATTGATCCAGAAATTATAATAGAACTAAACAAATTAGTTACCACCATAAAAATTTTAAACTAAATCCTGTATTTAAGGATTTGAAGATCACAAACCATTCTTCCCAGAGTTGAAAACTATTTCCTGGAGACTTTTGGCCACCACAATCTTAACTGGTTCATTATTAACTTCAGGAACTGACGCTGATTTACGATATGGTTCTAGGCCACCATCCTGCATAAAGAGAAAGGCAAGTTAGATGACAGCAAAGGGGTTGAAGAAACTTACAGTGATGGGATCAACATTTAACATCTAAACAAATTTGATATGCTAACAAAAATAGCAAGGCAAGCTCTTGGCTGCCAATCATGAATATGACCAAACAAGTTTGCATCAATTGGTATGGATCATATTCTGATAAGGATTGTAATATAATGATGTTGTGAAATAAGAAACCAACAACTGACAACGTGGAATTCTGTTCAGATGAGAGAGTGATTGCATGCAGATTGTGATATTACATCACAAGAAAACAAGATACAATTATGGTAAGAGAACATACTGCATAGTCCTTCAGCCATGTTGCAATCTGCTCAGGTGTAACATTTGGTTGAAAATATTTGTGGCCCTTTCTATCTTGTACGAATATAAGAGGAGCCTGATCCTTTTTTAGGCCAAAGAACTGTAGATTTTTACCACAGGCAAAGTATTTGTTAAGAATACCATGGAAAAGGTGGAATCCAAAATAAGAAAGTGAAAAAAGAGAAAAAATGAAAAGGGAATAATAACCTGCAAGGCTCTATCACTTGCATCAAGGTCCCCTATCAGAAATTTTATATTTTTCCCCTTGTAATCTTTCGCAACCTCATGTAACTTGGACTTGAAAGTGTCATAATTGTCGCTGCTGAAGTTGAAGAAGAGCATAGCCTATGCATTGCCAGATTTCCAACAGAAATAGGACAAAACCAAAGAACAAAATATGGGATAAGATGGCACCAAATCGATAAAAAAAGATAAGGCACTATGTTCTGAATTCTGATGCAGGCACTAAGCTGTACACACAAATTAATAGGCAAATGCTAAGTCCATTTTAAGATTTGTAGAAGAACAGTCTTCTAGTGCATCATGGTCAATAAATAACAGATAAAAATAATAACAATAATAATAATAGTTAAAACACCTAAAAGGTTTTGAATGGAATAGCAACTAAGGAATATGACCACCTTTGTAAAAACAGGCATCCAGAGATCATTACATTTCATAAAATCTCAACCCATGTCAGCATTTCCAAGCACCAAGAAACAGGGTAACAAGTAGTTAATTAAAGAGGCCAATTAAAACCGAAGAAACATGCTTTTGGTAAGAGATATTTTATCATATACTGAATACAATCAATAAACACAAAGAAAAGAGAGAAACCTTCCAACTTTTTGAACACAAAAGAAAATTTTGCACAGTTAGCACAGATATCAAAGTTCATGAAATTTGGTAGAAATGATATTAGGTGCACAACTGTTTGAACATAGTGTAATGCAAGGTTTGACTTACCGGTCCGTACCGGTGTACCAACATATTGCTAGTATCGGACAGTATGCACAATACATACCACCCGATATTAAAATATAATATAATATTTTTATAATATAATATTATATAATATAATATTAAAGTATTAAAAAAAAGGAAAAGGGACGACATCGCCTCGATCTTTCTCCCCATGCGGGGAGACGCTCCGTCTCCTCGCGCGGGAGAAAAAACGGCCGCGGGCATGGGCGACCCACGAGCGAGGACGGCGCGCGGGCAAGGTATTCTTTACTCCTCTTCTTTTTTTTCTGCTTTTCCTCTTCTTCTTCCCTTTTTCTTCCTCAATCGAGGAGCGTCTCCCCGCGCGGGAGAAAAAGCGGTCACAGGCGTGGGCGACCCGCGGGCGGCGACGGTGCGCGGGTGAGGTATTCTTTTCTCCTCTTCTTTTTTTCTTCTTTTCCTCTTCTTCTTCCCTTTTTCTTTCTCAATCGACCGACGATAGGCGATTTCTTCTTCAATCGGCCGTCGACGGTCGAAATCGACCGCCGACGGTCGATTTTTGGCGGAACCGCCCAATAGCGAGCGTCCGCGTACCGATAACCTGGCGGATACAAGTCGAAATTGCAAACCTTGGTGTGATGTACATTTTCATGATCAGCAAGCATTTGACAAATGTGTTTACATTTGAACCATCACAAGAATAAAGCATTTCTAAAATTGCATAATAGGCATTTCCCTCGGGAGCATATGCAACCTAGTCAAAGCAAATCATGATGGGTGAATAATAACCTGCTTGTGTGGTGAAACCACGAAACAACTATATCCATGACTAAGGTGATTACCATAATCCACAGTTTCAGTGATACTACAAATAGCAGTATGGAATACACATCAAATGATAAAGTTCTACTGCATCAGTTTAACGTATGAAGTAATAAAAATAAATCATAAGGAATTACTTACTTTGGCATTGGGACTTTCAAAGAACTTAGCAAGGAAAGGGAGGTTGATCGGATCATTATCATAAGTGGTAACGATTGGTGTACTTTCAGATTCAATGAATTTCTCTATAGCATCAGCCTGAAAATGCTGCAGGGTAACACAGATATTTACTCCATCAGCACTCGAATGCATTAAACTCTAGCATGAAAATAATCAAGGAAATTGTTCAAATCACAGAGGTTTTCTTTTTCTAAACAGATTTGCAGGTACCTTCAAGGCAAAAAGAACATTGAAAATGAGACTACAGTTTCTTAAAAAATAAAAAGGTACCTTGAAATCAACAAAAAGCTCGTCAAATGGCTTGAACAACCTAACGATTGGTTGTTTTACAGTTTCATCCCCACGTGGAAGGAGCTTTGCATTTGAGGTGTGACCAAAATCATAGTCCGATCGTAACTTTTCAGCAACTTTAATAAAAGTTTCAAATTCCTCCCCAGAGAATTGAGGGAATATCCCCACCTATGTGATGTGAAACAAGTTTGAGGCATGGTAGTAATTGCAGAAAGTGAAAGGAGAAGAAAGTTAAGAATATGTCTTACAATAGAGATTTTCTTATCAATGATCACTTTATCAACATCCTCAGTAGATTTAATTTCAGCCGATGCAGGGCCAACTTGCTTACTTAAGTATTCAACTATACCATCAGCTTCCCGAGGACCTTTATACTCTTGGATGTCCTCCCCTCCATTCCTGAAAATCTTGAGCGTGGGAAAGCCCCTGATCTCATATTTTGAGGCAATTTCCTTGTTTGCATCTTCATTACCGTCGATCTTAGCCAAAGCAATGGGAGGATCATTTTCACTTAATACCGACGCAGCCTTCTCATACTACATGGAGAAAATTAGAAGATTTAATGAACATGGAACATTAATATTCACTGGATTAGTTACAGAACCAATGATTATTAGTGAACACTTAAATCGCCTGAAAACTATTACCTCAGGAGCAAGTTTCTTGCAGTGCCCACACCTGCCAACAGAAAGTTTATCATCAGTGACAAAATGTTGGTTTAACATTGAAGAAGCATCCCCATGAGAATCTCCCGTTGGTGCCTATCCAACATGTATTATAGAATAGCTTTATAGAATTAACTTATGTGTTGTACAGCATCCTGGCCCAACCAAATAAGCACAGTGAAGCCACATCATGTAAACCTTTACCACAAAATTATTAGCATCATTATCTTATTACACTGACAAACACAATAGTTCCTAGATGACTTGAAAAGAAGGGGCGAGATTTGCTTGTCAAAATAAAGTTGCCCGTTTGTGACCTAAAAGTAGCCTTTCTACAAATATAATTAAATCCTCCCCTAGTCTATTCATTAGTATCTTACACAGGGCCAACGCCAACCCATAAGAATTTACTAGGAACAAAATTTAGTGCCATGTGTAAGATACGAAAACAATCCATCTAGCATACATAACACATAGATAAATCATAGTTCTCAATTCCCACATGCCCACAACAAACACCTCGATAAACCGAGCTGTTTAAGAATAGTATTCGAGTGAAGCTTTGGTGTCTGATGAATTCTTTGTTTTCCTGAAGAAGATGATAATATAAATAATAGCATTCATGACAAAATTTACATATTATACTGAGGCAGATACCATAGTCTGAGATCAAATTTGCTAAAATCACCACCAAAGTGTTTGGACAACCCAAGAAACGGTATCAACAAGTGCTAAAATAGCGATATTTTCTTTAGGACTGCGCTACTGAAGATCGGGAAACGCGAGGTTGTAAAGTGCCACTGAAGGTCTTTAGCCTAAAGACTTAGTATTCGCATGGCATTCAAAAATAACTTCATCCAAAGATCGTCGCCCTCGCAAATCACAAGAACGACCAAGAAACAGAGACAAGCAAGCAAACAACAAAGAAGGGCAGCTGATGAAACCAGGGAGCGTAGAACTCGACGACGATGAAGTCGTGCTTGGAGACGGTCTCGGAGAAGTTGGAGGCGTCGAGTGTGATGACGAAGGAAGGCTCGGCCACCGCCTCCGCGTCGGCATCCGGCTCCTTCGCTCCTCCGTCGTCGCCCTCCGCTGCGGAGGGCGGAAGGGAGGGGGAGAGCACCAGCAGGGCAAGGAAAGCCGCCATGATCCAAACCCTTGAAATCGCCATTGGAGATGGCGAGACCGATGTACCTCTCTCTCTCTCTCTCTCTCTCGCTCTCGCTCTGTTCGTCGCCGTTCGGAAGATATCGCCGGGCGGAGAGACGGCTTATACCGGCGCGCGGTCCGTTTCTAGAAGATCAGCTGTATCTGAAGGAACAGGAGAACGTTCAGGAATTGCATATGGTTCGTTCATCATTGTGGGTCCCATCTGTTACTCGAACTACAACCGTTGGATCGAGGTTTGGGGCGCGTAGAATACCGTACCGGGGGAAGGAAGCAAATCAATGGGATATCTCCGAGTGCAGTGCATCCAACGGCGACGGTATTTTACCTTCCATTTCCGTGTGCTACGTGGTGCAACATCATTGGCCCATGTTACGTGTCAGGGAGACGGCGTTCCAAGTTCCCGCGCGACCGTGTCCTTAAATTTTGGTTCAAGAAACGTTGCACTGAGCCATCTACCCGTTTCACCTACCTGTGATGTTGCACTGTCCTAATGTGATGCCACCGTGGCATGTCAGGGGATATTTTTTGAACTTTTTGGTTTGTGGGTAGAGCTAAGATTGGCTGATCCAAATGTAACACCAATCTTAGTAGCGTAGGATATGCCACATAGCTGAGCGGTTGGCAGTTATAAAACAACGCTTGGGAAGAATGCCTCCAAGTATTTATGCAAAGGGTGAGCACTTGTCCATAGGTGGACATTTATCTTCATTCTATAGATCCATACCCACTTATTTTCTAAAAGGGTACATGTCATTTATCTAAGAAACATCCATCCTTAAAAAAAATATTATAAACCCCCACCCCCACTATAATTTAGAGGATAAAAAATAAAAATTTGAGTGCTTATAATCACCAAGAACCTTATGTGAGAGGTCGACGTGAGAAAATTAGTTCTTAAAGATGAGAGGCCCTACCTTATTTTATTTTATTTTCTCTCTTTCTTTCCACCATCTTTAAGAACTAAGCCCACTAAATTAAGTCCACTTAATTTTGCATTAATAGTCGATGACATGGCTCGACTTCGCCAACCTTCCCCTCCGAGCAGGCGACGAGGGGACCATGCCCTGCCTGACCCAAAGAAGCAATGAAGTCAAATCGAACGTGTCGCCTCTACAGTCCCCAAGCATTGAGACACACGTCGACAAGTCCCGTTTGCTCCACCCAAAGCCTAGGTATAAAAGCCAAGCCTTGGGGCAAGCAAGCAAGAAACCCTTTACTCTCTCACTTGCATCATTAACCTCCCTCTCCGTCTCGCTAACTTAAGCATCAGAGTGGTCGAGTCGGGAAACCCTCGGCACATACCAATTGTGCATCATCCCCGACACATACAAAAACACGTCTAGGAGGCAACTTAGCAACGAGGACAATCCGGCTCTTCGACCTAGGTTCACTATACGAGAGTAGACCGCACCTGGTGAGCCACCTCCCCTAGTAGGCTCTTCACACTAGCTTGCCACACCAACTCTTCACATCAACAAGGAGGAATCATCATGAAGGACTTGCACATTCGATAGTAAACCAATCGGGCCGACTCACGAGTCGACAATCTCATTATGTTAATATTTTAGTACTTTAGCTTCCCAACATAGAGAGTAATGATAATATCACTTTAATCCTATGTTATTTAAAGAGTAGGAGAATCAAAAGCTCAAAGTCTTTGGATTTTTTGGCCAAAATTATGCAGGCACACTCATCCGAAAAAAATGAATGATTAGTCGTGAGCCCATCTCACACAATCGACTAAGGGACTTATCACCGTCAAATTTCTTTTTTAAGAGTTGTCATATTTCATCAATCTTGTCATCAACTCTAATTCATGCTAACAGCAAACCTCCACTACCTTCTCTGTTTGCTTTCTCTTTCTTCTGCATCCTCTTCCTCCTGCATTTTTTTTTTTTTTTTGGCTCCTTCCACAACTTGTTTCTCATTTTCTTGTATCCATGTATCATGGTGCATCGATACCGATTGCTACGTATCGATCCAACCAGGTCATCCAAATGTATCCGATATTCAAATTGACGATCCGTACAAAATAATATACAAAAAATTTAATCATCCACATTTATCAAAGTGTGATCATCCTCTCTCTCTCTCAATGTTGCTACTGCTGGAATCTTATCTACAGTACGTCTCCCATGAGATTCACAGGCTGGAGACAATAAATTGTCTTCTATTGATAGGATAGGATAGAGACATAGCTTCTACAGGAGGCTTTACGTGGCGAATCGAAGGTACGTCAGGTGGAGGGTGTTCAGGTGGGGATGGGAACGAAAGCAGAAGGCTGACGTAATAAGGGGGGGGGGGCGGGGGGGCGCAAAAGGAGGTGGTATCCAACGTGGCTCAATGTAATAGGTGGCTTGATCGACGATGATGAAGTTGAACAGGTTGGCAACGATGCCACCGAGGACGTAGACAGAGTTGATCACAAGATTGATGATGTGGCACTAGCCATTGACGATGATGATTTGACGATCCATCATGGAGGGCAAAGTCAAAGACCATTTACCGCTTGACAGGAATGATGACGTGGCACTTGCTCTTGACGCCTATGATGAGCTGGCCAATGAAGATGATGATTTGATGAGAGGATCAAACTCGGGTAAACAAAATACTCCCTCCACAAATAAAGCTTACACGGCCGAGACGAGGAGACCATCTCGGCGAGCACAGAGCCACCTGGCTCGTTGTAAACACTCCCTAAAAGAATCCAGAGATGGATCGCATGTAGAAATCTTTCTACTACAAATCCATTCCACTAACTAGTCATTCATAAATATTTGTGGGTTTGTTAACATCAAAGTCCAGTAGTGAGTTATAATGATAGAATTCGTTGCAGTCATATAATTTAGATTTAATTGTTTGCAAAAGTCCAACTCACTTACCCAGACATTTCTTCAGCTGCTGCAGCAGAGGCTGGGAATGCAACCTTGTGGCATTTATGGGTTGTCAGGTTCTGTGGATCCAGAGACAGTCAAGTTGTCATGTAGTAATGCAGATCTAGATCTGGAAAACAAGAGGAAAAATCCTTTGGGGTCAGAGACTGTAAACCCAACCGCTGCCGAGTGGCGACACATGCTGCAGAAGATGAACCAGGTTTGACACTGCCCTCAAAACATTGCAGCTCTTGAATTGGATCATCAAATAAGAACCAGGGGGAAGTCAAAATATGGCAGTTCCTTTTTTTTTTTTTTTTGCCTTCTACTGCACATATACATAGCTTTATCAGGCCCCATTAATCGCACCATGCACAGATGTATCTGTCATAAGATTCTTAAGACAGCCTGTACTAGTACGATCTGATGAGTTCTGCTAAACTGTTCCATTCTAAGATTCACTCATTCAAGGAGGAGCAAAAAGAGCTCAACTGCTGTTTCCTTACTGCTCATTGGCGCTGAAGCACATCTTCCTCGTCAGAATCACCGCCACCCAAAAACTGTCCTTCAAAAGTGCATTAACGAATAATGTAATCCTCTAGTTATTCTAAACGCAGCAATTAACCCCGACCCTTAACAATCTGCAGAGTGCGGCGTGTGCGACGGTCCAACTTGGAGCCTTCCAATTCTTTCCACAACGTATGCTTTAGTTCTGACCAATTGTTGGATCTATTAGAATTATATTGCCATTTAACCTCCAGATCGGGAAGTACCTGCCCTTTGAGAGAAACCAAAATAAACCAGCAAAACTATTTTTAAGTTCCAAAACCATCGTTCGAGATTCTGACTCCCTCGTAACCTTTCAATGTCTCTGAGGAAAAATTCTCCAGTGCTTGAAATATTGGAACTAACCCTGTCCTTAAATTGCTGGCAGTCGCCTGCTGGAGCTGAATTATGGTCTCTTCATGTTTGGCCCTCTCTTCGTCCAGTCTTCTTTTCATTGCATCCAAGGACATCTTGTGCTCATGATGTGAAACCTCATTACCATTCGAGATAGGCATATGTTCCTGTCCAGGCATCCCGTTTTCCTTCTGCAGTGACCTAAGCCTTCTCGCAAAATCTCTGGACAAATACTCGGCCTTTAGCTTCTGGCGCTGCTCCTCATCTTGTGTCTCCCACAACCTATGTATGTTTATAGCAAAAGTCTGCATCGAATCTATCACTTCAGCTTCACATATCGCATCCATGTTATGGTACCAATCATTTGCGATTATAAAAGCACCAGGTGCTCCAATTCTGCTCGGGGAGAATGGTGCAACCCCATCAGGTGTCTCCTCCCTTTCCTGGAGAAGCCATTTCAGCAACCACCCATTTAGGGCCTCGATATAAGCCTTTTGAGCCTGGATCCAATTACTGAAACAGGAACACCAGTTCAAGAGTTCCGCCTCCAATTCTATGGTGGCTTTCGCAACAGAACTACCTGTTCTGGCAACAAAATTCTGGCTTTCGCTTTCGACGACGGCCTGAAACTGCTTGTGATGGCAATCAAGTACAAACCTCCACATTTTCAACAATCTGCAAGGCAAAAAGATGTTTTTTTTAAGTGTAGATGCATTATATCAGGCACTCAGCTCACAAATACGAAGAATCACTCGAGTTACCAGTTTCATTCTCTTTTCCTTAGAATAGAAAATGGATTATTATACTCAGACTTGATAAGTCGTGAATCTTAAAAACTATATTTACTTAAAAAACCATATTTATTTCTTTTATCTATGGAATAGTTTCAAAATATTTAACAAGAGTCCATCAGTAAACCCACCTTGAAGAAGAATGGAGAATCTTCAATTTGACGAATAGAGTAAAGAAGAATGGAGAATCATCAATTTCAAAAATACAGAAAAAAAAAATGTGAAACAGCTTCCATCAAAACTTAAATGACTTCTGTTCCGTGTTCAATCGTCATAGTATCAATGCTTCTCACCACTCAGACCAAGGTTAAGAGGCATTATCAACTACTATTCTGACTACGACCTACTCCCTTAATTAATTTCTTGACAGATACACCTTCTCATGACTCCCTCATCTTTTTTAGACTATTAACCTGCTTTCTTATCCTTCAATGATAACATAAGCACCTAAAGAGAGACTACTCTAGTAGTTGTTGCACATAACTGCAATATCTTGATCTATCTCATCCTACAGTATTGCTCAAAATATACATCCACCTCATCCTACAATATTGCTCAGAATAGGTATTTTTTTATCAAACAATAGAAATGTCAGACAGGAATGGTAGTACGATCCAGGAATCTCCACCACCTAAAGTATTACATTGCATGGCTACAATCCACCTTCACAATACCTTTTTAATTATGACTTCTTTCTTCTCTGAAAAATCCTTTCTTGTAAGTAACAGAAATTATTTGAATGCGAAATGCATAGTTGAAGGTGCAGTGCAGTTTGATAGCATAGCAAAACGGAAAACTCGATAAAATATGGAAAGATGGCTAAGATGGTTACAATATATCCATCATATAGATAGTACGCTCGGCCCTATATTAGTTTAGTTTGAGTTGCTCTCTTGATTGTGTTACTAGGCATATTATCAGAGGAAAGAAGCTTAAAAAATTAGAAGGCAAAAGCTTAGTTGGTACACAATCTTCATTACATAGATGGAGGCTAGTCGAAATAACATACCCTTGGATTAATTCAGTCAGC
Organism: Ensete glaucum; assembly: GCA_021527575.1. Taxonomy (NCBI): domain Eukaryota; kingdom Viridiplantae; phylum Streptophyta; class Magnoliopsida; order Zingiberales; family Musaceae; genus Ensete; species Ensete glaucum. The sequence continues at coordinate 6,781,714 of CM038553.1, read as the reverse complement.
TGTGGTCGCAACTCTTCATCTCTTATTTTGTGTATCCTGCTTGAAATGTGATTGGCAGATCTAATCACAATGTTCAGTTTTGTAACCAAATTTCTTATGGAAGACTGAGTAGAATCTATCTGCCAGGATTCTCCACCACTATCATCCAAAGCTTTGAGTTGCTTCCACTCCCTTTCATAGATGTCTCGCAGTCTTTCTTCTTCCTGGTACAACCACCTAAGAAGTTTTAGCACCAATATGTAACCTAAAATAATTTAATTGCACATTAGAATATGCATTGGAAGACAAGATTTTCTGGCTCAACTTTCTCTTACACCATTCATGCAGCTAGAGCAGAAGAGGATAATATACATAGACCCAAAAACACGATCCTATTTCTGATGAATAACTGCCCTTTTATCCAAAAGGAGATCTTTGTAATGACAACTACAATATTCTCTGGTGCCTTATGCTAGTTTAAAATGTGTCGGAAAAAATGTTCATATAATTTAAATGCATGCATCCAGATTATATCAAAATGTTGAACCAAATGAGCAGTTTTATTGGGAAAATAATTGAAAAGAGAAGATGGCTTGCTGTTGACTGGGTCGATCAATGAAGACTAGGAAATGAAAAAAGAGACTTAGATTGTGCAGTGGAGGTGGCATAATCTGCTACAAAAGAAAGGATATTTGTGTTGAAGGTGCCACAAGGATGAGCACAGCAAGACTTGCATATTAATAGGGAAGAAAAGAGAAAGGAGATCCTCTAGTTTGTGGAAGTTGTGGCCCTAGTTTTATGTATCCTTCACCAAATAGTTGGGATTTACAGCTCTTATCTTGTTTCTAAATTATTCCACTCTTTTAGTGACAACAACTGTGTACTTCCCTTACACCTGATACAATGGCGCATATTAACTGATTTTAGGACTATTAATTATATCATGGGGAAACTTCCTATAACACGATAAAGATGCATGAGGAAAAATAACATGAAGCATGAAAAAGCAGGAGGTGGCAAACTTTCAATGGATCGATACAGGCACTCATGCAGACAAAATTCAACATAATGTTCTTGCAGCTATGGACTTTGCAACTTTGCAATTGCACAAAATTTGCGACTGAAAACTTACATTTGGCTTTATTCTACTTCATAAGATTGTAACGCCAAATATAAGTTCTGCTTTGTAAGACAAGAACTTGATAATAGGTACCATTAATTTCTACCAATTAAGTTTCTTTTAATATTTTTAGATAATTTCTTTTTTTCTGATTTTATTGGTCTTCATTTTATTGATCAATATGGGCTTTTATACATTACCTAACGATATAATATATTACTCAAAACAAAGTGATTATCCTTGCACGTCATGCTTTTTTCTTGTTATTGTGTAAATATGATGTTACGACAAATACCTATGTTATGAATAACCTACCATTCATATCCTCGAAAGACAAGGAACAATATTCTGAAGATTTGTCAAGTAACTGTGCTAGTATCACTCAGGCATTGTTTTCAGGTAAACAATCATAATGAGTTTGTCAGACTTGAAGACTGCCTATAGCTTTTCTGATCTCACCTATTTTAGTTCCATGTCCTTAGTTGAGTTCAAAGAATATGAACTTTCACACTAATGAGCTAGCGTGTGATACACTTTCAACTATATTTACACAGGGGGACCCGCTTTATAGAGTAGAAACAATTTACTATAAAATTTACCTTCACATTTTTATGAAGTTTTTTCTCCCATATATATAACTTTTCAAGCGTTGATGAAAGTTTGCCAGGATCAATATCCATATTCCCACAAGCAGCACGATCAGCTTTTTTCACTTTCAATGACCTTGAAGCTAAACGTTGTGAACTCGTGAATGATGGTTGTGATGATGGCCGAACAGGCAGAACCACAGGGTCCAAAATTCTCGATAAAATCACTGCAAAAATGTGATCAGTTAAATCAATCCCGTGCAAAATGCTCAAGGAGAAACAAGTAAGCACTTCTTTTTCCACCTGAAGGGTCATGCCAAAACAAACAATAAAGACAAAGGAAAAAAAAAAAAGAAGCTGAAGGCCAAATGGAGTATTTATCTCTCATGCAAGAAGCGACAATCTCTTGCATGACATTCACATTATGCACATAGGAATAGTGTAATTACATTTTCAGGACTGAATATCAACACCTCCAGATGGTGTAATAAAACATCTTTGGAAATATATTTCACAGCAGCAAAGTTTTAATACATACTATACAGAACTAGAAACATGTAATACAAGATTGGTTTCAGGACCTTCATGCGGAGAGTAGTTCAGCTCCATAGTAATAACTGTTGCACTAACAAAAGGACACTTTCATATTATAATGCTAACTAATCATAGCAAAGAGAATTGTAACAAGCAGCATTAACGCTTAGCACAGGAAAAGAGATATAGTAACATGGATAAGCACAATGATACACAAGACCATGAGGAAATAGAAAACTATCTTAAATCTAGAGAAGTTATATTTTCAGGAGAGAATAATGCCAAAGATGTTCTTCTATGTCATTCTTGGATTAGTTGTGCTTACTTTTTTAGAAGTCACTCAAAAGGACATTTTCATATGCCAAGGTTTTCCACATATCCACAAGAAAAAAAAAATGGTCATCTACATTCCATGGGACCAATGATAAAGCCCAAGAGTTGAACAAACTTCTCAGCTCTATAAAAGCAACCAGAGGTCAAGGTCATCCAGAGGTCAAGACAAGAGTCGAACGAGGTTCTCAGTCAAGGTAATGGGAGCAGGAAAGAGTTGGTTAAACCACATGTTAACAAGATCGAATCCAAATTTCAAATTTTCTGTAAACAATTAGCCATAGCTTCAAACTTTTGAAAAGAAACAGAAGATTGGGTCATTGCAAAACCTACCTCTCAGAATTCGGTTTCTTGATCTGTACGGTAACTTGCCTACCTCAAGTATCTCAGAGACCTCTTTACCACAGTTAGCAGCTGACTCAAATTGTTCTTTGATTTCAGTCGCAACTTCCATCACATTCCTCGCACCATGTGCAGATAATGCATTTTCTTTACTCGGCTTGCTGTCATCTATAACAAGTGATGTCCTGTCCTCAAAGATCACACTTTTCTTCTTCGTTTTCTTTTCCATCTCGACCTCTTCGATTTTACCGACGGAAGAAACATCCTGACTCTCTTCTTTTACTACCGGCGCAACTGCATCACCTTTGTCATTGGCTTCTTGCTCCGTTGCTGCCACATTCGAGCCCTTCTCACCAGAGACGCTCCCTGCAGCATCCTTATCTGCCCCCTTGCTCTCCATCACCGGCGCAATAACAGACTCTTGCTCTGTTTCCTCTTCCAGATCAGGAATGCCTTCCTTCTCCCTTACTTCGCTCGAGTTGGGACTGCTTGTCACCGAACCCACGCCATAGTTTCCGTGTAAGTACCCAGGGATCATCTGCTCGTACGAATCAAAAGGGTTAAAGAAGTCCCAAGCAGATCCCTGTGTGGGTGGTGGCGGCGGAGGGGGATCAGAAGGCTTATCCTCCCTCTGAGGCGGGATCTGATAGAAATGCTCATCATGAGCATGCGGCTGCATTGGATCCATCGGGGCACCGTACACTGGATAATCGTAGTAGCCATATCCCGCATGAGCCGTGTTGGACCATGTGGGATAGGGATTCTGATAAACTGTGGTGGAGGAGACCGTGGAGGCCGATTTCATGTAGTGGTAATTAGGGATGGGAGCACCATAGAATGGCTGATGAGGAAAAGAACGCACCGAATCCTCACTGCCTCCACCGATAACACTACTTTCCCCAGTGATCTCCTCGGACTCATCGTCGGACGGCGAATGCAGGTGGGAATCGTCGGAATGCGAGTGGGAGATGGAAGCAAAAGAGGAAGCCGAAGCGCCCACCGGGCCGGTACGGTGGCTTTCCTCCTCCGACCTCTCGATCTTGGCTTTCGCCTTGCCTTTCCCTTCGGATGGCGGCAATGTGAGGACGGGGGACGCCGGCGCCACCGCCACGAGCTCCTCCTGGACAAAGCGGTGGAGGGCATCCCCGACGCGGCCGAGCGCGCGGAAGTAGGCTGCGTGTGCCGCCGCGAGGGCGAACCGGTGCTCTGCCGCCGCCCTGATGAGCTCCCGCCGCTCCCGGCACAGCGCCACCAGCGGCGGCTCCTCCGCCTTCGAGCTCCCGCACCCCATCAACCGCCCCCTACGGCACCGCCATTGCTCACCAAACCCAGCAGCACCATTCCACGTCCCAAGAGAAAACCTAACCCTAACCCAAAACTCCAACGCTAACTTCTCTCCCTCTCATTGCCATCCATGTGAGCTTCAAAATCCTCTCTCTCTCTCTATCTCTATCCCACTCTCTTCCCTTGTTAGGGTTGTAAACTTTTATTGCACCAGTAGATTTGGGTGGGAGAAGAAAAGGAGTTTAGCATGAGCCAAGAAAAGAATAGAAGCAAATGGAGAAGGAAATGGAAAGAAAGAGAGAGAGAGAGAGAGAGAGAGAGAGACTTGCAGAAGGGATGAATGAATGAAGAGGGAAGCGCGAAGGGAGAGAGAGAGAGAGAGAGGGATACCAGCGTGTGCGAAAGCACTCTTTTGCATGTTATCCCGTCACCCGTTTCCTACCTGCATCCCATTGGAGAAGGAGCGGGTCCCACGATAAGTACTGGATCGGGTAGATTCCAGTTGGGACGGAGTGGCAGCGGGGGACCACGTGGAGGCGCCTCGAAGCAAGAGCAGCGGGAACGTGACACGGGGTCGGGTGCGGCTGCTGCTGCGCGAGTGTAAGAGTAGGCTCCCACGTGGACCCCGCGTGCTGCCCGTGGGACCCTCCACCGAGACGAGATCTGGTATCTGAAAGCGAAACGAGTCTCCTCCTCCCACTCCGTTGTCGTTCTTCCTCCCTCTCTCACTATAATCACAGCTTCCAACAAAGGTTTGTCTCCCCTAATCTCCTGCACCACAAACGAGCTGCAATGTTGAAGCTTAAGCTTCGTCCACCGTGTAGGAGGGGGGGTGCAAGCTAAAAGAAGCACCTTTGCTGATGACAAATAATATTATAACCCTCTCTCTGCAAGTTGATTGGTCGTCAAAGAAGATACAAGGATGACGAAAAGAGAATAAATATAATGAAGCGGAAGATACTCCAAACCTGGAGTCTAATCAAAAAGCCTCGGCGCAGCAAACCATCTGAGTTCCACATGCCATGTTGCCCCCCCGTCTAAACAAAAGGGAGGAGGAGGAGGATTCTGCCGCTGGAACTCGGCTCCCCAGCCCCAAGTGTGAGACACTTCACTCATTTCCACATCCACCTGCATGGAAGCGCTGTCGCAGTAAGTAATAAAGCGCCTGCCATCGGCTCAGTACCACCACCGCAACGCGACGAACGGCCTGTGAATCCAATCATGCAATAAAAAGGACATGGTCATTTCGCATGGTCCTCGGGCAGCGGCTCAGCCCCATGGCCACCTTGGAAAAGCTGGGAGACATTGACGAGGGCGGGGGCGGCAGGAGAGAGGGCGGTCAAAGGGAAAAGGACACCGCGGTAGAAAAAGAGGCAGAAACCGGTGCAGGATTCCAACACGGTTTCACAGTGATGCGATGAGGAGCAGATTAAATGGAAGTTGGGTGGGTGGGTGGGTGTGCAAAGGTGACAGGCAGTAGTAATATGAAGGTTGTACTGTAAAGCAGGAGATGCCGGCTTTCTGATTCGGGTGGGAGAGATGGATGGGTGTCTGTGGTCTCATCATACGTGGTTAAGGGAAAAGGTCGAGACGATGGTGGAGGACGAGGTGATTTGACATTGTACCACTGAAATGTCAGGGTGGGGGGGAGGAGGAGGGAAGAGGTTGGTGCATGCAAAGGACACAGGAGCTACTTACAACACATGAGGCTGGTGCAGATCCACAGTGAGATGTCTCACCGGGTGTACATTGCCGTAGTTAAGTGTGCTGACCAACTTCACCAAACCAGTGATGCAGATGGTACCGCCGTCCATGAAAGATGAGCTTGTTAATTAATTATTAGGCACAAATAGTTGCTTGGTGTACCATTTGCCTCCAAAAGTGCACAACACATCGGGGAGGAAGCCGCCCCCCCCCCCGGAAGAGGTTCCTCTCTAGCTATAGAGTTATAATTAAGGTAAATTAAAAATATCCATTAGATAAGTTTAGACTGATAAATTTTGATTTGGGGAGGATGCATTTTATACGTACATTGATATCATGTTACGGTAATCGTCAGTGTGAAACAGTAAACCCAAAAAAGTCAAAAAAAAAACATTATGGCATGTTGCTGTAGATTTAAATAGGGTGAGATGTCGTCGTACGTACCTCTCCTCCACCAAGAACATTTGGTTTACAAACATTTCCAGCTAGCCTCTACAAAGATCCAGTTGTAAACCCGAGCCTGCACACTGGTACTTTCTGACATTTGAACAGTGGTGGGATCCAAAATGGGCCAGACATTGATAGGATAAATGAAAGAGTCATGTCCCACCCTTCGTATTTGCTTCAGTGGGTACGAATCAACATATGGATGCTGCACAGATACTAAATTTTCAAGATGTATTAATTGAAAACAATAATAAACATTTTTTTTTTTTTGATGAATTTTTTTCGATCAGTTATTTTCCTTTTGATTTTTCCTATTCCATGACACCTACAAAGTGGTGTAGCGGTCCCTTAACATAATGAATGTATCATCTTTCCTATCATTATGTTCAAATGATCGAAAAAAACTACCTTAATGATCGATCGGACCTCATTAGATCGATTATCGAATCGGCTTCTCTCTCTCTCTCTCTCTCTAATCTATTTGACAACAAGGGTTACATATCACAATTAATCAAAAGTGGGGTGACTGAGCGGGAAAAACCTAAAAGGTGAATATTTTCCTGTGCAATCGCCCAATAATTAAGACAACCAAGATATACATATTGATTCAAGACAAATATAGATGTTCATTAAATGCCGGATAGAACTAAATCAGGTGTAATATTTGAAAGCTGAAGCTATTTCTATAATGTTCTTTCTTGAAGAATGCTAATATGGGCCAAAGATTGAACATTAGATTTTTCAAATAAGCAATTAATGAATAGTATACAACTAATTCGTTTTAAGAAAGTGAATCAAGTTTGAATAGCTTATAGTTGCCGCTAAGATTTGAATTTATTAGTAGGATTGGACACTCAGTTTTTGGAATTCTTCTTAGCTCTTATGATCATTGCCAATCAATCTGCATTAGCCAACTGCTATTTTTTTTTTTTCTACACATTGTTTAAAATACAATTTGCATAACCAGTCTAAATTCAGTGATTCTTTGTACTTTTTTGTTGGAAAATAAAATGAAATCCTATGGGAAAATAGAATAATTTATATTGCAAATTGATTTAAAGCATGCCACCATCCTGATAAAATGTTTGGGATTCACCAAAAATCAACAGTCTGTCACTGAAAAGTCTTTGAATGGTCTACTTTAATCATGTTTCTGTATATAATAAGATGGTCTTTTATTACCTGATATTAGACATTCTGCACACAACTTATTTGCAGCCAATACTAAATGTTGTTCAAATGTAGAAAATGAAAGTTCCAAAAACTTCTGACAGATAATCATATCTAAAGCTACAGGCAGAAATCACTATCTCTTAAGTGTATAATCATAATTTGGGAATTTACTCATCATAATCTTGATGACCTTCATTTAGTTTTCAGAATAGGGATGTAGTGATGGATTACCAGTAGCTTGTCATGGAACTAATATGTCCCCTACTTAAAAACAGTGGCCCCTCTTTTATCCTTGGTGAATTTCTGCTTGTTAATGATTTGCATATTAGAAATTAGCCTCAAGAACTTAATAAAAAGTCAACTCATATTATATACCTTGAAAAGCACTAAGAGATAATATCATATGCTGAAAAGGATTCAGATAAAAGGATGGTATTTCTTCTCTTCCTTCTCTCTTTGTATATCATAAACATTAAAGATACAACAATAAAAAAAAAAAAAGGTGAATGGCATCTTTGATGGCTTCTAAATTAGCTAGTTTTTTCAAGTTAATTGACCAAAAATCACTAGGTTCATGCAGAATATGTTTCAGACAAGGCATTCTGCAAACCTTGTATCACAGTTACCTGCAGCAGCAAGACACACCACGGAATTTACGTTGTCACCATCTTCATCCACATATCTACAAGTTTTGAAGGGAAGACTATGCTCCCTTTAGCCAACTGCATGGACACAGTCGTAGATTTGAAACAAAGGTTCCAGTGGCATACTAAAAGTTCCAATGTCAGACTAAAAAAGCATCAAGAAACCATTACTCACCTAGTTGCCATGGTTATCAAAATCATGGAAGAACCTTTGACTTCACACGTTCAGCGGCCTTTGTTGATAACTTAGCAGTCTCTTCCAATCATCTTCTTTCCAAAAAGGGTTTGTTCTCAATATCTGAAACGTGTATCTTCAGGGGATCATATATATTGATATTCTCTTGTAAGTACACAATGGAGTCAGCCATATTAGTCAGGATGTGTTGAGTTGGTATGGCACATTCAACAAAAATCTGGGCTGAAGATTGATGTCAAATGATGGCTAGGTAATCAAGCATCCAAAAACCATCAGAATTCAGAGATTTGTTTTCATTTTCTCTTCTTTATGTCACTCTCCACAGCAATCCCTATACAAAGTGGATTCTGCATGAACACATCCCTCGCCATTCATCACCCAGTCCAAGAGTTGCAACATTGAGTATACAGCTTTTCCTTCCCATTGGAATAATTTGTCTGTCTTAAATACATAGATATGATTCCTAATGCAAAGCCAGCTATACTCCCTAACCTTCCTGACACCTCTATCTTCCATGGCCTTCAGCACCCGAGCCATGCTCTCCCATCTGCCTCTTACTCCATACATCTGAGCCAATACTAAGTAAGGGAGGGCGGAGCGAGCCTCCAAATCCAACAGCTTCTCTGCAATTATTGTGGCAAACACCAAGTCTCCATGAATCCTACAAGCATTTAGAAGCAAGTTCCACAATGATAGGCTATGACCATGAGGTGAAGTATCTATGATATTCCATGTTTCTTTTAGCATTCCTGCTCTCCCCATCATGTCCACCATACAAGCATAATGCTCCAGATCTCTCATCACTCCATATTTCTTCTCCATCAATGAAAATATTCTTTTCCCTTCATGGACCATATGCCCATAACTACAAGCTAAAAGAACACCAACCAGGGTTATCCTGTCTGGCTTGACACCATTCCCTTGCAACTCTCTGAAGATTCTAAGAGCTTCTACACCTTGCCCGTTTTTTGCTAAACCCATGATCATGGTATTCCAAGAGACCAAGTCCTTGGCAACCATCTTGGAAAAAATCTTCATACCACTCTCAACAAAACCCAACTTAGCATACATGTCAACCAGCGCATTAGCAACAATCATATCTGCCTCAAAGCCTGTTTTACAAACCCAGCAATGGATTTGCAAGCCGAGGTCGGTTGAACAGAAACACGTCCTTGAGTTGAGAATGGTCGCAAAGGTGAACTCTGTTGGCATCACGCTCTTCCTCAGTGCCACCACAAATAGCTTTATAGCCTCATCCCCAATGCTGCTCCGAACATAACCGGAGTACATTGAATTGCAGAGCACTGAATCCCATCTCGGCATCCCTTGGAAGATCCGAACTGCATCATCCAATCTGCCAAAGATGGAATACATGTCAATAACAGCGCTAGAGACTATAGAATTTGAAAGGAACCCCATCTTGAAACAGTGGGCCAAGAGTTGCTCACCCTTAGCCAAATTCTCGAGGTCAGTGCAAATGTTGAGCACACTCGACATAGTGAACTCATCAGTTGAAAACCCAGCAGCCCTCATCGCACAGAAGCACTCTAATGCTTCCATTCCACAACCTGATCTACCATATGCTGAGATCATGGAGTTCCAAGAGATGACGTCAGAGTTATCCATGGCACTGAAAATTTGGCTAGCATATCCTGCGAGTCCCACTCTTCCATACATATCAATGAGTGAGTTACCAAGCACGGTGTTTGATGAACCTGATCCGAAGCGGGTAATAAGTCCATGCACTTGCTTAGCTTGTCGAGGACAAGATACACAAGAAGCAGCGATGGACAGTGTGAAAGCACTAACTTTGACACCGAGATCTTGCATCCGGTGGAGAAACCCAAACGCCTTATCGACATATCCGGTGGACACATACCCCGAAATCAGTGAATTCCAACTCACCACATCTCTCTCAGGCATTTCCTCGAACAGTTCATGAGCGGCTTCGACGCAGCCAGTTCTAAGAAGCGCCACAAGCAGAATGTTCCACGTGAACCTGTTCTTATCAGGAATGTCGTGAAAGACTCCGATAGCTGGTGTGATGGAGCCAAGGCCAGAGTAGAGGCCGAGGAGCCGGTTGCCAAGGAAGGTGTGGCGATGGAGGCCGGTCTTGACGAGATGAGCGTGGATGGATTGAGCGGAGGAGAGGGAGCCGAGCGTGAGGCAGCGGTCAATGAGGTTGGAGAAGTAGGAGACACTGAATCTTCCGGTGGTTCTCAAAGAGCCACCAAAGTTTACCATTGGCAAACAGGAGTGGCCGTCTTCCCCGGCAGAGGGACTTGCATCGCTTCAGAGACTCTCTTATGATGGCTTCGTCTATGGCTTCCTCTGCTTCCAATTACATCAGCTATTTGAGGGTATCAAGATGAAGAATCGAGGGGAGATCGAGGCGTCGATGTGGAAGAGCTTCTTCCTGTCGCCCCCCGTTCTTCTTCCCTCCCCTCGGTTGTCAGAGTAAAGGAAGGGTTTTGAGTGAGGTCCCTATCCCACCAAGTTAATTGCTGGCTTGAGCTCGACCTTCGATCGTACCCGTCCATCTTGGTTGCACGCCTTTTGACGGACTCCAGTTCGCGTAGATGACTAATGTTGAGAACGGTCAAAGAGAAGCACGAGCGGTAAGCCATAGAAGATCTTTTGGCGCCGCATTGGTGACGACTCGCACGCTTACATCCGAACACGCGCGCGCGTCGTTTCGTGTTTCTACGACTTAAGTCAGTGCACGACGTATCTGCTTTAAAGCCTGTACACAAAAATATGCAGTATTTGTAGAAAAAGATTAATATGGGTGAAAAAATAATTTGGTATTAACTGAATTAACATAACATACAATGCTAAGAAATAAAGTATCTTAACAGGAACTCGCAATAAGAAAATAATAATATATGCATCACGAAAATAATCTTTAGTACTATGTTTGTGATAACTATCATGTCAATGACCATGATGTATATATTTATATCATTTAAAATTATGGAATAGGATAAATATATAATATTTTTCAAGAGGTATTAATGTTATTATATTTTTAATCGTCAATAATAAGCTTTTGAGCTTTGCAGAGATACGTAATTTAGAGGATAAAATTATGAAATTTATTGACTTCAGAGAAATGTACAACATTATGTAATTTTGTCTATTAATTTAAAAAAGTAGATGAAGTAGTGAGCCAAGACCTGTGTGTAATTGGCAAATGACTCTTTTGGAAGGTACATATAACCTCAATAAGTATCTGCAACTTGGAACTCACAGAATTATTTTGCCTCTGGACATATCAATATACCTTCAGAAGAGAGGAAGTATTGGACTTCTTGCGATTGAAATTTGGAGGGAGCACAACACAGTAAGAAAACACTCATTTACTTCTTGAATTAGAGGGGATGGTTGTTAGGCAATTACATGTGCCAAGCATACTGACAGATAAATGTTTCAATGTCAATGAACCTTTTTTTTTCCTTCATTTTTATCTCAAAGAGTTCCTCCATATCTCTTCTCAAACTCCTGAATACAAGTCATAGGCATATGCTTTTACTTTGCTCACAAAGAAAAGAATCCTATCCAAATTTGCTTGACAACCAGTGATGCCATGATCCTTCATTCCATTTTGTGCAACCACCCTTTTCTTGTGATCCTAAATAATGTGAAAAGCCTCTCTCTCTCTCTCTCTCTCTCTCTGTTCAAATCTTCCAGAACCTGGGGAGTTCCCTTGCTCCTGCTGGCTGATCCAAGGGTTGATTCAGCCATCACAGTGAATTCGGAAGCAGCAGATGCAAATCAGAAGAAAGTGAGTGAATCAGTCTTCCTTCTTTCTTTCTAGTCGAATAAGGCATCTTGTGCATCAAAGAAATGAAAGACTACACTTTGCTGCATATTAGATGACCCTTAACATCCCAAAACTGCACCATGCATCATTCTCTGGAATTCTTTTCAACAGATTAAGCAGTCAAACTGTAAGCTAGTGAGAGATGATTCTTGCACAACAGCTATATGAATTTGCTTCCTACCATCTGCTACTGTCATACAGGCAAATTTACTGTGAACTGTCAATCCAACTGTAACCAGGTTGCTTATTGATCCTTCTGTCATTCATCATTTGTCTAACTTGGGCTGAGTTCTCCCACTCCCCACGAGCAGCATATATGCTAGATAACTGCAAAAAGGGGCCTGAATGCTGAGGATTAAGCTCAATAAGCCTCTCTGCTACCTTACTTCCCAGATCCTCGTCACCATGAGCCTTGCACCCACCAAGCACTGATGTCCACATGCTAGCATCAGGCTTGAATGGCATCATATCAATGAAATTGATGGATTCCTCAAGCCGACCTGCTCGCACCAGCAAATCAACAACACATGAGTAGTGCTCAGCTACTGGTTCAATGTAATAGTCTACTTGCATCCTGCGAAACCACATTAATCCTTTCTCAACCAGCCCAGAGTGGCAGCAAGCTGAAAGGACAGCAATAAAAGTTACTTCGTTTGGGCTCACACCAGCACTGCCCATGCATTCAAACAACTCGAGCACTTCAATTGCATATCCATTAGAAGCATAACCCATCAACATTGAATTCCATAAAGCCACATCAAATTTGGGCATCCCATTGAACAACCTCCTTCCATCAATGACTTTGCCACATTTGCAGTAGAGATCAACAAGTGAACAAGTGACAACAAGGTCAGTGACTAGGCCTATACGTGTAGTAAGGGCAAATAACTCCTCCCCGGTGGTAAGGGCACAAATGCTAGCACAAGAACTTATAAGACTGGCCAAAGCAATCTTATCAATACTAAGATCAAGATGATGCATGTCAATGAATAGCTCTAGTGCCTGCACTGCATGACCATTCTGGCTGTAACCCACGATCATTGAATTCCATGAGATCATATTCTTGCTTGGAATCATCTTAAATATCTTCCTTGCTTCCTCAATTTGACCACAGTTTGAGTAAACACTGATCATAGTATTAAGCAGTATTGTATCATACACTCTAAGCTCTCTGAACACTTTACAAGCATCCTCCCAAATTCCACATTTGGAATAGGAGTCTATGAGAGCACTTGCAACCACCAAGTCCTCTAGAATTCCATGCTTACAACCACAAGCATGCATCTGTGCTCCATGCTTTCGAATGCCAATACTAGCACATGCACTAAGAACACTTGCAAAAGTCGATGAATTTGGCATGATTCCCTCTTCAGTCATCATTTTGAAGAGTTCTAATGTTCCCTCTCCCTGATTACTAGATGCATATGCATTAATAATGGAGTTCCACAAAACAACACTGGACTTCTCCTTCTGATTGAATATCTTTCTTGCCTCATCCAATCTTCCACAACCCCCGTAGCCTGATATCAAGGCCGACAAAGAAAACTCATCTGGCTCCGACATCAACTCCAAAACTTGATGAGCGCTATAAAAAGCCTGACACTTTGCATACATGTCAACAAGGGCGCTACCCAGAACGGAATCCAAGTCAACCTGGCAGATGACAATGCGGGCATGAATCTGCTTGCCACAATCATAAGCCAAACACTCTGCACAAGCACTTAAAAGGGTCGTCAATACAAATTTATCACTATATACCGACGATGATCCTTCGTACTCTGAACCAACCTTTTTAAACAAACGGAAAGCTTCCTGAACCTGCCCACGACGGATATACCCGTGAAGTATGGCATTGCAGGCAACAGCGTCCGCCACGGGCATCTTCTCGAACAATTGCTGGGCGTTCTTCATGTCACCAGACCGTACGAGGCCAGTGATCATGGCGTTCCATGAAAAGGTATTCTTCCGGGGCATGGAATCGAACAACTGACGCGCACGGCACGGTTCATCGGACTTCAGATAGGCGTCGATGAGGGAGTTCCAAGAGAAGCAGTTCCTGTGGGAAATTTCGTCGAAAACCCTTCGGGCGTCGTCCAGGTCGGCGCCACAACGAGCGTACATCTGGAGAAGGCAGTTGGAGGCGTAGAGTGAAGCGGCGTGACCGCACTTGAGGAGTACCTGGTGAAGCTGTCTCCCTCGAGGGAGCGACCGCTGGGTGCGACATCCGCGGAGCGATTGGGCGTGGAGGAGGATCTCTGCGGTCATGGTCGCTAAGCTTCATTGTTGGAGAAGAGGCCCGGAAGGGCATTCGTTGGCCACCGAACGCATCGGGTGCGAGCTTCGAGTTGTCTAATGGATATATATATATATATATATATATATATATATTAACGCGGTGCGGGGTTGGAATTTTTACATCTCCATTTACTTTTGTTATTTTTCTTTAGTCATTCCATTTATCTCAATTGTTAAACTTCTACATTATTCTCTTGTTTTTATTTAGTTATACGTATTTTTTTCTGTTCTATTGATGTGTGCATTAATCTTTATCTCAAATCTATCTTTTCTTTTTCATTTTTTATATGTTTCTGCATTAAATATATTTCAAGCATAGATATTTCACAAATTAAACCTTATAAGTCCTAAAAAGATTACAATAGTATTAATTCTTTGGTTGTTATCAATGATATTTGACTTCTCAAGCGCACCTAAGTCTTTTCTGTTAATAGGATGATATTTTGATATAATATGTAGGATGAGATTTTGAGTTTTGTAATATTACCATTAAACTAATATTTTAGATGTAAAATATTATATTATTTCTTTCTTATCCTTTAGTAATTATCATCCTTTTTCCTTATATTATAAAATTAGTTTATGATATTATTAATATATATTTACATTTTAAATTAAATTAATTATTTATTTTGAAAAAAATATTTAACTTGAATCGGATCAATTGACTAACCTATTTAATCAACAATCCAATGACTAAGTCTTGACCAGATTGAAGTCATTAAGGATTATCCAGTCTGATTCTGATAATTATGCATTTAGGTAATTTAAATATATATATATATAATACTATGATTATATAGTTTTATCAATAATAAATATAAAATATTCAAATAATTTCATGATGTAGGAGATTACGTTGAGGTCATTATCCTCATTGTTGATGAAATCCTGATAATATATCATCGTAATTTTTATAATATATTATTAAGATATTAAGATGATCATGTTCTCTTCTCAGTGCTCTGCTTTCTGCTAAGATCCTTCTATCGCCTACTTTGCTAAATTCTCTGCTTTCTGCTAAGATCCTTCTATCTCTTACCTCTGCTTTCTGCCTTCCATAGAGGTTGAGAGATAGAAGGATCTTAGCAGAACGCAGAGAGCACTGAGCAGAGAATAATTATGGAAGGCGTTGATCCGGAGAAAAATGCTCGAGCCTTGCACAGCCATGGAGATCTGACTTGTTGCAGAGTAAAAGCTTCAGAATGGGCACACAAAAAGGAGCATCAATGGCATAATGAGCAGCGCTCTGGTCAAACATACACTAGAGGATCTTCCACCACCCTAATCATAGGCCATGGCATTCCATAATTCAATTTCCTTTCGGCTACCACTAAGCTTTGTAGGGTGGTGCACTTTTCACCAGTGCTCCATCATCAGACACAGACACACACTGTTTGAATCATTAGAACTTGCACAGTGTGATCCTACTCTACGTGATATATATTCACAGAGATCGGTGAGCTCGACATCGAATGATATGGAATCTGAGATCGGTTCACGCCTGTGGAAGCTTTTGGGCCAATGATCACCGGCATGGGGACGACAATGATAGGTCGACGGGTCCATCCCCCTTTGGCTGCTTTCCTTCACCTTATTTTGACGGTCGGGCGCTCCCTCTCACAGCCCCAGGAGTATGTAGTACAGCAAGGTTACTGGCAACGAGACGAGCATGCCAAAGATGACCCTACAAGCGTACGAGCTCAGTAAATGAAGAGTGGAGAAGAAGAAGAAGAAGAAGAAGATGCAGAAGACAGCAACAGGGAACAGAAAAGAGAAGTGTTTGGTCCAGAATCGCCATCTCCTGGTGGCTTATTATCATCATGAATGCAGTGAAAACATACCCAGTGCTTAATATATCAGGATGCAATCCGTATTCTCTGGCAAAAACAAAAGGTACGATCCCTTGAGGAAGAGCTGCCTGAGAGATTAGAAGAACATTGATCAATCACCCATGCAAAGGCATATATAACAGTGCGATGGTTTCTACCTGCACGATGGCTGTGTGAAGCCGCACACCTCTTAACCCCACGACCATGGACGCAACCGACATCACCATGGGGCCGCTTAGGAATCGGATCGCCATGCTTATGGCCGCCATCTTTGGCCCGCAGGCAATGATCCTTGGCTGCAGAGCCATGAACAGCCCTGCAGGAAGCAAGCAAGACACGGTTGAGGCACTTTTACTTTGCTACCTCAGAAGGAGAATGCCATGCTCACCGAGGCTGAACATGGCCATCCCAAGCCCTGCATCTGAGATTATTTTGATGGACTCCTTCACCAGCGTCGGCATGTTGACACCCCACCTGGAGAGATCAACACGCTCATCAGTAGCCAAAAGAAGGTATTCCCGAGCCATATGCATGCAGAGGGCATACTTGAACGAGAGGAGGGACCAAAGGAGGCCTAATATGCTGGAGTACGTGTTGGGGTTGCGCGAGAGCTTCCGGCCGAGGACGGTCAGGATGAGCCTGAGCATGACAAACGCTGCCGGCATCTCTTGATCTCCTTCCACCTCCAACTCCTCTTCTTCATCTTCTTTGTCGACCACGAACTTTGAAGTGCTCCGGAAGCTCAGATCTTTCTCCCCTGCTACAAGTTCAGCTGGCTTTCGTTATCATCTCAAACAGGTTCTTATTATTCCACCCTAATTTGAAGCTAAACACAGACTCCCATGTACTGATTACTTCCTTCCAATCTTGTGTCTGTGATGTGAAGAACAGGCACCGTTGCAGTGGTGACGCTGGTTGCTTTTACAACCTCAAGTCCCATTCCTAGCAGAATAAAGGGACTGATGCTTCGAGATTCACGTAGATGGTGAAGTTTGATGCGAGCAAACTAAAAACATGATAAGATGAGATCCCAAAACTACATAAGACATACTCTGAGAAAGAAAACATCTCTACAACCTAGGACAGTGACAGCAGAGGAGCTGGCTGCCATCCGACATCATGAGCAGCTCACCATTGACATGGATCACATGTGAGCATCGACACATTGTTGAAGAATCTTGACTGCCGTTTAGCTTCGTGCAGGTGAGTTTAATTCGTATGTAATTACTGCAGTGTCAGACTTGGTGAATACTACTTTGGCTTCGACGTGATCCAATAGCCAGAGAAGTCCAAAGAGGAGACCTGACAACAGTGGATGGCTCATGTGTACTTACCCCCAACATCCTTGTCGCCTTGTCCACCACAGCCCTCCCACGCCAGCTTCAGCGCCCCGGGAGCCGCCGGCGATTGCTGCCGGATCAACAACCCCGCGGGCGCGGCCGGCGACCGCACCCACACCGGCGTGCTGATCTCCATCTCGTTGAAGTTGGAGGCCCGCGGCGTGGGCTGCAGCGAGTACGAGTCGGAGGAGGCGTACCCCGACAGGTGCGGGCTGGCGGACCGGCACCCCAACGTGATGTCGCGCACCGTGAGCCGATCCGCCGACGCCGGCTGCCTGACCGGTGTGTTGACCGAGTATATCTCGGCCCCGGATATGTTCGACAAGCGGCGCGGCGTGATGCCGAGCGACGACGAGAGCCCCGAGTCCAGCGCGGAGGATATTGACCGCCGGATGCGGACTCGGATGCGGCCGTCCGCGTCGACCTCCGACTCGGCCCGGATCGGGTCTCGCCCGTCGAGGGAGATGATGTCGCCGTCTACCTCGAACTTGGCAATGGCGGCCGCCGCCGTACCCGGGAATTGGTCTTCGATGAGCATCGTGGCTGCGCGGTACTCGAAGAGGAAGAGCAGCAGCGTGTACCTACGTACATGGCAAAGAGATCAGTCTCTTCAGCGCTCGAGAGGCGTACGCAAACATGCGAGTAGCCATCGGCAGGATACCAGATGATACACTGCAGCACCACCAGCTGCACCATGAGGCTCTGGGTGAAGTCGCCGTACATGGCGCGGAGGAGGGGGATGCCCATCACGAGAGTGTTGGGAAGCGTGCCGACGGAGAAGAGGGTGATGACCCAGTCGAGCCGGCCGCCGCGGCGTCGGCGGCCGGCGCAGGCAGCGGACAGGGAGGCCCCGACGGAGAGGATGACGAGGACGAGGAGCTTGGAGAGGGTATCGGCAAGGATGAAGCGGGAGTCCATCTGGTAAGGGTTGTTGTGGGAGATGAAGTGGAAGGAGAGGACGGGGACGGCGAAGGTGGCGACAAAGCGGTTAATGCCGGAGCACTGCTCCGGGGTGAAGATCTTCCACCACTTGACGGAGCCGTAGGCGACGAACATGGCGAAGTAGAGAGGGACCATGGCGCACATCACGGTGTAGAAGTCCTCCCAGGTGATCATCTCGCCTGCGCTAGCAACGAAGGAAACTGTGAGATCCAAAGAAGAAGGGAAGCAGCAGCGGCGTGGGGGAGACAAGCGCGAGTGTTATGCCTATATGTAGAAGGAGATCATATACCTATTAGTCTTCAATGAAATCTGATGATGTACATCGGTATGAGTGAGTGATTCCTGATGGAAAACTTCCACACAAGGATATAAAGAAGACTCGTCTCTCAGGATCGGGTCAACCAATGAAGCGGTTGCACGAATCTCAAAGCGCGTGGGTTATCTTGATGGAGCCCCTCCTGCTCAGGAGTGTACGTACTGCACTGCTGCACAAGGAGATTCCAACTTGAAGTAATTAATTAAAAAAAAAGCTAAAGAAAAAAGCGTTTTTTTTTTTTTGCTGCTTTTTGAAAGCACAACAAAGGCACCGTTAGTGAAATTAAAGAATAAAAAAATAAAGAAATAAAGAGTAGATTAATGCATGAATGATCATCTTTGAAGTGGACGGCCACTTTACGTTGAAGGTGAAAAGGAGCGGAGGGGAGAAGAGGAAGCAATTTACGTGAAAGCTGAGGATGACAGTGTTGCATGAGACAGCGGTACGCAGAAGATGACATCACGAGCTGCGCCGATGGGTCGTCTAAGAATGTCCGGTAGCAAACGGGGTACGAGGACTGCGGCGGTGTTGGAGGGCGGCGGAGGCGTCGGATGGCGATCGGACGGCAGGGTCCGGGAAGCGTGCAGAAGCGGACGCAGGAGCAGGGACGGTGTCGGGGGTGTGGGTGGCGGGGCTGCGGGCTCCTGAAAAGCCGACGCCATTTATTCCCAGCTTTGGTCGTGTCTCTTTTGGGCCGTCGTCAACCCCAAGGCAGTCAAACTCGGGAGTGGCGCTGCGTGAAGTAGCTGTCCTTCCCCTTCTCCTCTCACTTTCTCTTTTGTTTTCTTCTCGTTTATTCCCCCTCCAATTTCGCCTTTTTATTAAACAAATAATATACATTTTATATATTTATTTATTCAAATTTATTTATTTAATAATTCGAAGAACTGAATAGTGATGATGGCTATCTTTAGCTTGTAAGCTAAGATAGTGAAGTTTCAAAATTGTATCGGTCTCAATAATTATCTTTTAAAAAAACTTTATATCAGTTTCTGTAGGGGTAATATTTTATGTTAGAACTCGACAGGCATAGATTCTAGAGACCTCTTGTTCTTTTCTCTACTAGCATCCAACTTTGCCTTTCAATTGTACGCTTTTGGGAAGTCATTGTTCGTGTACAATTTAGAGTACTGTCTTTTTCGATATTGCTTTCTCGAGTGATAGATCATAAAAACTTAACTATTGCACTGTTGTTGTCTGCATCCACTCAGCTTTAAGAGAGAGAGAAAGAGAGAGAGAGAGGTCTCATCCAAGGGTGTATGTATATTAGCTAATGAGAAAGTCTTTCAAGATGTAGGGGTTGACTATATACTATTGTGTTATTATTTAACATTCATCTTTGTGTTTTTTTTCCTTTTGGGTGTATGATTGTTTATCTTCCCCTTTTTAATCATTTCGCAATCTGATTATGACAATCAAATAAAACAAATCTTGAGAGAAATATTTTAATAGCCAACTATGATGATGTTGTTGTTAGAAATGAGATAGAGGTGTGGAAGAACAATGATTGAGGAAGAAGATAAAAATATAACTTTGTTTGGTTTCAAATACTCAAACATATAGTCACAATGATATGTATCATCTTATTTATTTATAAGAGACATAGTATAAAATTATATTTATAAAAGATAAAAATTAAGAATTCCTTTAACTTTCTAGATGATATCTTTTTTCTTTACAAAATATCTTGATAATTTTTTAGATATATCAACTTTTGAGATATTACAATATCTTCCAAAAGAATTTTGCATTCTTTCAAAATATCCAAAATAGTATCCATCTTTCCAAAAGATTCATATCATTTTTATGATACAAAAATATTTCTTCATCCAAAATGATCAAATAAGACTATCTATGATTAAATTAAGCTTAATCTAAATACTCTCCCTTAAACTTAATTGTCCTTCCATCCCTAATACTAGGAAGTGACTTGAACTTGATAAATTAAGTGAACTCCAAATGGTTTAGTAAACATGTTAGCTACTTCATCTTCACATGCTCTTGGATGAAGTGAAACTTCAAATCAATGTGTTTGACTTGTTATCAATATAAATTTGTATTGCTTCTTGTTTGATATGCATCTTTCTTAGTAAGCTTCTTAATCATATAGAACATCCAAACTTAAATAAAGAATGTGAGAGTTGGAGCCATTAAAGGAGCCACCAATCCATCAGTTACAATATCAATTTATATTTTAACATGCATCATTATGCTAATAATTAATTATAATAATTGACCACAATGATTTATGCCAAAGTTTTTTCAGATCAAATTAACAGTACAAAATAAAATAATGGAAACTTCCTTCGTCAGACAATAGAATGCTTTTAATGTTGTTTTCTTGCTTTTAAATTTATTCTCTTTTGAATAATCAAATAATGGAAACTAAATAGAGAAGAAAAAGGACATACGTCCTCATCATTCTAAATTAAGTTGGCGAAGAAATTTATGGAATGCTTCAAATGCACGGCTCTTTCAGCCACTGTCAACCCTAACAATGATCTCCCTTTCCCATACACACACCATCATCTCATAGCTTCTCGTTCTCATTTCCGCTGCTGGTGACCTAACCCACTGCGTACGTGATGAAAGAGAAGCCATCTTATACATTTACGCATCAAAGTTTGTGCTCTTCATGAAATTTACCCTAATTATGTTGCATCTGCTGACATTTGTCCTTCTGTTCACTGCTTAAGTGAATTTGTTCACCAAGAGACTAATTTTTTCCTGGCAGTCTCTACCCACTGAATCCACCATATATACCCTAAGCTCGATCACTGCCACATAGTGTTCTCAGAATGGACTCATTACCACGACATATCTCTGCCTTCCTCTCCATCCTCCTCATGCTTCTGAGTCCATCTCTTGCAGAAGACCCCGCCTTCGAGCTCGGCAACGAGACCACCACGCACCTGCACTTCTTCTTCCACGACATCGTGGCCGGCTCCAATCCCACCGCCGTGCGCATCGCGCAAGCCTCCGCCACCACCAGTTCCCCTGCGGCCTTCGGCGCCCTGATGATGATGGACGACCCCCTGACGGAGGGACCCGACGCAGAGTCGAAGCTGGTGGGGCGGGCGCAGGGTGTGTACGGGCTGGCGTCGCGGGACGAGCCCGGGCACCTGCTGGTAGCCATGACCCTGGCCTTCGCCGACGGGGAGTACAACGGCAGCACGCTCGCGGTGCTCGGCCGCAACTCCGTCTTCTCGGCGGTGAGAGAGATGCCGGTCGTCGGGGGGAGCGGCAGGTTCCGGCTGGCCCGCGGCTTCGCCCTCGCCAAGACCCACGAGCTCGACATGACCACCGGCAACGCAGTAGTGGAGTACGACGTCTATGTCATGCACCATTAGAAGCTACCACGTAAAGTATATATATATATATATATATGTATGTATATATAATGTGTGTGTGCGGTACTACTCTTGATCTGATATTGATGATGCTCTGAGTTGATGGAATAATACATATGCAAAATGTCTTGATCATAGTTGAAATATGTGCATTATAAGTAATATGTTTAACTTGAAGTTAAATATTTTTTATTAATTGTTTTAAGTTTAATTAAGTTAATAAGTCATTTTTCCTATCAAGTAGGCTGGTAACAATTTATAATTTTATTTAGTGAAGTGGAGAATTATCCTACTCAGGTAGAAGTGGAAAAAAAAAAGAAATATAAAGTAGTAATGGAATACAAATCAATAAAATATAATTACGAAGGTTCAAATTTTAAAATATGTTTTAATTATAATAATTTTATATGTAAAATTTTTATTTGATCTAATTAGTCAAATATTTTTTGAGAACTTGAACTGTTACAAAATATTTGTGTGTATGAAATGAAGATTGAGAGAGAAGTAAGAATAGTTTTGATGACAGTACTTATTATTTAATATTTATTTTAATGGAACCAATTGGCACTTGTGATTTCTACCTTATGGAATGCCTTATATTTGTTCTTACCTTCAGATCATGTGTCTCAATAATAATAAAGAAAAAAGTAGATGGATTCTTAGCAATGACTCTGCATCATATCAACCATGGCTGGCTATCACTGTGATGAGTATGCATCAATCATCCTTGTTATTTCTGTACCAACTTGATGTCTATTACACTATCTTAGCAATAGCAGAGAGAAACCTTTAACTTCATGAGTGAGATCAGATTACAATCCTCTTAAGCAACTGGTAATTTACAATGTGAGTAGTATTTTACAGTTTGTTCTTACATCATATACATAAATGCACATCAATGATTAGAAGACTTCAATGTATCCAACTTGTGTGTCCTCTGCAACAATTCAGCAGAAATCAGAATGTAGTGAATCCACCTATATATATATATATATATATATATATATATATAAACAACACAATTTACCAACAAAAAAGAGATCCTGCTCACCAAAAGGTCATACGTTTCATCTAATAGAGGATGGATCAATGAGACATAGATCTCGATGTCTTGTTTCAGGCCATCATAATCTTGCTCTTGGCCCATCAGCAATCTGATGAAGAACTCTCTCTCTGGAAGTAGTGTGAGAGCTACCTGCTCATTCACAACTTTGCTTAGCATGCTCTCAAGAAGAAGAATTATAATTCCCCCAATTATTTTTCAGCTGATCTGACAGAAATCTGACTCACTTTAGCTAGAAATTGTTCTATAAATACATTTTCTATCATGATTTTGCTAGTTTCATAACAAAAAAATTAAAGAGTAAAGCAGCAATTGTAATGTAACATGTGTCTTCTGCTCAAAGAAGGAAGGAATGCAATGAATGCTTCAATCTCTACTGAAACATCTTCCCTGTAATTAAGAATACAATCTGTGGACTAGTCTGTTATTATTAGAGAAAAGCTATGTAAGATTAAATTTGCAAGAAGAATCTGTAACCAGAAAGAAAGATTTCGGTGAGCCGTGGTGAGTACTTTGTAAGCAGTTGAGGCAATCCAACCATGCCATGGCTTCAGCGTATCATTGTATGTTTCTTCCACCACTTGTACAAGGCTTAACTCTGGGTTTTCATCTAACTTTTGGAACAAAGTCACACTGAAAGTTATTGACCTGTTTGAGAATATTAGACAGAAACACAGCAAAAATTGATTAGAATTTTATTATATTATTTTTCACAAAAGTTATCATCTCCGAGTTCATTTATGTAGTTAAGGAGGTTCGGCATGAGACTTGCCGATCGGTAAAAGGAAGTGTACTTGTGTACCTAGCAAGCCATAGGATAGCTCTGCAACAGCTGTACTTTTTTCTCGAACTCCTTTCATCCTCCTCTTTCTTCAACATCTCTACCAAACTTGAATATAGATTTGGATTTAACATGTACATTTCTTCCACCCTCTGAACAATTGAAACTACTTAGTAACTTGTTCTAGCTAAGATCATATATGACACTGCATAATTTAGAGCATCATGAAAAATGTAGTCTTTTTGTCATGGCACAGCCCTGTGCCAGTTCAGCTGGTTGGCCAAACCTTAGCACTTGCCCCAACTACATGTTTGCTTGTTCTTGGCACGGCATTATATCGCCGTGCCAGCACATTACCAGCATGGCAAGTGTTGATTGACACAGGACAGTACAAAGAAGTAACAGAGTCAGCTGATTACAGAAAAGGAATGCATCTTCATCGAAATATGATACTTTATGATGAGGATCGATCATATAAGAAGAATTGATGGCAGTTCAATCTATGAAAATAGGCAAATGCATCTTTATGAAGTTACTTGATCAGGTCGACTTCCATAAACTATTTCACGACAAATTTTTATTATAAGAATTGGTGCTAGTATGAATACATATGTATCAGAAACATCTGACTATTGTGCCTTTGGATTAATCATGTTCTCCTTTTCATCTGAGAAGCATGCCAAGGATTTGAGAACATGAGACCTTGGCCCTGTCAATTCTTTTTATGAGAAGAGAACACTAAATAAAATGTCTGATAACTTAGTTTTAATGTTTAACATATTTTCGCTACCAAATTAAATCCAGAGCAACTTGAATTATGTTGGATTCTGAAACTTAGCTTCCAGATTGCTAACAGATGTTAAGGAATTTGTAATACAACAAGGCAATCCTCCAAAAGAAAAGTATGACAATCATAGTATAAAATCTGAAAAGAAAAGGACTCTTCGGCTGTGAAATTTGCATATTAGAAATGGCTGAAAGAATCCTGTTGTCACAGGTTTACCGCGATATTTTGTTGTATGTCTTTCCTTAGCACCAGAAGTGCTGGTCCAATCTTATCTGTGAAATCAAAGAAAGTATCTGAATAAGACAGAAAAGCAAATATATGCATCTTAAAATGGCAGATAAAATTCTTGAAATGTTACTAGGCACATAACGTTTTCATCAATCCAAGTGTTCGACGGATTGATTCTTTTTCATATACCAAGGAGAAGGAAATGAAAATTAGGACAGAAAAGCAAGTTGTCATTTTCTAACAAAGTTGAGTAACTCATAAAGCTCCTTTTTTATTGCCTAGACTTAGCTGATACACAAAAATGCACACAGTCATCAAGTCTCTATAAAAACCGAAGGCAAGAACAATCGAAGAATTAGGAGATCCACAAGATGGCACTCATAAAATGGATCCAAAGCACATTTAAGATTGCAGCAACCATAACCATCTCTTAACCCCTTGACATTATTAGTGGCTCTTGGAAAAGCTCCAAATTCACTGATGTAGCTTAATGCCTTCTTGCTCTTTCATCATCTTGTTCTTCTTCTCTTCCTCCTTTCTACTACCTACTGAAATCAAATCATGAGACACCATCATCTCTTTTGCTCCCCCTCTCACACACAATAACAACAACCAAAACAATAGTAGTCATGTCTGCCAAAGAAACACCAGAGAATAGCCATGGCCCACAGGTTTCCAATTATTTGTCTCTCCAAGGCTTCAGCTTCAAATGCTGAATTCATGTGCTTCCGGAGGAGACAACAGTCAGTCTGCTGTCTCTTAAATTAAGCTGTACCTAACTACATATACTTCTCTATCTTCTTGGAATCCATGTAGCTGGAGAAGAAGAGATCAAGACTTCCAGCCTAGGAAACTCAAAGAACAACAGGATAAATGAGGAGGAAGAGGAGGAGGAGGAGGGAGCATACCAAGGACATGGAGGAGCAGGTTGGAGACACTAAGCAAGGCCAAGGTGGACACCTTCTTCTCCTCGGGCTTGAACAAGGAGAGCTCCTCCGTTGCCAGCCTCACATCCGACCATCCCCGTCTCCCGTCTTCTTCCCCTTCACCTTTCCTAATCTCCAACCCCGCGTTCCTCTTGCTCTGCTCCATTCCCCAATGGACCACCACCACCAGTCCTCCTCCCCTGTGTCATATATCCCATGGGTGAGAAGTTGAAATCCCGCTTGAGCGAGGTCAACGAGGGAGGACATGGACTGGAATCCCCATTGCGCCATGGCCGTCGTCATTTGCCTTCTGACCCAAACAAATTGTTTATGGCAGTAATCTAAACAACAAGTTCATACCAAAGCTGAGTCCCTAATGTTGTCTTCTCCATCAAAGATCCATCCAAGCTTCAACAAAGAAAGCATGTTGTGCATGCAAAACAACGCTGTCCATAGATAATTACCAGTTGCATTAAAGTAACTTATCAGGGCACACCTGTTGTAGCTGATGACTGAATTCATCATTGGAAAGCCTTGAGACAGGTTCAATCAATCAACTAAATTACAACAATCAAAACATCGTGACATCACACAGATGCCTGTTCTCCATTTCTCCACCTCTCACTTGCAGGTGATCTTATCCTGCAAACACCATCAAGCTTGAGTTCTTTTTCTCTTGTGATAAAACCAGGCAGCATATACTGAAGACAGCTACAGAAGTATAATATACATATATATATCCACAACCCTGCTTAACCATATAGATTTGGAGAGGCAAGCAACTGATAGATTTGCTGTGGAAGGTGTGCCTGTTTCAATGTTGGGAGTTGACTTTCCACCATTACATCACTGTCCATCTTCCAAGAGAAATAACACCAGAGTTTGCTGTGACGCTTCTTTGGTATCAGATCATTTTGTTTGTTTGCCTGGAATAATTGGGTATCTACAGCAAGGAATAATTATGATAAATATGGAAGTCACTGTCTCATAAATTGAAGAGACTTGGTTATGAAATATAAATTTTTTTTCCATCTGCAATGGAATGGAAGCCAACATGTTCTAACCTGAAATCTTAAAACTACATGCTACATGTGTTGCATCACACATCATGATGTAGTGTGATAATTAATGTGATCATTATCTGCTACTTGGTGTGCAAACAAGCAATGCCATTAAATTATGTGTTCAGCAATGTTCTGATGATAAGAATGAGTCTATCATTGCAGATGGAGTTTGGTCTTTCTAACTTATGCTGGCCAACAACATGACCCACTGTTGCATTCATCATCATGAGAGAAGCTTCTTTGATCACAGTTAAAGAATCAATTTTATTGTCTTGTTCTTGGCTTTGCCTATAAAGTGTTTCCTTTGGAACAAAGGATCAACAGATACCTGCACAAGATATGAACATTCTCATTTATGTACTGTAATTGTTGGATGCAGTTGTGTTTTCTTTTATCTCAAGCAAAAATGGAAATATTATATCAAAACTAAGTATTACCATCTGTTCCACCAATCTTAGAATCGGTTACAATCTGCAACCGAGATAGTTGTCATTCCAAGCCAATCTAAATCATTTCAAAATCAAATCAATTCATGATGAAGGTCCTTCTTAGATCGGCTCTGATACCAAAGGTCAAGACTCGAGTTTGATGGGCTAAATAATCTATCAATTTTATTTGACCCAAACAATTGATCAAAATATTTAAACTGAAATTGATAATAATACACTAATCAAATCCTTACGAGTCAATCTTAATTTTATTTACTTTCGATATGAGATTAGTCAGAAATGTTACACCTTAGTCCCATAATTTTATAATAAAACTATGCAAGTTTAACATTTTTTTTGAGTCTTCTTATAAGATTATTTTAAATCGGCATAAAAGATATTATATTTTTAATCTTTCTATAAATGTTCGGAAGGTAATAGTCCAAACAATTATGCACAGGCTTGAAATACTATATCTTTTAAATAATCTTATATGAAAATATAATCTTTTAGACCTATAACATGATATTTTAGATCCTAAAAATGTTAAATCAATCTAAAAAAATATAAAAAAAATATTTCTCACCTCATCTTATTCGATTATTGATTATTATTTTTTGTCATTTTATTTCAGTGATGAAAGATGCTTTATGATTAGGAGAAAAAGAAAAAATAAAAAACGATTAATATATATATATTATAAAAATTAAATAACAAAACCGAGATTAAAGCTTAGGACCTTTCGATAAACTATCAAAAACCTAATTTTCTGACACATTATTTGCCAAAAGAAAAAAAAATGAAAGAAGAGACTAGAAGACGTAGTGTTCTAGAAGGTCAAAAGCCAATGTGAAGGAGATGTGATGACTTTTCCGGTTGACTCTTTTGTATCGCGTTATCGATGACGAATCCAATTGTAATAAAATAATCATGAAATTATATAAAAATATTTTATATCCTATATTTAACCGGGAAATAACTCCCACCAAATCAAACCAGCGTGTTGTTTTAGTGGGTAAACAATCTCCGAGGTGGCTCTTTTTTCCTTGACGGTTCGGACCGACCTACTACGTGTGGGTCCCGCATTCTGGCCATCGTTTTGTCCAATCAGCAGGCAGGTGCGCAAGTCGTCGTCGTCGTCGACGTTAGAAAAGTATAGCTCGCCTGGCCATCGTTTTCCTATTAAGGAATGGGTTGTTTGCCTTCTTCCGTCGTCTCGTAAAGCCGCGGGCGGGGTTTGTTGGGTTGGAGTTTTGCTGGCTGGCGAATTCGATCTCTCCTCGATCGATCGGAGGGAAAGGGATGGACACGTTCTTCTTGTCGCACGGGTCGCCGACGCTGTCGATCGACGAGAGCTTGCCGGCGAGGTCGTTCCTGAAGTCGTGGCGGTCCAAGGTGTTCCAGGCCGTGCCCAGGGCAATCCTCATCATCTCCGGCCACTGGGATACCGCTTCTCCCACCGTGAACGTCATCAACGGCCCCAACGACACCATCTACGACTTCTACGGCTTCCCCAAGCCCATGTACAAGGTTTAATCCTCTTCCGCCCTCCTCGCTCTCTGTCTCTGGTTGATTCTTCTTTGTTTATAAGATGGAACCGCTAAAATTTGTTCTTCCTTTGTGACAACCTGTAAGGGGTCTTAGATTATCTTTTATTTTCCTTTAAAAAGAATTGGTTTTGTTGTTGTTTGGATGATCTGTTTTTGAAAGATTTTTTTATTCCAAACTTGTTAAAGCCTGTGTTAGAACATACAAGAGATTGCCGCATTTGGTGGCTGCTGTTATGAGAACATTTCCATTTATTGGGAATTCCAAAATCAGCAAGATGATGAGAATTATGATACACCGTTGAATAAAGTAAAGCACAGGAAATATACTTCGATTCTTGACTCTACCAACAGAAATTTAAAGGAATTCTTTTCCCCTGCTTATTCTCTGTGGTCAATTGTTTCTTTATCATTAGTACTTAAGGTGTGTGGTCAAAATTACCTTCTTTAAAAATCAAAACCAGAACTCCTGTTAAGGAAATTATTTGAGTTGGTCATAATTTTAGATACTAGATCAACATGCTACTTGTGTAGATTGTTGAAAAACAAGTAAAATTCTTAAGATGTTCTTTTGGTTCTGTTAATTAATTAGTAATACTAGATCTTTGTTTAGTGCTTGGCATAGATTGATTTTGCCTTTCTTACTTAAGCTTTATTTCATTTTATTTTCTGATCAGTATGTAGTTCTTGTATCTGCACTAGTCTGTCAGAATAGACTTGAGATTATGAGAATACCTTGCTACACTTTTTAAATTAAGCTTTTGAATGGTCTGGCAGTGGTCAAAAGTTGACACTGTAAAAATTGAAAGGTCATATGTTCAAATCTTTAAATCAATTTAGTTGTATCTGCACTATTCTGTCAGAATAGACTTGAGATTATGAGAATTCCTTGCTACACTTTTTAAATTAAGCTTTTGAATGGTCTGGCAGTGGTCAAAAGTTGACACTGTCAACATTGAATGGTCATATGTTGGGTTTGACCTCTTTAGACAACTAACCCATGAAGGAGCATATTAGTATATAAACCAAGGTTTGTTATATCAGTCCGTAGATGCATACCGAGTTTATCTCGATACGGTACCCGATATCAAGCGGTACGCACATACCACTCGTTATAATATAACATAATATAATATAATATAATATTAATATAGTATAATATATTAAAAAAAAAGAAAACATTCGAGGCGTCGCCTCGCCTCGCGGGAGAACAACGCCTTGTCTCCCCACAGGAGAATGAAGCGGCTCCTCGTTCCCGCACGAGGAGACGAGGTGGCGCCTCATCCCCGCACGAGGAGATGAGGCGTCGCCTTGTTCTCCCGTTGGAAGATGACGCGGCGCTTCACCCCTGCACGGGAAGGTGACACCGCAAGAAGATGAGGCAGCGCCTTGTTCTCTCGCTGGAAGATGAGGCATCGCCTCGTTCTCCCGTTGGAAGACGAGGCGTCGCCTTTCCTGCTAGAAGATGAGGCGCCACCTTGTCCCCTCGTGGGAAGACGAGGCGTGGCCTCGTTCTCCCGCGGGGAGACGCACGACACCACCCAATAGCAGGCAATTCGTGTATCGGTATCCTGTCGGATCGGTACGTACCGCCCGGAATGGGGAACCTTGATATAAATGATAAGATCCTACAACACAACTTTGTTTGTAGATGGTTAGTAGTGGTTTAAACTCAATCAAATTTGTTTTATAGACTTTGTTTGTAGTGCTTGCAATTGTTTTTTAGTTTCAAGATGTGAATCTATATGTTTAGGACTTGTAGAATACACGAGATCATCATTGATCTTATGATGATAGATTTTATAATAAACAAGATATATGATCTTTTTTGTGATCTTTAATTTAGTGTATCCGAGCAATTCAAACAATCAATGCTAGAATTTGTGTCCATTTTATGTAAAAGAAACTTATATATATGAAGTCATAGAGGAAAGTCATGAGATTTAGCCGCATCTTAACATTAGATTGCAAAGTTTGGCATGAATATTTGCCCCAAAAAAAGAAGTGAAAAGGACTTTTGGATGGGACCTTATTTACATGTTTATCTTACATTATGCACACCCTGAGGAAAGTAATGTGATATGGGAGTCCTTACCACATATTTGATCATATAGGGAAATAGTTGTTCTTCAGATCATATAGGGAAATAGTTGTTCTTCAAGTAATGCAAGATGGGAGTCCTTACATGTTTATCCTACATTACACAAACCCTGAGGAAAGTAATGTGATATGGGAGTCCTTGCCACAAGTTTGATCATATAGGGAAATAGTTGTTTTCAAGTTGCAAGATGAGTGGAGGATACAAATAATCATTTATACTGTTCAATCATTATTGAGCTTTTCTATGGCATATAATCATGTATTTTCACAGTAACACAAGTTTGATCATGCTAAATGAGCATGGATTTGCATCTACACTTGTGATGGATGCAAAACGCTACAATACTCCATAGCTTGTTTCTCTGTGCTGTTCTTGACCACAAGTAAGCATGCAGATGCCTAACTCACCAAATTCTAATGTGATGGCAGCTTAAATACCCTGCACCAGGTGCACCCAACCTAGCAAAGAGAGTGAGGGAACTGCTACAGAATGCTGGCTTCGGCCAAGTAAAAGAGGACAAGACTCGCGGACTCGACCATGGTGCATGGGTTCCGCTGATGCTCATGTATCCAGAGGCAGACGTACCTGTGTGCCAGCTTTCAGTACAGACAAACAAGGACGCTACATACCATTACAACATGGGGAAGGCACTTGCCCGTCTTAGGGATGAGGGAGTACTTATAATTGGATCCGGAAGTGCTACTCACAACTTGAGAATCATGAATTGGGAGAGCCAGCATGTGGAAAAATGGGCTCTGGACTTTGATACATGGCTCACGGAGTCACTGATAAATGGGAGGTAAGGGGCACCACCACCCATGATCCAAGTGATGTTTTATTTAGCTTTCAGAAGATAATAACCATACCTATTGCTATAAAAAAAGCTATCAAGTTTAGATGATTTAATGTCGTCATTGCTTCACAATTTTGGTAGATATGATGATGTGAACAACTACGAGGAGAAGGCACCTAATGGAAAAAAGGCACACCCATGGCCGGACCATTTCTATCCGTTGCATGTGGCCCTTGGAGCTGCAGGGGAACAAGCTAAGGCTGAATTAATTCATAGTAGCTGGAGCTACACCGCTCTTTCGTATTCCTCGTACAGGTTTACTACTGCATGATGACCAGTGACAAATAAGTTCCCAAGTCATGTTACTTGCTGCTTCTGCTATGTTCTAGTTGACTGGTATGTTTTATCATGTCTCATCCCCCTCCTGCTCTCATCCGATAGCTGCATCAAGTTGGATGTTTGTATGTGTAAGTGCAGCCTTTGCTACAAAAAAGGCACACCCATGACCGGACCATTTCTATCCGTTGCATGTGGCCCTTGGAGCTGCAGCGGAACAAGCTGAGGCTGAATTAATTCATAGTAGCTGGAGCTACACCACTCTTATCCGATAGCTGCATCAAGTTGGATGTTTGTATGTGTAAGTGCAGCCTTTGCTACTAAATATTCATTTGCTTAGAATGTAAAGCTTGAGAGCCAGTTTCAAATGTTGTGTTTAGTGTGTTAAGTATTTTTTGTGTGGTATCCTCATGAAGCAATCTCTCTCAGGAGGAACTCCATAGGAAATTTGATTGGTCTGGTAAACCAATGCATAAATGCCACGAAATCATGCAGTGTCTGACTATTATGAGAGGCTGAAACGAGAGTGAGTACCTCTTGATTGACAGACCAGGTTTTCAACTTGAAATGATACCCAAGTCCTATATGAAATCCAGATTCTAATTTGAAAACCCATATGCAAGATTATATTTCCCTATGTTTTTGGTTCTTTGGTTCATGTTTTGGTTCTCTGCGGTTTTGTAGTTTTGAATTGTAGAAATGCTGAAGAGCCAACAGATATGGATGTCTGCAAGTGTTGTGGTGTTGAGATGCATTCCACTACCTCTAATGAACCTTTTCTCTCTGACCTCTCTTAACGTTTATTTATACATGTAGGATTGCAGCAAGAAGGAAATGATTAATCTCCTTTCATGCATGCCACGTCAATTTGTCATCATGCGATTGTTGACCACGATACATTGCAGTCAAGAAAAAAATTATATATATATTAAGAACATGTAATTATGTTGACCATAATATGTTGGAGTCAAGAAGTCAGCAATCTGGTTCGTAACATATATGCCTGTTCTCCATTTCTCCTCCTCTCACTTGCTGGTGATCTTATCCTGCAAACACCATCAAGCTTGAGTTCTTTTTCTCTTGTGATAAAACCAGGCAGCATATACTGAAGACAGCTACAGAAGTATAATATACAGATATATATCGGCAAACCACAACCCTGCTTAACCATATAGATTTGGAGAGGCAAGCAACTGATAGATTTGCTGTGGAAGGTGTGCCTGTTTCAATGTTGGGAGTTGACTTTCCACCATTACATCACTGTCCATCTTCCAAGAGAAATAACACCAGAGTTTGCTGTGACGCTTCTTTGGTATCAGATCATTTTGTTTGTTTGCCTGGAATAATTGGGTATCTACAGCAAGGAATAATTATGATAAATATGGAAGTCACTGTCTCATAAATTGAAGAGACTTGGTTATGAAATATAAATTTTTTTTCCATCTGCAATGGAATGGAAGCCAACATGTTCTAACCTGAAATCTTAAAACTACATGCTACATGTGTTGCATCACACAGCATGATGTAGTGTGCTAATTAATGTGATCATTATCTGCTACTTGGTGTGCAAACAAGCAATGTTCTGATGATAAGAATGAGCCTAGCATTGCAGATGGAGTTTGGTCTTTCTAACTTATGCTGGCCAACAACATTACCCACTGTTGCATTCATCATCATGAGAGAAGCTTCTTTAATCACAGTTAAAGAATCAATTTTATTGTCTTGTTCTTGGCTTTGCCTATAAAGTGTTTCCTTTGGAACAAAGGATCAACAGATACCTGCACAAGATATGAACATTCTCATTTATGTACTGTAATTTTCTTGTAGATGTGTTAGCTGATGTGAAACAATCATCAGACTATGCTTTGATAAGAATGCGATTGCCAATGTCACTTCTTGTAGCTGCCTTTTTGCTGTGTCGGTGTTTGCAGCATCAAGTTATCATCAGGTTATATATCATTAGAGATGCTGATGGCTTAACTGCCATTGTTGGATGCAGTTGTATTTTCTTTTATCTCAAGAAAAAAATAAGGAAATATTATATTAAAACTAAGTATTACGATCCGTTCCGCCAATCTTAGATTGATGTTCCCCTTCAAAAGAAGAGTCCATCAATTCATCAAATTGGTTTCAATCTTAGATAGTTATCGATTCCAAGCCAACCTATATATTTATTGATCCTAAGCCCAACCAAATCATTCCAAAATGACAAGGATTTGTCACGACTCTAATTTTGATGGGCTAATTAACCTATCAATTTTATTTGGCTCAAATCATTGATCAAAATGCTTAAACTAAGATTGATAATACTATACTCATTAAGCTCTGATAAGTCAATTTTAATCTAATCCATTTTCGAATTTTCGAACTAATCGAGATGTTACATATTATTACTCAACATCGTCTATTAAGAAAGGGATGTAAATACTTTGATCCCATAATTTTGTAATAAAACTATGTGAGTTTAACATTTTATTTTTAGTCTTCATATAAGATTATTTGAAAGATATCATATTTAATTTTTTTTAAATCAACCCAAAAGATATTATATTATTAGCTTTTTTTTCTTTACAAATATGCAGAGGCTTGAAATATGATATCTTTGGATTGATACAAATTGTTCCTGATATAACAACTTTCGGATTGTATAAAAATAATCGAAATATAATTTTCTAGACCTATAACACGATATTTTAATCCTAAAAATGTTAAATCAATCTAAAAAATATTTCTCACCTCATCTTATTAGATTATCCCATTTATTATTATTTTTCATATTTTGTGTCACCAGAAAGATGCTTGATTAGACGGAGTTTTTTTAAAAAATAAAAAAATTTAATATATATATATATATATATATATAACATTACAAAAATTAAATAACGAATACGAGATTAAATCTCAGGACCTTACGATAAACTATGAGTTGAAATAATTTGTTGGAATGAAGTTATAAATTGAAAGCATTTATGTTTATTTATAAATTTTTAAAAAATATTAAAATAAGATTACAGATAGTGAAAAGAATTGTTAATACAAATATTCTTTATATTTTTTATATTTTCTTAAGAATGAGTGCCTCCTTTCTCGTAATATATATATATCATAGCCGACTCGAGTTCACCACCATCAAGGATGAAGCCGTCCACTATCATTTCGTCCGACGATAATCTCGAACGGAGAGGGGGGTGGGGGGAGGAGGAAACAAAAAGATTGGAAGGAGAGCACGCACGGCTTAACTGTAGGGAATAGTGATGAAGCAAGAGAAGAGAACAGTTTAGAAGAGGGAAGCAAAAGTGACAACACAGTGTCCCTTCTCGATGGATCAAATCTCGAGTAATTTGGGGGACAAGGCCGAAAGAGACAGGTGAGGCTGAAGAGATGACAAAGGGTGACGACGTAAGGTAGGAGATAGAGGACATGGATATCATCACTATGTCAAAGTCGAAATTATCTTTGTTTAAAATATTATCTTATATATATATATATCATACTTGATCGTGAAATTATTAATGATTATGATTAAGTGAATGCCCTTTTTTTTTAACCTCGGATTTCGTAGAACTGTCTTTTTCACTCTCTTCTTTTTTTTTTTTGAATTTTTTTTCGTCTTGAGGCAGAGTGCCTAATCCATTATTTGTCAAAAGAAAAGAAAAAAAAACAAAAAATGAAAGAAGACTCTAGAATGCGTAGTGTTCTAGAAGGTCAAAAGCCAATGTGACGAGATGTGATGACGGTTTACACTTTTATATGGCGTCATCGATGACGAATCCAATTGAGAATTCCCAACCCAGATTGTTATAAAATAATCATTAAGTTATATAAAAATATTTTATATTCTATATTTAACCAGGAAATAACTCCCACCAAATCAAACCACAACGTGTTACTTTAGTGGGTAATCAATCTCCGAGGTGGCTTTTCCTCGACGATTCGGACCGACCTACTCCGTGTGGGTCCCGCATTCTGGGCATTGCTTCGTCCAATCCGCGGGCGGGTGCGTCCTCGTCAACGTTACAAAAGTATAGCTCGCGTGGCCATCGTTTTCCTATAAGGAATGGGTTGTTTGCCTTCTTCCATCGTATCGTGAAGCCGCGGGCGGGGTTTGTTGGGTTGGAGTTTTGCTGGCTGGCGAATTCGATCTCTCCTCGATCGATCAGAGGGAAAGGGATGGACACGTTCTTCTTGTCGCACGGGTCGCCGACGCTGTCGATCGACGAGAGCTTGCCGGCGAGGTCGTTCCTGAAGTCGTGGCGGTCCAAGGTGTTCCAGGCCGTGCCCAGGGCAATCCTCATCATCTCCGGCCACTGGGAGACCGATTCTCCCACCGTGAACGTCATCAACGGCCGCAATGACACCATCTACGACTTCTACGGCTTCCCCAAGCCCATGTACAAGGTTTAATCCTCTTCCGCCCTCCTCGCTCTCTCTCTCTCTCTGGTTGATTCTTCTTTGTTTATAAGATGGAACCGCTAAAATTTGTTCTTCCTTTGTGACAATCTGTTAGGGGTCTTAGATTATCTTTTATTTTCCTTTAAAAAGAATTGGTTTTGTTGTTGTTTGGATGATCTGTTTTTGGAAGATTTTTTTATTCCAAACTTGTTAAAGCCTGTGTTAGAACATACAAGAGATTGCCGCATTTGGTGGCTGCTGTTATAAGAACATTTCCATTTATTGGCCTGATACTATGAATTCCAAAAAGATCAAATCAGCAAGTTGATGAGAATTATGATACACCGTTGGAGAAAGTAAAACACAGGAAAATACTTCGATTCTTGACTCTACCAAGAGCAACTTAAAGGAGTTCTTTTCCCCTGCTTATTCTCTGTGGTCAATTGTTTCTTTATCATTAATAATTAAGGTGTGTGTGGTCAAAATTACCTTTTTTAAAAATCAAAACCAGAACTTTTGTTAAGGAGTTGGTCATAATTTTAGATACCAGATCAACATGCTACTTATGCTAATTACGTAAAATTCTTAAGATGTTCTTTTGGTTCTGTTAATTAATTAGTAATACCAGATCTTTGTTTAGTGCTTGGCATAGATTGATTATGCCTTTCTTACTTGAGCTTTATTTCATTTTATTTTCTGATCAGTATGTAGTTCTTGTATCTGCACTATTCTCTTAGAATAGCCATGAGATTATGGGAATACCTTGCTACACTTTTTAGATTAAGCTTTTGAATGGTCTGGCAGTGGTCAAAAGTTGACACTGTCATAATTGAAAGGTCATATGTTCAAATCTTTTTTTTTTTAATACATGTTGGGTTAAGACCTATTTAAACAACTAACCCATGAAGGAGCATATTAGTATATAAACGATAAGATCCCACAAACAACTTTGTTTGTAGATGGTTAGTGGTGGTTTAAACTAATCAAATTTATTTCTTACACTTTGTTTGTAATTCTTGCAATTGTTTTTTAGTTTCAAGATGTGAATCGATACGTTTAGGACTTGTAGAATACACGAGATCATCAATGAACGTATGATGATAGATCTTTGTAATAAACAAGATATATGATCTTTTTTGTGATCTTTAATTTAGTGTATCCAAGCAATTCAAACAATCAAGCATAGAATTTGTGTCCATTTTATCTAAAAGAAACTTAGATATATGAAGTCATAGAGGAAAGTCTTGAGATTTAGCCGCATCTTAACATTAGATTGCAAAGTTTGGCATGAATGAAATGGACTTTTGGATGGGACCTTATTTACATGTTTATCATACATTATACACACCCTGAGGAAAGTAATGCCATATGGGAGTCCTTTGCACATGTTTGATCATATAGGGAAATAGTTGTTCTTCAAGTAATGCGAGATGGGAGTCCTTACATGTTTATCCTACATTACACACACCCTGATGAAAGTAATGTGAGATGGGAGTCCTTGCCACATGTTTGATCATATAGGGAAATAGTTGTTTTCAAGTTGCAAGATGAGTGGGGGATACAAAATAATTATTTATACCGTTCAATCATTATTGAGCATTTCTATGGCATATAATCATCTATTTTCACAGTAACAAAAGTATGATCGTGCTAAATGAGCATGGATTTGCATGTACACTTGTGATGGATGCAAAATGCTACAATACTCCATAGCTTGTTTCTCTGTGCTGTTGTTGACCACAAGTAAGCATGCAGATGCCTAACTCACCAAATTCTAATGTGATGGCAGCTTAAATACCCTGCACCAGGTGCACCCAACCTAGCAAAGAGAGTGAGGGAACTGCTACAGAATGCTGGCTTCGGCCAAGTAAAAGAGGACAAGACTCGCGGACTCGACCATGGTGCATGGGTTCCGCTGATGCTCATGTATCCAGAGGCAGACATACCTGTGTGCCAGCTTTCAGTACAGACAAACAAGGACGCTACATACCATTACAACATGGGGAAGGCACTTGCCACTCTTAGGGATGAGGGAGTACTTATAATTGGATCCGGAAGTGCTACTCACAACTTGAGAGTCTTGAATCGGCAGAGCCAGCATGTGGAAAAATGGGCTCTCGACTTTGATACATGGCTCACGGAGTCACTGATAAATGGGAGGTAAGGGGCACCACCACCCATGATCCAAATGATGTTTTATTTAGCTTTCAGAAGATAACAACCATACCTATTGCCATCAAAAAATCTATCAAGTTTAGATGATTTGATTTAATGTCGTCATTGCTTCACAATTTTGGTAGATATGATGATGTGAACAACTACGAGGAGAAGGCACCTAATGGAAAAAAGGCACACCCATGGCCGGACCATTTCTATCCGCTGCATGTGGCCCTTGGAGCTGCAGGGGAACAAGCTAAGGCTGAATTAATTCATAGTAGCTGGAGCTACGCTGCTCTTTCGTATTCCTCGTACAGGTTTACTACTGCATGATGACCAGTGACAAATAAGTTCCCAAGTCATGTTACTTGCCGCCTGTGCTATGTTCTAGTTGACCGGTATGTTTTATCATGTCTCATCTCCCTCCTGCTCTCATCCGGTAGCTGCATCAAGTTGGATGTTTGTATGTGTAAGTGCAGCCTTTGCCACTAAATATTCATTTGCTTAAAATGTAAAGCTTGAGAGCCTGTTTCAAATGTTAGTGTTTAGTGTGTCAAGCTTCTTTTGTGTGGCATCCTCATGAAACAATCTCTCTCAGGAACTCCATAGGAAATTTGAGTGGTCTGATAAACCAATGCATAAATGCCACGAAATCATGCAGTGCCATTCAACTGACTATTATGAGAGGCTGAAACGAGAGTGAGTACCTCCTGATTGACAGCAGGTTTTCAACTTGAAATGATACCCAAATCCTATATGAAATCCAGATTCTAATTTGAAGAAAACCCATATGCAAGAATATTTTTCCTCTGTTTTTGGTTCTTTGGTTCATGTTGGATTGTAGAATACTGAAGAGTCAACAGATATGGATGTCTGCAAGTGTTGTGGTGTTGAGATGCACTCCGCTACCTCTTATGAACCTTTTCTCTGACCTCTCTCTTAAGGTTTCTTTATATATGTAGGATTGCAGGAAGAAGGAAATGATTAATCTCCTTTCATGCATGCCACATCAATTTGTCATCATGCGATTGTTGACCACGATACATTGCAGTCAAGAATCTATATATATATATGTAATTATGTTGACCATAATACACGTTGGAACCGAGAAGTCAGCAAGCGGGTTCATAACATATAACATATATGTATATATATATTTATATAACCAATGACAAAAATTAAAATTTCATAACATGGGAATACAAGTAGCCTAACTACGTGTAAAGAGTCCCTGAATTATTGATACATGCATCTACGTCTAAACTTAGCACACATGGACATCTAAATCAAGTATCAGCATAAGGAACTGCTGAGATAAAAAGCTAGCAGTTCTTATTGATACTTGTCACGTCATTGACAACTGAGCATGGTTTGGCATCTACGAGCATGTTCACCACCTCCCTCATGGTAGGCCGGCAAGATGGCATCTTGGTGGTGCAGAGGATGGCAATCTTGAGCACCTTCCCCATGTCCTCCTCTGCAGAACTTGGCACCCTGTGATCATAAACCTCTGCAAGATTTTGGCCATCTTGATGGCTGGAAATCCAAGACACTATGTCTTGTCCTCCGAACTGGGGATCAGTTGGGCCGTGGCCAGTAATCAGTTCCAGTAGGACTACTCCGAAGCTGTATACATCGCTCTTCTCGGTGACCTTAGGACAATAAGCGAGTTCTAAGCAAGAAACAACATTCAAATTCCATTAGCTCAAAGGTTTCAGAATCTAAAGCTGAAGACAATTTGCATGCAAAAAGAAAGATCAAACTGCATTCCGAATGAAACCACCATACCTGGAGCAATATAACCATGAGTTCCAGCAAAACCAGTCGACTCCGATCCTTCCACGACGATGGCGATCCCGAAATCGGCGATTCTGGCTTCGTACTCCTCATCCAGCAGTATATTGCTCGACTTTATGTCTCTGTGAATGATAGCTGGAGAGCAATCATGGTGGAGATACATGATGCCTTTTGCTGCCCCCACCGCAATCTTGTAGCGCCTGTTCCAGTCCAACTCCGGCAGCCCACCCTTGATCTCCCGGCGCAGAGCTTGATACAGATTCCCATTCGGCATGTACTCGAAGACTAGATAACTCAATCCCCTTCCGGTCAAGCATGCAAAGAGCTTTAGTATGTTCCTGTGCTTGATCTTGCCCATGATATCGATCTCAGCTGTCACAACCTTCGCACCAACAACAGTCTTCACAGCAAATGTTCCTCTGTTCTTGCTCAAATCCAATCGGTACACTTTACCGGTGCCTCCTCGCGCAATCAGATTCTCTTCATCCAGGTTGACGATCTCCTCGGGATCCAGCTCTGTCGGGTAGAAAGATTCAAGCATCCATTCCGAATCCTTCTCCTTTCCTTCCTCCAAAACTCTCCTCCTATTCTGTTCTTCAAGCTCAAAGCTTTGGTAACTCACAAAGACGAGACCAGCTAAAAGTATGATCATGACGAATGCTATGGTGATCACGAGATACATACGCTTTCGTGTTACATCCTTGTGGCTGTGGCTCAGACTACAGAAGCTCAACTCCGTATGCGTCGCTCTATCTGTGCAGAGTTCCTTGTTCCCGGAGAATGCTTCGTCTCCGGCAATCAGCAGCAGATCTGGTGGAATTCTCCCTGATAACTGGTTGTCCGACAGATCAATAGAGCTCAGCTTCAGTGCTTGTAGACCATCAGGGATTGAGCCCGTCAAGTGGTTTTGCGAAAGATTGAGTGAGTTGAGGGAGTTCAGCAAAGCTAGTGTCGCCGGAACAGTACCAGTCAGTGAATTCTGTGCAAGGTTGAGGTCCACCAAGCTGTCACACAATCCAACTTGTGATGGTATTGTCCCCGTGAGCTCATTATCTTCCAGATGAAGAGATGACAGTTGCTTCAGATCCCCAAATCGAGAAGGAATTCGACCAGAAAAGGAGTTGTTGAATGCAAACAGCTTCTGGAGCTGAGGAAGATCACCGAGCTCTGCTGGGAGCTCCCCGGAGAACCGGTTGTTCTGCACATACAACTGAGTTAAGCTGGCTGACACGGCTATGTCGGAAGATACACCTCCGGTGAACTCGTTGTCAGCTACGTCGATGATCACTGCAGACGGCAATCCCCAGATTCCACCGGGAATCCCCCCTGTGAAGCCATTTTGACTTATCCGAAACCTCACCAACGTTTTGCACTCGGCGTATGATGCCGGGAATTGCCCTGTGAAATCGTTGTCGAGAGCAAGCAAGTACTGCAGCTTCCTGTTGTGGCACAGGAACCGGGGGAAGTCACCGGAGAAGCTGTTCTCGGATATGTCGATCTTGTTGAGCGGTGAGAGGCGACCGAGATCGGATGGGAACTCCCCGGAGAAGTTGTTCTCGTAGATGGAGAAGGAGACGAGGTGCTCCAGGTTTCCGAACCCCCGGGGGAGCTCACCCCAGAAGCTGTTTGTGTATGCATGGACGACTGTAAGCTCCTTCAGGTTGCCGATCTCAGGAGGAAGCTTCCCGGTGAGCTGGTTGCGGGAGACATCCAATTCACGTAGTAACGTGAGATTGGCGAGCTCAGGTGGGATCTCTCCGGTTAGGTTGTTCTGGTAGAGCTCGATCTTGTAGAGACTGCTCAGATTGGATATTGCTTTCGACACTTGTCCTGAGATCTGATTGCGAGAGAGGTCCAACGTTCCCAGCTTCGTCAACCAGTAGATGGAGGCCGGGATTTCCCCTCGAAGATTGCATTGAGCCAAGAACAGCCATGTCAGGTTCTTCAGATGGCCAATGCTCTCTGGTATCTCTCGGGCATCGAAGTTGTTCTCTGCCAGTCCGAGCTCAACCAGGCCGGGCAGTTTCCCCACCCAGGCAGGGAATTCTCCGGTGAAGCCATTTGTGGACAGATCAAGGACTTGCAGGTTCCGCAGAGCCGAGAGATCAGGCAGCAAACCACTCAAGCTGTTCGTGGAGAGATTGAGGACCCGAAGGCTTGTGCAGTTGGCTAAGGCCAGAGGGACAACGCCGGAGATGGTGTTGCTGCCGAGCTCCAGAGTAGCCAAGCCGCGTAGAAGAGAGATTGACGGTGATATGTTGCCTGACAAAGAGAT
Organism: Ensete glaucum; assembly: GCA_021527575.1. Taxonomy (NCBI): domain Eukaryota; kingdom Viridiplantae; phylum Streptophyta; class Magnoliopsida; order Zingiberales; family Musaceae; genus Ensete; species Ensete glaucum. Next base: position 6,738,801 of record CM038553.1, on the reverse strand, counting down.
GTTTGGAAGAGAGATTCCGACGACCTGGCCGGAACCGATGTCACAGTGGACTCCAGCAAAGTCACAAGGAGATTTAGATTCATTCCAGCTCTCAAGATGGTTCATAGGATCATTGAGCTGGCCTTTTATTTCAAGCAGCGCTTTGGATTCCGGTGAAAGGGATGAGGAGATGGGAGTGACAGAAAGGAGAAGAAGAAGAAGAAGAAGAAGAAGAAGAGTGGCCAAGAAATGGAAGAAGAGAAAGGCTGATTTCAACATTAAGGAGGATATCTCTGATTCTGAAACAAGAAAGACCCCAAGTTTAGAGAAGATGTTACAAGTACCAACAGTAGATGCAAAAGATTTTATTCTACAATCTAAAGGGTAACAAAATTAAAATGCTTGGCTTCATATACAGATTAATCCTGAAACCATGGAACATTGCATGAAGAGAAAATTACAAATATTCATTGTTATATGTTACCTCTCAAAATATTGGCACTACAGCAGGGGAGAAGGAAAAAAGAAGAGCATCAACAGATACAATGAAACTTGATTTATTTACTGGCTAAATCTTGCACATAGATACAAAGGTTTCTTAATATGATATCTTTTTTTTTTTCTTCTTCTTCTGTGCATTTATTTCATCGCATGTTTTTGCGGCGCAAAAAAAAAAAAAAAAAAATATGATCAAAGTAAACAATCTGCAAGGCCCTGAGACATCACTATGCAGAAAAAATAACTATTTTTTCCATGTTATCATGTGAAATTAATAAGCTTATTACTTATAGCTTCTGCTACTATTATAATTAATCTCTTCTCAAGTTTCCATCTCATAGAATCTTCAAATCAATGAGAGAGAAAATTACGGAGAATCCAGAGTTTGCAGTCAGACTCGGTCCAATTAAAATCTAACAACTGGTAATTACAAAGAAAAGGAAGACAAATTGTATTAGGCAATCAAATTATGACTAAAATAAGGTATTACAGTTTATGTAAATAAATACAAGTATCATCTGGGACTAATGTAGTTACAATATGTTTCTTTCTTCTATACACCTATAGTAAAAGAGAAATTAAATGTAATGTTCCATCATCAAGTCACACAAAAAGATCGATGAGATTGGATGCCAGAAGCAGCATAACACAAATTGATCTCGCACAGGTATACGAACATGCCAACAGAACTCTCCAAAGATATTAATCGCCGAACATTAAACATACAAAATTAAAAGAGAGAGGAAAAGGGGTAAAGTAAGAACAAGGGAACCAGAAGGGTTTACACTGGAACAGAGAGTTGGAGGGCTCCAACGACATGGCACAGGCAGGCCGATCAAGTTATCCTGAAGCGAAGGGCGAGAGAAGGCCTCGGATCCGTCGGAGGCGCGCTGGCCATGGAGGTCAAATGCAGACAAGCGAGAGGCTGGGGAAGAAAGTAGCAGCAGCAGAAGGGGGGGGGGGGGCAGAGACGAAGTGGGCAAACGAACGCCGCTTGTTTGAAGTGCGCATTGGCGTTCTTCTTCTTTTATGGTGGAAGAGAAGACAGAGGTGGGAATTGCTTCCAAGTGTGGGATGACTGCAGTGGGGCTCCCAATGACGCGTCCATTGGTGGCCCCCGCGGATGGGACTTGGGGATGGCGCCATGCCGCCATCACGTCACGTTACATGGCATGTAGCAGCGATGATGTGTATGTATCCTGTGCCATGCATGGCCGTGACACGCTTCCCACATTTCACCTCCCCAAAAAGAAATGGACAATAAAATGTTCATTTATTTGATCCATCCATTGCATTATTTATTTCACCATAATTTAAGTTTTCGAGTTGGGGTGATCAATTCGACTCATATACCTATCCCTTTTTTATATTCTTAATATTTACGATTATCTAATCATTTCTTAAAATAAATTATTTTTTTAAGTATAATTTGATATATCTAATATAATCCATTATGAAAATAGGAAGAAGATGTTCGTCTCAAATATAAAATAAAAAAAATTAACGAGAATTTTGGTAAATGGATATATAATATCCTCAAGTTTATCCTACACGAAATTGAAAGAAGAGATTTATAAGAGCTAGATAAATGTACTATTATTAATTTAAATTTAAATATTTTGGGATCAATCAGTACGTGGTGAATTGGGCTATCCAATAATTCATGACTCACATCATGTCATTAAATAACGAATCTATCATTTGATTTTGATGTGACCGGAGACACATAGCTCAAATGATGAAGCCATGCCCTCCAAATAGCATCCCATCCAACCGAAGGTTTTTTTTTTTTTTTTTTTTTTGAAGAGCCCCATCCATGCCATGGTAGTTAGTAAGATGTAGAGGACATCCAACAATTATAGCATGTTAACAGTTTCATACATGTATAGTTGTTCCTTAAGGATATATGAGGATTTCTAATTGTTTTATAATTGTAGAATGACTCTTTTTTAGTACAAATTGCTACAAGTTCATCATAAGAATTTTAACTACTCTTTACATTTATTTTCCAGGCAATTTCATCTGATTGTAATATTTTTTTTTATTTCTTATACTTCTTATATCTAAATATAATAATGAACATTTAGGATAATAATGTCGTAGGGGCACTTGAGGCCTTTGTATATGATAGACTATCTCCGATCATTTATGGTGCGATTACTTAAATTTTACAATATTCATCTTTATATTTTGTAATGACCACATAAGTATTTGTTTAAATATTTACTTATGAAATCTTGAGATTTGCAAAGCGATGATAATAATTTACTCACATATTTATGTATTTTCTAATATATATTTTTTTTCATGGGTTCTTCAAAGATTTTACAGGTTACATGGATCTTGATATTTAATAGATGAACATGCAAAGGTATCGTACTAATTAATGAAAAAAACAGTTAAACATATCATACATTTTAGTAATCGAGTGCATAAATTAACTTGTATTATTCAATTCAACAATATTATGAGTAAAAGTAAGAGCCACTAAATTTCTTTTGATCGACCCTAATAAAAAAATATTTAGATCAATAGAACCTTTTCAAAAATGTCAATATCATAATAATCAATCTTGTCTTATTTATCAACAACTCATAATCATAGACAAATATAAGCAATCTTCATTTTATCTTTTTTCTCTTAATTCTATACTCTGTATACGTTATTGTGTTCATAAAGACTGAGTTATATTCATCCATAAATGTTGTTTTTTGGGTCTTCCTAACATTGTATTAATAGAAAATATTTCTGTAATCATTCATCAAACATGTCTCGAAGACAACCAACCAGCCTTTGAGCATGCCAACACAAATCCCGTGAACTCCATGAGAAGAAGAGGATGAATCCAGTCTCATCACCTGTTTCATGCCCATCTATGAATCTTCTAATTGACCAATATATGATAACTAATAGTCCAAAAAGAAGATGCTTTTGCTCACATCACCTAATTAAAACACCCCCTTCTTTAAACAAAAGTTGGATCATCTTATCACACAGGGAGACCACATCACACCATCGAACAAAGCTGACGACAGCCAGTAGTATTCACAGGGAGTCCATCCATCCATGAGCTTGCGATATCCTTGCCAAAGGATCAAATACTTTTTCTATAACTACGTACAGAAGTTACCAGCAATATGCATCAAAACACTGGTAATCTGCATTGCAATGGTATATATGTTTCCGGTTGTTCAATTACAAGCATGAACACCCGAAGTTTGGCATGAGATCAAACACAAGCATTAATTTGTTTCACATGATTACAAGTGGAGAATAATGTGTAGTAGATGTTTTAAAGTAGCAGCAGATAGCAGTGCATAGATCCACCCACCCGTGATCGTTTAACAGCTTGGAATCACGTAAAGGATGCAAAAAAAGGTCAGAGAGAGAGAGAGAGAGAGAGAGAGAGAGAGAGAGAGAGAGAGAGAGAGAGAAGGAAGCAATTGCTCGGCTGTTGGAAAGCTACTTCTCTCTTGGACGTGCTCTCTCTCGTCTCCAAAGCTAATGAAATATATGAGCTGAGTCGTACCCGTTGGCGGCAAGCTACTAAGAACGAAGCTTCACCATCAACCTTGCTTGCTTATAATGTCGAACACCATCCTCCTGTAAATGACTTCGACTGGTGCATCGATGAGGATGACAGGATGCAGCCGCCGGAGAAATCCTGGCCGTTCATCTTCGGTGATCTCGTCTTGGAAGCATTGCATTTTGGAAGGTCTATCTACAAAAGGCAACAAAAAGGACGGCAATACACACAGTCTTTGGTTTCAGAATTAGTCCTTTTAAAATTTTAATATGACATATATATATATATAATGTAAATATTGGTCATAATAGAAAAAGGGATTGGTTGACTCAAATCCACGTAGGTTTGGGTAGAGCTTTGCAGAAGGGTTGAACAACAACATGTGAACTTTAGGCTCCAAAAGGTCCCCTTCAAAATATCTGTTGTATTGGCAGGTTTATTATTGTTTTATAATGAAACCCAAAAAAACAAAAAAAAAAATAGTGAAAGGTCGGCAACGATGGGACCGGGGAGATGATGAATGAACCCACAGAGGCACACACACACGTAAAGCACCTCCGACGTAGTGCTCAATCCATTCCTTGTATTCTCCTGTTGTTTGAATGGAATGAAGGAAGAAGTGGAATGGCCAACTGTGCGTTAGGTTTCAGGGAGGAGTCATTGACCGAGAGAACTCTCCAGGCGATCGTCATGGCGAGGTGCGGTGGAGGAGGTCGTTGCGTGGTGAACTCTGCAAAGACGATGTGACGCTGCAGTCGCCGACGGTTCGGGTCGCGATCGAGATGGACTCGTCGTTGTCCGCCCTGCAAAGGGTTGGCCGGTTCGATCAAGTCTACTGGAATGTTTTCGAGTCTGTGTAAGGAGTAGAATCCATTGCAGAGAGATGGTGGAATGATTCGTGGGATCACAAAGAGTTAGAGGTAATTAAAGAGGGACTATATTTGATGGAAATAACACAGACGAACGAAGATGGTTGTATTATTATTATTATTTTTTTCGCAAAGAATAAATGAAGATGATTGTATTATTAATTTTTTTCGTTACGTAAATGATTAGGATGAGACTTGATCCTGAAAAAAAGAAAAAAAAAATATAGGGTGAGGATTTGAATCCTCAAGGTAGTGTGTAAATGGCTGTCTCAGACATAGTAAGTAAGCGTTGATGTATAAATATTTCCTTTTTTTGGCATAAAAAAAAAAAGGGAGATCTATTCTTATAGTGCAGAACAGACCCAATGATTTCTTGCAACATGATGAGAGGAATATAAGATACTCAATTTGGGGTTTAAATCCAAAACATGGCATACTGCAACAAGGCCTTTCAATGATTTAAACTATCACACTGTTGATCACTTGCATCATGCCAAAAAAATTAAAATTAAAATTCACCTCTTGCAGAGGGTGTCGCAGATTGCGATTACAAAGTGCCAATTTCCCTGTTCAAGTAGTCCACAAACATCCTCTTTGCACTATCTGCATCCGATGGTGGTGGAGGGCCGCTGAGGCTGGACTGCCCTGTGAGCTTAATGAAGGTGCGGCGTAGGCTTCGGAGCTCCGGCAGCCCGATTGGTCTTTGAATGTTTATGTAAATTGGCAGTCAAGGATTCTGATATTACGCTCAGAGTAAATTATATAAAACAGTTTAAGCAAATCTAATTTCATTTGGATTGTTGAAACCTCATGTAAAAAGATCCAAGGGCCTTTGTTAGAAGAAGAGCTTGTGATGCAATCTGATTTCATTTGGATCACATGTGGTTCACTTCCAAGAATTTAACACACCCTCCATTACCCATATGACATTTATGTCAAGACTCTAATGCGATACTAACATGAGATGCAAGTATTTGACAGGATATGGATCCAGTTTCCTTTTCAATTGTATGCACATGATAGAATCGTATACTGATTTCGTAACGTGCCAATGTGGCATCCATGTCAAGTGATGCCATGTAGCAGATTGCCTATATAAATACATCCATCTATTTTTTTGTTTCTAGTTTTCTATACTATAATGACATCCTTGTGTGAAATTAAATGAGAATATCTAAGACAATTTCACCATGACCTAATATTTTAATGTGTGACAAGTATCAGAATTTCTTTTGTGTGTTTTTCAAGTGAGCCTTAGTGAAGAAACTGAAATAATGCTATATCAGTCAGTATGATATCAGTATAATAAACTCTGAAAATGTATGCAATTTAATTAGACGGCAAAAGTCGAGCTTGAGACTAATATCTTGGCTGACCATTAAGCTGCTAAACTCCATTTAGCTTCCAAAAAGAAGGATATGGCGGGCAAATGTTGGCCAAGAGATATCCTACTCACAGCTCCTGCAAGACCTTGAGATTGCGCTTCAACAATCATGTTGATCACCTCCTGTAAATGAAAACAAAAGTGTACATCAGCAGGTTCTAACAGCCCCAAGAAAAGAGAGATCAAATTACAAACAGTACCTGTGTTGCTCTGTCCATCTCATAAAGGGAATTGGCATCTGTTGTATGTGCCTAAAAGATTTTATGGAATCAGAAAGAAGAGGATATCCAACAAAGAAAAGAAACAAACAAAAAAAAAAAAAAGATAACAAGACATGCTTGTAAAATTTCAGAATCTCCAGGAGAGAAAATGCAATAGTTCATTACCCAAAGTGCACTATTGATTTGTCAAATTCAAATTCACAATCTCTCTTATTTAAAAGGCTTAATGTCCTCGTCGATGAGAAGCAACACATACTACATAGCTTATTATCAATCCCTAGAAGGCAGCATATGAGACCCCTGTCCAGATTCCGACAGGGTCAAAACAACCTAATCTCAAGTTATCAGCAATAAACCCACTTAACCCCATATAATCATCCAATCCATCTTCCAACTCCCTATGTGAGCATCATGCTTCAAATAGCTACTACCTCTCCAAGAATAACTTAGATTACTGTAGATATCCATGTTCAGGTATCAAGATAATCGAAACAAATAATGGTCAGAATTAAAAGAAAAGACCTCATGTTAATTTACTGGCATGATTTGATAAATATCATATATCAACATAAATGTACTTACAGTCTGAGTAGCAATAGTAGGCTGAAGGACTCTAACATCTCGGGCTTTTGAATCAACCTTTTTTGTGAGGTAGGATACAGCATCAGCAATTACCGGAGACGAGTGTCTTATTTCATCTTACAGGAAGAGCCAGGAGATACTTTTTAGAAAAAGACCAGTGTTTCTCAAGACAGAATAAAAATAGTGACCAGTGTTTTTAATCCATAGTTGCAACAACTTTGATTCCTGAGTGTCACATTAGTTATTTTTCATGGTCAAGTAATTTGTTAACTTGAGACTGAATAAAAAGGAATCTTTTAGATTTTTAACATTTTAAACAGCGAGATCTAGCATAAAGGAACCAAGAATATTACAAGTTAAAAATTAAAAGAAAAACAACAACAAAAATTTACATAATCAATTAGGTTCTTGTTCTTTATCTTAATTACCAATGTCAGAACTACCCTTCACGAGAAACAATACAAAGAAAAGTTAGCAAGAAATAAATCCCTGTTGCCTAATCAATAGATTTTTGCCTATCTAAAAGAATAAAAAAGGTTCAACCTCTAGTAGACTTGACCTATAAAAATTATATTGCCATGCCTAAATCATAATTGTTGAATACAAATCCTTGACTATGACTTACATTTAGGAGTAGCTAAATGCTCAAGAAGCTCCCGATGTCATGGCATGACATACTAAGCACAAATACAAGCACTGGTTACCTTTAGATGGAAATAATTCAAAAAGTGGAGAATCCCAACGGTTCCTTCTGTCTGGTTTCTCAAATCTTCGCACTAAATCCTCAAATCTGTCAAGGACACATTCATCATATAGTTGTCATTCTTTTCTGAGCAAGAGAACTGCTAATAAAAAGGATTCAAAAAAATAAGATGGTATCAATGTCAATAGTTTTGTAGTTTTAGATGAGGCAAGAAATTGTTTTGCATAACCAAATATGAAATTGAGACAACTCATCAGACAAATAACTCTCAACAGATTTTCAAAGAACATTTTTACTCACAGAATAAGTCAAAGAAATGTATGTGAAGTAGGATGTAATACCAAGATCAGTGATCGCAGAGCAAAACTGAAAAGGAAGATAAATCCCCCACTTACATTTTTGTGTCATATGAAGATTCTCCCATTTCCCCACGCTTTCTGTTCCATTCCCTACAGCTATCTTCGTCAGTGTCACAAAACACCTGAAACATGACTTGATAATGATAAAGGCATAATCTTTCATCTAAACGTTAATCTACAGCAATAGAAAACAACACTGATCATCACACTTAGATCAGCCTTCTGCTGTATAGAAAATTCCAACCTTAGTTGTATAATAATGAAGTCACTTAGAGAAGCAGCATAGATAATTAATTACCATACAGTATCTTATCCCAGAAGCTCGAGCAAGGCACCATAACTCATATCTATAACCCTGCATGTTGCATGTATAAAAGAGTGGATACAGAGTATTCATTTAGAAAAGACTGCAAATGCAAAAGAAATAGTAAGGTATTCAAAAGCAGGTATTAAAACAATCCAAGAAAAAGAAAATAATATATCCCTCAAAGAAAATGGCAACTTGTTCATAGAATTCACTCTAATGTTTTTACATAAACAAGTTGATTCACATTAGGAATCATGATCAAGAATAAGCATTTGCAAATGAGGCATAAAATTATGCTCACAGTTCAGTCAGTCCAAAAATTCATTCTGCGTAGAACTTCTCAATACCAACAATAAAATGAGGTTTCCTACAAACTAAGCAAAATAAAAAAGTACAAGAACTAGAAAGAAAATCAAATATGATATGACACTCAAAACCACCAACTTTCTTAAGGAAAAAAAATGATCTGATCATGCTTCACTATGTCAAAGATTTAAAATAATGTAAAAGGGAAAGAGAGTTCATTGAGAACTCCTTCTCCACTCCCATCAGCTAATCCTATTTACCTGAGCAAGTTAAAAGCCACTAGGACTTCACTGCATATGTATTCAGTGATTAAAAAAAGTACAGAATTTTGTTCCACCAGTTAACTAAGAAGTCAAGTACCTGATTCAGTTGCAGTCTATACTCTCTCTAGTTAAATAATAAAAGCAGACACCAAATGGCTTAAATGAAATATATATCAAATAGAATAAATTAATTAACCCGTCCAAATGAAACAAGATTCACCCAAGAAAATGGTCACACTACTCGATGAAACCAAATTGATTTACCCAATAAAATGGCCACTAACTTAGTGAAACCAAATTAACTAGATCTTACAAAATACATGGCTGCACCAGTACTTTGTCTAATTCAAACACTGCAAGACCCACTGAATTAAAGCGAACATCAGAATATTAAAAGAAAATATTGCTGTCCAAAGAGAGGTAAATTAGGAAACTGAGGGAGGGGAACACGACGGACCCACTGAACTAAACCGGCCATCAGTATTTAGAAAATATATATAATGTTGTCCTAAGGGGAAGAAAATTAGCAAGATCAGGGAGCTAAGATCTTAGGATACCCGAATTAGGGTGCATGAATTTATGTTCATTTGTGTTAAAAACTTGTCATGTCTCATTAAATGGTCCTGCAATTTCAGCTCTTGAAAATATTGCCAATCCAGTGACCATATAACTCTCTCACATGCACCATGTTAGCATGTAAACTTCTTAATAAACTTGTGAATATATAAATTGCATAGCATAATTTAGTACAAATGAACTGATGTCTAGATCTAGACATTTCACATGCTAGATGAAATCAATAAACTCGACAAATCCAAACATGATTGACTATACAAATATGTGTTATCAATACTGACAATTAAAATGAAATAAGAAATGCCATATTCTCACCTTAATGTTGTTCAAAGAGTCCACAATGATAATGCTGCTTTTAGATAATGATCTATCGACTTCTGATCTAAGCACGCCCCTCAAGTTTTTCTCCATGGGCATATCTACCAAATAAACACAATAAGCACAAAATTAAGGAAACAAATTCTCAGACGACCATAAATAACAGTCATATGGCATCGAGTTTATTCTTCCCGTCAAAATTTACACTTGAAGACAGTTAACAACAGCAGGGTACTGGTTACTTTTTACTGGATATACAACATTACAGCTTATAGTTCACCTGCATTCTTTTACTTTTTGCCACACCAGGACAATGTTTTAGGAGGCACTACGGAAGCAGTCGTTGCATTATTAAGCAATCAAAATTGAAAGTCTAAAACGCCCACTGTTGAATCAGTAAAAGGTAATAACTTTAAGAAATCCTAAAGCGTGAGAATAACCAATCAAACACACAGTTCCATCCATGCTTACTCTTCGGGTCACACCTCTCAATTAACAAACTCAATTTGCAAGAGGGTTGCACACCCAAAAATAAATATAGGAGCAAACCAACAACCTCTGTAATCTCTCGTACTTGTCTCTTTATAAACATTCTCTAACCAAATCAACGGACTCAAATTGTGTTTCACACCAGTTCTCCATCACAGAGAATGACCATGTATTACTCCTTGAATAACAAACCAACTGAATTTTTAGCTTGCAAGTGAAGAACAAGAGGTAATCCAAGTAACAACAGGTCCAATTAGTCAATCCACGTGAAAGTTCGACTCAATTTCTTGGGCAAATTTCTTTCTTTCTCGAGAAAACATATACAAACATATTAAAAAAACTCCTTTTGTAACACATAATCCAAATTACTCGCAAGCGAGACATACATGACATATGCAATCGCAAGAGCGGTGGGAGAGAGTACCAGCATAGCTTTGGTTGCGGCCAAGGTGGAGGGAGGACTCGTCGATGATCCTGACCGTGGGTTTGGGATCCATGGCCTGGAGAGCGTCGGCGAGGCAGGCCGCGGCCGTCGACTTTCCGCTGCAAGGCTGCCCGCAGATCACCACGAGAGCCATCCAAGACCAACAACGAACCCTAAGAGCAGGAAATCCGATCAAAGAGGATTCAAAACCCTAAGACCCAACTGGACATGCCCCACCAACAGAGAATCTGATTCAAAGAAATCGAAGGACAGCGGCCGGAAGTTACAGCGATGGCGGCGGAACGACAGAAGCGATGCGACTATGTATTCGGGCCTCGGCCCGCAATTTATGTTGGATTTGCTACTTCACAGCTTTAAGGTTATAGAAGGACACAAAGCTATATATATATATATATATATCTATATATATATGTATATATTCCTTTGACGTTTAAGCAGTTAATTCTGTTTACATAAATGAAAATATTTATTTGTAGATCACATCAGAATTTATAATGCATATATTATAGGACGACGTAACTTCCCAATCACTTTATGAATTTTAGATATGTCAATCATCTCAGTTGGTAAGGATTAGTGAAATCCCAAGATTTAATCTCATCTTTTTTTATCACTTATCTTCGTGAAATAAATTCCTCAAAGTGAAATAAAAGAATAATTTATACTAATTCCATTGTTTAGTGTTCAGTGAAACCGGGACTTGGCTGCTTGAACCCAATTGAAATCTGAATCCCAAGGAACTATGATAAAAACATATGTAGATTTTTAGGTCCAAGATATATGAGCATCAGAATTTTTTTGTTTTGGACTCTAACTTGCCTTCACAACAATTTATATAAATTCTACATTGTTTACTACCTATTTATTGTTTTGTATTTAAGGCAATTGCCTTAATGGGATTTTTTTTTTTAATGTTTCTTTCTTTGTTCTCATTCTTGATCACTGAACACATTTTTTTTCTTCTTTCCTTCTTCCTCTTCATGGAAGTTCTGTTATCTTTCTTAGTTTCAATGAAAATTACTTTATTTTATTGATATGTATAGAAAATTCAAACATTCCTTTTTCTTGAAAGTGAATTTGATATTAAAATGAGATGAACTAGTTCTTGTTATACATGATCTTATTTTGCTACTGTTTGTATATGCCTAGTCCTGCTCGATTGTTCTTGTTCTGTTCAAGATCTTGAGGAATTCACTGGTAAATCAAAATAAAAAAATTTCAATTCGTTTCCACCCTATTATGTTCAATTGTTCTGAATCAGGTGGAAGCCCTCAAAAGGAATCTATGAAACAACACCAAAGGAACTTGTCAATTTGTTCTTACTGTAGCATACTCAATGAAATTATCAAACAGTTTCAACATCCTATTTTGTTTTTTTTGTGACCCTATTCTGTTCAATTGTTCCAAATCAGTTCAAGCAATGGAGGAAATATATGGAAACTCATTGAAAAAACTTGTTGCTGTGATTTTAACTGCAGTAAAGCTCAGACCAGTTGAAAGTCCTTTTACCCAGGATTCGACCTGCTTTTTTTATTAAGTGACTGTTTCAACTTTATGATACTGTCATCTTTGGAGTGGAAGGAGACCATGAATGTGACCCACACATGCATGGTCTTGCAGGAAGACTGCAGCACAAGGGCCTTTTTCCTTTTCAATCAATCTTTCTCCCCAATTTCTTAGTGATCTTTGCATCATGTGCTTCTAACTCTTGTCTCTCTTGGGACAATGATCCACAAGCTTTAGAGGTAAGATGAATTGTCATGTCAATGATTTGTTAAAGAAAAAGAAAAAAGAGAGAGATTGACCTCTTGGATTTCTTTTTCTTTTCCTTCTTGAATAATAAAGAACAGTTTCAGCTTTTGCTATCAGTACAAGAAATTCTCATCTGAATCTGATGAGGATTTGGAGCTTTGTTGGCTGTCTTATCATGAGAACATGAGGTGGCAGAAGCTTTGATGTTCTTAGCTAGTCTATTCATTTGCTTTCCTTCTTAGCAAAAGAAGTTTATAAGCTTTGAATGTGGAGATCTTGTTCTGAAATTTGTCAGCAATCTGTAATATCCTTTTTTTTTTTTTCTTTCTTTCATTGGAAGTCAACTCTTCTGTCATGGTGGCTCTTAACAACAAAAACATATCAAGTGAATGAACTCTTAGATATTTGATGTGTTTGGGTCAAACATATTCTTAGGATTCCATCTTTTTTGTGCCACTTTTCAGATTTACTAGCTTTGTCCTCTTGTTTCATTTCTTCTCTTTCTTTCCCCCAGTTGATTGGCTATTCACCTGTGAGGATGCTTTGTATTCTTCTGAATCATTTCACATGGATTTGATGCAGGTAAAGAAGAACCAGATCTACAGAGATACATGGTTGGACTTTTCCTTTATGTCATGGTTAACATGGTTTTTCCTCTTCCATATGGAAACAAAGGATGTAGAGTTACACTGAGGAAGGCATTGGTTGGAAGACTGAACAACACCACCCTTCTCCTCCAACTACAATGTTAAATGTGTACTGCACAAATGCAATCAAAACTTATTTTACAGAGGGGAAGTCACATCAGTTTCTCATAAACTCTTCCTTGCAATAAAAAAAGCCCACAGGCTTCCACTGACTTCTTGGACATGGTTATTGGCTTGTGGACAGTGGACCCCTGTTGCTTCCTTGTCTTCCTACTTCTGTTCTGATCAGACAACCTACCATTATAGCAACTCTTGTTCTTATTCATAGATTATCCTTTCGAAGCAAATGATGTTTGCTCACTCACATGCTTTGGCAATTCCTTGTACTACCCTTCTTGGTTACCCCCAAATGAGTAGTTTGGTCATTTGCCTTCCTGTTTCTGACAAGGACTTAGGGCACTGCAACATGTATCATCATCATCATCATCATCATGAATGAGAAAACATTCAGGGAATGGCATATCTTTTTGGTTGTTTTCCTATCATGTGCACCTCTTTGAGTCTTTTTAGGTGATCCATTCCTTTCTTCTCCTGAATCATGGTACCTCTACCAATGCATGTCTGTGAGATCTCTCACCTCAGATCATTACCATCTCTCTCTCACTCTTTCCTTCTTGTAGTGTCACTTTAGCTGTGACTGTATGCTTTTTTGGTTGAGTTGAATTGAAACTGTATGTGATCAATCATTCTTTTGCCAAACCCTAAGCATTATACACTAAACACTGATAGTTTTGTCCCATGCCTGCAGCCTTCCATCAGTGTTGAAATTTATATCTTGAGCTGCAGCTTTTCTTTTCCATAGTGGTGGTGGGAAGTCTGTAGGAGACTGCTGCCTCTGATCTTTGTTTTATCTCTTTACCCCACCATGACATTGCCTAAGTAATCTTTTGGAGTGCAGAATGGCTTTTAAAGTGACCAATCAATCCCCCCAACCCCCCCAGTCATGCCTGTGATCATCCATTGTCATCGGTCAGGAACAAAGTACTGGTTTGTCATAAGAGGCAAAGAGGTTGTTGACTGGAGAGCATCAAAGAAGATTGGAGATAGCCAAATGCTTTCTTTTCTGTAGAGTCCATTGCAAGAAGTGTTGATTGCAACCGAGTTCTGAGCTCAAGCATCTGACAGGTTTTTCTTTCTTTCTTTCCATTCTTTGCTTTTTCCTTCTTGCCAGTTCATATTCATTTCTGTTCATTCAAATCAATGTGGAAGTCAGCTTCTTGTTTGCCACTCACCTTTCAAACCATTGCAATCATCATTTGCTGGAGTATTTGCAGCTTGTTCACAGATTGAAATTTCCTCTCCATCATCACTAAACCGCAGTTCTTCACAATGATGTTGTTTGTAGAAGCAATTTGGGTTTCATACATCAGAAAGGAAGTTTCAGCTTGTGTTATTGTACTTCTGCTGCTTCAGAGATACTTCCATAATATACTTGTTTGAATTTACTTGAAAGTTCTGCACGATCTGATAGGAACGATTTTAGCTAACTTGGAAAACTGAATGAAAATTTACACTAGCATATCAGTTGTTATCAAACTAAATCAATTATTACTCCAATCTGTGATCCATTACAGAAGCCAGAAGCCAATGCAAATGTTGAGACTCTGATCCATGTTCTATCTGAGTGGATGCTGCATTTCCTTCTTTTGTTCAGACGTCATGTTTTCTCCATTCTTTCAGCTTGTTTACAATGTAGTATCTCCAGATGCATTTGGCAGTGATCTAAACTATACTGCTCGATTAATAGATGAGGCAAATGCACTTCTATGGCATGCTGCATCATATCCCTGAGGTGAAGAACAATGCAGGGTCAAGATTCACCATTGCCAGTAATTCTTCTTGTGTATTGATGGTTATTTAAGGCAATACATCCTCCCATCTTGTCACATTCTTTACAGCTTACTAGTGACTAGTTTCCATTTTATTCCTCCAAAATCAATTATATCATGAAAGCATTTGCAGGTGATAAAGATTAAACTATGGATCAGACTATATGTAGCTGAGTTTTCTTGTTACGTACCTCCTTCCTCGTGCCATCTCTTGTCTGAGATATGACTTCACATGTGCTGGTGTGCAGGGAGAAGTTGTCATGAATAGTTTTGGAGAGAGGCCACAGACATGGAGTGGAGACTCTGTCTCTACTGCATCAGAACTAGCGTACGGCAAGGATGGCTCTTGGAAGGACCTAGGAGCGTCAATGAGCGCGATCTCATTCGGTTTAGCTGCAACTGCTATCCTGATCTCCATGTTCCTCGTCATGGCGATATTTGAGCATCTGATCAAGCCAAGGGCATCTCTTCTAAGTTCGCGCAGTGCAACAGAATCCTCGGAGATGAGCCAACCACATGCTCAGGTTCACTTGCAGAAGTTTCAGCATCCAGTAGCAGTAAGACTTCATTATAGTTTTGCAGTATTTTCGATGAATTCTATGAGGCTCCATCTGCAGCTAAGTTTCTTATAGCTCAATACAATGTCATTTTGGCAATGGCAGGTTGGAACTCAGTACACAGCTGATTTCTCTGTGTTAATGCCAGGCCAGCAGTATCCTACCTTCATTGCTCAACCTGCTCCTCTTCCTTGCCCAAGAGAAGGGATTCAATGGCCATCCCATAATCCTCAGATATCCTTCATGTAAATACAGGTTTTGTCTGTAATGGAATCTGCTCTCTTGGATGCAATTCAACTTTTCTTTCAGGCCAAAAAATAAAAGGAAGGCTTGTTTATATCAGTTATCACTATAACCCTTCTTAACAGTCCAGTGACATACAATATCTTGGCAACATTTGCCAGCTCCTGACCATATTATCCTGTTTACTGCTAAAAACCAATTGATGGGAAGTTGGGAACATATTCCATATTGAAACAATGAATAATCTGAAAACATAATCCTTATGATTCTAGCAATAGGAAGATCATCTACTTTAACTACAGAAGAAACCACTCTACATTAAAGACCAACTGTAAGGAGCAACGTACCTCGCGAAAAGCTTGTAGCAAGTCTCAGAGGATGAAAATAATTTGAAGCAAATGTAACAGAAACTTAAGCAAGTCAACTGAAAACTTCTGAACGGATATTTGAAGTTCCATTCCAAATTTCATTCAGAAAAGAAATTCTGCATCAAATGACAAACTTCCAATTTTTCAAATAGAAAAAGGACAAGATTATCTTTCCCTTACAAGATTTTGGTTATCCTAACAAATCAGGACAAAATCATGCTTCTCATTTCTTCAGTTCGCTCGTGCTTTCTAGGTTGGTTCAGCAGTAGATCATCTGACTGCAAGAAGACGCGATTGGATGAATTTGCAATTATATGAGCTATCCCCTCCGCAAGTTCAATCTGTCTTTAAGAGTAAGAAATGCTAGGTTGTTTGCAATTGCTTGACCTAGAAGCTGGGTGCCCTTGCCCTCTTTCTGTTAGCAGAAGAAAGGAGAATGAGAGTAACCATGTTTCTATTCATTTGTAGAAAATCTCAATGTAAAGATGCTTCAAGTTGCTTACTTTAAGAGCCATCTATTTTACAAAGTAAAACTAGCAAACTGGAGATTATTAATCATCCACTCTCTAGAGAATGTTGAATTAGCTAGTGTGTCAGAGCAGATGAACTGTAAATGCCAAAGCCAAGGTACATCAGTTAGAAAGCTGAGAGATACTGCTCACTCTGAGAACAGCACTATTTTAATCTTGTTCTGCCTTTTCAACAGTGAACTTAGCACACTCTGCTTCCCTGTGCATCAACCTGCTTAAGTTTGATTGCATTAGTGAACTCCTTCACAAAGTTCAAGCTTGTTATGGAAATATCATCCAAAGCAATGTTGAAGTTTCTGGCCCTCTCAGTCAATATCTTTGTATTTCCTGACTCACAGCCTATCACATGTAGATGTTCCTCAATTGACATCCTGATGCTGAGTAATCTTGGAGTAGGTGGTCTTGTCAAGGGCAATGATGTCCCTCATTATAACTCTTAGCATTATAATTTTGGAGCCTTAATTGACATTCCTCAATGGTTATAATGCCAAGGGCTTGTCTTACAGAAAGTGGTCCTCAGCTTGAAAAAAGTTCCCCTATTTGCAAGTTAATTTTGGAGAAAGACCATACGCTCACAACACAAGCTCTAACTCGGTAAGCTTATTTAGATTATTCAAAGGAATGAAAACCAGACAAATAGATTGAAATCCACAAGGATCTATACACATTACACGAATAACTTTTAGATTATGAATAGGAGAGGATACAAATTGCTTTTCATTTTTGTCTCTCCAATCATGAATAGGAGAAACTGCAGATGATCTAGGTCAGCAAACTGAATGGCATAAAAGGGAGGAAAAAAGGAATGACCTAAGTCACATGTATGAATTAAATTTACCTCTAATATATAAGGAAGATCAATTCACAATTCTTGGCAGATAATTAACAATGAAAATTTGTTTCTAAAATAATGATATAGATGTGTGTTTGCTTGTAAAATGAGACATAGAGGATGTAAAGCCATGCTGGTGACACTAAGTTATGAAAACACAGTATGATGTTTCCTTCCAAAAAAAAGTTTAGCAATCAAGGAAAAATATTATGACCACTTAGGACAACTTGTTTCCAGGCAAAAGGGCAGCTGAACCTTGCCCACTATATAAGATCAATAAAATAAAAAAATATACATTATTTCTATTACTAAAAGAAAGTTACTAAAAAAGGAGAGTTACCATTTGAAGATCATGATTCCCTGAAGTACTCTCTACCAGATGGAGAAGGGCACGAACATCATAAATGATTGGCCATTTAAACCATGGAATCATTTAATGTGTTTCCTCAGAACAGACATGTATGTAAGCTTTGTGTTATATGAAAGCAAAGATCACGGTTACACTGCAACAATTCAATGCATAAAAACTGATCAAAAAGATCTATAGAACTACAGATTAAAATAAATCCTTATACGTGGTCTTAATACCAGACCAGACCACGTAATTTCTACTGTACTTACAGATTCTTTTGAATTTGTATGAAAACATGGTAGATTCCTACAATGTATCATCGACAAAGTCGATGCCTGATGTTTTCGTGCCTTCAGATCGTTAACTAAATCAAGGATTTACTGGCACTAATTCAGAAAGGTTCTCATTAACATCTAAATATGCTCTAACAGATTATAACAAGAAAACATTCTTTACGGGTTATCAAAGACGCACTTAAAATCTACTATATTCGGGTGATTGGGTAAATGATTTGACCTTATCCTTGCAATGCCCTGGATGCGATTGAAGACGATGGCGCGGTGACCGCCCTCGGCATTGTAGAGGACGTTATTGAGAGCAGCATAGACAGCCTTCACCGGCGTCCCCGGCCGCGGGACCTTGACGTTTATAAAGCTCATCGTTTCCTCTCCCTCCTTCGGAACCCGAACAACACTGGAAAAACGTCGTTGACGACGACAAACCACCGGTAAAGCCAAGAATGTAGTTCGAAGTCGATCGAGGAAGAGAAAAAGGGTGCTCACAGGCGACGGTGGCGGCGATTTCAGCGGCGGAAGAGTGATTTGGAGCACTTTTCTCTATCCGGAGAAGCAGCAGGAAATTAGGACCAATTAATTCAAAATTAACCCGGTTTTCTCTTCAATCAGTATTAAATAATGAACCCGTACCCGCCTCCAAATGCGGGTTCGAATCCGATAATTCTGGGAATCGTGGATTGATATCGGATCCTTTCTACCCGCTATCGGATCCGGGATCTATATCCGCCTGCTAGCTTATAGGATCCAAATTCGGGGTTCACACCCAAAATTCCAAGGCACTAACTAATTAGGGAACTTTCTTTTCTTTATACAGTAAAGAATCCGAGAAGAACAAGATGATTGATTGAAGAACAAAATTAGTGGTTCAACCACTCAAACCTGATCCAACCAGAAAACATGTCCAAATTTGGCCCTGAAACAAACCTTCCACAATAATTCTAAGTGTGACATCAGACAACTATTTCATCCTAGCAAACAACAAATGTAGATAAGAAACTAGAAGAGATACTATAACGTGGAATTACATGGTATGCTTACTATACTCGGATCAACAAGAAAATTTGGCAAAGTGTAATTTCTGTTGACTATTTCTGCACATCAAACAACAATTTCTTATACGAGAATGCCCACAAAAAGCATCTAGATATTTATCATTCTACTTTGAAGATTTAGAACAGAATTCTACGGGTCACAGAGTAGCTGTGTGTCAGCGATAGCCAACGACTCTCCGAAGGATATGTTATGGTTGCATATTCTGTGCAGTGATGAACCATTAGTTGAATAGGATGTGGAAAGACAATTGACTCACAGTTTATCCTCAAACTCTCTCCGAATAACTTCTAGCAGAATCTCGTTCCAGGTATCAATCGGCCCAGGCATGCACCAATGCAGACAATCCTGCGGTGGGGGTTCCCCGTTAGGTCCCCTTTTAGTGATCTTTTTCGGATCAGGACTCCTGTATGGACCTGGATGCCCATCAGGCCTGTATCCAAACGGCTCGGTTATGTCCATCAGTCTCAACTTCGAACCAGCTCTGGCCCTTTTCACTGCCCGCTTGAAGCCACTAACTTGCTTCTCGTGCATCACATCAGTAAAACCATTTCTTACTACTGTGCTCACAGGCCTCACCTTTCCTGTGCATGAACCTCCAGTATTCCAAGCTCCACCCTCATAATGATCCGGCGAATAAGAGCGAACAATAGCTAGACCTGTGAAGTTTGGATGAGAGGCAATGGCGGTCATGCAGCTCTCTACTGATATACCAAAAGCCTCAATGTTGTTAATCTGCATCTTCCCTGCTTTCTTGGGCCACCAGAGTTGTCCTCCAACAAGTGTGCCATTGAGGATATACGCAGATTGCTTCGCAAACCAATGGCCTGATGAAAGGACCACAACATCAAATTTTGGGAGATATTCCATGAAATCCTCATCTGGAAGGTCCAGATGAATCTTCACAACACTGTCTGGCACAGACTGGAAGGGCTCAGAGGTTTTGTGGACAAGCCACGATGACCATATCCTGATGATAGTAGTGGAAGTCGATCTGAAGTACCATCGTTGCATCCTACGGTTGCCTCGGTTCTTGGGAGCTTCTACCTATAAAGGTGCATAAAACATCAAATACACGACCTAAACTTCCT
This sequence comes from Ensete glaucum, assembly GCA_021527575.1. Lineage (NCBI taxonomy): Eukaryota > Viridiplantae > Streptophyta > Magnoliopsida > Zingiberales > Musaceae > Ensete > Ensete glaucum. Next base: position 6,718,369 of record CM038553.1, on the reverse strand, counting down.
GGTATCATTAAATAATTAGAAAAATAAATACCAACCAGTACTGATCTATATGATAAGTTCAACGGCCAATACTGGTTGGTACCCGTAAGGTGGCTTACCTGCCATAGAATGCAAAGCATGGATTCCATCTGATTTCTAGCAACGGAATCCCCAACAAAAGCTAAAGTTTTGCCCCTCATTAACTCTAAGAATTTACTTGCATCAAAGCGTGGAAGATTGCAGTGTTCGGGTTTCCATCTCCAGTTCTCATAGTCCTTGTCAGGTCTCCCATTTCCCTGACAATTCTGCATTTGCGTAATCATAGGGCAAGTGTCGTTTGTATACAATGGCCCAGCAGGATCATGGATCCACTTGCCACTATAAAGATCACAACTCCCTAGACAATAAGAACATGCAACTTTAAGGTGCAGAAATATTTTTTTAAAAAAAGAAAATATTATGGAGGTAAGATAAAGCATTATTATATACTAGAGATGCATCTGTCTCCAAGCTTTAGTTAGGAATATGAAACCAACTATCTTTATATTTATCATGCATGAAATATATAGCATCACTTAGGAGTTAAGTCAGAGTTATCAGAAGATACACTTGGCACATAGAGTTAAATGTTCCCAGAACACCAGATAACATTAAACAGTGTGCTTTTTATTTTTAAATATGTCAAGTAACTGCAATCATAATCCCAATAGACAACAAATCATATTCATTATTTATACACGACAAAAGATAAATGAAGTCCTATTGCCAACACAGAAATACACACAAAATTGTAATTGCAACTGACATTTTAGCCAAAATGCTCACTTGATCATCCACAAATATCCAACATGCTTTCAGATGCTTCTTTCACTACAAACATGAGATCAAACTGTACTTATTCCACTAACCTTGAACAAACTTGGTCCGAAATACATAGTGCAACTCTTAGAACTTCCTCTACCACATCATTAGTCCACATGGAAACAGATATGTGACAGAGCTGTGACACGATATTGGCAGGCTTTTTATATTACTAGTCAGTTTGCAGCTCAACGTCTTCATACTTTTTCTCTGGGTTTTATTTACATATAAATTAAAGGAAGTGGCACAATCTCTTGATTATCCTCCCTCCTAATTATACTTTGGATAAGAACACAAACTAAATAAGGAGACTCCGTAAGCCTTCCTGCACCATTTGCTTGCACTTTTACTAAGCAAAAAAATGGGTATTAAGTTTAGGGCTCCAAAACATGCATATCATATTTAACAAAGAATCAGTTATATAAGCCAACAACAAATGGTGTCTCCATCAATTTTATTTTATCCAGAAAATCTTGAAATGCTTTCATTCAGTAGCTGACATGTTAATCTCTTGCTTAAAAAATTGTAATCGGTAGCATTCTAATAACCATATACAAGTGAAACATATTTCTTGCTTAACAAGTTCTCAAGCAGCTAGAGGTTTGGATTATAACCAAAAGGATTTAAGAACTACACCAAGACAATACATATTTTGATGCCTTGTCTGTCCCCATCCTTATTTTCTTGGAGCATGTCATCAAAATATATGTTATCAGGCATTGGTTCATATGCATCGATCTACATGATAGGGTAATTTGCAAATGGGTCCAAAACTAAAGGCAGGAGCACCTAGCATAGTGAATCTCCATATAGCTTTACCAATCACATATACCCGATCTGATTGACAATCTACACACCTTGAAATACCCTTATTTCTTTAACTGAAAGAGGAGAGATAACATAAATGTTCAAGTATTACAATTTGAATCTCAGGACTTAAGAAGGTCCCATTATAGTATGTTACACAAAATCAAATGAGGCAGTCCTGATAACAATTGAATCCGCATGACCGTATCAATCAATTCATGTGCTCAAAGGGCCCAAGTATAACAAATTAAATGCATATTACAACGAATTTATAAAAAAAAAATTCAAAAACTTCTGATTGAAAATGTATAGAATCAGAACCAACAGCATCAAATTATCCTACTTTGGGTTTTTCAACATGAAGATATGAAATAATATAGGTGTTATATAGAAAAGCAAAACCAGAATCTCATTGCCTATCTAATTTTAACCATGATAATTTTTCTTTCCAGTCATAAATTTATGACATTGAAGACTGCAATTTTCTTCAAAATTTCACAGGCTACCATGGCAACACATATATAAATCTCTAACTCGATGTTTTGTATGATGTACATAAGCACTTGATGTTATCAGTCAGGGAACAGCATGAAGAAATGAGTTATCACCAATCTTTATAAATTACATCTCTCAACAGTATCAAAAATTTGTACTTCCTATTAGCCCCAGTATCATGTATAAGTCCTTTTCTATGTCATCATGTTACCATTTCAATATCAATTTTCTTAGTTGAAATTGCAATAAAGATGGTGATTTAGGGGGGAAAACTACAATATGAACAGCTTCATTTAAACTATCCATTTTAAAAACAAAAATAGCCTCAGAAAAGGTGCAAAACAGCTGAAATTTGAACAATGTTGTTTGGCACAAAGGCTGCAGTTATCTTTATTATTTAATAGCCAAAACTTAGAAAAAGAAGTGATACTTACTAGAATCAACCAACCTAGAGTCTGCAGGTTGAGATGAAGGGAGAACAACAGCTGATATATCATTTGAAGAGACCAAGTCATCATCAGAGTTTCCCAAATCGCTCTTACCAGAACCATTGAAGATAGCTGGGGAAGGCAACTCTCCAAATTGAATGACCTTTGTTGGATTAGGAGCCTCGGAGGTACTCACACTCTTCGTTACCAACGTCCCATCAGTAACTCCTTTAGTGGCATCTGCAAGACTACTCGGCACATCAGGATCAGGTGAAGGTTCCCTAATGACAGTATCATTATGGCCATCTTGTGCATGATTTGGTGGCAATAACAGGACTCCAGTCTGATTATTTACAAGAGATACAGAATCGGGCACTCTATATCGATCCACACCTAACAAATAATCGTGGAAGGGCGAACCGAGGAGAGATGGAACCAATACCAGTGAAGCGACGATAAGAAACAGAGCCAACCCTCCCACTGACGCAGTAATATTGAAAATGGAGCGCGCTGAAAAATGTTTTGGAGACGACATAGTCATGATCCTAGCGAATCACCAACCTTAACAGCACCGAATTCTTTCCTAGTCCTTGGAAAAGGATTCAGAATCCAAAGAAGTTGCTATCTTATCTTCCCTGTGACCTAACCCTTTAGGAGATGCTTCTCGGAGAAGACAATGTAAGCACCTCTACTGCAAAAGTAAAATCCTCAACCTTGATAGCCAAATGCGACGAGGAAAATCTTCAGTTGTCTATCAAATCCCATCAAAAACAAATACAAAAATTTGAGATCTGTCAAAATATTCGCTCTAAGCCCACAGCGACTCAAAAGGATTCCCACAACATGTCCTGATTCCGACTCAACACAATAAAAGCACGGAAACCCCTCGGGTTCCAAGAATCCTTACCAGAGGAGCGAATTCCTATCCGACAAGCCTATCACTTCCCGCACAAAAGAACATCCCCCCGGCGTTCCTATCGTCTTCTCATCATGGGCACCAAATTCCACGCAAAACGCAAGAACTCCCGATAACAGACCAAAGCAACATAAATCTAACTCCAATTGCCTCAAATTCTAAAGCCCCCCTCTAAAAACGCCACCCTGAGATCCCCGATCCATTCGTACATGAATGCGATGGACTATGCGCGTTCTATCAACAAAATCTGTATAATTCCTTCCCGAAGGAACCACAAAAAGACGAGGAAAAGCTGGAAGACAGCGACGAATCGCTTGTCGGACAAACGATAGCGCAACAAGAAGCGATCCCACTCGAGAAATTAAGAGGTTTCCGCAACACCCCGGGGGATCCCTTTTCTAGCTCTCCGAGCGATTTCATCCAACGATCCAAGTACCAGCACCGGACTCAGCTATCAAACCCTCGTCTATTCTGGAAGAGCTATTAGCCGTCCGTTTCGGACGAGGTCGTATCATGTTCTGGTCCAAGTTCGTGCACCGAGGCTCTCCCCTTCGCTACATTTAAATCGTCCATTCCCCAAATCATCACGTCGAACGGTCTGTTTAAATTACTTGTATTGTTTCCGTTGGAGGGGATCCTCCGTCGACGGGAACAAGAGCAATCGTTTTACTACGTCGTTGCCACGTACGATGTAGAATTGTGGGGCCCGCGGATCCCGTCGGTGGACGCAGACAGCTGCTCACGGTAATTGCGTGGGTTCGGCCATATGTGGTAGCGAAAAAAAACAAAAGGCGTTCACCAACGAAAATGATCTCAGAAAAAGTGCTTTACTTTTCATTCCCATTAACGTTTACCCAATTCTCCATCCTATTTGCCATGGAGGGGGAAGGTAATGCCTGCCCTACTGCTGCCTCCAATCACAAGACAGGTAAGTGGGGCCTTTCGGTTCCGTGACTACATTAATTTCGTTTTCACTTCCACCAATACATCACACTTGGTAACCTTACCCCTCAAGATCGCCTGATGTTACAACTGGCACACACTCACTACGTATGAGGCTGTCATGTGCATGAATCCATTTATCCATGTCCATAAGGACATTTTGGACATACAGATTAATGAGCATGCCATTGAACAAGATTTTGGTTGACACTTAAATTAGATTTAGACGTTTGATAATGACAACCTCATGTTGTTATTACTAACCTCTTGCTATTTATAATTTTTTTAAATAATAAAATATATTTATTCTATTTATAATCCCTCAATTATTATTAATATTTTTATTTTTATCTTTATATTTTTTTATTTCATCTGTGAGAATTATTTTACTTGTATAGATGTCACTCCTTGCCACTCTATTTTATAATCCCTCAATTATTTTACTCTTCTGGTGTCATTTTTGTTCAATTACATACGAATATCTTATAAATATTTTTAAAATTAAAATGATATTATAAATAAATAAAAAAGAGATCGTAAACAGAAATTTCTTTCAGTTAAAATTGGAGCATACTATTTAAATCTCATTCTTACTATTCACAATCCTTTTACTATTCATATTTTTTAAAAATATTAAATAAAAATAATATTTTACTATCCATAGCTTCTCTTACTCTGGTTTGACCTTTTTTTTTTTTTTCCCTTCTCCGTAGCCTTCGATGGCACACTTGACTATCGTCAACTCTCTTTGTCGCCCGCACATCTTACTAGACAAAGTCAAAAGTGTTCAAAGCATTATCTTCTCAGTTAATTTGAGGTAGAAATTGATATCTTTTGAGCTATCATACAATGTATATAACCTCAAAAATATTAAATTATAATGAAAAATATCAAAAACTATTTTTCCAATATTTCTATTTGATCTCCGATCTATCTCATTTCATTATATTATTTTATGTCACCTCTAATGTTTAAGAGGAGGAGAAACCATTAAAAAAATATAAGTTATAGATAATGAGGTTAATTACATGTTAGCTTATATAGTTAGCTATGTCCTTATATTTAAAAATTATATTGACATCTCCATAATTAAGAAAATGAAATATCTAGATCTATTTACTATAATGTCATCAATTTTACTAAAAGAAACATGATAGTAAAAGGTAAAATATAATTTTAATACACTAACTATTTATGAGATTATAATGTGCATGAATCTATTTATCCATGTTCATAAAGGATATTTTGGGTATATAGAATAAATTGAACTACTTATAATTTAGATTGACACTTCAATAAGATTGAGACGTTTGACAGTGACAACCTTATTTTGCTATTTGTAATTCTAAAAAATAATAAGATATAATTTTACTATTTATAACCCCTTAATTATTATTCATATCTTTATTTTATATATATTTTTATTTCATCTATTAGAAATGTAGTTGTCGATGCCACTCTCAACCACTCTTTCGGCTTCACGGCTCATCGCTTATGAGGAGAAAAAAAAAAGAGAAGATAATAAGGGTATTTATATTCATTTGCATAGAAATATTAAACAAATTAAAATAATATATATAAATAGTAAAAATGGGATTGTTAATATGAATCTTTTTTAGTTAAAATAGAGATTACTATTTAAAGCTCATTCTTATTCTTTATGTTAGGGCTGTACTGCAACATAGGATGATGAGTCAATCCGATGAGATTGTCCGTGTGTGTAAGCTCGTCTTCGTAGTTCGTCGACATGGCGCTTTGGTCTCGACTTGTAGTCGGGATCGTCATGGATGGTTGGGTGGTCGGTGCTCTCCTACTGCACAAAGGTCTTGGCCGAACTGTTGGTGTTCGGTCTAACCCCTTTGATGATCAAGTCAGGATAGAGTTGATCGGATGAGTATGATTTTATTGAGTATGATTTTATTGGTTGGGTGTTCGGTGCTCTCCTACCTCACAAATAAACTATCTCGTAGTTTCCTTTTTATCTTCAATTCATCCTATTTTATTATTTATCTTTTTTCATCGTTTTATGTCACCTCTGAACGATTAAGCGGAGAAGAAAAATAAATAAAAAAGGGAAATTATGAAAATAAAAATAATATATATATATATATATATAGAGAGAGAGAGAGAGAGAGAGGTTGTGGGGTGGGTTGGGTTTTGGAATTACTTACATAGTGAGAACGATATATTCTAAACTAATCTATGGGAAGTATCAAAACGGGTATGTCGACAGGAAGATATCGATATCTTCCGAACTTATCGGTCGTTGCAGATATCGATAAAATGGCGGGAGTGTTGTTAGGGCACGCAGTCCGGGGCTCCGCTCGCCGACTCCGAGGCTTTCCAGATCTCCCTCCTCGATTACTCCGTAGGTGAATCCTTTTTGTATCATCTCGATTTGTTTTGGTGTCGTGAGTCTCTCGATTGCTTGATTTGCCTGTAGTCGCACTTCGCTGTAGGTCCTGGGGTGTTAAAGAAGGGACCTAAAGTGTGTTTATGGTAGTTAATTGATCGATGATTCGGGGGTTTTGGATTTCAGAAGGTTAATGGCCGATTTCTTTCTTCTCCTGTTGTCCTTGCCGATCTGATTACTGTGAACCTAGATTGTGTTCACTCTTTTAACTCGTATAAGATAAGAATTGCTACTTTTCTTTGAACTCGTAAAAGAAAAGTAGCGGTGTATTAATTCTACTTTTTCAAGAACTGTTGCTGGATCGTCAAATTTAGTAATCGAAGCTGACTTTTGTCGGTAAACAGCTGAAAAGGCACGATGGTTATTGTCTGGGAGTTGGGTAGCTGCTTCATTTGATTTGTTAAGTTGTTGTACGCTTAATCACCACTCACAAGGTTGTAAGACATAGCAGGTGCTTTAAACGCTGATCTTTGGACGGTCAGTTTGTGATACTGGTTTAGGTAATGGATTGACTATTGGTAAATCTCAAGCCTAGAGCGCCAAGGCCTTCTCTGTGACTCCGTAGTGTTGTAAAGCAATCGGATCTGAACTTTTTCCCCCCACCTTAGGGACTTTACAACTTCATATTTAGGTTCTGGGGACAACTAGATTAAAGCTTTTGTGCCAGTTTATAATTAACACCAGTGCCAATTTACCTTCTATAGGCATTGGAATCCACACTTCTTATAATACTTAAGGCTGATGCATCACCACCTAGCCTGATTACAGAACCATCTTGGTTTTTGGATTATTAATCTGCAGGCTAGTAAGGGTGAGTTCCTGATTTTATCTGGTAAGAGAGGTTGTGGGAGAGAGAAGACAGGGGAGTTGGAATGAAACCAGAATATGTGGCTAAGCCCTACAGATTATATTAGAATCACACAGTTTATCAATTTAGAATATTTAGGAGCGGGTTCATGCACATGAACTTAAATAGTGGAGTGGCAGAGTTGAGTGAGCGAATCATATATATGACTTTTATTGCTCTTGTATCATTGTACATCTGAAAGTTGCAAGTATTGATAGGCCATTCTAAATTCTAAACCATGTAAACTAGAGCACATCTTTTTAAAGGTTAGCATCAGAATCTGGCTGTTATTTGAAGAAATTTTTGTAGTATTCTTAACCTTCCTAATTAAATTCGTGGTTGTCTGAGTTGAAGATGGATGAGGATGGTTTTTTTCTATCTGGCCTATCTTCAGTTTTAATCTGGTAATCTACTAACTGGAATCTAGAATTTCAGTGTGACTTGACTGGGGCAAAATATGCCTAGATTTAGGGCTGACTTTAATTTGGAGTTATGTGTTCCCTAGCTTTATGAGAAGAAGGATGTGGATGTTTTTTTTCTCCAATTGTACTAAGTTCATATTTAATTCTTAATCCACTACTTAGACTCTAGAACCCTAGTGTGACATGACTGAGGCACATTATGACTCAGTTCAGGACAGCATTAGATTTGGACTTATGAGGGCTCAACAATAGGGAAAGTTTGTTGTTTGGTAATTTAATTTCAGTTAAATTGATTTTTATTATGGGTTATACAAACATTCATAAACAAATGTAGGTGATGAGGACATTTATATAAGAATCTTGAATTTAGGAGAACATATGTGACATTTGAATTATTAGATGCCTTTTCTATATTTTCAGGGGGCATGTAAAAGAAACCTTACCTCTTTGTCGATAAAATTCATTTTCTTTTCCTTTTGTGGATGCAACTATGATTCTTTGGCTTCTTAAAAGTTTATGACAATTATGCCTTATAGCAATGATTATGCTGCATAATTTAATTTCTTTTGTAATTTCCAGTGCAGACTTTTTGAGAATGGGTGATGGAGTAGAGAAGAGTCATAATGACATAACCAATGTGCTATTCTGTGGGTTCCATTTCCCTGCTTCACAGAATTACACACGGGAATATTTGAAGGGCTATCCATTCATTAAGGTCTCTCTCTCTCTCTCCCCCCATATGCGTGCCACTGTTTACATGCTAGTCATCAGCACAATTGACATTATCTTCATACACAATCAGGTTTTATTTGGTTCTTATAATTACTTTGACTCTATGAACATGCCGATTACAGAGCTGCAAAACAGTCTTTGAATCTACTGAAAAAGAAAAAAAAACTGGAATATTGCAACCATAGGTTACTCAATTAGCTCAGTAAATTTGGAAATCCGGTGGTTAGAAGCTGCTGTGCACTATCAGACCAAAATTTCTTTTTCTTGTGGTTGGCATTTGGATCTGATTAAAGCAATAGTAGAATATTGCAGCCATAGGTTGCTCGGAAAATAAGTGGTTAGAGGCAGCTGTGCATTATCAGATCAAAATTTTTTATGAGGCATGTTGGATCTGGTTAAACAAACAGGCACTCATGTTGGCTTGTTCTCTTCGTTAAAATACACAAGTGATTGTAGTGAGAATGTATGACTAGGTCATGTCAGAAGGGCCTCGTAAAGTTCAACAGATAAACAACTACAGTTATGTGAGTATGGTTAAAATTTGCAGTAGTTGGTGTTTAAAAAGAGATCAAACTCAAGTGCACATAGTAGTGGGTGGTTAACAAATACAATGAGTAGTGATCGTAAACTAGCTACAAGAAGGAATTTGATACACTTGACCTAGGTAAGCCAATTTAGAATCGTATCAGCATACTGAGCTGAGCTCAGTATGGTACGGTACTTAAGTACCGAGCATACACTCTGGCATACTACTCAATGTATATAATAATAATAATAATAATAATAATAATAATAATAAAGTTAGAAAAATAAAAAAAAGGCGACATCACCTCGTTTCTTCTCCCCACGTGGCTGAGACTCCTTGGCGACATTTCTTCTCTCCACATGGATGAGGAGAAGTTGCTGACGATGACAAAGCGACATGTATCTGACAAGTGGCGAGAGAGGGCGGCGACGGATCGAGATGTCAAAGGAGTAGGCGCTAGAACTCTAGGTTCTTCCTTTTTTTCTCCTGCTTTTTCTCCCTCTTCTTCCTTCTCCCTCAGTCGATACCGCTCGGTAGCGGGCGATGACGATCGAAATCGGGGTGGAAACAGCCCCAATCGACGGTACCACCCGGTAGCGGGCGGTCCGTGTACTGGTCTGCTGGCGGATCGGTATGTACTGCCCGGTACGAGCGGTACCATTCTGTATTGCTGACCTTGCACTTGTAAAAAATGTACAGCTGTTTGGCTTGGCTATGTGATGGAGTGGGGGGTTGGTTAGGTAGTTTAAGATCATAGGAGACTTAAGAGTGCTTGGTTGAATCAAGATCTCTCCATTAGATGGAGTGATCTGAACAATTTCGATTGTAGGCAATATCTGTATCCTTAGTTTAGGGTTTAGGTATAAGGCCATCGGACCAGTACATATTGTACTGGTTCAGGCGAAATGTAGAACTGGTGGTAAGTATTAATCAGTTTTTACCAATCTGATTGTAAATCAGGTTTTACCAATGCGATTGTGGGTTCGTATACGGACCAGTGAAATACCAACTCATATCAGGTAAGCATACTGGGTGGTCTGCCCAGATTTTGACCATTGCACATATGGCTACCGCCCACGCTCTGATATCTCCTAATCCCTTTTCTTCATCCAAAATCTCCTCCTTTTGTATTTATTTATTTTTCAAACTTAAAGCCTCCCTCTCCTTACTTTTTCATTTTTGTTAGTTAAACATTAAATTGAGCTTTGATTTAATGAAAGCTTTGCATTATTCTGTAGTTCAAGTTATATTTTGAATCTTTTTCTTTAGTTTATTTTCTTTTGCTTTCAAATGGCTTAATTTGTGCTTAGATTCACTCGTAGATGCATTTTTCCTTCATAAATGAGTAATGATCAAAATACTTTCCTACAATATAGTAAAACGGGCCAAAAAAAATAAAATGTTTATCTTTCCTGCAATTTGCCAATGTTGAAAATCATGCCTCTGCCAACCACACAGTGCAAGGATTCATTTTTTTTTTTTTCACTTCCATGTAATGATAGTTTAGTTTATTTTTAGATGTAGCCAATTTGACTTGGATCCTGATTTGGTTAGATTAAGAATAGATTTATCCAGTACTGTCCGTTGGTCATCATTTCAGTGTCTCCTTGCAGGTTGATGAAGTAACCCTTGATGAGGTGCCTAATGTTATTCACAGATACCACATATGTGTGGTAAAAAATCGGCGCTTTGATGCAACGGTTATTGACAAAGCAGTTCAGATGAAGCTTTTAATGCAGTTTGGTGTTGGGCTTGAAGGTGCCTGAAAGTTATTATTCATTGATTTTTTATTAATCAATTGGTCGTCATTGATATTTTTATGACTAGTTTACTCGACTGTGAACTTGTTATCTCTAATCAAACGAAGCATACATTATAACATAGTCCAACAACACTTTAGGAGTGGACATTGAGGCAGCTACAAGATGTAATATTAAAGTTGCAAGAATCCCTGGAAGCAGTACTGGAAATGCTGCATCATGTGCAGAAATGGCGATATATTTAATTTTGGGTCTTCTAAGGAAGCAAGTAGGTTTTTGATTTTGTAAACTTTTATTAGTTTATTCTATTTGTGTTATCTTTCTTTCTGTTCCTTTTTTTGCTATAAATTCCAATTTATGCAGTCAAGTGCTAAATGCTGTTGCTACTTGACATTGTTTTGCTACAAGATGTCTAGTTCTTTGTCTGATGTTGTGTTGAATTAAAACCGAACATCTAATGAGGATCACAAGACATGTAAGCTCTGCATGGACGTAGATGACTAGATAAAGTTTTGTTTTTGATATCAAAATGAAAATGGAAACTTTGACAAATGAGATGTCATAGTCTCATAGGTAAAATTTCAGAAACTAGTTATAGCATATATTAAATTATTTTGAATATTTTAAACTCCCAATGTTCCTACTCTGCAACCTGTAATGGTGTCTCAACCTAAGCTGATAGGTCCATTGGCCAATCTAATGGGCCTTTATCCACATGACCAAAATATTTAAATCTGGATTACCATGGGTGAGCCCACATAGCCTTATATATAATCATACTGTTCCTCCCATTTCTAATATGAATAAATTGGGCAGTCACAACTCCCCCTTTGAAGGTTTGATTTTCTCTTCAAGGTTCGATACATAATCCAGAATCATTTTTACTATTTGGCAGCATCTGAGACCTATGGTCTAGTGGTAGCTTCATGACATATCTGGTAGGCTGTACATGGATATCCTTTTCCTAGTCTGACTTATTTATTGCACATTACAGTATTAGATCAGATCTAATACCTGTACTTGTCAAAATACAAGCTTATAGGCCTGCTAATTCTGTAAGTTGGTTTTGTGAGCCTCTAGCCCACATTATTCGTGAAGGAGGGGGAGGATTTTGTACTATGAAATTGGAATGAAGTCTGATCTGATGATAGAGAGGATCTTATCAAACAGAACTTGGACTAGGCTTTGGTTGAGGAATGGTAAGCAGATATTTTTTTGGCTGATGTTAGTGAGTCAACCTAACCATTGGACCATCATAACCCCCCCACTACTGATGTGTGGCTAAATCCAAGTATTTAATTAACTAATTATGATGTTGGAAAATATGATATATATATTGAACTATGCATCATACTGTTGAGTACACTTTTCATGTAATCAATGATTATCTATGTGCCTATGTTGATGGTATTAAATAAACAGGTAGGACATGCATATTCTGTTAAGTCAATATAAGTTGCTGAATTACTTTTCGGTCTTCAGCATGCATCTTCACTTTCTTCTGTGCCGTTTTTTTGGTAACCAGCAAACCAAGAAAGTGTTGTTTTTACCAAACTGCTTATCTGACCTGTTGCAACAATTTGCTAAATATGTTAGATTCAGAATATAAGGTGCTCTTATAAATGTAAGCAAACTTTGCAAAAGGAATTGCAGAAACAATACAAACTAAATGTGTCTTGCCTTCACTGACTTGCAAAACCTATTCTTGCCTTTTCCTTTTCATCATCTGAAGTTTCTTTTGTCTGTGATATCAATAGATGATTTGCTCATGTAAGCTGCCTTTGTTTTCTTGCAGAAGGAGATGGACAATGCTGTAAAACAGAAACATTTAGGAGTGCCAGTGGGAGAGACCCTACTTGGGAAAACAGTATGTTTTACTTTTCTTGGTTAATTTAATAGCTTAACATTGTTATGTTCTGTATTTATATCCTATTTAACACTTTAAAGTTGTGGATGGCACTTGTCGCTTGGCATGCTACAAAAGTGTGCCAATGGCATAGATTACGAGAAAAAACGAGAGGACAAATGAGAAGAATTAACTGAATCTTAACTATGACAGTAAGGTTTGGAGTAGATCAGTTGGGAGATGAGGATGCATTTGGTAAGAACTTGTGTTTTAAATGTCTGATAGAGGGACATCAACGTCCTCTTTCCTCAAGTTTGCTTTTAACCTCCTAGAGTACTGACATATCTAAGAGAACTTTCGATCCAAATTTTGTTTTATTAGCTCACATACCATGCATCTGATGATTGGTTAACCTTGTAGGTTTTTATTCTGGGATTCGGAGCTATCGGAGTTGATCTAGCAAAGAGGCTACGACCATTTGGAGTTAAAATTCTTGCAACTAAAAGGAGCTGGACTTCAATGTCACTGCCACCAAATGGTATGTGTGATGTTTGTCTGAGTTCTGTACGCATAAGCATTGTCTTGGTTTTGAGACTCTTGCTTTCTGTCCTATATCCAGCCTCAGGTTCACCAAATGATGAAATTGATCACTTGGTTGATAAGAAAGGTGGCCCAGACAACCTTTATGAATTTGCTGGAGAGGCTGATATAGTCGTTACCTGCTTGGCTTTAAATGCTGCAACAGTCAGTCTTATTTCTTTCGTCTTTCCTATCATATTTCTTTCTTGGTTCTTTACTTGTCAAAAAATTATGGAAATTTCAGGCTGGTATCGTGGATGGAAGATTCCTCTCTTCAATGAGAAAGGTTGGAACAACAAAAACTAAGATTTAAATTGGCAGTTCTTTTGACCTCTTACACATTAAGATTTTGTTTTGTCATATCCGAAGTGCATTGTGAGTTACGTTACTGTTTGCTATATAGACACAGAAGAAGAGAGAGAACAAGAGATGTTACTGTTGAGTATTACTAATATTTTATTCCATTTGAAGGGCTCACTTCTGGTAAATATTGCTCGAGGAGGCTTGCTGGATTACAATGCTGTCCATCAGCACCTCAAGTCAGGTCATTTGGGTGGCTTAGCTATTGATGTTGCTTGGACAGAACCATTTGATCCTGAAGATCCAATTCTAAAGTTTCCCAATGTTCTAATCACACCTCATGTTGCTGGTGTTACCGAGTACTCCTACAGAACAATGGCTAAGGTATATATATTATATTGCTTCCACCTTATATTAGATAATTTAATTTATCATTTTTGCATTTTCATCTTGAGGTTTCCAACTGTTGGAGAATTATAGCGTAGCATCAAGAAATCACTAAATCAACCATGTCTAAGGTTACTCGGCAGATAAGCTGAGATGAGGAACTAGGAAAAAAGAAAAACTCAGATAGCTGTCTGTTTGTCTTTCATGGAACCAGTTTTAATGTATATACACTAGAGACAGTGCCTTTATACATAGCTTAATGGATGAAAAAGCTTCAGATAACCACCTGTTGTTTACTGTCATTTAACTTTGATGCCACATCTAAATTGAAAAGAACATTTGCATAGATGGATGAAAACCTCAAAAATGGTATCGTCGTGGTCATAATTCACTTGCCTGTATTTCATTTAATCCATTCTAAATAAATAATTAGAATGTATATGCAAAGTAGGGTATGATACTGATGCCATTAGTATCATTAATATAATTTTGCTTGTGACGTGCTGCTAGGCAGAAGGGTGCATTTTACAAGGTTGAGCAAAATATTTTAAATTTATTTTTGAGGTCATGGTGGTGTTATCTAAAGGTTGGACGTGATAATGCAATTCGATATAAGGAAAACAGAAATCTTTCTAGATGAATTACTGTATTACTTTTGATAAACATGAATTTTACAAAGTTGCCTGAGAACTGATTGTATAAAAAATTCTTGTTGCTATGACACCTGGATGATCTCTTCAGGGTGAGAGTTCCTATTGTTTTCCTTCGTTTGCGTTGCAGGTTGTGGGTGATTGTGCTCTTCAACTTCATGCTGGAAGTCCACTGACAGGTGTAGAAATTGTGAACTAGTTGAAAATGGAGCTTGGGCATGACGAGATTGGAGTTAACGATGGCTCAACTGTTTCAAACTCAAAAATTGGATTTGGTTGTTCCACCTTTATCTTGCTATATAGATTATTGCGATTGCAAAACAGGATGGGAAAACGATTTCTTTTCTTTAATTTCAGTCATCATCTTGTCCAACTTAATGATTGTTTCTTTTGGAATGCTTGAACAATAATAATGCATATGCTAGAAAAGGAGATCCAGTACCTTAAATAGTTGCTCTCTCTCTCTATCTCGCTCTCTCTCTACATCATTCATCCTAACTTGTTTATTGTGAATGTTTTCTGTTCTCTTTCAGTTGTTTTTTGTAGCATGAGAAATGAAAAGATGCGACCCGAAATGATTGTTCTATTGGAAGTTCTCTAACAGTTTAGTACCAAAGCTTCTTTAGACACATTTATATTTTTGTAACACAAAGGGTAAGATCATTTTAATAAATATTCATATTCTTGGTACACAGGTTAAGGTAATTTCTCAATGAAAGTGGCAGTAGCTACATTTTTAGTGCTGGGGTACATATTTGCCAATATATTTTTTTTATAATAAATGAATTGACACAGAGATTTGTAGATCATCTTTTAGTATTGCTTCAATGATTAGTCTACAAGAGATCAATACCATCTTTAAGCTCAAATCTTACCACTAACAAGGACTACAACTACAAATGGGATCATGAAAAAAACCATGATCATGTGCATGCTTAACAAATAATGTAATCTATGGTCATTTATACCTTGAAAATTAATATACCAGACCTACCCATTAAGGATTGAATATTTAAAATTTTATTCAATACATTTTTTTATTGATTTATACATAAAGAAATATAGTTGAGACTTATTGTTTTACCATTATTGCTGATGTATACATATACATAAAAAACTATTCTAATAGCTTCATTTAATAAAAGGTTGAAGATGCATGTATCTTCATTTTTTTTAAAGATATTTATAAAATGTTTATATGCTAACAAAGGTCTGCTGTGGATCCACAGGAGCTTGACCTGATCTCCTTCCTGGATGGAATTCAAAGAAGTCCATATTTTTCTTGGTTTCCTAAATCCTTTAATCACACTCCTGGCTAACTTTGCACATCATCCAAGAACAGTTGCTGGTTTTTATAGCCACACCAAGAAGCAACTTTGCACATCATCCATCACCTTTGACCTATCTGGCTGGTTTCATGATGCGCCAGCTCATCCCACAATTCTAGCTCCACCACCCACCTGCTACTTCTCTGTCCCCCTTCCACCACTCCTATCTCCCACTACCCAATGCACCACTCTCACTGCCACCATCATCATCACCTACCAAACCCTACATCTCCCACTCTTCTTGTTCATTTTGTCTTGCCAGGAGCTGCCATTTCTCAGTTTGTCCCCAAGATGAATGGGTATTCCAAGATGGGAGTGAGCACTGGCATCACAACCAAGCTGAGTTCCACAGACTTAACAGACCTCACCTTCTCCCTTGAACCAAAAGAGCCCACACCAGTGGAAGCTGGTGTGAAGATTCATGACCAGAGGAATGGGGTGATACTTGGCAGGAACTGCGGCTCTGCCTCTCAGAGGTTCCGGGACGATGGCACCACCAGCCTCCAGAGCATGGTGAGGAGGGCCTTCTCCATGAGGAAGCCTTCCTCTGCTGCAGGAGGCTACTGGAGGATGCATGACACCGGTGATGGCGATGGGGAGTTTGTAGAGCAGGAGCAGCAGGAGGAGGTAAGGTCTTCGAGGAAGAAGAAAGGGAAGCTCCTTAGGGCATGCAAAAAGCTGCTTGGAATTTAATTTACACGTTGTGTCATCTTCCTGAGATGTAAACTGTGTCTTCCGTTCCGTGTTTTTCCAACACACAAACAAAAACATATAGATTGAGAGAGAAAATAAAAAAAAAAAAACTTTTCTCTTGCTTTTCATGTTATCAAGTCTTCATGATTTAAGTACTAGTGTTCTTATCAAATACTACTTGGTTTTGAGCCTCTCAAACTCTTCGATTGCTTCATCTTTGGTGAGCACATTAACTATATTTTGGTTTGCTGTGCCTCCTTCTCAAGCAGCGGTTTTTGATATAATACTTTGATCTCTAAGAGTTCCAAAAACGAAAAAAAAAAAAAAACATAGTCATTTTGTCTCTTCCAAACATTAGTTTATCATTTCTCTTTTGGGCTATTATAGGAATTCAGAGAAATAGTATTTGCCATCTTATCTTTCTGAAATGAGCTCCTTAATTTTAGTTGGATTTTTTTTTCTGTTTTATCCAATTCCCTCTTAGTAACTTAAAAAGTTCTCCGCCTATCTTTTAATTTCTTTTATCCCCAATAGAAAAACACAGACATCCTCCTCACAAAGACAGTTCAGAGAAGACTCACAAAGCAATTATGACCCTCAACCTTACACCTGCCTTGGTTTCATCATTCCCTTATATTAATGATTGGTCTTTTCGAATGGCTTAGGTCAAAAAATAATAATAATAATAAATCTAAAAGTGAAAATTTTTTCTTTTCTTGGAATTCTTTCATTAGCGTATTTTTTTAATGACTAAGCCAAAAAGATTAAGGGTGTTGGAAAAATTTACCATTGATGTTATACCAGTATGATGTGACTTTGATCTGAGCACCATAAATTGTTCAAGATGATATAGTATTTTTTTCAATATTGTTTTTACATTAAAGATCGAGGTTAAGAGAGTTCTCCTAAATCGATCTTTCCGATGTTCAATTATTTTTTTCAGTCTTATTTCTGCATTAAAGATCGATGTCAAGAGAGTTCTCCTAAGTCGATCCTTCTTACGTTCAAGTTAAGTTGATAAGTGATCCATATAGTCTTGTATCTTTCTAAAATATTCCTACAAATATTCTCTAACGAGTTGATTCATAGTTGATTTGAATCATTCCATCATTGATTTTTATTAAAATATTTCTATAGATATTCCATAGAAAGCTAATTTATAGTTGATTTGAACTATCATTTAGTCTTACATCTTGCACCTCAAAAATTAACTTGAGCTGACCCATATGATGGATAAGAGAACATTCATTTTGATATAACAAAAGGTGGTTAGTTGGTCTTATATTCTCTATCAAAG
Source organism: Ensete glaucum (assembly GCA_021527575.1). Taxonomy (NCBI): domain Eukaryota; kingdom Viridiplantae; phylum Streptophyta; class Magnoliopsida; order Zingiberales; family Musaceae; genus Ensete; species Ensete glaucum. Next base: position 6,700,161 of record CM038553.1, on the reverse strand, counting down.
AGAAAAAAAAATAATATTATCATTGAATTAAGTTTAAAATTGGATGAGCCTCGGTTATTTTGTATATTTTTCAATATCTGAAAAATAATATATTTATCTTCTTACATGTCTATCATCAACATCCGTACATAAAATACAAGTTAATTAATCATAATTCAACGGTTAATATTAATTAATTGACCCAAAAAATATAAGATTAAACAAATCAACTATTCCTAATATTTTCATCATTATAATAGCATTTAAATGCATTAGTGTAATTTAAAATTTCAATAGACTAAATACGATGAGTACAAGTCGTAATGTTTTATAATATATATATATATATATATTATATTATAATTTTGGTTTACTGTTTTTAGCACGAAAAATCTCTGTTTTATTTTTTATCGTATGATGTCTTTCTTTCGAAATCACAATCTTACCCTCCTAAGTTTGATGGACTCAGTGGCGATTCGATTTTTTATTTTATACAAAAAAAAATAAATGCGGATTCAAAGGACGATATTTTGGCAAAAGTGTATATATATATGGGCTTAACATATTTATTTATACAATCGTATACAGATATACCAAATCTATTTATCAGATTCGTATCCTCCTCCCTCAAATCTAAAAATGAGTTGGTTGCTCGTTCCGTGTTAGGGGTTGCAAGAAGCCGTTCTAATTCTCGAAAAGGCGGAGCGACAGCGGCCGTATCGGAGGAGAGTCGCCAAAATCTGTGGTCGGAGGCGCTGCTCGCTGGACCTTTTTAGGCCCCGTCCCTCCGTCCCTCCTCAACTCTCGTCCCATTCGACGGCTACCAGGAAGGAAGAGGAAGGATTCCACTCGGATAAAGGCGAGTTCTTTCTTTTCCTCCGTTAGCCCCCCCCCGCCCCTTTGATTTGTCTTTTAGGGATTTCTGGCCCTGTCCTCTATTTCCGTCTCGAATCTTCACTTGGCGGATTCGACTTTTTCTGCTTGGTTCGATGGCGCCCCCCCGCCGGGCCTTACTCGCCCCCCTCCCTCGTTTCCTTCTCGAATCGTCGGGATTACTGATGATGCGTTTTGTTTCCCCCCCTTTTTTTTCGTTTTATCATGATGTTCTAGGAAGAAGAAGAAAAAAAAAATCGTATTTTGCTCGTTGGGAGCGAATTAGAACGCTTCCCTTTTTTTTGAAGTTTCCTATCTATTTCTCATAAATTCTTTTGAGATCAATCATCCAAAGTGTTAGTGCGATGATTTATAATGTAGCTCATAAATTTGATGCAAGATAGTACGGTTTTGGCATTGGTAGTCGGTGAGCGAAACAGAGTGGATTATGGCGAGAATTAGGATTCTTTCGATCGTCGTCAAGGTTGCACAACAGTGAGGATTAGGTCGAGCTTGCTCACCGTGCCAAACCTGCTTCTTTTTTGTTCCTCCAGCTGTTGAATTCGAAGCAGGCCATAACGTTGACGCCTCATGGCAACAGCAGCAGCAGCAGCAGCAGGCGGCGACGACGACGACGCCTCTTCGCCGTCGTCGATGTCCCCGAGGAACCGGCTGAAGTTCCTCTGCAGCTACGGCGGCAAGATCCTCCCCCGCCCCTACGATGGCCTCCTCAAGTACGTCGGCGGCGACACTCGCGTCCTTGTCGTCCCCCGCTCAATCTCCTTCTCAGGTCTGTACTCTCCACCACCTCATGATGCACTAACGCCATCTTTCATGGACGTCAATGTCGTGCATGCATGGGTGGCAGAGCTCAAGGAGCGGATCCAGCGGATGTTCCGCCGCTGCGAGGTGATCAAGTACCAGCTGGTGTCCGAAGACCTCGACACCCTCGTCACCGTCACCTGCGACGAGGAACTCGGCCACATGCTCGAGGAGTACGACCGGCTCGATGCCCTCCACCCCCGCTCCCCCTCCTTCGCCTCCTCCCCCCGCTTCCGCCTCTTCCTCTTCGCCTTCCCCTCCGCCGCCTCGGCCTCTGGCTGCCACCGTCCCGCCGCCACCCTCGACCAGCGCTACGTTGACGCCATCAACACCGCCGCACCCAGCAGCCCTCGGCGCCCCATGTTCACAATCTCGTCCGCTTCCTCCGCCTTCACCTCCCCCACCTCAACCATCGATGGCCCCGCCGCCCTCCTCGCCCTCCGTCCCAACGTTCCCGTCGGCGGCGGTGGCGGCATGCATCGGGTCCAGAGCACGCCGAACCTGAGCGGCGGCGGGATGCATCGGGTAAGCAGCACGCCTAATCTGGACCAGAACAGCGGCACGGGCCCGCAACATCACCACAACCACCACCATCACCACCCCCCCCACCATCTTCACCGGCAACAGACATCGGCGGCAGCGGCGTACGGGGCGCAAGCGGCCGGCATGGGCGGCGCCTGGAGGACCAGTGGTGCCCGGCGCCACGAGGCGGGCGGGTTCGGGAGCATATCCTGGGTTCCGCCGTCGGCACCGAGGGGCGGAGTCCATTACGGCGGCGGAAGCGTGTGCTTCGGGCACGCCGACGAGACGTCCTCCGGCCGCCAATCGAGGAGCAGCTCGCCATTCCGCGCGCCGCCTCGTGAGCCGGTCATTTGGGAGTAGCTTCCAGCCAGGGGCTCCACGATTCAGGCGCGCAATCTCGACCGTCCATCGTGTGGTTCGGTTCCTTTTTTGTTTCCTGTTTCGTAACTTGGAAACTGTTTTAGAGATACGTTTGTTTTTTCGAGGGATCTCCGTGCTTCGGGCATGAGATCTCCACCGTCCATCGTGACGTGTGTTTTTGTTTTCTGTTTCGTAAATCGTGACATTTGAACCGTCACTGAGAAACGTTTTGTGTGCAGAAGGATTCTACGTTGGTCTTGACCGATCTGGAGCATCGGACGGTTAGAAATGACCGATCAGTGTAGATAGAGATTGGGCTACCGACCGAGGCCGGCTCTGAATCTTTGTTTCAACACCATTATTACTCGATACATATAACAAAGCTTGTGGCTTCTGCTTTATTAGAACACGTTGTGTTAAAATTTATTTCAAACTCTTTGATTTTTGTCATGAATCTTTTTAAGTTCTTATAGTTTACGTTATTGTCTATTTATATGGAATAATAATTCATGATCAATTATTAATATGATTATATATATAATTTAAGTTTCAATAGTTAAGATTTATTTTAGTTCTTTTAATTTTGGTCATTCATTTATTAAGTTTTTATAGTTTATTCGTGTCTAAAATAACTTATGTATTTTAAAAAACGTAACATATAAGTATTTTTCGTTAAATTTGGGTTAACAAATGTTAAAATTTGTTTACGTGGTATGCTTACTCATAATAAATCATTAGTATAATGACATATGTAATTTAAATTTAAAAAACTTGAAACATTCATTAATAGCGGGTGGAGACATCGGCGTAGAAGTGACCAGCAGCAATAACACTGAGCCACTATTGCCTAGTAGGGTGTCGTACGTACGTAGTCTCTCCCGCGTTGACGACGAACTCGGGAGCTTTTCGTCTTGCCTTAGGTGGATGTGCGTTGACGAGTTTGACGCTAGATACACAGTGGTCCCTCTTCCTCCTCTTGGGTGTCTTTATCCTCACTGTCTCTCACTTTGTCCTATCCTATACCTCTACCCATCGCACTTATGATGTGGTGGTCCAGTTCTCTCTCACCTTCATCTCTGGCTTCTCCTACATTTGCCTCTTCACCTTCGTTCTTCACTAAGGCCCTTATCGCTTCCTCTTCCTTGACAACTTGGTTAGGGAGAGCGAGTAGGTACGAGAGTGCTATATGGACTAGCTCATTCACTCATTTTGCTTGCTCTCTGTCTTCGTGATGTTGTGCTTCGCGGGAGAGGTGGCTTTCAAGGTATGGTGGTACTTGTCAGAATCAGAGCGAGTGTCTTTCGTAATGGCGGCAGCATTATGGTAGCATGCGCCTCAGAGCTAGAGAGCTAGATCTACCTGATGTCACTCGCTAGCTTCAGGGCACATGCCACCAACCATGGCATTGCCCGCCATCACGAACGACACTCGCTTCGATCTCACTTCCTCTATAAAGAGGCAGAGGTATGAGAGGTTGAAGGCAAATGTGAGAGAGAGCTAGACTAATATGTCGTAAGCGCGATAGGTGGGAGGCAATGAGGATGAAGAGGACAAAGTGGGAGGCAATGAGGATGAAGAGGTCTAAGAGGAGAAAAAAAGATTAGGAGACCACTACGTGCCTAGCATCGGACTGGTCAACACATATCCACCCAAGGCAAGATCAGAAGTTCTTGAGCTCATCGTCAGCATGGGAGAGGCTGCATGTGTACGATGTCCTGCTAAGCAGCAGCAGTTTAGTGTTGTTGCTAGTAGTTGCTTCCACAACGATATCTAATTTCGTCATTGATGGTGGTCTCAGTTTTTTTTAAACTTAAATCAGATATGTCATTTTATATTAATGATTTATTATGAGTCAACATGCTTACGTGACAAATTCTAACAATCGTTAATTCAGACTTGACGAAAAAATTTATACATTATTTTTTTTAACATGTAAGGGTTATTTTAGGCTAAAATGAATCTTAATTTTTTAAATTTAAATTATATGTATTATTATATTAATAATTTATTGTGAATTAGCAGACTCTAATATGTTAACTCAAATTTGATAAAAGAAATTTATATATTATATATTTTAAAATATAAAAAATATTTTAAATACGAATAATTTTAAAAATCTTAACCCAAAAACATTTGAAGTATGAGAGCTGCACAATCGTTGGAAAAGTCAACACGAGTCAATTAAACTCGAAAGCAAAAGCATGGCAATTGATATCATGCAAGACGCCAAATATAGTGATGGAGATGTCGGTGTCGTATTGACGTGACAAATTTCTCAAAATCAAACGCAAGACACGTGTCAACTCTGATTGAAAAGGTAAACCCGACCCGACTATTTAATCTTGTCTTTCGAATCCGGTTAATTTTTGGCGGCCCAGCGGGTTCACCCGAAATGGCCGCCCAGCTATAAAGAGACTCCGAGTTCCTAATTTATTATATGCATTACTAAGCGACCCGAGCAAACCCTAACCTAAATTTTGAGGTCCACAGTGCGCGGTCAGTGGATTTCCCGTCCTCCTTCCTTTCTCTCGTTCACAGAAGCAATTTTTGATCGGATCATCGAACCGCGGCGGTGTGTGGCTGAAGAATTCCCATGGTGGACCAAACAGTAGGAAATGAGCGTCCTGCTGGAGCCAGAGAGAGTTCGTGGCTTACACAGCTCGTGCCGACTGGTTGTCCTGCGGCATGGCGAACTTGAGTGCGAGCCCGGCGACCTCAATACTGTCGAAAGGCTTCCCTCGCGATCCTGTACAGAAATCGCGGTTCACCTGTCGAACGCCTGCACCCAGCAGAAGATTGTGCTTGAGATCCTCACAGAAGTGCAGACTGGGACACCGGGGGAGGAGTGGGACGAGGGAGAGGCTGTTGGGAAGGAGGTTTGTCGGCTGCTTCTCTACTTCAGGGGAGGTTGGAGTTGTGAGCGAGGATGAGAGTGGGAAGGCCGGGGTGGGAGAAGGTCAAGATAAGTACTTGCTGAGGGAGTTCGGATGGGGGGTGAGGAGGATGGCCAAGGTGGGAGAAGAGATGAGCAAGGTGGCACATGTCCAGGCTGAAGCTTTCCACATTCCTGTGGCTCTGTTAAATGATCTCTTCTTCAACATGTTTAAAGTAAGAAAACCCCTGCTGATTTTGGCATACCCTCATCTTGTTTCAATCTGATTTGCTAGTCTCCTGATTCATGAGTCCTATGTCTCTTTGATATTTTGTCTGAATTTTTATTTATGAGCAATGAGATCTCATACTTTTCTTTGGGACATTACTTTGTCCATGCTGCCAATAGAATGTTATGTACCATCTATAAGTATTACAGTACGCGGCAATTCGCTTGTCCCCATTAGTTCATTTTTTCAATTTAAGAATGGAAGCTTTAATGACATATATTTTTCGGAATATAGAAAGGGGTTTTGGCTACCTTCTCCTAACTGTTGTATACTTGTTATTCCTCTGTGTTTTCCCGGGGTTGCTTAGCTTTTTTCTGTCTTATTTAGGTCAATATCTGTAGTATTTAAGATGCACATGATTTTAGGTTGAATTTAGGTAGAAAAAAAGGGTATGCAAAAGACTAAAATGGATTAACTACACATTAAATTATTTGTGCAAGAGAAACATAAAATTAAATATTAGTTTCAATCTCTTAGTTCATTGTTGACTTTCCATATTCATATAGTAGCCAGAAGTAGTTGGACATGTTTACCTTTTTCCCGTTCTGTTCAGTTGAGATTTTCATCGTTCTAACTTATTGTCTTAATATTGTCTTTTTGGTTCTGCACAAGACAGGCTGAAGTGCTTTCCGCTCTTATGTACAAAGTTAGAAGTTCACCACCTGAAAGGTCAGTTCTTATCACATCATACCTGGTTGGTATTTAGGTATCCGTATGCAACCTGTATATTGTAAATTTTTAAAATTAACTTGGATGTGTCCATGTTCTCTCATAGGTATATGTTATTGTTAAAGTCGACTTCATTACTAGTTTCTGCTAAGAAGCCACTGTGAAATACATTTTTTATATCATTCTTATTTTTTAAGAAATGATTTGCAGCTCTGATCTGCTATTATGGTGAGTAGATAATTGTATAATTGACTTGTACCACTGTATAATTGAGTAGTTCATTTTCTTCCTTTCGTTTCAGGTTACAAGTGAAGCTGGAAAGGCATAGATGAAAGCTTAAATGCAAAAGTTATCCTCAAATTGCATGAAAATAATTGGATACTAAATCAAATTTGTTGCAGAATGGTGTTAACCTACTGCACATTCTATCATTATGCATCTGCATTTCATTAGTCCTTGACTCCAAGGTTATTAGAATAATCTGTGCACGTATTAGTCGATTCTTATGCAAATTGAAAAAATTATATTAGAATGTCATGTCATAGACAATAGTTGGAATCTGGCAAATAGCTACAGAAGACACTCTTTAAGATATGCTGTTATAATGAGCTATGGCTTGAAACTATTGCTATTTCTGGCTCTAGACATCATTGATCTTAACACAATTTACAGGAAAAGTTAAGTTCTTAAGTTAATTAATTTACTGCTGCAGGGCAAACCAGATTGTACTAAAATAACAACCAAGTGTTAGGAAAAAATAGAAAGCAAACATTGAGTATCATAAGTTTAATTTCTTTGTGCCCAATGAGACATCTTATTGAGGATACATTATCACTCTAGTCATATCGAAAAAAGAATCAGCTCCTTATTCTTAGTTTTAAAAAGTGTAGGGCGTCCAACAGAATGCATTTGCATTTTAACATTTAACTAATTCTATGATTATCTTGTCCGAGCAAATATATCATTTTCTCTTTTTATCCAGTTTGTTATGCTGTAGCATTATTTTACTTAAGTAGCTGTAGGCTTCGCTAGTCACATTATTTTGGCTCCTAGTATTCAAATTGTCTAATTTTTATTTTCATCTGGATTCATACTTAAGGAATTAAACTCAGAAGCAATTTACTAAAACATCAAGTGTGTAATGTGCATTTGCAACTGAAAATGCCTCAATTTATCGATCATGAAGTATTTTAAAGATTTTATTTTTTCTTGAACTGTGCAGGTATGCTTGTTTGGTCGCAGAGTCTGCTAGTGCACACAATTCACGTTGGGAACCACTGAAGGAGATTGTGGGGGTTGTTGACATCACAGTTCAGAAAGATGAAGATGTTCTTTGCCATATCCAAGGTGAACAGGAGTATCTCTATATTTCAGGAATAGCAGTTCTAACGAAGTTTAGGTAAATGAAAATCTCATTGTCTTCTAAGTTTATTATTTCTCAATTGAATTTTTCTTTTTATGATAGCTTGACATGTATCCTGGTGTTTGAAGGTGATAGCTGAAATGTTACTTTGCCTGCCTGATATGATGCTACAATTTTGTCATTCTAAAACATAACAGCATTTAGCATAACATGCATAGTAATATAAGCTACATGAGAAACTGAACCAACATATTAATTTTAGAAACAAACATAATTTAGCATTCATTTAAAATCTCTAACATTTCTTATATTAGGTGCATATAAAAACTTTGGATCCATCGATTTAATTGAACATTAATATTACTGGAAGTCTCATGGTCCTACCTTCTTTTCATGTTGCAGCAGGTTGAATACTGTATCTATAATGTTGTCTCCAAAAACTAACTGTGAGATATGCTAACATGCTGCATCATGATGCTCCAAGGAATGATTCATTCATAACAAAGGATATATTTGTGCAAGTTATTTAGGCATCACACTAATTGCCATTGGTAGTTTGACATGTACATTTATAGCAGTTCTTGATGAATATATCACTATAAAATGCTCATAGCTCATCTTTTCTTTTATTCTGTTTCTTCCTATCATCCCTTTCTAAGAAGTTCATGGCTTCTGACGTTCACTTTTTAAGTGCATTGTGAAAGCAGAATATTTTTCTTTGTTTATGACTAGTTGTTGTATCCTTTGGGCATGTAATTAAAAGAGAAAATATCTCAGCCTGAGTATTATGATGATTTCAACATCAATATCTGTTTCCGATACAAACTTCATTTTATTTCCTTGTAGTGCCATACAAGAAATGTGATGTCTGGCAATAAATTTAAGTGTCTAAACTCTAAAGCAAGAACATCTTTTTGCCTGCAAAACTGTAGCACAAAAGATACTGCAGGGACTATAAGCTTTTAGTCAAGGGATTTTTGGTGAATTTTCGAGCCTGTACACTGGAAGGACTTTGACATTACAAAATGGACAATTATTTCTATCCTATGTAGTTCTCAACGAATTGGCAAACTGAGAGTCGATCCATGCTAAGCTGAATAGAAATACAAATGACAAGCAGAATTTACCCATTTTGGATGATCTTACATTCTTTTACCCCTACCCTCACAGTTTTTAATCTAAAAACATGCAAGCCAATGGCACTTTTACTCTTTAATGGAATCCATTTGGTGCCTTTTAAAACAACATGTAACCCCAAGTCTCTTGTTATGTTTGATTTATTTGTTTCAATACAATGGCATGTGTCGTTAATCTCAATCAACATCCCAGGAGGCAAAAAGTAGCAACTGTACTGCTGAAAGCCTGCGATGTGCTATCGGCTTTGTGGGGGTTCAGCTACCTGGCACTGAGAGCTCATGAAGATGATTTTGGAGCTCGAAAGTTGTACTCCAATGCAGGCTACAAAGTGGTGTCAAGAGATCCAATCTGGATTACCTGGATCGGAAGGAAGCGACGTGTTCTTATGGTCAAGCCATCACCCTTTTACAAGACTGGCTTCATATGAATAGGACAATGTCAAGAATTTGCACCTCTGATATTTTCCAAGATTACAGTGGTATAAAAAGCAAATCCTCAAAGCAGTGTCAACTTGTGCTGCCCTCCTAAATCTTGTACCAGTCGTTGTCAGCAAGCACAAGCCATTTTATTGCTATGTTCTGAACATGTAGCTGTTTGAGATCATTCTTTGTCTGTGAGCAGAGGATGTAGCAACAGATTCAAACTCAGAACAACACAATGCCAGTTTAACTTCAAGCTTGTGCTCTTTCAAGTTTTAGTCTCAAAAAAATTTTGAGGAGTGAATTATCTTACTACAATAAGTTGATACTGAGAAACCATAAGCTGTTCCTTGTGTAAAAGGGTGATGAAATCTGTCCTGTTATTTTATGTACAGGGAAAGCAAAAGGTATCTGTATCAAGCTATCTTATACTTTTGCCAAACGGCACCTCAAGTTGATTGACTCAACCATTAGGAGACAGTTATTCTGCCAGTTGAGTGTAAAAACGAGAATACTCAGAATAATTTAAATATTGTATTTTTTATATGAAGTTAATTGGAAGAACATATGTGGAGGATCTTCATATTTGAAGATACATATATATGCTTTAGTAAAGTTTACAAAAATAGATATTCTATTTCCAGACTTTTTAAGATAGGGCAAAAACCCTAATAAACAAAATATACAAGATTTCATTTTTGTTGTTGCAGCATGGAAGCATTTCAAACAGCATATTAGGAAAACTCGGTACCATATGAATTGCTAATTCTATATATATATATATATAAGCAAAAGAAGGGAAAGAAACGTAAATAGGAGTCCGTCTATACTCCTACAATCGGACCCGCGCGGTGGTTAAAAGGTAAGCGACCCAAGTCGCATCCGTTTCCTCCTCGCCTTCTTCCCCTCTTCTTCTTCTTCTTCCTCTTCTTCTTCTTCCTCCACCCCATTCTATTGTCTATCTTTCCATTGAATAGCGCACACGAGATCGACCGCCATAGCGAAACCATATCCGCCGCAGCCGATCCCCCAAGAATTGGACTCCCCAGGGATCCCTCGGCGCCCTCTCGTGGCAATTCCCGCAGTTCTATCGGTCCCGTGTATCATCATTCCGCATCCGCCGATCCCTTTCCCGCCACCATCAGGTCTTTCCTGAGCAGCTCTCGGGTTGTTCTTTCCTCATGAATCTTGATTCGTTGCTCAAGTTTAAGTTGCATGGTTCGGTGATCGGTTGGTTTGGCTGTGGATTGGAAGTTGGACCGTTGGTTTTTCTTGCGCTTGACTTTTATTCTAGGGTTTTCTCCTCCGTTTATTCCTTCTTCTTTTTGATGGTAAGGTGTGGTTGTTTGTGAGTTTAGGGAATTCTAGGGAGTCGATCATCGATTCGTTCGAAATTTTTTGTCCCTCGTGTGAGTATGATTTTGGGATAAACTTTGATCTTGAGCTATTGATTTGATTTCATTGTTTAGGTATCATTTGAATCTCATGTGATGGGGGCAACTTCTGTCGAACAAGAATTTTTCTTGATGCGGTTGTAGAATCTAGGTTATCAATCAGCACATCTTTTATTGTGAGTACCTGTACTCATAATTATTCTTTTAGGAATCACTTTTTCTTTTTGATAGAAAGATTTGTCTTAGAATAATCACTTATCTTAATTGCTCAATTAATGATGATTCCGGATAGAGAAGCTGCGGAACTTTGATGCTTATCTTAATCACTTGTCTTAGAATAATCACTTTTCTTGATATGTGGCGAACTAGGACCCTGTTGACTTGTTTGAAGTGGCAATCATACTATTCATTTTGTTTTTCTTGTTTGAAGAACTTCTTTGACTCTATTGGCTTGGACAAACATACATTCTGCTTGAAGCTCAGACACTAGCCAGCAATGGCCACTGTTAAAAGTAATCTTTATTTCTTAATCATGCCATTGGAACTTTCCTTTCCTTGGCCTTTAATTTGTGGTTTCTAACATCTTGACCAACTTGTGGCTTAGGTATTCTTACTTGTTAGAAGTTAGAACCATTTAAAAATCGATGATAAAAAGACCTGCATAATTATGATGATGTTAAAATGGTTGCGATTCGCAAATTTAACCATTATCAATGTATGTGAAGTATCTGCGGTTCAATTTTTGATCAAGCACTTGCACCCAAGTTTTTTCAGTCCCATGGTAAGTGATTCATTTCTCCTTTTCATGGAAATGATTTGTTCTGATTTTCTTGTTTCAATTGGCCACATGTAAGTTAGCTTGTCTTCATTGAACAGTATGATCTCTTCTTTTTTCTTTTTTCCTTTCTCAAGGCACAAAGAGGCATATGTCTATTAAACTAGTCAAGTCATTTCTCGATTTTCTTTTTTTCTTTCTCCTTTATTCTAAGTGTCCAATCTGATAATAGGACTGGCGAAGGCACAGTTTATTTGATTTTTTATATTGGAATTGCATTACTTCTCCTGTGTGACCCTAGTATTTATACCTTTTTTGAGACATCATAGTGTTCAAGCTTCCTTTTCTTCTTGCAATTTGTTATTAATCTTATCTCACATAATTATACTGAGGTGTGCTGAAGGCAAAACAGGAAAATTCTAGACAGGGCACAATCTCAAAATTCACCTTCCAAAATCATATTCAGCATCAACTTACACTCCTTGGTGGGGGCTAGAGTGATTTGTTTCAGGTTGGGATTACTTGATAATCACTCAACTTAAAGCTTATTTGTACAACTGAAATAAGTATACCAAGCTTGACCATTGGATCTGGAGCATCAGAAAAACTGAACTGGTTGTTATGTTAATATTTTGTTTCTTGCTTAAAAAGCAACAAGTCAGGAGATTGAGCAAACACACTGTTGCCTTCATAAGATATAACTTAGAAACACAAAGCATTAGACTGAGATAAGCTTACCGGTAATACCTTCTTTTTCTTTCTTTCTTTTTCTTCTTTTTCAGGAAGGAGAAGATGCGTATATGGTGAGGAAAATCTACTTATATCGGGAAAGGCAACTGGGTATTATGAATCAGAGTGATGAAATCAATGCCTCCTGCTGCCAATTTGTCGAAGGAAGATTTGACTGTAGAAGAGGTGTTGCATATCTTTCTCTTCTTCTTACTTTAATGATATTCTCATTTTGTTACACCTTTTGTCCTTTGTTTTTCCTTTACCAACTGCCAAAATGAGTTGCTTCACTTGGTGAGCTATGTAAAATTAGTACCCTCAGAGTCAAAGCTATATGAGCTCCTAATTTCAATCATGACTGTATTCTATTTAAAGTGTACCAGACTAAATATGAAAAGGCTGTGATCATAATTCAATCATTTCTAAGTGAGTGATCTTTCAGGTGATCTTGCACCATCTTCAGCCCAAAGCTGATTATTACGAACATTTTCTGGTGGCTGTTGGGCCCTTTTGGAATTTCTTTCCATGATTAGCAGTTGCATTATCACTCAACAGTTTTCTGGTAGAATTATGTCTGCTTTCTCTGAATTTCTTCCTGTATAAACTTGATCTGTAATTTTAGTTTAATAAATTATTAAGTTGGACATATTTCATCTCAGACTGGTGAGAGATATTACTTTCTGTGGTTGTAAGGAACTAAAGAAGAACATGAGTGGTTGGTCCTGTAGAAAATCATACTTGTAATAGTAGAGCATCTAAAATTAAAGCATGTAGGCTATTGTAGCTTTTAGATACCATTCCTTTATTCGTCAGTGCAAGGGTCATGTGAATTTATGTAGTTGGAGCCATTATTCTTTTCTTGAACTGTTGATAGCTTTTATGCTCTTTCTTTATGAATACAATTGAATGTTCTTTTTCATTTAGTTCCTACTTATTCAAGATAACTATTTAGCCAGTCCATTATCTAGCTATTGCTTCTCATATTTTCTTCTTATAAGATGTTTTACTTGTGAACTTTAGGTGCTTTCATGTATTCTTCATTTCCTTTTAAACTAAATCATTTCTCTTTGTCTACGAGTGTTTTCTGATAATATAGAATTTTTTGTTGCAGTTTCATTCTGTCCTCTACATGACATCTTTTTATGGAATGGAGGCCACAATTGAGTATCGCTTGTAGCCTCGTCATGCAGATGGAGAGATAACAGTTCCAACTGAGGTATCTTTTGTGGTTTGAATTGTTATTCTGGAGTTTTTTATGACTTGGACTTTGTTATCATATACTATTTTGCTATTGATATGTTTTGTTTAGATTTTTTCCTTTTAACATGATATTATTAGCACATTTCATGTGGAAGTATAGAGCCGCAGCAGCTTTCACTGGCATCAATTAATTCATATGATGTAGCTTTCTGAGGGTCTATCAGTTCGATGCTAAATTATTAACTTGTATTATTCCTTTTATATTTTTGAGAATTAATCATGGATAAATTATGTCAAAAACTATCTAGGTAGTTTCAGCAAGGCTACAGTTTGATTATATATATTAACTTTATTGGAAATATATGATAAACTATCCAAAACCTTCACTTTCATGTCCGTAAGAATTTTTCATGAAGTTTGGAATCAAAATAACGAGAAGAGAGCAACAACACTGTATCCCAAAATAATGGTTCATTTTGGGCCTTGATCTGTGGAAATTTTTGGACTTTGATCAAAGATTGGGTATGTTGAGACTTATGGATATTTGGAGGTTCCAACTCTACCCATCAGAAGTGCGGGGTGGGAAGTAAAACTATAATTGAATCTCCGGAGTTAACACCTTCGTTAATACATGGTGGAATTAAGGTGATACTACTGACATGTTGATGCTAGAACAATGTCAAATTCTGCTGTAGCACCATTTCAGAGCTTGAATGCTGAAACATATCAAAGATCTTGGAGGTTAGTTCATGAAGGAAATTGTTATGATACTCGAGTGTTATCCTAAGATTAATTCTGACTGTAGGATAGATAGGCAAACGCCTCTATGGTTATGTTCTTGGTGCGGGTTCATTTGTTCAGGCAATATTAAATTTATGAACGCCAGATGGAGTCTAATTGAAGTCAATTTCTGTATGTTTGATTCAATGGTGAAAGTTCATGACTAGAAACTGTTTGGCAAACTCTTAATATGCTGGTGACATGTTTAAATAAGAGATTTAGAATCGATGGATGGCAGTTAGGTGTTGTCCTTGCAGGCAATGGATTATGTAGAGATTAATTATTTTTAGAAATCAGGCTGTGAGAATCGGGTGGAGGTTAATTTAATGTGAACAAGGGTTGATGATGTATATCATAATAGTTAATTTATTTAAGAACATTGGATTGATGCCATCTAATCTATTAAGAAGGTTGTTTCTTCTGTAGAGAATATTGGACTGTTGTCAAATAAGGAGACTGTTCTGCATATGGAAAGTGTCTAAGAAGAAATCTAAATGAAGACAACAATGATGTTAAAATGGTTGAGAAGGATGGTTTATTTGATTATACGGTTTATATAGCATACAGTAGGGACATCTACTTGGAATGATCTTAGATGTGGAGCAAATAATTTGCTGGCTGTTCACACTGGCAGTGATTGACTGAAGAATTATAGTAAAAGGAAGGGACTGATCCAGGTTAGACAAAGGGATGATTTGTATATTTAGGTTTCCAGTAGTTATATCATCTTCAGAATAGTTAATAGAATTAGGAAGCTTTCTTACTCAGTTGGGGATGGTTATTTACATGGAACTCAATCAGCCTGCCCATACTATAGTATTTATACAAATACGTAAAAAATAAGGGTAGCGGTCAGGTCTGTCTTGGCAGAAAAAAGGAATATTCATTCAACGCTGGAATGTCAGTGTTCTAAATGACCCCATAAAACAGGGAAGTTGAAAATTGGGGTAAGAACAATTATTTGAAGGTTTAAGAGAAAATACTGCTTATTGCAAGAGAACTACCTCAGATTCTTTAACATTGAACTAAAAATTGAGAATCTCTTGCAGCTTATTAATGACATGGAAGATTTCTATTAAGGGTTGCAAGATGTCTTCTGTTTTTCAAAAGTTAAAGCTGCTAAAGACAAATTTTCTGAAGTACCGATTTTTCTGCCAGAATTATTGATTAAAATATAATTCTCTTTTTACAAAAGAAGCCGCAAAGTAACTATACTGATCAGAAATTACAGAGCTGAAAAATCGATCTGCTTAACATGATTCTCTGGTTAGAATAATGCAAAGACACAGGGCTGATTAGTTGCAGGCTTTAGATAACAGCCTAATTCTCTTTTACAATTTTAATCAATGCTCAAAGGACCATAACAAGATCTTCAAGTAGATAACAGGATTAATGATGACAGATAAAAGCTGAAGGTACTATTCCGAGGATTGCTTGTTAGCTGTCATGTACTGAGGATGAAAAAGCTTTTATTTATTGAAATTAGAATATCTAGTGAAGAACTTAACCATTTTCTCATAGAAAGGGATCAAGCCCACTGAACCAGATGGATGCATCGAAATTTTATCAGCATTGCTCGAATTCAATTGGTACTGAGGTGAGTGCAGCAATGAAAGATTTCTTTATCAGTGGGAAATGCTGAAAGCAATTAATGATTCATCTCTTCCATTAGTTTCTATAGTTAAAGCTCCAAACTTTTTGCAGTATTCTCGCCTATTGCCTGTTGCATTGAAATATATAAATGCATATCTAGGATATATTCAAATAGAATACAGAGGGTGATTAAGAATTCAGTTCAGTTTGCACTATAAGGAATTGAAAATTTGCTAATATTCAATAGACTAAAAAATTGCCTCAAAATAATCACAGGGCTCAAATTCCTTCGGAAGCAACTATCAAGATAGATTTGCTGGTATCATAAAACTCAATTCTTAAGGATATCAAGATACAAGTCACTGCTAAGAAGGTATTTGGCTTCTTTTCAAAATTCAAATAATTGAAGAACCCTAGGTTTGCAGATTACCTCTTACTCTTTTGTGATGAGAAAATTTTAACTCACGATTTTGCTATTCAAATCAGAAGCTTTGTGGGTTTGTTGGATTGTCAGAATATGGTTAAAGGATCAATATATTTAGAGTGTTAAACCTCCAAATGAGTAATATGGAACTATTTTATGCCAGTCTACATGTCTTGCTAGTGTTGCTTTGTCAAGGTATACAGTTGGAGTCATATGGTCTAATTATAAATAAAATATTGTCTCTGTTTTGCATAAGTATGTTTCTCTTGCAACTGATGGCTAATCTGATGTGAACATTCATGAATGCTGGAATATAGGGGTTTGACTGTTCTACTGATTGGTTGTTTTATTGTATGTTCTACACTTGAGCTTGATCTAGCCTTGGCATAATAGCAATGTTTGCACCAATGACTTGGACGGTCAAGGTTAGTGCGACTTTTGTGGATACAGAGTAAGGCTGTATACAATAATCTTGTATTGATGGTAGTCTTGTGCATTCGATTTACCCAATCTGATTTGGCTCGATGTTCACTTTGGTTGCCAATAAAGTCACATATTTCACATACCAAAAAATGTTGTCACTGGCCCTCTAGCCCTGTTCTACTTGTTGAACCAGAGTTCTTGCCCATCAGAACTATCCATTAAACTCATTCAGTGTATGTTTATGGTGGTTAAATTTACTTACATGCACTCTTTGCATCATATGATAAACATGTTATTGACATCCTTTGAGCTGCTTGTGCAGGTCCTAGCAATGGAAAAACATAGAGCTGAGAAGTCACATATGCAAATGACAGCTCCTGCATGTTCTGAAGACAGCAAGAAGAAGATTGTGGTAACACACACATCAACAAATTGAGTAGAATGCGAACAATTCTAACCATTCCGACATAGAGATAGTCCTTGTTGGTATGCACACGTCACACCTCAACCTTCATTAAAGTTTCATGTCCACTGGTTCTATGCAGGTGAAACAGGGAGCGAAGAAGGAACAAGTTCGACAGCAGGTTAAAGATATTATTAAACAGGCCAGAACTGATTCCTCATCAGCTCTCAGATTTACACACATACCTCAGACTATACAAAACACGAATCTACTACCCCTCCATCCTTCCTCCTTACCCCACTGTTGTTAGCCTACCTACACTCGTCAAGGACGGGCCTATTTCATCCTTGCATCTCCCGTTGGGTCTGTCATTTTTTGGCCGCCCAACACCTCCTCTGCCTCTGTACTTACGAATGCCCACACATTTTTTACAGACAAATTTTGCAGGTACCTCCTCAAAATCATCAACCCCTGCACACCTCGTGTGCTGCCACACTCCACAGGCGTCGCAGGCCATCATCCTCTCTCCGTCATCGTCTTTGGCACCGCAGGCACAGTCGACGATCCAATTATCTACTCCCCGTTCCTTCCTGAACTGTCCCAGACTTTGGTCGATCCCAAGGAACCTTCCTCTGACCCGAGCTACCCCGTAAGAACCGAACAAGGCCTGGACGGGAGTCACGTCACCGGCTTCTTCATGGTCGAGTAGCTGCTCAACTTGAAACCTCTGGAATATCAAGTAGGTCTCCTGAAATGTTTTCGTCACCTGCAACTTGAGATCGGCGATGGTGGCACCTGCTGGTAGAACCAGGAGTTCCGGTGGGGGAGCTGTGTAGTCCTCTGGATGGTCGACCAACTTGACGTGGCACCAAAGAGCCGTAGCAGATGGATTTGGAGGTGGCAGGTACGATACAGACTCATCGTAATGTCTGATAAATTGCTTGCAGTCGAGAAGCTTAGTTGCAGAGCTGAGGGCAGATTCCCTCAAGGCAATTGGCTTGTAGGGTTGCATGGTGGCTGGGTTGAGCAGCGCATCATAAAGGAATTTAAGATCATGGATGAGATGGCCAGCGGATGGTCTCGGCAGACACTGGGCGGACGATTGCTGGTTATCGGCTGCTTCAAGACTGAAATTTATAATGGTAAGACAGACTATCTCCGGTAAAAACAATAAAAATGTTGCATAAAAAAAGTTAGTGCAAAAACATTTACTTCACTGACCGATACTCGACGGCCTTCGTCTCAGCATTGTAGCGGGCAGTGACTACCTTTCCGTCGCCCACGGACTTACCGACCACTCCCCTGAGGCAGCAGTCAAGCAGCTCCGGCGGCTCGATGGCGTAGCACGCGGCCCCTCGAAGAGCACGCCAGGTCACCCACCGGGACCCGCCAACAGCTCGTAGAACCTTGACAATGACCTCCTCTGCCGGTTGTAAGCCGTCCCTTGTCCATGCACACAGCACTCCAGCCACTGGAGTCTTGCCGGCAGGGCTTTCAGGCTTAGCCCGCTCGGGAGCTTCGTGGAGTTGATGCAACACACAGCGGAAAAGGTCTCTGACAGTCACCGGTTGCTGGTCCGAGAGCGACCTGTACAAGCCGATGGTGTTCTGGAGGGGGGTCGGAGGGTACCCGCCGCGGGAGAAAAAGATGGAGAGCGGCAACTTGGACAGGGTGTCCACGGCCTTGTCGTAGGACTCGGCGGTTAGGGCAAAGCTACCAGCTCCAAACTTGTACCCCCAATTCCCGTACCAGGGATGGCCTGCGGTGACGGCATGGAGGAGGCGGTAGTCCATTCCATGTTTCTTGGATATGTCCATGACGCTGACCTTCCTGTCAATAAACCAGAAACATCCACCTGGTCAGGCCAGGTAAAACAGTGTGCTGTAAGTATGTTCAGTAAGCAATTTAACTCTCTCGGGCATTAATGTATGATAACTCGCAGGTCCAACCATGACTACTGGAACAATTCTACGAACCTGACGCGGAGCATCTGACACAGCCGGTCCCAAAAGCTCATTATATCACATCCTGTCAAGTATTTCGAACCACCCTCTCTGCCGTTTACTCTTAGAAGATGGCCGAATCCGTTGGCATGCACAATTCCATGCAGCAAATGGGTGGAATCCTCCAAGTGCAGGTATGCCCAATCCTCAAAAGTGTCATCCGTCATCTCACTATTGCATGAGTAACACCTGCAAAACAAGTATCCCCGATCATGTTAGTTAGTCATAGGTACATAATAACAGCATCGACTTTTTTTTCAGTAGATACAAAGCCTACCATTAGCAAAGTATTCATCAGAGGAAAGATGCCAGATGTATAATTCTCATGATACGTACCAACAATAAATAACAGACCCAATCCAAACTAGAGAAAGTGCTTGCTTCCTAAATCCATATTTCTCAAGCTGTAACATTACTAGCCTTACAAATACTAACTCTATTTACAAAACAAAATTTTCATCAAATCAACCTATAGGGATAGATTGTTACTTGATGGCTAACATGCCTAGCCACTAACATGCTTTAACAAATGTATTAGTCAGTCAGTTTTAATCCTTTTACTTGGAGGAATTGTAGCACTAGATAATGAACTAAAGTCCACAGCGGCTCAGAAATGGCTTGCTGGAAAGCAAGAGAGATGCTCTCTTGCTACCACTTAAAAGGAGTTATGAAGGAACATAATAGGAATTGCTTTGCTGCAACTTCACCTCATAGGAAACCAATATCCTGCAACAAATCTGTCAAGAAGCTGCAAACTAGAATCAAGATAGGAATACAACCAAAAAAATTTTAAATTTTTTATGCATTACTTGTCAACTAAAAATATAAACATAAGTGACATTTGTATATCAAATCATTTGTATGACATGCAGATGGTGATTGCATCACCCTCACAAGATCCAAATGGCCATTGTCTCAAAGGAATCCTCCAAATTTTAAAACCAATAATTTTGACACATGAGCCTTAAACACCATCAAGCTTTTTGCAACAATTCATATAAACAGAAAGTCTCATAAATTCACGAAATTAAGCCTTTGCAACACTGAAGACCACTCCTAAGGAAAATAATGGTTCTCAATCTTATGAGAATATTTATAATGATGAGCTCATCTTATATGAATGACATGATATAGGAGCCTGGATATGCTAAGCTTCTTTTAAATAACTCTAGATATTCACAGAAGAAATTAAATGCCATATTCTAGACCTTCTTAAAATTCACAATTATCTGACACCACTACCAAAGAAATAGGTTCTTTTTAAGCATTATATTGAATGTGCACCGACAGGTAAGACTGTACAAAGAAACTATTCTTCCAAAGAAACCCACTATAACAATAGAAAAAAGAATCAGAGCTTATATAGAAATGCAAGTTACACTTTACTAACATTGAAATAAAAAAGAAACTTGTTATGCAAGACAGAAGGAATATCAATCCAAATATGTCATGATGCTCTGTGCAGTAAAACTGTCTTCGAGGAACATAGAAACAAAAGTAAAAGTCTGATGTTAACACTCAATGAAGTCGGATGTTAACCGAAAGAAGGCAAAATTGGACCACCACCAAATTCAATGAATGAAAAATGTACCCTTCGTAGGTCATGCAATGACTACCACAAGGATGTCATTACAATCGTAAACCAGACAAAGGAATTCAAGAAAACTAATGTGAGTTTTTTTTTCAATGTATAGAAGCAACACTGTAGTTTTATTGAACATGTAGAATGACTTGGCTTATACTATATCATACATATCCAAAAATTGCACAGAAAAGGAAAAATAAGTGTTCAAAACAAGATTGAAAATCCTTCCTAAACAACAATCACAAGAACTGATAATTTGGTAATCATCCAAGCTCCTCTCACTTGTCATTAATTTCACCCATATCAAGTATGCGTGCAATCTATAGCTAGATCATATGACATGTTGAAGATCAAATGTCAAATTAATATCCCAAAAAGTAAAAGTGATTAAACATATTGAAATAAGGCATCCATACAGAGACCAAAGATGAAATCATATATCCCAAGTTGTCCAATTCAACAAGGTACATGTCCTTGTGTTCATTTTGTTTCAACTGATTCATTATTTGTTCCTTTTAATGTTTCTGCTTTTATGACCTGAGGAGTGGTTGGCAACCAAACGGGCTAAAGCAAACACCTGATCCAACATTGACTTGGACCAGACTACTCATCAATGCAAAGGTACAAGCTACTGCAATCAACAAAAGATCATTTAAGCCACCGATGATGAAGCACAGAGTCATGAAATTGAACCAACATTGGTTTACCCTAATCAGATAAAAAGATGCAATTCTATTTGCTTTAACTCAAAACTTGGCAACACAAATAGTCCCTGTCAACTCAAATATAGTCCCACCAGTTATATTAATATAATCATCTGTAGACAAATATTCAAGTAGCAAGCAAACCAAACTAGACGAAAGAGCAGTTCCCACCTTAAATTAGACAATGACAGTAAGGTCCCGCATCTGGTGCAGGTGATACCAGACCTCGACATTGAATTCTTATCATTTCGGATTACGAAATGGTAGCGCTTCCCACAAACCGGGTGATCGCTCCACCCTGCCAATTCACCAATTAAGCTCAGCAGCAAGAATATATATATATATATATATATATATATATATATATATATATATATATATATATATATATATATATATATATATATATATATATATATATATATATATATATATATATATATATAAGACAGTTGTGACACTCACGAACCAAACGTGACAGCTGTCAGTCCAAACCAGATGGCCAGATCTGATGCGGTCAACCGAAAAATAATAACAGAAAAGTAAAAATATCCATAATTTAAAAATAAAAAAATATATGGCATATAATATAAAAATTAAAAAACTTAGAGGAGAAGCAATCGAAGGAAAAAAGAAATGAAAAATAGGTGACGACTCACCGACGACTCGGCATTGGTCGCAGTATATCGACTTCGATCGCGGCACGTCCTCCTCCACCACGTCGAGCTCCACCTCCGCCGCCTGACCGTCGCAGTACCCGGCGCAGCCGCCGCCGACCCGGAACGCCACCCGCCACGTCAGCAGACGCGGCCCGTCGCCGCCCGCGGGCGAGGGGTGTGGGAGGATCGCAGGCGGTGACGGCGGAGGGGCCGAAGGCCGGCCGTGCCGCGCGAGGAACGCCCGGATGTTCGCTCGGAACGGCCCGTCCAGCCCCGCGCCGTCGTCCGGGAACGTGAGGAAGTCGCAGAGGTCGGCGGTGACCCGCCGCTTGGCCCGCTTTAGCGGCCGCTCGTTCACTACCATGGGGTCGCCGGATCGCGTCGCGGTCGTGGCCGTGGCCGGATCTCGCGGATACGCCGCTTGGGGCCTGGATCGGGCTTGAGGAAGAAGCTAGAGAGAGAAAGAAGGGGGAAGCAAGAGAAGCGGATCGATCGGGTAGGGTTTGGGACGCAGGCTTCTAATAGGGAATGGGGAGGAAGAGGAGAGGACGGAGATGGGGAGCGGGTAACCAGGGTTAAGGGGGTCGGGTTAAGATTGGGGTTTCCAAAAAGAGGGCGGGAGAATTGGGGAAAGGAAGGATCGCGCCCTAATTTTGGGGGTCGTTTCTCTCTTCCCTTTTAAGATAAATAAATTATATTTAAAATTGGGGAATAAATAATTCAAGGCGGTGCGGGGACCCGCTCTCGGTTCCGGTGTCCGCCATTAAAGAAGGATACCTCCCTAAATTTCCTCAATACCCTTGCTGTTGTTATCGGATCGGGTCCGTCCGACGCGATAAATCATGGGTCCAACCCATATTGGAGTTGCGAAATCAAATTTTAAGCTGTCAAATGCTCATATTCAATGCACCACCTACGAAGTCATATATGGTACGGTAGTTCTCAATTTCTCAAACCCTTCATAAGCAAATCCAATAATGGTTAAACACCATCCATCAGTTTGATTTATAATAAGTTTCTTACACATCATGGTCATTTTTAGCGTCATGATGCATCATCTGAAGTAGAATAAATTTAAAAAATATTGCTAATCCAAGTGATTTTTAATCAAATTAAGGGGTTTTGCAATGAATTTTTAGAAAATGCTCCTAACAGGAAATAACAATAACTTTTCAATTTTGGTGGATCGGTCCATAAGAGTAAATCTATCTAATTATTTGATCATAGTATTTCGATAGACGTGCTAAAAAATATTATAAGACTATTCAATAATATTGTAACCGACATTCGAGTCTCCATATTTAGTGTGTTTTTTTTTTCTTCAATCGATAAGGATTTATTTTTAAAATCTAATTTTTGTATATATTAATTCTTATTGGGCTTTGAGCTAATTTTTGTATTTATATTATTATAATATATTTCAAAAGAATGTGTCAAAAATACTAGAAACTTATTCAAAAATATCATAATCAATAATACCTTTACACATGAAGGATTAGATTAGAAAAAAAAAACCTAAAAACAATGTAATATCGCGGGTCGTGCACCTAAAACTTAAATGCAATGGCATAATACTATGAGGTAGCATCCATGTCCTTTACAGATAAACAATGTGCGTTCACATGACTTGAGCCTTCGAATCATTATTGGCAAAGAAAGCACCATCAAATAAATAGATATTGTGCGAAGACCAAAGATAACAATCTTAATGAATGATCAATTACACAAACAATATTGTGTTCACATCTCATCAAACAGAAGTTTCTTCGATCAAATTTTGATCCTCCGAGATGAGAGAGAGACAATATCGATCAAGTCACTGTCCAAATAATGATTACTAATTTATATTAATTAAATTTAATACTTTTTATTTCTGTACTATTTAAAAGTAGAAAATAAATAATGATTAATGGAATGTCTTTAGTGGATGAAACATTAGAAAGTAAATAATGATTGATACTGTGTGTACCAAAATTTAATTTTTTTAATTAGGAAAATAATTAAAAAAATATTACATTGACAATTTATAGTAGAGAGTCTACTTTGATTGATATGATGTGTGAAAAAAGCTACGTGTGAATGTATGACACATTACTAAGCATCAACGGCTTGGTACTTTTACGAGCGATCGTTTTCACGACGATGCCTACTCCCATCATTGATAGTGGTTTCAGTTTTTTTTTTATTGAATATAACTTATTTGTGTCATTATATTAATAATTTATTATGACTCAACATATTAGATTTGACGGGGGGACTTGTACGCTATGTTTTTTAAAATATATGAGTTATTTGGATATGAATAAATCATAAAGATTAAAGAAATCTATGATCAAGACCAACTGAGCTAAAATTGATCTTAACCCTTATAGATATTACCGTTCATAATGAATACAATTAACATATACTTAGATGTATTGACTCTAGATGTTTGAGCTCAAAGCTAATTAGAAGTTTATGCATATAATTAACTATATACTTCTTCAACTAATAACCTAATATTTATGAATTATTATTATTATTATTATTTCTTTTCCTTCCTTTCTATTAGTTGATAGTTTCTCAGCAAAATAATCCTCATTTGATTGATAGATATCAAAAGGTCAATTTCAAACATATTTATTTTTACCACAAAATTGAAATATAAATATAGAAAAAAGCATAATAAAATATTTGATCATCTTGAACAGACAAGATGAACACAATTTTTTTATTATATAATGTTATTTATACATGTTCTAAAACTTTTAGATTTAGGATATTCACAATCCAAACTTTGATATAAATATAATAAGTTAATGATTTTAGAGAAGTGACTTCATTAGGTGGCGTGACCACAATGATAGAATTACTATTTTCTTTTATGGCCTCACAATATAGGTGTTCTCAACTGGAAGTACTTATAGAAAATTTGATCATAAAAAAAAATAAAAATAGATGACTATATACTTCATTTACAAGTGAAAGATAGGATTAACAAAGAGGTCAATATCACCAATATTATCGTAATATATAGTTGGAGAAGATTGATTGAGAAACCTAAAGTTTACAAAGTAAACTCTCCACCCAATTAATCACAACAGTAGTAGAGGCAACACCACATTAGTCGACCTCTTTAGAAGAAGTGATAATTTTTTATTTATTTAAACTCTAATTGATTGAATTACTTCTAATAAAAAGTATGTAAGTGGAGGTGGATGTTCAAACCTCAAATTAACTTTCAAGTTATAGAGGATACACTTGATTATATACATGAATTGAGATAATTTGTTAGCGATAACCAAGGAAGTGTTTAGTTGATTGATCCCAAAACATACAAATATATTCATAATTATAGCTCTCTTAAACAAGAAGCATGAGGGTTGATTTTTCAAGAAAGATATAGTGGTAACGAATGTTTAATAGTGCTACTTAAATAATTAACTAATACTCCTGGTTATTAAATAATCACTTCATAATTAAGTATCAATGTTCAAGGAAGGTGACATCTAAAATATGCATACAAACGGTAATAGACAATCTACTTCTTATATATTTTAGACTTTACAATGGACTATTAACATGCAACTTTAGAGTTGGGCCCAAGATGATGATTCTATGTGATTCTACATCTCAATTCTTTTTCTAGTCATTTCTATCTATAACTTGGTATCAAAAGGTAGATTCTTTGTTTACATGAATTCATATTTTGATCCATGACTATGAAATCAAAAAGCACAAGAATTTAGATGATCATAACACCTTCCCTTATAGATTTCCCAATATTGATCTTAATCATTTTTAGTTCCACAATAAATATCTTAACTTAGTTAGAGTGTCCCCAAATTTTACATCTTCATCCTGAATCTTCTTGTTTAAAATTCTTACCACATAGCGACTTTGATTTTTTGGGCTTTACTCAAACTTGATTGTCATATATTGCTATAATGTTGAAGCAAAAGTCCCTTAGTTGTTTTCAATAAGTTATATCGATGGTGTTATTAGGAAACCTCAGCGGGTGCATCACATACGTAACGGAAATCAAAATAAAATATCGATTTTTTATGCAGATCAAATTATCATGTAAAAGATCAGGATCACGAGAAAAATATAAAAACCGATAAAATCACGATGTGTGAGAGATTGATTTTACCTAGGGAGATCATATATTCCTGTATTCCAGATCTGGATGGAGAAGATGAAGGAGGTCAATCGTTCTCATCTCTAGCGGTATCCACACGATAGATCTCTGTAGTGAAACTACTCTAACCTGATCTTACAACTCTTGCTCAAAGGGAGGGAGGAGAATAGGAGGTGGTGGCTAAAGTTGCAAACTCTCAACCATGAGTTTCCCCTCCTATTTATAGAGAGCCACTAAAAAACCTTAAGGCTCCTGCATTATTGGGTATTGGATCTCCATCTAATAACCCACTAACCTTACATTATTGGATCTCTATCCAATAATCTCCTTAGGCCTCTAATTGGGCCTTAAGTAAGGAGCCAATCAGCATAGGGTCCCATCTAATGAGAATAGGGGCTAATTGGATCTTCATATAATCCTTTATTCACTAAAGTATCCACAATATATGTGTAACCCTCTAGGCCCGATATCGAGCTGGTCATGAGTCACTCCCATCAGAACTCCTTCTGATATAGTGAATTATTATCTCTATAATAATTCGCTTGACTCATCGACTATGGACGTACTAGGCCACTATACCATAGTCCCCAGATGGTACAGGAGGATCGAATCTGTCGAACCTGTCTATCCACAGTTACCATGTATCTATAATCCCGCATCCAACTAATATCCCAAAGACTGTATATTGGACATGGTATTGTTATGTCACGTACGGAATCCGTCATAGTCTCGCTATAATCGGATTCTCCCAGAGAACTCTCTCTCTCTCTCTCAATTCGAATGACTATGGTCAGGGATTTGTCTGAGCAAGTACATATAGAATATTCCTCTCGTGATATTAAGAGTGGATAATCCTCTATTGACACTCAATTACCTTCGTAATGTTAGCTATCAATTCCGATAACCCATTGTACCAGATTTGAAACTTTCCAAACCTATAAGTCCGGTGTCAAAGAAAGAAGTACTCATACAAGGCATCTTTAGTGTCTCAAGTCTAAGGACCAGATACACAACTAGGACTATGGAATCACTATCTGACATTAGGTATCATTAACTGTATAACATTCTATAAGCAGATCAATCAGTGAACTTATTCTCTAATGAGCACATGTACTATATCCTTAGTGTCTCCACACAAGTGACTATGAGACCAGCTGCCTCCATTATATGGACGAGTATATAGTACACCGATTTATCCGGTTATCTCAATATCCCTCTTGAATAACATATAACCGGAATTATTTAGGATGTGTGTTTAAAGGTAAATCAATCTCATTATCGTTATCTCATCACGATCAAACTTCTATTGTATAGAATCAAGAACATCACAATATATATGTAACATATAATATAAAAATATATTAATATTAAGGATATTTATAAATAGCCAAGTGTTTGTATTTAATAAGTTGCAAAACTAGAAGGAAAACATTATATTATATGGAAAGGAGTTTTCAAACCGAAAAAGGAAGGTCACATATTTGACTTATTATAATTGTATTTGGAAAAAATTTAAATGTTTATTGTGCTTTTTATAATATAAATATTCATTGCTTGGCTATAGATGACAAAAATTATGGGAATCATGTTTGAAGGATTTAATCTATTTTGTGCTTTGAGTAGGATGATTATCTCAACTGTACTAAGGTTTCAAGTCAACACAAAGCTTTCCTTCCAAAGAAGAAGACAAAGTAGCAAAGCTAAAGATTAAATGTCTAATCCACCTCCCATGTTTTTTTGTTACTTCGAATTCAAGTGATTACACTACTATTTTTTTTTGTGTGTGTGCTTTTCGATAATCCAAATATCTAAACAATCCAACTTTACTTCCTTCCCATTACAATTATGTCATGAGGACTTTTATTGTGATAATTATATAAAAAAGAAAAAGAAGGTTCAATATGGATATTCCTAATGGGATTAGATCCAAGCTCCTTTAAACTGCTCTTTTTCTTTATGTGGTGTCAGCCCAAAGATGTTTGGAATCAAATCCACCACATGTTGGCCCTTCAAAGGTGATTTGTGGGACAGTCAATTATTGAAGGCAGCAAAACAAGATAAAAGAGCATGCCAATTCCACCACCAATTTGGGTGCAGAGCTAAAAGAGTATGACAATTGATTATTACAGCTGATGCCTCTTCATGGTGGTGTGTTCTTAGCTTCAGTAAGATTTGAGGACAGGTTGAATAAGAGCAGAATCTAGATATGCATTACTGCCAACTGACATGAGGTTTGACAAAAAGGCAATCAAATAACATGTCACATTTATTCGATTAATGTATTATTTGGACTCTTGTCTTACGAGGATGATAACTCAACACCAATGGTTGATGGCTCAAAGGACAGTTCTATTTGATTAAAATGACAATTGACAGTATCTAATATTAACACGAGCTATTACTTCGTAACCGTAACGCCCACTAATTTGATGCACAACCTTACGGTCAAATAACGAACAAAAGACTTAGGTGATTGTTTTCGACATTAACCTTTGCTTTGGCTCAACGATCACCCTAATATATTACAAAAGGCCAAAGGTTCATGCTTGAAGTTGATCGAGAAACTTTGGCTCTTGTAAATTTTTAAATCATCTTAATCCTTTGCTAACTTAAGCATCAGACGTGTCCTTGACATAATTTTATAGGATTATCTACTGAATTTCTTATCTTTTAAACCTCTTAATGTGCTAGGCAATCCTAATTAATTTGACTAAATAAGTATTTGACATAGTCCTAGATAGGGCACATATAATAGAACGGATTCAATATATCCTTGTTCAAGTTATTATCACTAATCCAACTACCCATGAAAGCACCTAAGGTGAGAAAGCATAGGTAAGACCCAAACGAGTAGGAGTAGTAGGATATGGTTATAGAGAGAGACTACGACTACTAGTGAAAGAACTCGATGAGACTCACAACGGTGAATATATACGAGATGCCTAAAACGAGGAACTTTTAAAGTACAAAGATTTTGTTATCTCTTAAGAGAATATGTAAGAACTCTTGTATTACTTGATGAATGAAGTTGTACATGTTGTACATTTATTCTTGTTGAGGAGAACCTAATTTTCCTCTAATCATGCTTATAAATCAGAGTGATTGCCCTTGAATCATGGGACGATCGATATGATCGAGATACAATAGGTAAGTGTATCAAGATTATATTCTATAAATCATTTGATGCCTGATTTACGATCGATAAAAGGATTTTTGAGCATGAGTGATGCTTGTAGATTTTGTATGCTTGGATGAAGAGCTTACGGTGGTATGAAGGTTAAGACTCTCGTGTGATTTAAAAATATTATTTTTTAAGTACATTGACATATAATGTTCAGGCTGGGATGGCTAGGTTATGTTAATGGTAGAAGAGTTTGTAATGAGTGCACAATGATATCACTTGTTTAAAGAAGGGTTAGACATCTTGTGGAATTAAGGACATAACAGTGGTTAATGGTACAAGTAATCTAGTGAGTTGGTGGATGATGTGTGAATGTACTGATTAAGAATAATAAGATAATAGAGATTTGGATGAGTACTACTGATTAAGAATAATAAAATAATAGAGATTTGGATGAGTACTGGTAGTTGAGCTAAGAGGCATTAGAAGTTTGTTGTGTCCATGTAACCCCAGTGATGGATGAATGTGGTGGCGGCTCTTTTGTGAAGAGTGCAGGGTTTTTGGATCATAAAATTAGATTCAATAAATTATAACATGGTATTATATAAAGATCTTATAAGTTTAAAAATTAAAATATTAAAAGATATTATGTTCAAGAGAATATCTAGATATATGACAGAAGTCGGAGATAACATTAACAACAAAAAAAACTCTTAATTTGTGAAGGTTTGAGAATCTATTAAAATATAAGTAACTATAATTTATGAGATAGACAATGGTTTAAAAAGCTTTTGACTAAAAAGAGAGTGACATTGAACCTTCACCAAGGAGGGTGATGTAAGTTTTAATTAGGTATCGATATTTTAGATATTATATGCCACATGTTGAAAGATAAGTTATTAAGACTTGGTATTCACTGTCTCCATCAAAATAGACTATTATGATGGTAGAGTAAAAAATATTTTTAATTACTTTTTTAAAATAAGTAAAAACTAAGGTAACTTTATATTTATATTTGGAAGGATAAAATCATGTATATTTATTGAAATATTTCATAAAAATAATATAAAATTTAAATTTATCAAAGAAAATGCTTAAGATAGGATCACAAATATTAATGTAAATAATTTTAAATAATTTAGAGTAAAATATAAAATATTTTTTAAAAATATAATATATGACTTTTATTGTTAAGGCATGAGTCACAATGAGCTATATTTTTTATTTAAAACTAGAAGAGAATAATGAGAGAATATGCGTTGTTGAATAAAGTATGATAGATGACCAAGATGATGATGTCATACATTATCTAGGGCAGCAATGGAGACAAGAAGTATTGGTTGGGTTACTTTTGAAGCTACTAGTGATAATCATTTGTAGATATTGTATTTATTCTAGTTTCATATTAAGGATTCTCCTATGCTTAGATCTTTTACAAGAAATGAGTTATAGAAGAACTCAATAAAAATATTACTTTATTTATATAATTGAGAGATAAAATATCATCGATTTTAAAAATGGTCATGTGTGAATTAAGTCTCATGCAACTAGCATAAGTGATAGAAATTTTGTTACCATCGCTAATAATAATATTTTATTGGGTGTTGCATTAGACTTCAATCTAGATTTGCATACTTTTGTTGTATGTCCTACTTTGTCATAGAGTTGGCAAATGACTTTTTATTGATTATTGATCATAGTGCCCAAGTTCTATATAGAAGCATAACTAAGATGCTAATGAAAGCACAACAAATAATATATATATATATATATATATATATAATCATCATTTAAAGATATCTTTTATAATGTCTATGCTTAAGAAATATGATATATGAGATGCTCATGTTATCAATTTCAAAGTTGAAGCACATGCTTTTAAACATGTCATGCACAAAATTTTTCAAAATACTAGTTAAAGTATATGGAAGCATCAACACTTATGTTAGGTACATTTTACAATGAAAATGCATAGTCCTTTGGCTTAATAAGCTTATTTATTCTAGTGGACTTAGTATGAGGTTAAGTCATGTATATATAAAGTAATAAAAACTTAAATAAACATAAAAATCAAAGATGAGGGTTGCACTAAAAATGTTAAGATTGAGATTGAAGGATGAATTTAGATTGAAACATATCATTCTTATTAAACCAAATTAAGCTCAATTTGAGTTGCTATAACACTAGAATCATGTTAAAAAAAAAGAAAAAAAAACTTAAAATTGAGCCTATTAAACTGATGACCTCTTGGCTACCTCTTTAAGCACCTCTTTGCTTTGGTCGTATCTTCCTCAACCACTTGATAACTTATGAAATATTTCCCTCCTTCAGCATATCTCTCAGTCTCTTCACCTCTCCTTCGTGGAAGTCAAAAGAAAAAAAAAAAACACTCTAAGGAAGATTGAGGTAATAAAACCTAACTCTTCCCCTAGTTATACTTAAAAGTTTCAGTTTCATAGATTGTAGGCTGAGAGTTTCGAATGCTTTTGAATAATATAGGCTTTGGATTAATCTCTATTTTTCTAATATATTTTGTATAAATATTTTATGATTCTAAAACCTCTAGTATAACTTTAGTATGAGAATGGTACGTAGAGAGTTATTAGTATCCCAATCTTCGGTAAATCTTCTATTTTTTATGGATGTGTTTTGTTCAAATTGAATTAGCCCCGTTAGGGATATGATTGAATCTTGTTCTTTTAATATGTTTTAAAATGTTCTCTTAAAGTTATGTGAGATTTGAAATTTGGTGAATATTAGCTTGATGGATTGAGATATAAGGTTTATAAGTTTAGATACTCTTAACCCAATTTCAATAAAATAGAATAAGTGATAAGAAATTAAAGTGTGAGCGTATTTTAGTCTCCTAATGATTTTGTTTTTAATTACAATTTAGTGTATGTTTATAAATGTATAATTGATTGATTGATAACAACTATGTCATGGATTATATGCTGAACTATTAGTAAATTGATAATGAAATTTAGGTGACTTTATGAATCATGTATAGCCTAATTCAGAGAGAATTTAACCTAAGTATGCTATAAATTATTATACATTAAGAGTTAAAAGTGAACTAAGACGTAACGTTTTTTTAATTTGGGCATATCATGACAGTATGTTCTAATTTATTATGTTTTCAGCTCCCTAGCACACATGATCACTTAGGACCATGGGCGTTTGATGAAAAATCTCATTTTAAGCCAAATTAGGTAAGTATAAGATTAAGTAACTATAAAATAGTGGTCATATTTTTTATGACATTCATGATGGATCATTTGAAAGAATGTTTTCAATTATAAGAATATCATAAGCTTAATGCAGATTTAAAATACATATTTAAATGAGATGATTGTTATAAGATAGCTCTAAGCATAAGGTGTTAATATATGCATTCCATAAGTTGTTAACATATCTGAATTAAATTGAAATAGATTGATATGCATCAATATATGCTCTAATGTAAAGTGTGGGAGTGCATGTATATATTATTAAGTATGGTGTGAAAGTTGATACATACATATGTTATTATGTGTAATGTGCGAGTGGATGGGAGGAGTCCACGTATATATTATGATGTGTGACATGAGAATACACATATATGTTACAAAATATGATATGATTGTTCATGAATGTATTGTGAATTCTATTACATTTATGTATTCTGATTTATTTGAGATCAAAATATGATATGATGTGTGATCGATGATGATACATCTATTATGAAATATTCAATATATTTATATGACATATGATATGAGAGTACATATATATGTGATGAAATATAATATAAAAACTAATTAATATATTATACATATTTTGATGTATTCATTAATATATTTATGCATTTATAATAATGTACATATGTCAAACACCAATATATATGGGGAAAACCTATCATTTTATCTTGCAAGTTAGCATGTTTCATATTTACGGACTTTTTTGTTGTCATTGTGGATGACATAAGTAAATGAAAATGTGATATTTTATTATTTGGGTTAAAAGTGGTTTCCTGAGCTATTTGGGTTTAAGTTGTCACTATAATTAGAGAATTAATAGTATTGTGAGGGATGAAGTCTTTGTATGTTACATATATATCTCGAAGCCATCTTATTTGATACTATTAAAATTTTATTACTTAAATTTCCTTAAGCATTGGGCTTTTGGTTGAACTAAGCCATGATTGATGCTTCTATCTTCCTTTTTACTCATTTCATATGATTCAATAACTTGTTATATAGTTCTTTAAATGACATTAGTGAGTTAACTTGTCATATAATTCTTTTTAAATGATATTAGTGAGCTCCTTGCATTTGGATCTAAATCTATTAAGAGTGTAAATAATGATCTTTTTATCGCTCAAAAATGACATATCAAAATCTATTAATCTATAATAACCTTTAAATTTTACATATAATCACTAATAGTAATCCTCTCTTAGTTTGTTTTCATTACGGTGGATATAAGACCACATTCAAGTGTGAAAGCGAATAACGAACGTGATTTGTACCTTGAATATGCTTATGCTTTAGTGATTGCATAAATAAATTAGTGGAGCTATAAAATAACTAACTGAGACTTGAATAACTTGAAGAATGAGGTGATCATGATTTAATCATAGTTTGTGAGATGCATTTGTTACTAATGTTAGTACTTATACGTATTTCAATCTTTTTAGGTGGACAATACATCACATCCGAATGAGACATTTGTGTGTTATGATCTCCAAGATGCATAGTTGTCATCTTTAAAGAGTTTAAAATGATTAGAGTTAGTGCATTGATGAATAAGTCCTATATGTTAAGAGGAACAACTATTTTTTGAGGAGACAATGATTGAGGAAGAGGAGGAAGATATATTATAGTCTTGAGCAAATAAATCCAAATTCAAAATATACTTTATAATAGTACCATCAAGTAGAAATTTGATCTAACAAAAGAGTTTGGATTTGGAAAGTGGAGAAGAGATTTTGCCTAAGTCGTATGACACCCTTACGAGTCCATCCATAAAGATCAGCATCTCCGAAACCATATAGGGTCCCTTAAGACTTACAAAAGAGAAAACGGATTAGAGAAAACAATTTTCACGGGATCCACAAATAACAACTTTAGTAAATACTTTTTATATAGCCAATACAAATTACAGCTATGGACTTTTATAAGTTATGAACGGTTGCACATAAAATATAATGGTCCATTACAGATCGAAGTACTCACAAGTGCCTATATAATGCAACTCTCATTTATAAGCCAAAATCGACCATAAAAACTAACTAAACTAGGGCTTCAAGTCTTCTGCAAGCCTAGTACTTGCTGTATAAAGAATGTACAAAAATCAAAGGACACAAACAAACATGAGTATTATATCAAACACCTTGTTTATATTTTTGTCTGTGGCATTCTCCCCCACTTATTCCTTCGATGTCCTCGTCGAAGTCGCTGTAGATGTTGCATCTCCTTGTCTTTTGCTGAATCTTCAATCTTCTGCTTTAGCTGCAACATGCCCTTTGGCTCCCAACTGCTCTCTACCACTGTTGTTGAGTAGTCGAACTCTGATCTGCAAGACTACTTTAACTCGCTAATGACTGACTCTTGTGTGGGATTGGTTAAGCTGTGTTAATCCATGTTGATTTCTATGGATTCTTCTGGTGAAGAAAAAGATATTCCTTGTTATGCGCCAGTATTACAATAGTCTCATGTTGCTTAAACTATATGGATGTTTGTTAGAGCTTTAGCGAGTATTGCTTCGCAGACTTTAAAGTTTTTGAGGTCCTTCCTCCACAAGATTCACTTATTAATTCTTCTTCAACTTTAGTTGTCACTTCTAAGTAGGTTCTCATCACTCCCGCTATCGATTAGCATTTTTATTGGGACATGAAGCAGACAATCTACTCTCATTAGTACTGATCATCAATGGTGAAGATTTGACAACTATTATTTTTCATAAGCTTTCCTCAAAGAGTCACTGAACTTATACAGAGCTCCTCTACTGGATAAATAAGAGAATCAAGGTACTAAGTTTCATCTATTCTCTTTGACTTGAGAAGACATGTTACTTGATTTTGCTTGCCTCCTCGAGGTATGAGAACTCGGGTACTTGGTTTTGCATACTCTCTTGAGTTGAGAAATTAAATGTTACTTGATTTTGCCTGCCTCCTCGAGGTTGTACTTTATGTGTCGAGTTATTTACTAGCATTTCGCTTGCTCTTTGCTCACACTTCCGAAGCACTTGAAGTGTTTACACTCCTTGTGTTAGATTAACTACTATAATTCACCTTTCCATTGATATCAAATTTTTGGAATATAAGAAGTTTACTCGAAAATAGCAAAAAAATTTACCCCAACTTGGAGTCCCCTAACTTGGAGTAAGTCTTTGATAATTCTAGTCACCTCTAGGATTGTACTATCTTCTTCATCACCTTTGTCGTCTACTTCGTTCCTTGGTTGAGCACTCTTGTATCAACCTAAAGTCCCTCACTTTCAGCTATGTTGATGAGAAGCCCATTGACATCGGGTCTTATGAAGTTCCTTGGATTATGCCCTTCAGTCCTGTCTTGGTATTTGGAGTTTGCCTCTGCATTCTCCACCTCCTCGGCCCCTTTTATGACCAATGTTCTCCCTCCATAAGAGTAAAGGATCAATGACTCCATGAAAGTCCCGTCTCTACGATACCATGACGCTACCGAGCCTATGACCCTACTATATGATGTCTTGCATTTGCATCCTTTTCTTCACAAATAGTATATTCACCTCTACGAGACTGTGGCACTCCTCAGAGTCTATCTCTTTTCTAACTAATGCTTTGCTTTTGAGTAGCTAAGCCCCTCTAGACTCGTCGTCACTTCCTCGCCCCTTTCAACCACCTGCGTCAACACTTCTATGTTCTCCTAGTAGTTCTCTTTAGTCGATAGAAAGATAAACTGTAACTCTCATGTATGGCCTTTGCCATCTTGTTGTAGAGCTCGTATCGATTTTATTTTCCTTGACTTCCTTGGTAGCAACATTCGCTTACTCAGGCTTGTCCTCTGACTTGTCAAGCTCCCTTAAGCGAATATTAGCACTAGAGCAGTCTAACTCTGTAGTCACTTCGGTCATACCTCTGTATGATCAAATCTCATCTATGAGACTCACTGATACTTGCACTCAGAATTCTCCCTTGGTAGTACACAATCCTCATATGTTGATAATCAAGGCTTTTATCCAATGTAAGATTCGACATGTACACACGGAAGACCGGTCGATGCGGTACCATTGCATTCACTTTTTGAATTCATAGTTCTTCTTTTCGTTGTATTATTTATCAAAGTGGAGCGCCCAATAGCTCTTGATCATACATCTGCATGATCATGTCCCTCACGAGACATCTTTGTATGTGTTGTATTATCGCAAACTATTCAACTATGATCCACTGCACTATATCGCCTCCTAGTGACATCTCCATTGCATTCAGATTCTTATGTGATGAACTTAGACTATGATCTCTCCATATATGGCCTCCACTACCTTCGATTTCGTTCTCTCCTTTGGCAATTCACCTTCGCCTCTTGGGTCACCCCTAGACAAAGTATCGCTCTATGACAATTCGTCACCTTGTAGCTCTCGAAGTCCCTAGACTTCACTAAAATCGATACATCATTATCTAGATCCTTAGCCTTTATCCCCTACCACCACAATCTCCGTACGCACCACTTCCTTTATGATAACTTTAATAATAACACTATGACATATTCTTCAAGAGTACCCACCTCTATATACTCTTGCCCTATGAAAAGGTCTTTTGATTCCAACTTTACCTCTGCAAGTTAAATCATCTTAGTTCCTCTGTCAAATGCTTCTATGAGATAAGATGCATGTGTCTCAAAGCTCCCTTTATCTTTTACACCATGCAAAATGAATCCGCCTTATCAGAATGAAGAATCTCACTCTTGCCTCTATAAGAGTTAATGTCCTTGACCTTTGTCTAAGAAACGCTCCATGCTTTCGCTCAATGTTTCCATCTTCTATATTGACTCCCTTTATGCGTCATGTATACTTCACCAAGTTCCACCCAAGTTGCTCCACCTTTCAATTTGCATTGAGTTGATGGTGACCCTCATGCACACCATTCCACGGGTCTGCCCTCCGTTAAGTTCGATTTCTATATCAATTCTAAGTGTGCCTTTGTATGATATTGTCATGGTCTCTCCTCCACTTGATCTTGCAATACATCCACCAATGCATTACTTCATTCGAGATCATACAACGACTCCTCGTTACTCGCTTGATCCGTTGAGCTTTGTGGAGATACTATCTTGAGGTACTATTCCTCAACATATGTAGTCCACTGCACATGATTCTCCCTCTAGAGAACCAAGACCTATCCCTCCCAGATATTCGTCATGTTGGAGCAACTTTCCTCCTTGCATTCTTCCCTCTAGAAGTTTCAAATATCACTATCCCCTTGGATTACTCCGTCTTACTGAACAATCTGTGTATTATTTTGCCCCCATAAATGCACTTGCTAGATTGTAACTCTTCGCCAATATAGCCTTAGCTGCTCCCTTCAAGGTCTAGCAACATGCTGAACTTGTTGTACACTTCAGTCTCCTATAGACATATCCTTTCTACATTGAAGAGAAAGTTTTAATACTCCATAGCATCCAGTTTCGATCGTCTTGAGATAGCCACGAACACTCCATCGTCTGCATACAGGCCCTTGTGTGAGTATCAAATTCTTCGAGTTAGCAATTCCCCTCACTTTTATGAGCTTTGTATAACTCTTTCAGTCGTTGAGCAACATATTTCACTTTGCACGGTTCCATCTTTTACCAAGCTCCCTACTTGCCTTGAGCACCATTAAATTTGGTTGCCAACATCGAGTCATAGCTTAAACTCAGCCATCCCAACCTTTGTGCACTACACATTCTTCCTAACTTGTTTATCCTTATAGTGTCTCTCGCGTAAAGGGTTGGTCATTCCTCTAAATGCCAATCAAGGATGTACGCTCCTCTGAGCGACTCCTTTTCCTATATCTCCATATCCATTTCTCCCAAACGGTTGCGCATGTTGGCTGCCCTCCACACAGCCCAGCTAGGTCCCCCACATTTGTATGACAAGTGTTTATGCATGTACTTGTCCCGCTCTAATACCAAAATGTCACGGATTTAGCTAGTTTTGTCTAAGTCATGTGGCACCCTTGCGAGTCCGTCCGTAAAGGTCAGTCTCTCCAAAACCTTATAGGGTTCCTTAAGACATACAAAAGAGAAAAAGGGTTAGAAGAAGCACTTCATATGGGATCCACAAGCAACAGCTTTAGCAAACATTTTATATAGCCAATACAAATTAAAACTATGGACTTTTACAAGTTCTGAACGGTTACAAAGAATAATGGTCCATTATAGATTGAAGTCTACATAAGTGCTTACATGATATAATTCTCATTTACAATCTGAAACCGACCACAAAAGCTAACCAAACTAGGGCTGTTAAGCCTGCTGTAAGCCTATTAATTACTATACAAAAGATGTACAAAAACCGAAGGATACGTACAAACATGAGCATTACATCAAACACCTTGTTTATATTTTTATCTGTGACACAAAGGAGATTAGATTTGGAAAATGCAAAAGAGGCCAATCTCTTTCTTCTTAAATCTTTACAATTAATTGCAAGCATTGATGGCCCCAAGGTAAAGATAAAATTAGTGAAATTTTATTATCATAAAGGATTAAACCGAGAATCCAAATCACTAGTGAGATTGATAAGTGACAAGAAGAGGGTGATATCGACAAAGTAGACTGATGATGAGAAGAGGATGAGGATTTGAGGTGTTGATGGGTTCGATGGGTGATGAAAATAGGACAAGGACACTAGTGAAGCTGTTGGGCAGTAGGCGTCGATGTAGGAACAAGGGGGACACCTGTGGTGTGGTGTTGGTGTTTCTTGTTGAGGTTTGTTGTCCATTGAGAAGCACCAAGTAGAAGAGAAGGAGGGTTGTTAAAGGAGAACAAATTACTAGAGGAGGTAGATCAGATCTACAACCAATAATCATCGAGCATATCATATCTACGAGTAGTATGATCGTTTGATGGGATAAAATAAAAGGACTTTGTGTATGAACAAATACTAGCAGGTAGTAATACACAATCAAAATTAAATATAAATCACAATCAAATAAAACACTAAGATTTACATGGAAAACCCCTCCAGCTCGAAGGGTAAAAACCACGAGGTAAATAAGAGAAAATCCACTATAAGAATAATAAATATATAAATCTCAAAGCCTCTTACCCAACCCAAGTAACAATCACAAGAGAATGACAGGGATACAAGGATTACTATGCATAATATCTAAAACCTCCTCAATTGATCACAGTAAGAATCCACTACAAATCTGATCTAAGTTGAGGTGAAAATACTATTTGGATGATTGAGAATAGTATTTTGTTGTCCTTGTTTTATTTCTTTTTCTGCTTCTCTTATTTTTCTGCCCTTGACAGCTACTGTTGCTTCTTCCTTTTTCTCAACCACGTTCATAGCCATCGTTATCCTTTTTTTCAACCCTAACCACCAAATCTAGATTAAAAAAGTTAGGATTTAGGTTAAAAGAAAAGGGTTAGGGTTATGGGCTTTATTAAAACCTACCATGGACTGAATAATGGGCTATCTGCTTAACATTGTCGAGGTAAAATGATCAATATGGAAAGGAAAACGACGGGTGTTATGATCATTGAGCTATCCACTGCATAGAACAAAGTTGCAACCCATTGCTAGATCAAATAAGGAGAGGATGGTAGTTGTCCATATTAGGTTGTAGATCAAAACAATGAGAAAGAGTAATCATCAGGCAGATTAGCGAGGAAGAGAAATCATTGCTTGAGGCGAAAACTCTATGATAACATGAAGAGAATATGCAAAGAATGCTTATATTGCTTGATGATGAATAGAGTTGTGTAAAGTTAAGGAGGATTTGATTGGCCTCTAATCATACTCATGAATCAAGCATAAGATAATTGACAAGATTGAGATACCATAGGTAACTATATCGAGATTAGCGAGGAAGAGAAATCATTGCTTGAGGCGAAAACTCTATGATAACATGAAGAGAATATGCAAAGAATGCTTATATTGCTTGATGATGAATAGAGTTGTGTAAAGTTAAGGAGGATTTGATTGGCCTCTAATCATACTCATGAATCAAGCATAAGATAATTGACAAGATTGAGATACCATAGGTAACTATATCGAGATTAGCGAGGAAGAGAAATCATTGCTTGAGGCGAAAACTCTATGATAACATGAAGAGAATATGCAAAGAATGCTTATATTGCTTGATGATGAATAGAGTTGTGTAAAGTTAAGGAGGATTTGATTGGCCTCTAATCATACTCATGAATCAAGCAT
The DNA here is from genome assembly GCA_021527575.1 of Ensete glaucum. NCBI lineage: Eukaryota > Viridiplantae > Streptophyta > Magnoliopsida > Zingiberales > Musaceae > Ensete > Ensete glaucum. The sequence goes on along the minus strand of CM038553.1, from coordinate 6,659,562 downwards.
AAGATAGTTGACAAGATTGAGATATCATAGGTAACTATATCGAGATTATATCCTGGATGTTTGATTTATGACCGATTCTCTATCAGTCTCCTCTCTACTATTACAATTTTGATAATGGAGAAGGACATCATGAAAGAGCCTAAGTCCAGGCGGCATAGAGAGGAAATGCCGACATCCTTGAGGTAACCTCTTAGAGAGGGACGAGAGCTTCCTTCCTTGGTGCAAGGAGAAACAGCATCACAAAAAGCAAATCCAAATTTATAGTGCTTCAATGGAGCTTCACGAATCAGGTTAAGTAAATTCCGAAAGAAAGGAAGTGTAGTGTAACTCAGGGTTTGGCGTGATGTTCATGATATCCTCCTTTTTGTTCTTTCTCTGTTAGCAACTACATGTTATTTAGAGGTAAGCAAAGAAGAAGCAGGAATATAACGGTGGTCCAAAAGCTCACACCTTCAACTTCCACCAAGAGTTGGAAAAGTCTTCAGGGAGACACATCAATCTCATGCAAGCATTCACTTCATTCATCTCCAGTGTCCACTCTCTTGTGCTGAGACCAACAGAAGCAGCAGCTGATGGGTTGGCCATCATGGCCTTTGCTACTAGGTGTCCAGTGCATGATTCTGCCTGCATCAACAACTTTGGCCATGGCATGGGATGTGGACTCTAATTGGCTGCTACTCTGGTATGGTGTCACCTCACTCAAAGGCCATGATGCCTTCATGTTGCATGATCAGTGTGTGAATATAAAGAGGCACTTTTGGTGGGCATGCTGTCAAACTAACTGTAGTTTGTGCTCAGTTCAGTATTCCAGTAAGAGTGAAGCTTTAGATAACACTCATGTCAATGATTGCATGATGTGGGTCCTGTGTCACTTCATTTCTGGAGAAATAGTTTCTCCCTGTTCTGCAAGTTTCTTGCAGTGAGTTCCACCATTCTTCTTTGATACCCTACACAACAAACAACTACATGTAGAGCATGCTTTAATCACCCACATATGTGAGCTGCTGTTGTCATTTTGAGGTCCATCAACTGCTTTAAATATGAGCAATAGGATGAACCTTAGATCCATGGAATAGTGAAGAGGTTCCCAACCTAACTTCACTGGTATAACATTCCCAAAGAAAAGTACAGGAAAATAAAGAGTTTATATTTAAACTACATTCAAACTTCAGCAATTCTTGTCAAATATGACAGTCCATGTCTTACAAAAAGTACATATTAAAGCATCAAAGTCTTCCTGGATATCAAAACATGAGAGAGAGAGAGAGAGAGAGAGAGAGGTGGACCTAACCATGTTGGTGTTGGAGGAGTGACAAGAGGAGTCAGAACCCAAGGGACCAAAAATATCCACCCTTGGGACCATAGGGTGGTAGAGAACTCCAAAGCCTGTGGAGTTCATCTGAATTCATGGACAGGAAGGTAGGGCTAAGTGCCAAAAACAAACATTAGCACTCCTTCGACCTGTCCTACATGAGGCTAAGGCATCAAAGCCATGCCTCATCGAAGTATACAGACTACTACTGATAGCATAGGAAGGTTGGTGAGATCATCTTGTCCCTGCCTGGATAAGCTGAGTGGTAGGTTTCACCATATGACCTCACATTACACTATTGTTAGGTAAAGATGGTAGAAGCGAGTAGGTTTTCTTGGGTTGGAGAGGGGTCAGAAAGGCTAAGACCTGAAGACAAACTAGGGTTTCGCTAGATGCTCTACTTATGTGGAGGATGCTGATGTCAGGTAAATGTTTGACCAAGCTGTTGATTTCTTTTACTCCGTGAGCTAAATCTAAACTCCAAGTAAAAGCTTCTTTGTACCAGAGCCTCCTTGCTCTCCATTTCCTTCTTTTTAGCTCAAGCCCTCCTTGGACTTTGGGTTAGCAGGGCCCATGCACCTGAGCCATTGAATGCAGTGTTGGCTAATGGAGTCAGTGCTCCCCACCTCTGGGAGCAGACACTTTGAGCCCATCATCCGAGGGCAAAATGCGAGACGAGAGTCCTCCAAATCTCACATTACAAGATGGACCGGAAGCACTCTGGATCTTACTGTTCGGTTCAGCCCCCACGGGACTGAACCCGAAGAGATGACTGTGCGCATGACAGAGAGTGATGAGGAAGGGTGACGAGTAGGGAAGGATCGAGAGAAATGAGATAGAATGGAACCATGGTTAAGCCAAGGGTTGCTCGGGCGAGGTCGAGGCGGAGAAGGGGCCGGGAATGAGCCGGTGAGGGTAGGTGGCCGGAGATGGCAGTGCCGGAGCTGTGAGAGCCATGGTCATGCCTGTTTTAAGGGAAAACAACACTGTTACCAAAATACAATAATAATAATAAGGCAAAGTTAGCTTCAACATCAAAGTTGTGAGACATCTACTGTCAGCATTACTCTACATGACGAGTTCAACATGAATCTACTTTTTGAGGTTCTACGAGAAAGAAAAAAGAAATGATCTTGTGTTCAGCCATAGATAAAATGTATTTTACTTAATATAATCCAAAAAATCATTATTATCATTATCATTATTCTGTTTATGCAACAGTAGGTTGATGTAGTAGGAGTACCTGCGTGTGCAGGAGGAGTTGGTGCGATGGACAATGGCCCTCCAAAATGCTGCACGAGCCCTGCCAAACCCGTTGTCGAGGCCACTGCTGAGTAGTGGAGCACCGGTGGATAGGCAACGCTGTAGCCATGTCCGCTCGCCAGTGCGGTGGCAGCAGTGGCGGTGGCCGCCCCTCCGTTGCCCTGCCCGAACTGGAAGTAGGGGTAGAAGCCAGCGTTTCCGGTCATTATTCCGGCCGCTGCTCCATAAACTGGATACTGTGCGGTAGCACCTGCATAGACACCGTAATAACCCTGGACAATACAAAGGTAAAACTAACATGACAAATACGCACAAGTCCCTGAAGACAATGGTCATCAGATGATGATGAAGTTGCTCGATCTACCTCGTTACTTTGCTCAAGACAATAACTTTTGAGGCACTTAAAGCAAAATGATGAACATGAAAGATCTAAAGACAAGTGTTATCTCATCAAGTCCAGTTAAAACATGAGGAGCATTGAGATCTCTACAGATGCCAAGAGATCACTTAGATAATTCAAGTGAAGCATGCAGCAGAAGTGTGTTCTTAACTCTTGGCTCCACATCTTCATCCTGTGCTGCAGCAGGTTTTATTTGGACTTACAGGTTGTTTAGGGATTGGATAAAAGGGGAGCAAACCATGTGCTTCTGCCACTTAAGCGGATGATAAAAGAACAAGAACATGGATGTTAACATGTTTCTTATGACAGACTCGGGACCATTTCATGTGCAGCAGTACCAGATGACCTAATTTTTTTTTTAGGGAAGAAAAGCTCCAGTGCAGGTGACCTGTTGTTTTGGCAGATTATTTTGGATTGGACAGTGGGTCCTTCAATCTCTGGCTGCCAAAATGGCATAGTTTTTTTTTTTTTTTTTGAAGCACTCAGTTCTACACTTATTGATCTTGGTGTGGTCATAGGCAGAGAAATAATACATCATTAGTTTCAGTTAGTTTGCTTATGTTCCAGATTACTGAAAATGATAATTCTATGATTAAATACAGCAGATTTTTTTTTTATGATTTCATACTAAAGTAAATGTCTTTCATTTTATGTGATATTGTGACTGTTACTGGTACATATGTTCAATGGACAATCACATGTAGCTTCATGAAGATTCATAAATGCTTGCATATAGCATAGCTCTCGGCTTTAATTGCATCAAGATGAAGACAAAGCATTGTAATCACTAGTAGAGAAGATTTTTTTTAATTAGCATTAAAAGGAGGGAGTAGAACAAACCGCTGGGTAGCTGTAGTCCGAGGAGAATGGAGAGTACCTGAAATGGTTGGAAAGAAAGAAACAAAAAAGGAGAGAAGGAAGATTAGGAGCGTCTCCAAAACGCAAAAAAGAAGGTTTGAAGGTTTTGCATGGAATGTGCATTATGTTTGCTGCATTTCCTTGGACGGCCAAGGGAGAGTATGAATGCAGAAGCTGCTCTTTCCTGCATGCTTTCTGGTGCTTCATGCATGGGTCTCCTTCACACAAGCCACATGCCAGAGAGATAAAGAGAAGTGGATGAAAGAAAAGCACTCAAAGCCCATGATGGACAACTGTGCACATTCATACGACAGCTTTAACTTTTAATGTGCAAAGATCAAAGATCAACTAGAGAGAGAGAGAGAGAGAGAGCGAGAGGATTGCACCATGCATCACCAGCCATATCCCATGTGGGTTGCTGCAGCATTCAGAAAGAAGCTGTGCCTGTGTGTGAGTGTGTGTGTGTGCAGTGGATGTGTCTCTTGCTGATATGATGTAATCTCTAAGGTTAAAGCTTACCCATAGAAGAGGCCATATGGGACACCATGTTGGTGGATGGCATAATGAGGGAAGGAGGCAGGAGAAGGAAAAGCTGCACCCATCCCACCTTGGTATCCTGTATGAAAGGATTTCACCGCCCTAAAGCTCCTGTTCCCTCCTGAGAGTGAGAGAGAGAGAGAGTATTATTATACAAACAAATGAATGCCAACAAAATTTAAGGAATCTGATATGAGAATCTTAGACTTATCCTTGTAAGGTATGGGGTACTGAAGACCAGTCAAAGAATACAATCCACACTCATTCTGCAGAAACATATACTCCTACACCACTGTAACATAAATATAAACTAATTCCCGGGATAATTTACATTTCAGGTTTGTACTTGCTTCACCAAGGCACTTGAGAAACATCATTTTTCTAGAAAAATATCTAGATCAAATCAAGGAAGAACATGTCTTCTGTAATGTTAATCCTCCATGAGTTTTTAGATAGCATTCTGCACTTAGGGCGCAATATAATCAATATTGACTAGCAAAGGAAGGAATCTGTTCGATCTGATGATCGATAAGCTCAAAGTGGCAGCAGAAGAAACTGTAGTTTAAGAGATGGAAGAACTGATCATGGAGTAACACAAGATGATGGTCGTGATAACCCTACCATAGGGGGGTGTTGTAGGCCGAGATCTCTGAGCACCCAGTGAAGCAAGATTGCAATTAGCCCTCCGCCCATCGATCACCGGCGAGGGATCGACGCAGGCTCTCGTCGCAGCCGCCGGCTCACGGAACGTCACCTGGAACCGAGGGGAGAGAATGGGATCAAACAATAGGAGTAGATCGACAACACATGAAATCATGCATAGAACATGCAACCACAAGGAGAAGACTCACGAATCCATATCCTTTGGATCTTCCAGTGTTCTTGTCGGTGATCACCACAGCCTCCAGGATCTCCCCAAACTGCTCAAAGTGCTGCCTCACTGTGTCGCTCTGGGTCTCCCACGCCAACCCCCCAACAAAGATCTTTGTGTAAGTGGTGTCTCCAAATTGCCCAGCCAAGCTTGGAGCCATCCTGATTAAATTCCCGGAGCAGCTCTCCTCTTCCCTGTCCCTCCTCCTTAACCCCTCCAAGATCTTTCTGACAAAAGTTGCAGCACCGGATCTTCTGAACCTAAACAAACAAGCCCAGGTATGTAGATATCTATCTAGTTCAGATCTCCCAGATGGCACAGGTGAATTGGCCAAGGTTAGGGATGAAAGGAGAAGAGAGAGAGAGAGAAAAGAAAAGAAAAGCTAGGAGGCAGAGAAAGGGAGACGTAATGGGGCATAGGACCAAAAAAAATAGCATTACATGTGTACTCTTCTTGCTCATAAATCTTGATGAGTATTGCCACTATTGCACTGCTTCCTACCATAGCGCTGCAATATGCGAAGAACAATACAACCTCGAAACAACTAACTTGACCGATATGGCCCTGACGTTTCCGTGAACTACGAGAATACCTTGGGCTGTGACGTTAGCTTGTCCTTGTCGTGACGGTCGCCGAAACGGAACGGCGAGATCCCGACGGGCACGAAGGCGGTTTGGGTTGGACAAAAGTGCCTCATCCAAAATCTACTACAAATAAAAAAACTGGGAAATCAATGGAACCCAATCTACGTGCTTCTCAAAAGATGTGATATATACATATATAATGATGCTTCATGAATCAAAACTAAGTTGATTAGGTACAATCCAACTCGATTAGAAATGGCATTTGAAGCTAATAATCCCTTGTAGTGGCCTGCTAGTATGATTAGTTGGGACTGAAGGTTGATGATGTGTTTGCACCTCGAGCAGCTTCAGCAGTCAGAACCTTCTTCGTCTTCAACCTGGAGGTGGAAGAAGGGAGACATGGAGGAGAGATTTAATGATGGATGTTCCTACAAGCAAGCAATATAGATGGCCTGGCCATGACAAGAGTGGGCACTCGAACAAGCTTCTCTTTTGCTTTTACTTTTACTCGATTGAGCTCATTTGTTAACCAATCGTGATTTGTTTCGGTACTGGATTATTTTATATTTAGATGGTAATGTATTGAATCAGCATAGAGTCAAATGTTCTTCAAAAATATTTAAGCTAGAGAATCTACTGCCAAACAAACCCTAATCACTTCTATCCAAATTAATAAACAATACGACGACCTATTCCTGTTGTAGTGAATTGGACGGTAAAATATATGAAGCTTATTGACCAGTATTCTTCTTTATTTATGTTGATATAGTGAGGTAGTTAGCTTTTTTGGAACTGAGTGACGGCTCCAAGTATCTGAAAAGGCATTCGTTTACGACGAAAAGAAAGACTTATCTGTTGACTTATTATTCTTGGATGACAACACAATCATCGACATCAGCAGAGATGAACATGACTCAGTTCCAGCAGGGCATTATCCACCCATGCATGATCAACCAGCCTCAAGAAGTTGTCCAACATTTCATGTCTCATCAGATCAAAAGTATCAACATAGGCTAATGAATCTAGCTTAAATAGGTAGAGTAAGCATGGATTATAAAAGAGAGGTTGTTTACTAGTCTAACTAATGATATCTTACATTTAATTTAAAATAAAATAAAAAATAATTAGAAGAAACATTGTTTGATTACCTGGTGGGAGCTGGGATGCCTGCAACATGAGCTTCTTTTTGACCAGAGAGAAGAAAGTGAGGCCACCAGCAGCTGCAGGGGAGTCGTCGTCGTGGGCTCAGACTTAACCGATCGCACGCTGGAGCTCTTCTTCTTCTTCTTCCTCACGACTCCTCCTGCGAGTGCGAGGGCAAATGTGTACGTACGTCCCAACCTGTGCTTGTGCTAAATTGATTCCAAAATGGCGGCAAATATCCATGACCTATATTAGATGGCATGTCAGCATGCATTCCTGCAGTTCTTCATTCCAACTTTAAACATCCCCTTAAACACGCGTACTTACTTGATCACCATACGATTCAAACCAGTTCAGAAAAATAAAATAAAAACCTAAACAATACCATTGATTTCGAAACACAAAGTCTTAAGAGATCAAAAGAGGCACTCCATTGCATGGTTTTACAGCCAACACAGACGATAGAGCAGACTAAACAGGCAAATGAGTCAACTTTTGAGTTCTTCTGTCACTGCACCGTATGAGCTACTGTGACAACCTACACAGAAAGTGATCCCACAATTCGATGCTGATGTCTGCAGCACCAAGAGACCTTTTTCTCGTGGAAAATGAGAAAAAGCTATTTGCCAAATGGAAACACACAACTACTAAAGGGGGACACAAGATAGCATTATAATGACCTACTTTTTCTGTCAATGTCAGATTCAGGGTTTAACAATCCTGAACAATAACCTTGCAAAATACTAATCCCAAGCACAAACTGGCAGTATAATTTAGGTTACCTGATTGGTATAAGGACTAAAGCATCTACCAAGTAAGAGGCACTTTTAAGCATAGGCAAAACTTGTAGCATTCCCCAAAGGGTTTGCTGTCTAAAATAAAATTGTCAGAACTCTGTGGCAATGGCTGACCTCCAAGTTGTTCTTGGACTAAGATGCAGTCATGGAGGCAGGACTCTGTGACAAGCAACCCATGCTCGAATCATCCATCCACAATTGCACACACTTTTCCTCTACAGCTCAGCCACACAATTATGTTGTTGAGCCATCCAGATACATACTGGGATCTGCTGGAAAAAAGTATGCACCAAGGTAGAAACAGAGAAGGATATAATTTGTGGCTATATATATATATATATATATATATATATCTTACTTCTAACCACAACACCAGAGCCAGAGCAAAGAGTCTCCATTCATCATCATTGTGACCAGTGGATGTTTCATTGTAGGATGTATCCACCTATGCAACATACTGCAAAGTCTCCTTCTTGTGTGATGACAGGGGGTCGGTTACATGTACAGCTTGCTCAGTCAAATCAGAATTTATAGCATGAATAAAATACTTCATCATGAATGCTCTAAATTTTAAGAAAATATTTAAAGACCACTTAATTTCTGTGCCAAAACTCACAGGTATTTCTCCCTAGACAAATAAGCTGACAAAGTTTACCTTGAAGCGGCTGTGGAAATATATTTGCAATAACAAGTCCAAGTTATGTAACTCAAAAAGATATTTGCATTGTTCATAAGTTCAATATGGTCCAAATATTTGTGTTATAGCAGAGAATGAACAACCATATCTATCCTACCTGATGGGGGGATAAAAAAAAGTTGATATTTATTGTTTACAAATTGTTAGATATCCATCAAGAACAAAAGGAAACTGATTTTAAAAAATGTGAACTCTAATTTGAACACTAGTAAAAATGAAACTACTTATATTTCTTCAGGCATTATCAAGAGTTCTCCAATCAGGAGGGACAAGAATGAGAGATAAATCTTTTCAAGATAGAGACTACATCACTAGGATATATTATACATGCCACTCCTTAAGTTGTAAAAGAGTTGTGAGCCTTGCCACCACAGGAAGCTCCACAGGACATGGGAGTCCAGGATAGGGCCATGAAATTAAGTGGAAACAATCTTGTTCCACTAGGTATTAATTAGTCAATATATGAAAGATATAATTCTCTGTGTTCTCCAAATATGCATCCCTGTTGAAAGGAGTTTATGAGTATATTTTCTTCCTATCTCTTCTTCACTTAACCCTAAATTCTTGTCACCATCATCTATTGTCTTAAAGGTTCAAATTAAACAAACTATATCCAACACAATGGCATAATTCAACCCACCTTTCCAGCTGGTGTCTTTTGCAAAACAAAAATTTAAAGACTTTTTGTCCAGCACTTTATCAACCATTATAGTTGTATCAGTCTCCACAAAAAGACTAGTTACCAGCTTAAAAATTGACTAATTTATGCATGAAACAGAAAAATCTAGCAAATTACATGTGTGGTGTAGGCACATATTTATTGTCATAATACACTCTGAATGCACTTCATCTTTTCTCTAGATCCTGTGCTTCAATGTACAGAGTCTTTGCTTCAACTGAGCCTTTTTCATTGTGGACTTCCTCATCATATAACTCATGTTATTCACTCCAAATTAAACAAATTGGTTGAAGAAAATAACCTCTCCTATAGTAAAATGCATTCTGGAGTTGTTGAAGTACAACAATGGATATTAGGAACCAAGTCATAGAATGCAGCTGTGAGTTCCCCAAAGAAAAAAGTTAAAAGGAAACATGTATGACTAGAAAAGAAGAGAAATGCATGATTGAGCACAAAGATAATGCAAGCCAGATTATGAAGTTTTTCTTTTATCATATTTCCAGAGACAACATTCAGTAGTTTAACACCATACAAATGTCAGCAGCTGTCAAAAGAAACAGTTCGACTGAGTATTATAAGTTGACAGTTCCCAAAAAGTTAGCCAAGCAGTATGACATTAAAGAAATCTGAAACAGGAGGCATCTTTTCAATGACCAAAAATAATGGTGCTATCTCCTTCATCTGTATTCACACTAGATAATGTTTTTGTTCTCTCACAAATGGTCTATATTACCAATAATGAGAAAAGTTGTGGGTTTAAAAGATAATGAGATGGTATATAAAAGTCATACCTTTTTGACATCAGGACTGCAGACTCGCACAAATTAGCACATCCAGCTTTGAACTTGATGGTCAAATCAAAACACCACAAATCAAAATGTGGAGGTTTTAATTGCTAGAGTACATGGGTGGACAATCCCTGACCTATCCCCCAACCTGACATGAATTAAGGAGTCCACATTGGTGTGCACCACAAACAGTTGATATGATTAACCCAATTAGCAACTGAGTTGTCTAAGTTAACAAATTGACTCAACATCCTGAATAGGTATGATAGTAATCAAGTTTGATATGTTATTTTTTGGATCATATGATAGGACTGATCCTTCAATATGGCTATTCTTCAATTTGAAGAGGATAGGCAACCTAAGGAATGCCAAGAGAAAATAGCTATTGAATGAGAATTAAATTAACTGAATAATGAGATATCAAGTCCAAGCATTAACTTAAAGCTTAAAATATATCATATATAGATTGATTGATGCTTTAAACCCTCAAAATAACTAGCAACAAAAATTAGTCTAAAAATCTTTATTAATAACATGAAGAATCTGTTGTGCATTAAAAAACTTCCTTAAATATATCTAATATTGTTTCTGTTAATTGGAGGTGAAAAGGAGTCCACAGATGCATCTGTATAGAAAATATTGATTGCTCATTTAGGTTATCTGTATGGTCTTTACAGACAATGGGTTTAGGTTCAGAACGAGGACCATTAACCCTTGTTTTGGTAAAGTTAAAAACTCCTGAGTTCTTTCTCTTCTTGAAATATAACAGGGGAACCATATTTCTAAATAGATTAGACCTCCCTGAAGCAGAATCCATCTTTATGCCTTTCCTAATCAGGATATCAACAATTTAAACTATTTAAAAACTTCAAACATGCATCTCAAGGACTCTAAAAAAATTCTCCCAGATCGCATCTTCTAAAGTCAATCGGACCATTTAGGTTGATGCAGGCCAAGTTCTTATCAAGTTTGATATGATTTGTACCATACTTGTTTTCAAGTCTTACTATGGAACTTAACCTTCATTACTGGGGTCATTGAATTTTATATGTTAAATTAAGATAACATAAGCAGGTCAAATTATGTTGAACTAATCCGAGCCAGCCTATTTTTTAATAATTTGCGTGGGTACATTTATATTAAATGCATCTATTTATGTCTTAATTTGTACACGATCATTTGAGGTTCTAATTTTCATAGGGATATATAATTTGGTATATGTATCTTAATCACAAGAGCTTATTGAAAAAGTTATGAGTTCAAAACTTGGATCCCCTCCCCCTTAATTTCATCTAGTTTGCTCATGAGTAGGTGTCAGAGTTAAAACATAAATCAGATCATTTTCTTAATGACCACCTAGTTTTATGACTCCCAGCTACTCTTCGCATCCATCAACTGGATACATTTAAATGAACATCCCATCAGCCACACCACAAAAAGCATACAAATATTCTCAAATCTCCTATATACATTTTCAATAGGTCAGACCCATCGAAGCCATAGCCGAGACTAAAGAACCGAATTAGGGGGAAAACAAACGGAGACCACAAAACATTAAAAGCAAGAACGTGAAGAAACCCGCATTGAGTCCTTTGCTACAATAGTGTAATCAAACCCTTAGAAAAGAAACCCTAAAACATAAGGGAATTCGAAACGAAGCGAGACAACGAGAAGAATTCATGTAACAGGAGAAGGGATCGCCACCTGTGCAGAGATCGTAAGAGCACGAAGAGATTTTACGGGGTTATCGGAACCCTAGTTTGGTGCGCGATCGATCCTCTTAAAATTTAGAAAAAGAGAAATGGGGAGAACAACCATTGTCGGATGGCGGGAGAATTTGAGTGTTTAATTGTATAAGACAAGAAGAGGTAGAGGTAGAGAGAGAGAGGGCTTGGCTTCTTGTCTAACCACAACGGTGTATGTGGTTCTTTATAAAATTACGGATTACTTATATTACTCTTGTAATTAATTATTTTTAGTATTTAGATCCTTATATTTTTAAAAATTATATTAGAATCTTTACACTTACAAAATTAAAATAATTAATCTCGTTTTCTTTGTTGACTAAAATATTATAAGACTTATCACTAAGCATGTGTAATATTTCTGTCAGCAAAATCAATGATGTGAGCAAATATGAGATTAAATATTTTAATTTCATAAATATAGTAATCCAATGTAATTTTAAAAAATATAAAAATTCATATACTAAATATAATTAATTATAAAAAACCTAATAATTAACCCTAGAAATATCAATATGATCGTCTAGTGATACACATGAGTAGCTAAGTTACACATGACTTCATATACATATGTACGTCACTTTGAGGTTATTACATGAATCGTCTTAACGATCAAAGATTTTTTATAAATTTTTATTATTTATATATATATATATATATATAATAGAATCTTTGTGAAATAATGTGAGTAGGAGAAATTATGAAAGTATTTTTCAGTAAATATATATATATATATATATATATATATTTATATATATATATATTGATGTTCTTTATTTATCAAGCGAAGATATCATATCATGAGATGGAATGGGAAGAGCCAATTGCAGAATGCCTTTTTTATCGTGCCACTCATGATATATGATATGCTCATCCATAAGTGCCTCAGAAGTGAAGATTAGTGGACTCGCACGATATGATAGAATAATTATGTGTGCTAATTCTTCGGCTCCAACAAACAAAGCTTAAAAGAGAGAGTTGACGTCTCTCAAACATATATAATATGTTTTTATGAAAAATTAAATTTACATTTTCTATCTTGCACCTTTCGTAAATGATGAACCACTTAATTGTATACATATCATATTAATCACTGGGATATAATTTGAATTTGAATGAGAATCAATAAATAAATCGTTAAATATGCGTCGATCATAATTTTATAGAAGATGAATCTATCATTCGCTTGGCACGTACTTTTTCTTTTACTGTAAGTGGTAAACGGTAAAAGAGGAATTTGATTCCAACACCATATTAATACCTTCATAAATTTGTAGAATTAGATTTCAAGTTCTTCGTCTAAGTATGTGGATTGTATGCCCCATAGCATGGGATAAAATATACTAGATGTTTAATTAGAGTTATTGATTAACACTAAGGCCAGGACCTACCTTTTAACTTCCTCTTGTTATTTTTTCTTAGACCTTCTCGCCTATATAATGGCAGGATATGGAAAAATAAGAAAAGAGGAGGATATCCTAGTCTTTCTATATTTTTCATATAGACATAAATTATGGGCAAAATTTTTCATTGATATAATTTTTTGGTTTTTTTTGCTCGTGATGTTTATTTTTTCAATTATTATCATTGGATAATTATGTGGTTATTAAAATACATGATCATGTGATTAAAATTATAAAATAATATTTATCTTCACATGAAAGCATGATTTATAATATTCTCATGATTGTTACATTAGTTTAATTATGTTGAATAATGTTTTTGTTCAATTATTATTATGATTATTTTTAGGCTTATAAGGTATGAATCACAAAAAACAATATATAATTCATATAATATTTAAAATATATTATATATTCTTGTAGCTATCAAAGTGAATTGGATTAATAAATTTATAAAATTATATAAAAAATATTCATGATACAAATACTTAGGAGATTTAGATAATCTATATAAAATATTTTATGACAGTAGGATAATATTATCTTAGGTATTCTATAGTTCATGATTTTATATATCAAATATCAACACTAATGAAAGAATAATGTATATTATTTATCTTCAATGATTTATTAGTTTTTTGAATTTGAGTGAATATTAGATATATCAATGTTTCACTACAGTAAGGAAGAAAAAATATCAATTTTTTTTATAAAGATCATGAAAATTCAAAACATGGATGTACTTATATTATGATTTTATTGTTTACTCTCTTAATCCATTCTCATGTATATTTGTACTCAAATCATCATGTGAAAATTACACTAGTGTGTTAAGATCTTGACTGGACCTTAACAGCCTATACATTTAATTTATAAAAATAGTGTGAAATAAATAAATGAAACGAATGCTTAGAGAAAAATCTAACAAATTTAGACTTATATTTATAAGAATAATAATTATTAATAATATTAAGATTTTATTATTGTTTATAACAAAAATATTAAAATATTTAAAAGAATCAGTGCACTCAAATATTCGAAGACTAAAGGAACTAATGCACTAGAATATCCAAAGGCTATTGATTTTTTTTAAAATTTATTGACAATTAGTACACTATAATATTTATTATTTATAATCAACACATAAAAATAATTAATATTTTCATTTTTATAATAAAAATTATTTATTTATGATAAGAAAAAGAAAAGGTGTTAGGGTACACAAGAGTAAGTATGACTTAATAGTTAGATTTAATATAGTATTTATTCTATTTACTACTTTTATTAGTTTATTTTTTAAAAAATATTATATATATAAAATATAGTTTACAATTTTCAGAATTAATTTTGATAAGATTGTTTTCAAAATAAAATTGGCTTTTTATTATGATTTTGAATGATCTTTTTTGTTTTATATTAACTAGTTGTTAATAAGCAAGTGGAAGAATATTATATATGACCCAATAATTTAGGGTAAAGATATACTAGATGTTTAGATAGATTCTAATATGATTTCTTTTTAATATAAATGGTAAGTGGTGAATGCGAGATTTGAGGATAGGACCTTAAGATAATTTGCAAAAAAAAAAATATTAGTTGAGATAGTCAATACCTTCCTGATTAGATTTATTGACTAATAACAAGAAAGATTTAATTAGATTTTTTTATTTTTATATTCTAAACGTCAATCTTCAATGCCATTATTACAGTAGTCCTATGAATGCCATTATTATAATAATCCTATGAAAAATAAAAAGTGAGGCATATGATCTTATCTTTGTATTTAGGTCTATAGAAGCTTCACAATGTCTGATGTATCAAATTTAATAACATCATCGAATTGTATACATCCTATTAATAATCTATAATGATTTAAATTTCAATTTCTTCTAAATTATTTTTCACATAATAATATAATTTTATTGTTCTATGTTGAGAAAAAAAAAATCGAATGAAATCGGAACCTTCCACTTGACTGAAATGAGCCAAAAAAATTATAGGATAATATTTTGTTTGAGATAAATTAATAAAATGTACGCCCTCATCTCTGATTCTGATCAAACCACACCGTGTCAAATCGTGATCAATAAGATGACGAATTCGATCACCGGATTGGATCGCCGTCATTACATTGGACTCGAACCAGATCGACTCGGATCCAATTTGGTCGCCGTGTCAACGCTACTTCAAAGAGAAGCTGAAACCTTAAAAACCTAATTAAACCCAATAAAGTTTAAACCCAATAAAGGAACAGTAGCACCCCCATCGTATTCCCCCCCCTTGCTTACGTTGCTTCGCGGTGAGCAAAGCGGCGCGTGGGGTGAGCTGGAACGGGGACAATTGGACGCCAGCGAGGACATCACAGACGTTAAAAGGGAGGAAGGAATCAATAGTTTAAAGGATCGAGACGAATGAGGAGGTGAGGGAACGTCTCCGCTTCGGACGACTGATCGCTCTGATGGGAATCCCTTCGTCTGCTTCCCCAACCCACCGATTCGGATTCCACCTCGCCCGGCGCAGGACGACGCCGTGAGTCTTTGGGTCACCTGCTCTTCCGATTCGATCGATTCCGGGGGATGGGTTGTGGTAGATCTAGGATCTCCTCATTTCAAATGCGTCGTCTCTGATGCCTTCCTTTCTTGGCTTGTTTGGTTTCAGATGCTAATCGAGGGTGCATCAACACCTCCGGATCTCTGATTTTCCGATCGAAATCGGAGGAGCGGTAGTTGCATGCTCTGGTAAAACGCTGATCGCTGTTCTTTCGTTGACGTTGCTGGTGTTTTTGTTCTCGGATTTGGATCATGTTTGAGGGCCATACAGTGGGCGTCTACATGTTTTCTTTTTCTGATGCAATCTGCTGTTCCCTACACTCTCGGATTGATGAGGAATCCTGGAATAGTTTGTATGGTCGGTGGGCGACATGGTTACTTGGAATAAGCAGTTGAAAGGGGTGGACAAAAACGTTCTTTTTTTCTTTTGCCTTCAGCGAGTTAACCCAAAGAACCACATAGGACTCTATTTGGATGCTTAGTGAGGGGAGGGAAAAGAAAGGAAAGGAAACAAATACTGTGATACTCAAGTTTCTCCACTTTGGGCGAGAACAAAGAAGGGGGACTCTGAGAGAAATCCAATACGTCTATTTCTTACTGTTTCTCCCCTTAATTCTGAATTGCCAGAGCTTTCATATTCTTATTACTTTGTATCATGTTATCCTGCATGCTTCTACTACTTAGATCTGATAACTTCTGTGGCGGTGTATGAGAAGTGTATTATGCGCCACAACAACATAGAAAATACACCCATCTATTCATCTGAGCATGTAGGATTTAGATGGGATCATTCGTTACTAGTAAAAAATTTGTATTTGTTTGCTGCACTTTATTGATTTTTTTTGTTTTTTTAGTCTTGGAACCAGGGGGTTTCTCATTCTCTTTTTGACTTACTTAATCCTGTGCTTTCTGGATTTGCAGATGTAAGTTGGATTAATGAGCAAATGCAGAGATCACGAAGAGCTCTTCTACATAGAAGAGCTGCATCAGAGAAGAACCTTTACTACAGGAAAAAGCGCTTTTACAAGGTCTCTGCATCTCTGGTTTTTGTCTTGTGGCTTGTCATCTTCCTCCTCAATTTGTTAATTAGCAAGGGCAACGATTTTAGAGGTAAATTTCTTTCGTTCTTTCCTGCTTTGTTGTTACAATCAAGATTTTCGAGAAGCTTGGTTGATTTTGCTTGCTTTGTTGCTTTTGTGGATTCTTATTCTGGTATTACTTGGAATTTTCTCACTCGTATTCTTTTCTCTCTTTCATGCCCATTTCTTTTCTTCTTTTGTTAATAAAAAATTTCTCTGATATCTGGATGTCTGTTGATTATTCTACTGATATTTTACACTGTTGCAATGATCTATTGGACCCAAACGAAATGCTTGTAATTATTGTCTTTTACTAAATTGCGTTTACAAAATTCTGCCATTCTTCTTGTCTTGATGGTTCACTGCTGCATTGTGGTTTCTTACCTTGTTCAGATTTTCCTGATTTGATAACTACTGTGGATTTAATTCATTATTCTTATAATTTATTCACCGATTAGAACTTGACCACTCATTAAAATTAAATTTTCTTGCAATGGATAATTATGACCTTTCAAAAGTCCATAGAAACAAGCTGATAGCATGAAGATTTTGATTACTGTCAATCACAATGCCCATTTATAATAAACATAACAAAATTACAAAAAAAATCATTGACTTTTAAAAGTGAGCAGGGATTAACACTGATAACGATTTTCTATATGTCTCCGAATTATATTAGATGCAGATGGACAGGATCCTCCCCTTAGCGAGTTCAACTTGCATGAAGTTCCATCTTATCCTGATAAGGTAAGGATGGATTCTCAAGATCCTTTGCAGTCATCAGCTACCAGTTCAACTGACAATCAGCAAAAGACCATAGTTTTGAAAGGTGTAGATGATAGGAGTGATGTAGAGGTTTTGGTCAGTGAAAGCAGCAAGTTGGACACATCTCCAGATCAGAGAGATGATGTCTCTTATATGGGCAATAACTTGGAAAAAGAGACTCCTCCAAGAAATGATAGATTGTCTCGTATTACACCACCTGGTCTTGATGAATTCAAAAGCAAGGCCATCTCTTCAAAAGAAAAGGTCGTCTCCAGGGAAACAGGAACTGTCATTCACCGAGTAGAGCCTAGCGGTAAAGAGTACAATTATGCTTCCGCTAGTAAAGGGGCCAAGATCCTAGCTTTTAACAAGGAAGCTAAGGGTGCTTCCAACATCTTAGATAAGGATAAAGACAAGTATTTACGTAATCCATGCTCAGCTGAGGAGAAATATGTTGTTTTAGAGCTCTCAGAAGAAACATTGGTGGACACGATCGAGATTGCAAATTTTGAACACTACTCCTCCAACTTTAAGAATTTTGATCTGTTTAGCAGTTTAGTCTATCCAACAGACAGTTGGGTTAAATTAGGAAATTTTACTGCTGCAAATGTCAAACATGCACAGCGTTTTTCCCTATCAGAGCCAAAGTGGGCAAGGTACTTAAAGATTAATTTGCTTAGCCATTATGGTTCTGAATTCTTCTGTACTCTTAGTGTGGTGGAAGTTTATGGAGTTGATGCAGTTGAGAGGATGCTAGAGGATTTGATTTCAGTTGAAAACAGTCGGTTAGAACCTGAAGAACAGATTGCTGAACAGTTGAATGAGCACAATGATAAAGAAGACACATTTGAGGAAATTCTTACAGATCTCGATAACCAATTACCTCATGATAATTTGAAATCAAAACGAGATGCTCCTAAGATCACTCTGACTAATCCTTTACTAGATACAAAGCCAACCCAAGTTGGAAGGATGCCTGGAGACACTGTTCTTAAGGTTCTAATGCAGAAGGTTCAAACTCTTGATTTGAACTTTTCTGTGTTGGAGCGTTATCTGGAGGAACTGAATAGTAGATATGGATGCATCTTCAAGGACTTTGATGATGATATCACCAACAAAGATTTGCTCTTGGAAAAAATCAGATTTGAGATTAAGAATCTTCAGAACAGCAAAGAAGTTTTTGTATGTCATACTCTGAAATTTTGTACTTTTGTTGTGATTTTTTTCGAACACCTGTTTTTTTAAGCTTATATTTGAATTCCTTGACTTTCAGGCCAATGACGTTGGAGAGCTTCTTTTATGGAAATCAGTTGTTTCCTCACAGTTGGAACAGCTAATCAGAGATAATGCAGGACTCAGGTATGAAACAATGTTGTTTTATTTGATGTTTTTTGTTCTAATCTCTTGTGATTTTGGTGTTCTCTTTGCATTTGGCTCTTCCAAATACTAAGCTTTCCAACACTGCGTCAGACAAACAAGGTCACAGATCTTGTTTTGCATAAGAGAGATGAATGTGATTACATGTTGACACTAGAACTTCATGATAGAACATATAACCTCTTGAACGCAAAATACAAATGTTTGTCAGCATATTATGACCATTCTTGGCACGTTCAGTTGCTTCCCTGATTTGACAGAGAATTTTCTTAAGGATCTTTTTTCCTGTTATGGATGATTGTTGAGCCATAATTAAAATAATTTCCACTGATGCATCTTCATGGTTAATCAATTGATGCAGAAGTGTTTTTATCTTGTGTGATTAACCCTGTCAAGCTGTTCTCATGCACTTCTTTTTAAGTAGGGTTGGGGGTGGCTCATTAAAGACCTAGTTTGCTAGTTATGAAATCATCCTGTCTAATTTTTACCAGTTTAATTATGGCCAGGGAATATATACAGGACAATCAAATATGCCCTATGCTTCATCCGTCAGGGCAATATACTAATTATGGCAAATAGTACCTACGTTGTAATTTTGGAAATTGTTATAGGTTTGTTGCATTTTAGTCAACTGACTCATTTATAATGTTCTTGATGTTGGCTAAGAAGATAAACAATCTTTTTTCTTAATGTTCTTGAACAAAATTTTCTTGGGTTCTAAAGCTTGTTCATTGGTCATTGCATTTCATTGGTTCAGCATTCTACTTAATCCCGCAAGTGAAGGAAAACTTCATGATGAATAAAATGGTAATCCCTGCTTATTAGTTAGATCATCATCCTGGCATGTAGCTTGATGTTTACTATATACGTTCTACTTGATATTATGCTACTCAAACTGTATTATTGTTAGATAATTGGCTTTAGGATACTGAGATACTTCAAGATCTCTTTGATTCTTTGTTGCTCTGATGATTCTCAGAGTCTAATCGTGAAGATCCTCATCACATTCTTGCCTAACTTTTCTGCTTTGCCAATTTTTGCAAAATGATTAGTTTTCACGCACCTAAGCAAAATCATATCCTTCAGTAGTTCAGTTAATCTATAATATATCAGAAATCCTTCTCACAGCTTTCTTTCCTCATCTCAACTGAAGGTTGAATTTTATTATTTCTCACATCTTCTGGGAACGTGCTTTTTTGGGCTTTTCAGTTTATCAGTGTATTTCATTTAAATATTTAATTTGTAACATATTAGAAAAAGAGCGAGCGGTTGACATTAAAGTCACTCAATTCTTATGTTTTGATGTCATAATACAGATCAGAGATCAAAGGGGTACAGGAGCATCAAATTGACATGGAGAACAAGGGTCTAGCAGTGATATTTGTAAGTTTTGTATTGGGATGTGTAGCAGCTTCAAAGTTGCTTATAAATATGCTATTGATCATCTGTAGATTCCAAATATCTGAAAAGTTATGTCAGACAAGCTCTGGTTGGTTTGTGTTGCTGCTGAGCAGTAGCATTATAGCATCTATTATGGTTTTGTAGTGTAATTACATGTATTATGTTTCTGTAGTTGAGGCAAAAAATTTCTGCAATGCGATTTTGATTCAGAGTTTCAGCTGGAACCATATTTTGGTTCATATTACTCTCGTGGCACTGACAAACTGACATACCTATGTGTTTCTGCAAATGAAATAATGAATGAATCTGTTACAAGAGACAAAGTTAGCTGAAGAATCTTATAGGGTTCATGATTGTACAATCAGTGTTGGTGTTCAGATTAAAAGATGTTAAAGGAAAGGATGTGAAGGATATGAAGGCCATAATAAAGATTTACATTATGTAAATCTTTATTATGGCCAACTCATAGTATGGTAGTCATGCAATTCTTGAAAGTTAAATTTGGTTCGTGTTAAGCACGTGACTAGGCCTCCAGTGGTAGTTCATTTTTTCTTGGACTCATTGGTTTTTTTGCTTCTGTATGTTGTGATGTTGCTTGCAAATGACATGGAAATGGATTGTGTGCGTCAAGCTTAACCTAATCCTTTAATGGATTGTTTCTGTATTGTGATGTTTTGCTGGCAAATGACGAGGAAATAGATGAGCCACTGCTTTAATATATGGAACTCTTGCAATCTGGAAAGCTAAAGTTGGATCGAGTTAGGCAACAAGCAAAGCCTCTAATGGTTGTTTTCTCATCTTCTTGAACACATTTGTTTGTTACTGTATGGTGTGGTGTTTTGCTTGCAAATGACATGGAAATATGAGTCAATGATTGATGGAAGTATATCAAAGTCTTGCAATCTGGAAAGCTAATGTTAGATTGAACATAATCCAAAGTCTATAATGAGTGTTCATTCTTGCCTTGAACATATTGATTTTTCTTATTATGCTCTTCTGTTTTACTTGAAATGACATTGAAATAGATGAGCTGCTGCTCTAGCATATGGAAGTCTTTCAATCTGGAAAGCAAAAGATGGATAGTGTTAAGCAGGATTGAAGCCTCTAATGGTAGTTCTTAATTGCATTGGTCTCTTTGGTTTGCTTCTGCGTGTTTGTATGTTTTTCCTTCTCATAAATGACATGGAAATATATGAGCAACTGCTGAAGTACATGAGAGTGATTCTTGCAATCAGAAATTCTGAAGTTGGATTATGTGTGTGTGCGCGCGGCGTGCTAAGTTTAAGCTAAAATGCCTATTTAGGAATTCATCCTAGCCTTGGACATGTTGGTTGCTTATTATGTTGTGATGTTTAGTATATGGTAGTCATGCAAGCTGGAAAGCTAATCTGGACTGAGTTCATCATGAAGCAATCAGTTCATCTTTACATTTTTAACTCTTTGGATGGCTTCTGTATGTTTTTGATGTTTGGTCTGCAATCTGGAAAGTGGTATTGTTTTGCTTGCAAATGACATGGAAATGGATGAGCCACTGCTTTAGCATATGTAATCTGGAAAGCTAAATTTCAATTGTGTTAAGCAGGAAGCAGAGCTTATAATGGTAATTCATCTTTACCATGAACTCGTCTGTTTGCGTCAATTATGTTCGGTGTTTTGTACTTATTTTGCAAATGGCATGGAATTAGATGCGACACTGCTTTAGCATATTGAAATCCTGCTCTCTGGAACAAGCTAAAATTTAATTGTGTTAAGCAGGAAGCAAAGCTTCCAATGGTAATTCATCTTGGCCTCTATCTCATTTGTTTGCTTCTGTACGTTTGATGGTTGCTTTGCTCACTGTTGAAGTGCAATGAAATCTTGCAATTAGGAAAGCTAAAGTTGTATAATGTGTGTGTGTGTGTGTGTGTGTGTGTATGTTGAACACTCGTCAAAGCCCCTAATGTGAATTCATGTTTACCTTGAACATATAGTTTGCTTATTATATGTTGTGATGTTTTACTTGCAAATGAGATGGAAACAGATGAGTCACTGCTCTTAATATATGGTTGTCTTGCAACCTGGAAAGCTAAAGTAGGATTGTGTCAGGCATAAACCAAAGCCTCTAATGGTATGTTGTGATGTATCTGCTTGCAAAAATGATACAAAAGTAGATTAAGCCACGACTGTAGTATAGGGATCTTAGATTGTGTTAAGCAGTTCATCATTGCTTTATACTCATTAATTTGTTTGCCTATTGTGATGTTTCACTCATAAATTACAAATAAATTATGTTCGAGCACTGAATAAGTCTACAAGATGTGTATTGGTATTTTAGAGAAATCCTGATCATGTTTGTAGGTTCATTTGGCAACAAACACTCCTCATGCCAAGGATTGACAATTTAGTCTTGACATAAAGTGAAAGATAAAAAGTCAACTCCCCAATTCTAAGCATTCTTTATTATATTAAAAAGCTTTAGAATCTTTTACTCATAGATACTAAGCATTTCAATAGTTACTAGCCATGTTGTCGGCGCTGATTCCTTACAGATGTGGAAATCCATTGTTTGCCAAATATATAGTTTCCGTGCTATTTATTAGTTCTTTGTTGCTCTTACCGAAAACGCATCTAAGAGGAAGAAGACCTCGATGTTTAAAAATAATAATTTAAATCTTACTGTTGTATCATAGTGGATCTTTAATTATTTTTTTCTTAATTAATCATCTTTAGAAATCTTAATCAAAATATAATGTGATTACTAGTGCTTCAAGGCATAGCTTTCTTGGAAGGCATACCTAATGATATATATATCGTCTATTGGTGCAAGTCATGTGGGCGGCACATGAATGCGACCTTTATGACGTCAAGCCACACCTTAGTTCCCACCTGAAGTCACGAGCTTGTGGAGGACATCCTCTGTTGACCTTTCACAATAAAAAAAAAAAATGACAACGATCAAGTCGTTAGTGTTGGGATACTAAATTGAATTTTATAATTAAATGACAGAGTATTGAATTAAGTCGTTATAATTCTATAATTAAATAAAGTCGATAATATAATGCATTTAATATTTTTGAAGATAGATGAGATAAGAGTGGAGAGAGAGTGAGAGACTGAAAGATCATAGCTGATCGATATGAATAAAATCTTTTAGTTATAAATGCCTATATGTTTCTTCTCCTCCTGTTATCCATTGCTCGAGCACAACAACATGTTCTTGAGGATTTTGGATTAGTTTTTTTTTTTTTTTTTTTTGCCTAAGGGAGCATTCTAACTTGTCTTTGTGGGATTCAGTTATAAGGGCATTTACTCATCGGAAGATAACTTTGGTTTAATTGGAAGGATGATAAATATATCATAAAGAAACATTTGATTGATCAAAATCTGATTTTAAGATGCTAATGATTTAAATTTTGAAGGTATTGATAGGCTTAGTTAGTAAAGACTTTGATAAATCATCCTAAGATTTTGAACTAAAATTATATCTTCGTCACTTATTTTTTGTAAAAAAAAAAAAAGTATTCGAGGTCTTCATCAGATCCAACCACCAAACCTACTTCCCATGGAAATTACTTTCACGCTTCTCTCTCTTATTTCAAGGAATAAAATGCATATATCATCTTTAAAAAAAAAAGATTTTTTTTGGGTCTAAAAAAAGGACGAATTAGGTTCAAGCTAACAGTGACGCAAGCAACATAAAAACCTTATTCCCATGCATGTCGCATCCGAGACGCAAAATAATGACACCCCGCCACGCCTTGTGGTGGAGTGCAAGCAAACATTTCCTTTGGCTGCACTATAAAGAGATGTCAACTGTTGTAGAATTTTATGTTCTTTTTCTTGACTGTATCAGTTAAAATAATGTTAACTGGGTGGATTATTAGTATTATTATTGCTAGAAAAACATCTTCTGGGTGATTCAATTCATATTATTATTATTATTATTATTATTATTATTATTATTATTATTATTATTATTATTATTATTTGGCATACCACATTATTGACATGACATTTATTTTTTTTAAAAATAATTATTATAAACTTCACCAGCAAGAAAGCTTGATGGACTCCTGTTATGGTTAGGAATTATGTGTAAAATAAATGCAAATGATGTTGAACTGTAATTGGAAATATTTAAATTGACTTATAAAAATGGGATGAGTGATAAGAGAAATATTTATGAGTCAATACGACATCGAACAATCAACTGAGGGAAAGAGACCTAAGTTAGTAGGGCAGCCATATAACACTATTGACATATTATATGTGGTTTAATTTAGCTGTGATGTGAGGTCTTGGTAGAGGTCTTGGCAGCTTGGTGTCACGCTTTAGGTAAGTTTCATAGTCTATCAACTTGTTATAAATTTTTTTAAAGGAAATTAGAGAGTCGCGCGCGTGGAGTGTTGCGACCAGTTCTTTGAACTCAGAACTCAGTCCATTAAGCGTATGGAGGAGTAACTCTTTATCAGAAAGTGAATGACCTATCAAAGCCAGGTCATCGATCATTAGTTTGATATGTTGTAAGTAGTCGACAACAGTACTGCCCTACTGCTTGAAGGTCATAAGGTTTGAAAGTAGTTCAAGCATGTGGGTCCGTAAGCGACTCGCTAATGTAGTTTGTAGTTTGGTCCAAGTCTCCGCAGCAGTGGTACAAGAGGACACAAGCAGAGTAATGGACCTAGTAACAAAAGCTTGAATTGCTTGGGAAATGAGCTTATCTTGACGTAACCATAGCTTGTAGGCTGCATTTGGTACTGGGTTAGGTTCTCCAGGAACTTGAACCATTGCTGGTGGACAGTTGAGAGAGCTATCAATATAACCTAATAAATTATAGCCAAATAGGAGATTAGATAATTGAGCACGCCAAAACACGTAGTTGCCACCTTTGGATAATTTAAAGGGAATGAGGGAGGCAGCATTAATGGAAACAGGCTCAGTATGTGAAGAAGAAGCCCTAGCAGGTAAGAGAGTTGTGGCGTCATGGGTAGACGACGAGAAAGACATATGGAATAAGTCAAAAGAAACTCAAGAAAAATGACAAGAAAGAGGATAGAAGTAGATGGTAAAGAGAAGACAAAAAAAGGAAAGAAATAACCTTTGGAATATAGATAGCTCAATTGGTAGAGACTGTTGTTGCAGAAAGTTGCAACAGCCGAACACGACAGGGTCGATCTCGGTGAAGTGAGTCTAGATGATGAAGTCGATGAATGTGATGAAATAGATGGGTGAGCAGGTTTACACACTACAAGCGGTGTAGGAATGAACTAGTGATGAAGAGAGAACGTGGTCACGAAAGTGCCGCTGCTTATGCAGGTGGAGAAGAAGAGGAAGCATCCGGTGATGATGAGTGATGCTGGCTACGAATAGATGTGGGACGCCACAGGATGCAGGGTAGCGATTGCAATGTGAAGTGGGGGAAGGACTGCAATCGTGTCGATGTGTTGAGGAAAAAGAGTCGACAGCTATAGTAGGTGCAATAGAACCGACGGAAAGGAGCAGCGAGCAGAGATGTAGCAGTGGGCAGAGAGGAGGTGGGCTGCAGAGCATTGCTGGCTGTGTGCTACAATCTTGCTGAGCCGATCTCAGCAAAATAGAGGAAGAAAGAGATGGAAAAAAGTAATGGTAACTCTGTTTCAATATATGCGATCGGCAGTGACGATTGCAGGTGCCAAAAGGAAGAAGCAGCCTGAAGAAGAGGGTTGTGAGCAAGATCTACTGTTTGTCCGCAGGAAGCAGCGGGACCCTGGGCCATCGCAGGACTTGGAGCAGTCGCAGGCGCCACGTTTACAGGAGTGTTTGTAGGGCTGGTGACCGTTGGTGCCAATGTTGCAGGAGCATTGGCGGAGCCGGAGACCGGGGAGGTGGCCGGGGTGGGGAATAGATCTCTAGCTAAATAGATGATGCCACGGTTACCACAGCTGTAGCAGTGTTTACTATGAGAAGTTGTCCAACGACTACAACTTCATAGAAAAGGGACAGATGATGTCGGTGGCTGTGGCTTCGCAGAAATGAGATAGATGATGCCGGGAGATCAGAGCTGATCTCGTAGGTTCCGTCGGTAGAGGAGTCATATGTCACAACAGTCTCTACACGTGATCGGAAGAGATGGAAACTTGCTACCATTTGATAGCAAGAAGGGAGCTTGCTCTAAGCAAGTTGCTCTGATACTATGTTAGAAATAGATGAGAACACAAAAGAACATACTCTATTCATTGAATGAGTACCTATTTATACAAGATTCAATTGAGGATTTTCCTCAACTGATGAACGAGATATTCTCTTTCAGTTACAGTTCTCTATTCATTGAATGAGTACCTATTTATACAAGATTCAATTGAGGATTTTCCTCAACTGATGAACGAGATATTCTCTTTCAGTTACAGTTCTGTTAGTTGAACGGCTTAAGTTCAAATCATGTAAATTTTGTGTGTAATATTCATGAATTTATAAAATATATGCCATTGATTATTTTATCACATTGTATGGATCGAAACGTGTCTCACAACCATAGTCACAAATAGTTCCTTAACTATTATTCTCTTGCCGCCTTACCGACAAAGCTCATCTCAATTAGCTTACTAGAAATCCATAGCATCAATTACGTAATCTCAAAACACGCATCAAACTATGGACTCCAACTCAAAAGTAGTTTATCAAATCGATGTTGTCATCCAATCCCAACTCGGTAGGTTAATCTTACAAGCCACTCGATCAAGCCAAGTCGGCAACATTGGCGTGCACTTCAAATTCGACACTATCTCTATGGAGAGGAAACTTTGATCATTAAGCAATAGGCAAAGAATTAAGATGCAAATATGCCATTTACATGTTTGAAAACGGTTTATTTCCTCATATAAATTGTGATAAATCACATATATCACTCAAAATTTCATCATTATCACTTTATAGTTGACTTGAACTCCAAAAAAAAAAAAAAAATTAAGAACTTCAAATATATTTCACTATTCACTATTCACACTTATGATTCATATTTGGAAGAAAAAAATACGTAGTCAACTGCGATAACTATTAAAAGCATCTAATCTAAGCAGCCAACTCACCCTGTGCTGAGAGCTTTCTTATTTCAACTTAAATCCAGGCACGATTTGGACCTATTAATTTGTCACTATATAAAAAAAAAAGTCAAAATCCTTATATAAGAAAGTATATACCAAGCTTAAATTAAAAGAATGCATACCAATTTAGATATATTGACAAAAAGGTCCAAAGTAGCTTTCCCTTATTTCTCGTGACGGCAATTTACGTCTCAGAAAGCTATAAATAGCTATGATTACCTTCCTCTCACCCACAACAAACAACTCATTGACATCTCTCCTCCCCCATTTCCCATTCCTTCAAACCCATTTCTTTTGAGAGTCGATATTAGGTTTATTTAGGAAACCATGAGATTGAATCCGATAGGTATAGGCTGCTCTCCGATTTATAAGTTGGATGGAGATCGAGAAAGGAGTGGAGGAGCCATAGGACTCTTCAGGTTTTTTTTTTTTTTTTTTTGTATCTAATAAGATTTGTCTTTAATTCTTTTTTTATGTTATTATTGATCTGATTCTTAAGACTTCGATATTTGCGTCTCCATTTGATGATGCTAATTACAGCAGCGAAGCCGCCATCAGCGACGACGTGTGCTATGAGATCCTCGCCAGGCTCCCCATCGAGGCCCTGTTCCGATTCAGCTGCGTCTCCAGGGAATGGCACCGCCTTATCTTCGACGACTACCTCCGGTGGCGGCTTCCTCTGCTCGCCTCAGCTGTCTTCTACCGCTGCGGCGACGGCGCGAGCGAGAAGCCCCGGTTCGCGTGCACGTCCCGCGGCGGCCTCCGTGAATGCAGCCTCGAGTTCTTCCCCTTCCATCGGAGCTCCGCGATCGTCGACTGCTGCCACGGCCTGCTGCTCTCCTACTCGAGCTTCCACTCAATGTTCTACGTCGTCAGCCCCATCACTATGAGATGGGTTGAGCTCCCGCGGCCCCGCAAGAGGGCGCGACTCTCGGTGCTCGCCTTCGACCCCCGGCACTCCTCGGAGTACAAGGTGGTCGCCTTCACCGGGTGGCTCCCGCAGGGCGCCGAGCTCATGGTCTTCTCGTCGGAAACCGGGAGGTGGGCCGAGCGCAGCGTGCAGTGGGGGCTCGACCCCGACGCCATGACCACCACGTTGCGGTACTTCGCGGGGACCCTCTACATCCTGGCCCTCCCGAACTACGCCGTGGCGGTCGACCTCGGCGAAGACAGCGCGTGCCGTCTAATCGAGCTGCCGGAGGCCATGAAGCATGGGGCGCGTCTCGACATGTCCGCGGGCGGTCTGCAGTACGCCTGCAACGACGGCGGCCGGCTCAGGGTGTGGATGCACAACGAGTCGAGCGGTGGTGGGTGGGTGCTGAAGCACAGCGTCGACGTTAATGGAGCAGTAGTGGCGCTGCATCCGGAAAGGGAGGTTGCATACCTGAGGGCGGCGTGGAAGCTCGTATCGTATGATCTGAGGAAGAACAAGGTCGAGGAGGTGTTGGAGATGGAGGCGGAGGAGGAAGAGGAGAGGGAGATGGCGTGCTACGTGGTAAACATGTGGTTATTTCCTTTCTCCCGGTACATGTCGGATTGCTTGGCCAAAAGGACGGTGGTAGAGACATCTCCAAGTGACGTGAACGAAAGCAGCGTGTGAATGTGATAAATTGCAGTTGTCCATCATTCTCTTTACAGTAAAATCCACCACCATACTTTTCGATCCTTTATTTTATATATATATATATATGATTATATTATCATTTTGTATTAATGCTTGCTTTCTTGGGGATCAGCATTAAAATATATATATATATATATATTATTATAAATATATTATATAGTAGTACCGACGGGGCCGCAATCGTTGCGGTGACAGCACGTATCAGCACGAGTGATTCCTGTGTGCCACCTCCCCCGCCTTGTGTTCCCCTTCCCTTCTTCGATTTCGTTTTCAAGACTAAGAGTGAACGCCTCAACGTGGAACTTGGCTTGCGTACAAGCCGAAGCCACACTCTTTCCTTTCATGCCCTATATAAGCTCTTCTCTCTCTCTCTCTCTCTCCCTGTGAAGGCACCCACCATGAGCGACGATGTGTTCATGGAGATCCTCACCAGGCTCCCTTTGAAGCCCTTGTTCAGGTTCAAGTGCGTCTCCAGAGCCTGGCGCCGCCTCATCTCCGACGACTACTTCCTGCGGCGGCTGCCGCTTCTCACCTCCGCCGTGTTCTACCACTGCAACGCCGACTCCAAGGAGGCGAGATTCGCGTGCACCTTCGGCGGTGGCGATCTCCAGGAGTGCGGCATGGAGTTCTTCCCCTTCCACCGGGACTCCGACATCGTCGACTGTTGCAGCGGCCTGCTGCTCTCCTACTCCAGACTCCGCGCCTCGTTCTACGTCGTCAGCCCCATCACCAAGCGGTGGGTGGCGCTGCCGCAGACCCTTAAGAGCACCCAACTCGCAGTGCTGGCCTTCGATCCCTGCCACTCCTCGGAGTACAGGGTGATCTCCTTCACCGGCTGGCTCGCGCAGGGTTCCGAGCTCGAGGTCTTCTCGTCGGCGACCGGGGAATGGGCACATCACTGCCTGCACTGGGGGGTCGACTCCGACGCCATGACGGCCACGCTGCGGCACTTCGCTGGAGTCCTCTACGTTGTCGCCTTCCCCAACTACATTGTGGCGATCGACCTCGACGGGATGAGGTGCCGTCGGATCGAGGTGCCGGAGCCCGTCAAGCCCGAAGGGAGCATCGACAAGGCCGGCGGTTTTCTCCACTACACCAGCAGCGACGGCGGCCGTCTCAAGGTTTGGATGCTCGAGGACGCCGACGGTGCTGAATGGGTGCTGAAGCACAGCATCGAGGTTGCGACGATCTTGAGACAAGTTCCGGTGAAGATGCATCATCAGCTGCAACTGTTGGGGCTCCACCCGGAGAGGGAGGTGGTGTACCTGCGGGCGCCGGGGAAGCTCGTGTCGTATGACCTGGAGAAGAAGAAAGCCGAGGTGGTTTGCGAGTTCAGGAAAGAGGAGGAGGGAGTTGAGTTGGTGCAGATTTGGTTCTTCCCTTTCTCGGGGCACATGTCGCATTGCTTGGCTCATTGAAGGCAGGCAGTAGACATCCAGTAAAAGCTGAAAGAAGAGAATGCAGTAACGCGTCAGTTCATCTCTTTTACAGAGACATGTAATTTGCTTTGATGATTTCCATTACAGTTATGCGTTCGACGAAATATTTATGAAGAAGGCATGTATATGTCCATTCTTTTCACTGCTGCACGTAAATCACACAATTTATCCCCTGGTCCGAAAAAGGACATGTTAAAGCCTAAAGCAGTGGTTTAGGGTGAATACAACAATCGAAAAATCTTTCCTAAATAGAATGAACAGTACAGAGAACAATTAGTAGTCGAGAGGAATCCAGATAAGATTGCAAGGCAGCTCATCAATCGTGCCTTCTGTTTGATGATAAAACAGAATGGAAAGAAACCATTGCGGGCAGGAGATCACATGAGAAGGGCTTGGCCTGGTTATTTGGGCCGAGCCCAAATTTTATTATTGATTAAACGGAAACAATGCATACGGCGAACAATTTAAGAAGAAAGAAATAAAAAGGAGAGAGAGAAAACTTTTTTTTTTTTTTGTAAGAGGATCGAATGGTAAAATTTAGTCAGTTTTGACCAAAATTTTATGTGAATAATTATTGCAACAAGTTCTATAATCCTATAGTTTATCCTCTTTAGATGATTTTTTTGATATTCCTATTTAGAATTTTTTTTTTGTGAGAATCCATCATGATATGTCGTGAATCAAGATATTATTATGATCCTCTAGTTATTCTCAAAAAGTTTTATTATAAATTTATTATCATTATTAGTGATAGTAAAAGTTTGAGTTAACTACGATCCTATAGTTTTTTTTTATTAGAATTTTCAAGTTAAAAATCTGATGTCACTTTATGATTGATTCATTATTCTAATATTTATCTTGTTCTGATTAATATTTGCTCTTAGTAATAAATTTATAATTTGATGAGAAATCATTTTGATATAGAAAAAAATTATTCCCCTTCAATAATTTTTCCCACAAACTTCAATATAGCAATTTGAAGCGTGTTTTGAATGCATTTACTTCTTGAACATATTCTCAAATGCTGAATGGGTGGGGTAGAACACAACTACGGGAAGTTATACACTAAGTATGAACAGGGAGCGATGTAAATACTTTCTCCATTAGCTCGTCACCTATCTCCAACGAAATAATGCAACTAAGAAGTTGATGAATCTATAGTGCATCTTACATATCCCGACAATTAATAGAAGGTTGTGGCACATTGATAGCGCCTCATGCTACCAATGATGCTTGCTTGATACGAGGAAAAAGCCCTAGAATGTGCTCCGGCATGAAATCATGTCGTGTAAGAATCCCGACAATAGGAGGCCTCTGCAAGCAAAAAAAAACAATCTCTCATGTTACAAATTGTTGGAGAAAGCCAACGTACAAGAATCAGAAACCAATGTAGGATTCTCAGTTAGGCAACCCATCTGAAGAGTCGCATGTAGCACCAACTAAACTAGGCATTGAGGTGCTCCAAGGGTGCCGCATCTTTCAAGAGAACCCATGCTATATGAAGTTACATTAACATATTAATAACCAAACATATCGACAACTAATCATCACCATATGAACTTCTTAAGCTGCATCATTCAGAACCGGTCAGAGTTAACCATCAGTGGGAGTTGGAAACTACAGACCACCAGCATAGTTGCATAACAGAAGAAAAGTTTCTATCTGAGCCATTCTGTTCTAGAATCTGTCTGTAATTACCAAGGCCTATGTAACTTCAACAGGATGCTCATACAAATAAAAAAAAAGGGTGCACCTTTTATTGCCTCTTATTTAGAGAAAGAAATGAGGGCATGGTCTAGCTGTAATTCATTTCAGAGGCGTTGAATTCCATTGACTTACATGAAATCAGCATAGTAATGCTGAATTATGCATCTAGAGTGACCTTGCTAAATTTAAAAGAAATGCTCGGTTCATCAATATGCAAGTAATGTGAGTGCGTAAGAAACTTCATTTTTAATGTTAAAGAAAGAAAAATACCAGAGAGGATCTTCTAATTCTGGTCGGAGAATATCAACATAATAAAATATTGAATTATGCATCTAGAATGAACATGCTAAATTTAAAAGAAATGATTAGTCGATCAATATGCAAGTGATTTAAGTGTGTAAGAAACTTCGCTTTAATGTTAAAGAAGAAAATTACTAGAGAGGATATTCTAGTTCTGGTTAAAAGTAGCTCAGTTAACTCATTGGAAAATATCAGCAAAATAAAATACTACAAGAAACTCTTACCAGAGCTATAAGCTTGTGGCAATTTAAGTTGCTTAATTATTGCATTCAATTATCTAACTACTGATGATAATATACCTAAAAGTGCACAAGTGGAAGGAATACTCACCACCCCTGGAGTCTTTGGCACAACACATAGATGCCTCAGTCCGAGCTCTCTGAAAAGAACTGCAGCCTTTGCCAGAGACATGGTCTCCACCACTGTGTATGGTGATCTATTAGTAATTGGGTGAAGATCTACATACATTTCCATCTCCTCTTCATTGATATCTATTTCCTCCAATTTCACACCCTTACCAGATCCTGCTTTAGCAAAATCATATGCACCAAATCTCTGCAAAACATCTGCTGTCCCGGTTGTCACTCTCTCCTTTGTAAATCTCTTTCCCTTGAGCAACACAAGCAGATGTGTCCTTAGTACAAGTCCACACAGTTCTGGTGCAACTGAGAAAGGTGGCTCATCAACTACCGGAAATCCATTATGACATGTCAATCGTATGGCATGAACTATATTTCCCACCCTTTCGACCCCAGAGAGGGTAATGAGTGGGCCCGAGACCACATCACGGGCCACCAAGTTTCTCATGTAAGGCTCAGCATGAGCCTCCATGAAAGGGAAACCCTTCATCTTCACCATTTGATCATAAACTCCTTTGTTGAAGCAATCAGCAACAGTTTTGGACACAAGGAGAACAAGCATTACCAAGGGGAGCATCAGAAGATCATTGGTCAGTTCAAGGAGTATGACACAAACTGAGACTGTCATTCTCATAGTTCCACCAAGAAAAGAAGCTGCTCCAAGTAGGGAAAACAATCCTTTATCTAGTTTAGATATAGAACCAAGAAAGGTGCCCGCTAGACGACCATATGAGGCTCCAGCCAATATGACAGGGATGAAGAGGCCAGAAGGGATGGCAATGCCATAGGTAACAATGCCAAGGCAATAAACTCCAACGAAAAAGATGAATAGCGTAGAAAGACAGAACTCATTGCCAGTGCCACCACTAAAAAGATTACGAATAGCATCATCATTGGTGTTGAGAAAGAGGGAGGCAAGGTCATTGTACTGGTTTGGAGGACATTGGAAATTCTTATAGTTGCCAGAGCGACCAATGGTTGGGCATTGATCTTGTGCATCTGGAGGGCATGGGGTGCATTTGGCCAGCCATGGAAGTCCATAAGAGCAGCAAGAAGTCAACAGGGAGACAGCAACCGTGAGAAGGATCTTGAATGGAGCTCCTCTCCTGCAATAGGTTAAAGCACCATAATAATTGAAAACTAAAGATTCAGATATTATAGCAATGTGACTATACATGTCAGAATCTATAACGAAAGAGAATTTGATATAGCATCCAAATCAGAAACTATAGAAAAGATCGACCAAAATGAAGTAACCAGAGCATACTCATTGAAGATGCTATATGTGCGAAGTGTCTGGTCTATGAGAAAGTTGTACAGACTTCCAAAAATACCACCAACAATACCAAGAACTATCACTGCGATCAGATCAGGTGTTCCATATGCAGGAACACTGGAGCTGAGGTCAAACATTATCAATCCTCCCTGCCCAAAGAGACCACAGTTTCCACTGCGGCAGAAATCTATAAGAGTTCTCAATACCACAGCAACTACCGCTGTTGTGAAAAATGTTCTCCAGAGAAGGGCACTTCGCCACCTGAAAACACATGAACAATGACATTCATTATACTTTAAGGGATATATTAATCATACTATAGAATTGCAATACGTTATGCCCTTTTCCAAAGTAGAATTTTCTCCAACGGTTAGCGGCAGTCTTCCTGCTACACATAACACATATATTCAACTGATGCCAAGCTACTATTCTTTGGTATGACTTCTCTGTTAGGATGTGCTCATAAGTTCTACATTGAATTAAGTTACCAGTCGAGACATGGGCAAATCATTGAGGGACTTATGACATTGTTTTATTACTTTTTACTATGCCACTGATATATCATTAACTTCTGCGATTATTAAATAAAAACTATCTCAAATATGAATACCTGAACAACTACCACTTAGCCTTCAACAAATTTAAGAAGTAAAAATCTTTATATGTGCTTAGAGAAAGCATGATACCAAGATGCTGCTTCTTCAAGGGCAAAGAGGACCCCACCTACTGGGGCTCTAAAGGCAGCCGCCACGCCTGCAGCTGCCCCACAGGTTATCAGATCTCGACGATCTCGATCATTCTTGAAGTATCTGAGCCATGTCCATGTTAGACGGTACTTGCGTGATCCACCCTGACCAAGCAGGGAGGCTATGCATGCTCCAGTGTGTACCATAGGCCCCTCCTTACCCAAGACAAATCCAGCAGAAACTCCCCCTATGGAGCCAAATATCTACAGATTGACAAATCAAAATTAATCAGCTAATCTCGGTGAAATAGTGAAGTACTATCAGCTGTTCATTTATTCTTTCTGTAATAAGTTGTTTTGAGACTTTCCAATACAACAGAGCTGGTTATTTGTGGTTAAGCATATGAAAATTTCTGAGAAAACTGCAGCTAGCATTCATGAAAAGCACCTTGATTGGATTTTGATTTAAAATGCAAGACATAAAGAGAGCTCGCTGAGGTTTTTACAGAGCCTTGATTGCAAAAGATTGAGAATGATACACATCTATTTAACTGCACGAAATTCGTAATATAATATGCATAAGAAATACCATTGACCAGCTACACATTACTCCTCAAACTTCTCTATATAATTTTTCATGCTGGGTTAGTTAATGATATTAATATTCTTTTATGGTCCATGCAGCCCTCATTCTTAAGATCTTGGTTATTGGTATTTCTTTTATAGTCCATGCAGCTCTCGAACTATGCATAGGATCTTGGTTGCTCTTAATCCAGTCAAAATCATTTACAAGACCGAATTAGAACTCATAACCATGGTGACCAAACTTTTAGCTAAATGGATTCGGCTTCAAAGTGAATTTTTTTAGCATAGAAACTATTGTATTAATTACCTTGGAGATGGTGAGACCAGACTTGATTGGTGATCACAATAATGTGAAAATAATTTACTGAACCTCAAGCCCTACTGTAATTTTCTTCAATAAATCAGGAAGATTGATGGAAGTGATACACATTAGAAAACCTGGATATCAAGTTGCTTCTTGTTGCTATCCAGTTCTATAATTACAGTTGAATGTAGAACAAGAAACACAAGAAACAGGCCAACAATATCAGGTTAGGTGCTACCTTCACAAAGAGTGTACTAGGAGCCAGTATTGAATAAGCATCAACACCATTTAGATAAGCTTTAACTTCAGGTATGCCAGATCCAGCTGCTGCAGGTGCAACATAAGCACATAAGGCAGCAGCAGCTGCTGCCAGAACTAAGTTGCAGCCAGCATATACAACAAATGCTTTGTGATAACTGCACTGAACCAGATAATGATCATTTAAACTTATTCTAGAAAAGTGAGTAGCAGAAAACATCATAGAAGTATTTGGTTTACATTAACATAATGGCTCGGGGCCTTTTTCCTGCAGTATTTTCAGTATGAACCTCTCCTAAATGCAATAATCCAACTGCAGTCTGATTCATCAGAAAATGGTCTACTAACACAAATTCCAAATTTGGTTTTAATCAGAGTAAGATATGCTTAATGAAAGCAATTGCCTCCACAATATGGAAACTTGAATTTGTGGAACATTACATAATTTAATTGTTAAGTGTAGTGAATTAATTGTTAACTGTAGTGAACACTTCAAACCAACTTTCCAATAAGCTATTCCAGGCCGTTTCCCATAATGATCACTCACCATAAACATGGAGCGCATCTTTGTATGTTCTGGAATGATATGCTTTAGACAACTCTTTCTTCAGTGATTTGTAAAAAATTAGCTGATCTCTTCTTCCATAAAATCCTTTTTGGCAATTACTAGAGTAAGGCTAAGCCACTAACAAGCGCTAACTCAATAGAAAGGAAAGGTAGAAGCCTCCATCAGTATTCATTTCTTTCACACGTAGGTCCACTAGATTGTCCCAGATTCTAACAATGATAATAGCTGAACAATTGGTTCAAGCACTGGAGTGATGCATATTTCTATCAAATTATCTCATGTTCATACTAATTACTACAGCTGTCCATCATCAGCAGTTTCCATAATAGAAAAATTAAAATGACTGCCTATTTGTAAATGTTTGTAATGCAGCCTAGCTACATTCAACAAAACCATGTCTCTTTTAAAACCAGGGTTGATGCATGATGTACATAGACAATATCTTTATATCAATGCTTGCTAGTTTCTCAATCTTCACATGTACTGGCCATGTAACTGAAAAGCATTGCTGCATTCCACTTATGAAAAAGCACAATGTCACATGCAAAATTGTTGCTAAAATATTACTAAGGTGACTAGCAGAGGTCTCAGGGATCCTAGTTTCAGACTATATATATTTCTCTTATCAATACATCATGGTTAGAATAGTAAAAAGATGCAATAACTAAACATGCTTAATTCAAGTCTTTATTTCTTGATTTACAAAGAAACATGATTAGAAAAAATATGCTGCCACCAATTTCAGGGTCTTGCATGTCATTACTTCTTCTGATTTTTGCCAGGTCCTTCTGATATTAAGAATAAAGGAGGAGGTGATTCATGACCAGGATAATTACTTAGATAAAAAACTTGGGCAGTCATCCTTACAAGCATCCAAACCTAGAACCCACTAATGCGAAGAGGGGAACCAACCAATCACCCAGGGTCACATTGATTCCTTCTTATGTGATTATGCTTCACAATTTATCCCCCATCATCTTTTCGAACTTTGCATGTGCAAGATGGCCAAACTGTCTACTGAAACATAGCTTTCCTATGCTATATGAAACCTCAGGCTGATCTTTCAAAAGTTTACTAATCACGAATTCAGGTTTCTTACATTTCCTCATCTTTGGATGCATTATAACAATCTATTGAAGTGGTTGCAATAGACGGTAAACCTTACCTATGCTTCAGCATAAGATTACTTGTCAGCAACAACTTAAATCCAGCTATATTCTCCACAGCAAGGTTGTTGAAAAATCCAACTAGCCCAGTGACCAAGCCTATAAGAAGTGCGAGGGTCCACTTAAGAACTACATACTGATATATCTGAGCTTTTCTCCTTGATCTCCAATCTTCTTTATAGAGGTCATTCTCCACAATCCTGCAGAAAGTAGATAGTTCACGTATCATTGATAAAATACTCATATACCCTAATTATAATTTGTACAATAATCCAAAATAAACAAAATTCTAACATCTCTTGGAACAATTGTGCAACATTTTAAGAGAGACTTGAGATGAATTCAGATAAGTATGCAACTAGAAGCCTATATTTGGTGAAGAAGCTTTAGTTAAACTCTGAAAGATTTTAACACACTGTGAAATACAATCTGCAGCAATACATTTTTTAGTAACACAACAAATGCCATCTTTATTTAACACCTATCATTTCCTCATGTCAGCAAAGGGTGTCCCCCATGCCACCAGAAGATCAACTAAGCAAGGTCATAAATGCATAGATTTGGTATTAAAAAGATAAATAGAACATTAGACCAACTCTGTTTATCTGATGGTTTAATTCTCAGCCTCAGAGTTGCATGCAGCTTAAAGAACTAAAAAGCGAGAAGTTAGCACAGGGGATGCCCTTACTCATAGTCCAAACTCTCGATGGGGCAGACGTTGGCGCCAACGACGGCAAGCTGCGATGTGGTATTCATGGTGCGCCGCCTGAGGAGGGGCTCCCTCATGCCCGCCTCCTTGTCATCGAAGAAGTTTGACCCATTCCTCTTCATCTCCCTCGGCGCTTCCACCCCGTCCACCCTGCTCTCGATGTCCTCACCGCCCTCTCTGTGATCCATCTCTGCTCAGCTTCGTCAACTTTTTTTACACGACCTGCTACGTAACAACAGATCAGAGAAGGAAACCATCTGAAAACACCGTCCAATAATAGCTCATCGTCGTTTAGTCTTCGAGATCTAATTAAGCGTGCAATCTTTTAACGATAAGAACCGACTCCACTTGTGTTCGACGGTGTTGCTTGCAGCGCGTGGATGAGCCGACGGGAAAACGCGAAAGCGTTTAGTGATCGTCGAGAAATCAGGGCCGTCCAATTGAAAAGATGGACTGTGACGCTTGCTCGGTTTCGTTTGCTGCCAAGGCGTTACGTTGGTGCACGCGTCGACAACGGCCCAGGAGAACAAACTTACCGGCATAACTTACCTTCCCACGAAGCGCACCGGTGGTCCCACGTCGGCTGCGCTCTCTCCAATGAGAAGGCTGGTATTGTACGCGGATAGGGTGATAAATGTAAGTAAAGGACGATTCAATTTTTGGAAGAGATTTCAAATCACAGATATAGTTTCCTCCAACGCTCACCACCGCCAACAGCTTGCAGCCTTCAATGGACGTTCTACTTGCCTAACATTCCAAGCTAATCTTTCCTGTCAACATGCGACAAACACGACCTTTCTTGGCCTCCGAATTCATCGATTGAACTCTAAGCGAGAATGGGACGCGCAACTGACACCGATTCCAATGCCATTGGCGTGTGCGATCGTCACAGCCATGTATACCGTACGAAGACCTTGTAGGCATTAGGTCCGTCTGTTGACATCCCTAATAAGGATGTTCTCGGACGCATCAATGCAGAATGAGACCGGGAAAGGAGACAGGTCCAGTCCCCGTTGCTTGGCCTGCCCCCAGTCACTATTCTGTGAAAGGGGTAAAAGATTGCTTGGAAAGAAAAGGAGGAGAAGAATCGAGACCTTTTGAGCCGATCGGTCTTGGAGGCCGATGATGTAGGTTGGAATCGATAAAGCAGAGAAGCGATGAAGGGATTACCTCAACAGCGATCAGGAGAGATTGCCGGCTCTCCGCATCGATCGACGAGCACCCAAAAGGAGGAGGAACGAAGAAAAACAGAATCCAATCAGACCCGTATTTGGGGCTCCTTTCCCGCGAGGACGGAAGAAGCGGAGCCGGGTCGTGTTCTTGGGAAGGAAAACGACGGAGAGCGGAGACAGATTTGGGCGTTGGCGAGGACGAGACGCGGTAAGCGAGGAGCAGCCTCCCCCCCACTTTATATATAGCGTCCCTGTTTTTGTGGGCTAAGAAAATAATTATTAACATGAAATAGGAACTTAACGTGGAGATCTGGAATTACCGACCGTGGACGTCTGATCATGATCGAACGGTCTAGATGCTTGGTTGTCGTCACAGTATGCTCGCATGACATCGTGTGTGAATGCTTGCGGACCGATCATCTCATTTGGCACGAATCGTTTTGGGCTATAGATGGGCCACTTGCGGTTGTGATTCACGTTGGATTCCACGTGTTGTTATATGATCAGATATCTTGTGTTCTGGACTGTAGAGTGGATCCTTTTCACCCTTCGGAAGGAGAGGAGGAGAGGAGACCTTAGGATCTTCCAACTCTTTAATTGAGACAGATCAACGGGGATTTAGAATATGATTTTGATGCATAAAAGTCGCCTCACGTCTTGTAACTCTTTAATTGATACAGGTTAACAGGTGATAGAGAGCATGATAATATCAACATTAACTTGTTGACTCACTCGATAATCCATTGTCGCCTAGATGATGATACGAACAGAAGAACTCAAGCGTCTTTCCTTCTCTAGTGGCGAATAACATGACCTTTCACCTTTGGCCAATCATAATTTCAGAAAAAGTGGTATAGATCGATCGTAGAAGCATTAACCCCTAGCGAAAATCCTATTTGCCCCCTCCTTTGGTGGTCTGGTATAGGTGACCATTGTCCGTTTATCCCGGCTAAGCGCAACACTGACAAACGGCGACACCCCTGTAGTCGTCTTTCATTGACGACACAATGAATCATACCATTTGATTGTCCACATAAATGAGCTCCAAGAGGACGAATAGGCCTGTACTCATTAGCTATTAGTCTCCCTTCGTCGGCTATCCAGGTATAAAAGTTGGTCCCTAAGGCATAAAGAAGGGAACCAGACTCAAGACTTTTATTGTTCATACCACTACTTTTCACACTCCCACTCATACTAAATTTACTATTGGAGGGGTCGGGTTGGAAACTCCCCTATCGCTTGTGTGGGATCTCGAACAAAGCTAATGCACATCTCGACTCATCTTAGAATCTTGAAGAGGCTAAGGCACACCTCGACTCCACTCATAACCTACCTTAGGAGTCCAACCG
The DNA here is from genome assembly GCA_021527575.1 of Ensete glaucum. Classification (NCBI taxonomy): domain Eukaryota; kingdom Viridiplantae; phylum Streptophyta; class Magnoliopsida; order Zingiberales; family Musaceae; genus Ensete; species Ensete glaucum. The sequence goes on along the minus strand of CM038553.1, from coordinate 6,618,755 downwards.
GCACCATGGAATCACCTAAGCCTGACCTTTTTTGACTCCAGTCACCGTTGACAGTTGTCACGTTGGCCATCAAGATGTGCTTATGCTTTTAAAACTAAATCAAGCCATGTTGTTTTATGGTCAACGACATCAAGAAAATAATAATAGAAATTTAGAATAAGATTTTGATATGTATATGGTCAAGTTACGTTATGTCCCATTGGGTACTTAATCAATGTAAATTGATTCTCACATTACATCATAAGATATGTCACTAATTCAAATATCTAATAAATTTGACATGTTACTCATAGATAATTTCGTGTAACTATAACTATCACATCTCAAATTTATAAAAAGTAATAAATTATCATTTTATTATTTATAATTTTCTTAATATATTTTTTATCTTTAAATTAAAATCCCTATTTTTATAATAATAAAATTTTTATTTACTAAAAAATGATTATATCTTTTTAGTAGAGCCACGAGTGACCAAAAAAAAAAAAATCTCTTTCATCTAAACCTCAGATCTTTTTAGTATATTCTTTGTTTTCTCTTTTTTTATTCTTTTACTTTTCCTACATAACCTTAAATGTAATACCATATTTTTTCAATCTATAATTAAATTAATTATCTAATATCTTGTAAGATTATATTAAACATGGACAGTCAAAATTATTAAATCAATAATCTTAATGCTCTATCTAATCTCCTTTTTCAAATAATTCATATATATTTTGGTTTTTCCTTAATCCCATCAATCTCTTTATCATGGCAACTCTCCTTTTCATTTTTTCTATATTTTTTCTTTTCCTTCAATGTAATTTAACAATTAGGTAACTATATTAGCATGATAAAATATTAAAATCAATTAATCTCTAGTACAATATGGTCTTCATTTGGGTAAAATAATTCAAAATTTTAAAAAGTATACCGAATCGAGAGTTTCTTTAGACTTGATTTAATTTTTTCATAAAAATGATTCTCCAATAAAATATAACTTCAGTACTAAGTATTATTATAATTGTCATCATATATATAAGGTCATCTCTTTTTCCAAGGTCATTTTCTTGTTATCAAATCTTCTTATTATTGTGACTTTATTATTAGAATAAGGACTATTCTAACTATCATCCTATATGGAGGTTATATCGATGTCGATATTCGTGCTGAAGCAATTAAATTTCATATTCGACTTTTAATATTTTCTATATTTTTCATGTTTTACTTAATGTGCATACAAGGTTTATGTTTATAACATAAGTTGACAATTTTATTTTTATCATCTTTTATGTGATTGAAGTTTTGTTTTTATTTGTTTATGAATTTTAATTTTTTTATTAGTTATGATAATTTAGATTTTTACTACTTAAAATTTGAAGTTATTTATATGTTTTTAAAGTATTTTCATAATTAAAAGGGCTTAGCTGAATAACAACTAGGTAATATTGATACCTATACTTTGTTGTCATAATATTACTAAAATTTAAAGTATATTTTCTAGAAAAATATGAAACTAACTTGAGATATCCATTTTCTATGCATGGGATGTCAATTTGCATGTATTCAGATTTCTTTATTTCTTTTTTTTTCTTTCTAAGACAAGGTGGTGTACACTTAAAAGTAACAAAGAGGAGGAGGCAAAAGAAAGAAGAGAGAGAAACTCTTGTGTAGAACAGTTCATCACATTTGCGTCACAACCCAACAATGAGAAATTAGATGCAGGTTCAGGTTTCATATTGCCATTGGAGCTGCCATCGACATTAACACGTCACATTTTTTGCTTGCTCGTCTTTGCCATTGTACATCAAGTTGATGTCACAGAGCTCCACGCCCTCGCATGGAGCAGCCTCGCTGCAGACTAGTTTATAAGCTACTTGCGAGACAAAGGTCCCCGTGATATTTTTGTACTTGATATCCGTGATCTTAACCAGAGAAGAGAAGGATCCTACATGGAGAGAGAGAGAGAGAGAGGATGCACAATTAAGAACTCTGATGATACATGTAGCAGTAGTAGGAGCAATGAGGTATACCTTTCCAGGGCGGTTAGCATTTGGGCAATAGTTCTGATCTATGATGATGGGGTTATGGACATTATTCATAATGATATTATTCATAATGATATGCTCAAAGATTATATCGTTGACCTTCACCCTAGAAGGATAAGATTGTCATGTCTTGATCCTCAATCCATTTGTTGTGTTGGTAAAATTACATTTCTTCACTTTCAACCTGATGACATCTTTCTCACTGGCATTTTTGCCGAGACTACCAATGCTGAAGCCATGGCCGGTACCACATAACACATTAAAGATAGTTAAATTGGTGCAGCCCAGGCCGATGTAGATGCAGTCATCACTTGTGCCGATGATCGAGTTGGTAACATAGATATTGGTTGAGTCGGTGACGTGAATTCCATCAGTGTTGGGGCTATCTCCGGAGCGATCATGATAGAATCAAAGGTAATGCTTTTTGATTCAAAGATTTGAATGTGGAACAACTTACTATCGAGAGAAGAAATGCTACTAATGTTTGCATTCATGACGAAACTAAACACCAAGTTTTGTACAGTAGTATTGCATCGATTGTTGTAAGTGCAATTCAAAGTGAGAACGAAGTAGTGTTAATTTTTGTGAGGTTAGAGCAAGGAAGAGAAGTCTACCGTACCATGGGTAAGGGTCTGCAATTGAGTGTCTTTTTGCATTGGTTATAAGGTCATGCATAAGCTCCTTGTCCATTGAAACTTTCACCTCCTGAGATAACTAGTCCATTAATGTACTAAAAATGGAGCCAATTATTTTGGTAAGCTTCGAGATGGGTGGATGTTAGTAGCTGCCCTTTCACTTACATCACCATTGTGCCTTTGCAAGGCCCTTTGAAGATTATTAGACCGAGCAGATATATTCCCTCTGGAATCACTATCGTTGTCATCCCTTCCACGCGCATGCTGCACTCCATATTGCTTCGAAAGCCTATCATGTCCATAATTGTTACAACTATAAATATGGAGATGCGACAAAAATTATTGGTTATAATAACCTATAGTAAACATGAAAATCTACCTTTGTGTTATCGGTTTTGGCATCTTATGCTGCTCCGTAATCCTTCACATTGTAAACACCAATAATAATATCTATCCTTACACCCCTTAAGATTAATAACAATAAACCAATCATAATAATATTTAATTCTAAACCCATTATCAAAAGTCATCTTCTCACTCGATGTATTCTCTGAATCAAAGCTTATGTGCTCGTCAATAGTCCGAATCAAGTAATAATTTATATTGAGGGAATGTAAGAGGTTTCTTGGCATGTAATAAGTTATACAGATGTTTTAAGGAAGTTTCGATAACCAAGTTAACAATCACTCGAGAAGGATACCTATGATTACTGTTTGCCATTTCACTATTGTATTTTTGGCCTATGTTCAACAGGAAAAAACCTCTTCTTTCATAAGCTGTTGCCTCCATAATTTGTGAACTTTGTGAGCAATGTTGGTGTGCTAAATAATGGAAGTCTTTTAGCTTTTATGCTATATACAAAGTGAAAAAGAACGTGTACAAAGTCATTGTGTTCAAATTATTTATATATGTGAGACGAAAGGACTTAGTTTTTGGTTTGTGTTTCAAATTTTTTTATGATATACAATTAGAGATCAGAGGTTGAAATCTAATCTGAATGTGCTTAAAATATAAAAAAGGAGGATTGAGTTAATAAGATTATGGGTTTGATTGAATTAAGACGAACAACAACAACGGATCGACATGGATGAATTGTCCTATTAGTTTAAAATTTAAACCATTAGGGGCAAAGAGAATGGTGATATCTAATTTGATATGTTTTATATGTTATGTTAGAAGCTCAAATTCTAGAGAACATAAGGTTTGAACAATTATTTATTATTATATTAGATCTAACGAAACCATATGACTATTAAAACTAATGCTATAGATTATTTAATATATTTTTAATGAATACAATGTTAAAATAAATACTAAAACAAATAATACTATAAACTTCAATAATTTCATTTGTTAAATATGGGTCATTATTTATTTTTGTTACAAACATACATAAAAATTTTGTAATATTTTATACATAATAAAATATTCTATAAACTAATAAATAATTGTGTACACTATATACGTCTACAAATTGCACACATATACATTGATTGAAAATGTATATGTTGTTACTTTTATAAGTCTAGTTAACAAAATCATAATGTACTTATCTTTTATTATAAATATTCAATAAAAATATATAATTCTCATATCTCTTTTTTCCTTAAACATTCGGATAACACAGATCCATAATAAAAAAATTTAAAATTCTGTAGATAGTTAAATACATAGTCAACTATCATAATATTTTCTCTTTTTTATTCGTTTACTTTTCCTACAGAACCTTCAATGGAAGACCATATTTTTTAAATCTATAATTAAATTAATTATCTAATATCATGTAAAAAATCATATTAAATATGAAAATTCAAAATTAATTAACCAATAATCCTAAATCATATTAAATATGAAAATTCAAATAATTCATGTTTAATTTTGTTTTTCTTTAATCCCTTCAGTCTCTTTATCATGGCAACTTTTCTTTTCATTTTTTCTATATATTTTTTCTCTTCCTTTAATGTAATTTAACAATCAGGTAACTATATAAGCATGATAAAGTTTTAAAATTAATTAATCTCTAGTAAAATATAGTATTCATTTTGTAAAAGAACTCAAAATTTTAAAAGATATACTGAATCAAGAGTTTCTTTAGACTTGATTTAATTTTTTTCAATAAAAAAGATTCTCCAATAAATATAACTTAAGTACTATGTTGATTATGACTATCATCATATATATATGGTCATCTCTTTTTCTAAGGTCATTTTCCTGTTATCAAATCTTCTTATTATTGTAGTAAGTATTATTCTAACTATCATCATATACTTAGGTTATATCGATGTTGATATTAGTGTTTAAGCAATTGAATTTCATATTCAACTTTTAATATTTTATATATTATATTGTGTTGATTAATGTGCATAAAGGTTTATGTTTATAGCATAGTTGACAATTTTATTTTTATGGTTTATGTGATAGGAGTTTTGTTTTGATATTTTAGATTTTTAATGCATAAAATTTTAAATTATTTATAAGTTTTAAATTATTTTCATAATTACCGGCTTCTTGACATAATGTCTTAACTAGTGATCGAGGGCTTAGATAAATAACAACTTGATAATATTGGTTGTTAGAATTTAAGGGTCACACTCTTAGAATTTTAATGGGCCACACATATATAATGAAATGTATACCAAGTCAGTCAAAATTAAAATGATCTAATTAATGAAAATTTATTTGGTTAAGGGGGACATTTATCATAAAAATTAAATATGTATAAATCATCAATCATATTTCTAACTTGGTGACGTGACAAGATTATGAGTTTTTATGAAACATCATGAGTCATAATTTACTTTTATGACTATAAGAAGAATTTATGGTCCTCAATTGCAGAAAAAAAACAAGAGAAATCTAAAGATTCCAAAAGAAAACTCTACAATAGTAAAGCCAATATATCGATTAATCCAAAATAATGTAATAGATTTAACAGATACATATTTATGTTAATATATTTCATTAATTATTGTAGAATATCATGTATATTATTGAGAACTTAATAATGAGATGAAAAGATTCTAAAGGTTTTGGATGTGTAAGGTATTTATGATCCATATTGTTATTATTAAATTTTTTCTAACATTCATAACTAATACTTTGTTGTCATAATATTATAAAACTTAATGTATATTTTTCAGAAAAATATGAAACTAACTTGAGGTATCCATTTTCTATACATGGGATGTCAATTTGCATGCATTCCAATTCTTTATTTCTTTTTTTTAAAAAAAATTACAAGGTGTACACTTAAAAGTAACAAAGAGGAGGAGGCAGAAGAAAGAAGGGAGAGAAACTATTATGTAGAACAGTTGATCACTTTTGCCTCCCAACCCAACAAATAAGAAATCAGATGCAGGGTTTAGGTTTCACATTGCCATTGGAGCTGCCAAAGACATTAACACAAATAGCCGTTGCATTTTTTGCTTGCTCGTCTTTGCCATTGTACTCCAAGCTGATGTCGCTGAGCTCCACACCCTCGCATGGAGCAGCCTCGCTGCACACTAGTTTATAAGCTACTTGGGAGACGAAGGTCCCCGTGATATTTCTGTACTTGATATCTGTGATCTTAACCAAAGAAGGATCCTACATGAAGAGAGGAAGGATGCACAAATTTTAAGACAAGGTCTCTAATTAAGAACTCTGATGATATATTTAGCAGTAGTCGTAGTAATGAGATGTACCTTTTCGAGACAATTAGCATTCGGGCAATAGTTTTGGTCTATGATGATGGGGTTATAGACATTGTTCATAATGATGTGTTCAAAGAGGAAATCGGTGGCCGTCAACTTTGTCGGAGAAGATTCCCATGTCTTTATCCTCAATCCATTTGTTGTACTACTAAGATTGCATTTCCTCACTTTCACCCCGATGACATCTTTCTCACCGGCATCTTTGCCGAGACTACCAATGCTGATGCCGTGACCGGGACCGCATAACACGTTCAATATGGTCAAATTTAGCAGCGGAGATGCGGTCATCACCGGTGCCGATTGCTGAGTTAGCAACATGGATATCGGTCGAGTCAGCGACGTGGATGCCATCAGTGTTAGGGCTATCTCCGGGAGCACTGATCATGATGGAATCAAAGGTAATATTTCTTGATTTAAAGACTTGAATGTGGAAGAACTTGCTGTCGATAGAAGAAATGTTGCGATGGTTGCGTTAATGAAATTGAACACCAAGTTCTGCGGTAGTATTATTGCAACGATTGTCAATGCAATTCAAAGTGAGAACGAAATAGTGTTAGTTTTTGCGAGGTTAGAGCAAGCAAGACAAGGCTATCATACCATGGGTAGGGGTTTGCAATTGAGTATCTTTTTGCATTGGTTATAAGGCCACGTAGAAGCTCCTTGTCCATTAAATTTTCCACCTCCTGAGATAACCAACCCATTAATATTTTGGAAATCAAGCCAATTTTGTTTGTAATCTTCGAGGTGGGTGGATGCCAGTAGATGCCCCTTCACTTGCATCGCCATTATGCCTTTGCAAGGCCCTTTGAAGATTGTTGAACCGAGAAGGTATGCTCCCTCTGGGATCATTATCGTTGTCGTCCCTTCCACCGCGCATGCCGCATTCCATGCCGCTTCGAATGCCTACCATGTTCATAATTGTTACAATCATAAGCATTAATTTGTCGTGATAACAAATGCAAAAAGTTTCTTATGTTTGTCTTTTATTTCACTAAAAACTTTTTGAAATTCTAAGTTCACGAAGATGTTTAACTTTATAGGGACGAAAACAAAAACCATTGATTGTACTAATAACCTCTACTAAACATAAAAATCTACCTTCGTGTTATCGGTTTGACCATCTCCTGTTGCTCGTAATCCTTCACGTTGTAAACACCGGCAGTCTTGTCTACCTTCGCACCAGAAGATGAAGAGAAAGCCAATCACAATAACATATAATTCTAAACGCATTATCAAAACTCTTCTCCTCGATTGATCGATGTATTCTCTGAACCAATGCTTCTGTATTGATGTTAATAGTCTGAATTAAGCAATCATTTATATTGAAGGCATGCAATAGATTTGCTTGCCTGTAATCAAGTTGTACTGATATTTTTAAGCAATTTTTAACCACCAAATTAACAATCATTTGCTATTTATATATGCTTGCTATTGAGAAGGATATGTATAATTACTAGTTTGTCATTTCACTATTCTATTCTTGGCTTATGTTCAACCATAAACAACATCTTCCTTCCTAAGGTATTGCCTTCATAATTTGTGAACTTTGTGAGCAGTGTTTGTGCTGAATAATGGAAGTCTTTAACTTTTATGCTATATATAAAGTGAAAATGAACATGTATGATGTCATTGTATTTAAAATATTTATGTATGTGAGACAAAAGGATGAATTAAAAGAAGAGCATCACAATCAATTGATTTATTTTTTGGTTTGTGTTTCAGATTTTTTTTATGATATGCAATTAAAGATCAGAGTTTGAAATTTAATCTGAATGTGCTTAAAATAGAAAAAAAGAGGAATGACGAACAGCAACAACGATGTCCAACATGGATGAACTGTCCTATTAGTTTAAAAATTAAATCATCAGGTGAACTAAATTGATGTCCAATTTGATATATTTTATATGTTGTCATACAAGCTCAAATTCTAGAGAACAAAAGGTTTGAACAATTATTTATTATTATATTAAATCTAACGAAATCATATAACTATTAAAACTAATGCTATAGATTTTTAATATTTTTAATGAATATAATGTTAAAATAAATACTAAAGACAAATAATACCATAAACTTCAACAATTTCATTTGTTAAATATGGATCATTATTTATTTTTGATTACAAACTTACATAAAATTTTATAATATTTTATAAATGATAAAATATTCTATAAACTAATAAATAATCATGTGCACTATATACGTCTACAAATTGCACACATATACATTGCTTGAAAATGTATATGTTGTTACTTTTATAAATCTAGCTAACGAAAACATACTGTAATCATATTTTATGATAAATATTCAATAAAATATATACTTCTCATATATATATCTTTTTTCCTAGAACATTCAGATAGCACAGATCCATATAAAAAATTTAAATTCTATTGATAATTAAATACATAATCAACTATCCTTCGTGTAGTCTATGTTTTCTCTTTTTTTTTTTCTTTTACTTTTCCTACATAACATTCAATGTAAGACCATATCTTTTCAATCTATAATTAAATTAATTATCTAATATCATGTAAGATCATATTAAATATGGAATTTCAAAATTAATTAACCAATAATCCTAAATGCTCTATCTGATCTCCTTTTTCAAATAATTCATGTTTAATTTTGTTTTTCTTTAATCCTTTCAATCTCTTTATCATGGCAACTTTTCTTTTCATTTTTTCTATATATTTTTTCTTTTTATTTAATGTAATTTAACAATTAGGTAACTATGTTAGCATCATAAAATTTTAAAACTAATTAATCTCTAGTAACATATAGTATTCATTTTGTAAAAGAACTCAAAGTTTTTTTAAAAAAAATACTGAATCAAGATTCATTTTAGACTTGATTTATTTTTTTTCATGAAAAGATTCTCCAATAAATATAACTTCAGTACAATGTATTATTATGACTATCATCATATATGTAAGGTCATTTTCTTGTTGTCAAATCTTCTTATTATTGTGCCTCTATTATTAAAGTAAGTATCATTCTAACCATAATCATATATGTAGGTTATATCGATGTCGATATTAGTGTTTAGGCAATTGGATTTCATATTCAACTTTTAATATTTTATATGTTATCTTGTGTTAATTAATGTGCATAAAGGTTTATGTTTATAGCATAGTTGACAATTTTATTCTTATCATATCTTATGCGATAGAAGTTTTGTTTTTATTTGTTTATGATATTTTAGATTTTTTACTATGTAAAATTTTAAATTAGTTATATGTTTTAAAGTATTTATAATTAAACATGCATACTGACTTGTTGACACAATGTCTTAACTAATGATCGAGAGGTTAGATAGATGAATAACAACTCGATAATATTGATAACTATACTTTGTTTTCATAATATTACTAAAACTTAATGCATATTTCTTACAAAAATATGAAATTAAACTGAGATATCCATTTTCTATACATGGGATGCCAATTTGCATGCATTCCAATTTCTTTATTTCTTTTTTTTTTCCTAATACAATGTGTACACTTAAAAGTAACAAAGAGGAGGAGGAGGAGGAGGAGGCAGAAGAAAGAAGGGAGAGAAAACTCTTATTTAGAACAAACAGTTCATCACTTTTGCCTCACAACCCAACAATAAGAAATCAGATGCAGGGTTCGGGTTCCACATTGCCATTGGAGCTGCCATAGACATTAGCACAAATAGACGTTTCATTAATGTCTTGCTCGTATTTGCCATTGTACTCCAAGCTGATGTCGCTGAGCTCCACGCCCTCGCATGGAGCAGCCTCACTGCACACTAGTTTATAAGCTACTTGCGAGACAAAGGTCCCCGTGATATTTTTGTACTTGATATCCGTGATCTTAACCAGAGAAGAGAAGGATCCTACATGGAGAGAGAGAGAGAGGATGCACAATTAAGAACTCTGATGATACATGTAGCAGGAGTAGGAGCAATGAGGTATACCTTTCCAGGGCGGTTAGCATTTGGGCAATAGTTCTGATCTATGATGATGGGGTTATGGACATTATTCATAATGATATTATTCATAATGATATGCTCAAAGATTATATCGTTGACCTTCACCCTAGAAGGATAAGATTGTCATGTCTTGATCCTCAATCCATTTGTTGTGTTGGTAAAATTACATTTCTTCACTTTCAACCTGATGACATCTTTCTCACTGGCATTTTTGCCGAGACTACCAATGCTGAAGCCATGGCCGGTACCACATAACACATTAAAGATAGTTAAATTGGTGCAGCCCAGGCCGATGTAGATGCAGTCATCACTTGTGCCGATGATCGAGTTGGTAACATAGATATTGGTTGAGTCGGTGACGTGAATTCCATCAGTGTTGGGGCTATCTCCGGGAGCACTGATCATGATAGAATCAAAGGTAATGCTTTTTGATTCAAAGATTTGAATGTGGAACAACTTACTATCGAGAGAAGAAATGCTACTAATGTTTGCATTCATGACGAAACTAAACACCAAGTTTTGTACAGTAGTATTGCATCGATTGTTGTAAGTGCAATTCAAAGTGAGAACGAAGTAGTGTTAATTTTTGTGAGGTTAGAGCAAGGAAGAGAAGTCTACCGTACCATGGGTAAGGGTCTGCAATTGAGTGTCTTTTTGCATTGGTTATAAGGTCATGCATAAGCTCCTTGTCCATTGAAACTTTCACCTCCTGAGATAACTAGTCCATTAATGTACTAAAAATGGAGCCAATTATTTTGGTAAGCTTCGAGATGGGTGGATGTTAGTAGCTGCCCTTTCACTTACATCACCATTGTGCCTTTGCAAGGCCCTTTGAAGATTATTAGACCGAGCAGATATATTCCCTCTGGAATCACTATCGTTGTCATCCCTTCCACGCGCATGCTGCACTCCATATTGCTTCGAAAGCCTATCATGTCCATAATTGTTACAACTATAAATATGGAGATGCGACAAAAATTATTGGTTATAATAACCTATAGTAAACATGAAAATCTACCTTTGTGTTATCGGTTTTGGCATCTTATGCTGCTCCGTAATCCTTCACATTGTAAACACCAATAATAATATCTATCCTTACACCCCTTAAGATTAATAACAATAAACCAATCATAATAATATTTAATTCTAAACCCATTATCAAAAGTCATCTTCTCACTCGATGTATTCTCTGAATCAAAGCTTATGTGCTCGTCAATAGTCCGAATCAAGTAATAATTTATATTGAGGGAATGTAAGAGGTTTCTTGGCATGTAATAAGTTATACAGATGTTTTAAGGAAGTTTCGATAACCAAGTTAACAATCACTCGAGAAGGATACCTATGATTACTGTTTGCCATTTCACTATTGTATTTTTGGCCTATGTTCAACAGGAAAAAACCTCTTCTTTCATAAGCTGTTGCCTCCATAATTTGTGAACTTTGTGAGCAATGTTGGTGTGCTAAATAATGGAAGTCTTTTAGCTTTTATGCTATATACAAAGTGAAAAAGAACGTGTACAAAGTCATTGTGTTCAAATTATTTATATATGTGAGACGAAAGGACTTAGTTTTTGGTTTGTGTTTCAAATTTTTTTATGATATACAATTAGAGATCAGAGGTTGAAATCTAATCTGAATGTGCTTAAAATATAAAAAAGGAGGATTGAGTTAATAAGATTATGGGTTTGATTGAATTAAGACGAACAACAACAACGGATCGACATGGATGAATTGTCCTATTAGTTTAAAATTTAAACCATTAGGGGCAAAGAGAATGGTGATATCTAATTTGATATGTTTTATATGTTATGTTAGAAGCTCAAATTCTAGAGAACATAAGGTTTGAACAATTATTTATTATTATATTAGATCTAACGAAACCATATGACTATTAAAACTAATGCTATAGATTATTTAATATATTTTTAATGAATACAATGTTAAAATAAATACTAAAAACAAATAATACTATAAACTTCAATAATTTCATTTGTTAAATATGGGTCATTATTTATTTTTTGTTACAAACATACATAAAAATTTTGTAATATTTTATACATAATAAAATATTCTATAAACTAATAAATAATTGTGTACACTATATACGTCTACAAATTGCACACATATACATTGATTGAAAATGTATATGTTGTTACTTTTATAAGTCTAGTTAACAAAATCATAATGTACTTATCTTTTATTATAAATATTCAATAAAAATATATAATTCTCATATCTCTTTTTTCCTTAAACATTCGGATAACACAGATCCATAATAAAAAAATTTAAAATTCTGTAGATAGTTAAATACATAGTCAACTATCATAATATTTTCTCTTTTTTATTCGTTTACTTTTCCTACAGAACCTTCAATGGAAGACCATATTTTTTAAATCTATAATTAAATTAATTATCTAATATCATGTAAAAAATCATATTAAATATGAAAATTCAAAATTAATTAACCAATAATCCTAAATCATATTAAATATGAAAATTCAAATAATTCATGTTTAATTTTGTTTTCTTTAATCCCTTCAGTCTCTTTATCATGGCAACTTTTCTTTTCATTTTTTCTATATATTTTTTCTCTTCCTTTAATGTAATTTAACAATCAGGTAACTATATAAGCATGATAAAGTTTTAAAATTAATTAATCTCTAGTAAAATATAGTATTCATTTTGTAAAAGAACTCAAAATTTTAAAAGATATACTGAATCAAGAGTTTCTTTAGACTTGATTTAATTTTTTTCAATAAAAAAGATTCTCCAATAAATATAACTTAAGTACTATGTTGATTATGACTATCATCATATATATATGGTCATCTCTTTTTCTAAGGTCATTTTCCTGTTATCAAATCTTCTTATTATTGTAGTAAGTATTATTCTAACTATCATCATATACTTAGGTTATATCGATGTTGATATTAGTGTTTAAGCAATTGAATTTCATATTCAACTTTTAATATTTTATATATTATATTGTGTTGATTAATGTGCATAAAGGTTTATGTTTATAGCATAGTTGACAATTTTATTTTTATGGTTTATGTGATAGGAGTTTTGTTTTGATATTTTAGATTTTAATGCATAAAATTTTAAATTATTTATAAGTTTTAAATTATTTTCATAATTACCGGCTTCTTGACATAATGTCTTAACTAGTGATCGAGGGCTTAGATAAATAACAACTTGATAATATTGGTTGTTAGAATTTAAGGGTCACACTCTTAGAATTTTAATGGGCCACACATATATAATGAAATGTATACCAAGTCAGTCAAAATTAAAATGATCTAATTAATGAAAATTTATTTGGTTAAGGGGGACATTTATCATAAAAATTAAATATGTATAAATCATCAATCATATTTCTAACTTGGTGACGTGACAAGATTATGAGTTTTTATGAAACATCATGAGTCATAATTTACTTTTATGACTATAAGAAGAATTTATGGTCCTCAATTGCAGAAAAAATACAAGAGAAATCTAAAGATTCCAAAAGAAAACTCTACAATAGTAAAGCCAATATATCGATTAATCCAAAATAATGTAATAGATTTAACAGATACATATTTATGTTAATATATTTCATTAATTATTGTAGAATATCATGTATATTATTGAGAACTTAATAATGAGATGAAAAGATTCTAAAGGTTTTGGATGTGTAAGGTATTTATGATCCATATTGTTATTATTAAATTTTTCTAACATTCATAACTAATACTTTGTTGTCATAATATTATAAAACTTAATGTATATTTTTCAGAAAAATATGAAACTAACTTGAGGTATCCATTTTCTATACATGGGATGTCAATTTGCATGCATTCCAATTCTTTATTTCTTTTTTAAAAAAATTACAAGGTGTACACTTAAAAGTAACAAAGAGGAGGAGGCAGAAGAAAGAAGGAGAGAAACTATTATGTAGAACAGTTGATCACTTTTGCCTCCCAACCCAACAAATAAGAAATCAGATGCAGGGTTTAGGTTTCACATTGCCATTGGAGCTGCCAAAGACATTAACACAAATAGCCGTTGCATTTTTGCTTGCTCGTCTTTGCCATTGTACTCCAAGCTGATGTCGCTGAGCTCCACACCCTCGCATGGAGCAGCCTCGCTGCACACTAGTTTATAAGCTACTTGGGAGACGAAGGTCCCCGTGATATTTCTGTACTTGATATCTGTGATCTTAACCAAAGAAGGATCCTACATGAAGAGAGGAAGGATGCACAAATTTTAAGACAAGGTCTCTAATTAAGAACTCTGATGATATATTTAGCAGTAGTCGTAGTAATGAGATGTACCTTTTCGAGACAATTAGCATTCGGGCAATAGTTTTGGTCTATGATGATGGGGTTATAGACATTGTTCATAATGATGTGTTCAAAGAGGAAATCGGTGGCCGTCAACTTTGTCGGAGAAGATTCCCATGTCTTTATCCTCAATCCATTTGTTGTACTACTAAGATTGCATTTCCTCACTTTCACCCCGATGACATCTTTCTCACCGGCATCTTTGCCGAGACTACCAATCTTGATCTGGGACCGCATAACACGTTCAATATGGTCAAATTTGTGCCTGGGACGGAGATGCGTCATCACGGTGCCGATTGCTGAGTTAGCAACATGGATATCGGTCGAGTCAGCGACGTGGATGCCATCAGTGTTAGGGCTATCTCCGGGAGCACTGATCATGATGGAATCAAAGGTAATATTTCTTGATTTAAAGACTTGAATGTGGAAGAACTTGCTGTCGATAGAAGAAATGTTGCTGATGGTTGCGTTCGTGACGAAATTGAACACCAAGTTCTGTACGGTAGTATTATTGCAACGATTGTCAATGCAATTCAAAGTGAGAACGAAATAGTGTTAGTTTTTGCGAGGTTAGAGCAAGCAAGACAAGGCTATCATACCATGGGTAGGGGTTTGCAATTGAGTATCTTTTTGCATTGGTTATAAGGCCACGTAGAAGCTCCTTGTCCATTAAATTTTCCACCTCCGAGATAACCAACCCATTAATATTTTGGAAATCAAGCCAATTTTGTTTGTAATCTTGAGGTGGGTGGATGCCGATAGATGCCCTTCACTTGCATCGCCATTATGCCTTTGCAAGGCCCTTTGAAGATTGTTGAACCGAGAAGGTATGCTCCCTCGGGATCATTATCGTTGTCGTCCCTTCCAGCGCATGCCGCATTCCATGCCGCTTGAATGCCTACCATGTTCATAATTGTTACAATCATAAGCATTAATTTGTCGTGATAACAAATGCAAAAAGTTTCTTATGTTTGTCTTTTATTTCACTAAAAACTTTTTGAAATTCTAAGTTCACGAAGATGTTTAACTTTATAGGGACGAAAACAAAAACCATTGTACTAATAACCTCTACTAAACATAAAAATCTACCTTCGTGTTATCGGTTTGACCATCTCCTGTTGCTCCGTAATCCTTCACGTTGTAAACACCGACAGTCTTGTCTACCTTCGCACCACTGAAGATGAAGAAGAGAAAGCCAATCACAATAACATATAATTCTAAACGCATTATCAAAACTCTTCTCCTCGATTGATCGATGTATTCTCTGAACCAATGCTTCTGTATTGATGTTAATAGTCTGAATTAAGCAATCATTTATATTGAAGGCATGCAATAGATTTGCTTGCCTGTAATCAAGTTGTACTGATATTTTTAAGCAATTTTTAACCACCAAATTAACAATCATTTGCTATTTATATATGCTTGCTATTGAGAAGGATATGTATAATTACTAGTTTGTCATTTCACTATTCTATTCTTGGCTTATGTTCAACCATAAACAACATCTTCCTTCCTAAGGTATTGCCTTCATAATTTGTGAACTTTGTGAGCAGTGTTTGTGCTGAATAATTGAAGTCTTTAACTTTTATGCTATATATAAAGTGAAAATGAACATGTATGATGTCATTGTATTTAAAATATTTATGTATGTGAGACAAAAGGATGAATTAAAAGAAGAGCATCACAATCAATTGATTTATTTTTTGGTTTGTGTTTCAGATTTTTTTTATGATATGCAATTAAAGATCAGAGTTTGAAATTTAATCTGAATGTGCTTAAAATAGAAAAAAAGAGGAATGACGAACAGCAACAACGATGTCCAACATGGATGAACTGTCCTATTAGTTTAAAAATTAAATCATCAGGTGAACTAAATTGATGTCCAATTTGATATATTTTATATGTTGTCATACAAGCTCAAATTCTAGAGAACAAAAGGTTTGAACAATTATTTATTATTATATTAAATCTAACGAAATCATATAACTATTAAAACTAATGCTATAGATTTTTAATATATTTTTAATGAATATAATGTTAAAATAAATACTAAAGACAAATAATACCATAAACTTCAACAATTTCATTTGTTAAATATGGATCATTATTTATTTTTGATTACAAACTTACATAAAATTTTATAATATTTTATAAATGATAAAATATTCTATAAACTAATAAATAATCATGTGCACTATATACGTCTACAAATTGCACACATATACATTGCTTGAAAATGTATATGTTGTTACTTTATAAATCTAGCTAACGAAAACATACTGTAATCATATTTTATGATAAATATTCAATAAAAATATATACTTCTCATATATATATCTTTTTTCCTAGAACATTCAGATAGCACAGATCCATATAAAAAATTTAAATTCTATTGATAATTAAATACATAATCAACTATCCTTCGTGTAGTCTATGTTTTCTCTTTTTTTTTTTCTTTTACTTTTCCTACATAACATTCAATGTAAGACCATATCTTTTCAATCTATAATTAAATTAATTATCTAATATCATGTAAGATCATATTAAATATGGAATTTCAAAATTAATTAACCAATAATCCTAAATGCTCTATCTGATCTCCTTTTTCAAATAATTCATGTTTAATTTTGTTTTTCTTTAATCCTTTCAATCTCTTTATCATGGCAACTTTTCTTTTCATTTTTTCTATATATTTTTTCTTTTTATTTAATGTAATTTAACAATTAGGTAACTATGTTAGCATCATAAAATTTTAAAACTAATTAATCTCTAGTAACATATAGTATTCATTTTGTAAAAGAACTCAAAGTTTTTTTAAAAAAAATACTGAATCAAGATTCATTTTAGACTTGATTTATTTTTTTTCATGAAAAGATTCTCCAATAAATATAACTTCAGTACAATGTATTATTATGACTATCATCATATATGTAAGGTCATTTTCTTGTTGTCAAATCTTCTTATTATTGTGCCTCTATTATTAAAGTAAGTATCATTCTAACCATAATCATATATGTAGGTTATATCGATGTCGATATTAGTGTTTAGGCAATTGGATTTCATATTCAACTTTTAATATTTTATATGTTATCTTGTGTTAATTAATGTGCATAAAGGTTTATGTTTATAGCATAGTTGACAATTTTATTCTTATCATATCTTATGCGATAGAAGTTTTGTTTTTATTTGTTTATGATATTTTAGATTTTTTACTATGTAAAATTTTAAATTAGTTATATGTTTTAAAGTATTTATAATTAAACATGCATACTGACTTGTTGACACAATGTCTTAACTAATGATCGAGAGGTTAGATAGATGAATAACAACTCGATAATATTGATAACTATACTTTGTTTTCATAATATTACTAAAACTTAATGCATATTTCTTACAAAAATATGAAATTAAACTGAGATATCCATTTTCTATACATGGGATGCCAATTTGCATGCATTCCAATTTCTTTATTTCTTTTTTTTTTCCTAATACAATGTGTACACTTAAAAGTAACAAAGAGGAGGAGGAGGAGGAGGAGGCAGAAGAAAGAAGGGAGAGAAAACTCTTATTTAGAACAAACAGTTCATCACTTTTGCCTCACAACCCAACAATAAGAAATCAGATGCAGGGTTCGGGTTCCACATTGCCATTGGAGCTGCCATAGACATTAGCACAAATAGACGTTTCATTAATGTCTTGCTCGTATTTGCCATTGTACTCCAAGCTGATGTCGCTGAGCTCCACGCCCTCGCATGGAGCAGCCTCACTGCACACTAGTTTATAAGCTACTTGCGAGACAAAGGTCCCCGTGATATTTTTGTACTTGATATCCGTGATCTTAACCAGAGAAGAGAAGGATCCTACATGGAGAGAGAGAGAGAGAGAGGATGCACAATTAAGAACTCTGATGATACATGTAGCAGTAGTAGGAGCAATGAGGTATACCTTTCCGCGGTTAGCATTTGGGCAATAGTTCTGATCTATGATGATGGGGTTATGGACATTATTCATAATGATATTATTCATAATGATATGCTCAAAGATTATATCGTTGACCTTCACCCTAGAAGGATAAGATTGTCATGTCTTGATCCTCAATCCATTTGTTGTGTTGGTAAAATTACATTTCTTCACTTTCAACCTGATGACATCTTTCTCACTGGCATTTTTGTCGAGACTACCAATGCTGAAGCCATGGCCGGTACCACATAACACATTAAAGATAGTTAAATTGGTGCAGCCCAGGCCGATGTAGATGCAGTCATCACTTGTGCCGATGATCGAGTTGGTAACATAGATATTGGTTGAGTCGGTGGCGTGAATTCCATCGATGTTGGGGCTATCTCCGGAACCGATCATGATAGAATCAAAGGTAATGCTTTTTGATTCAAAGATTTGAATGTGGAACAACTTACTATCGAGAGAAGAAATGCTACTAATGTTTGCATTCATGACGAAACTAAACACCAAGTTTTGTACAGTAGTATTGCATCGATTGTTGTAAGTGCAATTCAAAGTGAGCAGTAGTGTTAATTTTGTGAGGTTAGAGCAAGGAAGAGAAGTCTACCGTACCATGGGTAAGGGTCTGCAATTGAGTGTCTTTTGCATTGGTTATAAGGTCATGCATAAGCTCCTTGTCCATTGAAACTTTCACCTCCTGAGATAACTAGTCCATTAATGTACTAAAAATGGAGCCAATTATTTTGGTAAGCTTCGAGATGGGTGGATGTTAGTAGCTGCCCTTTCACTTACATCACCATTGTGCCTTTGCAAGGCCCTTTGAAGATTATTAGACCGAGCGGATATATTCCCTCCGGAATCACTATCGTTGTCATCCCTTCCACGCATGCTGCACTCCATATTGCTTGAAAGCCTATCATGTCCATAATTGTTACAACTATAAATATGGAGATGCGACAAAAATTATTGGTTATAATAACCTATAGTAAACATGAAAATCTACCTTTGTGTTATCGGTTTTGGCATCTTATGCTGCTCCGTAATCCTTCACATTGTAAACACCAATAATAATATCTATCCTTACACCCCTTAAGATTAATAACAATAAACCAATCATAATAATATTTAATTCTAAACCCATTATCAAAAGTCATCTTCTCACTCGATGTATTCTCTGAATCAAAGCTTATGTGCTCGTCAATAGTCCGAATCAAGTAATAATTTATATTGAGGGAATGTAAGAGGTTTCTTGGCATGTAATAAGTTATACAGATGTTTTAAGGAAGTTTCGATAACCAAGTTAACAATCACTCGAGAAGGATACCTATGATTACTGTTTGCCATTTCACTATTGTATTTTTGGCCTATGTTCAACAGGAAAAAACCTCTTCTTTCATAAGCTGTTGCCTCCATAATTTGTGAACTTTGTGAGCAATGTTGGTGTGCTAAATAATGGAAGTCTTTTAGCTTTTATGCTATATACAAAGTGAAAAAGAACGTGTACAAAGTCATTGTGTTCAAATTATTTATATATGTGAGACGAAAGGACTTAGTTTTTGGTTTGTGTTTCAAATTTTTTTATGATATACAATTAGAGATCAGAGGTTGAAATCTAATCTGAATGTGCTTAAAATATAAAAAAGGAGGATTGAGTTAATAAGATTATGGGTTTGATTGAATTAAGACGAACAACAACAACGGATCGACATGGATGAATTGTCCTATTAGTTTAAAATTTAAACCATTAGGGGCAAAGAGAATGGTGATATCTAATTTGATATGTTTTATATGTTATGTTAGAAGCTCAAATTCTAGAGAACATAAGGTTTGAACAATTATTTATTATTATATTAGATCTAACGAAACCATATGACTATTAAAACTAATGCTATAGATTATTTAATATATTTTTAATGAATACAATGTTAAAATAAATACTAAAAACAAATAATACTATAAACTTCAATAATTTCATTTGTTAAATATGGGTCATTATTTATTTTTTGTTACAAACATACATAAAAATTTTGTAATATTTTATACATAATAAAATATTCTATAAACTAATAAATAATTGTGTACACTATATACGTCTACAAATTGCACACATATACATTGATTGAAAATGTATATGTTGTTACTTTTATAAGTCTAGTTAACAAAATCATAATGTACTTATCTTTTATTATAAATATTCAATAAAAATATATAATTCTCATATCTCTTTTTTCCTTAAACATTCGGATAACACAGATCCATAATAAAAAAATTTAAAATTCTGTAGATAGTTAAATACATAGTCAACTATCATAATATTTTCTCTTTTTTATTCGTTTACTTTTCCTACAGAACCTTCAATGGAAGACCATATTTTTTAAATCTATAATTAAATTAATTATCTAATATCATGTAAAAAATCATATTAAATATGAAAATTCAAAATTAATTAACCAATAATCCTAAATCATATTAAATATGAAAATTCAAATAATTCATGTTTAATTTTGTTTTTCTTTAATCCCTTCAGTCTCTTTATCATGGCAACTTTTCTTTTCATTTTTTCTATATATTTTTTCTCTTCCTTTAATGTAATTTAACAATCAGGTAACTATATAAGCATGATAAAGTTTTAAAATTAATTAATCTCTAGTAAAATATAGTATTCATTTTGTAAAAGAACTCAAAATTTTAAAAGATATACTGAATCAAGAGTTTCTTTAGACTTGATTTAATTTTTTTTCATAAAAAAGATTCTCCAATAAATATAACTTAAGTACTATGTTGATTATGACTATCATCATATATATATGGTCATCTCTTTTTCTAAGGTCATTTTCCTGTTATCAAATCTTCTTATTATTGTAGTAAGTATTATTCTAACTATCATCATATACTTAGGTTATATCGATGTTGATATTAGTGTTTAAGCAATTGAATTTCATATTCAACTTTTAATATTTTATATATTATATTGTGTTGATTAATGTGCATAAAGGTTTATGTTTATAGCATAGTTGACAATTTTATTTTTATGGTTTATGTGATAGGAGTTTTGTTTTGATATTTTAGATTTTTAATGCATAAAATTTTAAATTATTTATAAGTTTTAAATTATTTTCATAATTACCGGCTTCTTGACATAATGTCTTAACTAGTGATCGAGGGCTTAGATAAATAACAACTTGATAATATTGGTTGTTAGAATTTAAGGGTCACACTCTTAGAATTTTAATGGGCCACACATATATAATGAAATGTATACCAAGTCAGTCAAAATTAAAATGATCTAATTAATGAAAATTTATTTGGTTAAGGGGGACATTTATCATAAAAATTAAATATGTATAAATCATCAATC
Source organism: Ensete glaucum (assembly GCA_021527575.1). Lineage (NCBI taxonomy): Eukaryota > Viridiplantae > Streptophyta > Magnoliopsida > Zingiberales > Musaceae > Ensete > Ensete glaucum. Next base: position 6,596,798 of record CM038553.1, on the reverse strand, counting down.
ATATTTCTAACTTGGTGACGTGACAAGATTATGAGTTTTTATGAAACATCATGAGTCATAATTTACTTTTATGACTATAAGAAGAATTTATGGTCCTCAATTGCAGAAAAAAAACAAGAGAAATCTAAAGATTCCAAAAGAAAACTCTACAATAGTAAAGCCAATATATCGATTAATCCAAAATAATGTAATAGATTTAACAGATACATATTTATGTTAATATATTTCATTAATTATTGTAGAATATCATGTATATTATTGAGAACTTAATAATGAGATGAAAAGATTCTAAAGGTTTTGGATGTGTAAGGTATTTATGATCCATATTGTTATTATTAAATTTTTTCTAACATTCATAACTAATACTTTGTTGTCATAATATTATAAAACTTAATGTATATTTTTCAGAAAAATATGAAACTAACTTGAGGTATCCATTTTCTATACATGGGATGTCAATTTGCATGCATTCCAATTCTTTATTTCTTTTTTTTAAAAAAAATTACAAGGTGTACACTTAAAAGTAACAAAGAGGAGGAGGCAGAAGAAAGAAGGGAGAGAAACTATTATGTAGAACAGTTGATCACTTTTGCCTCCCAACCCAACAAATAAGAAATCAGATGCAGGGTTTAGGTTTCACATTGCCATTGGAGCTGCCAAAGACATTAACACAAATAGCCGTTGCATTTTTTGCTTGCTCGTCTTTGCCATTGTACTCCAAGCTGATGTCGCTGAGCTCCACACCCTCGCATGGAGCAGCCTCGCTGCACACTAGTTTATAAGCTACTTGGGAGACGAAGGTCCCCGTGATATTTCTGTACTTGATATCTGTGATCTTAACCAAAGAAGGATCCTACATGAAGAGAGGAAGGATGCACAAATTTTAAGACAAGGTCTCTAATTAAGAACTCTGATGATATATTTAGCAGTAGTCGTAGTAATGAGATGTACCTTTTCGAGACAATTAGCATTCGGGCAATAGTTTTGGTCTATGATGATGGGGTTATAGACATTGTTCATAATGATGTGTTCAAAGAGGAAATCGGTGGCCGTCAACTTTGTCGGAGAAGATTCCCATGTCTTTATCCTCAATCCATTTGTTGTACTACTAAGATTGCATTTCCTCACTTTCACCCCGATGACATCTTTCTCACCGGCATCTTTGCCGAGACTACCAATGCTGATGCCGTGACCGGGACCGCATAACACGTTCAATATGGTCAAATTTGTGCAGCCTGGGCCGACGGAGATGCAGTCATCACCGGTGCCGATTGCTGAGTTAGCAACATGGATATCGGTCGAGTCAGCGACGTGGATGCCATCAGTGTTAGGGCTATCTCCGGGAGCACTGATCATGATGGAATCAAAGGTAATATTTCTTGATTTAAAGACTTGAATGTGGAAGAACTTGCTGTCGATAGAAGAAATGTTGCTGATGGTTGCGTTCGTGACGAAATTGAACACCAAGTTCTGTACGGTAGTATTATTGCAACGATTGTCAATGCAATTCAAAGTGAGAACGAAATAGTGTTAGTTTTTGCGAGGTTAGAGCAAGCAAGACAAGGCTATCATACCATGGGTAGGGGTTTGCAATTGAGTATCTTTTTGCATTGGTTATAAGGCCACGTAGAAGCTCCTTGTCCATTAAATTTTCCACCTCCTGAGATAACCAACCCATTAATATTTTGGAAATCAAGCCAATTTTGTTTGTAATCTTCGAGGTGGGTGGATGCCAGTAGATGCCCCTTCACTTGCATCGCCATTATGCCTTTGCAAGGCCCTTTGAAGATTGTTGAACCGAGAAGGTATGCTCCCTCTGGGATCATTATCGTTGTCGTCCCTTCCACCGCGCATGCCGCATTCCATGCCGCTTCGAATGCCTACCATGTTCATAATTGTTACAATCATAAGCATTAATTTGTCGTGATAACAAATGCAAAAAGTTTCTTATGTTTGTCTTTTATTTCACTAAAAACTTTTTGAAATTCTAAGTTCACGAAGATGTTTAACTTTATAGGGACGAAAACAAAAACCATTGATTGTACTAATAACCTCTACTAAACATAAAAATCTACCTTCGTGTTATCGGTTTGACCATCTCCTGTTGCTCCGTAATCCTTCACGTTGTAAACACCGACAGTCTTGTCTACCTTCGCACCACTGAAGATGAAGAAGAGAAAGCCAATCACAATAACATATAATTCTAAACGCATTATCAAAACTCTTCTCCTCGATTGATCGATGTATTCTCTGAACCAATGCTTCTGTATTGATGTTAATAGTCTGAATTAAGCAATCATTTATATTGAAGGCATGCAATAGATTTGCTTGCCTGTAATCAAGTTGTACTGATATTTTTAAGCAATTTTTAACCACCAAATTAACAATCATTTGCTATTTATATATGCTTGCTATTGAGAAGGATATGTATAATTACTAGTTTGTCATTTCACTATTCTATTCTTGGCTTATGTTCAACCATAAACAACATCTTCCTTCCTAAGGTATTGCCTTCATAATTTGTGAACTTTGTGAGCAGTGTTTGTGCTGAATAATGGAAGTCTTTAACTTTTATGCTATATATAAAGTGAAAATGAACATGTATGATGTCATTGTATTTAAAATATTTATGTATGTGAGACAAAAGGATGAATTAAAAGAAGAGCATCACAATCAATTGATTTATTTTTTGGTTTGTGTTTCAGATTTTTTTTATGATATGCAATTAAAGATCAGAGTTTGAAATTTAATCTGAATGTGCTTAAAATAGAAAAAAAGAGGAATGACGAACAGCAACAACGATGTCCAACATGGATGAACTGTCCTATTAGTTTAAAAATTAAATCATCAGGTGAACTAAATTGATGTCCAATTTGATATATTTTATATGTTGTCATACAAGCTCAAATTCTAGAGAACAAAAGGTTTGAACAATTATTTATTATTATATTAAATCTAACGAAATCATATAACTATTAAAACTAATGCTATAGATTTTTAATATATTTTTAATGAATATAATGTTAAAATAAATACTAAAGACAAATAATACCATAAACTTCAACAATTTCATTTGTTAAATATGGATCATTATTTATTTTTGATTACAAACTTACATAAAATTTTATAATATTTTATAAATGATAAAATATTCTATAAACTAATAAATAATCATGTGCACTATATACGTCTACAAATTGCACACATATACATTGCTTGAAAATGTATATGTTGTTACTTTTATAAATCTAGCTAACGAAAACATACTGTAATCATATTTTATGATAAATATTCAATAAAAATATATACTTCTCATATATATATCTTTTTTCCTAGAACATTCAGATAGCACAGATCCATATAAAAAATTTAAATTCTATTGATAATTAAATACATAATCAACTATCCTTCGTGTAGTCTATGTTTTCTCTTTTTTTTTTTCTTTTACTTTTCCTACATAACATTCAATGTAAGACCATATCTTTTCAATCTATAATTAAATTAATTATCTAATATCATGTAAGATCATATTAAATATGGAATTTCAAAATTAATTAACCAATAATCCTAAATGCTCTATCTGATCTCCTTTTTCAAATAATTCATGTTTAATTTTGTTTTTCTTTAATCCTTTCAATCTCTTTATCATGGCAACTTTTCTTTTCATTTTTTCTATATATTTTTTCTTTTTATTTAATGTAATTTAACAATTAGGTAACTATGTTAGCATCATAAAATTTTAAAACTAATTAATCTCTAGTAACATATAGTATTCATTTTGTAAAAGAACTCAAAGTTTTTTTAAAAAAAATACTGAATCAAGATTCATTTTAGACTTGATTTATTTTTTTTCATGAAAAGATTCTCCAATAAATATAACTTCAGTACAATGTATTATTATGACTATCATCATATATGTAAGGTCATTTTCTTGTTGTCAAATCTTCTTATTATTGTGCCTCTATTATTAAAGTAAGTATCATTCTAACCATAATCATATATGTAGGTTATATCGATGTCGATATTAGTGTTTAGGCAATTGGATTTCATATTCAACTTTTAATATTTTATATGTTATCTTGTGTTAATTAATGTGCATAAAGGTTTATGTTTATAGCATAGTTGACAATTTTATTCTTATCATATCTTATGCGATAGAAGTTTTGTTTTTATTTGTTTATGATATTTTAGATTTTTTACTATGTAAAATTTTAAATTAGTTATATGTTTTAAAGTATTTATAATTAAACATGCATACTGACTTGTTGACACAATGTCTTAACTAATGATCGAGAGGTTAGATAGATGAATAACAACTCGATAATATTGATAACTATACTTTGTTTTCATAATATTACTAAAACTTAATGCATATTTCTTACAAAAATATGAAATTAAACTGAGATATCCATTTTCTATACATGGGATGCCAATTTGCATGCATTCCAATTTCTTTATTTCTTTTTTTTTTCCTAATACAATGTGTACACTTAAAAGTAACAAAGAGGAGGAGGAGGAGGAGGAGGCAGAAGAAAGAAGGGAGAGAAAACTCTTATTTAGAACAAACAGTTCATCACTTTTGCCTCACAACCCAACAATAAGAAATCAGATGCAGGGTTCGGGTTCCACATTGCCATTGGAGCTGCCATAGACATTAGCACAAATAGACGTTTCATTAATGTCTTGCTCGTATTTGCCATTGTACTCCAAGCTGATGTCGCTGAGCTCCACGCCCTCGCATGGAGCAGCCTCACTGCACACTAGTTTATAAGCTACTTGCGAGACAAAGGTCCCGTGATATTTTTGTACTTGATATCCGTGATCTTAACCAGAAGAGAAGGATCCTACATGGAGAGAGAGAGAGAGAGAGGATGCACAATTAAGAACTCTGATGATACATGTAGCAGTAGTAGGAGCAATGAGGTATACCTTTCCAGGGCGGTTAGCATTTGGGCAATAGTTCTGATCTATGATGATGGGGTTATGGACATTATTCATAATGATATTATTCATAATGATATGCTCAAAGATTATATCGTTGACCTTCACCCTAGAAGGATAAGATTGTCATGTCTTGATCCTCAATCCATTTGTTGTGTTGGTAAAATTACATTTCTTCACTTTCAACCTGATGACATCTTTCTCACTGGCATTTTTGCCGAGACTACCAATGCTGAAGCCATGGCCGGTACCACATAACACATTAAAGATAGTTAAATTGGTGCAGCCCAGGCCGATGTAGATGCAGTCATCACTTGTGCCGATGATCGAGTTGGTAACATAGATATTGGTTGAGTCGGTGACGTGAATTCCATCAGTGTTGGGGCTATCTCCGGGAGCACTGATCATGATAGAATCAAAGGTAATGCTTTTTGATTCAAAGATTTGAATGTGGAACAACTTACTATCGAGAGAAGAAATGCTACTAATGTTTGCATTCATGACGAAACTAAACACCAAGTTTTGTACAGTAGTATTGCATCGATTGTTGTAAGTGCAATTCAAAGTGAGAACGAAGTAGTGTTAATTTTTGTGAGGTTAGAGCAAGGAAGAGAAGTCTACCGTACCATGGGTAAGGGTCTGCAATTGAGTGTCTTTTTGCATTGGTTATAAGGTCATGCATAAGCTCCTTGTCCATTGAAACTTTCACCTCCTGAGATAACTAGTCCATTAATGTACTAAAAATGGAGCCAATTATTTTGGTAAGCTTCGAGATGGGTGGATGTTAGTAGCTGCCCTTTCACTTACATCACCATTGTGCCTTTGCAAGGCCCTTTGAAGATTATTAGACCGAGCAGATATATTCCCTCTGGAATCACTATCGTTGTCATCCCTTCCACGCGCATGCTGCACTCCATATTGCTTCGAAAGCCTATCATGTCCATAATTGTTACAACTATAAATATGGAGATGCGACAAAAATTATTGGTTATAATAACCTATAGTAAACATGAAAATCTACCTTTGTGTTATCGGTTTTGGCATCTTATGCTGCTCCGTAATCCTTCACATTGTAAACACCAATAATAATATCTATCCTTACACCCCTTAAGATTAATAACAATAAACCAATCATAATAATATTTAATTCTAAACCCATTATCAAAAGTCATCTTCTCACTCGATGTATTCTCTGAATCAAAGCTTATGTGCTCGTCAATAGTCCGAATCAAGTAATAATTTATATTGAGGGAATGTAAGAGGTTTCTTGGCATGTAATAAGTTATACAGATGTTTTAAGGAAGTTTCGATAACCAAGTTAACAATCACTCGAGAAGGATACCTATGATTACTGTTTGCCATTTCACTATTGTATTTTTGGCCTATGTTCAACAGGAAAAACCTCTTCTTTCATAAGCTGTTGCCTCCATAATTTGTGAACTTTGTGAGCAATGTTGGTGTGCTAAATAATGGAAGTCTTTTAGCTTTTATGCTATATACAAAGTGAAAAGAACGTGTACAAAGTCATTGTGTTCAAATTATTTATATATGTGAGACGAAAGGACTTAGTTTTTGGTTTGTGTTTCAAATTTTTATGATATACAATTAGAGATCAGAGGTTGAAATCTAATCTGAATGTGCTTAAAATATAAAAAAGGAGGATTGAGTTAATAAGATTATGGGTTTGATTGAATTAAGACGAACAACAACAACGGATCGACATGGATGAATTGTCCTATTAGTTTAAAATTTAAACCATTAGGGGCAAAGAGAATGGTGATATCTAATTTGATATGTTTTATATGTTATGTTAGAAGCTCAAATTCTAGAGAACATAAGGTTTGAACAATTATTTATTATTATATTAGATCTAACGAAACCATATGACTATTAAAACTAATGCTATAGATTATTTAATATATTTTTAATGAATACAATGTTAAAATAAATACTAAAAACAAATAATACTATAAACTTCAATAATTTCATTTGTTAAATATGGGTCATTATTTATTTTTTGTTACAAACATACATAAAAATTTTGTAATATTTTATACATAATAAAATATTCTATAAACTAATAAATAATTGTGTACACTATATACGTCTACAAATTGCACACATATACATTGATTGAAAATGTATATGTTGTTACTTTTATAAGTCTAGTTAACAAAATCATAATGTACTTATCTTTTATTATAAATATTCAATAAAAATATATAATTCTCATATCTCTTTTTTCCTTAAACATTCGGATAACACAGATCCATAATAAAAAAATTTAAAATTCTGTAGATAGTTAAATACATAGTCAACTATCATAATATTTTCTCTTTTTTATTCGTTTACTTTTCCTACAGAACCTTCAATGGAAGACCATATTTTTTCAATCTATAATTAAATTAATTATCTAATATCATGTAAAAAATCATATTAAATATGAAAATTCAAAATTAATTAACCAATAATCCTAAATCATATTAAATATGAAAATTCAAATAATTCATGTTTAATTTTGTTTTTCTTTAATCCCTTCAGTCTCTTTATCATGGCAACTTTTCTTTTCATTTTTTCTATATATTTTTTCTCTTCCTTTAATGTAATTTAACAATCAGGTAACTATATAAGCATGATAAAGTTTTAAAATTAATTAATCTCTAGTAAAATATAGTATTCATTTTGTAAAAGAACTCAAAATTTTAAAAGATATACTGAATCAAGAGTTTCTTTAGACTTGATTTAATTTTTTTTCATAAAAAAGATTCTCCAATAAATATAACTTAAGTACTATGTTGATTATGACTATCATCATATATATATGGTCATCTCTTTTTCTAAGGTCATTTTCCTGTTATCAAATCTTCTTATTATTGTAGTAAGTATTATTCTAACTATCATCATATACTTAGGTTATATCGATGTTGATATTAGTGTTTAAGCAATTGAATTTCATATTCAACTTTTAATATTTTATATATTATATTGTGTTGATTAATGTGCATAAAGGTTTATGTTTATAGCATAGTTGACAATTTTATTTTTATGGTTTATGTGATAGGAGTTTTGTTTTGATATTTTAGATTTTTAATGCATAAAATTTTAAATTATTTATAAGTTTTAAATTATTTTCATAATTACCGGCTTCTTGACATAATGTCTTAACTAGTGATCGAGGGCTTAGATAAATAACAACTTGATAATATTGGTTGTTAGAATTTAAGGGTCACACTCTTAGAATTTTAATGGGCCACACATATATAATGAAATGTATACCAAGTCAGTCAAAATTAAAATGATCTAATTAATGAAAATTTATTTGGTTAAGGGGGACATTTATCATAAAAATTAAATATGTATAAATCATCAATCATATTTCTAACTTGGTGACGTGACAAGATTATGAGTTTTATGAAACATCATGAGTCATAATTTACTTTTATGACTATAAGAAGAATTTATGGTCCTCAATTGCAGAAAAAACAAGAGAAATCTAAAGATTCCAAAAGAAAACTCTACAATAGTAAAGCCAATATATCGATTAATCCAAAATAATGTAATAGATTTAACAGATACATATTTATGTTAATATATTTCATTAATTATTGTAGAATATCATGTATATTATTGAGAACTTAATAATGAGATGAAAAGATTCTAAAGGTTTTGGATGTGTAAGGTATTTATGATCCATATTGTTATTATTAAATTTTTTCTAACATTCATAACTAATACTTTGTTGTCATAATATTATAAAACTTAATGTATATTTTTCAGAAAAATATGAAACTAACTTGAGGTATCCATTTTCTATACATGGGATGTCAATTTGCATGCATTCCAATTCTTTATTTCTTTTTTAAAAAATTACAAGGTGTACACTTAAAAGTAACAAAGAGGAGGAGGCAGAAGAAAGAAGGGAGAGAAACTATTATGTAGAACAGTTGATCACTTTTGCCTCCCAACCCAACAAATAAGAAATCAGATGCAGGGTTTAGGTTTCACATTGCCATTGGAGCTGCCAAAGACATTAACACAAATAGCCGTTGCATTTTTTGCTTGCTCGTCTTTGCCATTGTACTCCAAGCTGATGTCGCTGAGCTCCACACCCTCGCATGGAGCAGCCTCGCTGCACACTAGTTTATAAGCTACTTGGGAGACGAAGGTCCCCGTGATATTTCTGTACTTGATATCTGTGATCTTAACCAAAGAAGGATCCTACATGAAGAGAGGAAGGATGCACAAATTTTAAGACAAGGTCTCTAATTAAGAACTCTGATGATATATTTAGCAGTAGTCGTAGTAATGAGATGTACCTTTTCGAGACAATTAGCATTCGGGCAATAGTTTTGGTCTATGATGATGGGGTTATAGACATTGTTCATAATGATGTGTTCAAAGAGGAAATCGGTGGCCGTCAACTTTGTCGGAGAAGATTCCCATGTCTTTATCCTCAATCCATTTGTTGTACTACTAAGATTGCATTTCCTCACTTTCACCCCGATGACATCTTTCTCACCGGCATCTTTGCCGAGACTACCAATCTTGATCGTGGACCGCATAACACGTTCAATATGGTCAAATTTGTGCAGCCTGGGCCGACGGAGATGCAGTCATCACCGGTGCCGATTGCTGAGTTAGCAACATGGATATCGGTCGAGTCAGCGACGTGGATGCCATCAGTGTTAGGGCTATCTCCGGGAGCACTGATCATGATGGAATCAAAGGTAATATTTCTTGATTTAAAGACTTGAATGTGGAAGAACTTCGTCGATAGAAGAAATGTTGCTGATGGTTGCGTTCGTGACGAAATTGAACACCAAGTTCTGTACGGTAGTATTATTGCAACGATTGTCAATGCAATTCAAAGTGAGAACGAAATAGTGTTAGTTTTTGCGAGGTTAGAGCAAGCAAGACAAGGCTATCATACCATGGGTAGGGGTTTGCAATTGAGTATCTTTTTGCATTGGTTATAAGGCCACGTAGAAGCTCCTTGTCCATTAAATTTTCCACCTCCTGAGATAACCAGCCCATTAATATTTTGGAAATCAAGCCAATTTTGTTTGTAATCTTCGAGGTGGGTGGATGCCAGTAGATGCCCCTTCACTTGCATCGCCATTATGCCTTTGCAAGGCCCTTTGAAGATTGTTGAACCGAGAAGGTATGCTCCCTCTGGGATCATTATCGTTGTCGTCCCTTCCACCGCGCATGCCGCATTCCATGCCGCTTCGAATGCCTACCATGTTCATAATTGTTACAATCATAAGCATTAATTTGTCGTGATAACAAATGCAAAAAGTTTCTTATGTTTGTCTTTTATTTCACTAAAAACTTTTTGAAATTCTAAGTTCATGAAGATGTTTAAATTTATAGGGACGAAAACAAAAACCATTGATTGTACTAATAACCTATACTAAACATAAAAATCTACCTTCATGTTATCGGTTTGACCATCTCCTGTTGCTCCGTAATCCTTCACGTTGTAAACACCGCGTCTTGTCTACCTTCGCACCACTGAAGATGAAGAAGAGAAAGCCAATCACAATAACATATAATTCTAAACTCATTATCAAAACTCTTCTCCTCGATTGATCGATGTATTCTCTGAATCAATGCTTCTGTATTGATGTTAATAGTCTGAATTAAGCAATCATTTATATTGAAGGCATGCAATAGATTTGCTTGCCTGTAATCAAGTTGTACTGATATTTTTAAGCAATTTTTAACCACCAAATTAACAATCATTTGCTATTTATATATGCTTGCTATTGAGAAGGATATGTATAATTACTAGTTTGTCATTTCACTATTCTATTCTTGGCTTATGTTCAACCATAAACAACATCTTCCTTCCTAAGGTATTGCCTTCATAATTTGTGAACTTTGTGAGCAGTGTTTGTGCTGAATAATGGAAGTCTTTAACTTTTATGCTATATATAAAGTGAAAATGAACATGTATGATGTCATTGTATTTAAAATATTTATGTATGTGAGACAAAAGGATGAATTAAAAGAAGAGCATCACAATCAATTGATTTATTTTTTGGTTTGTGTTTCAGATTTTTTTTATGATATGCAATTAAAGATCAGAGGTTGAAATTTAATCTGAATATGCTTAAAATAGAAAAAAAGAGGAATGACGAACAGCAACAACGATGTCCAACATGGATGAACTGTCCTATTAGTTTAAAAATTAAATCATCAGGTGAACTAAATTGATGTCCAATTTGATATATTTTATATGTTGTCATACAAGCTCAAATTCTAGAGAACAAAAGGTTTGAACAATTACTTATTATTATATTAAATCTAACGAAATCATATAACTATTAAAACTAATGCTATAGATTTTTTAATATATTTTTAATGAATATAATGTTAAAATAAATACTAAAGACAAATAATACCATAAACTTCAACAATTTCATTCGTTAAATATGGATCATTATTTATTTTTGATTACAAACTTACATAAAATTTTATAATATTTTATAAATGATAAAATATTCTATAAACTAATAAATAATCATGTGCACTATATACGTCTACAAATTGCACACATATACATTGCTTGAAAATGTATATGTTGTTACTTTTATAAATCTAGCTAACGAAAACATACTGTAATCATATTTTATGATAAATATTCAATAAAAATATATACTTCTCATATATATATCTTTTTTCCTAGAACATTCAGATAGCACAGATCCATATAAAAAATTTAAAATTCTATTGATAATTAAATACATAATCAACTATCCTTCGTGTAGTCTATGTTTTCTCTTTTTTTTTTCTTTTACTTTTCCTACATAACATTCAATGTAAGACCATATCTTTTCAATCTATAATTAAATTAATTATCTAATATCATGTAAGATCATATTAAATATGGAATTTCAAAATTAATTAACCAATAATCCTAAATGCTCAATCTGATCTCCCTTTTCAAATAATTCATGTTTAATTTTGTTTTTCTTTAATCCTTTCAATCTCTTTATCGTGGCAACTTTTCTTTTCATTTTTTCTATATATTTTTTCTTTTTATTTAATGTAATTTAACAATTAGGTAACTATGTTAGCATCATAAAATTTTAAAACTAATTAATCTCTAGTAACATATAGTATTCATTTTGTAAAAGAACTTAAAGTTTTTTTAAAAAAAAATACTGAATCAAGATTCATTTTAGACTTGATTTATTTTTTTTCATGAAAAGATTCTCCAATAAATATAACTTCAGTACAATGTATTATTATGACTATCATCATATATGTAAGGTCATTTTCTTGTTGTCAAATCTTCTTATTATTGTGCCTCTATTATTAAAGTAAGTATCATTCTAACCATAATCATATATGTAGGTTATATCGATGTCGATATTAGTGTTTAGGCAATTGGATTTCATATTCAACTTTTAATATTTTATATGTTATCTTGTGTTAATTAATGTGCATAAAGGTTTATGTTTATAGCATAGTTGACAATTTTATTCTTATCATATCTTATGCGATAGAAGTTTTGTTTTTATTTGTTTATGATATTTTAGATTTTTTACTATGTAAAATTTTAAATTAGTTATATGTTTTAAAGTATTTATAATTAAACATGCATACTGACTTGTTGACACAATGTCTTAACTAATGATCGAGAGGTTAGATAGATGAATAACAACTCGATAATATTGATAACTATACTTTGTTTTCATAATATTACTAAAACTTAATGCATATTTCTTACAAAAATATGAAATTAAACTGAGATATCCATTTTCTATACATGGGATGCCAATTTGCATGCATTCCAATTTCTTTATTTCTTTTTTTCCTAATACAATGTGTACACTTAAAAGTAACAAAGAGGAGGAGGAGGAGGAGGAGGCAGAAGAAAGAAGGGAGAGAAAACTCTTATTTAGAACAAACAGTTCATCACTTTTGCCTCACAACCCAACAATAAGAAATCAGATGCAGGGTTCGGGTTCCACATTGCCATTGGAGCTGCCATAGACATTAGCACAAATAGACGTTTCATTAATGTCTTGCTCGTATTTGCCATTGTACTCCAAGCTGATGTCGCTGAGCTCCACGCCCTCGCATGGAGCAGCCTCACTGCACACTAGTTTATAAGCTACTTGAGACAAAGGTCCCGTGATATTTTTGTACTTGATATCCGTGATCTTAACCAGAGAAGAGAAGGATCCTACATGGAGAGAGAGAGAGAGGATGCACAATTAAGAACTCGATGATACATGTAGCGAGTAGGAGCAATGAGGTATACCTTTCCAGGGCGGTTAGCATTTGGGCAATAGTTCTGATCTATGATGATGGGGTTATGGACATTATTCATAATGATATTATTCATAATGATATGCTCAAAGATTATATCGTTGACCTTCACCCTAGAAGGATAAGATTGTCATGTCTTGATCCTCAATCCATTTGTTGTGTTGGTAAAATTACATTTCTTCACTTTCAACCTGATGACATCTTTCTCACTGGCATTTTTGCCGAGACTACCAATGCTGAAGCCATGGCCGGTACCACATAACACATTAAAGATAGTTAAATTGGTGCAGCCCAGGCCGATGTAGATGCAGTCATCACTTGTGCCGATGATCGAGTTGGTAACATAGATATTGGTTGAGTCGGTGACGTGAATTCCATCAGTGTTGGGGCTATCTCCGGGAGCACTGATCATGATAGAATCAAAGGTAATGCTTTTTGATTCAAAGATTTGAATGTGGAACAACTTACTATCGAGAGAAGAAATGCTACTAATGTTTGCATTCATGACGAAACTAAACACCAAGTTTTGTACAGTAGTATTGCATCGATTGTTGTAAGTGCAATTCAAAGTGAGAACGAAGTAGTGTTAATTTTTGTGAGGTTAGAGCAAGGAAGAGAAGTCTACCGTACCATGGGTAAGGGTCTGCAATTGAGTGTCTTTTTGCATTGGTTATAAGGTCATGCATAAGCTCCTTGTCCATTGAAACTTTCACCTCCTGAGATAACTAGTCCATTAATGTACTAAAAATGGAGCCAATTATTTTGGTAAGCTTCGAGATGGGTGGATGTTAGTAGCTGCCCTTTCACTTACATCACCATTGTGCCTTTGCAAGGCCCTTTGAAGATTATTAGACCGAGCAGATATATTCCCTCTGGAATCACTATCGTTGTCATCCCTTCCACGCGCATGCTGCACTCCATATTGCTTCGAAAGCCTATCATGTCCATAATTGTTACAACTATAAATATGGAGATGCGACAAAAATTATTGGTTATAATAACCTATAGTAAACATGAAAATCTACCTTTGTGTTATCGGTTTTGGCATCTTATGCTGCTCCGTAATCCTTCACATTGTAAACACCAATAATAATATCTATCCTTACACCCCTTAAGATTAATAACAATAAACCAATCATAATAATATTTAATTCTAAACCCATTATCAAAAGTCATCTTCTCACTCGATGTATTCTCTGAATCAAAGCTTATGTGCTCGTCAATAGTCCGAATCAAGTAATAATTTATATTGAGGGAATGTAAGAGGTTTCTTGGCATGTAATAAGTTATACAGATGTTTTAAGGAAGTTTCGATAACCAAGTTAACAATCACTCGAGAAGGATACCTATGATTACTGTTTGCCATTTCACTATTGTATTTTTGGCCTATGTTCAACAGGAAAAAACCTCTTCTTTCATAAGCTGTTGCCTCCATAATTTGTGAACTTTGTGAGCAATGTTGGTGTGCTAAATAATGGAAGTCTTTTAGCTTTTATGCTATATACAAAGTGAAAAAGAACGTGTACAAAGTCATTGTGTTCAAATTATTTATATATGTGAGACGAAAGGACTTAGTTTTTGGTTTGTGTTTCAAATTTTTTTATGATATACAATTAGAGATCAGAGGTTGAAATCTAATCTGAATGTGCTTAAAATATAAAAAAGGAGGATTGAGTTAATAAGATTATGGGTTTGATTGAATTAAGACGAACAACAACAACGGATCGACATGGATGAATTGTCCTATTAGTTTAAAATTTAAACCATTAGGGGCAAAGAGAATGGTGATATCTAATTTGATATGTTTTATATGTTATGTTAGAAGCTCAAATTCTAGAGAACATAAGGTTTGAACAATTATTTATTATTATATTAGATCTAACGAAACCATATGACTATTAAAACTAATGCTATAGATTATTTAATATATTTTTAATGAATACAATGTTAAAATAAATACTAAAAACAAATAATACTATAAACTTCAATAATTTCATTTGTTAAATATGGGTCATTATTTATTTTTTGTTACAAACATACATAAAAATTTTGTAATATTTTATACATAATAAAATATTCTATAAACTAATAAATAATTGTGTACACTATATACGTCTACAAATTGCACACATATACATTGATTGAAAATGTATATGTTGTTACTTTTATAAGTCTAGTTAACAAAATCATAATGTACTTATCTTTTATTATAAATATTCAATAAAAATATATAATTCTCATATCTCTTTTTTCCTTAAACATTCGGATAACACAGATCCATAATAAAAAAATTTAAAATTCTGTAGATAGTTAAATACATAGTCAACTATCAAAATATTTTCTCTTTTTTATTCGTTTACTTTTCCTACAGAACCTTCAATGGAAGACCATATTTTTTCAATCTATAATTAAATTAATTATCTAATATCATGTAAAAAAATCATATTAAATATGAAAATTCAAAATTAATTAACCAATAATCCTAAATCATATTAAATATGAAAATTCAAATAATTCATGTTTAATTTTGTTTTTCTTTAATCCCTTCAGTCTCTTTATCATGGCAACTTTTCTTTTCATTTTTTCTATATATTTTTTCTCTTCCTTTAATGTAATTTAACAATCAGGTAACTATATAAGCATGATAAAGTTTTAAAATTAATTAATCTCTAGTAAAATATAGTATTCATTTTGTAAAAGAACTCAAAATTTTAAAAGATATACTGAATCAAGAGTTTCTTTAGACTTGATTTAATTTTTTTTCATAAAAAAGATTCTCCAATAAATATAACTTAAGTACTATGTTGATTATGACTATCATCATATATATATGGTCATCTCTTTTTCTAAGGTCATTTTCCTGTTATCAAATCTTCTTATTATTGTAGTAAGTATTATTCTAACTATCATCATATACTTAGGTTATATCGATGTTGATATTAGTGTTTAAGCAATTGAATTTCATATTCAACTTTTAATATTTTATATATTATATTGTGTTGATTAATGTGCATAAAGGTTTATGTTTATAGCATAGTTGACAATTTTATTTTTATGGTTTATGTGATAGGAGTTTTGTTTTGATATTTTAGATTTTTAATGCATAAAATTTTAAATTATTTATAAGTTTTAAATTATTTTCATAATTACCGGCTTCTTGACATAATGTCTTAACTAGTGATCGAGGGCTTAGATAAATAACAACTTGATAATATTGGTTGTTAGAATTTAAGGGTCACACTCTTAGAATTTTAATGGGCCACACATATATAATGAAATGTATACCAAGTCAGTCAAAATTAAAATGATCTAATTAATGAAAATTTATTTGGTTAAGGGGGACATTTATCATAAAAATTAAATATGTATAAATCATCAATCATATTTCTAACTTGGTGACGTGACAAGATTATGAGTTTTTATGAAACATCATGAGTCATAATTTACTTTTATGACTATAAGAAGAATTTATGGTCCTCAATTGCAGAAAAAAACAAGAGAAATCTAAAGATTCCAAAAGAAAACTCTACAATAGTAAAGCCAATATATCGATTAATCCAAAATAATGTAATAGATTTAACAGATACATATTTATGTTAATATATTTCATTAATTATTGTAGAATATCATGTATATTATTGAGAACTTAATAATGAGATGAAAAGATTCTAAAGGTTTTGGATGTGTAAGGTATTTATGATCCATATTGTTATTATTAAATTTTTTCTAACATTCATAACTAATACTTTGTTGTCATAATATTATAAAACTTAATGTATATTTTTCAGAAAAATATGAAACTAACTTGAGGTATCCATTTTCTATACATGGGATGTCAATTTGCATGCATTCCAATTCTTTATTTCTTTTTTTTAAAAAAAATTACAAGGTGTACACTTAAAAGTAACAAAGAGGAGGAGGCAGAAGAAAGAAGGGAGAGAAACTATTATGTAGAACAGTTGATCACTTTTGCCTCCCAACCCAACAAATAAGAAATCAGATGCAGGGTTTAGGTTTCACATTGCCATTGGAGCTGCCAAAGACATTAACACAAATAGCCGTTGCATTTTTTGCTTGCTCGTCTTTGCCATTGTACTCCAAGCTGATGTCGCTGAGCTCCACACCCTCGCATGGAGCAGCCTCGCTGCACACTAGTTTATAAGCTACTTGGGAGACGAAGGTCCCCGTGATATTTCTGTACTTGATATCTGTGATCTTAACCAAAGAAGGATCCTACATGAAGAGAGGAAGGATGCACAAATTTTAAGACAAGGTCTCTAATTAAGAACTCTGATGATATATTTAGCAGTAGTCGTAGTAATGAGATGTACCTTTTCGAGACAATTAGCATTCGGGCAATAGTTTTGGTCTATGATGATGGGGTTATAGACATTGTTCATAATGATGTGTTCAAAGAGGAAATCGGTGGCCGTCAACTTTGTCGGAGAAGATTCCCATGTCTTTATCCTCAATCCATTTGTTGTACTACTAAGATTGCATTTCCTCACTTTCACCCCGATGACATCTTTCTCACCGGCATCTTTGCCGAGACTACCAATGCTGATGCCGTGACCGGGACCGCATAACACGTTCAATATGGTCAAATTTGTGCAGCCTGGGCCGACGGAGATGCAGTCATCACCGGTGCCGATTGCTGAGTTAGCAACATGGATATCGGTCGAGTCAGCGACGTGGATGCCATCAGTGTTAGGGCTATCTCCGGGAGCACTGATCATGATGGAATCAAAGGTAATATTTCTTGATTTAAAGACTTGAATGTGGAAGAACTTGCTGTCGATAGAAGAAATGTTGCTGATGGTTGCGTTCGTGACGAAATTGAACACCAAGTTCTGTACGGTAGTATTATTGCAACGATTGTCAATGCAATTCAAAGTGAGAACGAAATAGTGTTAGTTTTTGCGAGGTTAGAGCAAGCAAGACAAGGCTATCATACCATGGGTAGGGGTTTGCAATTGAGTATCTTTTTGCATTGGTTATAAGGCCACGTAGAAGCTCCTTGTCCATTAAATTTTCCACCTCCTGAGATAACCAGCCCATTAATATTTTGGAAATCAAGCCAATTTTGTTTGTAATCTTCGAGGTGGGTGGATGCCAGTAGATGCCCCTTCACTTGCATCGCCATTATGCCTTTGCAAGGCCCTTTGAAGATTGTTGAACCGAGAAGGTATGCTCCCTCTGGGATCATTATCGTTGTCGTCCCTTCCACCGCGCATGCCGCATTCCATGCCGCTTCGAATGCCTACCATGTTCATAATTGTTACAATCATAAGCATTAATTTGTCGTGATAACAAATGCAAAAAGTTTCTTATGTTTGTCTTTTATTTCACTAAAAACTTTTTGAAATTCTAAGTTCATGAAGATGTTTAAATTTATAGGGACGAAAACAAAAACCATTGATTGTACTAATAACCTATACTAAACATAAAAATCTACCTTCATGTTATCGGTTTGACCATCTCCTGTTGCTCCGTAATCCTTCACGTTGTAAACACCGACAGTCTTGTCTACCTTCGCACCACTGAAGATGAAGAAGAGAAAGCCAATCACAATAACATATAATTCTAAACTCATTATCAAAACTCTTCTCCTCGATTGATCGATGTATTCTCTGAATCAATGCTTCTGTATTGATGTTAATAGTCTGAATTAAGCAATCATTTATATTGAAGGCATGCAATAGATTTGCTTGCCTGTAATCAAGTTGTACTGATATTTTTAAGCAATTTTTAACCACCAAATTAACAATCATTTGCTATTTATATATGCTTGCTATTGAGAAGGATATGTATAATTACTAGTTTGTCATTTCACTATTCTATTCTTGGCTTATGTTCAACCATAAACAACATCTTCCTTCCTAAGGTATTGCCTTCATAATTTGTGAACTTTGTGAGCAGTGTTTGTGCTGAATAATGGAAGTCTTTAACTTTTATGCTATATATAAAGTGAAAATGAACATGTATGATGTCATTGTATTTAAAATATTTATGTATGTGAGACAAAAGGATGAATTAAAAGAAGAGCATCACAATCAATTGATTTATTTTTTGGTTTGTGTTTCAGATTTTTTTTATGATA
The DNA here is from genome assembly GCA_021527575.1 of Ensete glaucum. Classification (NCBI taxonomy): domain Eukaryota; kingdom Viridiplantae; phylum Streptophyta; class Magnoliopsida; order Zingiberales; family Musaceae; genus Ensete; species Ensete glaucum. Next base: position 6,577,474 of record CM038553.1, on the reverse strand, counting down.
TGCAATTAAAGATCAGAGGTTGAAATTTAATCTGAATATGCTTAAAATAGAAAAAAAGAGGAATGACGAACAGCAACAACGATGTCCAACATGGATGAACTGTCCTATTAGTTTAAAAATTAAATCATCAGGTGAACTAAATTGATGTCCAATTTGATATATTTTATATGTTGTCATACAAGCTCAAATTCTAGAGAACAAAAGGTTTGAACAATTACTTATTATTATATTAAATCTAACGAAATCATATAACTATTAAAACTAATGCTATAGATTTTTTAATATATTTTTAATGAATATAATGTTAAAATAAATACTAAAGACAAATAATACCATAAACTTCAACAATTTCATTCGTTAAATATGGATCATTATTTATTTTTGATTACAAACTTACATAAAATTTTATAATATTTTATAAATGATAAAATATTCTATAAACTAATAAATAATCATGTGCACTATATACGTCTACAAATTGCACACATATACATTGCTTGAAAATGTATATGTTGTTACTTTTATAAATCTAGCTAACGAAAACATACTGTAATCATATTTTATGATAAATATTCAATAAAAATATATACTTCTCATATATATATCTTTTTTCCTAGAACATTCAGATAGCACAGATCCATATAAAAAATTTAAAATTCTATTGATAATTAAATACATAATCAACTATCCTTCGTGTAGTCTATGTTTTCTCTTTTTTTTTTCTTTTACTTTTCCTACATAACATTCAATGTAAGACCATATCTTTTCAATCTATAATTAAATTAATTATCTAATATCATGTAAGATCATATTAAATATGGAATTTCAAAATTAATTAACCAATAATCCTAAATGCTCTATCTGATCTCCCTTTTCAAATAATTCATGTTTAATTTTGTTTTTCTTTAATCCTTTCAATCTCTTTATCGTGGCAACTTTTCTTTTCATTTTTTCTATATATTTTTTCTTTTTATTTAATGTAATTTAACAATTAGGTAACTATGTTAGCATCATAAAATTTTAAAACTAATTAATCTCTAGTAACATATAGTATTCATTTTGTAAAAGAACTCAAAGTTTTTTTAAAAAAAATACTGAATCAAGATTCATTTTAGACTTGATTTATTTTTTTTCATGAAAAGATTCTCCAATAAATATAACTTCAGTACAATGTATTATTATGACTATCATCATATATGTAAGGTCATTTTCTTGTTGTCAAATCTTCTTATTATTGTGCCTCTATTATTAAAGTAAGTATCATTCTAACCATAATCATATATGTAGGTTATATCGATGTCGATATTAGTGTTTAGGCAATTGGATTTCATATTCAACTTTTAATATTTTATATGTTATCTTGTGTTAATTAATGTGCATAAAGGTTTATGTTTATAGCATAGTTGACAATTTTATTCTTATCATATCTTATGCGATAGAAGTTTTGTTTTTATTTGTTTATGATATTTTAGATTTTTTACTATGTAAAATTTTAAATTAGTTATATGTTTTAAAGTATTTATAATTAAACATGCATACTGACTTGTTGACACAATGTCTTAACTAATGATCGAGAGGTTAGATAGATGAATAACAACTCGATCATATTGATAACTATACTTTGTTTTCATAATATTACTAAAACTTAATGCATATTTCTTACAAAAATATGAAATTAAACTGAGATATCCATTTTCTATACATGGGATGCCAATTTGCATGCATTCCAATTTCTTTATTTCTTTTTTTTTTTTCCTAATAAAATGTGTACACTTAAAAGTAGCAAAGAGGAGGAGGAGGAGGCAGAAGAAAGAAGGGAGAGAAAACTCTTATTTAGAACAAACAGTTCATCACTTTTGCCTCACAACCCAACAATAAGAAATCAGATGCAGGGTTCGGGTTCCACATTGCCATTGGAGCTGCCATAGACATTAGCACAAATAGACGTTTCATTAATGTCTTGCTCGTATTTGCCATTGTACTCCAAGCTGATGTCGCTGAGCTCCACGCCCTCGCATGGAGCAGCCTCACTGCACACTAGTTTATAAGCTACTTGGGAGACAAAGGTCCCCGTGATATTTCTGTACTTGATATCTGTGATCTTAACCAAAGAAGGATCCTACATGAAGAGAGGAAGGATGCAGAAATCATAAGACAAGGTCCAATTAAGAACTCCGATGATATATTTAGCAGTAGTAGTAGTAGTAGTAGCAATGAGGTTTACCTTTTCGGGACAATTAGCGTTTGGGCAATAGTTCTGATCTATGATGATGGGGTTATAGACGTTGTTCATAATGATGTGTTCAAAGAGGAAATTGGTGGCCTTCACCTCTGATAGAGAAGACTGCCATGTCTTGATCCTCAATCCATTTGTTGAACTAGTAAGATTGCATTTCCTCACTTTTAGCCCGATGACATCTTTCTCGCCGGCATCTTTGCCGAGACTACCAATGCTGATGCCGTGGCTGGGACCGCATAACACATTAAAGATGGTCAAATTGGTGCAGCCTGGGCCGATGGAGATGCAATCATCACCGGTGCCGATAATCGAGTTAGTAACATGGACATCGGTCGAGTCGGCGATGTGGATGCCATCAGTATTAGGGCTATCTCCAGGAGCGCTAATAATGATGGAATCAAAGGTAATGTTTCTTGATTTAAAAATGTGAATGTGGAAGAACTTGCTGTCGATAGAGGAAATGTTTCTGATGGTTGCGTTCGTGACGAAACTGAATGCCAAGTTCTATATGGTAGTGTTGCAACGATCGTAAGTATAACTCAGAGTGAGAACGAAGTAGTGTTAATCTTTTCATAGTTAGAGCAAAGAAGATAAGGCTACCGTACCTTGGGTAGGGGTTTGCAATTAAGTATCTTTTTGCATTGGTTATAAGGCCACGAATAAGCTCCTTGTCCATTAAATTTTCCACCTCCTGAGATGACCAACCCATTAATATTTTGGAAATCGAGCCAATTTTGTTTGTAATCTTCGAGATCGGTGGATGCTAGTAGGTGCCCTTTCACTTTAATCACCATTATGCCTTTGCATGGCCCTTTGAAGATTGTTGGACTGAGTAGGTATGGTCCCTCTGGGATCCATATCGTTGTCGTCTCTTTCACCATGCATGCCGCACTCCATGCTTCTTTGAATGCCTACCATGTCCATAATTGTTACAATCGTAAGTATCGAGTTGTCACGATAACAAATATAAAAAGTTTCTCTTCTTTATCCTTTGTTATGCTTAAACTTTTTGAAAATTAAAGTTCATAAAGACGTTGGAATTTATAGAGACAAAAACAAAAACCATTGATTGATTGTAGTAATAACTTATACTAGACATGAAAATGTACCTCTGTGTCATCGGTTTGGCCATCTGCTGCTGCTCCGTAATCCTTCACATTGTAAACAAAGATAGCCTTATCTACCCTTGCACCACTTAGAATGAAGGACAACACCCCAATCATAATAATATATAATTCTAAACTCATCATCAAAAGTCTTCTCCTCGATTGATGTATTCTGCTTGTGTATACATGAATTAAGCAATCATTTATATTGAGGGAACGCAAGAGATTTGTTTCCCTATAATCAAGTTGTACAGATGTTTTTAAGCAATTTTTAGCCTCCAAATTAATAATCACTTGCTATTTATATATGCTTGCTGTCGAGAAGGATACCTATAATTACTAATTGGTCATTTCACTATTCTATTCTTGGCCTATGTTCAACCAGAAACAACATCTTCCTTCCTAAGGTGTTGGTGTGCTGAATAATCGAAGTCTTTTAATTTATATATTTTTTTGTTACAAGGTGAAAATGAATCGTGTATGTTGTCATTATTTTCAAAATATTTATGTATGTGAGACAAAAGAAAGAATTAGGAGAAGAGCACCACAATCAACTGATTAAGTTTTTGGTTTGTGTTTTGAAATTTTTGTATGATATGCATTTAGGGGTCGAAGGATGAAATTTAATCTAATTTTGTTTAAAATATAAAAAAGAAGGATTGAGCTAATAAGGTTCTAGGTTTAGTTGAACTAAGATGAATATGAATAACTGAGCTAATCCAAGAAGGAGGCCTATTCCGAGCGCCCAATCCAATGAAAGCTCGACCGGAGGAATGAGACCGAGGGTGTTATTACCGCTTCCATCGCCACTACGACCATGACACTGAAGAATACTTCAACCTCAAGAATTATATTGGAGACCTCATCCACCAAGTACACCTCAGTCGATACGTGAGAAGGCCTAGTGGAGAAGTAAATCGACATCATCATCAGTGGACCCGCCTTAAGAGGTGACATCTCCTCTGCCTACAAAGCATACGTCTGAACTGCGATTGAAAAGAGGCCCAGACAAGAGCGCGACCCCAAGATCACCTTCAGGTCAAGGAATGAAGAATACCCCGATCATGACGATGGTTTGGTGATCTCGATGCGGATTGCAAATGCCCGAGCAAAGAGGATCATGGTTGACATAGGGAGTTCGGTCGACATATTATATTTTCATGCTTTTCAAAAGCTTGGCTTACTTGACGGCAACTTGTCCCCAAGATCTCCACCCTAACAGGATTCACTGGAGACTCCATCACCCCCCTCGGTATCACCACTCTTCCGTTAACCCAGGGAGGAACCAAGAATCAAAATAGTGATGGTCTCATTCATGGTGGTCAAGATTCCCTCAGCATACAATGCGATCATCAGTTGCCTGACTCAATAAATTAAGAGCCACTTGTCTCGACATATCACTGAACCATGAAGTTCTTGACCAATGTCAGAGTAGGCGAAGCTAGGAGCGACCCTCGAGAATCCAAACAGTGCTATTTGGTGACAATGACCCTCCCCAAAAAGAGTAGGCATGAAGCGCCCCAAGCCCACAGAACAAGTGCTAGAGGTCCCTCTAGACTAGATCTAGCGAAGATTGTCAAGGTAGGGATAGTACTTCCCGAGGACCAATGCATCCAACTCATCGAGTTTCTCAGGTAAAACGCTGACGTCTTCACCTGAACACCAAACGACATGCCAGACATCCACCCAGAAATAGCTCAATATCAACTCAACATACTGCCTGGGGCTCGGCCAGTCCAGCAAAGACCCCATAGGTTTGCCCCCGACCAACATAGGGCTATTGAAGAAGAAGTAGCCCATCTGTTAGACATAGGCTTTATTACTAAGGTCAAGTATCTGACTTGGCTGTCTAATGTAGTTCTTGTTAATAAGCTAATGGAAGCCAACGCCCCGTCCGAAGGATTATTACCCACTCTCGAGGATCAATCAATTGGTGGATGCCACCTCGAGCTACGAATTAATTTTGTTTATGGATGCATTCTCGGGTTACTACTGGATTCAGATGGCACTGCGAGATCAGGAGAACATAGTGTTCATCACACATCGAGGCACATGCTACTACAAAGCGATGTCATTTGGACTAAAAAAACATTGGGGCTACATATCAAAGAATGGTCAACCGACTGTTCAAGGACCAAGTTGGGTGAACATTGAAGTTTACATGGATGACATGATTATCAAGAGTAAGCACGCCCGAATTCACCTCTCAAATCTTGTCGAGACATTTCAAATGCTCAAGAAGTTTAGGATGAGGCTCAACCTCGCCAAGTGTGTGTTCGGGGTAGCTTCAAGTAAATTTCTTAACTTCATCATCCATCAGCATGGAATCGACATGAATCCTGAGAAGGTAAAGGCGATCGCAGAAATGTGATCACCTTGGATGATCAAAGAAGTTCAGCAACTAGCCGAGAGGTTGGTCACATTGAGCCGATTCATCTCCCGAGCAAGCGACAAGAGCCTATCCTTCTTCCGGGTAGTGAAGCGTGCAAAGGACTTCGACTAGACTCTTGATTGTGAGGAAGCTTTCCATAACCTCAAGATTCTTCTTGCCTGACTACTGCAACTCGTATCGGTCACCATGGGAGAGCCTCTCGAGTTGTACCTTATCGCCTCATAACATATGGTTAGTTCGGTCCTAATTAAACTTGAAGGGAAAGAGTAGCGACTTGTGTATTACTCCAACCATATCTTGAGTAGCCCCGAGGAATGTTATCCCCCGATCGAGAGACTAGCGTTCACCCTAGTTCTCACAGTAGGGAAGCTACGACCATACTTCCAAACCCATATAGTCAGGGTAATAACCAACTAACACCTACACCAAGTCCTTTCTAAGTTTAACGTGGCAGGTTGCATGCTCAAATGGTCGGTGGAACTCGACGAATTTGATTTGTATTACTCCAACCATATCTTGAGTAGCCCCGAGGAATGTTATCCCCCGATCGAGAGACTAGCGTTCACCCTAGTTCTCACAGTAGGGAAGCTACGACCATACTTCCAAACCCATATAGTCAGGGTAATAACCAACTAACACCTACACCAGGTCCTTTCTAAGTTTAACGTGGCAGGTTGCATGCTCAAATGGTCGGTGGAACTCGACGAATTTGATTTGTAATACACCTTGAGGATAACGATCAAGGCTCATACGATGGCCGAATTTATCTTAGATCTGACAACCCCCGAGCCTGCTACCGAGTCGATGTTGGTTTGGACGCTTCACGTCGATAGGTCAACCAATGCCAAGAGAGGAGGAGCCAGACTCATCTTGAAGGGTCCCTCTCACTAAGTGTTTGAGCACACCCTTCGACTAGTTTAAAGCCAACAACAATGAGGCTAAATATGAGGCGCTCTTGTTTAGGTTGCACCTAGCGACCGAGCTACAAGTTGAGCAGATTGAAGTCTTCACTGACTCTCAATTGGTTGCCGACCAAGTCAGAGAAGATTACGAAGCCCGAGAACCTACAATGATTAAATATTAACTGAAGCACACCACCTCGCTGGTGCTTTTAAACACTTCACCATCTCACAAACACCTCAAGCTGACAACTCTTGAGCCAATGCACTGGCAAAACCATATGCTTTGGGCGATCAAGTAGTACCCGGCCTGCCCCCAACACAAGTGGAAGCAGATCATAAACAAATCTCGGGTCGACACAATACCCGATCCATGGCATTCCCCAAGGAATGCCACCATATAGCGCCATGAGTTAGGCGCCATCTACATAGGCGAGATCTGCCATCTATCGAGGCAAGCCTCAATCATAGGATGAAGGGGAAATCAAAGCCCTGCCTCGAGGGCATCTATCGACAACTTGAAGTCGTCCAAAAAGGCATCATAAGGGAGCTACCCGGGTAAAGGAATATGAAGTTCATATTCCTCAAGATTGCAAAAATGGTTCTGCATCTCGATTAACTGCCAGACCGTCATGGCGGAGTCACTATTGTAACACAACTGCATGACCATCAATGGCTTCAAGACCTTGGAGTCCGTTGGGGTTGCTCCCCCCGATAATGAATTCACAACTTCCACCCTAAGACTACCTGAGGTGCGACCAACTAGTTGGGGCTTTAGATTCATCGCCTCGGTAGCACTTGAGGGCCCCTCCTCGGACCAGACAGACGAACTCAAAGATGAAAAAGAAATAACTACAAGAAGTCATCCCAACCTGCTTAAGAAATGACCGAGGGGCAAAACAAACAAAGGGTCTGAGGATGATGATCGAGGACGAGAGCTGAAAGTTGAAGACTGAAGGAGAAGATGCAAAAAACAAGAACCCGTGTAGGCCTGGGAGGGGTATTTATAGTGAAACATCGTTCTCGTGCAATGCTTCCCCTACCCAAATTGCATGATAGCCCACTATCGATGCCTCGAGCACCGTGCCCGCATTAATGGCACAAAAAAAAACTTAGGCACATGTCGTGAGCCCACCGCACGCCACATGGCCACAAAATCCCTGTGCCATGCAACAAATCGTAACATACGCTGAGGTAATCGCGGTGTCAGAAGAGATATCTCACCTAACATAACCGACCTACTGATACGATGGTTTGGCACAACATACATGACAAAACCTTACATGGTGTCAGAGAGCTCAAGGCACCTCTCAGCCAAGTCTAAGCACGAGGCGCGTCGTCAGCTTTAGCTGAAGGTCCCGAGCCATACCACGGGCTTTTAGTCCCAAGCATTTCCAAGCGAACTTCCAGTCTTGATCAATTTCAAATAGGCTTTTAGTCCCGATCAATTTCAAGCGAGCTTCTAGTCCTAATGAATCCCAAACGGGCTTTCGGTCCTAATCAATTCCAAAGGGGATTTAAACCCCAACCAGCCTTAGACGGGCTGTCGATCCTAGCTAGTTTAAAAAAGGGCTTTCAGTCTCGAGCTATATAGGACGGGTCCCGAGTTTTGACCAATCACAATGAACTCCTGACCTCAGACAACTTCCCTAGACACCAGCCCTTCAATCTACAACAATATCTAAATCAGCAAGGTTACGCCGGTTACGATACAACAGGTGCGTGTCAATCTTAATTCAAGCACCGCGATAAAGTCCTCCACAGAGCTTCTGCTTGAGAAACTCTACGGAGCATGATAGGGTCCGAGGACAATGTTAGCTCAATCTGTCAGCTTGGGCATGTCAGTCTGAGAACCATGTTGGCCGAACATGTCAGCCTGAATACATCGGCCCGAACACCACGTCGACTTCCTGGGACTCTCAGCCTATGTCGGCAGCCATCTCGGCAAGTGCAGGTAGCCTTTACGCAATGAAGTCTGCTAAGAAGGTCGAGATCTTTTGAGTTTTGATTTCTAATCTCCACTCCCGAGGAGCTAACTTAGCCATCTTACAAGCCACGTCGAGCACACACCATCACCTCCCCAACCCCCCCCACCCCGACGAGAGCCTTCTTGCAGGTCCCGACCGTTTACCAAAGTCAACCTAATTGACTCTTCGACTCGAGGGACCGCAGCTGAACGAAACCCAACAATTCCACCAAGCCTCCTCGGGTCTCTTGATCCAGCTCGGACGATCTTATGCACATAGGCCGAACTGTACCGTGCTGACTCCTCATCCACGATACAAAATCCAGCAACAATTTACTAAGTCATCACTCATTATATATCTTATTTTACCGATAATAATATTGTCAATCGATCCATATAATGCACAAGGAGATGAGTAGATATGGGCCTATGTCAAAATAAGAATAGATGACCACGTATGAGCACATTTTTATGTACATAAGTTTTGGATCGAATATACATACGTGGTTTGAGATTACATGTTTATAACATATGTACAACTATCAAGCATCACTATCTATAGGTTAGGTCTTGCATTTTGTTTAGCAAGGAAATATATTTTAAATCTTTTTTTTTGTCTGCTACACGATTTTTAATAGCTATAGTAAACATAAAAATATCATTCAACTTTAATTTTTGATGTTACACGAAGCCCCCTATCACAAGGCCCAGGTGTGTTCCTAAGACTATATTAGACAAGTTTAAGTATATAAATAATAATTTACCTTCTCGAATCCTCCAAGATTGGAGTGTTTTTATTAAGCATACCCCTATCGTAGTGTTTAGAAGATGCACCGTCAACTTGGCACTAAATTTAGGACCGGATTAGACGTTGGACTTGGTTCATTTCAAACTCCCGATGTGTCTTATAATTAGAATTTATCATACTAGAAATTGAAACATATACCTCAATTAGTCTGACTAATGCTAAAGCATGATGACTAATATGGTAAAACTATTATTAGTCAACCATCTACCATATGATAATACCAAGGGTTCGAGATTTCATCCTTTATCCTTACTCTTTGATGATTGAAAACTCGGAATTTTATTCCATAAATTATTTAAAAGTTTTAATTCAAAACCCGTATAAATTCATCCCTCGCCTCCCGAAAAGAAGAACAAGATTGATAAATTAGTTCAAATCAAGTCGGTTTCAGGTTTAGTTTTGATTTGATTCGATTGTTTTATTGAACACCCCAATTAATAATGTTATGTCTCAGTGAGAGAAACAATTTTTTTTATCTCTTCTACTATAAATGTTGGGATAGAACATGGTTGGCATAGACATATTTCTCAATGTCAAATTTCTTAAGACTCGCGCCTGGACCAATTCATCTACATTTTTTTCTTTTCTCTCTCAATCCAGTCAAAGGCATGTGAGAGAAGACCCTTTCAGAGAACATCAGATATCCTAATCTTGAGAAATCAAAGCTAAGGTTTTCATGAAAACCCCACACTGGTTTATGTTTAGCTTCATATGCTTTTTTACTGAGAGTTGGTTGGATCAAGCAGGATGTGTCAAACCTAAACTACAAAGCATTGTCAAGACTTTGAGATTGTTTTTTTTTACTTTGTTTCTAATTATGAAATCAATGACCAGTGATCCTAATTCATTTGTTGAAGAAGCAGCATAGTTTTGACAGATTGAACACAAGACATGATTTTGGAAGACAAATGATGAAGAATAGTTGTGCTGATTGATAGATACAGACAAGCTCAATAATTAGGTTTTGTTCAGCAGCATGAAGAAACCAGTAGGAGTGGGTCATCTTCTGTAAGAAGACTTAGTGGAATATAGAAGAATTAAAGAATCAAGATCTAAGCTAAAACAGTGTTTTTTTTCCTTGGTAAACACATTAACCATGTTACTTGGGACTAGGAACTTTTGCTTAACCAACATTATTATTATGGGGTTAGGGGTGACTAACATCATGAAAAGGCTGAATCATGAGACACTATAACAAGGATTTAAATCTCACTAATACAAGTTCATTAACCATTTGGATTAATATGGAATTGACATATCAGAGCAATGCAACCATCTACTACTACAAGCAAAGAGGAAACTAGAATAGAAGATACAACAAGAACAAAGAAGTGATGCATAATACAAGATTTGCTATGTGTAACTTCATGATTTGCAGCACTCAAAAACTCTACTTCAATGATTTGCTATGCACTTCAACATTCATAAGAACAATCAGAAGTAGAGTTTTGAGTCATCAAAACACATCACAAGTACCTCAGCCAAGAAATTGCTGTTGCCACAAAGCCTTGGACATCAACTGCTTAAACCAGATGGGAATAATAGAACCAATTCACAAAGATTAAAATCATTGAGAAAAAGCACAACCCTTTCCCTGAAGAACACTAAAAGAATGACATAAGCAGCAAATTAAAGCACAACCCTTTCCCTGAAGAACACCAAAAGAATGTCGATGTAGATTTGTTCTCAGTGATCCAATTAGGAATATGAAATGGAAGCAAAGGTATCAAGATGAGTCGAAGGAGAGCAACCTTTAGTTGTTAAATCAATACTATTGAGAAATTAGGGTTTGTCGTTGAGGAGTCGCAAAAAAACTGCAACACTGAATACTTATTGATGCCAATGAATATTGGGATAAAAAAAATATTCCCTTCAACACACTCATCCCGAAAGATCTTGAGCTAACATCCATAAGAAGGAAGAGGAGAAGAAGCAGCAGGCTTACGACACCATGGGCAGGGTGGTGGCGCAGTCGAAGCCGCAGTTGCATCGCGGGCACTCATCGAAGTTGGAGACGGGGAAGGAGGCGGAGAGAGGACCGACCGAGAAGCTGATATCGGAGTCGTTCCTCACCACCTCGTTGATGCCGAACCAGGCGAACAAGACCTTGACGCTCACCCCCTTCAAGTCCGACAGCGTTCCCGACTTTACCTTCCCGGTGATCTTCCGGCCGTACTTGAGTATGTACCCTCCCTCCACCGTGAACTCGCAATTCTCGCTGAGGTACACCTCGAAGCTCCCATCCCCGTTCAATATGTAGCTCTTGACGCCCTCGGGGAGGATCCCCTTGGGGAAATCGAACTTCTCCAGCATCTCGTAGGCGGAGGGCGTCTCGGAAACCGAAGCCTCGAGGGCCAGCGCAGAGATCAGGAGGAAGAGACAAGATCGAATTTTGAGGACCGGCATTGCCGACAGGTGGGATTTGGCGACGGCCAAAGATTGGAATTCTTGTAGAGAAATCGGAGAACAACAAGTAGATGAGAGTCTGGGCTTCAAAGGAAGGGGGGGTTTGATGCCGGAGGAAGGAGGAGTTGATTTCAAGAGGAGGAAGAAGCGTGGTTTCATTCATGGAAGACGGGAGAGGGAGACAGAAGGGTTGGCAACAGACTGGAGTCTTTGGATGCATTTGGAGTTGCGTGTAAGTATGCTAAAGACTAAAACATTTACGTACTCATAAGACGCCAAACTCCTTTCCCCAAACGCATCCATCTAACACCTTCATCACCTGACCAAGTTTTATCAAAGTTTGTTTTAGAAATAATCGATTTTTTTTCCTACCAGAAAAATATTATCTACTGGTCTCTCCAAAGATTTTCCAAACTCCCATCTTTTTTTTTTTAAATTTTTAAATCAATTTCTTTATCATAACAAAATTTTACTTGGATATTAATCTAGTGATGATATATTAGACCCAGTTATCACGATTCAAAACCTCCTACCATATCTTTTTGTTATACAACTGCCGACATTTTTATGAGTTCTAGGTGTCACAAATTACTCGTCAAAATTTTACCTGGACATTAATATGATGGTGATATACCAAACCCACTTATCACCAAGGTCCAAAACCTGTTTGAAGGTAGGTGCTAACTAGTCATATATCACCACAAAGTTTTAGGATCAAAATTTGTATGACTTCCAAGTGGCACAACCTACTCATCCCAGGACATTAATATTATAGTGACATACTAGATTCATCATAAAATTCTAAACCTCTAACATATTCTGAAGGTGCTAACTAGGCTGATGGGTAAAAAACTTCATATCATCATAAAGTTCTAGGATCAAAACTAGTCTCCATCGTTTTCCTTCTGTAAGAAGAAAAAGGCTGGTTACGGACATGATGTTTGCCATGGTGAACTCCTTCTCTTTTTTTTTTTTTTTTGAAGAAAATGATTCATCTTGGAAGCAATAATGCTCGACTTGCTACTTTCTGAATACAACATTCTTCTCCTACTACCATGCATGAAGTTCGAAGCAACCCCTCTAATGATTAAGCAAATCAAATTCATAATCTGGCAAGTTTAGGTAGCAACAAAGATTTCCTAATACATCATCCTAGGCAACAACTTATCTACATTGGTATGTGGCACACCAGGAATGGAACTCAACTGTTACTAAGACAAATTTACTAATACACAATACCAAAACAAAACAAGCGGCAATATCATGTTTTCTTTGACTAGTACCCTGAAGAAATGGATCCAAATGCATCAAGATAAATGATTTGAGGTAATAAAATGATATGAAGAGGCTCTTACTTGACACAAGTTAAATCAACAAGAGAATGAAGATGAGAAAGTAAACACCGTTCCATCTTCCGTCAAAATTTGTCATCCTCATTTTCATGATGAAACGCTTGGGGAATTATGCTGGTGAAAACACTTGAAATGAAGAAAATTTTGAATTAGAAATCTTAACTCCACGTATGAGATTCTTGTAGTGTAAGCATCGTCACCTCTGCTACCAGATGGCCTTCCACATCTTCCTGGAGCTTTTCTGCAAACAGTTGCTTAGAATGCAATGAAGCACTCATCTACAGAACCAATATTGGGATGCAATGAATCATTCAATAAAGCTGAATCTCACCTGATTAATCTTTAAATTCAAATTCTGACTGCAAATCCATTAACTCGAAAGAACTGCAATCTAAAAGGATGACCTACGCATACTGCAGTGACTCCAGTAACAGCAGCTGCAAGCTGCAAAATCTACTTCTCTCCGTAATTAATTGGTCTAAACACAAGTGCAGCTTTCTATCTCCACCTGCCTTTCACAAATGTAGTTGGGTATAGTTGTAGAAATCTATAAAATAATTGGGCTAAGCAGAGTCTCAACCTGCCTTTAATAAATTGCACATAGAGAAATTTGGAGATACTATTGATATAGATTGAGTGCATCTGTTAACAAAATGGCATCTTCTCTTGACTGGCCTGTTTTCCAAACTTTAAAATCTTCATCGAAAAAGCCTTCTCTCATCCAATACCTAAGAGATACCATGTCAAACGGTCCTTGTTCATTGCCAGAAGGGTCAACATAATGCCATGTCTTGTCTTCATCAACGTGGTCACTTATTCGCATATTGCCAGTTATCTTAGAATCTGGAACTCCATGGTCTTCTTCGATTTCAATTACCCGACCACTGCCGGAATTATTGGCATCAGCAGTTTTGGGCAGTTGGCACTCTGCAACAAAGACCAGGTCGATAGAAGAAAGATTATATTCTCACGTAAAGAGTGGAAAACAATGAGTAACAGCTCCATTGTGCAGAATTTGAGAAATCAGAATAAGAAGTGAGAAATCATAAAGTTCAAAATGTTTATAAAAGGCAGCAGATGAAGATGGTTTTTGACCAAAGATGATCGACCCAGCTGAAGTCCAAGTTTGGCCAGCCCAAAGACTCAGGCCCAAGCTCAAGTTCGGTCAAGCAGCATCAGATCCAATTCAATCCCTCCTAGATCACTAGGAGTTGCACTCGAATTGAAAGGACTTCACTGATTATGGGTCTAGAGTCCCCTGCATGGGACTAAGAGTTGGACTCTGATTGAGAATCCTTCTCTAGTAAGAATCATCCCCCTCTATAATTATAAATAAAATGGTTTGGCAGCCCCATAGGAGGATGGAAATGAGCGAGAGGCGACAGCAAGAGAGAACCATTTAGAAGTCCAAGATATTGCTCAAGAAGCTGAAGCTTGTTACTTAAGAAGTCTTATTGTAATTACATGATCAGATATTCTTTTTTCAAGAAGCAATCAATATTGTTTTTCAATTTTAGTTTTCTCTTCTTTCACCATCTCTATCAATCCTCCCACAAAGCGTAAATCCGCTCGGAGGAAGGATCAAGATCCCCGAATCCTTCCCCTAAATAGAACAAGTGGTATCAGAGAGTCGATCCTCAGTTGTGCATGGTTACCATTTGGAGATCAACACCAATCGTCGACGAAAAGAGACGATGGTGCGATGCAATAAAGTACTCCAACAGCATCGCCAAATCTTGCTGCCCAAGTCACATAGCTCGTGCAAAAGATGAAGGATACGATCCCAAGCCAACAAGACAACAAAAGGTGATGCAGATAAGTGTGTCACAGCAAAGACGATGCTGACAAAGTTTACCAGCACCAAATTGATTAAGCCTCTTCAAGGTTCACGACATCTCAAGCACTAACAAAATAGTCATGGCGATCAAGAAAAGATCGGAATCTATAATAATAGGACCATAGAGAAGACCAAAGAGGACGACTCAAAGGATAAGAAAAATTCTGAAAACGGTAAAAATCCTTCTTCCTCGAAGAGAAGTGACCTCTTCTACGATCACTGTAAAATTGCACTACACATAAGAGATAGGTGTTGTAAACTTGGGTTTCCACAAGCAGACACACAGGCTCATGGTATAAGAACGAGAGCAGTCCAATATTCCGATTTGCTTAGGGCACCATCAGAGCGTGCAGAGTTCAGTTGCATCTGTGACCAATCCTACGAACAGGAGCATCATTGCTCTCAATGCTACAGTTAGGCTCCATTACACCTACAATATACCAACAATATTTAAGTCAAACCAATCCTAGAGCCCTAACGCTTATAGGTCCTTAACCATACTTTTGAAAGGTCTCTTTTTCACAATGCCAAAAATGACCATCTTTCAATAAACATCAATCCAGTGATATTCAAAGATCAAACCAATTTTATTCAAAAGTTAAAATTTCAATTGTTCAAAAATAAAACAACTATCTAAATTGTAACAAACAAGCTCTATCAGCCTGACCTAGGAGTCATGAGAGTTAAAACTTCTCGATGGCACTAACTAGTGATAAAAAAATGTCTTCTCCACCTTGGTCTCAAAACAAGCACTTGTCATTACTCATTAGGTTGTTCTAAATCCTAAACCATAAACCATAAAAGCCTCCTAAATATAAACCTCTATAATCAACTCTATCTACAAAATAAGCAAAGTATCTCAAGACAACATAATCTTAAAATAATATCATTCAAAGTCAAACTATATAACATTCATTATCATATTTTACAATACCGTAGGTCGAACACCCGATGGATTCTCCCAAGAACAAATTAAGAGGACTTTGAGTTTGCCAATGGTTTTCAAATTCATGGCACAACTTCAATTAAAAACATTTAAATTCCTTAAATCAGAAGCTATGAAAGCATCAAACTCACTATATGCCTATCACTATATCCCTTGATTGGCTGGAACCATAGCAGAATAGATCGATATTGACTTGAACTGATCTCATATCGAAATCACATTGAACGGATTTAAATCAAACTGATTAGGCCAAAATCGGCTTGAACAAATCACCCAACAATAGTTTTAATCAGCCTGAACTTGTCCAAATACAGCCTGAAACAACTTGAATGGATCAAAATTGGTCCAAAATCACCCTAGACTGGTCTAAAACCAATCAAATCGATTTAGTTTAGTTCAGCAACACAGGGTTGGACGTTGGGTCATGGGTGTCAATTCACACTGGGCTATGCTAGGCTGCAGGTGCTTGGCCACAACAGACAGCGTTGAGCCATGGGCCGCAACAGGGCAGCGCTAAGCCATGGACCACAATCTAACATTAAATAATATCTGAAGTTCATAAAGAATTTTATCAATTAAAATATATATCAAATATTGTTTAACTTAAATAAAATAAGTACCGAAGAACTTACTGTTCTCCTCAAGCTTAAGTTCCATTTTAGCCCATTAATCTCTTTTCCTTCTTCCTACTAACAACTAATTTCATATATCATCCTATATTACTTCGAGACAAATGCACAGGATTTTAGAATTCAGGAAAAAAAAAAAGATCATGACCAATTATTCAGAAGAAAAACCTACATCAGTTGTCAGCTTAAGGCAGTTAATATGATTAATTCCCAAACATTAACACAGTTATTCAATTAAGGGAAGGAATATGCTAAGCATTTCCAAGAAAATATCTCCTAAAATGATCGATTATGCAATAAATAAATCTTAAAATATCCATACTAATGTTGATATTCACATCAATTTGCTCTCTAATCATTGGAACAAGTGAAACAGTAAATGTTTTATAAACTGAACCTTCAGTGTTCTTTACTGGAGAATCCATATCAGCAGCATCACCATCTGTTAAGCATAATAATATGTTATAGAAGCCAAAAATCTTAAGGTCTAAAACTCTAAATAATAATCCAGTAAATTAACAACATGGTCAAAACCCTTCATCCAACTTACCAACTAGCTGTTCTTGAGTAAATCACTATTCACTAGGGATTTCAAAGATCAACTTTCTCATCATGAGTAGTGGATATTCAAAATGTTAGGGAGATAGTTTCACTTAGGGAGATGATTTCACAAAATGTGGGTTATAATAAAATCACACCACTCTTTTCCTCTAAGATCATTATAAAATTTACAACTGAAAAAAAATACAGAATGTTGACCAGAAATGTACAAAATCAAAGCACAATTAATTGACAAGGCATAGGAAAATGATTTCTGAAATTAACCAAAATATAGCAAATCTGAAGTGAATACCAGGGAAATTCACTAAATTAGGAGTAAGACCAAAAACAAAAAGTTCAACATATGAATTCTTTACCACAATATTTTATAAGGATCCAAACAAAATTTATTCCACTGTTCATTTACTTTTCCGCTCACTAAATGACCAGATAACGGCATGTTCTTTCATTGCCAACATCCATTTAATCTTGTTCCCAAACAACATTGGCTTTTGATAATCAGATTGATACCTGATCACAAACTCAAGTGCTCACCACTTGATTTAGCTTGCAAGAGATAAAAGAACACACAAAAATAAGATAGAATGAAAAGTTCAGGTACACAAACCTTTATAATCCTGTGAGGGATCTTCCATATTAGTGCTCAAACCTGCTATACATTAGTCATAAACCTTCTTATCTAAAATAATTCATCAAATTTTATAAAATAAAAGAGAACTAAAAACAATTCAGTTATATTGTCATCAGCATACATAAATGAAAGATGTTGGACTTGCATAAATGTCGTTATTCCAAGTGAGGAAAGAATAAAAAAGATAGATGTGATACATTGCCACAGACTGTTTGTAGTGAAGGTGTTTGATGCCCTTTCTGGCTTATAAGTGTACCTTATATGTGGTTGTAGCAAAACTGCCTAAAAAATGGAGCCTCCAGCATGCAACTTGCAGGCTTTTACATCAGCCATCTCAAAACCTTAGAATCCCAAGACACATGGCTGGATGGAGCTTTTGGATAGTGTCTAAGTATGGTTAGGCTGTCTATTTATGGTTAGGCTTGGCTCCGTAGCGGTGTCATATGGGCACTTGTGCTTGGGAACTCTTGTGCATGGTGTTTGCATGTGGGATACCAGGTTTGAACTTTGGTAATTTGCCCGCGCATTCGCTTCTTCACTGGCTCATTTTATTTTTTTGCAGGTTGGTCCTGTGAGGTTACATAGGGAGGCTGACCCTATGTCTAAAGGATATTTGAAGATACCAGAAAAGATACTAAAGAAGAAACACCATTGTTAAGGGAAAAAATTTTAAAAAGACAAATTACTGAAGAAATTATTGATGAAAGGAAAATCAATTGTGCCCACTGATGGGAGCTTCGTTTATTACAACTTCGTCTAGGGACTGAAGTTAACTCTGAGGTTAGTGTTCGTCCATAAAGGCATGCTTTGACCATGGGATGGTGAAGTTAACTTCACCAGTCCCAACTTCAGTTTCCTTTATTATGACTTCACTGACTCATTTAGCACGCTTCGACCATGGGATGGTTAAGTTAACTTCACCAGTCGTAATAAAAGAAGCTCAATGTAGGACTGTTGAAGTTAACTTCACCATAAAGGCATGCTTTGACCATGTGATGGTGATAGAGTAAATCACCTCAAGTTGGAACTGGTAAAGTTAACTCTTAGGTTAGACTTCCTCCATAAAGGCATGCTTTGACCATGAAGTCAATCAAAATAATACTGGGAGAGTAGAAGTTCACCACAAACCAACTCAACATCAACTTTCATTCCCTTGGTACCACCTCGAGAATGTCCTTCTAATGCACGTGTGCGTGATAAGACAACTCAGAGAAGTAAAGCCCCTGGGAATGAAATACCTATTACTAATGCATGGTGAACATAGTAATAGGTAGATTGTATAGTATGAACAATGGACTTCTTTCAGATTTTGATCTCCTAGTTCAGAAATGTATCCTTGGTCCAAATCCAAGGCACCCAAGGACTAAGATCTCATGTATGGTGAAGGTGCCTCACTCTTCTAGGCAAGTTCCAACAGTTCACATTCAGTGCCACATTGATTGGTCTTATGACAAACAAAACCGAGGAAGAAGAGGAAGAAAAAGAAGACAGAATTCTGAGCCAAAAATGATAAACAAATATATATAACAAAATGGTAAACAAGTGATGAATGCAAACAAGAGCATGTCATAACATGAATCTTCAAAAATTTTCAAACTGAACTTGCTCAGAGTAAAAGCCGTCAAACCTGCAAGTGCCCGTTCATTGGTGTATTTTTGGAATGCAACTTCATTCCCTGTACACCAATTCAACAATTTTAAATCTGATACACAATCTCTACTTCTTGCAACTATACTATTACTGTGTCACAAAAAGTTTGTGTAAGGTGGTTGACCTGCAGTTACTTCTGCAACCTTTACAGTGACTACAGTTACATTCTCTGCAGACAATGTGAAAACATGAATTTAATAATGCATTTGTAATCTAAATATTATATTGAATTATTGATATCAATATATGTAACAATAACATAGAATACATATTGGCAAAGCTGGCATTTCCCTATTGCTGCCTTTTCATGGATGCAGATTTACCTGAAGGTCCTGAACACCAGTGCAAAAGAACAGATCCGGAAGCTCTATTTATTTTGGAATTATTATTTTTGGGATAATTTTAATTTCATGCTAGCGATATTTATAATATCAGCATCTTTTGCAAATAAGTGAGATAATCCAAAGAATGATAAAAACCATTAAAAAACAGAAACGCAAAAACCAGCAATTGAGAGAGAATTTTATCAGAAGATGTCAAAAATATTTTTCCACACCAAACGGCATATAATGTCATTAAATATGGTAAATAAATTTGAATGGTTCTCTAAGTTACTGATCAAGGTGTTCCGACATTAGCCAATCATTATAGCCATTCTAAATAAGCTGCAAGGGAGAATTTGGAATAGGGACAATGACAATGAGGATTTGCCACAAACAACAATTATTTCAAAACAAGGAGTCAAAAAGTTGATCATGAATAAATGAGGAAAGATTTGACAGGCAAAAAAATCTGCCGAGGATACTATTTTTGGCCGAAATATCTTGTTCTGACAAGTAAAGAAATGAAGCATTGTTTATTTCAGATCCAACAAAAAAATCTATGATTCAACATTTACATTGTTTATTTCAGATCCAACAAAATTTGAAGAAACACTTGAAATTGATGAATCAAAAGAAATAAAACCTAGGAGTTAATGAACCTACCTAAAGAAAAAAAAGGTTATAGGACTTGATAGGGTGATTTATGGACTTACCAGCTCCCCGAGGCCACGTCGACATCCCAGACAGTACTAGCCGACCGTGATCCTAGGAGACGGCGCTGCCTACTGGTTGAGATCTCGGGAGACGGCACCAGCTTCCAGGATCTCGAACTTGAGATCTCCGAAAGCGGCGCCGCCCAACAACAACATATGGTGCGATGCCGTCCCTGACGCCCCATGCCTCACTCAGCATACGACTGAGCCGGCTGAGGATGTGACTGCTATTAAGAAACCACATACGGCTGTCCCCTCGTCCACAGGTATAAAAATTGACGTCTTGGCTAGCCCCAAAGGTCGGACCTCTGACTCAAAAGCTCCCTTAACCATACCACCCACTAACTAGATCGTCGGAGGGGCCACGTCGGGTACACCCTACGACCCAAGCTTTTACCGAGGGCCTGGATAAGCACACCGTGAGACACTTGACCCACCAAGCATCACTCGCTCTCCGACCGACGTGGACGATCTTGCACACTCGGGCCAAACCAAGTCGTGCTGACTCCTCAGCCACGACGTAAAGTTCCACAACATTTTTGGTGCTAAAACGAGGGCCCGATGTCGCAAGAGCGCCCACAGTCGAACAATCCTAATGAGCGTCTCAGTGAAGATGTCCCGGCCACTCAACAAGCTCTCGGGACTAGGAGGCAACCTCATTTCCCCCCTCCAGGGGAAGGGGCTCCTTGATGCTCACCCTGCACCGCTATTGGAGGTTGTTTAACGACCCAGGGCTTTCTCCTCCCATTCTCAGCGTTGGACCACCGGTCGTCTCTGCCGAAGCCTTTCTCAAACTCACCCATCAAGTCCAGGCCCTGGCCGGGATGATCCAAACCATCATCCCCTACATCCTGCAATTGGCGCAGCAGTCGGTCCCCCTACGACAAGCTTCTTCGACAACGCAATATCACTTCCTTGCCTTGCCAGAGAGGCCCCCGGCCGTGCAACAGCCAAACACCAAAAGCCCTCACCCTCCCCCTGAGGTCCATTAGGGTGTCCTCGACCCGACTACCGACCGTTGGGCTCCCCTCTCTAGAACACCCACACCCAGCTTGCCCGAGCTGGACACCCTCTCATCTGACTCAGCCGACTCCCTCAGGGCGTAACTGCATCAAATCAACCGACGCCTAGACAAGGTTCAAAAGGAGTTTGTCAATTCGAAGGAAGAACTTGGAGAGGGCACCTCGACAGGTTCCTCCTTCATCCAAGAAATCCAAGACAAGCCCATCCCGTATAATTTCCGCCTCCAAACATTGAAGGCCTATGATGGCGGCTCGGACCCGGCAGAGCACATCGTTGCGTTTCGAGCCCAGATGGCTCTCTATGACACCTTTGACGCCCTTATGTGTCGGGTGTTCTCAACCACGCTACAAAGACCCGCCCAGATGTGGAATAGCCGGTTGAGGCCGTCCTCGGTCTCGTGTTTCGACCAGCTCGCAAAGGAGTTTGAGATGAATTTCCTGGCAAGCGCTCGCCCTAAGCCAACTTACAACATCACTCCTCAAGCTGAGCTAAAAAGATGATGAACCCCTGGCCCAGTTCGTCGCACGTTTCACAACCAAGACCCAAGGAATGCCCGACACACACCCCTCATTGGTAATGCAAGCCTTCCTGATGGGATTGCATCGTCCAGATTTTTCTGGCTGCTGGTGGAGCGGCCACCCTCGACAGTGCCCGAGATGCTCCAACGGGCAAACCAGTACGTCGCCGCCGAAACATTGGTAGCAAGGAAGCGCGAGGACCAGAAGCGGCCCCGCGTTGAACAAGCCCAAGGACAGTCCTCAAGACCACCGAGGAGAGTGGAAAGAGCCGAGCCACCCCTCCCGAGTCTTCCCCCGACTCCTCTTAACTATACCCGGATAGAAATCTTCCTCCAAATAAGGGAAAAAGGCCTTCTCAAGGACTCCAACCTGATGAAAACTCGGTAGGAGGAGCGCAACCGGTCGAGGTATTGTCAATTCCATCGGGATTACGATCATGACACAGAGGAATGCCATGACTCGAAAAACCAGATTGAAGATCACATCCGCCGAGGGCACCTCGGGCGCTACGTTAAGAAGTCGCACAAATCCTCTCCTCACCCTCAAGGCCCGATCGAGAAACAAATCGATGTTATTATCGGCGGCCCAGCTTCTGGAGGTGATAGTTACTCGACACGAAAGGCCTATGCCCGAGCCGCAATAGAAAAGTGGCTAGGCGAGGAACTAATCCCGAGATCACTTTTCGATCGGAGGAAGAGATATATCCCAACCACGACAATGCCCTGGTGATCTCGGCAAGAATTGCTAATGCTTGGATGAAAAGAATCATGGTGGACACCGAGAGCTCAACCAATATCTTGTATTATGATCAAGGTTTGCAATTTCGACCTGTACTGCCTGGTACGGGCGGTACATACCGGTCCGTTAGGTTACCGATACGCGGACCGCCCGCTACCGGGCGGTTCCGTCAAAAATCGATCGTCGACGGTCGATTTCGGCCGTCGACGGCCGATCGAAGAAGAAATCGACCGTCGACAGTCGATTGAGGAAGAAAAAGGGAAGAAGAGGAAAAGAAAAAAAACGAGAGGGGAAGAAAGAATACCTCGGTTGCGCGCCGTCCTCGCCTGCCTACCGTCGTCGCTCGCGACCGCTTTTTCTCCTCGCGCGGGGAGAAAGATCGAGGCGACGTTGCCCCCTTTTCTTTCTTTTTTTAATATTTTAATATTTTTAATATTTTTTAATATTTTAATATTATATAATATTATATTATAAAAAATTATATTGTATTTTAATACCGGGTAGTATGCACTGTGCATACCGCCCGGTAAGTTAAACCTTGATTATGATGCCTTCCAGATCTCGACCTGACGGAAAAGGACCTCGTTACCATAACCTTTACAGTGACCGGGTTCACTAGAGACTTCATCTCCCCCCTCGGTATCACTACCCATCCAGTCACTGTTGGAGAAGAGCCAAAGTCGAAGATTGTGATGGTCCCATTTATGGTGGTCAAACTACCTTCGGCATATAATGCCATCCTCGGTCGCCCGACCCTCAACAAGTTAAGAGCAATCGTTTCCACATATCACCGCACAATGAAGTTTCCGACTCGGGTGGGAGTCGAAGAAGCAAGGACCAACCCAGGGGAATCCAGACAATGTTACTTGACCACAACCTCCTTGCCCAAAAAGATCAAGCCCAAGCCATCCATGACTAACCACCGAGAGTCCATCAAAACTTCGCCTCGGGCCGAGCCTGCGAAACAAGCCATGGAGGTCTCCCTTGACAAAGGTCGACCAGACAAAGTTATAAAGATTGGCACGACACTGCCCAAAGGTGAACGGATCCAGCTCATCGAGTTCTTGGGGCAAAACACGGATATCTTTGCCTAGTCCCTTAGAGACATGTCGGGGGTCCATCCAGAAGTGGTGCAACATCACTTGAACATCTCGCTTGAGATGCGCCCGATAAAATAGAAACCTCAAAAATTTGCACTCGACCGACAAAGGGCAATCGATGCCGAGGTAGATTGGTTAATGGAGGCAGGCTTTATCACCGAGGTCAAATATCCCTCCTGGCTGTCCAATGCAGTACTTGTCAAGAAACCTAATGGAAGCTGGAGAATGTGTGTTGACTATACCGATCCCAATCGAGCCTGCCCTGAGGACTGCTATCCCCTCTCGAGGATTAACCAGTTGGTAGATGCCACCTCGGGACATGAGTTACGTTCACAGATGCTTTCTCGAACTACAACCAAATTCAAATAACCCCTAAAGATCGAGAGAATACCGCTTTTATCACTCACCGAGGAATTTACTATTACAAGATAATGCCCTTCGGCCTAAAGAATTTCGGGGCCACTTATCAAAGGATGGTCAACCGGATGTTCAAGTCCCAGGTCAGGAGAAATATGAAGGTATACGTCGACAACATGATTGTTAAAAGCAAGCACAGCGCCACCCACCTTATGGACTTGGCCGAGACCTTCCAGATGCTAAGAAAATTTCGGATGCGACTCAACCTCGCCAAGTGTCTCTTCAGAGTCAATTCAGGCAAATTCCTCAATTTTATCATTCACTAGCGAGGAATTGATACAAATCCCGAAAAGGTCCGAGCTATACCGAGATACAATCACCTCAATCAGTGAAAGAAGTGCAATGCCTCATAGGAAGGTTGGCCGTGTTAAGCCGATCTATTTCACAGGCGGGAGACAGGAGTCTACACTTCTTCGGGCACTTAAACGCACTCGAGATTTCTAGTGGACCCGACTACAAAGGAGCTTTCCAAACGCTCAAGTCGCACCTCACTCATATGCCCCAGCTTGCCTCGGTCATCCTGGGCAAACCCCTCGGATTATACCGCGCAGCCTTCGAACATTCAATCAACTTGGTCCTCGTCAAAGAAGGAGAGAAGCAACAACCCATTTGCTACACCAGTCACATTCTGAACGGGCCCGAGGAGCACTACCCCTCGATCAAGAAGTTGGCATTAGCCTTTGGTACAGGCAGCGAGAAAGTTGTGTCCATACTTTCAAGCCCATACAATAAGGGTGGTGACCGACTAGCCGCTCCGCCAGATCCTTTCCAAATTCAACGTAGCAGGGAGAATACTCAAATGGTCGGGTGAGCTCGAAGAATTCAACATTCAATACATCCCACGAACAACTATCAAAGCCCAAGCTGTTGCAGACTTCAACTCCAAGCTAACCTACCAAGAAGAATACATTTCCCGACCAGAAAAAACCAGGAATTTACACGTCGATGGGTCGACCAACTCCGAAAGAGGAGGAGCATGCCTTGTCTTGAGGGGGGCGGTTGTACGAACATACCCTTCGTCTCGAGTTTAAGGCTAGCAACAATGAAGCCGAGTACGAAGTGTTGTTGTTCGGGTTATGCCTAGCCGTCGAGCTACATGTGGAGGAGATCGAAGCCTTCACCGACTCACAGGTAGTCGTGGGCTTGGTCAACGGAGACTACAAAGCCCGAGAAGTAACCATGACCAAATACCTAGCAGAGGCTCGACGACTCATCGATCATTTCCAACACTTCTCAATCACTAGAGTGCCTCGGGCGGAAAACGCGTAAGCGAATGCACTAGCAAGGCTCGCTACAGCGTGCGGCTCGGAGGAATGCACTCCAACAGTCGAGATACTTTTCAACCCAACTATTACCACCACGGAAATAGCACCAACCTGGATGGACAAGATCCTCCGATACAAGAAGGATGGGACACTACCCTCCGACCGAGCAGCTGCACGGCGGCTCAAACAAAAGCAGGCCTAGTACTGCGAGGTCAACGGGCGACTCTACCGCAGGTCGTTCAGCCAACCCTTACTCCGTGATCCCAGGAGACGACGCCGCCCATTGGCCAAGATCCCGGGAGACGGCACCGACTTCTAAGATCTCAAAGCTGAGATCTCAGAAAACGGCGTCGCCCAACAGCAGCATCTGGCGCAGCGTCATCCCGTGCCTCACTCGGCATACGACCGAGCAAACCGAGGATGCGACCGCCATTAAGAAACCATGTACGGCCGCCCCCTCGTCCTCAGGTATAAAAGTCGACCTCCTGGCCAGCCCCAAAGGTCGGACCTCTAACTCAAAAACTCCCTTAAACATACCACCCACTGACTCGGTCGTCAGAGGGGTCATGTTGGGTACACCCCCCAAGCCAAGATTTTGTACAGGACGGGACCGAGGGCCGGGATAAGCACACCGCCTGACCCCATCGAGCATCATCAGCTCTCCGACCGACGTGGATGACCTTGCGCACTCGGGCCAACCAAGCCATGCTGACTCCTCAGCCACGACGTAAAGTTCCACAATACAACTGTAATGGTTGTTCAAGATAAAGTATAATGCAGCTTTAGATGCACAAGGCAACTATTATAACTCTCAACATATATGTCACCCATACTAGTATGGGTATTATACATATTTTAACTATTATAACTCTCAACAAATATTGTAAATTGTACCACCAATTTACAATAATAACATGCATAATTTAACCAGAACAAGATGCATATATTTTGCTTAAATAATGTGTAACTTAAGCCCATGCGAAAGCAGCCAACCTGAAGAAATAGGTGGACCATTGGTCTTCTTCGCCTCGGTTCGAGATATATCAGTAATCACTATTGGAATCTCTTGAAGAAGGCGCTTTCGCTCTTCAGATGTACGAAGCTTTTCTCTTTCATCAATATAAGCAAAAAGTGTAGAAGCCAGAAAAGGTCAAGGGTTCAATAATGTCAAATAAAGTTTCCTAGTTATTAAAAAGAAAATAATTGAATGCATGTTATGTTATACATGGTATGCATGCATCCATGTTCTTTATCTTAAATTTAAGGATATTCTCTGCGCCATCCTTTCTCATTAGCTCGATCTATCAGTTTTTGTAACTTCAAAATTTCCTTATCAATCCACTGTAAAATGAAATATTTAATCATCCTCATAAGAATAAAATATAAGATAATTAGCAGATTAGGCAAGAAATGAACTAGGGATCTTGTGATATGTAAATATTTCCTACATCTGTTCCCTTACATAAAAGAACTATGGTGGTAGCATATGGTAATATGCAATGGGCCAAGAGCCAATCCCATTTTCTCTATTGCCAGCATCACTTCTTTATTCAACAAGAAATAATAGGAACCTAGAATTACAAATTTGACTATTGTATTTTACGCAATACAGATATACATACATGATTCATTATGTCAGCATGAACACTTCTGATCTTCTTTTCAAGCTCTGCCTGCAAAAACAACAAGTTTTAGCATATAACAACATGATTACAATATACACTTTTGAGTTCCTTGAAGACAGAAAGGACTAAAATAAAAACTACTTTATGAGCAAAACAAATATAAATTTTCAAGCAAAGGAAAATAATGATATATGGACATAACAAATATAAATTTTCGACACACTGTTGCTCTGTGAAAAAAGGATCACTTGTATTAAACTTAAGATCTATGAAAACCTCAGAGATATTTTGTCAGGAACCACTGAATCAGAATGCATTTTGATTCGTGAAGGCCATATACAAGAAATGTGGGTCAAGCAAATTATTGGACACCTTGCTCAACTAATCCATATTCCATTCAGTTATTGTCCTTTTCTGACTTGTACATGAGCAAAACATGAGATGTTTTCTTATAAAAGAATGCAACTTTGGTTTCATTCTTTTCTTAATATCTTAAACAAGGAAGAACATGACATGAAACCATATCCATATCAAGTGCCATGAACTATCTAAACTCTGATGTGCATGCAAACCGCCCAGTTTCATGCAAAATATCTGAATTGAAGTGGTCAATTGAACAGTTTCAACCGGTTTGATTACAACCCAATCATTTGACTAAAACCAGTTGAAACATGCTAAAAAGGCCCTTGACATACCAAATTTTCTTCTAGCTGATTATCTCTCCATATCTCCTATTCAGCTCACCCTCTACACCCAAAACTTGTCCAATTCGGCCAGTGTCAAGTGCTCAACAAAGAGTGTTCCTTGCGGCTCTGACACCAGATGGGAAGGGGAACTAAGAATTCTTTTTTTTTTTTCTTTTGTGCTGACACACAATACCAGTCAAACCAGTGAGTAGCACAGAAATGGTATTTGGAAAGGCAATCCTTCATTTTATTTTGTAAGCAAGAGAAATGACATCTCCTGCCATGTTCACTTTTGCCACAATATAAAGACAACATTCAACTTATATGTTAGCCAATCTCTTGCCCTATTGTTGGTAAGCTTTTCATACACATGTAAGTTTCGTTCACCACAAAAAATGTGACCTTTGTATCTCCAAATTTCCATCAACAGCTTATGAAATTTACAATGAAACATTTGAAATTATTCAAGAAAATGAAATTATGAAATTCTTCAGAAAAACGACCCATAGTTGGAGTGGGTGGCACCTATTTATTGTAACAAACAATAATTATCAGAAAGATCAAGATTTGCAATACCGTAGCATACCGCTCAGTATGTACCAGTCCGATAGAGGACTGGCACGCTTGGTACAACTCGATACATACCATACCGACAGTTGATCAATACACCGATACGATACGAAATTGCAAACCTTGAGAAAGATAGCAATAAAATAGAAAAATCTAGGCTCAAAGGTTTTCTATCACAACAAAAAAAGTTTAGGAAAGATAAACTTACAACAGTGGGTCTTTTGAAGAGGCCTTTATTGGCCAACTGGAGAAGATCTTCACACTCATCCTACACTCGTAGATATGGAAAGTTTAATTGGACTTGCATAGATACCCATAAGTGTAGTGTACTATAAGAATATGAATTTTGAAACTAGCATCCTAGCAAACTTTATAAAACTAAAACATTCTATCTATAGAAAAAGGCCATTCTTCTTTTAAAAAATAAATATTCAGGTTACAAAAACCAAAAGGTGAAACAAATATTCTTGCACAATACATGTTCAATGTCCACCGTGCTTACCTCATCAAAGTCATCATCGGATAGAATAAATAATTGAACATCCGCATGATAATTGGAAACACGTAGAACCACATCTGTGGACATTGTGCCTACCTTGTATGTCTGTAAAGCCTTCTTAACACCTGTTAAAAAGTAATTGAATGATAAGTTTTCCAGAGAAAAATCAATCCTGTCCTTTATTAGGTTTGGAAACTAATGCCAAGATGGCCAAGTGGCAATACTATTGATATATATGCCTTTTTTAGGTCCAAACACCCCAGACGAAAAAATCATCTATTCTTTTTAAGGAAGCAAATCACATCTTGATTGCTGCAACATGCCATTTTCAAGGTCATAAGAAGCGACCCTTGCTCAAACTGGATGTAAATTTGATTAAAAATTTTGCAAACTCATGCAAGAGCACTATCAAACCTGTGACCTGCCCTAGCTTGTACCTCTTTTCAGGTACAAAGTAGAAATCTTCAGGATCTACCTTCAGCCTTACAAAGCAGCCAGTAACTTTTTCTTCAAAAGTATCAGGACTTTTAAGAAATTCCATAATTAAAGATCTCTTCAAGTACACCGAATTTATGTTTTTCCTAACTATGGAGGCATAACAACTTTTAGTTGCTGCAGAAATATCTTCCTTATATTCCTTTGGTTGTACTTTATGAGGCATGTCATCATATCCTGTGTTTTGCTTCTTTCGTCTTCCAAATGTGTCACCATCTTCTGAGCTAAAAGAAATTTCTTCATCTGAATCATCATTCGTGGCAAAGTGACTCTCCAACAAACTCTCTATCTTATGAAACTTCACTTTCTTTTTTCTGAATAAAGCGTACAGTCTCTCATCACATATTACATTTTTTTTCTTTCTAGTATCTGGATCACGAAGGTTGTTTCTATGAATGTAGTCCTTTATGATTTCACATGCATCCAACAGTGTAAGTGGTTCCTTTGTACCTCTACCAACGGATATAAGGAAGTTTATCAGCTCCATTGAACCCCAGCTAATAAACACTTTTTTCTTTGACCTGGACCTCTTAATTGGTTTCTTCAATCTACCACATTTCCCTTTCAAATCCTCAAGAAATGACAACCCATCGTCAGAATTAATTTCCAAATCATCACCTTCAGATTCGACATCCTCTTCGGCAAGTATATCAGAATCTGATCCACCCTTGTAATTTTCACCTCTTTTCAAAAGAGCATTCGCTGCCTGAAGATCAATCAATGTCAGCCCTTCCTGATCCTTTATTATTTCCCAATAATCCTTGAACAAAAACTCATACGTCTCAGTATCTCTGAAGTCCACCTTTCCCTGGAAATAAGAAAAATTCGACTTAAATTGGACAGGAACATAGGAAAATCTGTCAAATGAAAAGAGACATATACTACAAATCAGTCAAACTGTCCAGAGTTCCTTTACATAAAATGACACATTTCACTTGAGTGCTGCAAGAAAATGTTCACAACTAATGCTGAAAGCTATACAAATTTTAAAAGTTGCTAACATTGAAGATCATTCTAGAAATCAATTAAGGGTGCAGAAGCGTAATGTTTAATGTCAAAGGAATCTGTAATAACTAATGAAGATTTATGCAGAGGATACCCCATCTGAATCAACATCTATATTCTCTTCTATTAAAATTGCTAGCTTTAGGCAATTGTTGCAGAAGCCCTTTGTTCTTTTCTTGACTTGCACAAACTCAGCTTCCTTTATGCATGAGTGGCACACAGAGTTCGGACAGCAGTAACATTGGAGAGCTGATGCCTTTTGGCAGATAAAGCAAGAATGCCAACCTGTCAGATACATCAGGTCAACAAATCATGACAAATCAAAGAGAAACCATATGGTGGGAACTTATCAATATGAGAAAGAATGGCATGGAATCACCATATCACAATCTTCATTCAGAGTAACTCCGGAAAACAGATCTTATTGCTCGTGTATCAAACGCTTGCTACCAAAGTTTGATTAGAGAGAGTCCAGAACACGGCATTAAATTATCTATCTTGGAAATTTTCTTTCTATCAAACTTAACATGAAACATACAGTTTTCCCTATTCTACACAATTAAGTTTCACAGTATGGAGACTGGGGACTACTCATCAGCTATAAAGTTTCATAGGCTTATTGACTGCTAAATTATATTCTGGAATATTTTCACAATGTAACAACTGCTGAAGAATTATACCATATGCTGGTTGCCACAACCAGAAATAAAATGGAGCCAACATGTTACACCTAACAGCAGAAAAAAACAATGATACTGCAATGTAACCAAAAGATGTAGGAAAGAACTGAGTTCAAGGCATTTACCACATGTCCAACGTTCATCACTCTCCATGAATGAGGGATCCTTATCCACACATTGAGGATGGTAAGCTTTAAGACAATTCCTAGAAGGAAAATTGCATGATTTAGCATTGTGTATTCCAACATATATCTCCTGAACCTACTCCTTTCACATTTTTGAGAACACGACCACTAGATCAAGTGAATATTGCAATGGTCCAAACATGAACCAAAGTTCAACAAATAAAGTAGATCATGCAGGTGCCGCAGTGCAAGAGAAACATTGATATACAATTATACAGTTAGATAGAGGATACTGATCTGACATAATACACTTTATTGGTTAGGTTCCAGTACCAGTTGTCTTGATAACAAGCCTCAATAGCAAAACATATGACTCAAGAGGATCGTAAAAGGTGTAGCTAGGACCAACCAATGCCAATTATTAATCAGTCCATAATTGAAAAAGATCTCATTCAGATAGATAATTAGACAAAAGAGCATCCTCGGAGTAACTTGTTGGGGGTTGTTAATTTCGGACAGTGAATCTATATAAAGAAATGGAAGAATACACCAAACAAAAAGCATTAATAATTGCTGCTGACATGACAGCTGAAGTAAATCACATAAGTTATAGGAGACAAATATATGTACCACTAAGCACTAACACATATAGACACCAAATATATACGAGATATATAGATCGCATGGGACAAAGCATTTGTGAAAAACATTTAGACAATCCTAAACAAATCGACCTGAAAGATCTAAAGAGGCAGTATAAGACTTGTTAGAATAATTGAGTGCATCAAACACGGTATTTAAAGCAGATAATGTTATGTTTGAGTGGACAACAGATGATCAATATGGCTTGGCGACAAAGAAATAGCAATAGAACATCCCTTAATATAGGTTTCAGGTGTGAACTCCCCTAATCTGACAACAGTATCAAATTATCAACGCATGAACAATCTGATGAATAAGCATTTGCTCACATGATGCAAGCATCCAATCAATGCAACATAACCAGTCCACTCGAGAGGACGGCAATGGTCAAATAACTGACCCTGATTATGGACCAAACCAACAACTTTTTTCAACAAGTATCTTTTATCATAAACTTCAACAATTAACATTCGTATGTTCTACAAAAAAGAAATACAGTATGATAAATCCATTTGATGACTGAATGCCAATACTGACGTTAATTATCATAAAGATGCAATATCTACTCTTAACAAAGTTTTTCAAGATGAAGAAATACTGTAACTGAATGATTTTATCAATAAATACCAATGATCAACCAAAGTCAAGTTTGATAAGAAAGCTATCAACTAAACAAACCATGATATTGGAGCAGCATGAGATAAATGTATTAGGATATAAACAAATGGCCGATGTGAAACATGTGGCCACTAAGATCATACCGTCGGGAGTCAGGCTCATGCGCTCTACAAAAGAAGTACAGTATTGAATGGTCTTAGTTTACGTGGATTCCAGATTACCTGTTGCCACATTGCAGGTTTTGGATTGTCACACCATCTCTTCGGTGTGGTCTCAAAAGAATGAAAAAAAAAAAATCCAGTGAGCCTAAGAAAGTATTGCTTTTAGACTAGAATTTTCCCCATGTCTTCTCCAAGATTTTTCTAAACTCGCAAATACTATCTGTCATTCACTTATGTATTTAGAAGAAAGTGACTTATCTAATGCATAATTATTTTAATGTAGTAATTAGACTTGCTTAATATGATATTAACCATCTCCAATATACAGATTTTTCTTTTAACATGTATCTATGAATGATCCAAAACTTACCTAACCATTACAAGTAAACCTTGCTGAATTGATTATCTTCATCCTTCAAAGCTAAATTCTTTAGTATTGTTTAGTATATGAATGACCCAAAACAGAATTGTCATCACCTGCTTCCAATCTTCATGGTTGCCAAGTCAGACAACTAGTATATGTCAAATGTCTAAGCTACAGGGAGTGATACACATGCAGCTACACAACATAGACTAATTAGAACCATGAATTTTGCTTATTTATGACTGACAAGAAAATAAATCTAGGTCGTGACAATTAATCCCTCTGTTGAAAGATGACTAATTAACAGTATGCAGAACCAACAGATACAGACATTATTTACTGCCACATGCCCAACAACTGGTTCACTTACTAGAATTGAGCATGTATTTGGTGTGTTATTCTTTGTGTTAGCCACTTTTTTAAATGTAGGTTTTAGATTAAAGATGTATTAGTAAATGAGAGTACTACCATGCACTTTTTGGACATATATGGAAGGATATTATAATCAAAATACCATCTTCATGTGATTATGCAACAATGAAAACTTATTGGGGTTAGCCCTGCAATACTCACACTGGCCTCCTGCTGAACTAAAGTCCTTTCTCTTCCACTGATCAATTTAAATTTGGATTATATAAAATCTAAGGTAGCAACATTTTGACTCAATGGAAACGTCAAGATGCTGGATATATGTTAGACAACAAAGAGAAACCAGAATGTGAAGCAACCAAGAAAAAGTTATAAACAGGGTAGTAATAAAACTTTAGCAATTGACCAAGCTGAAGAACTACCTTCAATTTTAACGCCCATTCAATTATAGGCAAGTATTAAACAGGTTAATTTTTTAAGGGTACAATTCAATGTCATGATTAAGTTGCTCCTTTGTAACCAAGGTAACTAAGGTGAGTCATGGAAATAGTTACAGGAGACCCTCCCAAACACCTTATTGGTGGGAGCCTCCTGCACCAAGCAACTCTTTTATTAAAAGGATCATGTTGAAAATGACCATCCATGGTTCATAACATCTAAATTTTTTGTGATACTTACAGATGATTATTTATCCAGAATTTACTATTAAAAATAAAAATAAAAAATTGAATAGAAAAAGCTTCAGGTATTTCATTAGCAGTTGATCTCTCGTGAACAACAAGGATAAAGCAGCACGAGCCCTTACAGAAACCAATTTGATTATGGTAAAGATCTGTTCAAAATTTCACTGTGTATTGGTGCAAGTCATCAGCTCGGCACCATACAGACAGGACCTATCGGACAAGGGCTAATAAACAACGAGCTGACTGCCGAGTTTAGTATAATACTCGATGAAGCAAGTATATGGATCACATAGGAGAACATAAGGAGAAGATATAACTATGCTATCGATGAAACTTTAAAACCTGAAATACCACAACGAGAGTCAAAAAGGGAAAAAGAAGAATGCAATCCCCACAAGAAGTTATAATACAGCAATAATATAAGCCACCATTGATGAGAGTGAACGTAGGAAAAAGAAGAGAAACGAGATCGAGCTCACTTGAAATCGCAGACCCGCAGGTGCCCTCCATCCTTGCATGTGAAGCAGTAGTCCTCCGCTATCTCCTCCTTGTTCAACTTATTCTTCTTCATCATTCACCCTCCTTTACCTAAACACAGACACAAGAAAAAACTCAAGAAAGTTAACGCCTGTACTCCTCTGCTCTA
Source organism: Ensete glaucum (assembly GCA_021527575.1). Lineage (NCBI taxonomy): Eukaryota > Viridiplantae > Streptophyta > Magnoliopsida > Zingiberales > Musaceae > Ensete > Ensete glaucum. The sequence continues at coordinate 6,542,787 of CM038553.1, read as the reverse complement.
AGAACCCCAAAGACCTCCATAAAACCCGCACTATTTCCCCCACACTCGTATCGCACGAAACAATCGATCGGAGACGCAGAAATCCATCATTCCTCTCGAAAGTCGAAAAAAAAAAAATCAAATCGAGTCCACGATCAAATCGGACTCCCGAGATCAGGGAAGAGCTCACCAAAAGCTTTAGGGCGGATTGGGCAAAGCGTCCCCCACGCGGAGAATTCACCAAGCGAGAGGGCGCATTCCAGAGGCTCTCGCACGAACCTCTTCTTTTTCCCTCTAATTCTTTATGTGTTAATGGAGAATCACATTTTTCAAATGACTCTTATGTCCTCAATATGGGTGATAGTGACACCCACGAGGCGACCAGAGAAGCAGTCCCGTCCATCAGATGGACAATCGACGGTCGAGATGGGGAGCGATGACGTCGGTGTGGGAAACAGTGTGTGGGGAGATTGGGTCGAGGAGGAGGAGGGGGTTTAAACTTTGAACCGGGTTTGGTTAATTTTAATCGGGTCCAACTCGAGTGAAAAAATTGGTGTCCCAGCTGGCCGTCCGATGGACAATGGGCGGTCACGATGGAAATAATTGAGGTCGCGTTAAAAAACAAAACGTGGTCGGCAGGATTCGAACCTGCGCGGGCAGAGCCCACATGATTTCTAGTCATGCCCGATAACCACTCCGGCACGACCACGTTACATGCTGATTAGTTATGTAAAACTTATAAATATTAATTATGTTATCGATAATTTACATATCGGTGGTTTTTGCTACGTTTTAATAGTAAGTATAGCTTAGTTATGATTAATATAAGTTTTTCTTGTCGGTTAATAGAATAATTATTTTAATATTTAGAGAAATATGTATATACAATAGATTTGAAATGAATTGGTAATTTTCAAATAAGATAAACGTCACGATCACTTTTAGTTTTATATCGTAACGTTACTATACCTCTTTTCGTTTTGACTTTGGAGATTTGTGCACCTCTCAATAATCCAGTATGATATCTTTTATAAATAGGTCAAATCGTGTCAATATTTGGTTAATCATATTATATCCAGACTTCAACATCATATTAAACCAATCCGACTGTATCATCGTAAAATAATGTTGTATAAATCATGTGTGAGTGATAGCAATAAATCGATGATGTTACTTTCGATGATACAGTTGTGTGTATGTGTGTGGTGTATATGAATAAGGCTCGAGGAGCATATGAGAATAGACTTAATTAAATATAATGAGTGATAGCCATAAATGAATGATGTTATTTTTGATGGTACAATTGTGTGCGTGTGAATAAGGCTCGAGTCTGTGATAATAAAAAAATATAAGATGTGAAGAATGGTGATGGAGAGAAAACCTTTGATGGGTTGGGAATGTGATAGATTGACTGTTTCAAGCGACATAAGTGAATTGGACTAATGGTTTGCGTAGATGCTTAGAATTGCATTAAGAATAGGTCAAGAAACAAATCCTAGGATTCATCTTTGATCATTTGACCAAAACGCTCTCTCTCTCTCTCTCTCTAAAGCAACAAGAACTCACCAACTGCGTTGACTTGGAAAAGGTTCCAACTTGGGAGATGACCTCAACCCCGTCAGTACTAAACCTTCTTTCAATTCCGTTTACTTTGATGAGCCAGATAACGCGCAATAACTACAGAACTCAAACTGGACTTCCTACTTCTCGAGTCTTCTTGTCATCGAACCACTAATCATCATCCCTTCTCCGGTGGACAGAAAGAAGAGAGAGAACAGCGAAAGAAGTAAACAGCAAGAAATGAAGGAGTCAGTCATCTATTTGCTGGTTTCGTGAGGGAGGACAGTCGTTGACATGATCAGTCTCTTCCCTCAGCTTATGCATGACTATTACACCCATATCTCCATATCATCCACGCTTATATCTCCGTATAACTCACTCCCCATGCAGACGTCACTGTCTCCCGGCTCTCTCCGGCTGATCATCTCGCAGCTGACATCCGACGATGGCGGATGCCGCCGCCGCTCCTCGCGCCAGGCGGCTTCCTGCATCTGCGCGTCGACCGCCATCCCCGACTCGGACGCGGCGCGTTGCACAGACGGCGGCGACAAGCAGGCCCACGTCAGCGCCACGGCGCGGTCGGGGAAGTTGAGGCGGCCGGCATGGCTCGGGCCTCTGAGGAAGAAGACGGCGGTGTCGTGGGCCACCGCCGCGGCCTCCGGGGTCGCGTAGGAGCCGAGCCACAGGCGCTCGCCATTCCCCGGCACGCGGATCTCCGACACCCACTTGCCCCATCTCCGGCGGCGCACGCCCTTGTACTTCTTCTCGCCTCCTTCCTGGCCGTGACTCATGGAACGGATCGATCGGGAACGGCAAGCTGCGGTGTTGCCTCGAAGCACGGGGGGTTTATAGAGGTGAAGGCGATCGAGTTGACGTGATCCGAGGTCAACATGGATTTTTTGGAAGCCTGGCGAGGCTGACGAGCATAAATCTGGAACAAAAGATCAACCAGAAGTGTTGGCCGTTGGAACAGGAAAGTCAACATTTTCAAGGTCAAATACGGCGAGTAAAGCTTTCGTACGGTCGCCGTCGGTGCAGTTCGGAGGAAAACATTGCATACTAATACGAAAAATTTTCTATATTTTTGACCGATGATGGATGGATGATTTAATCTACATGACATTGCAAACATCGCTCAAGTTGTCACATCACTGATCATAATAATATTTCAAAGGTATTGACCAAGACGCGGGACCCGTAAAAAGAACCCAAATAGCTGTTCAACGCATGGCCAGTTGACTTTGGTGATCGTCAACCATGTCGGCACCTCCGGCTAATGACATGTGGGTCCCAACCAGAAGAATTCAACCTGTGGCGGTAAATTAATTAGGATGAGAATAATCTACGGATGTGTTTATCGTGCATCAATCACCTCTTCTATGTGGTTCTGTTTGTTATATGATAGGATGATATAAACTCTAGTAAATACTACAAAGAATAAATTATATGTTTAATAGTAGAGTTTTTTTTAATCTTTAATAAATACTACAAAGAGTTTTTTATCTCTTGTAAATACTATAAAGGTTTTGTACTTAATACTTATTTTCTTGTCTGATCATTTGGATATTCTATAATTATATGTTTTTAGATCATATGTTTATTTAAAATTATTTTTTAGTTTGATTGTTCGATCCGACTTAAATTTTAGAACTATAATTAGTGTCCAAATCCTTTTAGATCTAAGTCATTTATATATTTAAGTTTTTCGATATACCAAATTTTATATCTAACATTATCAATATTTCTAAAATTTTTTTCATACCCACTTAGTCTCTTAGAAATAAATTATATTTATTTATTTTTGGATCATCTATATAGGACATAAGTATATAATACATGAAGTAATTTTCGAGTAAGTTGGATCCCTAATCAATAAGAGTTTTTATCACCTGCTTTAGACAAGTACAAAATTTTTAATGGACAATTAAATTATCCACCTCATGCATCAGTGTCCGCATCGAGAAATCAATAAGAGTTCTTGATTTCTGCAGCCTGATATTGTGAAATATAAAATAAATAAGTAAATAAAAATTAAATAGTTACAAAGATAATAGAACAGAGGTGAAATTTCTTTTGATGATTGATGAAAAATTAATAAAATCTTTGATGACATGTCATTAAAAGAATACTGTGAAATCAAAAAAGAATATCAAAGACAAACATTTAAATAGATGTATTAGAAATAAAATTGGACAAAATACTTTGGAACATACAACTCCAACCAAATCATGAACTGATGCTAGTCCTCCCTCCATCCATTTACCAACTGGGCATAAATAATTCATGCAACTTCATATTATCATACCTCGTGCCAAGGATTTCATAAATAATTCATGCAACTTCATATTCTCATACCTAGTGCCAAGGATTTAACCAAAAACTTCAACCTTAAGCATAAAACAAATAAACAACATGAACAATTAGCAATCAGAAGTTACCAAAAGCAGCTGGAAAACAATTTAAGTGGGAATACTTAAATCTTCTTTTTTTTTTTCAGAAGTAAGAAGACTTACCAATAAGAAAAACAAAAGACATTTTGCATAAATCAGCTTCTACTCTTCCAGACTAGATGATATACAACATATCTCAATGGATCCATGTATTCTCTCGACAACAATAAGTTTTTGCTTCTCCTTCTGGTAACATATCCAATTCAATAACCTATATACTTCAACAGCTTCAAATAAGAAGCCAAAAACTAGGTCGCCTAAAGAATACATGGATTCATGGTTATTAAGTCATAGTTGGATAAGTGAATTCTCCAAATGAGAAAACACTTGGTGAATACTTGTGGTAGTGGATACTTTTGACAGGTAAATTCTTCAGCAATTTAATATTATATATATTTCTCCAAATGAGAAATCATAAAAGGCATGCTTGGTAAAGAGCAAAATACTTTGTACTCTCATTGGTGATGCCATAAGGCGACAATTACATTTCATTCTGCTGCCTCTTCTATCAACTAAGGTGACAAAAAGAAAAGGAGAAGCATAAGCAAAGAGATGCAGGAGTGACAAAAAGATGACAACAGATGAATTAAAGCATCAGTAATTTACAAATTAATTAGGCATGATATATCATGATTGCAAAGTGATAAATTAAAGCATCAGTAAATTGTTGCGTATATAAACTGTCTGAAAAATTCATGTGTCACAAATGTTGGATCAATGAGAGTGAACATCAGTCCAAAAAATTTGAGTGTCACAATAATAAATCAAAGATAATAAACGTATACCAAAAACAATCAATAAATTCAATATGAGCTTTTCCCTCAAAACTCTAATTCCTTTAGAGTCAATAATAAGACATAAAACAAATGTATTAATAAGAAACTAAATGAACAAGCAGACCTTTTGAGGTTACTATTTGCATTAGTAATTCTACCAGCACCGCACAGCAGCTCCATCACAAATGATCAAAATTGATCACCATCTGAGTGTTTCTATTACAACTTAAAGATCATAGGAACTTGTGTCACTAACTACAAACTAATGGATATCCAATCCAGAAAGCTATCATAAACTTTTTTGAAGTCCTAAAACAAAATTTTGACACAAGTTAACCTATGATTTTGCAAATCAGAACTCTGTCAATCAATCATTTGCATTGCAATTAAAAATATTTAAAAGTGAATGTTGCATGAAAATAGACTAAACACAGTACTGGCAGTCGCAACATATGACATATGCATGCTTTGACAAAACAATTAAGTAACTTGCATAGGAAAATATGCTAACATTAATCTCATCAGCAACAAAACAAATAAAGTACATCTATGAAAATAGAATTAATTATCTTAGATATGACAGACCAAAGCCATGTAGGACTTGTTTTTGTAACATCTGGGCTTTATCATTACCTAAACCATCAAAATCAGGAGAATGAAATCAACTTTTTAACTCATTCAAACAATCTCCAACAGCATTGTTCACCGTAATCATGATCGTCTCATCTTACTCTTCTTAATTTTCTTCAACTTCTCCAAATTCCTTGTCTTCTTAATCTTCTCTTTCGTTCCAACGGCTTTGGCAGTTTCTTCAAGTTGCTCTCCATCATTTTCCTCCTCCACTTGCTTATCCACTTTCCCCTTCTTCCTCTTCATCTTGTTATTCAAAGATACACCTGCACTTGATTTATCACCGTCTCCTTCAATACCATCACCATAGTCATCCTGTTCTCCATCATCACAAAGTTCTTTATTATCCTTCTTGCCTTTCTTCCTGATAGCCTCCTCCTTTTTTTTAGTCCCTTGCTTCCTCTTTTTCTTCATAGCACTCTTCTCAACTTCCTTATCGTTGCCTTCTTCACCATTCTCATTTTCCTGCACACCATTATCATCATCCTTTGCTCCTCCATCCACTTTCATGTATCTTGTAATCAGTTCATGGATACGTCCCTTCTTATTCTTCCTCTGTTTGTCCATTTTCTGGCCAGAGAGCTGCTCACCCACTTCTCCAACATCGACAACCTCGCCCTCACCATCATGCTCAACGTCATGCTCCATACCTTTCTCCTTGTCCACATCCATATATGCTGGCACGTTGATCTTGAGGCCCATCTGTGGGAGGGCCTGGTAGACCGGTAGGGCGACTGAGCCAGCGGCCTTGATGAGGACGGAGCGCACATTTCCCCATCCCTTGGGCACGTGCTCCACAGCCCCTTCAACGATCGCGATCACGTTGTCCGCGATCTCCTCCGGTGTCATTGAGGCCCGCCCAACCTTGACGACGGTGCAGGTGCCTTTCGAGGGTGGATAAAAGAAGGCGGAGTGGAGGCAGCGGCGAAGCTGGAGGGGCCAGCAGGGGCGGGAGAGGTCGAGCGGGAGCGGCGCCTTCCTCTTGCGGAAGAACTCCTTGCCGATGAGGCGAGGGAGGAGGGGGATGATGCGGCGGTCGGCGAAAAAGAGGTTGTGCGAGTCGCAGAGGCGGCGGCGAGCCTCATAGGGGCGGTAGTCGGAGCGGAGCGATGATAGGCCGATGGCCGCGTCCACGGAGAGGGAGAGCTCGCGGGCTCGGTCGAGGAGGGCAGAGGCGGAGGCGGAGGCGGAGGGGGAGCGGTCGTCGAAGAAGAGGCAGAGGGAGGAGGAGTGGTCGGAGAAGAGTGGGTGGGGGGCGGGGAGGAGGTGAGGGTTGACGCGAGTGGATTTAGTGTTAGATGGGAATCGGTGGAGGGAAATCTGGAGGTAGAGGAACTCATCGTCCTCGAAGAGCTGCTCCTTGCTGTCGCGGGAGCGGAGCCACTGGAAGAGCGCGTCCGCTGCTTTCGTTACCGCCTCCCGGTGGATGCGAGGCGAGCCAACGGGTGCCGCCGCCCCAGCCGTCATTACTCTTCACAGAGAGAGGAAAGGAGAAGGCGCGGCTGCGGAGGGGAAAGACCAAAGAAGAGGCGAGCCAAGAGAAGAAGCCGGCGGCGTCCTAAAAACCCTAGAAGTCATCAGATCGGGTTATCGGATCTTATATTGGATTCGGATCCTTACCGGGCACGAAAGATGCGTTGTGTACATCACTTTAATGAATATAAATATTTTCTTAAATAAATAAATATATAATCTTACTTTATACTTTTAAGTTTAGAAAACGAGATAATCGATAAATATGATAAAATATATTTGAAAATATTCAAAAAAATTCACATCAGATCCGTCCATCAGAATCTAATTAAAGGTTTTAAGAGGATTGTAGAGTGTACGTTTATGAATGCTCTTCACAATCCATTTAAATTATATTTAAACATATCAAATATACACAACCAAATACAAATAACTCTGATCACCGGAAGGCACGCAATCACATCATCCCATAAAAAGGAAGGGTGGAGATGCACAGTCTTACCCAAGTCTTCTGCATCAAAAGAAGACCAGCAGACACAGAATCCATTACCATGGATTCCCATTTGTATGTTCACAGTACATAGATGTGTTCTAGCAAACACAGCTCTATGCATGCTGCTCCATAAGAGAAGCCATCTCTCTCTCTCTCTCTCTCTCTCTCTGGTTGCACCACCAGCAGCAGAGAAGAGGAGAGCAGAAATAGATCTTCTCTCTGCATTGGTCTCTCTCTTCACTGGTTGTTGCCAGTCAGTGGCTTTCTCTCTCTTTTTGCCTCGCTTGCTTGGTCTCAATCCGTAGCCAAAAGGCCCCATGGATGAAAGGATCCCACCTGCTGTTTACTTGCAGTATTCCCCTTCTGGTGTTCACTCATCTCCCTGCCCTCACCACTCCCATGAGGTCTCTAGCCACCTCAGACGGAGAAAGGTCTGCCTCCCCCAATCTGTTCCTCCTTTTCTCCTGTGACGTGATGTGGGGCTTGCGATTGTTGATCTTCTTTGTGATTGGAAATCAGCAGTACTCGTGATTAATTGGTTCATTATCTGTTCTGGATTGGTTTCTGATTTCTTTTGATCTTGATTTGTTTATGATTTCATTATCCAGTCGACCTGTTGATATTAAATGTTGATTTTTTAGCAACGTCAATATGTTCAGTCACAAAAATTGTTGCTTGTCATGATGATATATTGTGGAGGTTCACAATTGGTTGCTCCTGTTTCTGCTGGTTTTGTCTTAATTACTGTGCTGCATCAGATACTGAGGAAAAGGAACTTATTTTGGGGCAATTGTGTGGCTTCTGAATCTTCTCAAAATAGTAATTCACTAAAAAAATTAGCCAATGGTTACATGGCACCTTTTGCATCACTTTGACTTGGTGACTATTGCTAGACTGGTTTGGTTTTGCATTAGATGTTTATCGAATACATAAGCCGTTGTGGATTCCAGAATAATCATGATTTGTGCTATCACTGTGATGTATGCCAATGTAGACTCTCTCCATTAATGAGCAATGCTTTATTAGTTTGGTCAAAACTTTATTATCATTGAGATGCACAATTCTTGTTGTCATTATAGAGTACTCAGTGACCTAATTTTCTTTTTCGCATTGCTCGGTACTTGCCATTTTGAAACCTGTGGAGCTATCTTTGCAGGCATTTCTTCAGGTTTTGCCATTTTGCTATAGGCTTCTAAACCAAGGTATGCTTTCCTATGTTGCTGGACTGGCTGTTGTAACATCCATTTATCCAATTTTTTTGATGTCTTGGCTACTGCTATGCATTTTCTCATTTTCCATGATCAGGCTATGTTGGAAAATTCATTCGGTGAATTTACTTGTTGAATGAATTGTGTTTATTTTGGAATTAGGAGTTCTTTGATTTTAGCAATCTTCCAATGGAATTGTTCATAGTGACACTAGAGTTGTACTATACTATCTCTTATCAAGTTGAATATTTATAGATGACACTGACATGTTAATTTTTTCCTCCCCAAATCCTGCATTGCCAGAAGCTTTGTGGGCTGGACCACCCTTCATCTTTTAAAAAGTTGGATTTCTTTTCTTTCTTTTCTTTTCAAAAGGGCCATTTGTGTTATCTTGCACTCTTTGCTTTATTTTCCAGATCAGGTATCCAAATAATTTTTTAGCTTTTGATAATCAGAGATACATATGCTCTTCTTGGTTTCCAGCTATGTTCTTGTATGGTCTTCTGGTTTACTGTCACTATTTTCTGTGAGCTAATAATTTCCTGCATGTATTCGTTTCATTATTTATACACCCCTATCTTGATCTGATAAGCTATGCTCATTGTATAATTAAGTAAACTTAGCTCAAGTGCAGGAAAATTATATCAGTTTTATCATTCCATATCATCTGCTTCATTCATAAATTTGAAATGAAATTCTGCTCGCATGAGGCTTCTGCCACAATAATTTCTTCTTCCTTCTAATCAACTCCATCTTCGGTATTGAGATATCAATGTTGTTGCAGAAATTGTGCAGGCTTCTGGTTTAGCAGCTAACCGAACTTTTGTGGATCATGAGAGAATTGAGCATGTCACTCCATTAAGATCAACTAGGCACCCATCCAATGGTGGACCCATGGATCTGGAGGAGTAGTCAGGAACGCACACAGAGGTAATACTGTTATACTGTTTGTTGAAAGCCATATTTATGTATATCATTATATGTTCGACCCTCTCTCTCTATATACCATATACATGTATGCATATATTTATATGTATGTACGTACCATTCTGTGTATGTTTCTGCATGTGTGTTATGCAATTGCAAGCCCCTTTTGTCTTCCTCTAGGAATCGTTGACTTCTTTACCATCCAAAGGGAGAATGCCAGGACCTGAGTGGCTTCTAAATATTGGGAAAAAGAAGCCTGTTCGGTAAGTAGATTGATAAAACAAATGCTAAAATTTTTCTAAGCCTAAACAGGTTGAATTAAGAGCTATATCATGTTCCTAAAATGGAGTTGCAGTCATAGAGAAAATTACGTCAAATGTTTTCAGAGATCTGCTGACTTATATAAGATAATTCTAATCTAGAAGAAATTCTTAAGATGCACTTTGGGTGATTGAGATTTCAATTATATTGTGTCATTTCATAAAATTACATCCTGCCGAAATGTTTGAGTTGCAAATATGGCCATGAGTCCTTATAGTTGTTTCCAACACTATGAAATATTTGATATCAGCTCAGCTTGGAATCAATAGGGAGATATTTGTACTTGATGCCGAGAAAATCACTTCATTCGACATTTTCTTTTTCCCTTTTCTTTTTGAGTGTGTCTATTTACTTCGGATTGACCGACCCAAGCAACTTTTGCTTTGACTCCTAATGCATACACTTCCACCCAAGATTATGTTTGCATCCCGATGTTAATGGTCAACCATGGAGCGCTCTAATTAAAAATCTACTAGTAGTTATTTTGGAAGAGATTAGTAATTAGCATTTATGTCACTTTAATTGTCCTTCATCTTTTTTATAAATATAGAATTTCTCTTGGTTTTGTAGCTGATATCGATTAGATGCGGTGTTGAAACTTTCAGCAGGGTCTTAAAGTTAGTTTTGTTCATTATTGAATGGCAGCAGTCAGATTCAGTCTTGTCTGGGTTTGCATTAGGAGGATAATTTTTATCACACATGTGATTTAACTTTGAAGGTTTGATATAGTAGGAAGTATGAATAGGTGAAGCTCCAAATGTAATATAATATTTTTCATAAAAAATCATGATGGTTATTAGACTCATAATTGTGGACAATTCTCGCTATTGTTAGGCTCAGTGATCAGGAAGAGGAGATTGTGTCCAAGTCGATGAAACTCGTACATTTCAAATATGCATCCACTTGTAGCTTCACCAAGAGGGGTGTGCAACTGCAATCTACCACAGTTTGCGGTAAATCTTGGAATTCCCTCCCTCTCTCATTTCATTATCAACTTCTTGGTGTAAGACTGCCATTGTGTCCTCTTGTTTTCACCAACTTAAACCTGACTTTTCCTTAAGTACCCAATGGTTATCCTGAAAGAGGCTCCAGAAAAGGAAGGAAAAGGGGAGGTCGAGGAACACTTGGGTAGGTGTCACAATTTCCATTTAACAATTTGTCAAGTAAGGAAAATTCATGCTGACACCCACAAACACAGTCAATAAATAGCCAAATCTTGCAGGATCTTTGTTGAATTGATTAAAAGTTGAATTTTCATTATCCCTCCTTTCCTTGCATGTAAAGATTTATGAATATGCTTGGGTTGGGGTGGTAACATCAGCAATGTTGATCATGGAATCCATTGCCATGCTTCCTGCCTGAGAATATCTGGTAGAGAATTAATAACCTAAAAGATCAAAATGCTATTAATGCCGATTTAGGTGTTATGAGGTCCAATTAGTCCACTAGATTTCTTACGGCATCTATTTTGATGCCATTCAAATTTAGAAGAGCTAATATAAAATATTTTGCTCAATATAGTATTCTTTTTGATATTCTTGTTACCTGGGGTTATCTGTAATCTGAGAATTTCTTTTGTGTTTGAAGTATTATCACCATGGTTACTTTTCCATTTAGGAAAATGAATACTTTCACAGAACAGTGATCCTTCAAGCATCAGCTCCAGGTTGGAATGGAACTGCTGGAGTTAATACGAGCCCTATCATAAAGAAAGTCATCAGGCTAGATATTCCTGTTGACCAGTATCCTAACACATGCGAATATTTTCTAGCTTTGATTCTTTGTGATGTCTCTTCTCTCTACCTAAATAATGAACTCTAAACAATTCTTTTAAGTAATATTTGTCATATGACCATATTTCCATCTTGCAAATATTTCTAGGATGTTTAATCTAAAATTTACTTTTGTTCTCTAAGAAACCATTGAGTTTTACAGAAGCTATATAATTACTTGTCTATTAACTACCCAATTTTTTGTATGTGACCAGGAAAAAAAGACTAAGTGATAAACCTGGATACGAGCCACCTAAATGAGCCACTGCATGTACTTGTGGTGGCAGAGTTTACAGCAGACATAGTTGACCATCGTTTAAATCAAGCTGTGACGATATTAGATCTTTTGAAGCCTATGGTACATATAATCTCTCTCTGTCTTCATCGGTGTGCATGCACATGCTTTCTTGTACCATGCACTTCTGACACCAAATGTCGCATGCAAGCACAATTTATTGAGACTGCTCAATTCTTCATCTTTCAGGTTGAGTCCATGGATTACATTATGAAGCAACAACTGAGGGAGTTGGCTATCTCAAATGGTACTTTGAGAGATGAAAGCCCTCATATGAGCCCCAGCACATCTCCCTTCAACAGCACAGGAACGAAACGGGCAAAAACAGGCAATGGTCTACGAGTTTCTAGCAAATAAACTCAATCTTGATTACCAAATTCAGGTTTTGTTACCTTGTCAGAGAATTTTTCTGATACACATGGCTGCTAATTGATGGTGCTGAGATCAGTGATGGTGCCGGGATCAGTAGCAGGGCTTTGGACCCCAGTTAGATGATTTATAGGCAGTTATTTGGATTGGTCATATTCTGCGATACAAAAATTTTCTGTGTGACAAGTACCTTTTAACTTCTGCGCATGAACTCAGCTCTTGAATTTGTTTAATTACATGTTCTTTATGTACTTTTGCTCTTCAACTAAAGTTATTGTATGTTTGCTATTGTAATAACTTCAAATCAGAATGGATTCAATGACATGCGATTATAATAGATTTTTTTTTATCTTTGGATTGCTTATGTGCTACATATCTTTCTTTACTCCTAAATTATCTTCATGTATTCATCAACATCACTGTAATGGTGCCTTCTGACCCTGCAAAATCTATTTGTTATGATGCATTCTTCTGGTTTGTATGCATTTCCATGGGACCCAACTGTGACCATAATCTAAATATGAGCATCTGCTCACACTTTGGTTATTCCGCATAATATCGAAAATGCATCCACTTGAAGCATTTTGGATATTACACTCTCTTTTTGTTTATAATATTTTGTCTTTTGTTCAGTGTATTATGTGTCAAACATAATTTTGTCACGAAAAAGTTGATGTGCAAGTCAACCTCGACGGATACTCGGTAAGTGTAAAATTGTCTATCATATAGAGACTTCACATGTAGACATCTACACAATGAATTCATCATGTCAACACCGATTGTTCTTCTCTTTTATACTTCTCATATCTCGAAAGATTATTTAATTTAATCATCGAAAGGATCGAGTCGAAAACACTCGACACTTATCTTCTTTTACATGCATAAAGGCTTTCGAATACGTAATTCAAGTATCGTATCCTCATCGCCCGTCCTTCCTTTCTCAATCACCCCTCGAGGTATGTGCCAAGGGCGATTGCTATCTTTGCGGTAGCCTTCGACTCGGAACCCAAGTTGGTTATCTACATAATTTGGGTCGACAACAACTAGTCTTAGGGCTTGGAATCAGATCAAGCTGTCTCTGGATCAACAGTCAAGACTTATGGATTAACAATACTACTCAGGATTGAAATGCTTCTCTGCAAAGAGAGTGGGTTTTTAACACATTGACAGTGATTTGGCTGACTCAAAAAGGATGCTAAAATTTCATGTGGAAGATAGAGCACCACAAATCATTTGCTTTGTTGATGCATCATGGTGAACTTTGAGCTGTGATAGGTTAAGATGATCTTAAAGAGTGTTGCTACCAAACAAAGAGAAACTATCTGCTTACCATCTGGTATATGTCAGCTGAGGAAAATACACTCTCCCGTTCTAGTGATTTAACAATCTTCAGAACACAATGTAGATCATGAAAAGAACTGATCTTAAAAAGTTGTCAAGATCGTTTCCTAAACTCCATCTAGTCAGACTCACTTGATTTGGCATCACACAGAAGAAGACTTTATAACAGCCTCTTAAGTACCTCAAGGATTGGAAGAGAAACCGAACCGACCGGATGAACTTACTCGGAAGGAGCTTCTGAATGCCACGATGAAATTTTCACATCATCATGACAATTTAACGATAAGCGAAAACACATCCTGCCTATTCATAATAACAAAGACAAGAACAACATTCAGTGTTATGTTTCTCGATCGCCCTAGAAGCATTTCATCCATGGAATGGCATGTGACAGATAACAGATATTAAGTTGCAAACATTAAGTGCCGAAGCATAATGTTTAGCAAGTGATGTGAGTCGAGTACAAAGTTTTGGATAGTTTTACATGCATTTCCACAGAATTATTTGCTGGTAGGCTAGGGTGCAGTTTATCTCCATTTCTCGATCTCTTTTGAGGTTGCCTTTATCATCTTTCTTGTAATCTCCATAAGTTCATCAAACAGGATTTCAATCTGATTCCTGACAAAAAAAAAACAAGGAATGAGAAACATTAAAGATTTATGCTCGGCATTAAAGTTAAAAGCCAACAATTAACGGATAGCAGCAACAAATATGACTTCTCATCGTGAGGACGACATCAAGAGTGAACCACATTAATGATTAGTCAAGAACTACAATTTAATGGCTAGAACTAATATGCTTGATAATGTAGTCAATATCAAGATTTTTAGTCCATGGTTAACCATCCCTGGGTGGAAAAGGTGGAAGGTCCAAGAGAAAGAATCAGGATAATGGAGCACTAAGACATGAAAATTGTCAGAAAGCTCATGAACCAGGAAGTTGAACTAAAACAAATTCACTGAAGCACAACGGTTTTTGGACATCCGTAGAACAAAACACGATAATTGCTCAAGATAAAAACTAATAGCTATTAACATGATTTGGTGTCTTCTACTGCCTTTATTACTCTTAGCAAATATCGATGATCTGTGTAAGCAACACCATTATAATAATTTCATACTTATTTTGTCAGCTAAATTGTATTCGATACTTATCATCAAATTGATTGTGTTGGTTTTAGAAAATCTAACATGTTCCTCTCGATGTTCAGATGGGTACCAAAATCTGACACAGTTAACGCTTAAAAAGCAGGATGCCGTTCATGATAATTAGTCATGTTAGACTTGGTACAAAAACAAAAAGAAGGATTACTTACTCAGATGAACCATTTCGCACTTTATGGAACAACTTTCCCACATTTGTATATCTTCGGTTCTCATCATATGCAACTCCTCTCCCAACACCGTAACCAAAACCTAACCCTATTCCACATCCAGCTCCAAATCCAAATCCAAGCTGTAAGCCAGGGAATCCAGCTCCTATTCCTGCACCTGTTGAATGAGATGGAAAGCACAGACATTCATATACATCAGTCAAGTCACAAACCATATGCAGAGGCACAATCTTAAGTAGGCTTATAGTTCATATGGCACATGTACTGCCTAAAGAAAAACCTTTACCACTTTTTAAGTTTCAAAATATGATTTAGCATTTAAATGACACTGAAATCATAGCATACAGTTCATAGATGATTCGCATATTATTATGCACGACAAGAAATCAAACCTATACCTTCTCTTATTCGTCGGAGACAACAGCTACCTGTGGCGGCAATTGCTACTTTGCATAACATATTCTTGGTTGCATATCACGATTCAAAGAACATAAAGATAGCAGGCGCACATTGAAAATCAAAATGCTTTTTTTAGTTCTCCCAATCGAGTCTCTATCTACTTCACAAACATCCATAGATGCATTTTGTGTCAAAGATCCGTGCTTGCCGACAAACGGTGGATAGGCATGAGAAGTTTTCCTTCATTATAAAAAGAAGGTTCAACCAATGCTTAGGTATACCGCTTATGTTCTAAATCCCGCCGTGAGATGGGGGAAAAAAGGCTATTTCTAGCTCGACCTCCTGTGAACTGGTAAATTGTGTCACTTGATGTGCAGTACATCCTCGAAGCAAAGTTCAAAGATACAGCAACCAAACCTATCAAGATTCAAGCTTTTCCAAACACTTAAGGGTTTTGGAGACTCGAGGACCCGAAACCTACCAGAGCTTTCCAGGATCAACCAAAACAAGGGCAGAGAGGAAGGGAAAATTAGAAGAGAAAAGGAGACATGTACGAGTACGAGGAGATGGATATAGAGGCCACTACCTCCGACGAGACCGACGCCGAAGCCGACGCCACAACCGGCACCGAAACCGATGCCGGGCCCAACCTTCCCAAGATCCTTCGTCTTCAGCACCGGGAGCCGCCACAGCAATCCCTTATCTCCGCCGCCGCTGCCGCTGCCGCCGTTCCACTCCATGCCGTCCCAAATAGCCCGCTCTCGCTATCCGTCCCGACGCCGCTCACTCCCGACACCTACCCGCGGCTACCAAAAATATCTCTCACTGAGTTGGGGCAGACAGCCACGGTGGGATCCATCGCCACAAAATCGTGTCACTAGAAATCGCGTTCCCTGTCTCCGGCGAGACAGCTGATGTGTGCGAATGGAAGAGACGCGGGTATCCAAACGATCTAAATCCGAATCCGATTCGAACGAACGAAATAAATCCAAATCCTTGGAAGCAATTTAACTCATAAAACTTGGATTATTTGTAACGCAACGTATAAATAATTTAAAATAAACATACGAGGAGAGAAAAATGAAGGAGACTTGGCACGTTAGACCCAATTTTGGCGGCATTCGCGCCAAATCCCACAAAATCCGATCGGAATCGAGTTCTTACGTGTAGACCGTTACGGAAAACGAGAAGCACCAACGGAATGGAAGCAAGAGAGAGAGAGAGAGAGAGAGAAAGCAAACAGGATCTGGAATTAGGATAAATAGAGAATAATTCATCTCACCTGGTAAATCCCCAATACTAACTCTCCTATTTTAATCAGATCCCCAATTCAAACTCTCGTATTTAAATTCACTGCAACCCCATTTTAGAATCATTATTCTCTTCAGCTTCTCTTCAATTCCCCTTTCAGAGATTGGGTTAGAGAGAGAGAGAGAGAGAGAGAGAGAGAGAGAGAGAGGGGAGAGGATGTCGAGTGGAGGTGCGACGGCGGAGTTGGTGGTGTCGTTCGGGGAAATGCTGATCGACTTCGTGCCGGACGTGGCAGGCGTGTCCCTTGCGGAGTCGGGGGGGTTCATCAAGGCGCCCGGAGGAGCCCCCGCTAATGTCGCTGTAGCCATCACCAAGCTCGGTGGCCGGTCCGCGTTCATCGGCAAGGTCTCCGCTCGCCCCCATCCATTTCGCCATTGGGAGAGGATCGATCGAAGGATCTCGGTCTCCTCCTCCCGTTCTCGTTCCACGAGATATTCAATCTTGCAATTCTGGTGCAGTTTGGAGATGACGAGTTTGGTCACATGCTGGTGGACATACTGAAGAAGAACGGGGTGGAGGACGAAGGGGTACGGTTCGACCCCAATGCCCGCACGGCCCTCGCCTTCGTCACCTTGAAGAGCAATGGCGAGCGGGAGTTCATGTTCTACCGTAACCCCAGCGCGGACATGCTCCTCACCGAGGCAGAGCTCAACCTTTCCCTCATCAAACGCGCCAAGATATTCCACTACGGCTCCATCAGCCTCATCTCCGAGCCCTGCCGGTCCGCCCATCTCGCCGCCATGCGCGCCGCCAAACAAGCTGGTATATTCCTCTCCTATGACCCCAACGTGAGGCTTCCTTTATGGCCGTCCGAGGAAGCTGCTCGAACCGGCATCAAGAGCATCTGGAAGGAGCCCGACTTCATCAAGGTGACATTTTTTTTTTCAATCCCATCTCTGCGGCCAATGCGCCAAACTTAATCATCGGGTTTGAGTTTCCACAGGTTAGCGATGACGAGGTCGCTTTCCTGACACAAGGAGATCCACAAAAAGAGGAAACTGTGAAGACGCTGTGGCACGATGGATTGAAGCTGTTGGTGGTCACAGACGGTGAAAAGGGCTGCAGATACTTCACAAAGGTGCCTTTTTTTTTTTGGTTTGTGAATCGTAACCTTGTGCAAGCGTCTGATGACACTCGTATGCTACAAGAAAGGCATCTAATCGTGTTCATTTTCGGATTTGGCATGCAATTTCTAGGATTTTAAAGGACAAATACCAGGATATGCGGTGAAAACTATTGATACCACTGGAGCCGGAGATGCATTTGTTGGTGCCCTTCTGGTTTCGATTGCCAAGGACAACTCCCTCTTCAAGGTTCTTCTTCTTTGGTACTCCCCCTATTCTTCTTTCTCCTCTTTTCTTTATTCTGATCTGCTGGAACACATCATTCATGCTTTTAGAATGAAGAGAAGCTGAAGCAGGCACTTACGTTTGCGAATGCTTGCGGAGCAATTTGCACGACGAAGAAGGGAGCAATTCCGGCTCTTCCAACTGCATCGACGGCAATGGAATTGGTTGCCAAGGCGAAATGAGTTATCCATGTCCCGTATACGCTTGCTTATCTCATGCGCTGTTCTTAATTATCTGTGAACCGAGAAACTTCATGTTGTCTCAATAAAAAATTATTCCTAATGTTATCTATATATTTATCAAAACCGTGACCCCTTGTGTGATATCAAAACATAATTCCTGGTTTTGTTTATGCTATTTAATCTGATGTGCATACATTAGCCATTGTTGAGGAATTAGTGTAATGTTCTTTAATTTGTATCTCAAATTGTTGTTAATGCCATAATAAAATCAAATTGATTTATGACTAATCAGTATCAATTATTTTCAATAATCAACCTTTTTCCATTTTAATTATAATAACATATGTGTGTATACGTAAACCTCAAAACAAAAATTGTTACATGGATATCATTTTTATGTACATATCCCATATCTCTATTTTTTTTATTTTTTATATGTAATAGAAAAAATAAGAATTATGATACTGTGTGACTTGACTTCTGTTTCTACAAGTGAAATTAGGATAGAAGATGTGATATAGGCATAGGTAAGATAGCTCTATTGGCATGCACTTAATAAACATTACTCCTATTACATAATTCAATCATATTCTATATATTCTATTAGCAAAAAAGGAATTTAATTTTTTAACATGAATTAAAATTCAAAGAAAATTAAGTACGTTAAAAAGGAGAAACTCTATATTTTTCTTGTCTTTCTTTATCTCATTCATAGATATTCGATTTCATCTTGAATCCATTTATGTTTTTTAGTACTCAATCAACTTGATGATTATATCATAATAATAATAGGTAGAAATTGAATGAATTTTGATATTCTATATAAGACTTTATGTTTTTTTAGGAATACTTTATCAATTCATTTCCATTTGTACTTGTCATAAATTCAAACTTGTATTGAAAATGCTCTTGATTCGTTTGTCTAATTTTTGTTCATATGTATGAAATATATATATGGAAATAAATTTGGACAATCTCTTTTCCTTTAGAAAATATGGTTTGAGGAACTATTAGACATATTGATACCAACTCCTCAAATTTTGGTATCTTCAACTTCATTAACAACCACTTATGAATTGAACTAATCCATTAACACAAATCGTTCATGGATGAAAATTGAGTTATTTTAGTCTTGGAGGATTGACTGGACTATTTTTTCGGATACAAGATATTCATCATAGTCACTATAAACGTATTTGTCCAATTGGCATGTCCGACAGAATCAATGTTAGATTTATTGGATCCTTAGCCATTCATGTGATGATTGGCCTTTGGGGATCTATAGAGAGTCTATTTTTTAAAATATCTAAAAGATCAAAAGAGGCATAGATATTTAGGAAAAATAGATTATTCTGACTCATCATCAAGAACTGGTATATGAAGATATTTATACTTTTTTCACATTTGGAATTATGAAATTCATACTTATATGACAAAAGGACCTAAAAGAATTACTAAGGAAATATCATATCTATAGGCTCATTTACTCCATAATTTAGATAGAAATGGAGTTGTGATGCTAGTATCTTGGGTAGACATAAATATCATATCCTATAGATAGAAGAGGTCGTGTTATTGTTTTTTTTGGAAAAAATGAGGTTCCTGTTATAATTTAGAAATGATTCATGTACATATTTCATAGAAATGTGAAGACATGGGAATAAAGATATCATTTTAAAATTTTTACCTACATAAGATATGCCCCTATGTGCAAAATGAAACTCCTGTTGATATAGTCTTAAACCCATTAGAAGTACCATCATAAATGAATGTAGAACAAATATTTGAATGCTCACTCGGGTTAACGGGGGATATGTTAAAGAGACATCGTAGAATAGCACCTTTTGATGAGAGATATAAGCAAGAGGCTTCTAGAAAACTAGTGTTTTTTGAATTGTATGAATCTAGTAAGCAAACAAAAAATCCATGGGTATTTGAATATGAATATCCGGGAAAAAGTAAAATATTTGATAGAATAACATGAAATCATTTTTAACAACCTATCCTAATAGGAAAGTCCTATATTTTAAAATTAATTCATCGAGTTGATGATAAAATCCATGGATGTTCTAGTGGACATTACGTACTTGTTACACAACAACCCCTTAGAGAAAAGGTGAAGCACAGAGGATGAGTAGGGGAAATGAAAGTTGGGGCTGTAGAGGAATTTGGTGTTGCTCATATTTTACAAGAGATGCTTACTTATAAATTTGATCATATTAGATCTCGTCAAGAATTACTTGTGCTACGATCATTAGAGGAATACTTTCTAATTCAAAATGTTCTTGAGAATCTTTTCGATTTCTCTTTCGAGAACTATGATCTTTAAATCTTAGATTTGAATCATTTCCTTGGATTTGAGAAAAACTTTCATATTAATAGGAAGGAAGCTTGATCTGAATGAATTAGAATTTGTATTCAATGATTGATTGGTATAAACATCAACAACTTAGAATTGGACTACTTTCTCCTCAACAAATAAAGGCTTGGGACATCAAATTTTACATAATAGAGAGATAGTTGGAGATGTGATAAGGCCCTCTACGTTTCATTATAAGACTAATAAATCAAAAAAAGACAGATTATTTTGTGAAAGAATTTGGCTCATAAAAATTAAAATTTGTGCCTATAGAAATTATCGAGTGATTAGAGTTAAAAAAGATGACTCGAAGTTTTGTGAACAATGCAGTGTGAAATTTATTAATTCTCGGATACTAAGATATCAAATGGGATATATCAAACTCGCATGTCTAGTGACTCGTGTGGTATTTGAAACGTCTTCCTAGTTATGAATATTTTAGATAAATCTCTTAAGGAATTAGAAGGCTTAGTATATTGTGATGTGTGATTTGGTCTAAATTTTTATTTTACAATCTTGGACTAAAAACTGTCATCCCATTCAATTTGATTGAGGTGCCCCTTGATTTTGACATGTGTTTTCCGAGAAGTAAAAGTAACATAAAACTCAGAATTATAGGTGTATTAAATACTTTCAAATGAAAGGGGAATTGATCCATGGTCGATTTCGTATAAATAGGAATTGCTAGTTATACCATGTAAAAAAGAAAAAGACTTTCCGTAGAATCAGCTATTCTATTTTTTTATAGAGAGATTCCGTTTACGCAAGCAAATATAGTATGGTTATAAAAGTCTATCAATCATATATATGCTTCTCAAGAGGTATCATGGAATAACCATCAAGGTGAGTAGGGACTTAAAGGATCGAACAAAATGATATATAGATAAGTAAATCCCTTACAAGTCCCCAAGTATTCTTTTAAGGGGATTCATAGACTACTCAAAAATCTTGTATTTTTATATTGTCATAAGTAATTCAAAAAATAAAAGTAAAAAAGAAGAACATTGAATTGTTGGTCCTTAGTGGGAACTTGAGTAAGGATTAGTGGAAACTTAGTAAGGATTAGTTCTTTGTTTGTAAGGTTTTTAGAACAAACTTTTCAATTAAGAAAGAATCTCCTTTCTGAGGTAACTAATTGAGTCAGGAAACTTTCACATCTGATTTTAAAAAGGGGAATCCTATCTAGATTTTTTTTTTTTTTTTTGCTAGGGCCCATAGTAAAAAAATCTATCTTCTTATGATTATGAGGTTTATTTAAATATGAAATCCAATTTAAAAAATATAGCATATCATTTTTTTCTACTACCCAAGGCTCGGAGATATTTAGAAATCGAGAAATCTCTTAGCAGGTACTATTGGAGAATAATTAGCCGATTCAGATTTACAAATTATTACAGGTAATTCATTGAGAGAATGGAAGGAATTAGAGTAGGAGTCCACTAGAAATGAATGGGAAGATATAAAAATTAGAAGAATAAAAGATTTTTTTAGTTAAACGTATGCAATTAACTAAACGTTTAATTCGAACAAATGTAAAACCAGAATAGATGGTTTTGTGCTTATTACCAGTCCTTTCTTTCAAGTTGAGACTAATTATTCAAATAGATGGGGGTAAACTAATGAGTTAAGATATTAATGAACTCTATAGATGAGTTATCAATCATAATAATACTCTTACCATCTATTAGCAATAAGTAGATCTACGCCAAGAGAATTAGTAATGTGTTAGGAGAAATTGGTACAAGAGGCCGTGGATACACTTTTTAATAATGGGATCCATGGACAACCAATGAGGGATGATCATAATAAATTTTACAAGTCATTTTGAGATGTAATTGAAGGTAAAGAGGAAAGATTTTGTGAGACTTTGCTTGGTAAACATATCAATTATTCGGAATGTCTCATCATTGTCGTGGGTCTTCACTTTCATTACATCAGTGTAGAATACCTCAAGAAATAGCAATAGAGCTTTTTAGAATATTTGTAATTCATGATTTAATCGAACAACATGTTGCTTCTAACATAGAAATTGCTAAAAGTCAAATTCCATAAAAAGAACCCATTGTATGGGAAATACTTCAAGAAGTTACGTGGGAGCATCCTCCATTATCGAATAAAGCACCCACCTTGCACAGATTAGGCATACAGGCGTTCTAACCTTTTCTAGTGGAGGGATATGCTATTTGTTTACACTTCAATGCAGACTTTGATAGGGATCAAATGGCTATTCATGTACCTTTTGCCTTTGGAAGTTAAAGTGGAAGCTGGTTTACTTATGTTTTCTCATATAAATCTCTTGTCTCTAGCTATTATGGATCCTATTTATATACCAACTCAAGATATGATTATGAGACTCTATTTATTATTGATCGGGAATCATTGAGGTATTTGTGCAAATAGGTATAATCCATGTAGATGTAGATATAGTTGCATAAACTACCAAAACAAAAAAAAATTGATAATAAAAAAATGATATACGAAAAAAGAAAGAATCCTATTTTTCTAGTTGGTATGATGCACTTGGAGCTTATCAATAGAAACAAATTAGTTTAGATAGTCCTTTATGGCTGATGTGGAATGTTGTATCAACGCCATATCACAGACTCAAAAAGACGATCGCCTATTCCTCAAATTAATCAAAATTGTACGTGATGATGATATGCCACAATAGGATCTCTCTGAAAAGCACAAAACGACTCTGTAACATTAACCTAAGCAAATTGGTCAGTGCCCGTACAAGACATATGAGCCACTCGCCTGAGGGATCGAAAACCATTAATGAGCTGTATAATTCCAACCTCCTTTTGTGGGTATAATAGATATTCTCCTGACTAGCACAAGGGGACTCTCTTCATAATCACTCCCTTCTTAACTTAATTTTCGAATGGGTCGCGTTTGAAAATTTTTGACTCCAATTTATGTGCAGGACCTAGCGTGTATATCTCCTTGCTCGATCACCTTCGAAAGAAGACGATCGTATCAAATCAACTGGTGTCGATAACCAAAAAGACTACGTGGGCGACCTTGCGTGTCTGGGTTCGAACAAAACCGTGCTCATGACTCAGCCATGATGTAAGATTCCTAACATGAAGGAAACTAGAGGGTATTTGGGGGGTAGAAAGGAGGTTGCAACTCCTAATTTTGCTGATAACAGAGAAGAAAGTAAAGAGCTATATATTTGAGCATGGGGAGTGAGTAACCGTACGGTATGATCATGGCACCTAATTTTGAATACCTCCTTCACAATTCAGAAAGAGAATATAAAACAATTTTAAAAAGTTAATATTGGCCATTTTATTTTTTTTCCTTTCCCTTCTTTAAAATTATGTCATCGTCATGTTTAATAAAGAATTAACTGTTCGCCCATCATCAAACTATCTGATTCTTTCTGGTGTACAAATACATAATATACTAATATGTTGAAGGGAGTGAAAGGAGGAAGAAGAAAAAGGAAAGAAAATTAAAAAAAAAAGTACACGAAAAAAATAAACAACAAATAATAAGTGGGTGGGTGGTAGACTACGACAATCTAACAATGGAGTGACAAAGAAGTTAAAAGAAACCTCGTGATGATGAACCTTAAAGAATTGAGGGTTTATTAAGTTTAAATTAAAATAATATTTCTAATTAAATTAGATCAAATCATCCAAAATGGATTGTATTTGCATATTGGTTCATCCTCGAATCAATAATTTCGACATATATTGATTGGTTTGATCAAAATTTATGATCGATATTCAAGTTACTTATGTCTTCGTGACATGTATACTTGGTAGAGTGTAATCATATATCTAGTATCATTTATCATCCATTAAAAAACCTTAATCAATCAAGTTAAGAACCAACCTTATTACCGTATCAAGATCCACCCTCATTTTAATTATGAACTATTAAGAACAAATAATTGAATTGTGAACTATAATATGCATAATGGTTTCGGGATTTTATTCATAAAAAAAAAACTACTAATTCACCTTTTGAGGAAGAAAGACTTGAGTGATGGTTAGCTTAAAGTTAATAACTTACTTGAGTTGCCAATGCCTCAACCAATTTGCTCAGCTATTAAAGTGTAAGCATTCATTTTCCAAGAGACGTATATGATAATATGCAATTTGGACACTAAATAATATTTATACTATGCTTTTTTTTCTTCCTTTTTATTCATATTTATTTAGTTGACTGCTTGCTTTTGTGTAGTTATTTTGAGCTTCTCCAACACTTGTTGAACTCCAAGTTGGTCAACTGCTACAGATGCATCTCACCCTTCCTTGGAGAACAGATGTCATAGAAGTCAACATAAGGTGTAAAAAAAAATCAGGCATTCTAGTTTTATAATGTTTTAACTTTTAAGACAATGATTTTAGATATAATTTCTCTGACATATTTTGATATATGTCAACTTTTAAGGTCCATGAAAGAAGAAATATGTAATATTTTGAAAGAACTTTCAATCTCAAAATAGTATGAGAATCCTTGTTAATTTCTTAATTAGTTGCAGCCAAAACATAGACCTTGACAAAAAGGAGAGATACATCTGATGACACCACAGTTTATATTATTATCAACTTAGATCTATCAATTTAATGGATCGGTAACCATAACAAATATAACTAGGATATCATTAAACTTGATATGATTTCTGCTACTTTATGCTGATGTTATTGTACTGCTGGTCTGCGTTAGACACCTAAACTTCCCAAACTTTTTTAAGAGGCAAAAATAATTTTTCCCTCATTTATGGGTTGCAGGAAATGATACCCCATGATCTTTTGTTGTTAGTAAAGTTAGCATCATATATTTAAGATATATTACCGACATTAATAAATGTATAACCTAGTGCAATATTCTTTTTTTAATTTAGGTTGATGCAGAAGAACTGCTACATGATTGACTGTATGCAATTAATGCTATAGGTCTTCAGGATGTTGTCACCTTGAAAGGGGTAGAGTGATGAGCTATAAAATTATGACACGGGGTAAGAGATTACAAGTTTGAGATGATTCAGTCTTATTCTACTGCTTTACATCTTATCCAAAGTCCATGACATCCTTAACTTTTGGAACTCAATCTCCATTCATTTTTCTGAAATGCAACTTTGTTGAAGTGGAAAGGAAATGGAGGTGAAGGATTATAGAATGTTCATGATGCTGCAACAGCTGAACAAACAAATGAGAAGCGAAGTAGAGGATTCTTCTCTTTCATCTGAATAATTAATCCAATATATCCAACTGCAACCATCTTTGCTCCTCTACAGCACCATCACATCAGTCTTCTCTTCTCTGGACATATGCTAGTTATCTTGGAACCTATGAGAATAATATTGGTTCTAAACCTGTTGGCAAGCAGATAGCTTGGCCAGGTTGAGGAGACTTCAGATACAAAAGGACTTGGAAACTTCATATCTATGGCAACATAGAAGCTGCATTTTATGCTCATATACTTGTTGGGTATGCTGATGCAAAAGCAGCAGAAGAGCTATTTATATTACTGATTCAATCTATCATCCTTAGATCTAGGGGGAGCCTTAGCCAATATTTTTTTTGTTTTGCCACAAAAACCTCTTCGCTTTGGTGCTTTACTTTGACAGCAAGTCATGCAAAAGAAAAGAGTGACAGAGAAATGAGTGAAGGTCAAATGTTTGATGCTGATTCCATGTATTATATAAAAAATGGGGAAATAATTATTTTATTGTTTTGGAAACTCTCATGTTACAAGTACTTTTCCTAACCACATACTCCACCCACACATTCATTTTATCCATGATATTACATGTCATTGTAGTCTGATTGAAGTGAAAGAAGTTAGAGATTCTAAACATGGTATTGGCTAGTTTGTTCTTTTTTTACTCCAAACGAGCCTCATGGGGATGTGTTGGATTAATCGATGCAAGTAGGAGCTCGATGTCGATGAAACTGCAAACTCCAACACTAGATCTTGCCTGCTAGGTTTTCACTTTCACTGTTCATCAGAGACGACCTCACCGACTCATCGTCTACTGGTCTTCTTTGAAACCTATGTATATGTTCTTTAAAGAAGATATAGGAGATGTGATCATACTCCATATTGAAGTCCTCTCGCAGGCTGAAAAATGCATGTGTTCATTGAATCTTGTAACTGCGTCATTGTCATCTTCTCAGATGACTACCACAGCCATTGGAAACTGCTATTGCTATCCTCCTTAATCCTTCTCTTTTTCTGCCTGAAGACCATGTGCGAGTTAAGACTCCCTCTCTCTCTCTCTCTCTCTCTCTTTCTCTGTGCCTTCAATGGCAGCAAATGGCAGGGGGACAGAAAGCATGTATTTAAGGAGGACGATACGGGGTGTGAAGGTTTGTGTCTTCTCCTCTTAATGATCTGCTTCCTGTTCCCTCCGCTTTCAACCCCCCCCCCCCTCTCTCCTTTTCTCTTACAGTGTAGGAAAGCGTGCAGCTTCGCCAAATTCCAAGAAGAAGGAATGGTCAAAATAAGAGCCCATGGTCTTGGCGCTGTCCCATTAATGCTTCCATCCCCCCATCATTAATTGCTCGGCCCCCCCGCCCCCCTCCTCTCCCTTTTAACTACTGCCTTGCCTTTTTACTGGTAGGAAAAGAGATGTAAACCTCGAATGGATCCAAGTGACTCCCTTTTGTTTTCTCATCCATGTGTCACATTATTCTCTTTGTAGGGATCAGTGCCCAAGTTCGTCTTCCCTCCTCGTCTCTGTGACAGCTACACACCCCCTGAGAGAGCACGATGGAAGGATGCAGGAATGTATCTTATCTTCATCACCCCCTCCCCTAACTCTCTTTCTTCCACTGATGGATGATAAGAAAACATGGCCATTGCTGCTTCCGTAAAGGCTGAGGGATTCACGTACAGTTGATCCTGCCGGGGCGACCGTTCCCGTGCACGTGGGCGTCGATCGTGGCCGTCGAATCAGGGACGTACGTCCGTGTTATTTGATTGGACCCATCGTGGGTTGAAACCTTTTTCTTATTCGTTTGCACTGCCCATCCGTAGATCCCGTCCGCGTGAGGAGGGGTCAAAGGCTTTGATCAGTATTTTTTTTTGTCGTTTAATCACTGGCAGTCACGGAGATCGATCCTTCATCATATCACCAACCAATATATGAGCTCGAAGATGCTCATAACCAGCCATGAAAGAGTTCGAACTCCGATACTTCAATGATGCTCCATAAATTTTGTCTTAAATCCTTCGCCAATGACTTCTTTGGCGCTCACTGCCGTTTCCTGAGGAGTAGAACACCGAAGAGAGAGAGAGAGAGTCAGAGTACAGGGTGTTTATTTGAAGGAAACAAGGGGATAAAGGGAAGAATAAGAAGACGAGAAGAGACGAAGCATCATGAGGATGATGGGTGGGGGAGGGACGAGGCATGCACGGGTCACATCCGTGGGTTCACCGGAGTCAGAAGCCGCGGTGGCGCATGCATCAGGGCAAGGGAGGAGACGTGAGCAGAGGCGGATGGCATTGAAGGACGCGGAGGGGTCATCATTGCTGAGGCACGTCACCGTTGTCACTGCATGTAAGTGTGTTCTCTTTACTGCGTCTTTCGAAGGCAGCAGAGGCGAGGGCGAGAAAGAGAAAGGCGAGACATGTATCGTTCTTCCACGTACAAGCTCGTGGATTTCTTCGTCCCTTCAAATCGCCTGCTGCTTCATCTGGTCTTGTTGGGTAGGTAGGGATTGGTGATGATGGTACGTGCAAATGGTTCCAATACATTTAACACCCCCCCACCCTGTGCAGAACGGCATTTTGGGGATGCCTTCATGGCTCCTTTCATTAATGCCTCCCACCCTTTCTGTTTCAGAGAGCCTCCTCTCCCCTCTCTTGTCTCTCCTGCCATCCATCCTCTGCAATATGCTTTCTTCTGCCTTCTCCACCTCCCTCCCTCTCACAATCTGCATTTTTACACACACACACACACACACACACACACACAGATTGTAGTAATGCATGGGATCAAAGAAGTCTGTCGTAATTTGATCTCAGGCATCTCTTACATCCCTTCGCCTGCATCTTACTCTAGCTTGGATCTCCTCAACAAGAGTCTCAGATCCACAATAAAATGATGTGAGCGTATGAGGAACATATACACACACTTTTTTGTTTATAAGGCTCGATTCCTTGAATAAATCCTTAAATTCTTTCACATGCAATCTAATGGATAGTTGTATTGCCAACTCATAGATACATTTCATGCATGAACCGTTTGTAATCTACTCAACA
The DNA here is from genome assembly GCA_021527575.1 of Ensete glaucum. Classification (NCBI taxonomy): domain Eukaryota; kingdom Viridiplantae; phylum Streptophyta; class Magnoliopsida; order Zingiberales; family Musaceae; genus Ensete; species Ensete glaucum. The sequence goes on along the minus strand of CM038553.1, from coordinate 6,514,034 downwards.
CAAAAGGATAGAGAATATAAAAGCTGCTATGAGGATCATATAACCATATGGTTATCTAGTTAAGAACAGTGCAATAAAAATTTATGTATCAGTATCCAAAAGTCAGGAAACTGCAACATGAGATCATAGAAAGACTAGCATCGTTACATATCCAGGATCAAGCAATAGAAATGGTTCGACTTTGCGTTGAAGGAAGTCACAACTTTTCTTTGTACTTTTGACTGGTTGTCAAAAGCTAAGACTCCCAGCATAATGCTTCTACCTCAGTTTCATTGTTCTCTCCAGTTCTTTGACCTGCAACTTGCGCAAGTTGATCCTGTGAGCAATATGTGCATCTTGAAAACAAGTACGCAGTAGAAACATTTCTTTGTCATATGATCAATCTAAACATAAATCTGGGACACGAATTCATGCAGTGAATCTGCTATGAGCAAACACACCCATATGATCAAGAACAAAAATTGGATCTTCTTATGCAGTGAATCTGCTAATTTATTTTAAGGTGTGTTTGAAATTTATAATGGCAAAATAAGGTAAGAAATCTGAAAACATAGAATCATTAATCTACAGGACAATGTCTCTCGGGAGCTACAAAAGCATTCTGTGATCTGACAACAATTTAAAGTGCTAAGGTGAAAATTTCAGTGGTATCAACAATCTCCATTTAATCGTTCACCAGTTATCATTGACAATTTAGAATGTAAACAATCCTGAAATATAATTGGATCCACTATGCTGCTTTTATGGAAACATACCTTCTTTTCAGGTAAACAAGGTTGATCATCTCACAAACATTCATTCAAGTAGCAAATATGGTTTTAGATGATCCAATCAGCAGCTTTAAGGTTTATACTCATAACACAATCATTATCTAATCAGTTAATAATGTCATAATTACAATAAACAATACATTGTAAATATCTCATCGGAATCGATAGTCCATTTAGGAATTTGGAGGCATATAAAAAAAAGCTGTAGCTGATATCAAAATGAGCACTTCTCAGAAGCATTATGCTGAACTCAGAATCCTTTGAAGAACATCATCATGAATTGAATGCTTCCCTTGGCTAATGCAGTATGTTTTGATGAGCAAATGACTCTGTCAATACCATAGAAGAATGGAGTTTAATCAATTCGCCATTTGATGCTTAACATCTGAACGAAAGTTCGATTGCTCACGCAAAACTTTGTTTAAGGAATTATTCATGGAAGGGAGAGAACATAAACATTAAAAAAGGTAAATAGATTGAATGATCTTTGCTGCTCTTCATGAAGGGGCCAAAAAAGCAATTAATTAGATGTAATTTCAGAAACGTTTCTGAGAAGCAAGATCATCTCTTTTGCATTCTTATATTTTATTTCATAGCAGAAAAAAGGAACATAGGTTTTCAACCTTGATTTGTACTATAATTCTGAAAACTGCAATCATATGTTTGTCTTTATCTTTGGCATCTCTTTTTATGCTGTAGAAATTACTACTATAGTTCAATAGATACTAATCTATGTTCCTTGTTATGTGTAGGTAACAAATAACATACTGTCTTCTCGATTACTTTGGACTCCACAGCAACCAATGCACTAACCTCCAAAAATAAGAATACAAGAGAAGAAGAGTCCGTGAGCAAACCTGCTTGAGGTCTCTACAAAGGACCGATGCCTGATCGCTCATCCCCGCCGGCCGCACTCGGTCTGGGAAACTGCCCACCGAACAGCCCAATCGTGGCCGCTGTCGTCGCGTTCATAGCCGCAGCCGCCAGCCCTGCATCATATGCGCCGTTGACACCCAGCCTCGCCGCCAGATCTGCGTCGTAGTTCCTCATCATCATCTGCTGGCCGTGGCTTGGATCCCTCGCAGCAGCCGGGAAGCACTGATCCCGCCCCAACCCGAACCCGGGTATGATGTACCCATGCCCCGTGGCGGCGGCGGCGGCGGCTTGGGTTGTTGCACCGAGGCCGGCAGTGGAAGTCCCGGCAGCAGCGGCGGCCGCGGCGGCGGCTGCGGCGGACTGGTACTTGGAGAGCTCGGACTTGGCGTAGGAGAGGTCCATCTGGAGCTGCCGCAGCTGGTGCTGGAGGATGGAAATGACGCCGACGCATCCATAGACGGGGTCTCGGAGCCTCATGTCGGCCTCGTACGCGAGCGAGTTGACGGCGTCCTCGCGCTGGTAAGGGTGCAGCTCGTTGAGGAGCTTGGTAACGTTGCTGGCGCCGAAGACACGGTGCACGTGCACGAACTTCTGCGGCTGGTCCGGCGGGAAGTACGGCGCGAACACGCAGTCGGGCTGGCACTTACGGCGGAGGAACTTGCAGGCAGCGCAGGGCGAGCTCGTCGCCGACGGCGATGAAGACGCCGAGGAGGACGACAGCGGGACCTGGGCCGACGAAGACGCCATCGTCCGCAAGCAGAACTCTTGATCTGAGGAGGAGAAGGCGAGAGAGAGAGAGAGAGAGAGAGAGAGAGAGAGAGAGAGAAATGAAGAGATCATGATATTATTATATGACGAGAAGAGATAATATTCTAAGGAAAGAGTAATCGCACGAACATGGAAAGATGAACTGGTAAGGAAATAATAATCGACACCGTTTCCATAAAGCAGTAGGAAAGGAATAAATCCAAAAGAAGAGCGATTTGGATTCTGATTTGGCCTCAAACACCTCAAGAGAAAGGAAAGAAAAGAAGAAAAAAGGTAGAAAATATGTCCAGTCTGTGGACTCCATAATAGCAACAAAGAAACCTATAAGCCAACTGTGTGTAACCAAAGCTTTCTCCTACTTCAAAGAAAGTAGGGTTCAGCGTAGCATCTGATCTACAGTTCAAGTTTACATATACTTTTAGGTAAAATTCGGAAATAAATAGGAGGAGGAAGAGAGAAGCGAAGCTATGCAGTGGACGGCATAGGATCATATACCTTTTGATCCCTGCAAATTGCTCGGCCCCGCCCTCCGCTCCCGGCTGTTCCTCCTTTTTTGCCTCCCTGTCGAAGTGGTGGGATTAAGAGGAAACAGCAGATGGAGGGTGTGCAAAACCCAGTTGGAAGAACAGATAAAACGGGACGGAGAGAGAGAGAGAGAGAGAGAGAGAGAGGATGCACCAAAAGATGGTGGAGAGAGTGAGAGAGAGAGAGACAGCTGCGGGAAGCAGCTAAAGATGGTGGGGGAGATGGGGCGGCGGAAAATTTTGTGACAGAGAGAGAGAGAGAGAGTGAAGAGAGTGAGAGAGATAGAAAGTGGAAGCTAAGTAGTAGAAAGTTGATGTGATTGATGTGGGATGTATATGAGATTGAGAGGATGAAAAGTTGCTGATGTAGTGGTCTTCTCATGATTGTTATTAAGGAAAGGAGAAAATTGATGTGATTGATAGAAAGATGATCGTAAGAACAAAGAATTCGTTTTTAGAAAGGGGATAGATAGTAAATTACCCTATTAAATTATCAAATTGATGCGATTAATAGAAAGTGAATGGTAAGAACAAAGGAGTCCCTTTTTTTTCTCCATTTTTATCCTTATCCTACTGAATTATCAAATCCGTTTCATTTTTTGTAAACTAGAATCTATCTTAGAATTTTGCCATTAATAATATAATTTGATGGACTACCTTGATGTATTTTCATCAATTTCTAGTGAAGAATAAGAAAAAAAACTTGGGTAGAGTTTATCAAGATTGAAGATTGCATCACTTATTCGGAAATCCAAGTTCGAATAGAATTAGGTTTGATCAATTTTAGATGAAGAACCCTAAAAGATCCAAATATGGTATAGATAAATTGATTCTAGTCGAAACAAAGACTCTTGAGTCGAGTTAGGGTTTGATAAATTTCAATCAAAGGATGATATTAAAATCGTTTCTTTCGAACCCAAATTTGACTCGCTTGATCGTGATTTATCATCACTCATGATAAAATTATAAGAATACTTTTATTACTTTTTATCACATTTAAGAATTTTATTATACTTCTCTCTTCTCTCTCACTCTTAGAATTAATTGAGATGTCCAAATGCATGCATACCATTAAATGCCTGAGGAGCGACATGTGATAACAAACCACTTTTATGTCTCAATATATCCACCCCTTATGAATGTACACATTCAAGAATGACATGTCATGATAACCACAACTCATCCCACCCCCAACTCACCTCAACAACATGTAGGAAATGGTCCATAACAACAATAAGAATAATAATTATGGGACACATGCAATGAAGAGAAACAAAAATTGTGGGGCTCCAAGTGGAGAATGCATCACTTTCAGCTCTAAAAATTAGGTGAGCATGGTACAATTCAGCAATAAATTCATGTTACATGAATCCAGAATGGTGGACACATATGTGCTACATATCATAATGTTACAAAATGTATAATTCAATTTCAAGCTGTCTAAGAAATTATACTTTGAAGTCGGTTGAGTAGAGCTTGTAGATAGTAATTTTGTACAAACTAGAGGTAGAATCCTATGTTTAGTCTCATATGGAAAGTAACATAAGATTTGATTTGAGTATATAAGGATTTGAAAGACATACTAACATTAGCTTGAGATTAAGCATTCTCAACCAATTATTCCTTCGGGTCAAATCGTACGACAAAGCACTAGTCTTATAATTTGAGAGCTCGGAACTAGATTTGCTTATGCAGGTGATCTAGATTTGCTTATGCGTGTGTTCGTACGACATAGCTCTGATACTGCTTATTAGAAATCTTAAGCATGAATCCTACTCATCTAAATCAAGTTAGGTATTCTACTCATCAAATTTCATCTACACTTTGGTAACAATTATGCGGAGTTGCTATAGGAATATAGAGAGATTGGTGTCCCATAGGATGATGAATCCTTGATTACATCTTATGGTCTTGATCATCATCTAAATTGAATGCATGATGCATGTACCACAATACCAAAACAAGTTTAAAGTAGATTAAGCAGAATTAATGTGTCTTCTAAATCTATGTTGAGAGATAAAATTCAAAATAACTCTCATAGATAATTACATATTTCCTCCTCTAATTAGTTACTTTTAACATTTCGAACCTTATACTTTCAAAAGTTACATTGAGATTTCTATACTTATGAAAGTAAAATGTTAACCTCGTTGCTCCGACAAATTGCTTTCTCTTTCTTTTGATTTTTAATCCTATAAAACTACCTTTTTAACTCTATATAAGAATCTCAATGTTTCACCTTCATAAGTATATGAATCCCAATTTAACCTTTGAAATTGTAAAGATTGGGATACTAAAGAGGGCTAATTACAAGGGGTAATATGTAATTAAACTCATCTGATTGTGTTGGACTAAATAATTAAAACCATAAATGTTATTAAGAGAGTTTTCTTTTTTAAAAAAAAATATAAATGTTTCTTGCAACGCTATCATTTTATCAAATTGTCAGCTGTTTCGTCGACTAGTAGGAACCAATTGGGGTAGTGTCATTTCGGAATAATCCCTTCTTGCCATGAATGCATTCACATCATTTTATTCATTATTTTTCTTGCTTTTTCCTCTCTAATATTATTATTTAAAAAACAAATAATTGCTATAAAATACCTACAAGTAACAATTATAAACAAGTGCAAAAAATATATATAATAATTACATATGCTACAACGGGTAATGCATGGGAGGAGTGGTGTGATTTCTTTAATGGCAAAGGTTATTAGTGACGAAATCCTAAACCTTTAGTATTTTCGAACCCTCAACTTTTAATAAGTAGATCTGGTGCATGATATTTTAATACACAGGTTACTTTGTAATACATACAAAATAATATTAATTGCATGTACATATTTTTTTAATCATTTTCTTCTGGATAATCTAGTTCAATTTTGGCTGGAATTCCAATACATGGGTATTTTCTTTTTCAAAACTTTGTTGCATTAACAATATATAACCAGAGTTCACTTACAATATGTAAAGATAATATTATATATATATATATATATATATATATATAGATAGATAGAGAGAGAGAGAGAGAGAGAGAGAGAGAGAGAGAGAGAGAGAGAGAGAGAGAGAGAGTATGATATGCTTGGGAATAATCAAATCCAATTTTAACATGCAACCTCTTGTGAGTACCACATATGACATCTTAATCCAAAAGTTCGCATGCAATATGTATGTAGTGATATAATTGAATGTGAAATATGCTATAAATGATTAGTTTGCAGATACTAAAGTCAAATTCTAACTTGAACTCAGCTTAGAAGAACGACATGACCTTTCAATATAAATGTTCAGCTGCGACATGCAAAGGTATATGGTATAATAATAAAAATAGTTATTATTATGTATGGAGAGAGAAGGAAGGGGGGGGGGGAGCTAAGTTGACTCACACGAAGAGTATCCTATCGAGGTGACGGATCCCTTACCCTGGCCCTGCTGACTCAAGTGCATTGACTTCGTTGCAAGACATGTCAACGTCACACATCGCGACCCTTTGGGAAGTGTGTGTCATCCATCTCGTGAGACCCCCTCCTTCTTCCATGCTCCTCCGTCTTCTTCTTCCTCCTTTTCTTGGGGATCGGTGCATGGCCATGTGAACATTTTGCTAACGTTCTACTCCTCGTTCTTTGATGGCAAGTTTTGGTCCAATGTGAATTTGACATTATTCCTCCTGTTGACGGATCTCAAGAGACGCTTCCAAGTATTATTGTGGATGATTGTTCATACCTCGAACACAAGATATTTCAACTTGATATTTCACGGTAATTCTCTGGAATTAATCTACCACCACCAGCAGCAGCAGATATATATAAACTCTATAAGCATAGCCCATCGATTGGGCATATTATGAACTTTGTTTCTTTGGTGGGTTATTAGCCATCATTGCCGGCGTCGTCATACGACACCGTTGCAAAGGCTGTATACCCTAACAAATCATTTTTAGTGTATTTTATAGTGTCTTTATTGAATGGATTTATGATTTCCTTTGGATACTAAATTAAAACACTATGGCTCTATTCAAAAATATTATAATTGATTCGATGAATTAAAACACCATAACTTTATTTTATCCAGAGACAATATGACAGATATGGTCCACACACTTACACGATTGGGCTGTTTGGATTTCAATAATTATATATATATATATATATATATATATCTTTATAGGAGGATATATATATATATAAATATAATTAATTAATTAATTAAGGTCTTTACCAACTAAGCTAGCATGTGAGAGTGATAAGAAATTTTTTTTTTTAGTATAAGGCAGGATTCGGAAGAATAATATTGTTTGATATGAAAATCATCATTATTTAAGATAAAATTATAAAGCTCAATGAATATTCTATGATATAAAAAATAAGAAATTTATTATGTTGATTAGATTAATTTTATGTCAAATAGTTAAAAGTTTTATAATTGATTAGGATAAATAAGATTGGTCGAAAATGGATGATTATAGTGGATTGTATGATTTCAAAATTTCAAAATTTTTAAAAAATATTATACATAATAAATAATGTTTTGTAGGGCTAATTATAGATTACCCATTGTAATTAATTATCTTTGGTATCCCGATCCTTATATTTTCGAAAATTATATTAAGATTCTTATACTTATCAAGGTGAAATATTTAAGCATATTGTTCTAATAAAATCCCTTATGAAATTATGTACAATGATCTCAATGTTTCTTAATTTTGGTAAATATAGAGATTTCAATATAACTTTTGAAAATTCAGAAAGTTAATTTATAATTAACTCTGTTTTGTAGAATAAGATAAGTTAGGACTGAAAAGGGTACGAAGATCAAAAAGATTCTAAATTATCATAGTTAATATAAATTTTTAATTTAAAAATATCTTCTCTATTATTACTCTTTTATGATTTCTTAATGTCCATAATAATCATTCACAAACAAGAGCAAAGTGGCCATGGGTTGGCTTTTTGGATTAATGTATTTACATTATGATATAACTGCACACATACATACATATTAAGATTCTGAATTATACTCATACCTTATGCAATTTATTATTAGTATTACAACGTAAAGGATATTTCAAGTATTTGTATCATTTTAATTTCAAATAAACCAATGTTAACTTGATGGAATTTAATAGAAGGGATTCATGCTTGGAGAGACAAAAAAGGTAAATCCGCTATGCCCAATTAAAATTTCTCAAGTTCATTGTTGGCTGGACTCTTTCAAGTAACCCTTAGAGCATTAGAGGCAGACTTCCAACAATGTTGATGCCAATAGTTTGCCATAATGTTGTTGCATGTTGATGTTCTCATCAACGTCCCTATTCTATTAGTAAGAAAAGATACAAACATGCTGTCAGTCACCATCTTAAAGAATACTATTGCATTTATAGTTAATTTGGCTTGTACTTACCTACATATCCTGGTGTCATTTTGGTGCGCATAGCTGAATCCCACCATGACTTGTTTCAACCAAAACAGGAATTGGAGACATAAGCAGCAGAAATCAGGAGCTGAAGTTAATTTCTCCTTTTTTTGTCATATGGAGGAGGAACTGCAATGAATGAAGAATTTTATAAGCAACCCATGTAAGGATGTGAGTGAGGTGTGTGGATGTATTGTAGCAAACTCACAGCAGCAGTACATTGTTGATGAACATTCTCAAGCAAATTAGTATAACGATAAAGTTGCTCTTTTGCGACCAAAATGATCAGATTCATCTTTTTGTAACAACCTCTAACATATCAACAGGAGGATGGGAACCACAACGAAGTTGAAGCCACTCAATATACCAAATCAAAGTGTATGAAGTTAATCTCGGACTACTATTAATGATGATCCATCCCACTGAGCAAGCTCTCGAAAGATCAAAGACAGGAACGACGCACGGAAAGTGATCATTCAAGATACCAAAGTGAAAAATGAATGACACTGTTAAGCATGAACGAAACTGATTCCCTCAGGGGTAGGTTAATGAAATATGCATGGCGCAAGTGGTTCGTTTCAAGCAAAATGACATCAAGAATTTGTCTAATAGGTTCGGTTCAATCTGATGGAGACAACCTACAACTAATGCTCTCGGTAACACCAAGTTACTATTTATGGAAGGTTTGTAAGTCTGGCTCTTTCGTCTGGCTTGATCATTGCTAAAAGACTGAGCCAAACCAATAACATCGGGTGCTCAACTCAACCAAGATGAAACCAGTCTTAAGTGAAATTGCAATAAACCAAATGAAGCCATTGTAGAGATTATTAAAAAATTGAAAAAAAAAACTAATTTGGAGAAAGAAAAATACCATTTTTGAATAGCATTTTGAAGAACTCACTGTTCAGACGTGTGTCGCACATCACTGGGTTTATTACAAGGTAGGAGCCAGGCAAAGAATCCAACGTGAGTTTTGCGGTTCAACCTTTGGTCAGAGTATTCAACTAACATGTTCCACAAGTCACCAACCGTCCATCCGTGCAACAAGATCCATTGTCTCACCTGTTCCAGTGGTCGACACAAAATCACCCTTGAGAATTCTGAAAAACAGGGAGCAGTATGAAATATAGTGGCTCTCATTTTGTCCATTCAGACATCAAGAGTTGCCTTATGACTTAAATTACCTCTTCTAATCTATGCAAAGCTGCTTCACCAAATGTGTAATAATGGATGAAGGGTCTTAATGCCTGCATCAGGGAAATTAATTAAAAGGTTAAAATAAAGTGATATAAAGAAATATTACAGTGCTGACAAAGTGTACATCCAATACAATATGACTAGATAGATCTACAGATAAAACCATAAAAGCTCAAGACTATGGTAATCCCTGGATTTATCTAATAAACAATAGAATGTTTCTACAAAACATTTTAATACATATCTTTGTAGTTTAAGCACATTCTGAGATTTGTCTAGTCAAGGCACCAGAAAAAAGATGGCCAAGGATGTCAAGTCAAACTCGGTATATCTCAAATTTGCAGTTCTATGTGGCAAAATGCAGTGCAAGCAGCTCCATGTTTATACTAGGTCACCATTTTATAAGCTGTTACATAAAGGAGATATACGCATTTATCAAGTTTCCCAAGTAATGTAATTTCAAAGGGGAAAAACTCCAACCATTGGCGGAAAGTACCTGTGATGCAGCAAGCCACTGGATTATACTCTTTATTTCAGGATCACCGCCAAAAGCTCCACATCCCCAGTTTCCAGTTGCAATTCCAACATTATCCTGCAAGTCCATCACTTGAGAGCTTTCGCTGTCACTATTTCCTTCAACCTCACTATTTCCTTCAACCTCACTTCTATTTTCATTTTCAGAAATCCCAGTGCCCTTCTCTTGGTTAGAACTATTTGCATACCACTGACAAATATGCAGAAACAATACGAAGAATAGCAAAGGGTTTCAGAATGTACAGAAGGGGAAAAAACAATGAAATTTCAATAATAAGAACATTAAAACACTGTAAAGAGTCAGAACTCAACTTCAAAGAATAACTTCGACAAGGAAAAACATAGAAGGTACGGGAAGAAAACAAACGTTTTTGGCCCCAAAGATATTGAGATTACGCAGATTTTGTGAAACCCAGTATAGTTGATTCAATGTCATTTCAGGCTTTTAGCAAAGATAAATTATGTTGAGAACATTAAACAGTATGTGCATTTTCTCCAGATCTTTGTTTGCTAAAATTGTTGACGGGATAAATATAGCAGGTTGCATTAGAAAATTCGTCATTGTTGTAAATGATTGATGAATATCATTTTTGCATAAATTAATGTCTTGAAATAACCTTTAGGCGACACTTGTACATTGACTGGTGCAAGAATCCACAGAATGCTTTGTTTGTCTCCCTAATCAACAGAAATAATTGCATAAGAAAAGGTATAATAAACCAATACAAGTGACGAAGAAATAGTATCATAAACTCATATTTAATAAATTCATCAGGAAGGACTAAACAGGATGCACTATACGAAACATACTTCTTTCACCTTCATTTGTTACTCTACAGAAAACAAAAACACTGAAATTTAGTATTTCCTGATACTTAATGCAGATTTCTCAGAAATGAATCACAAATAACATTAATTAATCCGAGATACATACACTTAATTCTTGAGTAAGAGATTCCGTTTGAACCTTCGCATGCATTATAAAGAAGGAAAAGAAGAAATGAACAAAACAAGGGAAACCGTGGTTAAGGATCTAATCTTATGTTTTTTTCACACAGTATTTTCCTATTTAAATTAGTTTGCGGGATAAAATTCATAATAATAGTAACAAACACAAGTACAACAATTTCAGGCTTTTCTCTGGACCCTGGTTATGGGTTCATCTTGATTTTTATTAGAATCTGCATACGTCTTCACTTTCCTTCGTACTTATGATGCACTAGTTAATAAGATCTCAACTGAGAGTGCATTATACAGTAGGTATTATCTTCTACAACAGCTTCACACAGACTCAATTTGATGTCATTACTATGATATTTGAATAGTAAATAATTGTTTGTTGTTTCTTTTTGTAATCTAGGCAGATATAATGATGATGCAGTCATGAATTCAGCCTCAGCAGACATGACATGGCTTGGTTACCTAGAGGTCTTAGAATAATCAGAATTTTCCAGGAACCTAGTGGCCGGTGTTTGGTGAAACATTTGATATACTTAGTAAAGATGTTTGAGTATTTGTAGGACCAGGTACCCAAAATAGTAACTCCCACAAGCAAATTAGGTGAGATCTTGGGTCATTACAGAAGTCATACGAGTGAATCACAAATATAGATTTTTATTAGTGACATCAGAGTACAAGATCTAGATGGAGTCAATCATAGGTTTGTGATTACTAGACCATATTTGCTAGACCACCAGAATTTGTATAGCAGAGTATATCAGGATCTAACATGTGTACGTTAAGTTGGTAACCATTCACCTTATGTGGACATGAAATATCTTAGGCACTTACAGGACCAAGCAACACACAACTGCCAATCATACCTAGCACTTTCCAGTGAGGAATTGTATTGCTATGAGATGCAACAAGCTGACTAACTCCTCATCATTATTCTTCTGGTGGTATAGCAAAAATCTTCTTATGAAGATGAATAAATATGAGATGTAAGCAAAGTTCTAAAAGATAACACCAATAGAATAAAGCATGGATACTACTTAATTGATAACGAGATTTATCTCTAAAATAGTGACAAAATAATTCATAAGAATATATTCCACTAAAAAGTTAACATACCGTACAAGGCCTTCAACTTCATATTGCCACATTCTCGGACTGCATAAAGCATCTATGGCGACAATCCGTATTTTCCGTCTGCCTATTGAATCAAACGGTTTGTTATCCAGGTAGTCACCAACAAATCGGAATGAGGAACCATATCTATCAAGCAAAGAGACGACCAGTGACAAAGAATTAGGGAGATCCCCAGGATAGCTGTGATATGTTTCGTGCAAGTAACAAAGAAATGGAGATAAAACTCAATAAATATATAGAATGCATGAACATCATGACACTAGTATAGATATATATTGTAAAGTCAGTCTGGCATTTATGGCTCTGCAATATGGAGGGTTAAGAGGTTACAATAACATGATACACTTTAGAATATCCAAATTATAAAGAAATAGGTACTTATGCAACCACAGGTTAAATCTCGTCCTCTTTAACAGTCATTGCAATGCATTAAAAACTATCAGATTTCCATCAAACATTGCTGGCAATGAATAATCACCAACATAAATGATGCACGTTGCAACCTATCAAAAACTACAAGACATGAAGAGGCACAAATCAACAAATATGAAAGGCTACAACCATCCCATAAAGATATTGTCAAATCTGAACAATATGGGTCAATCAACAATGGATTAGATAAAGAAAGACAGAATTTATTGAACTATTACAAAATTACTACAATTCTAAAATAGCCAATACCAAGACATAAACCTTAGGGATTAAAATGTGTCATATACATGTAAAAAAAAACTAAGATAAGTAATGGGAGAAGAGGTGTTTTCTGAAAATATCAGAAACCCAATAAATCCTATTTCAAGATACATCTAGAACCATTTGACACAACTCCTAATGGCTTAAGGTCACTCCGAATCCAGCCTACAACAAAAATAGGGCTCAAAAATATTAATACAACTCAAATTATGATCATAAATTGATTAATATCTATGATATCAATCTTGTGACATTCAAGTGGGTTTATCAATCATTAGCATACTGACATTAACATGGCTCAAGTTATTCTTCAATGGTGAACATAGTATATTCATTGTCCAAGATGATACATGTTAGTCAAATCCAGGTGCATTGGAAAAAGTAGTTGCAATGTTACTGCTGAAACACGTTATTTATTTATTTATGTTGTGCAACACTCATGCCAATCAAATTCAGGACAGATCATGGTGAGCATATTGCATTCTTAAGTGCCTTCCAACAGCTTCTAAAACTGTAACACTCTTAAGGTGGAAAATAATGTTTAATGTTTCATGAAGACTGAGCTGAGCAAATGATATGTTGTAATTTATCGAGTCACGTAACTGCTGTTGCCCTGATAGATGACAGGTTTGTTCAAGCTACAATATTTTTCACCAACAATGCCTCCACATCAATCAAATGGCCTTTCTCTTACTTCAGGAAGCCTTAATCACATGGCCTTTCTTTCACTTCAGGTAACCATGTTGGCATAGCTTGAGTCATGGATTTTTAATCAGATCACATTTGTAAAAGTGAAAAAAAAATGAACCAAGTAAGCTATTGCATGGTTTTCACTAGAAATGCAAAATAGCAACATTCCTACAAAATGTTTTGGACTCAGCAAAGTAAATAAGTACATATATAGTAAATTTTATTCTTGTTTATGAGTGTACATAAGCAACTCACAAACATGATAGTCTATAAATTTCACAAATGTACCTACCCCATGTAACAGGAAAACCTCTCAATACCAGTAATTTCAATAGCCTCATTATCTTCCATACAAGCCATGAAAAGCATGCCAACAATTAGTTCTGGACTTATCATGAATCGGATCTCTTCCTGTTTGACAATGTAGTGAGACAGCAGTTAGTAATGTTAAAGATATTTTGCAGTTTACACACATGGATGGCCCAATGGCAAGATGAACATATATATCATTTATTTAAGCATCCACAGGAAGAAAATTTCATTACAATAAAGCACTTATTTCAGACCAATAGCTATAAAATAGAAAAGCTACTACACTCCAGAACCATCTTTCACCTTTGTTTTTTGGCTTTTGATACCAAGGTCCATTATTTCAGGTACCGGTGCTGTACCAGTCATTGCAGGGACCAGTGTAGTACCAATCCAGACTGGTGCATCGAGTGTCAATACACCAGTAAGCACCAAATTTCAGTGCATGCTAAGATAATCTTAGAAAATTTTAGAAAAACCATTTAAACCTAATTTCTCCCCTTTTCTAGTTATATACAATCAAATTAGACAGTTTCTTTTGAAAAATAAGCTATAGATTAATGAAAATCACTCATCTGGAGAGGCAATACAAATCAAGGATTAACTTACCGGTCTGTACCTGTTTGCCGACATTTTGTCGGTACCGGTACCAGGTGGTATGCACAGTGCATACCGCCCAATATATTATAAAATAATATTATATAATATTATATTAAAATTATTAAATATCTTTTAAGAAATCAAGAAAATGGGCGACGTCGCCTCGATCTTTCTCCTCACGCGGGGAGACGTTCTGTCTCCTCGTGCGGGAGAAAAATCGCCCGTGGGTGCGGGCAGCGAAGGCGCGTGAGCGACCTACGGGCGATGACGGTAGAGGTTCTGTTTCTTCTCCTTTTCTTCTTTTCCTCTTCTTCTTCTTCCCTTTTTCTCCGATCTCCGATCTCCCTCAATCAACCGCCGACGGTCTGAAATCGACTGCTGACGGTCGATTTTTGACGGTACTATCCGGTAACAAGTGGTTCGCATACCGGTAAACTGACGGATCGGTATGTACCGCCCGGTACAACTCGAAATTTCAAACCTTGATACAAATTGCAACATTTTCTTATACAAAAATGAGCTTTGCTCTTGCTCTGTTAGCATATTTAACTCTGATATTGCACAAACCTTCGTGTTAACCGTCCAAGAGACCTTCCCTGACAAATCATAATAGACCAATGTTTTACTTACCGGTCCGTACCGGTACCTGTGCATGCCCCCCAGTATTATTAAATTATTATAATATTTATATAATATAATATTAAAAATATATTAAAAATATTTTAAAAAAATAAATGGGCGACGTCGCCTCGGTCTCGCTCCCAACGCAGGGAGACGTTTCGTCTCCTTGCACGAGGACGATAGTCGCCGCGAGGGCGGCGCCTCGCAGCGACAATGGCGCGGTGGGCGCAGAGTGAGGGCAACGGCCAGGTACTTCTTCTTCTTTCTTCTTTTCCCTTTTTTTTCTTCCGACGATCGATTTCTCCGTCAATCGATCGCCGACGGTCGAAATCGACCGCTGACGGCCGATTTTAATGGTACCGCCCGGTAGCAACCGGTCCGCGTACCAATCAACCACCGAACTGGTATGTACCGGGCAATACGGGGCCTTACCGCTCGATAAGGAAAACCTTGTAATAGACAATTGTAAAGGTCCATAAAATACTAAATGGGAGACTTGGGATACTTGCTTGTTGCCACATTCTGAGTATTTCTATGTGAGAAATGCACTTGGGGTGTGACATATATAAGGGGTGGTTGAGCATAGTCATGCACACTGATCCTCGCTTACTGCCTAGAGTATGGCCTAAGGCCCAAGAGAATGGCTACAATTATATTTCAATGATAATTTTCCAACACATTGATATACTCACAAGAAGAACTTTAGATGTGGTATGACCCAAATCAAAACTACATAGACTTAACAAAAATATGAAGACCAACACCAAAATGTATTCAATGGATTTCAGATAAAGCTGAATATGGAATATCTTATATTTCATAAGTTTCTAATGACTTTTATTAGACTAAACTCAAGCTAAATCATTAAATGTTCAAAAAATTAAACAAAGAAGAACGGCTTAGTGCATTCGGCTACTGCCAATGTGGCATCTATAGAGGGTCACTATATGCATGCTTGCTTGGAAATTGTATCCATGACTTAAAAAGTCCCAATCACCCAGGCCATAGAGGTGTAACATAAACAAACCTACCTTATGAACATAGGTCAACAATCTCACAATTAATTTGGGTTTGGCCCAAATGTGAACATTATCCTGGTGAAAACTACAGCCAGAAGCCTAAAACTTGAATAATTCAAGCCACTTAATGCAGCTCAAAAGTCCAGCATAGTGGCACCTCTATGTACTTTGAAGTATAAACACTAAATTTGTGGAAGGTTAAAGGTAGAGTTTCCTCTATAAGCACATAAAGACACAATCAAAAGTGTCTTTACTAAGAAGCACACATTCAACCTTCAAAAATTTCCCCAACTACATCAGCCATATGTCTATTAATTACTTCGACATCAGCTACCTCACGTACCAACAAACCCACATTCCTATGCATTTTGCAGTTATCATCTTCACCATGCCATAAACAACACTCCTCTGATGCAGGATTTGGTCGGACCTTGTCAATGGCATGCAAGCAACTCTTGCATCGAAAACATGTAAATGCTTCCATGCCTTATACCCACAAACATAAACTAGTTGTGGTCCTACCTAAAAACGAGAACCTAAGCTAACCTTGTTTGCATTTCCATCATTTAGGCTCATTTTAATGATATCCCTCAAGAACAGTCTTCCGCATTCTGAAGTATAAGATATATGCTGACAGGAAATTTCATCAATGGCCAAAATTAAAAGCATTGACAACATAAAGAATGCAGCTCATCAAATTGTGTCTAGTCTTGAATTGTATGATACAATGCGGCCCATAATATTATCAGTTAAAAGATATATAATGGAAATACAAATTGGTTTTGGATATATCTCTCTGAGCAACATCAGACTGATGATAATTGTAAGGCATCTATATAAGCTTTAAACCTGCTATCACCTAATTCATTTATAGCCATAAATCGAGGCTTTAATTGCATTACTGGATTATCCAACAACCAGACTATAAAATTGCAAATAGTAACTGCCCCCAAGAACAATCAAAAGAAGCAACCAGACTGACTTTGGCAGATAATATGACTTTTGCAAAAGGTTCAAGAAAGAAAACCTGCACACAGCCCCATTTAAGGGCACCTCCTCCGAGATACTCATTTGCAAAATCTACTTCAATAGCTTCATGTGGCTGATCTTCGATCAAGCCTGAGGAAAAGACCTATAAAGAAAAAGATAGGACAAGAATTTCAGATGCACATTATAAATTAGCATGCTTTACTGATGCAAGAATTCAGATGCACAGCACAATTTTACCTCAAAAGAGCACAGAGGAACAGTAGATGTACTCCAGTTAGCAGCCGTAGGATATGTAACGCCGTGATCACTGCTTTCCCGAGGAAGAACTTTTCGCTCAAAGGAAACATATCCAGTGGGCATTCTTAAGCATATCCTCTCAAAGTAGTGAACGAGGCATCTTACTTTCTGTTCTTGATAGTGTTTTCCATTACGATTAAGAGAACTAGTAAAATTGACATATTCAGTCATTTCAATAGCAACATGGCAGAAAATGCAATTTTAAGAACTAAAAAGTGAAACAGTTCACATCACATCCAATATGATAAGGACACGTCAAATCATCAAATAAAAAAAGGTGATACAAACAATGGGGATTGCACTAGAGGGTAGGATGGGTGAAAGGGGACTTGGCATGATCAGGAGCACAAAGTTATTGGATAACTCACCAACGGAACAGATATAAACACTATAAGATGATGCTTACTGTAAATTGTAAGGTATTATAAAGGCAATCTTCTATGAGATATGCTGCAAGCTTAAAATAAGCATCAAGGTCAGGCTTAATATAAGGTGAGCGAATGGAAGATCAGCAGTTTTGAGGATCATCTCCTAGTAATATACTCAGGAATATGGACAACTGATTGAAGCCAATTAAACTGCCAAGCTACTAGTAGAAAACTGCAAGTTTCAGAAATCAACTGTGCCCTCATCCTATTTATCTATACATTGAATTATGCTAAATCGCATTCCAACATCAGTGAGGTTGTCACACTGTAAATTTGGACAGTGAGATGATTAAAAATTGTTAGCCATGTCAGGCCATGATTGTGGGTATGGAAATGTGGTACGATAATTTATTTGATACATAGTAAAAAGAGTTAATCCTAGTTGGTTTGCTGCTTTAAGTTGTTTGGGATTGTTTATTATATATTGGATATAATATATCATACGCCACTCCTTTAATCACGACAATCAACTCATATGCCTTATTTCAGAAATAAATTGACAAACAAAGAGCAAATGTAGCATACAATTTTTATATGAAACTACATATAAAAAATAAAAGGAAAAAAATATTAAGGATTTATTTAAAATATTTTAATTACCCATTTATTGGTTACTTATTCGTGTACCTATTGTGCATCAGTGTGGCCTCCTTTAATGAGGCAAGGTCACATCTACTTAGGCAAGTGTTAGTCACAGCTCTAATTCAAAAAATTTAAGCCGCTGGGTTCGTAAAGCCCAAGCCAACAACGTAATTCAAAGATATGAGAGAGAGAGAGAGAGAGTCCCTTTTTCCCTACTATACCCTCTGTTGAATCCCGAATTTTATTGACGAAATCAATTGATGAATTTATAGACTAATATGCTTTTAAAAGAAGTGACGTAGGAAATACTTTGATCACGGACACGAACCATCACAGGGCAAATTGTCGAACCCGAAGAATCAGACGTTGGGTCGGAGAAGTATCATGTCAAAGATTGGATGTCAGGCCGAAGGATTGGTCGATATGGCAAAGGATAAACTTCGTACCATGAGTTCGGGCATCGGGCCAAAAGGATCGAGTATTGTGTCAAAAGATCATATGTTGTGAGAAGTCAACATGCCAACAGATCAAGCGATACGCCGAAGGAAAGAACGATACGCCGAAGGTTCGAACATAATGGCGGATGATCAGAAGACATATCGGAATGCTCGACAACATGTTGAAAGCTTCGTGATTGTGCTAGATATGTGATTGAGTGATTAAGTCTTGATCGAGATTGTTTGGGCTCAAATTGAGTTAGAATTGGTCTAAACCATACCAACTTAATTAGGAACCCATTGGGCCTGAACCAGGACAGAATTGGGAATGTTGGAAGGCCAATTCAGTGACCTTGAGCAAGCCTGGGCGATAGTACCGCCCAGAGAGCCGAAAAGCATTGTTTGCGCTTTTCTGGGTATTCCAATGATGGTAACGCGCCTTGCCGACGGTAGTACCGCCAAAGCCCAGATTCCCAGGCTCTGTACGACGATAGTACCACCCGGCTCCAACGGTAGTACCGCCAGTACCCCAAAATTTCGGGGATTTGAATTTTTGACTTCATTCTTGAAGCCTTTTGAGGTCTATAAATATCTCACTCATGCTTGCTTGATGGAGCAAGAATTCTTGAGGTTAAAAGTATTGTAAACTCTATTTGAGCATTGGTTGAGTCTCTTCCTCCTTTTTGAGTTTAGAAGTGATACTATGTTGTAGGAGGGTTCAGGTCTCTTGTAAAAGAGAGGTGTAAAGGTTGTCTCCTGAGCCTGTTAAAAGGAAAAAAGGTATAAATGTTGTCTCCTAAGCCTGTTAAAAGGAGAAGGGTTGTAACAAGGGTAATTGATCTTCACCTTTTAGAAAAAAGATCAGTAATGAAAGCCAATGGCCTCAAGGGAAGAGGAATTGAGAGTGGATGTAGGTCGGGACAATCGAACCACTATAAATCGGTTTGCATCTTTCTCTTGCTTTGCTTTATGATTGCTTATTGATTCACTTCACTCACTATCCTTGCATTTTTGGTTAAACATATTTCCGATTCAGATTTATTGATCGAACTTTTCAAATTGGATCTTTTTGCGATAGCACTAATTCACCCCCCCCCTAGTGTCATTACGATCCTAACACCCTCATATGTAGCAGAGGCCCATAACATTGATGGTGGATATGCAAACAACAACAAGAAAGAATGGTGGGTGGCACTTGGTTAGTTTTTCTTCCCTCTCCTCTTGCTCCCTCTTCTCCTCCTCATGTTAAAACTGAGGAATTTTCTTGTATATTTAGCTTTTTATTGATTTTACTAGAGATACGGATCACATACGATCATGACCTAGGACAAGAAAGTCATATGAACCGGGGACATGATGGGTTCATGGTTCCATGTGTGCTATATGGCCATATGACAAGAGATAGCCTAATTTCCATGCAATTGAGAATAGGCTTTCAACTGATGAATTTTGTGGTGATAAAGCTGGTTATATAGGTAGTGCAGGATTCTTAAATTGTAGGCTGTTATCAGATGGGTCCAGCTTCATCATATGCTGCATCACAAAATCTAAGGAAAAACATAAGTAGTACAACTTTGGTCTTCAAAGTTTTCCATCTGTCTTATAAATAGAAATTTAGCAGGTAGATAATTGTTGTTACAAATGATCATATAAAAATGTCAATATACATTTGTGGCAAGATGTTTTCAGATTAACAATTATAATTATTAATTAAAGCAAGTATTGAGAGTCAGCATATACATGCATGACTCACAATAATAAGTTGCTTGCCTTATGCCAAGGAAATGAAACTTCATTGGCCACTAGCTAATGAAACCTTTCTTTTCAGACAAACCTGAAGATACACATAAAGCATAATGCTTGAAAGAAAGTTTAACTGAAATTAAATCTATCCTGCACCAGTTGTTATCTAAGAGATGTTATGTCAAGTGCTGACTTTACTTCATTTGCTTGAATAAAAATGAAATAACAAAATCAGGACAATACAGTCAATGAATGTCTAAGTGCACTGACATATATAGTGTAAGGACTAAGTTACTACAAAATTTTCAAATAACTGTCAGAATCTAAATATACATAGTTTTCTGTGCGTGACTTTCAGAATCCATTCAGTGATCACTAACAATGAGATGTATACATGCAGCATTAAATTTTGCCGATCCAATCAAGTAGAATATAGCACAATCATATAATACCATAAATCTCCAGGGTTAAAGAATGAGTCTAAGAGCCAGCACAAAGTGCTTACGCGAACAATTCATTGAAATTGATGACTGGAGAACATCTCACATCCCTATCGCTAGTGGGAAACAAGCAAAACATTGCACAAGAAAGCAGAGCGGCTATCAATTCCTGATGAGGCATAAAACACCAAATCAATCAGAATAGTATATGTATCAAGATACAAAAATGTGAGTTCGATATGCAACAAACAATCCCATTTAGCTCAACATCACGGAAAAAACCACAATGCAGAAGAAAGACGAGTAAAAACCAAATGGAACACTCGATCGTTGGGTTGACCATATAAAAATTTTCACCTGATTAAGAAACACTAAGCCTGGTTCTTGAGGTCCCATGAAGCGAAGCCCAGCCTTTCCTTCACCAAAAATTTCGTCGGACTTCAGATAATGTGCTTCTAAGAGAGAAGGTAAACGTAGCAACAGTCTAGCCATCCCCGGAACGACCTCTTCGAACCACACCCTCGAATCCATCCCAGACATCATCTGCCAAAACCAAAGGAAAAAAAAAACTCGATTCACATACTAAAATTCGGTTTTTCTCGCAAGTAAACTGCATACTAACTGCCGCCTATGATCTTCTTTACTTAAACTGGTCAAACCCGAGCCCCACAAAGACAGAGGAGGAGCAGAAAAATGGGGTTTTGGAAGAAGAAGAAGACCTCATCAAAGAAGAGGGCGTATCCAGAAGCGGTACGTGGGGCCAATTCCCGGGAGGAGAGGCCGAGGGAGTCCCTGAGGTCGAGGATGGCGTCGAAGAGGACCCCGCCGGAGCGAACGCGGCTGACAGCGGGGCCCAAGGCGAGGGCTCTGAGGGCTTCGAGGGCCGGAGAGGGCCAGAAGAGGGTGGATGATCGGAGGAACAAGGGGAGGAACGGGAGGATGGAGTTGAGATCCTCCCTCTTCTCCATTTGGACGCTCGAAATCGCAAGCAAAGACGAGCGACTTCGACTCCCACGACTCGTTTTATGTCAAGATTTTGACTTGGGACAAAGCCTCGGGCGGAGGACTCTTCCGGATGATACGGAACAAATCGGGCCCTCCATTATCCAGTATGACATCTCAGCCGTTCATTCATGGACCGGCTTTGGCCATTAATTGAAGGAAGCATCTCATAAAACCTTAATGATATGTTATTATAGTTGATTTGGCATTAACCCTTTTTTTTTTTTGGGCTCCTTACAACTTTTCCCGTCAGCACATTACTTTCTCTTAATCACCAAAATTATCTTTAATACTTCCACTCTTTTGCATTGAACCGATCGGACTTTAAGTCTATACAAAAATATTGTAGTGGGAGGGATTAATGAACTGTCAAATACTAAGGATCTGTCATGTCAATGATATTTTAGGATAAAAATAAGAAAATTAATGGAAAAAATACAAAAAAGCTAAAATTATTTTTTTTTTAATCATCCAAAATATATAAGCCTTGGAACTCGCTTTTGAGATTGTTTACAACATACGAAATAGAATTGTAATTTTAAATTTTATATTGGAACCTATGTATTTGGAGTTTAATTGATATGTAATGTACTCTCTAATTAATGCTTGGGTTCTACTGATATGTAGCTTACTCCTAAACACTATATTTTAGAATAGCTGTTAATTGAATTAAAATTTTAATTTCACGACTCAAAATTTAAATTTTTTTGGAGACTTACGATCATGACTATTCGCGACATCTCATCAACGTTGAAGGCGTTATCGAAATTTTATATTGGAACCTATCTATTGCATTTAGAGTTTAATTGATATGTAATGTCCTCTCTAATTAATGCTTGGGTTCTTAATGATATCTAGCTTACTCCTAAACACTATGTTTTAGAATAGCTATTAATTGAATTAAAATTTTAATTTAATGACTCAAAATTTAATTTTTTTCTTGGAGACTTATGATGATGACTATTCGTGACATCTCATCAATGTTGAAGACGCTATCGGTCGTTGGGAGTTTAGGCTATAATTAGTTCGGTTAGTTGAGGAATAATGGTGATGATAGATTGTATCATTCTAACTAGTAAACCTATTGAGTAAGACTCAAAAAAATCTTTACAAGAATCATCATGTAAGTGGAGGTCCTTATCGAAAGAGAGATTAATGTCATCGAACAACCGTCAATATTATAGGGGGTAATAGGAGTCCATGATAAAGATGCAACGAGTAGGGGGCAAAGTGCAATTGCTAGAGTGCTTATTGAGTGAGTCAAAATGATGATGTTCTTGCGATATGATTTATTCTTTTAATATCGAAATGATGTAGAAAATATGGATGATCTAACATTAATATGACTTAGTTCGACTCCACATGTAAAAAAAATTGAAGTAGAGTTGAGAATGCTATGTCTTAGTAAAAATTAAGTAAAAGAGTAGTTAATCTCAATTACTATGTCTTAGTAGACATTTTATAATGGATTTATAAAATGTCTTGGTATTCTATATATATATATATATATACATATACATATATATATATATATATATATATATATATATATATAGAGAGAGAGAGAGAGAGAGAGAGAGTTTAATAAAATAATTAAATAAAACAACTAAACTTGATGTAGATCTAACCCACCTTGGGATTCAATCACTTGATTTCTTATTTTTTTTATCAAACAAAAAGGAATACTATCCCTATATTTAAAGAAAATTATTACTTTTCATGTATATACAAAATCCTAATGTCTCTAAAATCAAAACCTTGAGATGGATATATAAGATTCCTAAGAAGAATAAAAATTTTTGTTAATAACTAGGTGTAACTCCAATAAAAAATAAAATGAAGGATGTGTTCTCTTAAAAAGTGATAAGTTGGGACAACTGATACTAGAAATGCAGTGAGAAACAAAGAGAGACCTAAACATATTTTAATAAATATTGTAAATAAAAAGTTTAGATGCTCTTGATTTGAGAACTTAATAGTGATAAATATGCATGCAATATATTTGTAAATAATTGAGATATTATGGCTTGCTGTTTTTTTTCTTTATTCTTTAGTACTCTTTGATTGGTGACATCAATGGCTCAGTGGGCATTCTCAAACTGGTCCAAGAACTGGATTTAGCCATATCAAAAGATGGTAGGAGCTTAGGTATCAGTGTCCTATCAACAAGAAAAGATCCATAATATTAATCAACTTTTACAAGTTGGCAAAAAGCTTGAAACATATGGATGCCTGTGAGGACATGCTTATCTTGTTAACCACTCCATTCCATCTGTGCCAAACTGCTGTAGGGGAAGGAAGCTTTGTTGATGAGTTTTTTTTTTTTTTTTCCTTCCTTCTCTTTTGAACTCTGCAATCTATCCCTCATCATGTCATCACAAGCATCATAAAGTGTGAGAGGATTGCTTCTTAGGAGGGTGCACTGTGTTGGGTTGATGCTGCCTTTTCAGGTTTGCCCATCTCTTCCTTTCCCTTTCTCCTCCTTGCAATGATTCAAGACATGAATGTATATGTGCAAGCAACTCCTGGTTTTTTCATCTTGATTGATCCATATTATGATGATTTATTTTTGTATTTTAAGGTTTTATATTATAATATTATATTTATAATAATTAATATAAAACATAACGAATAAATATAAGTGACGAAGAGAAGAGAAGATTAGAGTCTTGCTATAAATAATTAAGATGTTAAATACCTAATTTAGTTCATATAGATAGTAAGACAATCTAATATCTAATATTGAAAAAAATATATTTTGTATTAAATAAAATATTTAAATTATGTGTTTATGTCGATTCATTTTATATATTTTACTTCCACTAAGACAATGACATGTTCAGAAATATTATTTATTATCATCATATTTATTTTGAATCGACTTATGCTGATGAATGAGACTGATTCAGTTGGTGGTGAAAATAATAAATCACTTTTTTTTAGGTGTGAAAGAATGCAAATATTGACAAAGAAAAGTAGATTATGTTATATGTTTACTTTGGTATTTGGAAGATTTATTTCAGTAAAAATAATAATATATGAAAAAGATCTTTTTTTTTATTGTTAGACCAATTTTTTTTTTGAACTAAGTTATACTGGTCAATCACATCTCTATTTTTAAAAATATAAAAAAATAATATATGATAAATCTTTCTAAAAAAATTGCTCTTTTCTAGATAAATCACTTATGATGTAGCAAAAGCAACAGAGTCTCCACAACTTTGAAGTATTATTCCATCTGTTCATGGCAGCATCAGCTCTCACAATAAGAAAAGATGATTCTGGAAATAGATTGAAAGAACTAAAATAAAAAAGAAGAAGTTGAGAGGCACAGTTAAAGGTCGATCGAGCCACTCGAGTTTTCTCAATCTTTATTGAAGCTAAAAAAAATATATATATATATATATATGCACACAAGAAGAACAAAAAGAAACGCACAGCACCTGCACGTAAACGTCTCCGCTACAAAGGCAATAAAGCCGACAGAATCCACAGCAAGCAGTGTGCATGAAGAAGAAGGAAAGCTACTTATTCCCTGGCTTCTTTTTACTCCAATTGCTGAAGATATATTATGGCGAGATCGATGGCCATGGCAGAGAGGTAGGCAAACGGCAAGCTCTTGTGCCATGGTGATCCTGCGTTTGGCCCCTTCGTTCTCCCTGGTTCGCAGGCCTACCACCATCTCCATGCAGCACTCCGATCTGAACACCCAGAGAACACGATGGAGGCAGCCTCATGTGTTCTTGGATACGATGGACACCACCTTGTGCCAATCCCACAAGGACTCGCCCCTGTTCCCCTCTCTGAATCAGGCAAGTTCTCCTGTCTTCTTCGTCCTTGTGTTGCCGTTGATCTCACGACGAGGGAGGTTTTTGGCAGAGTGTGTTGGCAATCATATGCGATGATGAGCCAGGGACAAAGCTGTACCCATTGACCAAGAGAAGATCCAAGTCTGCCCTCCCCGTGTCTGCACATTACAGGATCATTGACTTTGTGGTGAGCAACTGCATCAACAGTGACATCACGAAGATGTATGCTCTAACTCAGTTTAACTCTACCTCTCTAAATTCTCACATATCAAGAGCTTATTCTGATGTTAAGCTGGGGAAGGATGGTTTTGTGGAGGTGTTGACTACATACCAGAGCGCTGAGGACCTCAGTTGGTTTAAGGTCTGTTGTAGCATGCACCATCCTCATCTTCTACTTCATCTTCTTGATGTTCTCGAGGGCACTGAGACTGATGCGCAGAGTTTGCCTTTTGTGATCGTAGGGAAATGCTGATGCGGTCAGGAGATGGTTGTGGCTGCTGGAAGAGCATCAGGTGAAGGATTTCTTGGTTCTCCCTGGTCACCATCTCTATGAGATGGATTACAGGGAACTGATCAAGGCTCACAGAGATAACAGAGCAGATATAACTATTGCGATGGCTAAGAACGATCGAAACTACGATGCAAGTCATGATTTCCTTCTGCACACCAGCAAAAACCAGTTTCACGGTCTGATGTTAGCACCAGATTCAGTTCACAGTCCATCTGGAGCAGTAAGTTGTCATCCTTCATCAGAGTCAAGAGAATGCTCATTGATCTATGAATAAGAGAAAAAAACCAAGATATGTCAATGGCTTTCTATGTGCCGAACTAAGTGCTCATTTGTTTTTTTTTTGGGATTAAGGTCACAACCACAACAAAATACCCGGTTTCGGATGCTGAGAACATGGGGATATATGTCATCAGAAGGGATGTTTTGATCAAACTTCTGCAGGAGCAGCTACCAAAGGCAAATGATTTTGGAACAGAGGTATTACAAGGTGCAATTGCCTTGGGAATGGAGGTTGGTACCTGCTTGTTTCAGCTCACTGATTTGTTCCATTGCTGTGACATAATCCTCTTAATTATGGATCAGGTTCATGCTTATATGTTTGATGGACATTGGAATGATCTCAGAGACATTGAAGCATTTTACCAGGTCAATATAGAGAGCATAACTAGATCGATGAGCACCAAGTTAGTTCTTCTGCTCACAGAACAAGAGAACAGCTTTAGTTTCATCAATCGACTGATATCCCATCTCTCTCTTTTCTTCTGCTGACAAGCTTGTCTTGGTTGCAGCTTCCATGGCAGGCATCCTGCAATCTACACATTGCCTAATTATCTGCCACCAACCACAATATCCAATGCAGTCATAAAGGACAGCATTATTGGTGATGGTTGTCTCCTAAATGTAGGTGATTAGCTTCTGTCATCATCAAGAACTTTAAACTTTAAAGCAAATTATAGCACTGCAACTGTCTAGATGCCGCGATCCATTATGAAGACAAGATCATCATAATTATCTGTGCCTGTTTTATGATTGAGTTACATCTGTGTGCACATGTTACAGACTTCTAAGATAGGTGTTTATGGTCGAATAACCAGGCTATAACCATCTATGTTTGATTATGTTAAGAGTAGAGGTGCAAGATCAGTAACTCTGTGATTGGCACACGAACATATGTCGGTGATGATGCAGTGATCCAGAAATCTGTGGTTATGGGCAGTGACATCTACCAGGTGCGCCCTCTGTTAGATTCAAAAGATACAAATTAAACAGTATAGTTGTGCTTATTTGTATGGATACATCAGATTGAGAACTTATTTCATGTAATTCCATGTTTTCAACCACCTTATGAAAAGGATTAGTCTTCTCAGTTCTCACACAAATTCACAAGTTCATATTTTGTTGCTACCAATCAACGCTTTTCCGATTGCTGAACAGGCAGATGTGAGTTGGAACACGACAACGATGCAACGGTCAGAAATCCCAGTTGGAATTGGTGAAAAGGCTCAAGTTCAGAACGCGATAATTGATAAGAACGCGAGGATAGGAAAGAATGTCAAGGTAAAAAAAAAAAAAAAAAAAAAAATTCAGGCTTTATTTTCGGTTCGAGCTTATCAAGTTTGTAAATTCTCCTTGCTAATGAATTGCAAATATTTTGCTTTCATAAGATGTTTCATCTACATACTGAAACAGTCTATAACAAGTAAATTCAGCTATCAGAAACTTATTCTCAAGTGACTGCAGTATTACATTCAGAGCATCATAAACAGATATATTTGTAATCTGAGTTTGACTGGCTCTATTTTGATGACTGCAGATTGTAAACAAAGATGGTGTCCAAGAGTGTGACAGAGAGGCATCTGGATACATCATATCTGGAGGCATTGTTGTTATCCTCAAGAATGCAGTCATACCAGATGATAGCATCCTATAATTCCTTCACATAGTTTAGCTCAGATTTGTTGTGGAATTTAATTAAATTTTGGCCAAACAAGGAATAGAAATTTATAGAGAAATATTGGCATACAAAAAATTTAGGAGCCAAAGTCACTGTTTTGATCAATGTATTTTCCTCATATGAGGGAGCACAAAAATATTTTAGTTCAATAAAAAGTCATACAATTCACTTCTATTCTTAATAAGCAATTAGTGCAAATTTCTTGAATATTTCAGGGTTATAATTTTTGTTTTGATCAAAGGTATGATAAAAATATGCTACAAATTAATTACTAAATAAAATATTTATTTATTTATTTGCTCGGTAGTTTGTAAAATTTTTCGACTCAAACATTACTCAGTTCTTCATGTTTGAATATTAATCTTTAAAATCCATTGTCATTGATCACAGATAACTTACGATTGTCTTGATATAATACTCCTAATTTACACTATTTATTATTATTATTATTATTATTATTATTATTATCGTACCATTACTAGTGATAGGGGTAATAATGGATCCACTCCCCGATTGGTCGACGTGGCCTAGGCGCATCCGACCTGGAAGCGGGACCAACTGATTGGGTAAGCGATGGGACCCTTGACACCCGCGAATGATGTGCCATAATGAGGGGAGGAGCCTAAAGCGCGATGTCATTTGGCGCCTCGCAATCTCCATTAAATCTTGAGGAATCAGAAGAGATCGTACGTCAACAGGGCAGGAACCACACTCTCACCTGTAGTATGGATGGCCGTCGGCGGTGCCTGCAGCATTAAATATCCTAACAAAGAATATTAGAGGAATGATGAGAGGAGGCACGACCGATCGTCGATGGACAGGTATAAAAGCCACCATTGGGGGTGCTCTCTCGAGGGGGAGAGGAGATACAAAAAGAAAGCTCCGATGCCGGAGAGGCGCCGGAGACATTCTCATCCACAAGGCTAACTTAGCCATTGGATGGACCTCGTTGGGAGGACCTCCCCCCGACGAAGGTCTTTTCTTGCAGGTACCCGACCACATGACAAGGGAGAAGCCCCTAGACGACCAGAATACCTCGAGCCAAGCAGACTCCTCATGTCTTCCCCGAGCTTCACGTCCTGCTGAGCTGGTTCTACGAGTGCAGGCCATACCACGTCGTGCTGACTCCTCGGGCACGGCGAATCACCCAGCAACAACTAGCAATCCATTTTTATAAAACTTCAACAATGACTCATTTTTTTTTAGTTTCAAAGAGAATGTGGATCTTAAAACCTATAAAATTACACCACAAAAGCTAATAAACAATGAATAAAACAAGGCATTGATTCTTTGTTTGAGGATTGATCTCAACTAGGCTTTGGCACATGAAATGATACAAACAAGATTTGATATACTAAAGATTAATATCATTTATGACATTGATTTGTTTATTAGTAAGAAAGAAAGTGAATACAACCAATGGTAAGTCTTCAAACCTTTTCCTAATTTAAGATAAAGCCTGATAGCATGAAAAGACAAAAGCATATCAGACAAATCAAACTCTGCCTCTATAAATCATGTAATATTTTCTCTTTGTTACAAATCGAATGACAGAAGTTCTCCAACAACATGATAAAATTCACTCCAAAACATATCACATTAACAGTGGCTGCTAACAGTGGTTCACTCAGTTTGCATCTGAGAAAGCTCTCCCCAGAGCAGGAAGAAGAACCAAGGCATCTTATTTCCATGTTCTCCTTCTCTCTCTCATCTGAGATTTTGCTCTGTTCAGATCATGGAAATACTCAACAAAGATGCGTTTGCCATGGCAAATCCGAGTCCTTGTCTCAGCTGCAGTATTTTAATGGATTGCAGACTGATGGATATCTCTTGGGATTCCAAAAGGCGGCCTTTGTAGTCTTCTGGGTCAGCATCTCAAAGGGTTGGTGAACTGGCCGTGTCCATGTTCATTTCATGGATCAAGGGGGAGCTCCCCTTGGGACTGAAGCCCTGTGGCTCAAAGCTGGTCATCGTGTTTCATTCTCAGTCTTGGCATCTTTGACACTTCTTGAGGCCTAGAACTGATCTGACCTCAACCTCCGCAACAATTCATGACCGAACGCACTCATTTGGCAATCTCCACTTGTCTTGCATGCATTAACTTGATCTTTTTATGCAGAAAACTAATCCTGTTGTTTTGACCAGGTTCGAGATCTGATTTTTACCGATGTACTAAGACATGATATGATAAGAACTTCGATATGCTTCCTTATTATATATAATAAAGATATTATTATATATGAAAGATCAGTACCACCTCAGTGTAGCAGTTCATGATGCTGCAGGCTTTGAGGACATAGAGACGACAGAATCTCCAGAGATGATTAAGGTAATGTGGAAGTCCAATTAATCTTCTTGGAAACGTATCATGAAAAGGAATGCAGATCATAAACTGCATTCCAATTAAAGTAGGCCAGGGGGGAGGAACCTTGCTCCATTGGAGACAAACTTGCTGATAAAATATGTGTTGCATGTCACAACACCTCATCTCCTTCCACTTGAAGCAGGAAGTCAAAACTTTGCTTACTTCTGGTATGATGACATGCAGTGTATCCACCCTAAAACACAGCTGCCCTTGCCCATGAACAGGACAACCTCATCCATATCATGATCAGAATCCCTCTTGCCGTTCTCCATTGCTTCCTTTAGAGAAAGAGAAGAGACCCAGGGCTCATATGTGTTCCTTAATCTTTGAGAGTTGAGTTTTTGAGTTGCCAAAGGGATCCAAATTACTGAAGCACATTTAGGAAGGTGGTGCAGAATCAGACAGGTAATGTTTTTTTTTTTTTTTTTTTAAAATCTTGTTTCTTGTAGTATTTTGGGAATGATTGGAGTGATTGTTTCAACGGGGTCTGGGAATTAGAAGGTTT
Source organism: Ensete glaucum (assembly GCA_021527575.1). Lineage (NCBI taxonomy): Eukaryota > Viridiplantae > Streptophyta > Magnoliopsida > Zingiberales > Musaceae > Ensete > Ensete glaucum. The sequence continues at coordinate 6,482,864 of CM038553.1, read as the reverse complement.
TGTGCAAAAAAAGTAATTGTGATGTAAATGTTCACAGTGTTCTTGCCTGTGATCAAAGCATTTGATGTTAAACTATGAAGAAATTATTGGAACTCCTAGTTGAGTTCTTTACAATGTGCATGGAGATGATCTTTTTCTTAATAGATGATAAACTTGCTACCTATTTTTGTCACATCATATGTTCATGAAGAACTCTGCTTCTCTTTGACTCATGAATTCACTGTATAACTTATTGACAGGTTAAAGTGTTGAGTTCAGTGGCAAGGCTTTATTTGAAATCTTATTTGCTTGAATGCTTTGTGGCCTTCAAATTCTAAAGATATATATTGTGATCTACATTCCCAATTTTCAGGCAAATTTTTCAGTGTTTGAGACTCTGTAACTTGTGAAGAACCTGAAATCTGTATCAAAAGTCTGAAACTGAAGGAGCATATTTCACTTGCATTCCGAGTTGAGGTTTTCTGCAGTCTGCAACCTTACTACAGTGGTAGAATGGAAAGAAGAGAAAGAAGAACTTTGATTGAAAGACCAAGAGTGGAGTTCATGAGGTCCCAATCACAAGCCAATGCCCCAAGAAGATTTCATTCAAGCTATTACACTGTGGAAACCTTCTTTGTACTTCTCTGCCTCACAGTCTCACTGCTAATTCTTCCTCTTATATTGCCACCATTGCCTCCACCCCCTTTCTTGTTGCTGTTCATCCCAATAGCAATGCTTTTTGTGCTACTGTTCATGGCTTGCATGCCCTCACAAGCCCAGGATGTCACCTCCCCCTACTTGGAATGTTCTGAAACTTTCTCATACACATGAAATTGGCCAACTGCGCAGATTTTGTAATCTGTTTCAAATCCATTCTTAAGAATGTTCAATTGCAGAGTGAAGTGGCAAAATGTGGTCATTGTTTCAGAAGAAGTTTTGTCTACATCATCAAATTTCCTTGGAGTTGCCCATGAAATAAAATCTAATAGGCCACAGATGCTTGATAGTCTTGTTATTAAGTTTCTTCCTTTTCTTTTTTTTTCTCTTTTATGATGGATTGCTAAACACAAGCATTTCACTTGCAATCAATTGGCAATAACATTTACTTCCCTAAGTACATGAGAAAATTTACATTCAACAAAAGAGAATAATAGGCCTAAGGTTATTATTCTTGATGAAGCAGGTTCTCATTTTTCTGTATCACTTGCTATCATTTTTTTGTTTTGGTGATATGGAACTTTATTGGATTATATATACTAATCACAAGATCTGACTGTATCATGTTTACCAGTTTACAAAGATCATTTTCTCCCACTACTAATTTCCTCTACTCAATCATATATGTATTTTCAAAGATCAATGGGAAACTGCTTCATCAAGAACAATGACCTTAATCTCCAATATTCTCTTCATCTGCTTAAACTTGTGTTCTCTTTTAGATGGCTAAGAACTGAGACAGAGTTGAACATCCAAGTTGGGAGGAACACACCTGTTTTGGATCATGACTTCTTGATTGTGTATGAGTTCAGTTAACCACAGCACTACCCTGAGTTATTTCCTTGCAAGTCCTGCAATATCTAATAAGCTGCATTCTTTAGATCTTAGGTTAAGCAGGTGACAGTTTAGGGTTTTCAGCACTTCAAAATAAACTCTAAATTTTCTTCCATACTGAAGAAAATTATTGGAACTCTTTTCAGTTTCAACCTTGTTAAGAAAGCAATATGAAGAAAGATGATAACAAGTACTCAAAATAAACTCTAAATTTTCTTCCATACTGAAGAAAATTATTGCAACTCTTTTCAGTTTCAACCTTGTTAAGAAAGCAATATGAAGAAAGATGATAACAAGTACTCAAAATAAACTCTAAATTTTCTTCCATACTGAAGAAAATTATTGCAACTCTTTTCAGTTTCAACCTTGTTAAGAAAGCAATATGAAGAAAGATGATAACAAGTACTCAAAATAAACTCTAAATTTTCTTCCATACTGAAGAAAATTATTGGAACTCTTTTCAGTTTCAACCTTGTTAAGAAAGCAATACGAAGAAAGATGATAACAAGTACTCAAAATAAACTCTAAATTTTCTTCCATACTGAAGAAAATTATTGCAACTCTTTTCAGTTTCAACCTTGTTAACAAAGCAATATGAAGAAAGATGATAACAAGTACACACAGGTCACTCAGTAAATATAACAAAGAAATTATTGTTATATTGTGTATTTACATAATATTTTTTTTATCTTTTCAAATATCTCATATTTAATCGATTAACCAAATATATTAAGTTTAACCAGTGTGATTGTATATATAATTGATCTTGCCTTTTTGGGTTGCTGTGATGCAACCAATAATGGTTTAATTCGGTTTACTTCTATATAATAAAAATTACTTTTCTTGGGTCATTCGACCCGCTAACCGTAACCCAATTGGGTCAATCTGAGCCCAACACCCAATTCTCTTTGAACCCGGCCCAAAGTTCAACCGGCCTAATTCGCAACTCTACCGCACGCCCTAATAGTTGCTGCCCACCATCCCATTAGACCCGGCAACTCGGCGCAAGCGAGAGAACCAAAACAGAGTCGCCACCTCTCGGCCGCTGCCTTCATTGTCAGAACCGTCACGACCGCCACCATCACCGCCGCCTGCTGCGATGAAGCTCGACGTGGACGCTCTGCGTTACCTTTCCAAGGACGATTTTAGGGTTCTCACGGCCGTTGAGATGGGCATGAGAAACGTGTGTCACTTACTCTCTTCGCTTACCCTTTCATTCCATTGAATCCATAAAGAGCGAAAAAAACACTTCTTTTTTACTTCCACGAATTGTTCCTGTGATTTCAGCACGAAATCGTACCAGCCGAGCTCGTGGATCGTATAGCCGGCCTCAAGTAAGCCTCCAAAACATCGATTTTTATTGTATTGACGAGTATTGAGATCTGACGCTTGCAATTCAGGCACGGGGGAACGTACAAGGTGTTGAAGAATCTGTTGAAGCATAAGCTCGTGCACCACGATTCATCCAAGTGTGAGTCCACCAGAAGTCGGGGATTTCAATTTCGAATTTTTTTCCCAATACGTGGAATTTACTTGTTTTGTTTCCTTTCCTCCGTGCAGATGATGGTTTCCGGCTCACATATCTTGGGTACGATTTCCTCGCTATCAAAGCACTTGTCAATCGTGGTGTTGTCGCCGCCGTAGGCCGTCAAATTGGCGTAGGGAAGGAGTCTGGTATTCTATTTCTTTTTAGATTAGCATTGCGTTAATTTGTTTTCACCTTCTTCTTTGCTTTTTCTCTTGGCCATAATTGTGATCAAAACGTTGTGATCCATGTCAAAAGACATATTTGAGGTAGCCGCAGAAGATGGGACAATTATGGTGATGAAGCTGCATAGGCTGGGGAGAGTATCATTCAGGGCTGTGAAGTCTAAGCGTGACTATTTGAAGCATCGGAGCAGTTACAACTGGCTCTACTTGTCACGGCTTGCTGCTCTCAAGGAATATGCTTTCATGAAGGTCTAGTTCTTTCTACACTGTTTTCCTCTTAGAATTTTTGATTTGTCTTTATGACATTGTTCACTTCTGTGGATGAAGGCACTAGGAGAGCATGGATTTCCTGTGCCAGATGCTGTTGACTGTAATCGGCATTGTGTGGTCATGTCCCTTGTCCAAGGTTATCCACTGTAAGGATCTTCTGGGGAGGCATGAATGTTTGCTTTTCTCTACACGACACTGTCTTCTATAATTATCATTGTAGTATAGGGAGGCTTTTATTCACTTGGGATTTTTGTATGCAGTGTCCAAGTGAAACAGTTGCAGAACCCAGACGAAGTATTGGAAACAATTGTTGGCCTTGTTGTTCGTCTAGCAGAACATGGTCTTATACATTGCGATTTTAATGAATTTAATATCATGGTACGGATGTTTCCTGATAGTCTCTTGAATGATGTGGAGGAAAGCACTAGCTTCTTTGTACTTATTTTTTTTCAAAATATCTGATCCAAATTATGTCAAATTTCTTTGTCAACACTTTTGACTTCAAAATGACTTGCACATCCATTTTCATAGTTGATATTTGTTTTTTAATATTTTGTCCCTACTTAAATTGTACAGGTATAGGTATTTTCTTTTTGAGGGGGGGAAACACAATTTACCCACCTACAGTGTGACACTAGTTAGCAGTGCTTACCTGTGATTAAAGGAGGAATACTTAGTCCACATGAGATCTGATCCTTGTTCCTTGGGTTTTCTAGTATACACATGACATCAAAATCAAAACATGAATGATACATCTGTTGTGTTTTCAGCTCTTCCTCACCAATATTTTCCGTAATAGAGTTGACAGTGCTTCAAATGGATGAAACTGTATATAGATTTTTAATTAAGTAGGGGCTGCTGACTAGTTTAAGGCTGAAATTGGGAAGCAAGACCTTAATGTCTGTAGATATGAAAAACAAGGACCACCTAAACCAAACTCGGTTGATTATCACTTTATAAATCATAGTTAGGAAATGTGAAGTTAGACAGTACCACAGGTGGGTAGACTGTACTTTTTTCCTTAAAGTAAAGCTCATTAGTTTGTGTTGGATTATTCCTTTTCATCAAGTATAAACATGCTAGTTAGTGCATTTAAAATCATATCTGGGCATGTGATATTGTCAAATATTTGTATGTCACGTTGACCTGTCTGGCTTTCCTTATAATTTTAGCTCAATTAAATTTTTTTTGAGCTTTGATATGTGTGCATGGAAGGATTGTAGATCATGATGGTTCGGGCATATTTTTGGCACTTCCAAATTATCCTTGCTTTTGAGATGCACGACTTGGTTATAACTTTAAAATGCAAATGGTTACAGGGTGTCAAATATTTCAACTGTCTAATTTAAGTTCTGGCAACTGACTTGTGCTCATCTGGATATTTGTGGGTGATCTTCTGTACTAATGAGTCTTAGATGGAAACTATATTAGTGAATTTCGATTGCAAGTATGCAGTGTTTTCCGATAGTTTGGTGCCCGTTAACAAAGGAATAGTCATTCCCATGAATTACCAGACAAGGACCTACACTTTCTTTTGTCAAATATTTAAGAACCAAAGAAAAGGAAAAAACCTTTTGTAAAGCCAGATAATTGTTCCGTTGTTTTTCGGTCTGTGACTTAACTGTAAAGTAAATATATTTTAGAGTGATGTTTACTTTTTTGAAACAAGACTGGAAAAGAGACTGATGTTTTTTTGGCAAATTGCATATCAGATTGGAAAAAGAGTCTATGATGTTTTTTGGCAATATATTTTTTTGCACATCTCTGGTCTTCTTATATTAAACAATAAAACAACAATTATCCATAATGTACCAATTATTTTTGGATGGCTACACAGATCTTTCCTGTCATTGAGTTTTATTTAGGATAATATCACTTGGTGAACTAAGATCAAGTCAGTTATCTTTCTATTAGGTTTCCCTTTGCTTCTTCTCACACCATTAATTCTAATCATGCTTACTTTATTTAACTGGGGGAATGTGTAGGCCTTTTTCAAACATGAACATAGTATCCTAAATAGTCTTTTTTTTTTAATTTATACTTTTTTAGTGCTATATCTGATTGTTTATGTGTATAAGAATTCTTTATTTTATCTTCTCCCACCTTCCATCTCAACAATTTTATTTTTGCAAACACTAACTTTTTGTATATGCCATCTTCTAACCTCTTAACAATCTAATCTATACAACGTGGATGGCCTTACAGTTAGTTGGCTTTCTTGTATCCATATGTTGTTCAATTTCTACTTGTCTTAGTTTTCAAATCTTAGTCTCTTGTAGTAGATTTTCTTTTTTTCTAAGCAATAATAACTTTTGCTTTTACAAGATTGTGTTGTTTTATCTTCACGTGCATTTTATGTCTGTTCTAATTTTGTTCTGTGGTTGCCTTTCTAGATAGATGATAATGAACAGGTCACCATGATTGATTTCCCTCAGATGGTGTCAGTTTCTCATCGCAATGCAAAAATGTATGCATCTCTTTTTTTTTTTGTTCATTTCTCGATTATAAGTACTATTGTGGCATTACTCAAGGTTTTAAGCATTGGTCGGTCTGACCAAGTATCAGCTGTGAACCATATAGTTCGATATTGGTACAACTTACAAAGCTATTATTATTTAATGCAATGATACTGTATGGTACTGATTAGTATGCTATCCGGTATACCAGTAGCATACTAGTCTGGTAGGTTACTGAAACCAGTACTGGACATGGTATTCAATACTCACTTTAGATGATCAGCAATTTATTGTTTTTAACCACTGGATACTATTCTTAATGGTTGATGCTTGTGACCGTTCCTAAATCAATTTTTTTCCAGGTACTTCGATCGTGATGTTGAGTGCATCTTCAAGTTCTTTAGTAAGAGGTCTGTAGCCAAATATGCAAAATTGTACTTTTGATACTTTACTAATTACCTGGTGTTATCGATCTGGATAGCTGTTTTCTTTCAATCATTGGGCCTTTTTTTGTATTTTCTGTTGATGTTCGCTTTTGAGCATTCGTTTTTTTTTTTCATTTGTAAGTATGAAATTCGAATCTTTATAGCTGATACTGTGACTTGACGCAGAAGCTAAATTTCTGGCAACATACAAAATAATCAGCCCAAACTTTTAAGTAGAAAATTTTGAGTATGAAAGACACAACAGAAAATAAATATTGAAATTCAAATTGATCTTTTGTTGTTTTTAAGAATAGTAGTCTATTTGTTAGTAACAAGTATTACCTGTCTTGTAATCAGATTTTTATATATTATTTTCAAACAAGGACCATGCTGTGCCGACCAGTGGAATTGATTCCTTGGCAAATCAGTGTGTTCTGGTCAGTAACAGCGTATCATGTAAGGGTGTGTACATATCGGTTTTCAGAAAAATAAAAAGTCTAGAAAATGGTTGAAAAATAAAATAATTTTATAGGTAAATTAAAAATAAATTATGTATAGATAAGAACAAAGAGTATCAAGCTATAATGAATAGAAATTTTAGTTTACGAGGAGGAAAAATTATCTTTTCAGATCTATTGAGAAACATTGGGATGAGAGATTGATAGTGAGTGAAAGAGCGGGAAGGAGGGGATCTAGAGCCCCAAAAGAGGTCCCAATGATCAATTTGACCATTGGGGTTAAACTAGATCTGTTTTGGATTAGTATCATTTAAATTCTGATCAGTACCTATGATACATACCTGTATAACGACCGAAAAAGGATGCATTTTGACCACATCGGCCAAATACGATACATGACCTGTACATACATTTCCATATTTCTGCATACCATCCGTAATGGGCTGGTCCGTGTATCGATCAGCTTGTGGACTGGTACGCACCGCCTGTTTCGTACCATTTCGGGCAGTATGGCAAACCTTTCTTCAAAGGGTGTGGCCCATCTCTATAGGAGGATGAAGTAGGCAAGTTCACAAATGGGGCAAAGAACTTGCAGCACCCTGCTCGACCGAAAGGGGCACCTCTTGGTGCATTTGGGGCAATCATGATTCCTGAAATTGACTCTATTGGGGTATCCTTACTTGCACCAAGCAGGCAGTACCAATTAGCTTTTTCTTTAATCAAAGCATGAGATGTATACATCTTTAGTTACTTCCTATATTGTTTAACGTAGTTGCCAGTTGACTCATGTATAATATTTCTAGCATTGCCAGCCATTATGTTATTTCTTCAATCTTTTAAACTTGGAAGCTGAGTGCTTCTCTCACTCCCTTTTATTCTCCCCTTCCTTGCATTTCTTTGTTCCACTTCCTTTATTTTCCATACACATTCATTGCTCAATTCCCCAGACATGCCCTTTCAATCAAAGCTAGGTAAACAGGCCATGTAAGGAGCCAGCTACTGCTTAAGTTGTCTAAATGGCCTTTGTGGTTTCTAAATCCTTTATAAGCTGTTGAAAGGCTACCTTGCCAGTTGAGTGTGTTGGTGGCAATGATAATGGGATTATAACATAGTGGCTAATGACAAAGACCTGGTCTGTTGAACATGCAATACAGTGCTCTATGTTGATATACACCACTGGAAATGCCAAGTTTTTCTTAAATTTCAGAAATACTAAGTGTTCCTTGTGATTACGATTGCCTATAGCATTGAGGACATATATTCCTGAAATTTTAGATTCCAAAAGTCTAGATATAGTTTGTGATATATATTGCTCGGTGCTATATCCATTTTGTCGAGTTGTTTCCTCAGCATTTTTTTTCTCCTTCCAGATTTAATCTCTCATACCAAGAGGCTGAAGACAGATACGATGAGACAGAAGCTGATGTCGAGGAAATTGAAAGGCCATCATTTTCTTCAATTGCTAAAACAACTGGTTTCTTGGACAAGGAACTTTCGGCCAGTGGTTTTACACGAAAAGATCAAGATGACATAGAGAAGGTAATTGGATATGCATTCACATAGTGAACAATTTATTGTCATTTTTTCAGTTGTTCAGTTCTGTTATAATATATCAATTATTAAACCATGCTATTGCAATTAAGTTATTGCTTAATAACAGCAATTTATGGTTGTTGCTTTTTTAATTTGCCAGTCTTATGGCTTGTGATAATAATCTTGTCATTGTTTTCCATACAAATTGCAAAAATTTGGCGGCTTTCACATAGTAAATCAATCCTATTCATTGCTAAAAGTAAAACCATATCTGATTAGAACTTTTATTATCAGTTTTGGTGGTACTATTATTGTATCATATCTTTAACCTTTCTTACTCTACTATATTTTCTTGAATCTTTGATATAAATCTGGAGCTCATCTCTGGTGTTTAAACCATCATTTAATTTGTTTCTATTTTAAATTTTATACTATTTCATTCTCTTATTAAATTATGGTAAGTCTTTCCTATAAAAGCTGATCCAATGGGTGGGAACTGTGAAGTGGCATCCATCTTTCTCATGCTAAAAACAGCATTTTTCACATGAAAGATTGATTACAGAGCATTTTACAAATCCTTGTTTGTGCCTGCTTGACTCTTTCTAGGGACAACACTATTGTCTCAGCATATTTTATGCATGTATTTTGAACTTTCTTTCTGTGTACAGTTTATCGAAGGAGGAACACAGCAAAAGGATACTACAAGTTCCGATGATGAAGAACTTGAAGACCAAGAGCAAACACATATAGAAGCAACAGATGATTCTGTAGCTGAAAATATAGATTTCTTGCATTTAGAAGATCAGGTACCTGCAAATTTAACCAACTTTGAAGTTGCAAATTGCACATGTTTAATGACTTTGATTTTAACAATCACCGCGAACTGCTACATCTTATTCCCAATGAGTATCTTTGACAACTTCATCTTGCATGATGACAAGAAGCTGGAGGATGCTGCTGCTGCTTCATGTAATGTTAGCATACAGAATGAGGACGAAATATTGCAATCAGGAGAAAAGGTGCACCATTTATTTGTGAATCTCTTCGATATACACACATTAGACTGTTCATCTTTATTTAATATTTTATATTATCATTACTTTTCTCATTTTTTGAGTGGGCGCTTATTCTAGAAAACATGTAACTCACTGATTTGTGATCCCTCCACCACTCAACATAAAACTCTCTTGGAAAGTGAACTCACAAAATTTACTTGTTACAATTTTTGGGGGTAATTTCCATATTGTTTGGTTCTCTGTCCCAAGCTGTTATGATGGTACGAAAGTAACTAGTGACAACTATACATATCTAGTTCAATTATAAAGTCAGCTTATGAACATGCAAATAAAAATATCTGCAAGCCTGTACCCATGTCTGATGAACTCAGATATTTATCTTTTCATGTTATGCAAATTAACTTGATCAAGAATCTTCTTTGGATATATAGATGTGTGTGGTGTGGCATGTTGTGTACATCCATGTTTGGCATAAATTGGTATAAAAAATAAAAGAAATCAGGATTCGATGAAAATCAGCTGATCCTTGTACTGGTCAGCCATTGGACCATTAAAACTGGTCCGGAAATTCCTCCTTGATCTGAAATTAAATCCAACAAATAATTTTGATAATCTAGAGACTTGGGATGGATACCAGGTTGAGTCGGGTTTATACATATTATTGGGTATGGATCATTGATGTATATATCCAACCAGATAGCTCACTGGAACCAACTTTGAGGACCCATACCTGCAATTTTGAATTGTCCTATCATATTATTAGCTTCAATGACAGCCTTGGTTATTAGGTTTTTGAGGTTGATAAAAGAACTAAATGCTGGTATTAGATTCTCTCTTTTTTTTACTTATAAACTCAAAAGAACGACCAAATGATAAGACACCCAAAGTTCAAAGTAAGCAAGAAATGAAGATAAGTTGATATCTAAGGCACAGAGAAACTCAATCTTCAAGTGCACCTAGGAAGAATTTATCTTAGTTGAAAATTGCAATAGTAAGTTATTTGTTTATTTGCTTCTATTCGTAATCTGTTTTTAAATTAGCCATGAACTTTCCTGGAATATGTGTTGAATTTTGTGACTTAGTTAATAATAAGTGACTAATTCTGTTTGATTCTGATCGAATAATTGGCCGCATAAAATCTTGTGAATCATACAGGCCTTTTGATTATTTCAAGTATTTTGTTACTGTAGCAAAAATACTATTTTCATATAAAACTCACAGGCACACGCAACCAGCTATGCAAGCAAACCTAGAAGTTCAGGCAAGTAGATGAAACTTGTCTGCTTTATTTGTTTGTACCATAACTATGCTAAGCTTGTTTGTACCATAACTTGCCTTTCAACTTGTTTGATTATCTTCTTTGTAAGACCAACACATTGCTCTCGGGCAAGTTCGTATCCTCAAATTTGCCATAATGTATGATGGTAAAGCTTCTTCCGGTTGGTTTATCATATCGGACATGTTGATTGTTTGTATGTTGAGCATTTTAATTATGTTCACTCACCATGTTCCTGTTACCTAAAATAGCTGGTTTATATGTTTCAGGAGAACAGCGATGAGGCAGATGATGGGGATGCTGAACTAATGAAGCGCCTCAATAAGCAGAGAAGGCGAGCCATAGCAGCTTCTCAAGGCACGCGCAAAGCCCCGTCAAGAAATTTTTACAAGGACAAGGGTGGCAAGTCTGCCCACAATTCAAAGATACAAAGGCAATCGTGCAACTGGTGATAGAAGTTGGTTCACTTGTTCCCAGATCTGAGTCTTGGCAAATGCAAGAAGTAATGATTGATCTCACAGATCCTTCAAGACTAAGATTTATTTCTTACCCATCTCTACAACAGGAATTTTGTATGTTTAGTAAGGAAGGCTTTTCTAGTTGTACAGTAAAAGATGCTGTTTTCAATCTTTTTTTTTTTTCTCTCCTGTTCTCAAGATGACTCCTAAAGGATCAAAGAGTTCGATCAAAACTTTTTTGTTTGATCGAGACATCAGACTGAACGATTGATTAAAGAATAAGAAATGAGGTTTTTTTTATTTTCTTCGGATTATATATCAGAAAGCTTGATAAAATTGCTGGTTAACCAGTGGATTAAAGTTGCAGAAGAGTTTGCTGCACTTGAGAAAGGTGGGCAATTTCTTTTTCCCAAAATTTGGATGATGATACTGCTGCTAAATAAAATGACATGTAAATGTTCTCTCTTAAATCTCAATAGGTTGCATTGCTCCTCATCCCTTTTCTTTTTATAAAAAAAAAAAAACAGATTTTTATCTCCGACCACCAAAAGAACCAATAATATTACAGTAATATGGCAGCTACTATGCTGCGGTCGCCATCATGTGCACAAGACGAAGGCCATGCCTTATCCGACAGAAAGATTTGACCAGCCCACGAATGATCGTAGACTTGCAGAGCACGCGCAACGCCATTATAAGACCCTACACCACCTACCTGCCATTCCACAAATCCTTATGAATCATGCTCACCAGTTCAGAAAACCAATGCCTAAATCTCACACCAATTCAAGTTTGATTGATGGTTTTACCATTCTCAATTATGCTTCTCTATCTATCTATCATACATATTTTCCTACTGAAGCTGTAAATGCCTAAATCTCATACCAACTCAAACTCAAAGTTTGATGGGTTAACCAAGCTCAGTTATCTCTCTCTCTCTCTCTCTATGAATTATGTTCTTCTACTGTAAAATGTGAATGCCTAAAGCTCAAAGCAGCTTAAGTTTGATGGTTTTACCAAGCTCATTTGTCCACTAAATCTCTCTCTCTCTCTCTCTCTCTCTCTCTCTCACACACACACACACACACACACAAGTAGGAGAAAAATATGACAATTCTCAGCCAGAATCAGTAAGGTTGGATGTTTGAAGTGCTTCCTCGTTCTCCTTGGTTTTAGGAACCCTCAAAGTTCCTCGAGTGATAATGGAATTGGGTGCATGTGTCTGCACCTCTTCAAGTCATGCTTTAATGTTAACTAGCGGTGCACACAGGTTTCTCTCTTTCGGATTTGAAGACATCCTCAAAGCATATTGAATGGCTTCTCATCTTTTTGTAAACTATATAACATACCAATTTATGGGGAAAAAAAAAGACTTGAATCGAAACAGTTCAGATGATTCATTTTCTACAACATCAATACTCAAAAAGGCAAAGGCAAACAAAGGCCATGGAGATTTCTACCCTATAAAGTTAATAAGAGAACAGATAATTTTAATATCTAAGTGGTGCATTAAATCTTATATACAATCACCAAATCATCATAAAGATAAAATTTTCAACATATATTTTATAAAACCCATGAGCTCATAGAACAAAATCAAAATTCCACAAGGATAATTTTAGGTGAAGTTCTGATACAAAATCCATTATTTCCTATGTAAACAATACACAAACACATATCACATAGAGAGCCTGCATATGATGATGAGGGAGTATCTTAGATATGTGGGGATCTAACACTTAAAACTCCTTTCCAGAGAAGAGTAGTACTAATTAGCTAAGCTATGCATCTAAAGCTATACTGAGATCAAGATAAATAGTTCAAAACTATATTCAAATTGTTTTATGCCAAAATATAATGCAAGCCCTTTTTTGTTATGGCATAAAAAAAAAAGCATAAAAAGTTCCAAACCATATATTGTAGATCTTGTTTATTTCTCATGGCTAGGATTAGGGTCTTAATTCAAACCATATATTGTTTTCATTGTCATAATTAATGCAACTCATATACTTGTAAAAGACATCTCACATGTAACTACATCCCCATTCTTTGTCGTTTTTGCAACCTCAAAACATGAAATCAAATAAGAAGTTCTTTATGTTCCAATTTTCCAAAAAAAAAGAAAAAAAAGAGGGGGTGAAAAGCCAATGCTGTACTCACATGCCTGCGCTGTTGCTCACATTCCCTGTCCATCCCCCGGAAGAACAATGTCTGCAAGTCTTCTACAAATCATGGACTCATTATTTCATGTGCAGAAGTCAAAGAAGAAGAATCCAAAACCTATTCCAGGTGGTGTTTTTTTAACCCCATTCTTATTGTTCTTATACCTTTCTCTCAAAGTTACAACATAGATTGGGAGGAGCACCCAAAGGTTCATCGTAAGACAGTAGCAGTGGAAACTTAGTAGAACTACAGGCTTAAATCTACTTCACACATACTATTATGTTCCCTACCACTTTGCATGTGTCATGCAAAAGCAATCACTTGAAGCCGGTGTAGTCCTTACCAGCCTCACAAAGAGGATTCCACCACTCCCATAGCTTCTCTGAGATCATGGGCAAAGACATGGGCAGCTGGTTGAGCTGGGGCTGTGGAGGCATCGGGAGGAGTTGATTTGGCTGCTCCATGAAGCTTTGGTTGTAACCTACGAACCTGCTGAGCTCCTCGATCCCAGGCGCGGACATGGAGGAACTGGCGGAAGCAAGAAGGGTGCATGCAGGGATCAGAGCGCTGCTACTGTTCTTGGCATGGTGAAGCGAAGTGCTGTCTTCTTCCATGGATGTGGTCGAGCTCAGAGAAGGTATCGACGCCGTCGAGCCACCATACACAGTAGAGAGAATGGGGGACGACAAGTTGTGGGTCGTGGTTGCACCCTGCACTTTTGGCACCTTCTCCATGGCTGATGTCAGTGAAGATCCAACTCCGGAGGCTTGGAAGCCTGGCGGTTGCCGGCGAGGGGGGTGTCTTTTGTCGATTCCGGTTCCGCGAGAGGACGATGGCTTGGAAGCAAGGGTTGCAGGGATTTGGCAGTGATCTTCTACTCCAACTCGTTTGTGCACTCGACAGAGTGATATCTCAGTCTGCAGAAGTGGATTGAAGTTTTCTTCTTCTTGTTAGGTATCAACAACACAAGAAATCTGAAGAAGAGAGGCTCCTTCTCTGAAGAGAAAGCTCCCAAGGCAATCACAGCAAATAGTTTTCGAAGCCTAAGAGCAAGAGAAGGGATTGCTGATTTTGATTTTTCTTATTCTCTATCCGGAAATGAACTTTTAATTCAGAGAAAGTGAAGATCTACATTACAAAATTAAAGATAATACGGGAATAATCAAGTTTTACATACAGCTCAGTTCCGAGAGTACGAAGCAAGACAACTGAGCCAACACGAATTAGCTCGACAGTGCAATGAAAACAAAGAAACCCTATTTTACTCTTTTTTTTTTTTTGTCTTCTTCTTTCTCTTACCCTATTTTCAAGAAAAAAAAGAAATCTTTAAAAGAAGAAAGAAAAAAAGAATGATGACAATTATTAATTAGCATGAGGAATATTTACTTAAAAAAAAGGCCTTTGTTGCTTAGGGTTTTCTTCATTCTCTTTCTTGATTGTTGGATAGGGTGAGGAGGGGGGGGGAGGGGAAGGAACACAAAGGAGCAAATTGACACAAAGGCAAAAAGGTAACAATCATCTTAAGCAGATTAATGGTTGCTAAAATTCCATGCAAAAAAAAAAAATAATTGTAATTCACTGACAATGTCAACATGAAACCCTCATGAGCATTAGTCTTTTTGGGTGATATGAAAGCATGCTTGAATTAGAATCACAGGAAAGTTGCACAGACAGCCTCTCTGTTAGGGTTTCTCACCACACACTGCAGCCTCTCATGCCTAATCTGCAGACCCAGATCTAACCACACAGTTCTGACGATGACAAAGGAGAGGGAATTGCTCGAGATTACCCTTTGGTGTTGGTCGGTCTCGCTGTGGGGCAGGCGGTACTCGTTCATGATCCAGCTGGTTCTGATGCCTTTAGGAGCCTTCCCGGAGTAGAAGACGAGGGTCTTCTTCAACCCGATGGATCGGTGGTTCTCCGCTTTGATCAACCGGTCGGCGCCCGTGGCCTTCCAGTATCCCGACGTGGTCACGCGGTTGGGTCGATCCCCGTTCCGATACTTGCGATCTCTCGGAACGTAGAAGTACCACTCCTTCTCTCCGATCGTCGCGAGTTCTGTAAGGAAGAGGAATCACAAACCACGACCAAACGGGGAGGGGAGGGGAGGGGAGGGGAAGGGAGGGAAGAGAGATGGAGCGGCGGCAGCGGTAGCCAAACCGGGAAGCTCCCATGGGTCGTAGCGGTAGAGATCGAGGAAGGTTATGAGCTCCACGTTGAACCGCTTCCCCTCGACCTTGCGGCGGAGGTAGAACTCGATCAGCTCCTCCTCGGTGGGATGGAAGCGGAACCCGGGCATCACCAGGTCATGCTCGTGCCCGTCGCTGCCGTCGTCCCTACTCATGGCTGCTGCAATTGCCATGAAGAGAAGCAGTCGCGGGTCATCGAACCCCTTCACCTCTCAGCTCAATCCCTTTTTAAGTACTCGATCCCCAACAAGTACGCCTCCTTCTGATCCGACCAGTAATCGGATAGATCTCACTGACTGCCAGATAAAATTATCATGGACACTGTTAACTCTTCGCGTTCGTCACTTGTATCTCTCTTCCGTAGCTCGGGGAGGACCCTACACGGAAAAGAAGGTGCATATGGTAGTAAAAATGCGGAAAGAGACCGGTGAAGAAGAGGACAACAGCTCTCCACAGCCAGTCCTTTTTCTTCCTCCCTCTTCAACTTCATCTCGGTTTCCTCAGCTCTCAAAGATTCTGTACACTCAGTACCCAAGTCTTTCTTTCTCTTTCACCTACATGCATGCATAAGACCATGGGAGATCTCAAGGATCGCTTTTGGGATCCGCTTTGGCAAGTTGCTCGAGTTGCTGTCAGGAGGGGAGGAGGGGATGAGACGAGGGAGAAAAATTCTACTGTGGAGTTTAGGTGTGCGAGGTTATGAGATCAAGTGAAGACCGTGACAAGCTTTTACCGGCAGGCATCCCAACAACAAGTGCTGGTACTCACTGCACAGCTTTCGACCGAGTAATCTTCCCCACCGGTGTGAGTTCTATCGCCAGAAATGATTTGTGTGGAGTTGGGAACCATTGTTGCAGGAAGTCGTTTGCCTTCTTCAAATCACGAGCAGTTTCGCTCAGTTAACGATGGAGTGGTGGCTGCTAAAACCATTGTTCATGGAAAGAGGAGAGTGGCGTGTGATTAATGATCAACAATTTCCCTTCAGATTTAGATTGAAAATTTGGATTTGAGTGTTAGTCAATTATGAGACTATTTATATAAACAATTATGTTACTGAGATAAAAATATTGAAATAGATATATGGAGTTTATCGGAAAGATAAAAAGAATATTTTAATCCCTGATGAATTAGATGTGGTCTCGACAGACATTAGGAAGACCTATAAATCCTATGGTTACAAATGGTACGATAATGACTAATAATAGTCAACGAGAGATTAAAAGAAACCCCCCCCCCAAAAAAAAAAAACTATTTGAAACTATGGTAACAAAACGTTGAGATTGAGAAAGCAAAATAATTTGTGGGTACAGATGAAATAAAGATTACTCCCATGTTTATAAAGTGGCATACAAAGAGTTTTTTTTTTTTTTTTATCGACATTGTTAATTCGTTCTCAATACAATTTGAGGAATTATTAAATAATGGATCAGAAATTGGACTCACATTTCGAAACAATAATCGTCAATAACTTAATTTTTTGGATTGCATTGATATCAAATAATCATGTATAATAATGGTGATCAGTTTAATTCAAACGTGATGTCAAACTATTTGACCATGTATCATATAGTTTGACGTACCCACACATTTAAATGGTTCATGTGAAGCACACCTAAAAAATGGTATACTTATACTCATCTTCCAACACCACTTTACTATTCATAGATTCATTTTATGGTTATGATTCATTTTCAATTTAATCACTTAAGTTCTTATTCCTATAAAATATAATTCATGTATTTTCAAAAATCATAGTATATAAGTTCTGAGTTAACATATGTTAAAATCTACTTATGTCTCATAATTAAATATTAATATAATGATATATATAATTTAATTTTTTTAAGAAAATCTATTTTAGTCTTTATAATTTTGACCATGGAGCATTTAAACCCCTATGGTTTTGTTAGTATCTAAAATAACCTATATATTTTTAAAAATATAGAATATAAGTTCATTCCATCAAGTCTGAGTTAAGAAACGTTAGAGTTTACTTACGTGGTATGTTAACTCACAACAAATTATTAATGTAATATTACTAAAATTAAAAAAAAAATTGAGACCACCGACAATGGCTGGAGGGGACATCATCATAGAAGTAACCACCAACATCAATACCATATGCATGTAGGCGCTTCCACGTTGACGATAAGCCTAGGAGCTTCTGGTCATGCCTTAGGTGGATGTGAGTTGACTAGTTTGATGCTCGATAAACAATAGTCTCTTGGTATCTCATTCTCCTCCTAGGTGTCTTCGTCTCCACCGCTTACCATTTCGTCCTCTCCTATGCTCCTACCATCATCACGCCTATGATATGGTGGCCCAACTCTCCCTCACCTCCATTTCTATCATCTCTTATCTCTGTCTCTTCACATTCGTTCGTTATTACGATCTCTGTCATTTCATCTTCCTCGACAAAATGAATCTTTTATAACTAAAATTATATATATTATTATATTAACTAAAATCAACATACCATAGAATCAAACTCTAATGTGTATTGACTAAGATTTGATGAGATGAGCATATATGCTACGTTTTTTTTTAATAAAGGAGTTATTGAAGTCACGAGCAAAACTATAAAGGCGTAATTGTCTATAACCAAAACTATAGGGAGTAAAATAATTTTTTTTAAAAAACTTAAATTATATATTATTAATAAAAGTAATAATTTATTATGAATTAGTATGGTTACATAACTATTATCTAACATTTGTTAACTTAGATTAACGAGAGAGAGAGAGAGAGAGAGAGAGTATTTTAGATAATAAAACCACAATGTCGTACGTTATATTTTTAAAAATATAAAAAGTATTTTAGATATAACTAAATTAAAATAATAAAAAAAATAAGCATCAATCACCTTATAACCCATCGTGGTTTGTTTCTTCTCAAATACTACTAATAGATGAGGTTTGTAGGAGAGATGATGAGAGACTCCAAAAACATGATGTGGTGGTACACTGTCAAGTCCACCCTCATGCGAACCTCCATGATCTTATCGGTCAATCCTATCTCTCTTTGGATCCCTCACACTTCAACCTTCATTGTGATCCTAAAGATTTCAAGATGAAGAGTTTGAAACACATTATACCTCTACCAACTATAAGTGAGCTAAGTAAAGAAAGAACGACGACTACCTGCAAGCAACCAATGTTGTCCCCCCCCAAGAACATATGTAACTACGTTCTACATACGGGGGATGAACTATCGATAAATATAATGTCCCTATCTGTTCTTTGACATTTCATCATCCATTCACCTTTTAAATATCATCCTCTCTCTCTCTTTTTCCTAAAGATGGTAAATTATATTTATAGTTTTTTAAATAGAATAAATGACAAAAAATGCCGGAAATGACTCCTTTACAGTATTTTTCTGTATATGAATGAAAACAACATGATATTGCATGGAATAATAATAAATGACAAGAATATGATATTAAAGTTTAACATAAATCGACTAGAGGAGTAATGGCCTATAAGTACATTTTATTAACCATTTCTTATAGAAATAAATAATCTCAAGTACGAGCATTATTTTTTTTTATATTGTAAATCATGATATTAAAATTATTAATGAAAGATACTTTTTTTTTTTCTTTCATAAAGGATAAATGATAGAGAAGGGATTTAAACCCAATATTATTGTCATAAAAAAAAAAATCTACGGCACAGCGGCATGTTACTACTACTCCCAAGTTGAATCTTCCAAAACTCGTGAGGTATGGAAGACCACGAAAGCTTGTGGGCATTCATGCATGTCGGCTGTGGTGGTCCTCAGACCTTATGCAAACAATCTCATCAATATTACTTTGAATAAACAGAGAGAAAGCACCACCACCACCACCACCACCACCACAGCACAAGACGAATGAGAGAAGGAGATCATACCGATCGAGGAATTGGATTCATGCCAACTAGTTAGTGAGTGAGTCTTAAAAGAGTTTGGCGTCAACATGAAGACCTAACTCATTGTTCCCAATCAACATACGAAGAGGGACGGATCATATCATGAATGAATGAATGAACGAAGAGAACGTAAGCAAAATAACGTTGACTTGTATCATCTGTTCATGACTCCCTCGAGCTGCACCAAAAGCAAAGCGGATGGCGATGCATTGTTGAGTAGAAGAAGCCAATTTAGTGACGTCGGTGACTTCGGCGCGTGCATGGTATCAGCATCAGAGATGTCAGTGGGGAGGGGGAGGTGAGGGAAGGAGATGTAGAAGCGTGCACGATGGCCATGGCAGATTAGCTAGGGGTTCCACAGGTCGCCATTATTGACTGCTGTAGAGATGCATGCTACGGTCCCCCCAAAGGCTCATCTCTCTCTCTCTCTCTCTTCCTCTTCTTGTCGTGAGGGGTTGACTGCTGCAGGGGCTACTCAACCCCATAACAATGTTATCAGAGAGAGAGAGAGAGAGAGAGAGAGAGAGAGAGAGAGAGAGAGAGAGAGGGTTTTTATGACATGATTCAAACAAAATCTTGGGTTTAGTTAGTTAGAATCTTCGAAGCATGTAAACTATGAAGAGGAAGTACAAACGTTTGATTTATATCTCTATCCAACTTACTGTGATGATGGCTTCATAAAGTTCCCAATATATGTCCAAAATCTAACAGGAACCGAGTACCAAAGAGAATGTATCACTCACTACATTATTCTTTTTGTAGATAAATGTTCTTTGGGATGATGATGAACACCTTTTCTCTTGGAATCTAAACAATCAAAGAAGCTTCATTTTTACATAGGAACACAGACCGTGATGTCCATCCACATCATATGTAAGATAGAATCTTATCCTATGAGATTGGTAATATGGTGCTGAAGATATTGACTCGATCTCGAACGAGTCATTATCCTATAATCGTAGTCCGATGGTTCGATGTTCGACCTCATGACTTGTTGATGGTTGGACAACTTATGGAATTTACCATAGCGTCAACTAAACAATTCAGTCGCCTCATCGTACTATAAAAGATGACTTTGTTGCATTCCGTGGATAATATCTCGTTCTCTGACTTTTCTATTACCTTAAGCATCGAAGATATCTTTACCACACAAGCAAACCCCTAACGTAGCTTATGCATGATCTTTGCCTGGACTCTCAACTTTTTGACACTACATCCTGAGACAAATTTCGAAAGCGGATCGTGTTTGACTCTATACCTACCCTACACGTCGGAGAATCAAAATCTAATTTAACAATTGGGATGCTAAGTTTTTTTTAATATTATATATGATGAGTCTAATCCAAACCACATCTCTCAAACTCCTAAACATCCAAGACAAGAACAATAGAAACAAATCCAACAAACATGTCAAAATAAATCTTGCTAAAAATGAATGCCAACGCCTTACAAAGATAACTATTTGAGCTGTCATGCTAGAAGAAGTCGTGACACAAAGGACGCTTGACCATCCTTTGTACTCACTCCATGGTTTTTTCTTAGATTTGGCACACAGTGACCATGGTCACCCCAATCATCTGTACTGGTACTGTGATTATTTCTAATAATTATTCAAAACTGTTTACACAATATCTCTCTCTAGAGAGAGAGAGAGAGAGAGAGAGAGAGAGAAGAAGAAGAAGAGAGAGATTTAGTTGTGAGTTGAATCTACCCTATGAAAAGTTTACGATGTTCGATTTAATTAAGAGAAAAGTACTGTTCATCATCAAATACAAATCCAGTTTTGTAGCAACTAAAGCATGTATTAAGTCCGCCAAAACATCAAATTGATGCGTATACTCCAAAATTGAGAACCCAAATGTAGTGGGGAGTCCATAATTATTGATGCTTGGAGTTACACTAAATAACAAAACCACTGCTAAAAAGTCAAGTGTTTTGAGATGATCATTCATTTGTCATCATTCTCAACAAGCATATATAAGAGTTGCCGATCCATAGCTAGATTGTACTATGTGCTTTCATTTCTTTGGACTACGTTTGTTGGAAATGCTACCATCACCATCACTGCCTACAGGCGTTGTCATAGATACGAGATTGAACTCAAGGAAACTGTGGCCATAGCAGGAAGAAAGATGAACCGACCCATTTGATTTGTTCGGTGAGACGTAGCATCAACATTGTTCTTGTGATCTCCACAATTTGGGCGGTTGTAGGCCCTCTGAAGCACGTTGTGTTTCCGCTTACGACCTCCTTGGTTCTTCTGCTCTCACTGTTGTTAGGCTGGTGCTTCATCTTGTTCTTTGCTTGTGATAGTAGATAAAGAGGTCTTCTTTTCCTCCTTTTTTTTCGCCTCTGATAAAAATGAAACATATATTTAAGCATGATGATCAACAGGAAAGACTTAATCTTTGCTTTTTGTATTTTGATTCATAATGGAACTATGTGGATGCCAAACTTATTTATGATCCTTTAATTACACCAAGCTTCTTTTTCTTCTTGTGCTTTGAAGACATCATGTAGATGTTGTTTTCATGTTACAAGTGGATAGATCAATTACTTACCAAAAAAACCAAAAAAAAGTGGATCAATCAATTCGATCACGACCTTGTCCATCTACATCTATCAAGTGTGTGTGTGACTTGTAACTTTCTCCTTCATCATCTTTGGTCATTGGATCATGAATTGAACATCTTGAGAAAAAAAAAAAAAAGGCACATCAAAACCATATATCATCAGTTTATTTATATGCCCTTTTATATCTCTTTTGCACTGATCTCAAGATCACCAACTCATGATTCAACCACCATGAGTTGAGAGGAGCAAGTTACAAACAGATGGGAGTTAAAGAGTTATATCTGAAGCACTGAAAGCTTGATCTTGATAACTCGATCTATCATGGAGGTTCGATATTAAATATTAGCTCCAGTAAACATGATCACAAATTAGGAAAAAATCTATACATGTAAACTAAAATCTCATGAGAACTGAATAGGAATCACTGCACAAAGTTGTATTGGCAATAATTGCTAGACATGTAAATCAAATCAAATTCTTTTTTGAACTCTAATAAATAGAAAGAGATGAATCAAAGAGAAAAGTTGCCAATTCCTAAAATGGATCACATAAGCATCAAGTTGCACCACAACATGGATTTTTTTTTTTTTTTTTTGTCTTATGCTCCTACCCTTGATGTTAGTCATCAATTCCTCCCTTGTCAACAGAGTCAAGCTCTACAGCAATTAATTGTCATTGCTTCTGGACTCATCAAAAATTCGATGGACAACTAAGAAATGAAATAGCGACGTACATCGATACCTATCATCAATAAATTTGATCCTATCTCCGCAAAAGTAGGTTCACGACAGAAAATTTAATCCATATGTTAACCTATATGCATCAAGCTTCGTGATACGCACGGAACTCGGGCTGTCGTGTCCGTTCCAATGTCAATTACAAATTAATTGCTAAAAGACCATATCAAAGTGATGGAAAAAATGAGTTCTTGCACATTCTGGATCATGCTAAGAACTTGGCCATGTTCAAGCCGTCGAGAGAATGTGAGAAAAGCTTATGTTGACTGCCATAGTTAACAGTAATGAGTTTACAAGCTAATCGCTGAATACGACTTTCATACATTATCTAAACTACAAGTAGAATTACAAGCAAAGCAACCAATGTAAGACGTAAAACCATCATTAAATCTCAGTTCATACTTCAGTTCAGCATCCTCTTAGCAGAGCATGAGAATTATTTGGTGCCCTAATTGCATGGCATACGCATTGTGTACGTTAACACATAACAATGCACGTCTATTATAATGTAAGGATGTGTGTGAAGCAACGCCAGTCCAGCGTCTGCAACTGCAGCAACCTCACACTTGGGAAGAAGCCTGAGACGAGTAGGAGTCGCTGAAGCATTCATTTCATGCGGTGGTACTTCGTCTGCATTACTACGTACGGTGAGGTGGTGGCGCTGTTGAGAGCCCGGCGGTCGACGGACGCAATAACCAGCGGTGGAGTGGGTGGAGCCGCCGCCCATGGTGTTAATGGCCGAAGACAGATGGGGGGGGGGGGAGCGATCACATGGGCCAGTGGATCCAATAAATCCCGACATTGGCCGATCTTGACTTTGACCGAGGGTTTGACCGTTGACTGTTGACCGAGTTTGACGGGGCATCCGTCGTGTCGCGTACTCGGTTCCGTGGCTACCAGGGCGTGTGCGGATCGGATCCAAGTGGATTCCATGTACGATCCGAGTCCGACAAGGTCTATCCGGATCTTGGGCTGTAGAAGCTGGAATCCGTTTGATGTCGGGCATGATTCTGAAGCACCATTTAAACTAGCATATGCCTAATCCCAATGTCTAATCTAGTGCACACATTTAAGTATAACTACTATTAAGTTGAATGTTCGATTAGATTGTTTGGAAGTGGAAATGTAATAAAATATTGTAGAGATTATTTGTTCTTCGGTTTTTTTTTTTTTTTAAGAGGCTCGACCATCTAAAGCAAATATTCACTAAGTAGATTTTTCATGGGCTAATTTGTTGCATCTTCATATTCAAAAATATTATAAAAAATAACTAAATTATTATAATATAAAAAACTAAATTAACTTCAAATCAAATTAAAAAAGAAAAAAGAAAAAGTAAAGGGTTAAGATAGTATTACCCGATCACAGTGGATGAAGAAGCAAAAATGAATCTTTCTTTATGTTGTAGAGCAATGAAGGAGGCCTCCAGCAGGCCGAAATGTGGATGTCCTAAGTGTGACTGCCAGAGTTGAATGAATGTGAAGTATGCACTGTTGGAGGAAGGAAAAGAAAAAAGAATTATTTGGTAAAACTATTTTCCAAAAACAAAATATTCACTCCAAACAGTTAGAGAAAATCTTTTTTATCTTTTTGGACACCAATAACACAGCAGTATTTTTTGGAAGCTATTCCAAGAAATGACAATAGTTGTATCCATTGCAAAGTGCACAAAAGGAATCATGCAACTTCTTCTTGAGTTTAATTGTATGATGAACTCTTAAGAAAGATCATTAAGTGTTGTTACAAGAGTATGGCTTTGCAAAACACAACATCCAGGAACACCCTTTCTATGGTTCACCCATACAAAGTTGGCTGTGCTGAAGTATGTATGATATTGAAAGTTCAGGAGGAAGTAATTTGAGAGACACATTTCTAGAACCTCCAAGATCTAGCACTGACCTATCAGAAAAATTGCAATGAGAGAAACAATGACTGAATACACATGGGTTGACCGAAAGCTACAAATGAGGCAGAATGCCATCCCTGTAAGGTGGCTTATGAATCAGGGAGGAGACACTAGATTCCCTTCTTATGAGGATTGCATGACCAATTTACGTTTGTGAATGCAATTTTCAGGCTATAGCTTCGGTGGTGTCGACGAAATGTCGTCCCAAAAAGCAAAAGTCAGTCATGTCATCCCGTTCTCGGACAGCTTTCTCTTAAGATCTTTTAGAGCATCAACTATTTCTGGGCCTAGGTTGTGCTGAAGCAATTTCCCTTGAACAGATGTTGACCTGCCAGTATGAGATGTATAAGGACACAACACCCACCAATCTACGGCTACTAGAACTGGCTAGCAATAATGAAGCTAACAAGCAGCATTTAGTTGCATTCGCATGACAGAGCATGTCATAGAAGTTTGAGGTTTTAGTCTGCACACAAACAGTTTCTACATTTCTCCAGCACCATAAAAGGAATTAATGTCTGATTATAATTGATATAGTAGACTCATGGCACAAGCTGACAAGAATAGATGATTCTGTTGAAGCACTTAAGATGCAGATCGATGTAATAAGTGTGCAAGTCATATTTACCAAGTCATTGTTTTAAGGTGGCTGACTGGATGATACTTTTAGTCAAAGATCAGGAATATTTGGCAAACCTCATCAAGTAACAAAAGATTTTACCCAATGACCAAAGTTGTACCATAGATACTCGTGCAGAAGGCACATACCTAAACCAACAATTGCAATGAAAGGGGTTAAGAACCCATTGGCAAGAAGATCGGAAAAAGAGAAGCACAGGAATGGAAAATTCAATTATATTAGCAGTATAACTACTGTTTCCATTAACCCAGTTGCATATGTTCTGGTAGAAGGATGAAGGTACAAACAAGCATGAACAATCAATAAAACAATGGAGCAAAGAGTTCGCAAGAACCAGACCTATGTTCATTTAGTATTTGCTCGAATTCCCTTTGTGAAGCCTTTATCTGTCAAATAGTTAAAAATAGATATTTAGTAAGAAAAAAGACCAACAAGTAGATGTTATAGCATTTAAAGAAATGGAATCAGTTTACTTGCTTCAAATATGATCAATGAAGCAAAGACTACGGCATGATAATTGTGGAATCATCCACATTTCTCATACCAAAAGAAGAGTCATGTAGTGTGCAGCTTGTGGAATAATCCACAATGGCAACACCAGAACAACTACATTCAAAAAAGCATAAAAACGTCAGGCATCTCTCTGCCTCCTTACCATGCGCCCTTTACAAACACATACTGGTTTGAGACAATTTAATGTTATTCCATCTCTAAATAAGTATGATCAAATATATGAAGTATATTTTAATCTGCTACAAAGCATACATCTGCAATCATCGATCATTTCCAATTATCACGACCTGACAGAATAACTACTTGTTATCTTGTTGATCCTGAGGCCTGAACCACTTGCCCAAAATGTAATATGCCCATCAGACTAAGTCCTTACCCACTTCGGATGTAGGACTAAGTTGGGGTGTTATACGCATTATTGTTGATGGTAAGAGATAAGAAGTATAACCAAGGAAGTTTAGGGGATTGCATTGATGTATGTCCCATGATTTATATGCCATGTTACAGAAGCACCTGACCTTTTATAAGCATTACTACCTAGATAAACCAAAAAACGTTCTTCCTCAAAAGACCACCATCACCAATTGAAAAGTTGATTAACGATGTGCAAACCGCACTGGTGTGAAAGAAGGAAAAGTAAATTTAACAATTTAAGGAATTATTCGGCATGGATATAAGTGAAAAGAAATCCCTCACCTCTGACACCAATGCTTTGCAGCTCCAAACAAAAGCACCCTAGACAATGTTTTACAGAAGTAAACATACATAATCAATATGTAAAGAAACAGGATGAGACAACAGTCTAAAAACATAAGGTGGTGACGATATGCAGCTCATAGTAATGGAAAATTCAAGTTCTTCATAAAAAAATATTAATTCTATACTACAACTTTGACAGAACGAAATCTAGAAAACAAGTGATTCTCAAAATGATTTGAGAAAATAAAGTGACCAAGGATCCCCTTGGTTCAGTATTATAGAAGACATGGAATTCTCAGTATCACTTTATACAGAAACTTAGCCAGTAGCCAAAGTCAGTATGTTTTCAATATAACAAGTAATGAAAAAAAGTTCAAAACAATACATATTGTGGAGCAACTGGAGCATTCATAACTCACTTTTAGAAGGAAAGATCCACTTAACCTACATATTTTTACTGCAATAAAAAAATAATCAATCCCATAACTACCATTAGGATTCAACTGCTGGTTGGCCCTCTCCTTTCCTAAACTAGAAACCGATGGAGATAGACCCAATTACTCCATAACAATTGTCAAACTGAATATCGGAACTATGAGAGTACATGTAAATTGATCATATTAATGTGGAACGGAAATATTAAGATTTAAGACCTAAAAAAACTTAAAGCCAATCAAGCTGGTAAGTCCACAAAATCATTAATTAATTAGTAAAGTGCATACTGCTCCATGAGCTGCTTGCTGTTGGCATACATCAGATGTCACAACCCAGACTTTTGGGCAGCCATCAACCTTCAAAGCAACAACCTGCATGGACTAGTGAATGGTTGGCTACTGTGTCAAATTCAAATGAGCACAAGTAGGTTAGATCACAAGGGCCAGAACTCACAAGAGTAACAAGGAAGAGAGAAAGAAAAGGCCTATCTTGGGAGGTCAAATCTAAAAGAAAGTACAGACAACATATAGATGTTTAGACCATACAGCATAATAATTGGGCGCTGAAGATAGACAAAGTATGTTTTTAGCTATCCTCCATTTAGCAATACATTATGATATTTACAGCCTACTGAAGCCTAGCACAACGACCATCTTGAATTGTTGCTGTTCATACTAAACTGCTTTATTATACCCTAATTGCACATACAGGATACAAGAAATTGGCATAGTAATACAACTTAGGCATGGTACTATACAATAAAGTATATGGAATTGAGATTAGAGTGTCAGCTAATAATTGAATCAGGCAGGGCTTTGGTCCGGGGCAAGGGCCTTGTGAGAACCTGAAATGAAGCCTATGATCTTACAATGGGAAGCAAGTATGAATCTGAACTGTCCAATGTATAAGCACAGCCATGGCAAGGCAAATCACGAGGGATCTGCACTTGGTGACAGCCATTGCCTCTTCTATTTCAAGAGATTTTGAGAACAAAAGAAGCAAGCAGCTGAAGTGAAGAGGGGGAAAGTTGTGGACAAGTTTAACCCTAAGACCCACTGCCCAGATAGATAAAAAAGAATGAACTAAATCATTTGAAAAGCGATGGTGCATGCCTAGTCAGATAGGTAAATACCATCCAATATATTTCGGTCTATACGAAATTAGGAACCATGTTGTATACTGCTTACTAGATACTCTTCATTAATGTTCTGCTCATATATGGCATATCACATTTGTGCATATTTGTTTTTTTATAAATTTATCCCACTAAATGATATTTATCTAATGAACATATTGATCTTTGTGCTTCTTCTGAATTCTTGTATTTCCTATATTCATACTCATTCTGATTTTTTTTCAAATTACAGATCGAAAATGCATCGGTGATTGGACTAATTGTTTGGTTTGTGGTTGATTATTGTGCCTGTGTAATCACTGAAGAAAGTATAAGAAAATAAAAATTCAACAAGCTCTATATAATGATTTATAGAAAATGTGCTTTTCTTAGAAGTTGAGTCGAATCACATCAAGGCATGACAACTCTATAGTCATTTGATATTAGGGGTGACGATTCATCAAATTGTAACCAGCCTCACGAAGCTTTCCAATACATTGGTATAAGTAAAGGACTAATGTAAAAGGTACGGTATGATTAACCTATTTATGGTTAATCTATATTTGATCTGATTGTATATACAATTAAATGGTCTATAATTCTTTTGTGGTACCTGACCACAGAAAATGAGCTATCGCCTATCGCTAATATATAAGCCTAATTAGTTGCTTATTTAGTTCATTTTAAAAGACAAATTGCTTGTGAATTGCATATTAAAATTCTTATGTAAAATATGTTGCAAAGAAACAATAATTTCTTACCAACCTTTATGCACCTTCCTTTTAGTATTCATCCTAACATGTGCAGGACATGCAGATACAAAATAAACTTTACTACTGAACAAATTGCATACCTCCTTTTCAATCCAAGCGTCAGCACATGTGTCACCTGAGAATATTACATCAATCCTGCTCCATTACAACAGCACAATAAGTCATATAAAGCTCAAACTATATCCATCATTTGAAGACAAAATTAAAAATATCAAAATGCATGATTTTCAATTCTATCCACTGGAAGCAAGAAGATCAGTACCCAATAAACCTGCTGACCTGCTTTTAACCATATTATACTAAAATAAGTAATTTTAGAGACTTCTAGGTGAGTTCAGTAGATCAATATTCAGGAATTTTGTAGGAATAGAAGGAATCTTTCACGTGTATACATCAATAAACTATTTAAGAGATTAGGTGCTACCTAGACGAGGAAATTTGGAGAACTATATCATCACAATAAAATGTAGAATGTCATGGTGGACGGCAACACCAGTATTCATAGCATGCTATTCAAGCCCCCTCCCTCTATAGCTTGTTCAAGCAATGCATGTTAACAAAGAAAAGATGGGAAAAGGGCATTAAAAAAAATAAAAACTAAATACTGACTGATATCAGTCCATCGAACCATTAAACACCTACAATACAAAGTAGGTACCAACATGTATTGGTGCTTCATCTATCGAACCATTAAACATTGGTTGGTATATGTCAATGTGACCAATTTTTGAAACCTTACTATATCCCAATTATTTGAGACAAATTATTGTCATTAAGGATACATCTATAAAGTAATTAGAAGATGCAAGATTGTCACAAATTTCTTGAGCAAGATCTAAATCATGGCTAATCCACTAGGTAAGATAATATCAACAAAGTAAAGAACCGTAATTGCAAAATATTGGTTTTTCATATAGTTAATCCTCCAAAGTGTTCGAACGTATATATAGGATTTATGTAATATGTCGATTAGAAACAAAAATTCTTGTGAGAAAAGAATGCATAACATTGAATTATTCAACAACCTTACCCTGCAAAACTTTCCTTATGAGTTGGAAGTCCAGACATCATTGCATCGAACACCACGACAACCTTTACTTCTGTATTGCTTGAAAGTGCAACACCATAAGATGTAAAACGAATGTTGCAAATTTTAGATTTAAGTTTTAACAATACAATATAAGTAACAACATAAAATTTCAATTTGTAATAGCATTGGGTATAGCCAATCTTCAAACAGAATCATTGACTTTATTATCTCAGCTCAATAGATTTGGTTCTAACCAGAATCTCCAATACCTAATTATCATTTCCTAAGTTTGTTCTAGAAGCAGAAGGTTCTTTTCTAACAAGTTCATTGTGCATACTATTTTTAGCGTAACATACCATCAACAAAAGCAAGTGTCCACTAGTATTGCTCAAGGAGTAATAGGAATGTAAAAGAATTGCATAGTGATTTCAAGGTATCATATAGTTTGTAAAAAGAAATAATGCAACAATCCACAACTAGAAAAGAACAAACCTTTTATTACACTAAAAGCTATCAGCTCATCAATCAGCTTCTGGCGAGCAATATCTAGTCTTCCCTTCATGAAATGTTTCTTCAGCTTTGCCCAATAGCCACATACATTGTATCCATCCACAAGAAGAACCGGAACAGATGTGTCCAAGCCCTGGTTTGTGCTAGACAAGGAAAAAATATATATGTGACTCAAAATGAGGACTTCTGACTAACACTTCAATGTATGCCCAGAAGAACGAAGTTGCATCAATGAACTTCGTTCAAATAAGAAAAATGAGTACTGACTAGTATAGGTTTGTAGTTGGGTCTTTATATAGCTCTGTGTCTTGTGGAAGCTCTTCTTTAACAACCTTCTTTTTCCGATAGCTAGTGACCGGCCTAGGGGTACTTGATTTCTGACTTTGAATATCCTAGTCCAACATAAGAGATAAAAGAATTGCTCGATAATTGTCAATGGTCATCTTGGCAAACTCAAATATCATTGATTTATGGAATGGCAAATTTCAGTTTTCATGTGTCATGTTAATTAACATACGACACCCTGCAGTAGATTCCACCCTGCCCATGGAATAATTCAATGTTCCAAATGCAGTCTATGTGGAATTGTAGATTAACATAGATACATACATATATGTATGTATATATATATATTTATGTATGTATGTATGTATGTATATATATATATATGTATGTGTGTATGTATGTATATATATATATATGTATGTGTATATATATATATATATATATATATATATATATATAATGAACACTCAACTAAGGCAGACTTAACAGGTCATTGCATGGTGCAGATGCAGAAGCAACCACCCTTGATTGTGGGCTTTTTACATAAACGAAGAGAAAGATAATGCATTACCTTCCATAACCTTAAAATTTGTAAGTTTTGCTTTACATTGGATGTGATCCTTGGAGGAGCTTGATCAGGGCTCTAGAAGCAGAAATACTGGTGTCAAGTTTTAGAAGAAAAAGTTCAAATCCATATATGAGATATGACTTTCAATGTCTTGGAAGTAACTGTTTCCAAAAATACCATAAAGTAATCAAAATAGCAGCAGGTAAAAGTCAAAACCTCATAATTTCACCAAATGTGCTGAAAGCAACTGCTGCCCTCATTTATATTCAATATATGAATGAATCTTCAAACTAAATCCTAGCGAGGCATCATAAGTGTGGATTTATAAGTGTTAATTAATAGTAGTATGCAAATTTTACAGAATTAAGATTTTCAAAACAAATTCGGCACCACAAAGTGTGGATTAGTAAGGTAACATGTTCAGATGTATATTATAATATAAGGATATAAAAATAAGCAACGGAAAATGTAACTAAGAAAGCATTTTACATGGAAATATTATTTTTCATAAGGGGATTTGCAAATATATAGGAGGCACTTGTCACCTCTCACAATTGCCTCCTCACATGACCATGTCACTTCACCACTGATCCTGGCTCAAGTATTGATTTACTTCATATTGGCATGCTTGGCCGTTTTGCATTCCTAACAGAACCTATTAGAAATGTTGCCTAAAAATAACAGCAGAAGTCAATTAAAGATGCTAAAATTATCAGAAAACCAATGTGAATAACCATACAACAGGAGGTTGAACCCATAAATTTGATGCTAGTAGGATTGTATTCCATAATCCCCACCTTGGAGTTCAGATAACATATGAAAGAGTAGAGAGTTACTAGACCCACAACCTTGCTTTTCTATCAATTTCTAGTGGTGGTATTCCATTACAGTCCAACTTTGAGCAGTAGCAAATAACAAAACTTTACATATACGATAGATAGATCACAAATCTATATCTTCTAATTGACATAGTCATTACCAGAACATTTAAAGATAGGAATGTATCAAATAAAAATGGTCGTTATTGCATATGTTTACACCACCTTTCTAAATTGATCTTGCAGATATATATATATAATTCAACATAATATGTGAGTGTCACATACACGGCGTCTCTTTTATTTGAAAAGGGTTCTAGGCGATTCAAAAATCTAAATTTAAAGAGAAAAAGAATAGTATGATTATTTTCTTGACATCATTTCTACAGAGGAAAAAACATGCATGACAGGAACTGAATTTTGTCGACACCTTTTCTTTCCGTTCCAGTTTAGAAATGCCTATATTTCCAATGCCGGAAACACAAAACAATCGACATAAAATAACAAAGATTCAACCTTTGACCATATACAGATTCAATTCCGCGAAGCCACACACGAACAACTTTGGGCCATACCCTAGCTCATCTGGGTAAGGGCCGCACCAAATAGCAACGACGAAATCGACCAATTCCAGCACCTATAACCGAATGGCCATCATAAAGTGCGGGAAGAGAGGAAGAGACATTGACCTTATGGTTGTTACTCTTGGGTTGGGATTTCTTGCTGCTAGCCATGACGACATGGGGAGAAGAGGGGGAGGAACAGCAGGGCGACAAGATGGCGGTCCTCAGTCTCATCTCACTGCCTGCTCCTCGCTTCCTCACTCATCTCTTCCTTCCTCTCCCCCTTCCTTCAGCGCTCCATTCCTAAGACTTCCCGTCTTTCTGATCCCTTCTTTTGCGTGCTGTACATCCACTTTGCTGCCCGGTCTTCGATTAACGGCACAGTTACTTGCGCGTCGTCACCCGTTGACGTGGGTCCCACAGGGGGTAGCCACAATCATCGATCACACCATTACGGACAGCTTTTTTTGCGTTTACAATTTGAAAAAAATTATTACAGGACGAATTCTAAAAATCTGAGTTTTCTTTTTCTTTTTTTTTTTAGCCTAAGGTGCTTCGTTGACATATTTTCCAAACGATATCTCTATTTATCATAATCTCTTGGAATACTTGTTAACACGAAAATTGAAACGGTACAAGAAAATAAGCCGAACCGATCCAAGTCATCGGTTACGATATTTTTTTAAATAGGTTTATTATATTTTGAAAAACCCTATATCTTATTTGATTTTTCTTGTTTCTGAAGTATAATTATTTGAAATATACATATATATATATATATATATATATATATATATATATATATATATATATATATATATATATATATATATATATATATATATATATATATATATATATAAGTTGATCTTTATTAGAATTTTTATGTTCAACTATCCTTGTTTTGACAAGGATGAGACATTAGACCGATCTATGGTATAATGATAATTGGTTCATCTTATGGATTGGTATAATGGATATTTTAAGAATTATAACAAATATGAGAGGTAAAAAAAAAAAAAACTCAAAAGGAGAGGGTTTTGATGGGAATTACGCAATATCCTAATACCAGACATATTATATCCAAATCTATAAGCACAAAATATGTTATTTTCAAAATTTGAAAGGTTAAATATGTTTAAAAAAAAAGTGACTATAATTTACAGAGCCTTATAATTTACAATCCCTTGATATTGATAATCCCTTAAAAAAATAATAAAAATATTATTTTATCATTTATAATCATAATATTATCAATTATATCATTTTTTTTTCTTTTCCCATAATCCGTTACTTTATCCCAATCTTTGCCGATACCATCACCTTTGTCATTTACTGGTCAATGATGCTCGCTATCAATGCCACTTATTGCCTCCCGACGTCATCGTTCGATTCAAGGAGGAAGAAAAAAAAAACAAGAAAAATTATATATATATATATGACGAGATAATTCAAAAATATTTTAAAAAATAAAAATTATAAATAATAAAAAGAACTATACATGGTAATCTTGTTATTTACTTATATTAATTTGACATTGCGCTCGCCCAAATAAACAGGAAGAAAGACGAGGGTAGACGATTTGAGGTGAGGAAGTAGTGGATTGTTTTATGGATTGCAATGAACCACACCTTGGCTTCCGACGTCGCTTTGGATGGATGTGTCGCTGCAAGATGAGGCAGATTGGAGTCCAGAAAGAAGGAACGGAGAACATTTTGCGGCTGTCGATCACAACAAGACCTGCACAAATCACAACCGCTTATTTTATCATAAGAAAAATATCAGACTGGACTGGATACTGATCCAATTCAACACCATCAATTCATGAATAAGATATGTCATTTGCATCATAGTATATTAAATGGTTTTAGCAAATACTCCACATGAAAAGAAATGAAACTATTATAAATTTATGATGTCAGGTACGTTGAATTATTTTAGTGACTAGATTTCTTTCATTCAAGATTGAGATTTCTAGTAACCCACTAAAATCTGTCTTTGATTAAAAAAAAAAACAAAAATCTACCTTAACTAGCTTTGAAAAGATGACATAAAAATAATGCAACATGCAACCAATTACAGTAAAGCGGAGCTTAAAAAAGAAGCTACACATAGTTAGATTTAAGGAAAAAATAAAGGGTAATATAGCAGAGAAAAATATTCTTTTCAGAACAACATTGGAGGAGCGTTGCGCATCTCAACTTAGAGTAGTCCCCAAGCCTTCTACCATGCCCTCATTTACAAGTTTCCAAGGATGCTTTGGAATGACCACTAAATGCACAGAAATCTACAAGTCACAGAAAACTGCACTAATGACTTCAAACAGTGAAAGTAAAGAGCAGTCTGAGTGAAACATGCCAGGGTAACAATTTTTTATATATTACATGCTTCTGGGGAAGATAGTTGGCCAAGAGGAAGTGGTTATAGATCTTTTTGCCGTACCCGCTTCTAGTCTTGTGATGAATGTTTAGGTCATAAGAGTCCACCCACCACTGGATATGTAGCCTCAGCCTCATTATCAAACTTTTTCACGAGTGAATTTGGATGGAGTTAAAAAGTATCCATGTAAGCCAAAGAGCAAACCTAGATGGGACGCTATGCACATGAGGCCGGACATGAGAACTCACCTTAGCTTCGTATCACGCTTGATTGACCTGCTTGCCAACATCTTCCTCACTAGACTTCAAGAAGTGTGAAAACCAAAGGGCTGATGATTTCGGATACCTAGCAAGACCATTTTTATAGTCAACATAAACCAGCCCAAACCTTTTAGTATATCCTTGGGCCCACTCAAAATTGTCCAAGAATGACCATGCAAAGTATCCACGGACATCAGCTCCATCCCTGTTCCAAACACAGTAAATAAGATTATTATATTTGTTTATTCAATCGAAGGGTAACTTTACATATATTATAATGTCATATTCTATGAGTCCGCTACAAAAAGAAACTCGAGGCATGCATAACAATGACATTCTAACTTCACAAAACAAAAAAAAATTCTGATAACTCGTACTATAGCGAGTTCCTACATCGTCTTGAATTCACATTTACAAAAGACAACACATACATATCTAGAAATGATGTCAGGGAGCAGAAGCTGGCCCTTCACAGAAATCCTATGATGGTCTGATTGTCCAACTTCAAAAAAAAATTCAGATCAGTAGTTGAAGTTTGTTAAATCAGATAGAATAGCTAAATTTGCAACACTATGGCCATTTTTCTATCCTTGACTAATTTTGAGAGATGTCAGGTTGACGAGTCACAACTTTTGTCCCATGCGTTTGTTCTACTTTCTCTAAAAAGCTCCAATTTTTTTTTACTTGACTTTTTCCTAATGAGTAACTGGCAAAAACACACTTTCTTAGCTCATGAAAGCTATACCACCTTTTCAAGCTTGTGCAATGCCCACATGATGCCGGACAGAGCAGCCAACTCAACACCAGAGGAATGTGGTACAGACACATCTTCCAGTCATCAGCTAGACTGTTACCTTCTTTCATTGTCTATAGCAGATAATTGTCCTCCCATGACTGATTCAACTCAATCTACATCATTAATAACATGACAAGCCTCTACCATTAGCATTAGGCACACACCCAGACAACCTCCTGGCTGACCAATTTAATTGAATTCTCTTCCCTTAAAGGAGTTGCTTTCACTGGGTACAGCCACAGTCAAGTGCTAGTCTTCCAAATAAAGGCACTTAAGGGTGCTTCAAAGTCTGCGTGTGGCTCTTTGGAGGTGCAGAAGAGACAGAAAGCCAAGGATTGTTTTATTTTTTTTTCCCTTTTTAACCTTAATGATCTGATCAGTATAATACTCCACATGTCACCTATTAGTCTATGTACAGGACTGGATTGTGGCTTCACCATATAATCCTTTCCCACTATCCTAGGCAACCATCTCCTTCTGGAGGAACTTCTGCTACTAGGTCATGATGAGATGCTTCTCTGCTGAACTTGTCAACAGGTTTAGTTTATTCCTACACAAAATTCAACTACTGACCATGGTACTTGGTCTGTTGATCAGATATGTCTTTGTCCTGCCAGCAGAATTTGGCAACTTTAACCAGAAAAATCAAGTCTGGTGTCAAAACTACTATTAGCTATTTACAAGCTACCAAACTAGCTAACTACTAAATGCCAGACCTTTTCTAATACTTATAGGCTCTTCCACATGCAGCAATTTCATCATCCACATCCACTGGGACCATGTAACCAAATGAAAGTGAGATGCAATCTTATACATATCATAAAGTTTCAATTTTTTTAATATATTCTGAAATGGAAAATAGATTTTTTAAAGAAGTCTTGGAACCAGAAGGACCTCTTATTATAATGATAGGTTGAAGTTCGGATGGTAGAATCCAACTATAATTTCATATTTACGTTCTACAGTTCAAGAGTGTTATGGGTTTCAACATGTGTATGCATCAACAGGATGACAACAGATCCAGTTTTGTTGGGTTCTCGGGTACTATCAACCTGTTTAATTTGGGCCCAAGTAAATTTACTCGAGTTCCGGGATCAGTTCTACTAGAAAAGAAGGTATCCAACTAGGGTTCGGGTAACAGGTAGTTGAATTCAAGTTCAGGCAGTGATACCCTTAAACTAGGTAGCCAAAATCCAAATCAAACTAGGTTTAAGACCCCATTTCGGGCAGAAAGATAGGTTTTTGTGTCAGCTTCAAGAACCTACATTGTTAAGTCGGTTTCAGATTCAAATCTGGTTCCAATAAAATTTGTGGATAACTGTCCAGTAACATGATCCACATCCACGAGGTTAGACACAGGAGTCCAAATTAAACTAAGTAGGAGCATTTTCCCTTATTAGAAAATAAGTAAATTTCCAAAATATTCAAGCCACTTTATTTTTTTTCATTTTAAACTAATCCATGTAAATTACTGATTTCATTACATGCATATAATTATTTTCATATATGCTACTCCATTTGTTTCCCTCGTTGCACTTGCATCTCTTCATCATTAGAATTTGCACATTAAGTAATATACTTGATTTTTTTTATCTTACTATGTGACTGAATGACATCAGAAACATATCAAAAAGCTGTCAGCTGATCAGACTTGTCATAAACTAATGAAAACTCAGGCCCTTCACAATTTGGGCTAAATAATAGGCACTCCGTCTATGAATATATCAAAAGCTACAAGCATGACTCATCTTACTGGTCTGTACCGATGTATCGACCAATTGTCAGTATGATACATACTGAGTTGTATTGAGCCATACCGAGCATACCGACACATGATACATGGGAGCATACCGATGTACCATCCATATCGGTATCCTGTTAGACCGGTATGTATCGCGCATATCGAGTGGTATCGGGTGGTACGATGAACCTTGGCTGCAATAAGGGGTGATAGCAGAAGAGCATAAAGAAAAGATGGTAAAGAAATGTGCAAAGCATCTATAAGTATTTTTGGTCAAAACACCTATAGGATTTAATTGAAGACAATGCAAATGTTCACTTCAAATGCATCCCATATGTTAACAGAAAGACGGATGCTTGAAGACGAGCAATGCCAACCTTCAAAAATACTTTCTTCCCAGATTTACTTAAATCTTAACTGCCTACCATAATAAGCTGCTAGAATACCTAGACAGAGAGCAGTTAACCAGGATTCTAGGATGTTGTAGCTTTTGAATGAAAACATTTGTTTCAATTCTGAAGTGGAAAACATCCAAACAAATTATTTACATCCACATGCTAAGGAATTTGACCGTGAGCTTCTAGGTGTTTTCTATTTCAAAATCCTAACCGTGGAAGTTCCAGAAAGAATTTCAGACTTGAGAGATCGGCAATAGCTCACGGATGGTCTCAGTTCATCTTGCATTTTATTATTCAATTATTCTACTTTTCTTCCATTTTGGTTTGATGCATTACAATTACCTCCTTCCATCAAGGCTGCATTCAAGAACCATTTTAACTTTCTTGTAAAGACTTGTTAATTCACAAATAATTATTTAACTGAGGTAATCTTTATCCATTTTCCAAATAGACTTCTTTTTATTGTTCTAACATGTTACATAGAAAATATTAACAAAAATGGCCTTTTTGTAACAATAAATAGAAGTTAAAGATCACATTGTTTTACTAAAGCACCACAGGTAATGCATCCTAGCAGCATGTAAATCACCAATTAACTGGAATTCGCACCTTAGCAGCATATAAAGTCGATGATTCATGTTAATGCATTTATAGTTCCAGGCACTTCATTGGAATTTGGTTTTACATTTTGCTTCATTTTGGAGGTTAAAAATAGAAAGTTTATTTTCTCAGGAAAAGCTTGAGGGAAGAAATATCATTAAGATGGAAATTGCATTATACGATGTGTGCTTGATGCACGAAAGGCAGATTGGGTATATGAGCTCTTCCAAATAACAATGATTCAGATTAGTGTCTAAACACTAAAGGCAGTTGTAGACATAAGCAAGGACAGAAACACAACTCGGATATCATGTATCTACAGTACAAAACATGTATGGTGAAACTCAATAAGACACACATGAAGGAGATGTAACTACTATAATTTACCTGATTGCTTGTGCAACAGCTGCAAGGTAACTCTTAAAGTATTCAACTCTCAGTTTATCATCTAGGACCTCCTCAAGACTTGCTGTTTCAGTTTCTTCTTGATCCATGCCTGTCAATTAGTGAAGGAATTTGATTAATTGTATAACAACACTATGAGAAAAGCAGTCTTATTTGGAAATTTCTAACAAGATGCAACAGCATGGCTGATATAAATCCCAATTTTACATGATAGTTCAGAAGAAAATGTTAAAGAGAACAAAATAGCAGTTTGCTCTTCGAAGTAATAATTTTTTAGAAGCTTTTTTAAGTTCAAATAATTACAACTGTAATGTTAACAAAACTTTTGTCAAGCTTTTGTAAGTCTCTGAATTGATTGAAACTTGAAACTATATTTAATTTATCAGAATCTAACAGAGTGGAACACTTTCTGTTCTCTTGCTACTTATAAGCTGCCAAGTAGGTTTTTTGTGGGCCTTCATTGATTAGACTAAAGGATTACACATATTTAATTTTTCTAGGGACCATGAATATTTCCTAAAAGAGCAACTTACTATGCAATCTGCATGAAATTCTTAGAGCCATGCAGAATATGACTAGAATGTGCCTTATGAGTAGGCGGAACAGTAATAAGTCTTTATATTCACACATTTAAATTTCAAAAATGCACAAGGAATAAATGAAGACTTACCATTCTCAGTAACATAAATTGGAGGATTGTGGTAGTGCATTGCTATGTAGTTAAGGACCTTCCGGATGCCCCAAGGAACTACATAAAGCCAGTCTGAGGCAGCCTGCAATATATTACGTTAGCTCAAACAAAGTTGGTCAAATTTATAGCAAAGAGATTATCCTAAGAAAAATATTTATCCCACTTGTAATATTTCACAAAACCAGCGAAACCAGTCTTTCAAGTGGAATACATATGAGTGTCTCTAACTTTCTATATGAGAGAGAGAGATCTTACCCTTTCACCAATCGCCTCACCGCATTGCCATTTCTCTGTTTGACAGAAAAAAGAAAAAAGGAAAATAATAATGTTAATATTTTTCCTATGACAGGTTATAATACATAGTGGTAAATGACGATGTTAAAATACTTGGAAACCATGACTGCTCCTTTGATTGTTTATGATTGTTTATGATGCTAACGAATTCAACATAAATTAAGGATTGGCATCACGTGGCTCAAACCTCACACAGGCAGGTCTGATGTTCTTGTAATCCCGGCTATTAATGTCACTCATTTAAATCATGTTAATGTTACATGGATGCCTTGTTCAATAATGAATGACATTGAGACAGAACTCTTAGAGTAATAGGGATTTTTTCTCAGTAGAAAGGAACTAACTCTAGTGTTATAATTTATAACTTGAGACAAGCTGATTAGACCAAAATCTGAAAGGGGCTTAAAAATTCATGATCTAAATATTATTAAATATGCTTTATAAGTACAAAGGACAATTCTCTACCTTAATCAAATAAAGTAATCTACATTAATGTTGTTTTAGCCATAGTTTACGATCTCGTACCAAAGTACCAACAACACACA
The DNA here is from genome assembly GCA_021527575.1 of Ensete glaucum. NCBI lineage: Eukaryota > Viridiplantae > Streptophyta > Magnoliopsida > Zingiberales > Musaceae > Ensete > Ensete glaucum. Next base: position 6,442,195 of record CM038553.1, on the reverse strand, counting down.
ATGCACTGATAAGTACCAGAATTTCAGAAAAATAGCAGAAAAATCATATGAAAAGGAAAATCCCTATTCCAATGTTTTTTCTCCTATTTTATCGGTAAATAAATTCGAATTAAATAAGAATCAATAGAAATTATAGTCTATAAGGATCAAAAATAGAAATTCTTATCTTTTCGAATCCATTAAAGAACTCTATCACATCGTCCTCCGTCAAAGATAGTTGCTTCCATCAATTAGAGAGATCAAAATGTTTAAGTATGTAAGTCAAGAAAAAGAGTGACAATGAGAGTGAGAATAGGAGTGAGTGAGTGAGAGAGGAGTAGGGAGGGGGCTTATATAAGCCCAAAAGAGCTCCGAATGGTCAAAATGACCATTGGGTACTGGTAAACACCATTGAGGGTTGGTATCAGTCAAAATCCAACTATAGGTAACAATTGAATTTTGACCGTATCAGTCGGTACATAGGATGTACCATGTAGAATGTTATACCTTGGGTCAAACTGGTCTATTCAACCCTGTTTCAGGTACCAATGCTAGGGGAGACCCTTATCACCTTATGTATTACCATTTTCATACCATGTGCCCAGCATTGCTGTCCTTAGTTTGAACCAAATATGGGTTGTTGCCCCAAACTAACTGACCTCATGATCTCAAGTTGCATCTTTAAGTTGCTGAAAAGGAAAACTAATTTGACAAACTTTAAACCAAAGATTGCTTGTGCTGACCATGCCAACTTGTGCTGGTCATCATTCTAGTTATGATCTGTCTTAAGGCTTGACCAAGATGGATGAGATGAAGATGAAACGCAGCAAGAACAAGATACATGTACCACGAATTGATATCCAAGTAAGCAATAAGTTTAACCTTTGCCTATTAGCTTGAATTACAGATATTACTAATTGCAAAATACTATAGCACAAACAGTGTAGTTTTTTGTACACGAGTTGTAACCTGAACTGGGGAGCACACAGGTTGGATAACTGAGGAAGAGTCTAGGGTTCGGTTCAGCCCTAAGTTGGGAGTTTTGACTGGGGATCTATGCCCAACACTTTTGAAGCTACTGGCTAATTTATAATATTTTCGTTAAAATATTATATAAATAATAAAATTATGCACATAAATGGATCATGTGGCATAATCAAGTTTTGCAATTTTGTTTGATGATACTTCATCGGTTAGGGCTTGGACCAATACCATAACGGTGGTGTTCGTACTGTCACGGACAAAAATATAAACAGGGTGCTTAATGTAAGACTCATGTATGTCTATGTCTTTCGGGTTTTGTTCATGCTTTGTATAGCAAGTAGTGGGTTAGCACTAGGCATGGCAGCCCTAGTTTGGTTAGCTTTTGTGGTCGTTTGCAGCTTAAAATGAGAGTTGTATCATGTGGACACTTGTGGGGATTTCAATCTATTAATGGACCATGATCCTTTGTGTGCGATCGTTCAGAGCTTGTGAAGTCCATGGTTATAGTTTGCATTGGTTATCAAGTATTTGCTGAAATGGTTGCTTGTGGATCCCGTGTGGAATGCTTTCTTTAACTTGTTTTATCTTTTGTAGGTCCTAAGAGACCAAAAGAGGTTTTGAGAAGGCTGACCTTTGTGGACAGATACGCAAGGGTGCCACACGACTTAAGCAAAACCAACTAAGTTTATGACAGTACGTCATTGTATATATACTGACTTTTGAAAAAGCATGAAAAATCTGAGAATAAACAAAATCTGTGTACTAGTAAGCTATCAAAATAATAAATACTAATTCTAGTGAGAGAGTTTAGAAATGGGTATAATAACATTTGTAATGAAAGAATCTGAACCACACAAAAAGGATAATCAATGGAAATGTTTGGAAATAATAACATGGTTATAAGAAATTTGAAACATTGAATATGGATGTCATGCAGGGACCTCGATTTTCCACACCTTAGAGAGAGTTTCAAATGGGGAGAGGCTCAAAATCTATGCCTTTGTGTAATTTGAGCCCATGTACCTCTGATGACACTGATTAGCAACTTAGCATGCACCTTGTGGTCATAATGATTAAGTCGAACCTATCAACTTAGCAAATACCCATGTCAATCAAATATTTGCCCCATAAATAGTAGTTGGAGCAAAAACCAAAATTAAAGGGAGAAATAAGCCAAGATCCATTACAAGGAACAAAATGTTATTAGAAGCTGGAGTTTCCATAGCTCAATCTTTCATTCTTTCTTCCTTTCAATTCAATCTAATCTTTTCCTAAATCTTAAACTTGACCACAACTACATAGTGCTGAATTTATCATGAATTCACGATGTCAATCGTTTCTGATCGAAGGACCATAAAATTGTATGAGTCTATTGGTGCTGCTTTAGGAAAAATGACAATAGATATGAGATGCACTTGCAGCAGATGTACTACTATACAGTGCTCATGTAACTAAAATATTTCACCCAAACCGATTAGTTCATATATGATGAATCGAATAGTCCATCATTAACTGTCCATGTAATAAATGAAAACAATGAGATCTATGAAAATTTTGCTGTAAGAAAAATTTTGTAATATTTTTAAAATGCTGCATTAATGAATAACTGCTTTTGTATAAAAAATATTATGTATCACAGCATCTCTTGGAACAAAAAACATCTTCCAGACACAAAATAATGAGCGAACTCATTAAAATCTTGATAAAGATACCTATCCTCTCCATTTGTTGCACTTGATAGAAATGGATATCTCCTGGATTTTCTACATGAGCAATGAATCTGGTTGTATAATGGTTCAGACCAACGAAGTCAATTGCATTCTGCAGTAACTCCTTTTCTCCCTCTGAAAATTTGGGAAGCCGATCTCCTAGCCTCTCACGCATAACCAAGGGGTAGTCTCCATAATATATTGGATCCAAAAACCTTCAAGAAGATTTTCAATCAGACGTTAAAAAAATATTAAAACAAAATAATATGTAAATTTTTGTTATTCTATCTGAAAGTTAGCAATCAAGCAAATGACTATTTAAATCTATTTTGGGGAATGATAAAACGTGCATCCTTTCTCTCTCAACGAAAAAGAATATCTACTAAAAAAAGCAGCTTATGTGTAAACAAAGACCAAATCTTTTAATTTTCCAAATTTTGCATTCTGTGTAGAAACATATCTACTCCAGAAGGTTTTAAATTAACTTACTTGATTATTTAAGAAAGAAAATAATTTATCTAAAATCTAAAATGAAAGAATATGACGAAGGTGCAAGTCAATATCTAGATAAAAATAGGTTTTTATTGATGCATATAACCATAATAAAAAAATTCCATAGCTCTTAGTAGTTAGTACAATTAGTTGCGAACATTGAAACTTTAATGGATACGAGAATACTCAAGTAACAACCAAGCTAAGAAATACGGACACGTCAATTTGGTGGGTGTATCCATGTCGGACACGGATATGTCGCCGACACGATTGCACAAGTGTTTGACACCTGTTTGTTATTTATTTATTTTAATGTTTAGACACATGTATTCGTGTCAAAATAATTCTCTCCCCCCCATCCCCGCACAATTCCTCACTGCTCCTGCGTCCTTCCTCGCATGACGCACACATGGGCCAACGGTATCGAGGTAGCAGCTTTATGCAGTGCCCATGTCCCTTCGAGAGCGATGGAGAAAATGAGTACAACGACACTAGGTCTAGTGGAGTCACATTGCCTAGGTAAGTATTTTTTATTTTATTCATAAACAGTACGAGGGGTCAAAGACTTAATATTAGTTCAATGGATGTTAGAGGAAAATATCATTGACATCTTGGTTAGCCAAGCGTAGTCTGGACTCGTGTGTGCAGGATTATTCGAAGTGTCTCCAATGTAGCTCCGTGGTGGATCCGAGATGACTCTGAGGTGGAGGTGTCGAGCTCCCGAGGTGGATCCGAGGTGGCTCCGAGGAGCAGGTGTCGAGCTCCGAAGGTACCACCTGCACGAAAACCAAGGTCGAGGGAGGTTTCTCGATCCGATACCTCCGACGCTCAAGTTAGTAATCCGAGGTACCTAAATGTGGACTTGAATAGTTTAAGAAAGGAAAGACCACTCTTATTTCCCTATTTAGGATGTGTTTTTATACCTTGAAGGAGGGAAAGAAAGTTTGTGATGATCTTCCTTATCATAAAGGAAGATAAGGGAGTTTGTGATGGCCTTCCTTGTCATAAAGGAAGAGAAGGAAGTTTAGGATTGTCTTGCTTTGAATCTTTGTACATGTAGGGGGATGGAGGATGACTTGGATCTCGCGTGGCAACCATATGTTCGCTGACGGTAGATTATCTATCAACAGACAAGGGCCCACATGGGCCCTAGTTGATGGTTCAAGGCAAGTGGTGGATTCAAGCAATGGTCAGTGTATTAACATTTCTTCTACCTTTTTCTCATGTCACAATTTGAGGAAAAATAAAGATGTGAAGCGTGAGAATTCATCGATTTGCTACTTTGGTCTCTAGAAAAGATGGGAATAGTAGAATTTTATGTATACTAGATGTTATTTACATACCAAGAACAACACACCAAGTGACTTCGTACTACAAAAACTCAAGAGAAATTGTAGTAGGAATATATATATATATAGCCTAATAGCCTGGAGCACCATTAAGAATGGTCGTCCAAAGCTCGCGTGGGAGTAGAGGAATGGAGTTTGGAGATTTCTTACCAAACCTAGAGATCATCAACGTTAAACCACGACCCTCTATCTCTGATAGCAGAATGCGAATCATACAATAGGATTAGAATATCAACGACAATAAGGGATTCCAGGCTTCCAACGATAGAAATTTTGAACTTGTATGATAATATTTATTTGTTCACAATGTTGAGTCTATAAAATTTGAGTATAAATACTATAAAATTCATGTTAATCGAATATTATATATATGTTAAAAAATACATGTGTCCTCGCAGTGTCCTTATCCTAATTTTTTCAAACTGACGTGTTGCCATGTCCATGTCATATGGTGTATGTGTTCGTGCTTCTTAGCAGCCAAGCAATCAAGGTTTTAAAGTTTTGGTTGCACCGGTTGATATAAACTGAATTTTTAGCCACAATGCAATACATTGGCAAATATAGGGAAGAACGAAACCTTATAGGAGAGTTTTGGGCTTTTCAAAAATGAGGGCAGAAAAAAAACAAATTTAAGAAGAAAAAATTCCTGGGATCTCAATTGAGAACGATTGCACTACGCATTGATCTATACCCTCAAAGCATTTGAGTCAAGGTTACCAATGAATTGTGGAATTCATGTTTCTATTAGTGGAATTATTCCCATCTAGCTCAGATGCCCCAAGTTTACCCTTAAATGTTTTCCATATCTGCTGCAGTTGGGAAGGGCTTTGAAACGTTTCACAAAACATCTTTTGGATAAGAGAAAAAGAAGGAATCTTTTGGCTTTACATTATATGGACCAGGTTGCATTGACAGGCTTAAACTTTAAAGCATGTTTCACATTATGTTTTAGCAAAAAAAATTTTGGGTCAGAGTGAACCTTAATAATAAAGAAATATATGCTACATTCAAGCCTGATTTGACTAGCTGGAAAGTCAATGTTGTTAACACAAACCTAATTGGTGAACCCCATGGATCATCTTTAAAAAATTTTGATAAAGCACTGAGTTATCCTAAGAAGTACAAGCTAAGAATTCTAACTCTAATCCTAATCAAATCTAGTGAAAGTCACTTTCCTGCTCATAAACAAAAACTGAAATCAGATGCATCTTTCAACATTCCTTTTCTTCTGAGAATAAATTTTCCAACTTTTAGGAATATAGAGGTGCCAATTAACATATATATCTAAATGTCAGAAAAAAGCCTGATATTCATCTGACAGAAGAATACTGGTAAACCAGACCTTAAGGTGGTAAACCAACTCAAAACTATTCTTTAAGATTGTTTAAGCTCCATATACTGGGAGTACAGTGCCGGTATATAACGTTCTAACAAAGGATCGGGAAGCATACAAGAGGATTTTGCTTGGTTCAATTCAAAAATAGGCATGCTACTCAATGTTTGACCCAAGGTTTGACTTACTGATTCGTACCGGTGTACCAAGTTCATCTCGGTACCGGTATAGTACTGGTACCGGGTGGTACGCACAGTGTATACCGCTTGGTGTATTACAATATAATATAAATATTTTTATAATATAATATAATATTAATATATTAAAATATTAAAAAAAGAGAGAAAAGGGGCGACGTCGCCTCGATCTTTCTACCCGCGTGGGAGAAAAAGCTCCCCGCGGCGCACGGCTGGCGACCACAGGCGGCGACGGTCGGCAACAACGCCGCAGGCGTGGGCGCGCTAGGTTATTCTTTCTTCTCCTCTTTTCTTTTTTTCTTCTTTTCCTCTTCTTCTTCTTCCCTTTTTCTCGCTCAATCGACCACCGACGATCGATTTCTCCCTCAATCGACCGTCAGTGGTCGATTTCTCCCTTCAATCGATCGTCGACGACCGAAATCGACCGTCGGCGGTCGATTTTTGGTGGAACCGCCCGGTAGCGAACGGTCCACGTATCGGCAACCTGGCGGACCGATATGTACCGCCCGTACCATGCAGTAAATGTCGAAATTGCAAACCTTGGTTTGATCATTTCAGTTAATTACTGTCATTTGATATGCAATAGATCTGAGGGGACCTAGATTATATCCTTGTGGATTCATCCTATATCCTCAAGTGTATGCCTAAATATTGGTATATTTAAGATCGATCCATGCAGATCTGGCCTAGATATATGCATGTCTTGCTTAGATCTGCACTTATCCAGGTCTGATCTATACAGATTCAGGCTCAATTTCCAATATTTATAAATTTCTTTAGGTATATATATGTATCTTAAACTAATTTTAAATACATTGTAGGATCTTATGATCTTATGATCCAGTCCTATGATTTGAATTTGTGACCCTCTTATGAACCTAGGTAGAAAAGCGAGTTTGACAACCTTAATTTCAACACTCCTATTTGTTTGATAACCTTGTCTTTGTTTTACATCTCATTTAGTATTTTATAGATATATATTGTTTATAATTGTCTATTCTGATTCAAGGTCTCTTGCGAGCTCAACATGAAAGTTCTTCGCAATATCATTGTTAAATTTGCTAACAGAAGAATAGCAAGAGCAAGGCTCAATTTTGTACCAAAATATGTCTCAATTTGCATTGCCTCTTTAGATGAGTGACTTTCATTACTTTATATCTCATTTTTCAAAAGAAAAGGCCTAATTTGATTGTATATAACCAGAAAAATGGAGAAATTAGGCTAAAACAGGTTTTTTTTGGATTTCTGATAATAATTTAATGTTTTCTCAAAATCCGATACATACTGGTGTACCAACACTGATACACCAGTATGGCTGTACCAGTCCACCTAATGACCAGAACAGCACTGGTGATCAAAGTGGCAGACCTTGGTACGAAATGACATCAAAGCAATAAGGATCCTATGTGGCATGATAATGAGGTTGTCGTTTACATCACTGTTGCATGGAGTGCCATCATAATGCCACTATAATTGACATTTCAAAACAAAATTGGATGCCTAGAAAGCCCTAAGACCATAACAGAAAGCGCAACGAAAGGATGCAAGCCTAGCACTTAAGCTGCCCATCTATGATGACTGCTTGGGTTACAAGGGTGATCCTGATGAAGACCCAAGCTTGCAGCAAAGATCCATGCATCGCAGAGCATCGATACAAGTATTAGGTGGTAATGAGATACTGAAATAGATTTGGTGGTTCCTCTCAGTATTAACTTGCTGCCTAGTAGCACTAGACTCAAACATTAATGGACATCAACCTTGTAAACAGTCAAAGCATAAAACTACTAACACAAACTATGATTTTCAAAATTTCCCTACACATAAATGCCAAGTTGAAAATATCATAAACTGACATAAGTACAACTGCATTGAATTTGATAATGCTATATAAGGGTGTTGGCAAAGAATCTATTGACCTTAAGAAGCAAACATTGAAACCAACATCTTGACGTTCTATTTCAAGACTTTCCTAAACAAGATATACCCTTTCAAGACCAATATATGTCATATTACCAATATAGAGTTTTGTCACTAGACAGGAAAAACCAATCATTTAAAGTTGATTACATGGGCTCTTTTTCTTCCGGTGAGCTCTGTTGATGGTAATATCTATAGTTAAAATAAAATCCAAACCTCTTTTTATTGTTTGTATCTTTATTAAAAACAATAAAAATATTTTTGATGGATATTAGTCTAAATTAGCCTTATTTATATTCAGCAACAAACACCAGCATGTAATGCATAAAAAGAAACTCCAGCATGAAATAGTCCAATTTCTTCATGTATCATATGGAAAGACCAATACCAAACAGAAACTAAAGAAAATTTACCATCCAAGTTGGAAGTCCAACCGCCTATCAGCAGCAATTTTATCTTCCAACTTATCAGAATATGCCTCTGCCCATTCACAATCAACTGAAATGCCGATTTCACCACCTTGTGCAGCCTGGAGCAAGCAAATACTACTATACTCAACAAGAATTCAATTTATTTGACCTTTTTCTACCATCAAGGATTGATATTATATCCAGAATGTTCGGTTTGGAGGCATTCTTTGATGTAAAAATTCAACTCATTAGCAATATTCTGACGTGAAATTGTGTCTTGGAAGGTACAAAAAAGAATATGAATGTGCTTCAATTGCCTTAGAATTAGTAGATAAAAAAAAGTTACGTCGGCAGATAAACCATTTTAAGTGTTTAATAACCAAGGTAAAATAGAGTTAACTGGGAAAAGCTGATAACCTAATCAGAGATGGCACCTTAAATTTCTTCCTATAAACAGAAACAGCAGATGCATGAGCCAAAATTTGGTGGTGAGCAGCCAGATAAGGTTCCACTGATGAATTTTCACATCTTCCAGGAGCAAAGATTCCAACACCATATCCATTTACAGCTGTTTGAAGAGGTTCATTGATTGTAATCCAGTGCTTTACTCTGTCTCCGAACTTTGCAAAACAAGCTTCGGCATATAATGCAAAATAGTGTCTGTCAAGTATGATATAATATCAAGTTAGAAAGGTCTTATTAGTGTTTTCAGGATCCATAAATAAAGTTTCAATCATATTAATTGCTTAGATTAGTAAATACTAGATATCATACATACTATGAACCAAGGTTTGACTTACCGGTCCGTACCGGTGTACCGATATATTGTCGGTACTGGTACAGGACTCGTATCAAGCGGTATGCACAGTGCATACCATCCGGTATTAAAATATAATATAATATTTTTATAATATAATATAATATTATATTAAAATATTAAAAAAAGAAAAGGGGGCAACGTCACCTCGATCTTTCTCCCCGCACGGGGAGACGCTCTGTCTCCTCACGCGGGAGAAAAAGCGGCCGTGGCCGTGGCCAGGCAACTGCGGCGGCGGCGGGCGGGGCGGCGTGAGGGCGAGGTATTCTTTCTTCCCCTCTTCTTTTTTTTTTCTTTTCCTCTTCTTCTTCCCTTTTTCTTCCTCCAACGGTCGAAATCGACTGTCGACGGTCGACTTTTGATGGAACCGCCCGGTAGCGGACGGTCCGCATACCGATAACCTAGCGGACCGGTACGGGCGGTACAGGTCGAAATTGCAAACTTTGCTATGAATACTGTTAGTTTTAACAGGAACTAGGTTAAGAAATTTGCTAATACTGTGGTTGCAAATGTTAACCAAAATTTTCATGTAGAATCTGTGACATCTATCAATGTGTTACATATGTAATGGTATTGGGTTTATATCCATGAAATGCATGAACAAGATGATGGAAGATTGTTGGATTTTTAGTATATTTTAGCTCGTCTCTTGTTTTCTTGGAAGCAAGATTTCCAATCAGTAGTCTGATGGATGAAATAAAGCCAAAACTGAAAAACAATAGATGATAGGTGTAAAAGTAGGTAATCAAAACAAGAACTTCTAGCTTCAGCTTCTTTGTAAAGAGGAAAAAGGATAGAGAAAGTGAGAAACTATATCTAGTGCTCGAAATTATAATACAATAGGGTTGAACAACCACATAACCATTCCTATATAAAGTTTCTTTATCCTTAAAGGGTTAGCTAATTGAACGCACAACTACATATAAGCCAAAACAAAATTGCTAATTTTGTGAGCCAGAGAACTAAGCTGATTTTTCATCCTTCAATAAGAATTAACAATTCAAAAAATGTTTTCAAGATAGGGAATATGTTTGAAGTAGTTGGTAAATGGAAGGTGGATGAAACAAGAAACTCAAGAAAGGTAATAGCAGCTCACATCACCTTCCACTAAATTGTTTACACAGACAATCTTATACTTTCCAAACTTAGAATGTAAACTTATGTGTTTCAATGGCCCAAGAAATGCATTTGTAACCTTGGATGTTGCAAAAGGATAAACAAATGCTCACTAAGTTCCACAGAACATGCATAACTTTCAAAGGATCAAGCTTTGTCTCCAAATCAAAAGTTTTCAACACCCCCAATTTACCAAAGGTTAGTAGTATTTTCTTTAGCATACCCTTTCGTATTGTTGGTGTATAATTGGAAGACCCAAACCAAACAAAAGGACAACAGATTTAACCAAAGCACCAAATATCACAATGCTCTACCAAGTTGCCTGTTTTGGTCAGAAACATTACTAAGCTTGTGATTCACCACTTGGTAGTTTGACAAAAATATAAGCAAAGAAATGGTTAAAACTTAAAAGAATCTTCTAGTTTAACTCAATAACTCTAGTATTTTCTGCTTCAAGGTCATACATCATAACAATGTCAAAGGACAAATCATAATTTTTGCATCAAATTTTTTATATAAACATGAATAAACACTTACCAAGATTACATGAACATACTAAATATGCTCATACATTTTTCCATCTATAAAATGAGCTTGCTTGAAGCAAGAAAAATTCAGGAATATAACTCATGACCAATTACATGTTTATTGATATGCCCTGACAGTTTTAAGGAAATAAATTTGTATAGTTGCAAAACAAGGAACTTAATGATGCTAGGAGATATATTTCTACTGTAATCACTTAAAGGTTTGAAATTTTCTACTTACACAATCTTCTCTGATAGCCATCCTCCTACGGACTCATGAAGAAAATATGGAAGATCCCAATGATATAGTGTCACATAAGGCTGTATACCTGCAGTTAAGAACATGTAAGTGCAAGTTCTTATGGGTATTTGAAAGTGCAAATGGGTGATCGACAACCTTTTTCTAGTAGGAAATTGATCAAATTGTTATAATAAGCAACCCCATCCTCGCTAATCTTAGTTCCTAATCCATCTGCCAACATGACACAAACAATGTCAATTGTAACCTGAATCACCAGCAGATGATCAAAACTTAAAACGCTGTAGCACAATATTGTACAAAAATGTTTTCCCTAAATTGAATGTTACAGAAGTTGTTTTTCCTAAATGATAAGCAAAGCAACAGGCTGAATCCTTGTGCAAAGTTTTCATAATTTTACTTGGCATTTTCCTCTAGAATTCAGAGATCTCAGCCTCCTATTCTTCAAGTCACAAAACTTCTATCTCAATAAATTATATACACCTTGGATGCTGCGCATTATGATATTATCCAGATTATTTTTGCCTCACTTAAACCACTAGTATGTGTATACCATGACACAAGTAGTCAGTTTAAAGCTTCTGTCAAGGTTTTATATGCATTAATTTTCACTGAATGAACATGTAAGCTCCTGCTTCTAAAACTCTTTGCCATGGTGGATCTTCATGACAGAAAATATATTCATGTAGCAACAATATCTGTCACAGAATGTGTTCGGCCAATTTAATAAGTGGCATGCCTACTTGATCTAACCAAAATATTCATCTCTACTTCGTTCAATGAATTAGTAAGATGTAGCATGAATTTGCATCATGCTATAACTCGATATCATATAAATTGCACTTGAATGTTCATAGCTTTATATTCACGTATATGTTTCATACAATATTACAGGAAAAAAACAATCTTTCAATGCCTTCTGCAATCTAGTAACTAAGACATCTTTCATGTCCAGGAGCCTAAGTATCCACAAACCAAAATCTAGCCTCTTTATAAAACTCCACTATGTAATTGACAATTCCATCGTGACAAGATTTAAGTAAATGGCCGAATAACCTCCTCTTGAGGATCCTTTCCATTAAATAAGAATTACTATACAATATATTTTATGTAAGGATATATATATACATAGCTAATACACTAATTATGGTAGAATAAATCTCTTGATTTCTGCCATTGATAAACATTAATTATGGTAGAATAAATCTCTTGATCTCAGCCATAATTTCTGCCATAATCTTTGTCATTGACACACCGATCATTTTAAGAATTACCAAAATTATATGCAAACTATAATTTCAAGCTTAAAGTAATAGCAATGGAAAACAACATACCGGGGAATATACGAGACCAAGATATGGAAAATCGATAAGCACCAAAACCTAACTTGGCCATAAGCTCCACATCTTCCTGAGCACCAACAAAATAGTGCAGATAATAAAAAAAAGCAGAGTGAACTTGAATAACTAAACAGTTGATGAACTTGATAAACTGAACACTAAACAGCATATCCACCTTTGATCCCTGGCCTCAAGCCTTTCTTTACTGTAGAGTTATTTATGGGGTTATTTTGAGTTTTTCTTCAAGCAACTTTGAGGTTACCACACAATAGAACTACTAGAACTTCCTTATGAGGTGTTTCATGGATTTAGACATATTGTTGAATCATTTAATACTTTCTAATTTGTCTTCTTACTCCATGACTTTCGTCATATGATTCATCCCAAGCCAAGTTCACCACAGTTTACTCCAATAACAAAAGGATAAAGTCAAATTTATGGATCTGAAATGAGAAAGCAAAGGCAATGGACAGGTACAGATTTAAAAATAAAAATAATAATTGGACTAAAATGATAAAATAGCATCATGAAAAAATACAAAAAAATGGAATTAAAGAAAGAAAAGCTAATAAATAGGGCATGGTGGCTAAGACATCAAAGCAGTTATTTGGATAAAGTCAAACAAAATAAAGGAAGGAAGAGGCGGTGGCAGAGAAAGAGGAGGAAGAGGAAAGCGGGAGAACGAGGAAGAAAAGGAGACAATGGAGAAAGAGAAGGAAGAAGAGAAAGTGGTAGAGGAAGAGGAAGAGGAAGAGAAGGTGTATCTCAGTGACCGACGACAGACGACCTAGGCTCTGCATGTAATGGTGAAGAGGGTTGTGTTCACGAGCACTAAAACAGCAGTTGTTTAATAGTATTTTGTTTTCTTTTTCTAATGGGTGGACCCAGACCGGAAGACCCAAAATACAGGTGGTCCATGTACCAGTTTGTAGACCAATACATACCACTCATTTTGTACCACTTGAAGTGAGGTTCAACATGAAGATTTCACCATGAATAACTGATATAATCAGATTCAAACAAGTTGGTCCAACCACATGAGAGTGTTCCATTGAATAAGATTTTTATCAGCTTAGATGATTATGTAATCCAAGAGAAACACAGAAAATCAACTAATAAGCTTATCAGGGAGTCAAAAAAAGGAAAAAGTAACTGACCTTATAGCGATGGTACTGATCCACAGCAATCTCTCCAGTACTTCCATCCTTTATATTCCCTAATGATATAAATAACAAATCAGGTGGACAAGAAAAACTGGAAGAAGTGAAAAAGACATGAGAAAAGACCAAACCTTTTTCTTCTGAGAAAATATCCCAAATACTATCACCTTTTCCAACCTCTCTTCTTGCTCCTTCTACCTGCAAAAATGAAAAGAATAGTTAATTATGAAACTATAATGATGATATAACTTCAAAAGGGTACTGTGCTTGATATGCTAAATGTGTTATTTATCATAGGCCAAAGCGCATAATACTAATTGCCCTAACCAAGGAATCTAATTTTGTCCAGGCTGTTATGTACATTCAGTATTTACCAGTCTCGGCATTAACCAGCACATAGATGGCACAATTTTGGGTAGTCCATGTGTGACACAAGTCTTGCTGCCTGATAATCACAGTGAATTAGGATTACCACTTTGCCTAGGCCTCGTAACAGGCTTGAACAAGGCAGCAAGACCAATTTTCATTTTCTTTCTTTATCCTCAACCCTAAAAGTTAAAACCCACACCACTCCCCCATGTCTCTCATGATCCCTCCCCCATGCCTCTTGCAAACTAAGAATGCATGATGTACACCACATGCCACTCGCCACATGCTAGTAATCCTCTCCTCATCCTTGTTTTCACTGACTCTTCCCTCTTTCCTCCGTGTACCGCAGTATGTTGTGATGTACCAATATCTCAATGTGTCAGAAGGGACAAAGCCTGGCCATGGATCAACATAGATTCGTATCCAAAATTGAAAACCTAGACAGTAACTATTGCTGATTGGATGGCTAGCAAATAGAGATATGAGTGAATCCTACACGAACCAAACTCTAAAAAAAAAATTCCTCTTTTTTAGAAACCTGCAGCCCAATTTAAGTATAGTGCATTCCAGTTTTGTTAGATGATTACAAGGTTATATTCCAAATAAGTTAATCTCTAAGGAATTTTTCTTTTATCTTTATTATTTGATTGAACAATAGTTTCATTCTTTTTTTATCATTTTGAAAAAAGTTGTCCGGTTGTTGCCTCAATCATAGATGAGTTGGTTTTAGTTGTTTGCATATTGGGAATTTCTAACTTGAAATTAGATATATAATAAATATATAATGCTCAACCATATATGTTCCATGTCAACAAAGCACAATTATGTATCTTTTTCAATGATTAAATCATGGGTCATAATTTTTTTATACATTATACAAAAAAAATAAATCATTTAACTATATTTAATCTCATAATATAAGCAAATATAAATGTTTATCATATCACATGTCAAATAAAATAAAATTAATAATCTTATTCATACATGATATGAAATTTATAATTAACTACATTGGATTTCATAACATATAAAATATGAACATTCATTATTTTAATTAACATTTCAAACGAAACAATTCTTCAAACAACAAAGTATATACTAAAATCTTATTCTTAAAATAACTAAAGAGGTAAATATGACTCAACCTATGTATCTATTTCATTTAGTCGATTTAGTCATTACTTGAGAATTGTCCAACTTATTCTAACTTACTCGTCTATTTTCTATTCACCCAAATATATGTACTATAAATACTCTAAAAAATATATGAAAAATTAGTATAGTAGAATTCCCTAAGTAACATGTAATATTTATCAAGATTAATAATTTATTAATTATATCATCAACACTATACTTATACATAAGAGTTAAGCCTACAACCTATTGTTCAACGCTTGATACATTTTCAACTCATTATTACCTATACTTATATATAAGACGTCTTACCTATACTTATGTTCTTTATTTTAAAAAGTTGTGCATGTCACAAATTAATCAAGATGCATTCTTATATAAATTTTGTAAGATGTCTAGACCAAACTAATGATATATCTTGGTTTCATTTAAACAAGTAAATCGTTATTCAAGAATATATCCTAGTTTATCCTAACTTATAATGTTATTTATTATCTCATCCATTTCTATGTCACCATAACTACATTAGTAAATAACTCTACCATAGCTTATTAATTGTGATTTGAATAGCACCCTCAAATTCACATATAATGATCATTTTCTTGGAAGTTAATCGGTTTATTATGACCTTTATCAATATTATATTAGATCAATAATAAATCTTTTTTTTTTTAACTCCTCTTAGTTGCAAGATTAACTAATGAGTTAGTTGTTTAAATTCACATGTGCTACAATAAGGTGTTCATACCAAAAATATACATCACTATGATATCTAGCTTCCCTTACTTACATTAGTCCTAAGACTTAGCTTGGTAAATATTGGAGATATCATAGATTGCCCTTGTCTTTGGCATGAAGGCCAACAATTGGTGTAACATACAAGGTATATGATGTAATACATGTACCAGTAGATTTTTTTTATTAACAAAGGAATAGAAAGAGAAAAGAGAAAGATACTAGGAAAAGATAATGGATAACTACCAAAATATGTAGGACCTCATTTGTACCAAAACCCAGTGCTTGAATTCCATTCTTGGCAGTCTGTCCATGTAAAATTAAAGAGGCTCACTGGTTCACATATAATTCCATTCCTATGATGCCAAGTCCTATACAAGGAAGTAGGGCCTCACTGGT
This sequence comes from Ensete glaucum, assembly GCA_021527575.1. Classification (NCBI taxonomy): domain Eukaryota; kingdom Viridiplantae; phylum Streptophyta; class Magnoliopsida; order Zingiberales; family Musaceae; genus Ensete; species Ensete glaucum. The sequence goes on along the minus strand of CM038553.1, from coordinate 6,425,969 downwards.
CTCTAGTGGCAGCTTAGGTGGTTCTGGGACTGTTGATTTAGAAGACCATTGAAAACCAAAGATAACCATCAGTTGATATACATAAGTACACTAGTTCTCCAGAGAAAACCTTTCTGATCCATTAGCATTGTACCCAAACAGCCAACTTTTTATTGACTATTAAATCTAAAATTTACATGATCACAAATCTAGGTTTCTAAATATTATGATTGTAGTGCATTTCCTTGTGAAACAAAAGCATGTAAACATGTCCCTTTTCTCCCAATCTGACCAAACTGCTTGATTGAAACACTCAAACAATCACAAATTGCATGCACTTTACCCCTCATTCTCAAAAAGAAAAAATTAGTGGCGCCTTGAAACTGATCTTCTACCAAGCTATTGAAGACCATAGAAACTTACAAATGCACAATCAAATTAAGAACCTAATGAGTTCATAGCAGAAAATAAATTCATCTGATGGGAGTATCCATAGGTTTTGTTGATATATAAGCATATGGGAGTAACAAAGAACTTTGCTAGAGAAGGATACTTTAACAATAAGACTATATTAGTCTCACTATCCACATTATAACTTGAAAACCTTCAGTTTAATACTAAAAAATATGTACTACAGTCTACAAGAACTATGCGGCTTAGGAAAAACAAAATTTCAAAAGATCAGCTATATGATCACATCAATATCTGCATTCTTGAGAGTAACTATCAATTTTCATCTAATTTAGCCCCATACACCAACCAAATCTCCAACCCTTTAGATTTAAAGGTTGTTCATTCAGAAAGCGGAAGCACATATACATAGATGTATATGCATGTACTTATGCATACATATAAATTGAGAGAATTGAGCTAGGTTCATTCAAAAGTATTCATACTTCATGTTCAAAATCAACAATGGATTTCTTCGATGGAAAATTAGCACAATGGAACATAAAGCAAGGTCTGTAGTTTCGAGCGATACAGCCTGATACGAGCGATACATACTAGTCCACTAGCAAACCGGTACATGAACTGCTCGGTACCGAGCGATACCATCAATTGGGGTTGTTTCTACCCCATTATCGCCCGAAATCGATCGATAACGATCGATTTTGACCGTCACGGCCTGTTACCGGGCAGTATCAACCGAAGAAGAAGAGGGAGAAGAAGAGGGAGAACCTGGAGCATCTAAGGCCATGAGGCAACGACTTCTCCTCATTCGCTTGGGGAGAAGAAGCCTCGGCGATGTCGCGGAGGCTTCGCGGGGAAGAAAGGTTTCTTCTCCCTACATGGGGAGAGGAAACGAGGCAACATCGCCCTTTTTTACTTTATTTTTAAATTATTATTATTATTATTATTATTATTATATATATACTGAACGGTATGCTTTAGTATACCGCTTGGTATACTTGTACCGTACCATACCAAGTTGAGCTCGGTACGCCAATATGGTACAAGATGATGAATCTTGACATAAAGTTTGCAGAAAAAAGATCAGGTACAATCGAAGGATTTTAGATCAAAATAATAGAACTCTATGCGATCAGTGATTCATATCAGCCAAAAATAACATTAAAATTCAAACATACAAAAATATAAAAAAGAAAAACTCTAATTACCAAAAAAATTCCTTAGTATATGTCCTATAAATTTGTCTTCAAAAATACTAATTCAAAGTACAAGGAAATAAGCTTCTCTTCAAAATGTCCAAGGACCATACATGAGAAAAATCTCCCAGGAAAATACAGGAAGAATCGCTGGTATCAAGGTGAAGAAAAACTACTCTACAATGTTTAAAGTTCCAAAAAAATTAATCACTCAAATTATTGTAGTATTGTTCTTTTCTGTGCCAAATCTTAACTCATTATATATCTCAAGAAAGGTAACCAAGTTCTGTTTTTCTTTCTCTTTATCTTGCTCCTTATAATTACAGGCTTTCAACCATACAAGGTGTACCTGACTTCCTCTTGACATTTCTGGTCCCAAAAAGTTAGTTTGTCAATTTTTCAGATCAAAAATGAAAATTTTAAAAGTGGAAGTCAAACAGGCTCATTCAGGACTAAACGGAACATTAGCAAACAATTCCATTCCAGATATGCATGCTATTAAAGGACTAAACAGAAGATGTTCAAAGAGAAGATATTAAATAAAGGAAATCGGTCGCATCCATTGTATCTATTAGTTCAAACGGTAACAAAAAATGAGCATTAATCAGTTGAACTGTATCTTCAAGATAACTCGTCACAAAATACATTATAATTTTATGCCTTACGGTGCACATATCAAGAAGGGGGTTGCATTAAAAGCTGGCTCTACAGTGGTGTCAATTACACATAATGCAGTTCGGAAGTTAGCTACTTCCTGGCGGACATTGAATTATCAGAATATTATTTATTCAAATAATTTTACCCGAATCGAGTTTCTTTGTTCAAAAGAAAGCTCCATAACAAGAATAACCTCAAAACAAAAACAAAAAAAAAAGAGTAATATCACAAACAAAGGTAGAAGTGACTACGGATCCTAAGAGTTGAAAAGCCAAAAAAGGAATCAAGATACCAAGCTCTAAGATCCGAGATCCAAAATCAATGAATCAAGAACCTTTCGAGAAACGGCCGGAGCCTGGAACGAAGGGGAGAAGATTGCAACGGAAAGGGGTTCGCAAAAATGGCTCCGGGAACTAGGGAGATTTTAACTGAAATTACCTGGTAAGCTGAGGTGGCGACACCGAAAACGAAATCTTTAGGGAAATCGCTTCGAGATACCTCGTCGGGAATGCCATCGTAACCATCGATCTCGCTCCGCCTACGGGCCATCGGCAAGGGAGTGAGGTGGAGAAGCAGCAGTGGCGGTCGGACACCGCAATGGTCGGTTCTTGCTGCTGGCCCGATGCCAAAAGTAGGCAAAAGAGACACGAGGCGAGCAAGGGCAGTTTGGTGATAAAACCCGTCTGAGAAAGATGGCTCAACTCACGTTCCTAACCATCAGTCTTATCAATCTGACGGCTCCCCGCGAACTGCAACCCTCGCATCCTCCAGTGACGATACTTCCCGCAACCCCTTTGAGATTCGTACGTCCCTAACCGACCTTGTCATTGGGAGACGCCTGGGTCCCGCGTCCAACGCCGTAGAGGACGGGTAGGGAGAAGGGGACGGCTATGTATGGCGGAGACGTTCTTAGAACGGGAGCGAGATGACGTCCGATAGAGACACGCAAGAAGACATAACCGCATATATGGGACATACTCCGTCAATACGTGACAATTCGCCACTCCTGCAAGACGGCACTTGTTGCACGTAAGTGTCTGCCATCAGCAATCGTTCGTTTATAACATTAAGTACATTAAAGAAAACGGAAATCTGTATAATACAAAACATGGGAAAGATGGCAATACACAAAAATACACAATAAAGATGTAATCTACAAACATCAATACACAATACACAAAAAATACAAAAAGGGGAAAGCTTCATCTCCGCATACACAATAAAGGTCCAATACTCTGGGACGAGATTAGGCAAACAAAAACTGATAGAATTCATATTACAACTAATCCTTCTAATATCATCTCTTAAAACCTTCAACCTTAAACTCCAAGCACATGACTTCTATTGTTGATATAATAAATGACTTTCAGCCCCGTAAAATCAATCACTCGATGATTTCTTTGAATTCCTGCTTAGCATATTGAACTTTGCAGTTGGCACATCCATCAGCCACCAAACCTCCCATTGCATCCTTAATGACACACACATACAAAATCAAGTTAATCCAGTCCAGTATACAAGGAACCATCCAATTCAACAAAGTATTCCAACCTTTGAATAGTATAGTAGCTATAACTTTGTGATAGCTAACACTTTGCACCACTACTCAATCTCCATGCACTTATTTTCTTCCTCAAATCATTCCCTATACCACCAATTCTCAAAGAATTCAACATTGTAATTAGCTTTGCAGCAATATTTCATAGTAACTGAAAGTTCAAAGAAAACATGTGTAATAGAGTGAAAGAATAAATTTATATTAAATTCTCAAAAAACTCTTAAGCTTTGGAAATTTCACAAAAAATACTCTCATTTTCAAAAAATTACATAAAGTGCTCTGTTTTTTAAACGATAAATTTGCCCTTGTGTCACCCTTGGCCACCTCCCCCGCCTTCGTCATTGGCCACTACCATGTACGGGCCATTGCTTGCCTTCATAATTGGTTGGGCCCTAGCCGCCTACCCACCGGTGTCGTGAGTGAGGACGACAAGGGCAAGTCACACAACCGTAAGTCTAACGAGAGCTAATAAGGCAAGGATGGGTCCAACAAGAGCTTAACGAGGACCAATAGATTCACAAGATAAATCCACCAAGACAAAGGGGAGGAAAGGTAGGGTGGCAGTTCAGGGAGGCGAGGGCATTAGTGCATGATGAAGACATAACAAGTCCGACAAAGACAAAGGTAAAATAATCTTTTCACGCAAGAAGAAACGCTATGATAATTTTAAAAAATGAGATATTCTACAAGAATTTCTTACAACTTAAAAAATTTTAGTCAAAAATTTTATAATAAATTTATGCATATTTATGTGATCCATAAATTCTACACATATCCTCCACTCCCATTCGATATACCTGATGCTAGTATAAGAGCCACGAACTCATTATTTTTTTGTTTCTCTCAATTCACAAATCCAATATATAGAACGATCAATTAACACTTCATTATTCGCCAAAATTTTACCAAGTTAATTGCAATTAATTATCGGAAATCATCGAAGATTTGAAATGTCTATATAAACTACGGGGCATACAAGCACACAAAAACTTCTGAGGGCAGACACATAAAATACATAATACTCATCCATGTTGTTGGGCACGCATGCAAAGAACTAATATCTCACGAGGTATTCATGCAAAAGAACTCTTCACTTTCTTTTTGCTTATTGAGCAACTCTTTGGGTGCACGTCTACACTTGCAGTGTTAGACGTGAGCCTTCTTAACAGGCTCTTCTTTTTACCTAGCTAGGATGAACAAATGTCATCCAAGACTCTGGTAACTGATGCTCCATTTATATTGTGGTGGTCACCGATCATCAACATCTCAAGCTAGTTGAAAGCTAAGGTTAACAAGCTGCATATAAAAAACCTGTATTCGTAAATTGTAGTGGTACCACCGACGAACAGACACAAGGGAGAAAAGCCATATGTACATCTAAATGGGCACAGTTTATCGAACTTGGTCAGAAAATTTTATGCACCTGGATACACTTCAAAATGGAGAAGACACTCCTGCGGAATCAACCCATAATGGCCTCTTAGCATTGTAGTAAAAATGTGCAATCATTTGCACCAATTCATTTGATGTCCTAAACTCTACAAATCCAATATGGAAGCATCAGTTAACTATCAGGCAAAAAAGGCAATTCATATGTTGGATAAGTTTTTTATATTTGAACATCTCTGACCTTTCTCTCTGTAGAGAATCTTGTTTCCTTTCAGGAATAATAGCTCGGGACATGTTTTGACATTCAGAGCATAAGCCAAGTCTTTCTCAATGTTGATGTCAATCTTGATGGTCTGCAGCACATAATGTTGTATCACTTTTTGCCATGGTCAAAATGTTAACACAAAGATAAAAAATGACAAGTTTTCAAAAAGTAAAAATGCCTCATCACATATTGTTAGATATCAGAAAAGAGGTTTGAACTTCTAAATTTTAATAATGAAATAACCAGCGTACCCTTGGAGGTAGTCGATCCTTAGCATTCCAATATACTTTAGCTGCCTTCTCCAGCTCCTTTAACAACTTCCAGTTATGAGCTGCCCTGTGAAGCAGCAAACAGAACATTCTCAGGGTACAGCAATCAGGTGCTGATCGCATAAGAAAATGCAAACTTGCCAACAAATAATGAGATGTGCACGATTCCAAGATTTTTGAACACATTAACTGTTTTCATTTATTTTGAATTGAAATATGCTCTTCCATGTAAGTCTCTTGCCAATTCAGATCAAAAAATTTTAAGACCTTGAATGGAAATGACTTCATTCCTAAACTCATTCGGGTTACCTTTACCCTCTCTTTGTTTGCTTATGCCAACTACTGTAGATGATATATTTTGAATTTGACACAGACATTATAGACAGCTCAAAATCATGCATAACCTAACTTTTCAAGATACCCATCAGTGATGCATCGGATAATTACAATCAACATTTCCAGTAATGCCCAAGGGTTCTAAGTAGCAGATAAGCAACCGCTGAGTGAATGGTTTGCATTGTGTATTAAAGTCTATGATATGGGTGCCAATCTGGATTATTCTTCCATGCTTATGAAACAATTTACAGTCTGCAATGAGTGGCCACTCAGTAAATTTAACATCGTTAAATAATAAAAGCACCCAACATATGTCACCATTTTCTCTTTTCAGTCTACAGAGAAACGTAGTTCATTTCCCGTTGCTCCATTCCATTTTTCAATGTTGTTCTACACTAGATTACAGAATTTATGTTTAAAGCATAACCTTCTTCCAAATCTGTGTTGCCCACTCTAAATTCCATGCCTTTGTTACCCAACCCTAGTCTCCTAGACAAATAGCCAAGGCTTTACATGGAGAAGCATCAAAAGAAGATGCCTATGCTAGTTTCGGAATCCACAATGAGCACTCCTATAACACAAATTAACCATATGATAACAATTGGGCGCTCAACTGCTTCCAGTATCTCCCAATTCATTCAATGCATTTATTTTACATTTCCAATTTTTTATCTAACATGGAACGACTGGGCATCACTTGACTCACAACAGCAGGTTCCAACTGAATTAAGAAATTCATCTCTATCCACACATCTACAGACTTATACATTGAAATAATTTATTTATGCTGGTGTTCTCCAGCTCAGATTTACAATTATACTCGGCATTGTGAGCACTGGAGCCTTCTATGTTGTAACTTGTGCTTTCGTTTAAGTCTCCTCCCGACATTAGACCCATTTTTAGGTTATATCAGAAAATGTCATTATACAGCCTGCAAACTGCTAAGAACGGTGCTACATTCTTGTCAAACTGTATGGGTTTATATGCAGCACCTAGAGATCTAACAAGATCTTGATGGGATCAGCAATTAAAATTTCATATTATGACTCTAAATGACCATGAAAAGTAACCAAAAGAAAGCAACTTCATCCAAAATAACATCTTGCTTTGACGTCTCACAAGTTGTTAAAACAACATTCACTACTGTGTCACAGCTTCATCCCCACACCATTGTTGTTTGGTTCTTAAGCATCCATATGATATGATTGACATTCCAATACACCTATTATAAGCCCACTCTAAATACAAGAGTATATCAGTTTCATGAGTATGAACATATACAAAAGAATCAAACTGTAGAGAAGAGAGAGAGAGAGGGAGGGAGAGGATCACCTGTTATAGCGTTCGAACACGAGAACAACGAGAGGGCTCGGGTGGAAGGCGAAGCTCTCCCACTCCAAGCAATTGATCTCCTTCACCCATCCCTCATCCATCTCCCCCTCCCAATCGATCTCTACCCCGTCTTCCACCACATTCTTGATCGGGTGCTTATCGAAGTACTCCGACGCCCTGATTCCCCATCCAACATCCGCATCCAGAGGCCAATTCGGATCGTCCTCCTCCACCACCACCTCCTCCTCCGCTTTCCCCTCTCCCTCCGATCCCTCCTCGGTCCTCCTCTCCTTGAGCACCCCCTCCTTCCCCTCCAGCAACCCTGCGCTCTGCTCCCGTATCGAAGCGAACGTCCGCTCGAGCCGATCCCTCACGAAGTCCTCCACCGCCGCCGCCTCGCTCCTGCGACCGCGCCTCGGCTTGCGTGGTATCGTCGTGTGGTACCGGAAGGCATCGCCGGCACCGGGGCCCCCCTCGACGACCTCGGCTCCTTGCGGAGGTGGGTCAGGCTTCGGCGGCCGACGGCCTTCGGCCTTAGGTTTAGGGTTTGGGTCCGCGGCAGCGGTCGATGCCGAGACGCGGGAGGAGGGGATACGGCGAGGGGTTCGTGAAGAGAAGGTGAGAGATCGGCAATAAGGGTTACGGTTCGGAGAGAGGAGGAAGAAGAGGCGGGGCGAGGAGGAATGTTCCGAGCGGAGACTGTACATGGTTTTGGGAGCGAGGGTCGGAAGCAGTGACATTTCTTCCCCTCCAAAGAAGCGGGGAGGACGAGCAGGATAAGACGCGGTCATATATAAAGGTTTAGTTCTAAAATATTTCTATTAAAAGAAAAAAAACAAACACTCGATTGCATAAAAATGAAAGGTTAATTTCAGACTAATTGTATGTTAGTTATATATTTAAAAATTATATTAAGAATTTTATACTCATCAAACTAAATCATTTAACTCTGCTGCTATTCACGTCGTCAACTTTCATGATGAAAATATCTAATGTGCTATTACGTATGAAAAATAATATTAAACAGGATTAAAAGTATAATTACATAATGTTATTCTCACCCATACTAATTTTTTCTTCAATAACTTATGTAAAAATCATAGTCAAGAAATTAATTAAGAGATCATTTCTATCAAATGTTTTACTTTTCAACAAAACCTCCCAACATAAAGAAAAAAAATGGAGTAATTGAATAAAATTGCCTCACTTCATTTTCTAACAAAACCTTTTTCTTTTCTAATTTGTTTTTGGATGATGAGAAAACTATTAAAAATTTATTCCTTTAACTCTATTTTAACATCATTTTTTTTGTATATGACAACGCGAATGATATTTTTGTTAACAAAATCAACAGAAACTAGATTAAATATTTTATTTTTATAAGTATAAAAATGTAAGGATCAGAACGTTCATTTTATAATAATAATTGAATGTTCAAAGAAATATCACTAAACCTTTGAAAGGCGGTAATGAATTGACTCGCAGAACAGTTAATTTTTAAGCATATTTCGAAAAAAAAAAAGTTTCGCAATCAATTAAAATAAAATACGTGCGATCACAGAAGCCATGAAGATTTAGCCATAAGCCACAGGTTTTTTCTACCCCAAGCTCCAAGTGTTCTACTGAGAAAAGGAATCGAGATGAGTGTCCAACTAAAGTAATACGAATATAATCCAACGCCATAAGAACATTAAATAAAATTGTGCAACGAGGAATCATCAAAAGCCAGCACATACCACCAACAGCAACATGCAATGCAAATTTTTGTACCTTTTGGGGTTCAAGAGATCAAATTTTCATATTTAGCAATAAGAATGATGACCCATAAGAAATAATCTTATTTAGAAGGGGAAAGACAGTTCTACTTCAGCTAATCATTAGTGTTAAAAATATCTCCATGAAGATGAAACTTGGGAAGGCATCAATAATGGAATTGATATGAAGTATTTTTCATGATCCACAAGCTTGGAAGTCCCTCTTGAAAAGAGAACATATCTCAAAATAGAAGACAAAATAACATAGTTGAAGAAAGAACCAATCTTGAACGATGAACTGTATGTGCTCACCAATATTCCTTGTTATTGATAAATAATGTGGTATCAAAGTCTCCCCTACTATGACCATTCTGACTCCCAAATTGCATAGTGACTGGAACAAAGATGTCATGATACTTGACGAAAGTGGATTTCCTACCATGTAAAAGCTGGCAAAACATAAGATGGATAGGCATCATATTTGCAAGCCAGAGATTGGACCACATCGAATCCAGCAGTTTCTCCAAAGGTACCAATTCCAAGTTCCGTGGCATGGATACCCCCCGTGATAAATGCTGATGCAATCCCAGTTTTATTTGCGCCCTTTATGTCATGATGAAGGGAATCACCCACCGTGATACAATCGCATGCATCTGCACCAACCATTGCCATGGCTGCTGAATATATCACCTGAAGCAGGCATCACATCATGTTAAATCTAACATGTTTACAGCAAACCCAATGGTAGAAATCTAGCATGTGTACTTTGAACTTTGAAGCGCAGTAAAATATCATGCAATTGACTTCATTCATATTGATGTGATTGGTACCTCTAAAACAACAGAACCAATTAACAACTTTAGCCAGCAGAATTAACCTTATATGCCACATACGCATCATTCTATGAAGCATGCACCCAACAGAAGAAAAGTAAGCATTAACTTGTGTACGTCATCTGGCTAAATGATGAAGCAGAAGTCTTAAAGTATTCACTTAGTGCCTTAACTTGCGTGGTTCCACTTTAAACCAATCTATTGTCTTTGCTTACTCTATCATCTGCACATATGTCCTCTACATCACTATAGAGAATGGTTAAAGAAGCAAGTTACACAATTGAGGCAAGGGTAAGTACACATGATAACTAGCAAAATGTCACCTTTTCCGGCTTTCCCATCCATTTTACTTCACCACCAAGCTTTTCATATTTATCTGCCAGCGTTCCTACAAGATATGAAGAGATATATTACTCGTAAAAAGCTATCTGAGCTCTCAGTGAATTGATATAAAAATCGGTACGGTGAATTAGTTAATAAACTAATCTAAGATTAAAGATATCAATAAAATCTACACGCAATAAGAGTATAGGGCCAACTTCACCAGGCATAACACGCAATGCTCTAGCTTCAACAGTAACATAATCTGGATTTGCTACTACCATGGGAATTTTTCTTTTAGCACACATCTCCAAGATTTGCCCAAGATCATCAAGATTCATGGGTAGTGATTCACCGGAAGGAACACCAAGTGCTTCTGTGCCATGAGCAAGTACAAAATCCGCATGATCCACATTGCTCACAACTTGCAAGCCTAGGCCCTGTATGGTCAGATCACAAGTATCTACTAAATGTGCCTTCAATTTATCAGCAAAAGAATGCAAGTTATATTCTGTCTTTGTTAACTAATGTGGACTCTCTTACAGGTGATGGTTGTTTAATCAGGTCATTCCATTTCTTTTCTCTCTATTATGTTGCTTGATTGCTTTTATTTTCCGATCACAGTCTTAGAGTCACAGTTTAAAAAAGGAATCCCAATGTTTTGTCCAGGTTACTGTAAATTTTATGGCATTTCCCAATTAAGCAAATTGAGATAATGTGTGAGCTCTTCAGACTGGTACATTATGGTTACACCACAACTGGTACTATAAAAAATTAGTGTATAGAGCTCTAACCCTAGTTATGAGTTAACTCTTTTCTGTCAATTGAACAACAATTGTGATGAAACAACCAATATAACACACCAACCAACCAATATTAATGTATAGACCCCAAACCATAGTCCTGAGTTAACTCCTTTCTGTTGATGTAAAAACAATTGTGATGAAGCAACCAATATAAGGCAACAACCAACCAATATGAATGTGAATAATTAAAGGAAGAAATTTCAAAGTTTCGAATCTTGTTTTTAGTCACCTTTTCTTCTTCATGGGCTTCAAGGGAGGTGAGTTACAAGATCGTCAGTCTTTTCAGAGGATATCCTTGAACCTTCAATACAACTAAATGTAGATGCATAACAGCCAAGAGTAATCCATAAGCAGCTAATATCCAGAGTGCCACATGCGAAAGTTTAATGATCACTAAGAACATAAAAGTTCTAGAATCAAATACGGCCGCAACTTTAGTTGAGGTGATAATTAAGTGTTCAATTTATGTACTTAAAATAATGCGAGTCTGACATGCACAGTTTAATGATCATGAAGAACATAAAAGTCATAGAATTTAGTACCACACAACTTTAGTTGGGATGATAATTCAATTGTTCATCTTAAAGAAGAAGATTAGCATACCTCAAGAGAAATTGCACCTCGATCACTCCACGTCATGTGAATGCAAGATTTTCCTAGTTTTGCAAACCATGGATCATCCCTCCTGATAACAAAGGGAAATGACACTAACAATGATAATAATATCCTCTTATTTGCTAAATCATTTTAAAAGGGTCTTATCGCTAGAGTTACAAAAACTATAGTCTCTTATCAGATGTTTAAAATTCGGGTCTGTTCATCCACGTAAATGTTGAGAGATAATGTAGCAGAAAATTTAGATGTGCAAGCATGTTTGCAATTTCAAAAAATCAATGAAAATTAGCAATTAGTAATAAATCTAGACTATCTGATATTCATAGTAGATGCAATAAACTAGCACTTCATCCACAAGTTATTCAGATAATACCTTTAATTAGAGGTCATTGATCCTCATTCAGCAATATACTACATTGTATAACTATAAACAACTTTTCTTCTAGTCTCTATTTCCCTAGCTTTTAGTTTTATTATTGTTCCCCTTCCATAATTTAATAAAATTTTATCTCTATCATTCTAGTCATCTATGGTAAATTTACTCTTTTCCACTTCATGTTTTCCCTTTTTCTCATGACTAGATCCTCACAACTGTGTATTTCTTGTACCAAGCAATATATATCTGCTTTGGTTTTACTCTTGAACACCCAATAAAACATAGTATTGCATCCTCCATCTTTCATTTTCATCAACATTTTGTTTCATCCCCAAAATGTCCGGATCCTCTACTGCCCATCTCGTTTCACAAAAGAGATTGATGATATTTTTTCTTTTTTTCTGTTCTATTGTTCCATTGATTCCTTCTCATTGGTTTGCACTTGCTAAACTGCAGATTATTACAGATTGAGTCAAGGAACCGTTGGATGATAAAACACTAGTATTTAACTAATCTTTAATGAATAAAAGACTACAATCTGGGGGCAACATGGAATTTTGTGGCTGGTTATCATCAGATACGAAGCATAAATTCTATTGTAATGCTATAACCTCAGTGATACAGTAGTGTACCATGATTTAAATATTTTGATTTATTCTTGCACCTTACAAGAGATAGATGATTTGACTTTATTGGTTAAAAATTTAAAATGTTGAAGCTATGAGATCTTGATCCAACAAACACCGTGGGAGTCGCTAATAATCACTAAATATTAACATTAACATGGATGGTGTTGAGAGGGACTTTCTCTAGATATTGTGCTTAAATAATAATAACTTTTAAGTTCTGCAAAGCATATTCTCCTTTGGTTCCAAAAGCTAACAAGTTCTCCAAGTATAATTTTGAGGTATCTATCAGATAATACAAATATGGTCATATCTTGTTATCCATTTTAATTTTTTTTTTTACCTTTCTTACATTAACTACTTATTTATAGGAGTGGAAAATATCCCTCTTTGATACTGATTTTGTCATATCAGGCAAGAGAGAGAAGAAAGAAGAACAAGAGAAGAAGAATGAGTGTAATTGAGGGAGACGAGGAATGGGTAACATACCTGTAAAACATTGGATTTAAAATCCATTATGTTCATGGGTTTTATATTGGCTTATTGCAGCATCAGAAAATACTTTTTTTATTTAATAGTACATACATTTCTGTATTATTTGTACATAAAATTATTTGGTTATTTCTTTGTTTCTTTTTCAAATTTTCAGTAAAAATTACTTCATTGTTCGATCTTTATCCTCAATCCAATCCAACCATTCCCAAGTCCAATTCTACAAACATGGCAATACCTGCAAAATTTATTTAGGTTCCCTTAAGAAACGCAAAGGATGTATAAGTTAGCAAAGCATGAATACCAAAAAAACACATGATGATTTATAATACATCCAGTTCCTAAATCAAAAGGTTGAGAATTACTGATACAGAAATGAAAAAAAGAGGCCAAATCTATTGACTATCACAAGATGATATGGGGAAGATCGATAGAAGAGAATGTCAGCTAATAATAACAATCACATTCTGATCTTATAAGCTTATACTCTGTTTCATAATTCGTATTTAGTATTCAGATGCATAAAAGAGAGAAATCAAAGATCTAAATCAATTGAAGAATATATGGATTTGTAAAAGTTCCATCACAATAATATACATTAATTTTGTCAACTAATGTCCAAAGGCAGTAAAAAGAAACCCTTTGGCAAAAATGCAGAAATACTAACATCAGATTTGCAAAGCTGGTACTGTAACCAAAAGGTCCAAAATATCTCTTTGTTATTTAAATTGCTGAAGAAGTGGGAAACCAGTAATATATCAACTTGCAACCATCACTAAAAAATTCCTACCTTAGAAGATATTGATGAGTCAACTCTCCACTAGTGATGGCACCAGAAAAAAGAGAAGAATTAAAACCAAGGCTTTTTAACTTCTCTATCGTTGTACATGCTCTCCGTGAAGAATTGCTTATGATCACAAGTTTTGCACCATGTTCAGCTAGCTTCTCTACTAAAATGGTACCATGTGGTCAGTAACAAAACATGAAAGCACCATTTATTTAGAGCAAGCTAATACTAAAGCAAGAAAAGTACAGCATACAAGTAGAAATGGCTCCAGGATAAGGCTTTTTCCCATCATGAAGAACTCCAAATTGATCCAAGAACCATCCCTGTCACAAAGCAAGAAACAAGCATCAAGCTATAGCCACTTTATTGCTAGGTTATTACTGTCAGCTATCTAATATTTATCTTTGATTTTTTTGTAACCTTATCAGTTTTAATATGAATGCTCTTGATTTAACTAAATACATTGTGTTATGCAAAACTTAAAGGACAGGAAAGATTCATGTTGCCAACCTTAAATAATTGGGATGTTATGTCTTATTGTAATTGTTGTTGATGTTGTTGTTGTTGTTGTTGTTATCATTATGTAGATTGTTATGAGATTTCTTAAATAACAAATACGTGATGGATTTACTCACGTAAGTCTATAACTAATTCATTTGACAAAGATTGTGGCAACAAAGAGGAAAAACTAAACCAAATGCTACTAGGTAGAACGAAAGCCTTTCCTTTTCTTATGCATGATTGCATATGCATCTGTACAACAAGAAGTATCTTAACATGTTTTAAAAAACCATTTCCTCTATATTGAAGTCTAAGCTATGAAGAATTTCCACAATGACCATGTACCTACCCATGTTATGCAACATAATATAACTTCTCTAACTAAATTCATGTATGTTGAATATAACAGTATCATATCGTTCAGAGATGTAATTAGCAAGGTTTCCAATACCATACCATACCACTCGGTATGGGCGGTATATACCGATCTGATAGAGGACTAGTATGTTTGGTACAGCTCGGTACCTTAGTATACCATGCGTCGGTATGCTCAGTACAACTCGATATAGCTCGGTATATACCGTACCGACAATTGATCGATACACCGGTACAGTATGATATTCAGAACTTTGGTAATTAGTAAATTGTTCCAAGATTGGCATAAGTATAATGTTGTGGAATAATTAAAGGATAAATTTTCCCAATTGAAGCTCGAGGGTGGGATTTTAGTGGTAAAGTAAAACAGAAGTTGGAGATTCAGGGTGTTGAACCTAGTGAAATGTATATAATGTTAACTTATTGGGTAAGAGAAAAAGCTTAAAAACACAACCCTTTTGGTGAAATAAGAATATGTACCGCTGCATCTTAATACCTTCTAAAACAAGACTTCAATCAACCATAAAAGATTTATATATGTGCAACTGACAAACAACTGTTGGTCCTTAGAGTATTAACCTGGATAAGGGGCCAGGATGTATTTATTTGAACCTGAAAATAGAAACATCCTGGTTTGTTTAACTTGTAGAGAATAAAAAATCAAAATTGGTGTTGCCTATTGATGAAAGATTTAAATACCAGTAAGACTGCAACATATTATACACTGATAATCAATAACACATGGCACAAGGTCATACCAGCTATACACTGCAAAACAGAGGGCTGTCAGCTCAGCTATACTGGGGTAATGTTCAGCTATATAAGGTCATATCAAACCAGTGTCAGCTTATCTTGACTCGGAACAATCGGGCCCCTTAAAAGCTTCAATTATTTATCACAAACACTCCATTTTTTTCTTGTGAACTTTCATTATTCATCTCAGCTTTCTTAAGTTAATGAACTGAATTTCTACATAACTCCAAACTTTTAGTCAGATTAGGATTTCTGATATTAAATAATAAAGTATATCATGTTTTGGGGTTTCAATATCCTGCTCTACAAACTAAATTGATGCCTTCAAATGCCAAGACTTATATCATCTGGTTTCTAGATTGCTATCCTAGGTCCTTTGGTTGACATTCGTCAACACAAACATTTTAACAGAATGGAATTTTGTAATGCTTTTGCTGAACTCTGTAACTTCCAGGTGACAAGCAGTGATCAATATAATGTCCCTAAAACCCATGAAACAGCACCACAGGAACCACTATCAGAAGCTAAATGGGACCAACATCAGAAGCTAAACTCTGTAACCTTCAATTTTCTACTTAATGGAACCTGTAGATATCTGCACATACACAAATTCAACTTACAAAATAGTTAAAACAGATAATTTCTCTTCCAGAGCTCATTCATAATAGGATATGGATGCTAGTGTTATTAGCTCTGTTCTGCATCATGATCAGAGATTCACTACAACTTCCATTGTATGTGATTTTTACTGATTTTGCAGATAAAGGCAGTTATAAGCATCCCAAAATAATGCAATGGAATTTAAATTCAGTGTGATAAACAAAAGTAGATGAATCTTTGTCCAGGGATTTCCTGCGATTATTTATAGTATAGAATGAGTAGCAACATACAACGAGTGGGACAGGTGCAACAAGTGCCCCCTATAGTTCACAATCTCTTTTTGCATATGGTGTTTCAAAATGAATCTATTAATTGTCTAAATATACCCTCTATAATTTATAAGTTTACATATTGGTTGCTTATGTGTTTGTCTCATTTCTATTGTAAATTGATAGATTCTAAACTAACCCCAATTAAATTAGATCTAGGATGCCACCAAGCATTATAAACTGTTATTGCCCCTTGAGTTAACAAGCAAAATCTTACTACCCGAATAACCAATAGAGAAACAAGTCAGCCTGCATTTGGTAGTTGTTTACTTGTCTCTCATTCACAGTAAGCTAACGATTCCCAGGAAAAGCATACCACTCCAAGGAAGATAAGACGGGAAAGATCATACCTTGAAGCGACCAGATTCAGCTAGGGTTCGGATCCCATCCAAAGACTGAAAAGACTGACGAACCTCCACGCTGCTAGCCATCCTGCTGCTGCCTTCTCCGCCGCCGGGAGCGATCGAGCACCTCGCGGCCCTCCGCCTCAACTCGACCCGACGCCTGAGATGGACGCCAAAGAATGGGACTCCTAGAATTCTTAAATCGACACGAGCGTACAACAACGGGTCGCAAGGGAGAGAGTCTGATACCTTCGGGTTGGAACGGATCGCTCGGCGAGAGGAGGAATCACAGGGAAGAGGGAGAGCAGCGACGACGTCACCGATCTCATGTCCCCTCCACACCCACCTCCCATACCCGTCCTTGCTTTTAACTGCAAGAAGCACAAGACACACACACTTCAAGATTCACGCTACGAGATGTACTTTAAAATTGTGCTCCAAGGTGGAAAAAAATGGAAATTTTAAAATATTTTTATGTAATATTTTTAAAAATTACAGAATTTAAAGAGTTTAGAATGCACTAACGTTTCATTAGAGCTGAGGAAGGTTAAGCCAAGGTTTAAGCAATCCAAGTGATTTCAATCAATGCCGAGATAGTATTTGGGCTCCTTGGTGTTCCAGAGAGATGAGTCAAGACAGGCCTTGTCTTTGATAGAGATCCTGCACAAGAGGTTAAAGGTGGAGTATTTTTTTGATTCGATCCCTCCAATGATAAAATTAGCTTTAAAATAAATGAGAAATAATTTGATTTTTTACATTATCCCCGGTTTAATCTTAGGGGCTCACTTTTTATACTTGAGTGGACGGTGGAGGGAGGTTGATGGCTTATCATGATGGACTCGTATGTTTTTCAAAAACTCATTTATGTCGATAATCGACTGATACATATTCTTATGGTACTTTATTAGTGAATGACGACTCAAAGGGTACCATTTGTTAGTGTTGAGACTTCTTTAGACTAAACGGACGATAAAAAGGGGGAAATAGACTTTGTCGCTAGAGGTTAGTGCTTCCGATGATCGATCTATACTTCCTTTCCCAAAACTGAGATTGCCCGAGGTGGAAGATCATGACTCAACTGCCCGTTGCTCGGAAAGGAAAAGACGTGGGTTCTTCTGCTCATCATATCATCGTCTAGGTGACAAGCTTCAGATATATACATTTGCATGTTTATTGTAGAAGTAGCAGACACGAATAAGAATGTAACTCTCAGAAAGAGATCTGAGGCACAAATATTATTTAACAGAGTAGGTTTAGGTTCATTATTTACATTGTGATTTGATGTAGAATTAACGTAGAAATGATTTCTTTGCAGAAGTCAAAAGATTTCGATATATGTAATATTATATGGTATTTTATTAATTGAATAAGATATATTATGGATTATGATAAAAGATATTAGTTAATATTAAATAAAGTCCATATTATATTGGGATATTTTAGGGGATGTCATTGATGGAAAAAATTCTCCTAATAACTTATCCTAGACCCTCTACTCTCACCTATAAATAGACAGGACCTACTATAAGCCCACGGTACGGAAAGACACAAAACAACAAAGGGGTAAATAGATCAAGAGATTATAGTTATCCTCTTGATCTCCCAAAACCATCAATTAAGGTGGTCCTATGAAAGGATAAGAAGAGAGGAGAAGGGGTCTAGATCTATTCTAGTTCCTCTTGCAAATCGATATTCGACGTTATTCAGATCCGACTGGCGATGCTCTTGAAGATCTAATTGGATCTCGACCAGATGGCATCTAAAGGTATGCATCGTAAACAGATCTAGTATTATTTGATTTCAATCTTGGCATAATAGTTTTTTCCGCATAATAATTGGTATCAAAGCCTAGATTTTGAGATAAAAAATATTATATCTATTATTTTTGTTTACGATGCATTGATCTTAATATCTTATTAATCTATTTTCCTATCTGTTAATTTTAATCGTTTGCTTACGAACGAATTTTTATAGTTGTTGTGTATTAAAGACGTAACAATCTTACCGCTTTAATCTACCTACAGGCGTGACAGGCAGAATCGCCGTGGTCATTGAGCGGTCAGGTGTTTGCAGCAGAGGCCGCAAGTGGTCTCGCATGCCGCACGATCAAGATGCCAACCATCAGTCCCAACGGCCGACTGACGCGACTCAAGAAAAGAGTTTAGGTTGTTTTTTTCCTTAAGAAAATTACAATTTTTCCATTGAATCAAAAAATTATAGTTTTGCCATTCTACTCAAATTACAGATTTGACATTCATCAAAATTATAATTTTATCCTTCGATTGGATAAGATTATTTATAGTTTTACCCTTGTGATTTATTAATCCTATAATCCTTAGGATTACAGTTCTGTCATTATAAAATTGAAAAATTTTGGTTATTTTTTCAATTATAAAATTGATCAATATATAATCTAATAAGATTTAATTATGATTATATTTTTGATTATTTAATGATTATATTTTTATTTTTGATTAATTTATTTAATTAGACTTATGGGCTTCTCTAATTAAATAAAATTAATTAGTAAAATATATATATATTATTATTTCTTTATAGTTTTCCATATGAATTATTAATTATATATGTTAAATCCAATTATTAGTTTTTGGATATTTATTCAATTATTTACATGTAAATATTAATAATTATACAATAATATTTATTTTTATATAAATACATGATTTAAGTATTATCATGATTACAGTTTTTTTTCTATTGATTAAGTATTCAATAATTATTATGGTTGTTATCTTATTATTGAACTATCTTAGCATGAATTAGTTTAAATGAACTTGATGAATATTATTTGTAGTTCATCTCGTTAAGTTATACCTGATCGGTAGTTACCAAAGTAGTCTGGGACGATAGGCTTATAGGATATGAAATACAATTAAAGTCTTGTCATTTATAGGACAATTTAATTTATATTTTGTATTACTGCATTGGTCTTGTAGTCACCAAAATGGCCTAGATCAATAATTTATAAAATTACGTTAAGAAACAAATCCTCAATGATATTAAATAAATAATATTTAAAATTACATGCATAATTAGAAAATTTAGATAATCCCAAAGGATAATCTATTTCAAATAATTATGTGATGGGGTAGGATAATACTGTTTTAGATATCCTTGCAATTTAGAATTGTATACCCAAAGGTAGCAAAACTATTCAACAAGGATGGTATCAGTCCTCCATAAATGATATTGTGTGAATACTAGATATGTCAATATTTTTACCCAAAGGTTAAATATTCATGATATCAATAGTTCATCATATTTTGATAAAACTCAAAGCATTAATATTATTTTATATTATATAGTGGTATTCTCGTCCATACATTCTCATGCTTCTAGTGTTCCTGTACTCTCTGGATCAAATTATTCAGAATGGTTAGAGCACGTACAATTTACATTGGGCGTACTAGATCTTGATTTGATATTTCTTGTTGAAAAGCCCGCAGAATTAACTGATAAAAGTACTGTGGAACAAGTCAATGAAATGAAGGCTTGAGAAAGATATGATAGGCTCAGTTTAATATTTATAAGAATGACAATTGTAAATAATATAAAAACTTCATTACCGGTTGTATCTAGCGCACGTGAATATTTAAAGGTTATTGAATACAGATTTAAATCTGCTGATAAGTCATTTGCTAACATATTGATGAAAGAACTGACTATAGCTCAGTATGATGGTATTCGAGGAATTCAGGATCACATCCTCAATATGGCTGACAAAGCTGCTAAACTTAAGGCGTTGAGAATGAATGTTGATGAATCTTTCCTTGTGTAGTTCATTCTTAATTCTCTTCCTTCTCAGTTTGGCCCATTCAAGATTCACTACAATAAAAATAATAATAAGTGGGACTTGAATGAGTTAATTAGTATGTGTATTCAGGAAGAATTAAGATTAAAGCAGGAAAGTTCATATAATGTACTGACAACTACTCAAGGAGTTGGTAGCAAGAAAAGAAAATCGAAGTATCATCTATCGAAGAAATTTGATGGGTCTGGAAGTGTTAGACAAACTATTGAAAAGAAAGCTATTACAGTAAAGTGCTTCTTTTGTGGCAAGAAAGGACATGTAAAGAAGGATTGCATTAAACATAGGACTTGGTTTGAAAAGAAAGAAATAAACTCAACCTTTGTATATTTTGAATCAAACATTGCAGAAGTTCATTCTAATACATAGTGGACTGATCCTAGCGTTTCAACTCATGTTATTAATAATATGCAAGGATTCCTTTCAATTCGGAAACCAAAATAACATGAAAGATTCATAATTATGGAAAATCGTCTCAAAGCAAAAGTGGTATCAATAGGGACTTATTGCTTGCGCCGAGAGACGGGTCATCTGATGGATCTGAAAGACATATGTTTTGTTCCTATAATTTCTAAAAATTTAATTTCTCTATCTAGAATTGATGAGTTAGGATACTGTATTTCTTTTGGTAATGGTAAACTCAGCATATTTTATGATTTAATAAAAGTCGATTCTGGAATTCTGTATGATGATTTGTAGAGAATTAATTTGAATCTTGAGCTTGCAAATACATTATTGACCCTGCAATCAAGTATTGGAATAAAACATAATTCTAATAATAAAATATCTTCTATATTATGGCATAGACGTTTAGGGCATATCTCCAAGGAAATAATTTAAAGATTAATGAATGATAGTATTTTGAAAAATTTAGACTTAATTGATTTTGATGTTTCCATAGATTACATTCAAGAAAAGAAAACTAAGCATACAAAAAAAAATGCCACAAGAAGTAAAGAACTTCTTTAAATTATTCATAATGATATCTGCGTACCACTCCATATTCCTTATTTTAGTGGAGAAAGTTATTTCATCATATTTATAGATGGCCTATCCAGATATGACTATGTTTATCTAATACATGAAAAGTCTTAGTCTGTTAACATTCTTGAAGTGTACATAAATGAGATCGAGAGACAATTAGATATAAAAGTTAAAATTGTTAGATCTGATAGGCGTGATAAATTTTATGGCAGATATGATGAATCCGGTCAGAATATTGGTCCTTTTACTATATTCCTAGAACAACAGGGTATTTATGCTCAATATGCATTACCAGGTGTGCCACAGTAGAACGGTATTGCTGAAATATGAAATCGTACTCTTATGGATATGGTTAGGGGCATGATGAGTTATTCCTCTATACCTGAGTCAATATGGGGTGATGCTCTTAGGACAACTATGTATATCCTGAATAGGGTTCCTAGTAAATCAGTTCAATCAACTCCATTTGAGTTATGGACTGGTAGAAAACCCAATTTGAGACGTTTACATATTTGGGAGTGTCATGCATAGATAAGAGTATTCAATCTATATGAAAATAAATTGGATCCAAGAATAATTTTTGAATATTTTATTGGTTACCCAGAAAGATCCAAGAGATACAGATTTTATTGCCCTAATCATAATATGAGGATAATAAAATCTAGTAATATAAAATTCTTAGAAAATGGTGAAATTAGTGGGAGTCAAAAGTCTCGAAAGATTAATTTTGATATTGAGGAGATTCAGGCTTCTTCTCCTATATTATCCCCTATTCGAGAAATTATTGTTCCTCAAGTCAATGAGAGAATTGATTAGGGTGAACAACAAAATACCATTGATGAATTCTCACATGATATTGATGTCGCCGATGACAGTCTTGTAGAACAATCACAATTGGCAGATTTAAGAAGATCTCAAAGAAAAAGAAAATATACTATTTCTGATGATTATGTGGTATATTTAAAAGAATCAGATTTTGATATATGAATGAAAAGAGACCCCTTATCATTTTCACAATGAATAAAAAGTAATGATTCTGAAAAATGGTATGATGCAATGAAAGATGAGTTAAAATCAATGGACCAGAATGGTGTCTGGGAACTCGTTGAATTGCCCAATAATTATAAAAAGAGTCTGTTGTAAATGGGTCTTTAAGACTAAATGTGACTTGATGTGCAATATCGAATGATATAAAGCTAGACTTATTGTCAAAGGTTTTTCTCACAAAGAGGACATTGACTACTATGAGACATTCTCTTCAATTTCTCGAAAGGACTCATTGAAAATTATTATGAAATTAGTAGCTCATTATGACCTTGAGTTACATTAGATGGATGTAAAAATAATATTTCTGAATGGGGATTTAGATGATGAAATATATATGGAACAACCTGAAGGATTCATAGAAAAGGGAAAGGAAAGTTGGGCTTGAAAACTTAAGAAATACATTTATGACCTTAAACAAGCTTCCAGATAATGGTATATATCTAAAGGTTACTAGGAGTAAGTTTATTATGTTGGTCTTATATGTGGATGATATATTGCTTGCCAGTAGTGATCTTGGTTTGTTGCATGAAACCAAGATATTTCTCAACAAGAACTTTAAGATGGTTGATATGAATTAGGCATCCTATATTATTGGCATTGAGATATTCAAGGACAGATCTCAAGATTTGTTAGGATTGTCTCAGAAATGTTATATTAATTATATCTTAGAAAGATTTAATATGCAGCTTTGTAAAGCCAATGATACATCTATTACTAGAGGTGAAAAATTCAGCCAAAGCCAGTGCCCGAAGAATGACTTAGAAATGAATCAAATGAAGAATATTCCTCATGGATGCGTAATTTAAAGTCTATTATATGCTCAAACCTGTACAAGGCCAGATATCAGTTTTACAGTGGTAATGTTGGGTAGATACCAGAGTAACCCAGGAATGAAATATTGGAAAGCTGTAAAGAAAGTAATGAGATATCTGCAATGGACAAAAGATTATATGCTCACATATAGGAAATCAGATCAGCTTGAAGTAATGGGATATTCAAATGCTGATTTTGCAAATTACCTCGATAGCAGGAAATCCATTTCAGGATTTATGTTCATGCTAGCTGGTGGGGCAATTTCTTTGAAAAGTGTAAAACAATCACTTATTGCATCATCTACGATGTAAGCTGAATTTGTGGCATGCTTTGAGACCACAAATTAAGCTTTATGGTTGCGAAATTTTATCTCAGGACTTAGTGTGGTCGACTCAATTGCCAAGCCATTGAAGATATTTTGTGATAATATTGCATCAGTTTTCTTCTCTAAGAATAGTAAGTACTCTAGTGGTTCCAAGCATATTGAGATAAAGCACAATTGAAAATTTAAGCACTACTATGATGATTGCTGATCCATTTACTAAAAGTTTACAGTGTAAAATATTTAAAGAACATGTTCTTAGAATGAGGCTTGTGAGCAAGTCATAAAGGATATGGTGATCCATGTTTAAGTCGATGCTATAATTGATATTTCTTTTGCATAATTAAAGTTATTTATTTATGCTGTCCTATTTGTATTTATGTTTATGCATATTATGATTGAATGCAATAAACAAGATTATCTTGACAAGATAAATTATAAAGGTCATTATAGACTATATAAGGAAAGACTAATAGTGTTGTAGTACATAAAAGAAAGTGTGACATTGATTACATACAATCGTTATGACTCACATTGATAGTTGGACTGAATATATTATTATTATGCTTATTGGACTTATTGGCTTATTTTTAAAATCATGATCATGTATAAAATGATTTTCAAAATTTTTAGAATCTAATTATATAAAATTATTTTTAAATAAATTTTATTTTATTTTTTTATTTTGGATATCTTTTATATCTTATTAATTAATGGGCCAAGTGAGAGAATGTAAGATTATGTGGTCCTTTATTAATTGAATAAGATATATTATGGATTATTTTGATTTTGATAAAAATATTAATCAATATTAAATAAAGTTTATATTATATTGAGATATTTTAGGGGACCTACTATAATCACGTGGTACGGAAAGACACAGAACGACAAAGGGATGAATAGATCAAGAGATTATGATTATCCTCTTGATCTCCCAAAATCATCAATTAAGGTGGTCCTAGATCTATTATAGTTCATTTTGCAGATCGATATTCGGTGTTATTCATATCAGACTGATGTTGCTTTTTAAGATCTAATTGGATCTCGATCAGATGGTATCTAAAGTTACGCATCGTAAATAGATCTAGTATTATTTGATTTCAATCCTGACATAATAATTTTTTTTATATAATAATTTACATGATAATAATTTTTATGACAATATATATTGCAGAACAACATATATGGCAGAAGCATCAAAAATCTGAAGCAACTCTCGGAGACAGATCTCAGTGCAAAATATTAATCCACATAATAGGTTTTGGTGTTAATTTCCATTAAGATTTAATGTCCAATGTGGAATGATTTTCTTTGCAGAAACTTCCGATCTTTACATTTGCAAGTCTATTGCAGAAGTAGTAAACATGAATGTGAATTATATCTCGGACAGAGATCTGAGGCACAAAATATTACAGCAAAATGGAGTCGGTGAGCTGAGGAGCTTCATGGAGATGGCCCGTTGATGGACTTGCCTTGCTCCCTCAGCTTGGCGACGGCTTCTTTCATGGCCTCCTTCCGCTTCTTGCTCGCCAGCACCTTGGCCACCACGCCGCTCACGTTGGGGTCGGCCTTCTCCTCCGGCGGCGGCGGCGGCGGAGAAGGACGCCGCTTCACCGCGTGGGCGCCTCGTGGGGCCACCGAACAAGCGACTCCGACGGCGACCAGGCCGTAGATGAGTTGCCTGGAATCACATTGGGCGATAGCAAATTAACACCTGCCTTATCCATAGGAATCGAAGCAAGGAAAGAGGAGGCCGTGCTACCGTCTGCGGTGGAAACGGACGGCTGCGTCGCCGCATTGTGGTTCTGCGAGATGCTGACGCCGAGGGACTCGCTGCGTCGCGGGGGACGATGGAGGAGAAGTCGGTCGTGGAAGCATCGGGAGGGAATGGGCCATCGTCCGATCGTGCGGTCGGACCGTAGGCGATGATTCGATCGGTGCAGTAGTAGTAGTAGCAGAAATCAGATCCTTTTCATGTCGACAGGAATCCAGAGAAAAGGGAGAGTGGATAGCGTCGTCGTCCGATTGCATGGTTGGGACGCCCGCCATTGGCCGGCCTCCGGATAAGGTTTCTGACGAGGAAATTGTTTTGTTTTTTTTTTGTTTTTGTTTCACATTTCAATTCCCAAAACGTGTAGAACCAATCAAGTAGTTTAAGAGTCATTGCAGTGTGCAGTCAAGAAAACAATATGTTATGTAACATATGAATTGTTTTTTCTGATTTAGAGAATTGTTTCAATATTTTCTGATTTATTCAGCAACCGATCAATTTATTAAATTTATTAAATTTTTTATTTTTTATTTTCATCAAAAATATGATAAATTACTGTAATATTTTTTTAACATTTGAGCTGTTAAATAGATCTATAACTTATAGTACTATATATTATTTTTTAGTCAAAGGGAAAAGAATGTATAACTTGCAGAGTTGGGTTAAATTGTTCTAAATTGTCATGAAAGCTCATATTTTTCCCATTGTAAAGATTTTTTATTTTTTAAAAATTTATTTAGTTTCTGAATAATTTATGTTTTTTCTATTTTCTCTATTTTTTTAGTTCCATCAAAACATGGTGGATATATGTAATATTTTTTAATATTTAAGCTTCTAAATGGATCCACAATTTATGGTAAAAATTTGGTCTAGAAAACTAAGTGCTAGTATGCGATACATTCTTTTGGATCAAATAAAAAAAATAATATATCATATATAAGAACTAGTCAAAATGCCTTCAATTTTTTGTGAAAGCTTCCAATTGCACCCAAATGACATCTATCATATTTTGCTTTGAATTAGCTTTGGGGAAGGACTTAGGAGCAACACCACCCATGTATAGAGTTAGAAGTAAGGAGAAGAACAAGAAGAAAAGAAACAAATTGAGGGGAAAAAAAATAAAAAGTCTTCATTGAGTTGAACACACCCACCCACATTGTATCCTTTGTATGTTTTCTTAACAAAGTTAAACCATCAGTGAACCACATTAAATCTAATCAATATCGAACACTCAGTTAATTAACGATTCAAAAGCCAGTGTTTTGGATTAAAAAAAAAATAGTGACTTGGTTGTCTAGGAGTAAAATTATAAAGTCGACCATCAAGGGGCGATCTGTAAATATTTTTTAAAGTAAAACCGATATGCCAAAATTTCTGAAAAATAAAACTTTTTTTCGGATATTATCAAAAAATATTTAATTTTTTGGGTTCAACAGATAGGCCCGTGGGCCGTATTACCGGGCCCGGCCCGCCAACAATCTCGATTCCCACCGACCTTCCTCTTGCCGCCGCGCCCGCCAAACCCTAACACGGCCGTCGTGCGTATATATATATATATATAAAAGCCGTTCTCCTGACGAAGAGAGGAGGGCGTCGATATGTCGGATCTGTCGGCGTCCGGCATGTTCGTGCCGTCACAGACGGTGGGCACGGTGCTGTGCTGCATCTGCGGGGTGGCGATGCCGCCCAACCCGGCCAACATGTGCGTGCGCTGCCTGCGCTCCCGGGTGGACATCACCGAGGGTCTCACCCGCCACGCCGCCGTGATCCACTGCCCCGAGTGCCGTTCCTACCTACAGCCCCCGCGCACCTGGATCCGCGGCCTGGAACCGGAGTCCAAGGAGCTGCTCGCCTTCTGTCTCCGCCGCCTCCGCCTCCCCCTTCGACGCGTCCGCCTCGTCCACGCCGAGTTCATCTGGACCGAGCCCCACTCCAAGCGCCTCCGCCTCCGCCTCCGCGTCCAGGCCGAGGCACTCCATGGCGCCATCCTCGAGCAGTCCCACCTCGTCGAACTCACCGTCCACGACCGTCTCTGCGACGCCTGCTCCAGGTCTCAGGCCAACCCTGACCAATGGTCTGCCGCCGTCCAGCTCCGCCAGCACGTCTCTCACCGCCGCACCTTCTTCTACCTCGAGCAGCTCATCCTCCGCCATAGCGCCGCCGCCCGCGCCCTACGCATCGCGGAGACCGACCATGGCCTCGACTTCTTCTTTGGCTCCCGAAGCCACGCCCTCAAGTTCGTGGACTTCATTACTGGCGTGGCCCCCGTTCGATCCCGCTCCGACAAGCAGCTCGTCTCCCACGACCCGAAGAGCAACCTCTACAACTACAAGCATACCTTCTCCGTCGAGATCTCTCCCGTGTGCCGCGAGGACCTGATCTGCCTCCCGCCCAAGCTTGCGAACGCCCTCGGCAATCTTGGCCCTCTAGTCCTCTGCACCAAGGTCACCAATTCCATTGCCCTGCTCGATCCGTTCACCCTCCGGAGCGCCTTCCTCGACGCTAACCAGTACTGGAGGGTTCCCTTCAAGGCACTGCTCACCAGCCGCCAACTCGTGGAATACATCGTTCTCGATGTCGAGGTGGAGTCCGCTGAGGTTTCCGTCGGTGGCTTCAGGTACATGCTGGCCCATGCACAGGTTGCGCGTGTGGCGGATTTTGGGAAGAACGATACAATTTTTACCATAAAAACCCACCTCGGGCATCTCTTGAATCCGGGGGATTATGCCCTCGGTTACGATCTGTATGCAGCGAACAGTAACGACTTTGAGATAGAGCAGCATAAAGGTCTTGTTTTGCCCGAGGCTCTTCTGGTGAGGAAGAGCTACCATGAGAAACGGGCAAAGAATCGTGGAAAGGCAAGGTCTTGGAAGCTGAAGAGCCTGAACATGGATGTGGATACTACCACCAAGGGCCGAGCCGATGAGGAGAAGAGGAATACTGAGTACGAGGAATTCTTGAGGGACTTGGAGGAGAATCCTGAAATGAGGTTCAATATATCTTTGTATCGTAACAAAGAGTACCAGCCATCAGAGATGGCATCTACGGCGGATGGGGAGGATGTTCCTTCGATCCCACTGGAAGAGTTGCTTGCTGATCTTGATCTCAGTGAAGAGGAGGAGAACGAGGAAGCCGACAACATGAAAGAATGAACTGCATAATACTACATGTTAGTTGGATCCTTCCTACCCTTTTCTGAAAGCATTTTGCCTTTTCTTTATTATTTTCCTCCAGAATCACGTTAATCTCTCAGCTTTAGCTTTTACAAAAGAATGCTTGGTTCAAAGTTTAGAGTATGTGACCATATTGTGTTAATACCTTATGTCTGTTCCATGTAAATGTTTGACCATGGTACTTAATTGGCTCTTTTTTGTGCTTAAAGAGTCAATAACTATATTATATTTGTAGGAGCGAGTCCATTTGGTTGCACAAGTCTGTCGCAGCAGTTTACTTTGATTTGATAAAACTGATGTTCTGTTTTAGGCTTGCATGATGTTGATTACTTGTTTATTTGTTGTCTTCCCTTTTATAGGTCTGAATATTCTTTTTGAACCAAAACTTATAGATGTATCATCTTCTTAATATAATGAGCAAATGGTATAACACAAAGTTACTCGATGATAACCAGCATAGAGCATTTGCATATCGCAATTATCAGCCCAAAATCATGCTAAAAATAGTGTTGGAGGTATGAGGTTGAATCTTGATCTTGGAGATTCTTATGTCAAGCCAAGACGGGGCATACTACTGAGATTCTTGAGACATCAAAGGAAATTTAAGCAAACATAAAAAACTTCTAGATCATTATTTGTTTTGGAGTCAGCTTGGCTGATTGCTTCTGCAGGTGTTGTGAGTGATACTTTATCCATCAGATAAATCCAGAAGATGGTTTTTGTTGGACATACTGAACCTGCATAGTCGAGAAGGCTATAACCGATGACCATAAAATATTTGATTCACTGAATCTTGAGAGGGTTGGAAATTAATATTTATCCAAGTCTTTTGTTTAGCTAGTGGATTCCCATATACACACTGGATCAAACAGTTGGTTATTCTCTGTCTATTGAATTATACGAATACTATTAGCAGGAAAACCAGTTCTTCTTATTTAGCTGTTGTTTCTAACATGCAAACAGACTAGCAAGAATTTGAATATTTCAATTCTCTTTATGGTTTAAAATACTGTTAGGACATACTTTGGATTTCTGATGGTTTTAATTGCAGTTTGGATTAGATCTACATTTGAATTCGGCGTGTGGTAGAGGCATAGAGCTCAATAATGATGATTTGCATCTGTTTTTATTTATTTCTTTCCGGTGTTCTATCTTCAGTACCAGAATCAACCAGACTTGGTATCCTGTTGTTGCTCTGAGAATCACTCACCTGTGGATTCGGATTCATAGGTGTCGACTGGCTACTGGAATCAGATCTTCATTCTTGAAGACCTTATTATTTCCACTACCCAAATCAACCATGATGAACATCTTGTTTTTGCTTTGTGAGTCATTTACCTTAGATTCAAACCCTCTCAAGGTGCTAGCTGACTCTTTGAATTGGATATTCATGCCTGAGGCCATTAATTCCATCCTGCCACTGAGATTTCTGGTACAAAAAATTAAAGATAATTTTACATAAATTTTGGACATAGATACCACAACTTAATAATTGGATGTAAGATGACATATGAAAGGACATTTTAAAAACTGTGTTCCCATACACTTTAAGAACTTCTCATTTATAATTACTGTCCTATTGGCTTTTTAGTTCTTATTGTTCTACTAACATACTGTTTGCCATTCAATATGCATGCAAGCAACATTCACTCACTCCCTGTTTGTCTTGTGATTTTTGATTGGCATAAATCTTTAGGATACAGGGTTGGTCGCAACTTGCTACAATGGCCTTAATTTGAAACAAGTGAGACAGCCTATGGTGTTGTACAATAACATAGATAGAAGCCTCACTTGTTCTTTCTTAGCATGAAGCAGTGATTAGATTAAACTGAATGTAATGGTGCTCTAGTTGAGGGTGACACAGAATTTACCAAGATAGAGCCTAAAAGCATGCATGTAGAGACTATTTCTGTACTCAGGTTCTTGGCTGTTCACCATCTGTTTGTTGATGGGGGCTTGGTTGGCTGCTAGCAAACTTGGTAGTAGCATCAAAAACCTTATCAGCAAGGATAGTCTGCTGTGATTTGAATCGAGCTTTTTTGATCATACTACCAATAAGTTCCTGATGAAAGCATATTTTAGGTGTCAGGGAGATTCAGCTTCAGAGTTTTTCTTGTTTCAGATTTATTTTGGGGAGTTATTTTCATCAAAGTATACAATCTAACTGAGGATCATAATATTAGATGACTAATAAAGATTTGAGTTTAATTGTTTGGATAGATCATGAAGAGAAGCTATTTTTGATCTGAGTCATGAAACAAGGCTTTTGTTTCAAGAACAGTGTTTCCTACTTTTGTGTTTCATATGATTCAATATGCGACGAATTCTTAGATTAAGATCTCTCTCTGAGACATATTTTTGAGATCTAGGGTTGTCTTGAAAATTTTTAGAATTGCAGTTGGAAGAGGGGCTTAATAAAGGAAATTATGCCATCAACTTTACTGCTGCCATGTTAACGACATCTATATAGGCTAATTATATATTCTTTCATGTAGTTATTTTTTTTTTTAATATTTTGATCGTTATATGTTAAAAAATATTAATGTTTGTATAATTAAAAATAAGATATTTAGGTTTATTTATTCTAATGTCATCATTTTTACCAATGAAAATATGAAAATAGAAGATTAAAAAATTCTAATGTTTCATCGGTTGGTGGTGGTTGTGGATGAGGAGAGTGACGACGAAAGATAAAAGATTATTTTACATTTGCATCGATGCCAATGTAGTTATTGAACGACTCTTCCATCGCTTTACATCTATCTTGGCATCGATGTAGTTGTTGAATTACAAAAGGATAATTGGTTGCAAATGCCTAGTAGCATCGATGATGAAAAGACTATCGATGCAAATGTAAAGTAGCGAAAGGGTCATTCCACAACTACGTAGGTACCAACGCAGATGCAAATCAATGTCATAAAGCAATAACATATCAGTGTCGTCATAGTTGTAAAACAATCTTCATCTCTTGTCGTCACTCTTCTTATCTACAACAATCACTAACGACCCCCCAATGATATCATCATTTGTCACCACCAATTAAAATATTAAAATTATATTTTTATCTTTGTATTGGTGTTCTCGGAGATAAGTAATATAAATAGAGTTAGGTATCTTATTTTTATAATCATAAATATGTAAACTGAGATTGCCAAAGCTAGCTAAAGCTAATCTATAATTAGTCATATGACATACTGGAGAATAAAAAAAAAGGTGAGAAAGCGTTTTTTTAGCTCAAGATACTAGGATTCATAGATTAATTCAAAGTACAAGTTTAACGAGTTCCTCTCCTCGTTAGATGACTCGCATAGTAACTAACATCTTAACTATCATCTACCCTAATCATCTACTCCAAATAAACTGCCATCCACCCACCCCCCATTAATGACCACGCGAGTCTTAGCCGTATAGAAACTAGAGAGTCAGATGACTTGTCCTGGAATCGGAGTATACTGAAACATGATATTATTAATTTAAATTATTGCAATCTCATTCTCTAAATACTTTTTATTATGCGACTTGGACAACACTACCATATTTCTAAAAGTTGAGATGTAACTCACTCGTCTGAGTTGCACAAAGAAAAGCATGTTGAACCATCAAATCAAATCGCTCTGTTTACGAATGAGCCTTCTTCCTTGTTCACCATCTACTGCATTCAAGTGTCACAGTTGCAACAATATATTATTACCATGAGACAACACAGCTCTTATCTTAAAGGTGATAAGCCAACAAATCATGAATCACAGAGTAGGCTTACCTCGCAGGGGGCATGTCATATATCTCAGCAAGAGCCACTCACTATTCATCACCAGAAAGCAACCATCTCAGATACCCTACTCCATCATCAAGGATTGAAGCTTGACCAGGAGGAACTACCCTCTTCCGCTCAAGTGTTTCAACATAATACCCACATTTCCGTTTCCGTCCACCCCTTGGCCGAGAACGCAAGTGTTGGTCAGTTTCGATGAAGTCACCACCCCTGCAGCGGAAGTCTGAAAACATCTCAGAATTCACCATACAAAGCAGCAGGGCGAAGTCTCTTTTCCTACTGTTAGATCATTCTCTTTAGGTGTTCATTATGTTCATAATGGAATGTATCCAAACTAATATGACCAAACTCATAAAATCTGAAGATACTATTGATAAACTTTCATACTTGGTAGACAGCATGGAAGTCTCGGACACAACTATATTATTACATGTTTGTATAGAACTCGTGTGCTCTATAATCAAAATTGTCATCATTAAACGAATAAAAGGTATAAACAAAGATTTACCTGAACAAAAACATGAACACCAGAATTTTCGTGATTGTCCGTCACATGCCTGTAAGGGAACTTCTTCCCACATCCAGAATACCAACATGCCAAAGGCTGAAGCTTTTGATCGATAGCTTTTATGTGCTGTCTAAGATTTGATGCCTGAAACCAAACACGATAGATTTTTCAATCACCAAAAACACAAGCCTACTACCAATCCTAATGTTCAGTGAAGAAAACAATAGAAAATTCACGCAATTTAGTAGTTGATGAGATCTTCACATAATATAAATGGATAATTACTGTAGAATAGTAACAAGCAACATGAATCATTTTTTGGTCATGATTCATGCATGAGATAATGATACACCACTTAGCTTGATTTGTCATACTGAGAGGTAGGAGGTCTATTTACTTCATTCCTAAGACAAATGCTGGGCTAAATAAAAACAAAGGTCGGAAGCCATACTATTTTTATAAATGAATTAAGTATTTAATTGGGCTAAAAACCAAGGTGGTAGAAGACCT
This sequence comes from Ensete glaucum, assembly GCA_021527575.1. Taxonomy (NCBI): domain Eukaryota; kingdom Viridiplantae; phylum Streptophyta; class Magnoliopsida; order Zingiberales; family Musaceae; genus Ensete; species Ensete glaucum. Next base: position 6,392,336 of record CM038553.1, on the reverse strand, counting down.
AAAAGGTTTGAACTGTTCTTAGTGCCTTTGTTGTTTTACGTTTTAATTTAACAAATTCTTAATGTGACAGAAACCCTGGCCTTGGTATTAAGGAACATGTCCTATATCCAAAATATAAAGCATTTTAAAGTTCCAACAAGGAAGGAAACCATAATCACAGCTCCAGTGGGCTATGGTAATCCTAATAATTATGGAGTGTCAGGTCTATATATCTTACTATATTAATGTTAGTCAGGAATACATGACTTCTATATGAATGTAGTTGACAATGATTTCTGTACTGAAACTATTTGATCTAAGAGGTATTAAACTGCCTCCAATAGTAGTGTGATAGCAGGTCACTGTCATTTCAAGATAAAAAAGAAAACAAAGAAAATAAAGGGTATTACAGATTTTCTATAGTAGAAAATAGAAAGCAACAACAGCTTGCTTTTATTACAAAAAGAAATACAATTAAGAGCAGGATAGTAAAAATAGGCTAATAAATAAAATGGCCATATAGAAAAAGAAATTAAACCTCTATCTAAAAATCATTTGACTGATTTTACATGTCAGTTACACCCTTATTTATCAATAAACCAACTCCAAAGACTAAGATGAAATCAACAACATCTTTAATTGATTTTTCCTACACACACAAATATCAGAGACGATCAACTTAACAGCTAAAAAACAACCGCAACACATTTAGAAATAGCTTCAAGTACTATATAGTATATGCTAAAGACTTGACTATCCTAGATAAACCTAATTCAAAGAGTGGGCAAGTGGATGAAGCTCTCTCCAATGAGAGGTCTAGGAATGGTTAATTTGCACATATCAAGATTGGTCCAACTGTATTAGGGCTGGTAGGAGTGACAGTGTACATTGGTAGACTAAGATACCAGCACTCCAACAAACTTTGGCCATAAAAAATAAAAGAAAAAAAAAGAGAATATAGATGGAAGAAGAGAATGCATGTGCATCTGCACAAAGTCTAAGCATAGCTATCCAATGTCTCCTTTACTTCAAGTTGAATATCAAAATGGGGTTAAAAAGCTAAACTTCTGTACCACAAAGTAATCATAGCTCTCCATAATCTTCTTCCTTCAATTTAATGATCAAAAGAAGGTTTAAAGACACAACTTCTCCTTTTCCTCATTCAATGCTGCTTGGACTGAAGATTGAGACTTCAAGCAATTAGAGCCTAGAGACCTAAACATCTTATTTTTCAACTTTCTATGGATCTTAAAACATCAGTTGGCTGGCCTGACATACACACAAACAAAACAAAAAGAACAGATAAAGAAAAAGATCGTTGCACTTTATGACACCTTGTGAGCTCTTAGAATGAATTTTGTCCTCCAATGATCAGTATGGATTCACCTTTTTTTTTTGTACAAGAAAAATAGAGCTGTAAATTCAAGCATGATTAAACCATTTAAAAGATAAAGAACAATATAAAACATATATACTAAGTCATACATTTGAAAATGTGCATTCACAGCCTTCAATATTGCGTTTGGTCCTCTCTGTCATCTCATTCATTTCATGTTTCCGTTCATGTCCCTTCATGTTCTTCCTCAGTTGTTTTGTCCCACAGAGCTCACAGTTAACATGCTGGCGGCAAGTCCTGATATGAGCTGTAAGGCATTCTGCATTTGTGAATGTTCTCAAACAGCCAGATTCATAGCAAACCACTTGCACATAATTCACCTTAACCGTAGCATATAACTTAGTTAGCTAACAGTAAATAAAAAGGAATTAGTTTTACATATGATGATATTACAATGAGAAAAAATCAAGTATATCTGAAAGGGAATGTGTAACCTGATAAAATAATATCTTAAATTTGCTTGGGCTAAATAAATCCTACAAATTACAGCATATGCAACAAAGGAAATTGGAGAATTATGCAGATTTTATCCACTTAATATAAACATTATGTATATTTCAAATCTAACATATACCCTAACATGACAAACAAGATACCTGAAGTGAATAAAAAATACTTGCTGATTGTTATAGTACACTTTGCATGAAAATGTCAAAATATCAAGATCCGTAACTGTACATAACATATCTTCTTAAGAGAGAAAAGGAAGCAAAGAGTAAAAGAGTCACGGGGAGCCTGCTTCTCTAGGCCTACAAAACTGTAAGGATCAAGAACCTAAAGCAAAGTGATTTACCATGTGTATCTTCATGCTTCTTTAACTTTGAGGGATACTTGAATGTCCTCCCACATCCAGGTTCATGGCAAACATATTGCTTTTGACCTTCACAAGTAGACTCATCTTCATGAATTTCTCTCATGTGCCTTTTCATGTTAGCCTTTATTCCAAATTTGCAATTTCAATTGCTAACGGGGCAAGTGAAAAGTTCTCCTTGGTGCGTCAATGAGTGGCGAGTCAAATGGTCCTTTCTTCTATAACTAGCATGGCAATCATCCACCGGGCAGGAAAAAGGTCTCTGTGCCAAAAAGAGAAGAATAACAAACAATAGAAATCAGCCAAGGCCAAGACAATCAGCACCAAGACCACATATCCAAACAGAAGTGAGAATGGAAGAGCATTACTAACAATAAAATTGCATAGCTATAATAAGAACTGGGAAAGAAACTTTATAATCCAAATCCTAACATGTAGGCAACTTTTTCACATTCTGATCTTTAAATAGCAAGTCACTTGTTATAGCAAAAATTTAATTATTAGAACAAAGAATATATAAAAAAAGAGATAACAATTGCATATTAGTGAGAATATCTTCATGTGGTTGTGTAATTAATAATTTTAGGAAACGAAACAAATGGCTTAAACAGAAAAAAAAAGATCTCCCAAATTTGGATGCCTTTCTAAAAGACAAGAAAACATGCTGGTAGGTCATCTTCACAAGATCTCAACCATCACATGACTAAAAAATTATGGCCAATTCAGTAGTTTTCCGGCAATTTGGAGATAATCTTAGTAGCATCACAAGGCCATTTAGCACCTCGAAAAAGCCAGTAGCATAACTTCTAACAAGTTTTGATATCAAAAACACCGAATTCAACAGATAAAGTAAAACAATTAGACAGACCTCATTAAAATGCGTGATTGAGGCTTTCTTGATGGAGCTTCACAGGAGGTCCCCCATCCTGATACTAGTCCATTCAAGATTCTATGGAGCCTCTTTGCATTTTGGAGTTCGTCACATGGATCCAATGCTTCACGCAAAATCAAACATGTTTCAATGGTCCAAATCTTATACCTGCAAAATCATTTTCTTTAGAGTTTAGATAACTTAGAATCATCTAACAAATCATCGCAGTTGCTCTGTTTAGTTAACTTACAATGCTGTTCTTCCTCTTTAACTTAAACATGAATTTGGATAATTTCCAAGAAATTATCAATATCTCATTAACTCATTCTCATCAGTTTTAAGTATTGTACTGACATAAGTATATTATCATTAATAATTAAATTTATATTTTTTTAATAGGCCCTAAATTGACCAATTTGTCAAATCAAAAAACGCATGACAATCTGGACAAAATTTGTTATTTTCTTAATATGATCAAAGTTCCTTCTACAAGAACAAATGCAACATTCAGAAGATGGGTAATATCTCAACTCATGCATCTGTTTGTTTCTACCACAAAAATTAAAAAAAGTACACTAAGAACAGGTGGCTAAAGGTGAAATGGACATAAGCATACACTCCCTATGAATAATGTTTTGAATGTATCTCAACAACAAGGTGCATCCTAGTTAGATGGAACATATTATTCATGAAACGTAGAAGATTAAGGCAGTCTATTGGCCCAATCAGAAGTAAACTTTGTTTAAATAACTTGAGCAAAGTCCTAGAATATGGAGGGACAAAAAAATAAAAATAAATGAAGTCATAGCTAATTTGCAAAAAACTCAAAGAATCAAGCAAGAATGCTAGGTACATTTCCAATTGACCAGCAAGGTATACCAAGCAATTCCAATAAGTCCAAAACTAAAATTTTATGGAGATAAGAGAGGTTAATGATGATCTAAGATGAAAACGGATCTCTTCACATCATTTCAGTTCAAGGGATTGTAGCAGAAACCTCAATGGAGTGGCTAAGCATATGCTGCTTCAGATGTGCTGGTTTGCAGAAGGATGCACCACATTCCTGGCATGCATGTTGCATACACGGTCCACCTTGTTTATGCCTTCCAATTCAAACTAAAGAAATTTGAAAAAACAAAAAGGAACATATTATGGATGAGACACTTGAGAAAAGCTAAAGATGGTAGGGTTACTTACATTCTTCCAATTAGTCAATTCAAAGAGGTTAAAAAATGTAGGCAAAACAATTCCCTAAGATAGAAAAGAAGTGGCACAATATACCCAGAAAAAGATAAAAATGGTGTTATTGCATACAAACACAACATATAAAGCATCTGAAGCCTAATTCAGACTCATGTTTCTTTCATGATAAGCTAGTTTCATTAAAATATCAATGGTGAACCATTGAAAAGGTAAATGGATGAACCTTATGACTGACAAGGATGCGCGACCTAATAAGATTTTTCTTTGACCTACAAATACCACAATATTGACAATGGTATCGCCTGATGTCCCTAAAAGCTGGTTTTTTCTTCACATCTGCTCCCTCGTTGGTATTAATGGGCATCTCATTCACCGAAGAACGTGATCCAGTAGAGACCATCTACAAAATCAGATGGTAAACTTAGAGTACCAGATAAAACTATTAGCCATTAACTGGTAGAACATAATTTCAAAAGCAGAATTATACAGATAACATGAAACAGAACATCAATGGATCCAATACAGAGAGCATGAAAAAGAACATATGCCAACAAATCCAATGAACGCTAGAAATTAAAATTTCAGTCCCGAATCGGATCGATCTCGTCTTAATCAACGAGAAAAACAGATATGAACTACAGATTGGAGATATGCCACATGTAAATATATTTCTTAAAAAAAGGATTTTAACAAGCTTAAGATTTGCCCAAAACTAACGAGGAACATTATCTGCGAATACATTCAGGACTGACAACAGCAAGCAAACAAGAACCACAAGAAAACGGACCAAAAAATTGGATATCAACATGCAAATCAGCCAAAGCTCAGTTCTTCCACTAGGTAAGGGTAACTCCCCATGGAAACGAGAAATCCAAAAGAGCCAAACCAGGGTAGCAAGTACAGTCACCTTCCAGCCTACCTTCTTCCGATAAGCCAGAAGACGACAAGGAGAGGCAGATTCAGCGTACAAGCCGCCGGCCAGCGTAGCCATAGCTGCAAGATGGCAGACGAGTGAAGAGGGGAAGCGCGCCACCGGAATCCGTACTCGCGGAGAAGACCCCACGAGCCCTACTGTTCCCATAAGCATGTGGGTTTATACTAAAGCCGATGCAGACTTTAACGGATCCGTAAAGAAACTTCCGGATCCTAGTTACACGGATCGAATCAGGATCCGTAAAGCCCGTTCTCCTTCTCCAAGTCCGAGAATTAGAATGTTCGTGGGAATCATTAAGCTAAACCATCTCCAATCGTACACGGATCGGATCAGGATCCATAACACCCGTCTCCTCCTCCAAGTCCGAGAATTAGAATGGTCCGCAAGAATCATTTCCTTAAACCACTTCCAATTGCCGAGGTAGCCGACTTGCGTGTCTATATATAACGCGAGGCCGTTACTCTCTCCATGTCTCCGCTCTTGCCATGGCGTCGAAGCACCACCTTCCGACGACGGAACCCGGCCAAGGAACGGCCGCGAAAAGGAGCCGGATGGAGCCGCCTCTCCGGCCCCTCCAACCCGGCGCCAACCCAGTTCGCGTCGAACTCAACCCGGCCGACTGCGACCTAGGTATTCATTCTTCGGCTTGCTCGTCCCCTGGCCAGTTACTTCTTGCATCTACGGCTTGGGTTGTCCTAGTTCATATTTGTTGTTAATTTTGCGTCTAAGGGTCCTGATGTCGTTGATTCTCTTTAATTTATGTTGGAAGCTCTTTTAGCTGGTTTTGATCGGAAAGGCCTGTGAATTTGGTGAAGTTTTGGGATTTTATTTGGATCCATAGCTGTTCGTTAGGTGCGATGGAAAGATTAGTCCTCCCGATGAGAGGAAGTAATTTTGGTCGGGATACTAGTTTTGGTGACTTCATAAATAGTGTTGATGGTAGAGTTTTATGGTGTATATTCAAATTCTAAAAGGAATTAGCTAACCTTAGAGCAATTTCCTTGGTTTTAGTATGCTCAACCTTCAAGATGAAGCATTTAGCTTTGACAATTTTAGTTTAATTTTGTTTATTTTTTATCGTTTAACCATTTAGGGCAACATCCTTGGATAACCCAAGGCAGAAATGTCATTGTTGCTGTTGCAGACCATCTTGGTTGTGCTAAGATATCCCCAAACTGCTTCCACTGAGGAAGCAGGGAGGACTTTGTTCTTGGATTCCTTTCTTAAAGCAATGTCCAGCTTAGAACTGACACCAATGCTGTGTGGCTCTTCATGTTGAATGTTGACGCTGGTATTCTCCCAATCTAGGACCCTTGAAGTTTCAGCCTTCTCAGCATATTGTCTATTACCAAAGGAAACTGTTGTAGTAGACAAAATGTCTAAGCAAACTTTGATGTCAAGCAGTTCATCTGCAAAAGACTCATGAACAGTGGTGCGGGGCCTTTATCTTGGGAGTTTGCTCCTTGAGCCAGAGCTAGTCTGGTAGTTAATTTTTTTTTTTCTGTTATTATTTCTTTTTTTCTCTCTCTACCTCTTTATCCTCAAAAGGAAATCTGTTGCTACTCGTCCTACATTAATTTGGTATTAGAGAAGGTTCCCCACCATTTCTACTAGAAGTGATCAACCTTATAAGGGTCTCTTGACTGATAGACAAAGAAACAAACTTTTATGTGGTCTCAGCAAAAAGTTCGAGTCTTTTGGACATGAACTACTTGACATCAAAGTTTACCTAGATACTTTGTCTATTAACATTGTTTCCTTTGGTAAGAGGCAATATGCTGAGAAGGTTGAAACTTCAAAGCTCCTAGATCCAACTCAGGATGATAATAACTCAAATCATGCTGAGGTAGATCAAGAGTTGGACCAAGAGCAAAATCACATTATAAAAAACAACAGTCATAGAAATCACTCACAACTTCCCCCTGATCAAGTCGGAGCACTTGGAGCGAGTCCAAGATTACCCCCTATATTCCTCTCCTCTCCCATCTTCAACCATCTTGCAACGAAAACTCATGAATTGCTCTCTCAACATCCTAAGTCGACCAAAAGGGTGTCAAAGTGCTCCTCCTTGGTGATCTTGGTATGTGATTGAACTTCCGCTTTGTTTTTTATTGTTTAAATTAAATATTCTGCAAATCGGGTTTGTCTTGCCTCCTCTCTCTTTCTCTGTTTCTGTACTTTTTTTTATTTATTACCACCCAGCCATCTTTCTCTTCATATTAAGCATCCTTTCGGGTTCTCCTACATCACTTTATTTTCGATATTTGTCCTATTTCAGATTTTGATATCAATGGAAATGGTCTTCGAGGGCAAGCATTGACTGAAGAAGGATTTGCATACTGCTGGTCTGGTGCCCGAGCAAATGTTGGAATAATTGGAGGGAAATACTGTTTTGGCTGCAAAATTATTTCTGATCAGGCAGTTGACATGGCTGACACGCCGCCAGATCAACAACATGTGTGCCGTGTTGGTATTTCAAGGGTGGCTGATCCTGTTGGGAACCTAGGAGAAACAACGAACAGTTTTGGATTTGGTGGAACTGGCAAGTTCTCAAGTTCTGGGAAGTTCTCTGATTATGGTACCAAGTTTGGTGTTTCTGATACCATAATTTGTGCTGTGGACCTTGACAACAAGCCATTGGCTTCAATTGGGTTTTCGAAAAATGGGAAATGGTTGGGTGTGGCTAGGCATTTTGATGCAAGCTCAAGAGGTCTTGGTGTGGTAGAGCTGTCACATCAGGGTCTACCATGGGAATCTGCACTTTTCCCGCATATACTTTTGAAGAACGTTGTGGTCCAGCTGCAGTTTAGCATCGAAGATGGATTGGTTCCTGAAGAAGGTTACAAGCCTTGGGCATCTGCTCTTCAGGATGCCAATGCAGTAATTGGTCCCACATTCACAAGCCCTAGTCAATGTGAGGTTATAATGATGGTTGGTTTACCAGCCTCTGGGAAGACAACGTGGGCAGAGAAATGGATAAAGGAGCATCCTGGGAAGCGATATGTTCTGCTTGGTACAAATCTTGCTCTGGATCAAATGAAGGTTTGTGGATTTAGAAGGTTTCATGGTTTCGCTTGTTATTATATGTTGTGTTTTTCTAAGCTTATTTTTTATTCTGGATTCATAAAAAGGACTCGTTGATAATTAATTTTCTATTTCAGGTTCCAGGACTTTTGCGTAAGCGTAACTATGGAGAACGTTTTGAATGCCTTATGGATCGGGCAACTAAAATATTTAATACTTTATTAAGTAGGGCCTCCAAGGTACCACGTAATTACATTCTTGATCAGACAAATGTTTACAGGAGTGCCCGTAATCGCAAATTGAAAGCATTTGTGAATTACCGCAAGGTAGGGTCTTGGTGAATTCTATACTATTAGCTTCTGTGCAGGAGCAAAATTGGTTTTGCTAGGGCTGTTGAAATACACTAATTTCAAATTCATGACACCTTTGGCTTATCAGATAGCAGTTGTCGTTTTCCCTACACCAGATGAGCATAGATTTCGATCAGAAAAGCATTTTAAAGAAATGGGAAAAGATGTACCTGCCGAAGCAGTAAATGAGATGATTGGTAACTATCGTTATATCTCAAAAAGAAAAATAAAATCTTTATTATATTGGTTTGATTTTTTTGTGAATTTTTTTTTAACATATTTTCAGTCAACTATGCTTTACCGCTGACCAAGAACATGCATGGTTCAAATGAGTTATTTGACGAGGTACCTCTTCAAGGTTCTATGCATCAGTTCATTAGTGTTTCTCATGGGATAGCATAGATTGATGACATATTGCTTTTTTATCCTTGAAGGTTCTTTTCCCAGAAAAAGGGAGGGAGGAGGCACAAAGACTCTTGGATGAAATGAAACGCACACTACTGTCTCCTAATTTAAGCGCAAAAAGAGATTTGTCACCTTTTGCTCATGAACATTCCATTCGATCATTCCCAACTGTGGAAGCTTCTCCAGGTTCCGACTTCCCATGTGATGTTTTGTTATTGTGAACTAGAGATTACATTCTTGTTATCTGTTCTAAATGTCTCACTTTGTCCATATTTTGATTTATTGGCCATTCACTTTCTTGTTAACACTTTACTGCAGGTGCCAGTGTAAACTTGTCAGCTTCCCACCCTTCTCTCTCAGTTCCCTGCCGTGATAGCTCAAGTACTTTCCAAGTAAGTACTTGCCATACTCATTTTTAGGTGATGTGAATTTTCAAGTGCAGTTGATGGTTAGACAACTCAGAGCTGATGAAGAGGGTAGAGGATGACCCTTACCTTGCTGTAATTTGATGTGTATTTATCAAAAGTGATGCTTTTCATCTCAATCTTGCCAGAACTAACTAAAATTGGTGTTAGATGCTCCAGGTTAATACAGAGTATTCAAGTCGTGGCTCCTCTGGGGATCATCAGATAAGGTTAGGAGACACTGGTTTGCCTATGCAAAGTGATAGCGCATATAGGGACTACTCAAAGTATGGGGTTACTTCATGTCATGGTACGGATCCTGGTCCTTATGGGAGCTATGCTGGTTCCAATTTTTCCACTAGAAATGCCTACGACAGGAGCTCAATACCTTATGGTGACATGAGCCTCTATCAGACATACAACAGTGCAGATGCTTTTAGAAGACCTAGTTTCGACAATCTTGGCTCCTCTGGAAAGGTTATTAACTATGAAAATCCATTGACACCAACCTTGTACAGAAGTCCAGTTGGACAACTTGATCCAGGATTTCCACACGTTCATCATCCAGCTGCTAGGGGACCACCATATGAGTGGCGAAGCCCTGCCCAAAGCACTCATGGTAGGCGTTGGTATCTTGAATTCTTTTAAATCCATTTGGATTTTTTTATTACTGATGCATATGTCTTGTTATCTTTACTTCTATGCTCAGAAGGATATTTAAGAATACAGATTTTCCAAAAAATGCAGGTTCAAATTATGGAGCTCCACCACCTAGACCTCTTTATGGAGACCCCCCAAACCAAATAAACCCTCGACCTGGACAATGGTATCACTAGCCACACTATGGTTGATATTGTTATTGTTTTCTTTTTCTTTTTCTTTTTGCTCTTTTTGTTGGGGAGTTTAACAATTTTTGTAATATGTCTTCTTAGTTTATGTGTGTTTTTTTAAAGTTGATCCTTAAATTTGTGCAGTCCTGCACTGTGATAATATCAGTATCTGATACAGAACTACTTTTTGGAACTATGCCTTGGAATATTGTCTCATCGTGACAAGTCAAGATTTTTTTTTTTCTTCTCCCTTTCCGAAGTAGGAAAGACTCTATTTTAAGGTGGTCTAGATTGATACTATTCCTAGCTTAATTGTCCAAAATATGCAGCTGAGCTTGTTCCGTGATTTTGGTGAATTTTGGTGAACCATAAATTTTCTCTTTCGAGTATTTTGATTTTGAATTGGAATGATCCTTGTAATCGAAATGTTCTTGTTCCAAGCAGTAGTTCAGGTGAATTTCCAGCCTCAAACCTCTCTGGTCAAAATATATTAGATATGTTCATTTCACTGAAGGTTCGTGGTGTGATCCAATGATCCATATAATTTTCTGCATTAGATATATGACTTCTTTGACGCTTATATTTCGTGTACAGAGTGTATCTAGAATTGATACCAAGCAACCTTGCTCACACTGTGATATGGGTTGACACGGGAAGAAGGCTTAAATGAGGGTTTTTACAGGTAGCTTTTTCTTAATTTAGTCTTTATCAGTTTTGTAATTATACTGATAAATAGTTTGAAGTATTTTTATCTGTTATTTTATCATCAGGAAATATTGGAATATGAATTGGCCAAGGTTATTATCTTATGTCATATGTCAATTTATTATTTTATTTACCAAAATAGCATACATCAAGTTTACTAGGTTATAACTGAAGGCTTTGACACACATCTCATCTGATAATTTTTTATATCTAAAATATTATTTTAAATATGATATATGAGATTTAGGTTTGTAATTATTTTAATAAATCTTTTATATCTAAAATATTAGTCTTGTTAGATCCATTTACTAAGGGTTGGAGGTTTGAGATTTAATTTTGTTGGTGATGTGTATCTTGTTATACTGTATTAATTAATTCTTTAGATCCATTTATTAAGGATTTGAAGATTTAAAATTTTATCCAGTAAACTTTGAGAATATTAATTAGTTTAGTTGATAGATGATAAAATTTTACAAATTAAATAGTTTTTACCCTGATTTATAGAAAAAAAAAACTCACTCATGCAAGTTTGGTTGTTTTGACCCGAACTAAAGCTTCCCAACCCGACCTCAACCTTGGTTAGATTGGTTCGGAATGGGTTTGCACATAATATGGATTGCATCAAATTCATAAAATATTATGCTTTACAAACCAACAGCCACATTTCATTCGAAATTTCAAGTGACAGTTACTAATAACTTTCAACAATTAATTGAACTGTAATACCAAGAACTCTTAGGGTTTGGAATGAAGCATCTTAAGAGTAAGGGGCATTGTATAGTGTAAATAATAGTATGTTTATACTTAGATTAATTCAAATAGGCTTTTGGAATTTAATGGCCAAATCCAACTCGACATTAAGTTAGTCTCGAGTTAACCTATTTCAACCTGATCCACATCGATCTCAACAGTTAATTCCTTGATTGATGACATTAGTTGACTTATGAACTGAGCTAATTAAATATTATGGCTTGCAGCAGTTAAGATATTTTTAATATTTCAATTTTTACACTTTAAAAAGTTTACATTGATATTCCTATAATTGTAAAACTAAAACATTTAGGTTCTTTTATCATAATATCATCGATTTTATTAGTAAAAATATATAAAAATATAAAAATATAATTTTAATATTTTAATTGATAATGATGGACGACAAGACTATTGGGGAATATAGGTGGGTGTCTATGGATGAAGAAAGTGACGACAAGAGGTGATGATCACTCTGTATTTATATTGATGTCGACATTATTGTCAATAGTAAAAGAGCCGCTCAGTATTTACATCAGTATCGATACATATTAGCTATGTCCCTCGACAATTGTGTGGATATCGATGCAGATGTTAAGTGGCCCTCATCTCTCGTTGCAACTCTTCTCATCAACAATAGTCATCTGCGACCTCCAGTGACATTTGTCGCTCGTTACCATCGATGTCACCTGTCATCATTAATTAGAATATTAAATTTATTTTTATTTTTTTTTGTATTTTCGTTGATAGGACTAATATAGTTAGGATAAGTGAATCTAAATATTTTTCTTGTAATGATAAAAAAATATTAATATAAACTTTTAAAGTATAGGAGGAGCTAAGATGCTCAAGGGAACTATCCACAATGATACTGATAATATATAATTAGCATAGATTAGTATGATAGGGTTTCTTCCCGTCTTCTATAAATTAGCATAGATTAGAACCTTAATTTGTCTGTGTCAATATCAAATGACATGTCATATCATAGAACCTTAAAAAGTAATAATTTATTTTTTTAAAAAATATTTAATCAAGCATTTTTCCACCTATATCTTCTCACAAAAGAAAACCTAATTTTAATCTAGCACGATAAGCCTCTCAAACATCTTTTAAGGTCATGACCAGTGTCCTAGTTGATTATATACACATGACCGGCAAAACCTGAAACCTTGTTTGATGCTGCAGTAGGTGGGTGGGTCTCATTTTTTGAGAGACACAATAACTTATAACTTAGGGTTGAAGTTACAATCATCATATTATAGAATCAAGTGGTCACCGCAAGGGAGACCCTCCACCAACCTTTTTTTTTTTTTTTTTGCAAGAAAGCCAGAGATCACATCAATACCATCCCAACAACTCTATATCTATGTCTTCGTTGTGATTTCCTATTCTGATATGTGGAATATAAACTTACCATCAATCAAAGTGTATGTTAACAAGATATTATTGTCAAATGAAAAAAATAATTTTTTTTAACGGTTCAATTATTACCAGAATTTTCTTTCTAAATAAATGACTCATATTTACTTTTTTTTAAATAATTTCTTCATATCGCTTCACTATCCAACTCGGATTCCTCTATGTTATTGTCAAATGAGTTGCTTATATTATTGTCAAATGAAAAAAATAAAAATATTTTTTTAATGGTTCGAATATTATGAAAAGAATTTTCTAAAAAATAATTCATATTTATATTTTTCTTAAACTTGTTTAACTCGGATCTATCTAATTTTTTCTAAAAATTTAAAATGTGTTTCCAAATAAAAATGGGTTTGATCAACTCTAACCATTAGCTCTAATGAATGACTTATGATTTCATCATTTTCTGTGTATACGTATGCACATACATGCATGTATATTATTATAATTTATGTTGTATATAAAATATAAAATTTAATTTTTTGAGATATAGACAAAAGTAACTTGTGGTAGCACTACTGGTTCTTCTAAGTCACATGCTATGAGTATTAATAGCCATTGTGTTTATTACATGGCTTTATTATATGAAAAATAATATGGTCGTTTTAATAAACTACAATAATAGGTTATCATCTCGAACTTTGTCGCCTCAAGAGTGAAAATTTCAATTAAAAAAAGATACTTTATGATTTAGCCGATGAAAATTTTGATAGTTTATTATAAGATCCTAAGCTTTTTATAAAAAATTATACATCTTGAAAATTGGTCTCTTATATATTTTTTTAAAAAATATCATAAAATAATCCACCATAGTTGTCTTTAAGAAGCTTTTGGTGGAAGTTATATTTAAAAATATATTTATATATTTAATTAACAGTTAGAGAAAATGATTTGAGTGAATGTGCAGTGGAATGCTTTGAATGTGTCGTAAATAATAAATAAAAAACATATTTTAAATATATATTGATATAAGAATTATTAAAATAATAAATATTTTATGATAATTTATTATTCTAATTTTGCAAATATTTATTTAAAAATAAAAATATTTTTTATTTAATAAGTATATAAAAATAAATGTATATAATCCTGTGAAAAAAATCTGTAGGGCCCAAGTATATAATAAATAATAAATATAATCATATTATATAATATTATATATTAATAAAAATAAAATAAATACAATTTTATCTTATACAAATTATAAATCATATTGGTTTCTCACTAAATTAGTTTGACAATCTTATTGTTTTAGATAAAATTTTAGGATAATTTAAATTTTAAAATTTATATTAATATTCTATAAATGTGGAAGTGCTAATGATATCTTGAAATAACATCAACAAAATGCAACATACAAAATTAACAAACACTCGTTTACATTTGAAATATGTATTTGAGAGTGGAAATGTACATTAGCTTCTCAATACATATTTAAAATATGTTTACAAATACACCATAACGAGTTAACATCAATGTCAAGTTGGATTATTCAAATACTTCAACAACAACAATAATAAAGATAAAATTTATATAAATATATGGATGAATTATCATCATTGATTTATATAAAAATATAATTAATTAAATTAAGAGCACTAAAAATTTTATTTATAGTTTTTAATAAATTAAATTCAGGTTTATTAGATGGGATGCAGTTTAATGTTAGACACTAATGACCTAAAGTAATATTTCATCTTTTTCATCAGTAAACAAAATAACTATATAAATAGCTATAGTTTCTATTTAATTATAATTATCATAATTACTTCTCACAATTTAAAGTAAATTTGTTTGGGACAAACTCGTATTCAGATAAAATACAAATATAATTTATCTTGCAAGATTCAAAATATATTATATATATATAATTTAAATTCATTTATTTATCAATCTAATTCATAGCTTCAAATTTTAGAGGTTAGCCACGTAATTGAATTAGGAATCAAGCAAAAAAAGAATCCACCAACTGTTAGCTCTCTCTTGGAGCAACAGACACGGTGTGTTGGTCCGTAACGGAGGTGGTGGCGCCGTAACGGAGGTGGTGGCGCAGAGCACCCTCCAGAGGCCGCACATCCTCTCTCTCTCTCTCTCTGCTCGCTTCTTCATTCTCCCTCTTCGCTGGCCAATGCCCAAAGTCGTCGTCTTGGAGGACTATCGTCGTGGTTTTCTGGACGATTTCCCTCCGACCATCGGTTTTCGGCTAGGTGTGCCCTCTGATTTCGCTGCTTCCGTCCATCCTTTTCTTTTATTTGGTGCATTTCAAGGCGCGAACTCGGCGAAAAGATCGATCTCTCCGTTGCTTTTCCTCCATTTCTGGTGTAGAGTGGTCAGATCAGAATGGGAGGATTGCGTGGATGCAGAAATAGATAGCAAAACTGTTCCTTTTTCCAAGAAATCGTTTCATCTTCGAGTTTTTGTTCTTCTT
Source organism: Ensete glaucum (assembly GCA_021527575.1). Lineage (NCBI taxonomy): Eukaryota > Viridiplantae > Streptophyta > Magnoliopsida > Zingiberales > Musaceae > Ensete > Ensete glaucum. The sequence goes on along the minus strand of CM038553.1, from coordinate 6,376,824 downwards.
GTTAACTTGATCCGTTCCTGGCGAGTTCCGTGCGTGCTTTGAGCTGTTTTGAGGGACGGAGTTGAGAGAAATTTTAGATTTGGGAAGCATTTCCACATCATCAGGTCTGTTCTAGTGAAGAAAAGATCGATTTTTTTTAGGTTGGATGATTGTTGAGTCGTGGATCTTTAAAGTAACTGGACTCTGGAATCACTGGCAGATTAGAAAACTCAAGATTTCTCATGGGCACCGATTGTTGGATAAATTGGATATAGAAAATTCGTTCTGAAGAAGTGGCTTCGGTTCTGCTGCCGCCGCTTCTTTCTTGTTAATTATTCTCTCCTGGTATTTCCAATCGTTTCAGAGGATCGGAGGTGTTCCCGTTGTAGAGTCTAAAGGCTGCGGAGCATCTTGGAGACAGCAACACAGTATTCGATCTATCAAGTGGCAAGTAAAAGTATGAGAAAGAATGGGAGCCTTCATCTAGGGAGAGCATTTAGTGACAGAAGATGGCTTATTCCATTTGTTGCAAGCTTGCTGGTCTCTTTCACTCTTTTCATGGCAAATGTTCTTGGGCTATTTGCCACTCACAATGCTGGGTATTCATTGTCCTACGATGTTAGTCCAGATGTTTCTGAGGGTTATAACATAGAGCCAGAAAGGAAAGAGCCAATGGACCAGATTGTGGCATCGGAAAATGAAGCTCCACGGATAGCTTACCTGTTAACTGGCACAAAAGGTGACAGCCAAAGAATGAGGAGAACTCTGCAAGCAATATATCATCCTCGAAATCAATATGTTCTGCACTTGGACCTTGAGGCTCCTCCCAAGGAAAGGATAGACTTGGCCATGTATGTCAGGGGAGATCCTTTGTTTAGTGAGGTTGAGAATGTACGTGTAATTGCAAAAGCCAACTTGGTGACATACAAGGGCCCAACGATGATTGCGTGCACCCTTCATGCGATTTCCATCCTGTTGAAGGAGAGGTTAAGATGGGACTGGTTTATAAATCTGAGTGCATCGGATTATCCTCTTATGACACAAGATGGTCAGTGGTTGTTTGATATTTAGTGATTTATATTCTCATTTCTTCTATTGATTGAACTTGCATTTATCAATTTCAACAAGTTATAGCTGCTGATAAATCTTGTACAACATGTTTTGTTGTACAACTTCCATGGCACCCTTTCTTTTACTATGTCAATGCCAAGAGGAAATGGAGGAATTCAAACTTGTGATATATTACAGTCTCGTTTATCTTCGCTGACCATTTTCTGCATGATTTTTATCTTATTAGAAATTGAAGTTTTTGATTAAAACCAGCGGCTAGAGTGATAGTTGCAACTCATGATTCTCCCTTTTCCACTCAACTTTTGTCAATAGAAGCCCCTAGTTGAGTGAAAGTTTGAGATGGCACTCACCCCCCTTACATTTTCCACACAAATAATTTGGTGAAAAGAATTTGTAAAAGTTCTTTATTCTTTTAAAACAATAAATGATTGATTCACTTTATTGTAGCTACTTAGAGTGAATTAGTTTGGATGATCCTGTTGATACACATCCTCTTTAGTCTTTAAGCATCTAACTAATATTGATGCAAAAAAAATATTGGGGGGGAAATTTTATCTTCAAGTATTGTCTAAACTAGGGCTTGAAATGATCATGCATCAAGGACCCCCTGACCCAACGGAAATTACCCCAAAATGGTGGAACCAACATTATTGACTATTATTAATTAGGAATCCATAGTTTCAAATAAAATTGAGAGCTCATTATGACCATTGAGCAAAATGAAAACTCAAATCAAGAGAACCAAATCTTCAATAGAGCCATTTATCAAGGACTTTGCCCTTTGAATGTGAAGAGTTTCTTGCAGAATCAAAGAATTGTATCATGTGTGGTCATAATTTTATTTACCCCAGTAATACTTAATTTGATTGATGCTTTGTCATGGTTTTTAAGATGGACTCATTGTCTTAAAAATTTTACTTCAATAAATAATCTAATAGATCCGATTTCCTTGCGCATCTTTAAGATCAGCCATGTGAGTTGGGTTGTGCTGACAAATTGGATCTATTTTAGTATACATTAGTCATATTGTTCATAAACACATGTATTATTTTCATTAATACATAGATTCCATCAACTAATGATAAGCATGGAGATTAACTTTCTTTTCAAGAAAGAGAAACAGAAGAGAGTATAGCTTATAGTTTGAGTATCGATACATGTAGCTTCTATAAAATCTGTCCCATTTTAATAATGCCATCATATCCTTGTGTAGCTTACTTGTGTTAAGGTATTTGTGCAGACATACTACATGTTCTATCTTCTTTGCCTAGAAACCTCAACTTCATTGAGCACTCACCTATTGCTGGTTGGAAACTGTAAGTTTAAAGCTATTTATTCTCCCTTTAATTTCTTACTCAAAATATAAAATTTTCATGTAAACAATTGAATACAGGACTCAGAGGGCAAGACCAATAATTGTTGATCCAGGTCTTTATTTGTCCAAAAAATTCAACATTTTTGAAACCAAGGAACGCCGTGAACTGCCAACCTCTTTCAAATTGTACACTGGTAAGCTGTTTTACAACCATCAACTTGGTTTTTATTCCTAATTTAGTCCGAGAGATCGAACATCTTTAAGGATCTAATGCACCCACCAAGTGCAGACTGTAGCTTTTGATCTTATAACTTGAGAAAGTTCAACATTGATCCGCAGATCATAGTCGCATAAAACCCATTAGCAATGTTTTCTTTCAACTTGGTTTGACTAAACCTATTTAGTGTATGTGCTATCTACAATAAAGCACCTCTCTCATTACATATATTGCAATAATTATCACATTTGCATCATCGGTTACTGCTGGTATATCTAATAGACACCAACACTAACCCTTGTACCAAACACTCGGTCAAATTCTCAATTTTTTGTTTTCCTTTACTCAAAAATGTTTATAATATATATAAGCTTTACTGACTCATCTTGTGTGCAGGTTCAGCATGGGTGATGCTGACTCGAAACTTCCTTGAGTACTGCATATGGGGATGGGAAAACCTTCCTCGAGTTCTTCTCATGTATTATGTAAATTTTATCTCCTCACCTGAAGGTTACTTCCACACAGTCATCTGCAATTCTGATTGGTTCAAGAACACTTCGATAAGCCACGACCTACATTATATTGCCTGGGACAGACCTCCGAAGCAACATCCACGATACCTTTCCACCAAAGACTTCAACAAAATGGTAAAAAGTGGTATGCCCTTTGCTCGGAAGTTTGGAAAAGGAGATCCAGTTTTGGACAAAATTGACCGTGAACTCTTGGGGCGATCCGATGGGCAATTCACCCCAGGTGGGTGGTGCAGTCAGAGATCAGATGCGGCAGAACAATGCTCATCAAGGGGTGACGAGTCTAAGTTTCTGCCAGGTCTGGGTGCCGAAAGGTTACAGCAATTGATGAAAAAGCTTATGTCCCAGGATTTCCGAAACGGGAGCTGTTCCTCATTGCAGTATGATCAAACTAAGAGAGACTGGATTCATAGAAATGCAGCTTAACAAGAGCAAACCCACAATTCTTGGTTCTTTGCACCGAATACTTCATGATATCTCTGCGATGTCACATATGGCATAGTATGAGTGAGTCATACCTGCATCATTGTTCTGGAAGGACTATTATCAAGCATTTGGATCAACATAGCTTTGACTTCCTAAGCTATGGATGTTGCAGAAGTCAATTGAGTGTCTCAATGAGTTGGACAGTCTGCCAGTGGAGCCTCTAGAAAACAAAAAGGGAATCAATTGCAGAGATAAATGAATACCCATATCACATATATTGAAATCAAAGCTTGGGGCCAAGCTAAAGAGAAGTGAAAGCTAATGCATGATGGCTCCTACTTTGTACTTTTAGATGAACAAATTGTATCTGACATTGAAAGACTAGAACTTTTTTCTTGATTTTTCATATTCATGGTAAAAGATCCTATTTCTTTCTGAAGCTTAGTTAAGACATGTTACTATATCAGTATAAAAAAAAAATTCACAATTTAAGTTTTTCTTCAAGGAAAACATTAAGATATAAATTTAAGATTGCAAATGAGTAATTAAGATTAGTCTTACTATAAAGTCAAAACCTTTTTCATCAATCAGGTTGAATAACGATTTTTTATGTCAAATTGTTTTAGTCATTACAAACCAAAACAAGTTAATGTTTTATAAATAATAAATAAAAATTATTATCCTCTGTATTGTAGGAGAAATTACAAAAAAATAATTTAATTTTAAAAACATTATTTCATGAAATCTAATCATTTTCTATTCCTAATCCTTAGATAAAAATTAGTATTTTTAATATTTAATTTTTAATATATAATTTTCAAATCCTACTACAAAATATCCGAATTTGGACGTCACTTCTTGTGCCGGGATAATGTTACTCACAGGGACAACCGATACGAAGCACGAAACGATATATAACCCCGAAACGTCATATCACGCGCCCCCTCTTATCCGCCTCTTTCGATGTCTCTCTGTGTCTTCTTTTGTGGCCTCTCATGGAGACGCTGAGGCCGATGCTGCCGTCGCCGTTTAGTCTGCCTCGCGGTTCCGCATCCTACAGAAGCAGCATCTGCAAGACCCTTCCGGTCTCCTCTGTCCCCGCCGCAAGCTCCGCAGCGGCGGCGGCGCGTCCTCTCGCCTCCTCATTTCTTCTCGCAAGAAAGCTGTCGAAGCCATCCCCAATTCCCCTCTATGGTGAATCTTTCTTCCTCTCTCTCTTTCTCTCCCTCCCGCGTTCTCTCGAACGACGCATCGGAATTTTACGCTTTTATTAATCCTGTTTATTTGGCACCTGTCATAAGATTATCTCAAATTGAGAGTGAATGTTCTCCAATTATGGTTGTCTTATGTCATCCTAATCTGCCCTTTTTGTTTGGTCCAGTCCGATTTGCAGCTTCTGGTGGTCAATCAAGCGTGAGCGTCAGTCCTGAAACAGTTGAATGGGCGATGCAAGGTGTGTTCTCACGTTTTGGATCATTCGCACCATATTATTAAGCTTTATTTTTGGTATAGTCAATCTTTTTTTTCGAGGTTTTTCATGATTTTGGTGAGAAACTTATAGTTAACAACAGCAACAAGCCGTAATATTCCAACTATTTGGGTCTTTTGCTGCCATTTAGTTATGTAAAAGGGATTATCCTTATTTAAATTTAACTTTTAGTTGCCAATACATGAAAATAGGTGAGATTTATATTGAAATTTCACTGTTTCTAGTGTAAAGGATCTCCCCGGAGGTTTTTATTAAGATAACTCTGAATGAACCTTGAAGCATTGAGATCAGACATGAATAAAATGTTAATCATTCAAACAAAAAATATAGCAGAATACAGGGCCTTTGTTCACAACCCTTGTATCTATGCCATTAACATAATGCCAAACTTTACTAATAATGATTAATATTATTATTTGTACATATTTCCTGTGCTATTAACTTCTCTCATTTCTATTTGTTAGATTGCAAGTTTGCTGATTGTCTGCTTGCAATTTTTTTGTGTTAATGAGTCTGTCCATCAGTACTTTCTCTTGTTTACTCTTTTACAGGGAACCCAAAAGTCCTGTAATACTAAATTGGTCCTGGCAACTGCAGATTTTTATGCCTTGAGAAAGGATGTTGAAACTACTGCTGGGCGTGTAGAAGAAATAAGAACATCTGCTGGTCTGGAACGTTTAGAAGCTGATCTTGCTTCACTAGAGAAGAAGGCTGCAGATAGTTCTTTGTGGGATGATCGTTCGAAGGCACAAAAAATACTTCTTTCCTTGACTGATGTGAAAGATAAAATCAAATTGCTCAATGATTTCAAATCTCAGGTTTTGAATTTGTCAACTTTTTGCTTGTTTCAAGCATTATATGACATATTACATTAATAATTGTGTAGTTGATGTGGAGTAACTCATAAAACAGTAAGAAAAGTACCTCTTTCCAATTGTACGAACAGTATACACACTTCAATTTTATCTCAACCAATGATTGCAATTTCAAGTATTGCACCCATGTTGATTACTGGCTGAACTAGTATGAGTCCAGTACAATTTGACATACTGATGTATTGGTAGATGGTAGGTACCAGTACTTGAAGGGGGAGGAGGAAAGAAGGGGAGAAGAACGAAAGGAGAGGAGGAAATGAGTGCCACCAGTGGCTGCAGTATCAGTATTTTACTGGATTGGTTAGTTCAAAATTTACCAAATATCCATGCGCTGGTTGGGATCACTTGGTAATAGATGGAATCTTTTGCGCTTATCTGGAATTGACAGGTATCACTTAATAAGATATTATTAAATGGTTGATGATTAGCTGTGATTAGCCTAGGATCTATTGAGAATGATTGAAGTTGATCATGATGATGATGGAATAATTTATATTAGTCTAGATCATTCATTAACTGCATATCTTGGCTGATCCTTTAGCTGTAATCATCCCCCCAAAGAAATGGGAGCTTTAGGATCACTTGGATCTTCCCATTTTGTAGCTGCCAATTAGCTGATTTTGAAATGTGTAAGAATCAAGGATTTTGAAACAAACATCCCTAAGATATAGATATAAAACGAACTTGCTACTTAAAACAAGTTGTTCACATGATGGGAATGGTGAAGCTAGAATTAGAATATCAATCTAAATAAAAAAAATACAAACATTTTACCTATCTTGCCTGCCACGTCTACGTGACCCAACATATTGCTTCCCTCCCACCATTGTTGTCTTAATGAATCATGACTGGGCGCAGGGAAATAAAAAAGAAATTTTCCTTGTTGGAACATGGTTAATGACATGCCATCCCAGAGAGGATCTTCACTGTGTCCATGTTATGTATGACAATCTGTTTATGATCATTAGCTTATGCTTGAGGAATAGTCAGATACTTTGTGGAAATAATGTGCCTTGCTTGTGTTGTCCTTTGGCACATTGGCATCTGACATTCAATAATTGATGATATGGCAGTTGTGATTTATAAATTCAAATAATAATGTTGTTTTTTATTTAAATGTCACGAGCTGAAAAAGAAAAAAAGTAAAATTATGATATTAAAGGTAATCGTTAATACTTGCCCTTTGTTCTAATTTTATCCATTTTGAATTAGACTGAAGAAGCTGAAACAATAGTTAAGCTGACCGAGGAGTTGGAAACAATCGATACTGGTCTTCTTCAAGAGGCTTCAAAGATAATTCAAGAACTAAGCAAGGCTCTTGATCGGTTTGAGTTGACACAACTTCTTTCTGGGCCTTATGACAAGGAAGGAGCGGTAATTACTATAACAGCTGGTGCTGGGGGTACTGATGCACAGGTATGCAACCAATCCATTTTTCATCTCCAGCAATTTTTGTTATTTTTAATTGGAAAGTTATTGCTTTAATACCAGTTTCTTTCTGAGTCTTGTAATTAATGCTTTTTAGTAATAATCATATTCTAAGTGACAAAAGTTGGACATGGATAGTTGTTCATTAACTCCTGGTGATGTCTTTTAGTTCTGGATGGTTTTAATTGTGTCTCTGTTCTTGGACAATATTTAATGAAAACTATTCATGGTCGTGGTGTTATAGGACAACTGTTTGATTTGCTTCAAGGTGCAGACATCTGTACACTTTTGGAATTGATATTTTTTCAAATGGAGTAGTAAAGGTTGTGACTACTGCAATTGCAATTTGATCCCTCATAGATGAAACACTGAATGAGGAGTTTAGGTTTTGGGAAAATGTGAAACCTAATTTACTACCCTGTTAAAAAATAATTTTTGCCTATTACTATGTATGATATGATTCAGCTTGATTACTTAGCCAATGCTGAGTGTTAGAAGAAACTACATGGAGAAAGGGAATTAATCTTCACAATGTATAATATTGAACATATTCATAGTACAAAATCCTTTTAAAATATTCGCCAGAATTATTAGTTCTAGAAGTGATAATGGATGATAGGCCTTTGATTATCTCTTCTCAGTTGCTGTTGCAAACCTTTCGTGTGTTGCTCTCTTCTTGTAAGACTTTTGCTTTATCTTCAGTGCAGGATTGGGCAGATATGCTACTTAGGATGTATGCAAGGTGGGGAGAGAAGCAAGGATACAAGACAACAGTGGTTGAGAAATCTATGGGTGAGGAAGCTGGAATTAAATCGGCTTCAGTTGAACTTGAAGGTCGTTTTGCCTATGGGTATCTATCAGGGGAGAAAGGAACACACCGAATTGTTCGTCAGTCTCCATTTAATGCTAAAGGACTTCGCCAGGTATCTCACCCCCTTTTCTGTTTGTTGATTTGTCACTGTTTTTGGAGAATGAAAGAGAAGGATAAGTTCCTTTTATATAAGGATCATTATTACTTCAATAAGTAATATATTATATGTACAGAGTGGTATCCCAACCTGTATGACCTCATATTATTAAACATAATAATAAAAAATAAATCTTGATCATCACCGAGCTATATGGTTTGTTACCAGTCTTTGATCAAACCAATAAATACCAGTTGCTACGTTTTATTTTTTTTTTTACTAATACTTGAAACCTTGGTATAAACCATGTTAAAACACCGAAACTTCTGCTTATGCTGGCTGGCTACCGGAAAGGGAGTGGTGGTGCCAAAGGTTCTGGACCTGCATATATATCTGTCTATGATAAATACAGACAACAGTGTCCTTTGCAATTTACCCAGTTCCACCTATTTGTTCTGATCCATCTGTTCACCTCCAAACTTGTTTGGAATTACATCCACTCAGATCTGATGGTAATCTGACATTTTGCTATCTCTGAATTCAACTAGTAAAAATGTCCCATGCGGTGTGTGCCTTGCAGTGTTGATACTTCGCTCGATAGGGCACTTTATATGTTGCATTCTAGAATTTGTTCTGATTTTGTGCTTGCTCCAATTGTAACATCACTTTTATTCTTCAGCAACATGCGTTGTTGTCATATATGTGGAAAATGAGCTTCACTTGCATGAATCTATCACAGATGATATATTATCTCTGTTCTGATTGTTTTGATAAGGATACCTGCAGACGAGCTTTGCTGGGGTTGAAGTTATGCCCCTTCTTCCTGAAGAATCTCTAGATTTAGACATACCTGAAGAAGACTTGGAAATTGGCTATTCTAGAGCTGGAGGAAAAGGAGGACAGAATGTCAACAAAGTGGAAACAGCAGTTAGAATTGTTCACATTCCTACCGGTGTTGCAGTTCGTTGCACAGGTTAGTCTTATGAAATAATTACTTTTAAGACCAATTTAGCCTTTTCACTAAGCAAATAAACATCCAAATAAAGTATGTTGGAAAAAAATATCTGTTGGAGTAAACTGAAACAAAAATCTGCACCTAATTAAATATGCAGTGTTGGGTGTGTACTTGGTATCAAATTACCCAAGTTCATTCACAATATTGATAGCACAAAATGCATGAGATCTGGCTAGTAGAACACCTTGTCTTGATTGCAGCATCTTTTTCTTTTTCTTTTTCTTTTTTTGTCTCAGAAGGCTTTGGTTCATTTTGAATCAGGAAGTTAGTATAATATAAAAGAATGATTGCCTTCTTTTTCTGACATCTATGCTATATTTGGTCAGATTGAATGTTGCCATTGGGAAAAGTTACAATTGTTGACCCTCAAACTATATGATACAATATACATGCCCCTGGTGTCAGATATCAGGCCTGTCAGAAGAATCCAACAATTGAATCTTCAAAAATTAAGACAGGACATTTCCATAGTGTGTAGATGCTTGTACAAGTTTCATGTGGTTGTCTACATTTACTTTATGTTTAGCTGGAGAATCGATTTAGATTTGACTAGCATTTCAGAAAGAAAATAAAAATCTAGAACTGTTTGAGAAGGCAAAAAACCTAGTGTTGGATATAAAAGTTTTATGTCGAAGTGCTAAAACTTTGTGTGGTGGTGATACTATATGGATAAAGTTTCAAGGAGAGTGGACCCGATAAAATGGAACACTACAATTAATCACTGTTGTTGTCGGATCAAGTGTTGAGTAGTGTCTTGGAGCACTGTCAAGTATCTGATAAATTTTGTCTGAGATGAACTATTCAAATGTGGACTGTACCTATTTATCAATGTGCTGCTGCTATCTCAAACTAGAACCATTCCTGATTGAGGATAATAAGTCTAAATAACAGTATGGAATTTTTTTTCTTGAGATTTTTCTATGCTCATTTTTATTAAAAATCGTTCATAGCCTAGATTTTGGAATCTTGTTTTAAATTTAATATTATATATAATTTTCAAATCGTCGATCACAAATTTCTGTTTAAGGCTATTATTCAGGATCAGTAAAGATATCGCATACTGTATGTCTTTATGAAGCGACAGGATAAATATACTTAAATTTCATAGATCTGTTTTTTACCCTTCAATTAATATCTGATTTCTTTTACTGAACTTATCACACCTGAGATCTCGGTATATAACATATAACCAGGGAAAATATTGCAGAGACTTAGCTTGTTCTAATAAGGCGACTTAGTGCCAATACATGTTGATAGTATTTTGAACTCGAGCATATGTTGGATATTTTACTCCTGGGGCTCTCCCCAGTTTGCCACAGATGTTCATGAATACTGGTTTATGTTATTTAAGAAGAGTAAAATTCTTAGTTGGAGCCTTGGAGGTACCTTGCCTAATTAGGCACTAATTTCTATCTGATCTACTTTTTGGGTTCCAGAGGAAAGGACTCAGTTGGCTAACAAAATCAAGGCCCTGAGTCGTTTGAAAGCCAAGCTGCTTGTAATTGCGGAGGAGCAGCGTGCTTCCGAAATCAAACAAATAAGAGGAGATGCAGTGAAGGCAGAGTGGGGTCAGCAGATACGCAATTATGTCTTCCATCCATACAAGCTTGTGAAAGATGTGCGGACCGGGTATGAGACATCAGACATCTCGTCGGTCATGGACGGGGATCTTGAGTCGTTTATCAAAGCTTACCTCAAATACAAGTATACTATCAGTGTCAGTGAAGCAAGCTTAAAATAACATATTGCATTAATTTATTTTGCCTTATTTCTTTATTTGTCGTTTATGTAGGCAATCACATTGTTACTTGACTTGACATTCAGAATATGTATCACTTTTAAGCTTCTTTTAGTGTATAAAGAAAGTTGGGTCTTTTTATGTGATGACTTGAGGAGGTTTCCTCATTTTTTGTGATAAGTTCTCTCTGTATGAATCTCATTTGACTCTTCTCTACCTTTTTGTAATTATTTTATTTCTGTAATGCGCCATTTCCAAATCTCCTCTTTGGCCACTGAGAATATGAGATCGCAGAAGCTGGAATGCACACATTAGTAGTGTGTAAACTTATGCCATGCTTTGAAGACACTCAGCACTTTGGAATCACAAGTAATAGATTTTGAAGAATTGAATTGTCTTTTACCACTGAGCTTGTACGGTATTCTCGTCAATCAGTAGAGTTGATGAGGTGAGAAAAAATATAATTAAATATGATTAATATTTTATTTTGATAAATATAAAGATTCATATAATTTGATGATGTAAGAAAAAATATGATTAAATATTTTATTTTGATAAATATAAAGATCCATATAATTTTGAAGCGTAGAGCTTGTCTTTTACCATTGAGCTTGTACGGTATTTCCATCAGTCAGTAGAGTTGACGATGTGAGAAGAAATATGATTAAATATGTTATTTTGATAAATATAAAGATTCATATAACTTTGAAGTATAGAGATCGAGATACTAAATCTCAGATTTTTTAATCTCAAATCTAAGATAGAGTAGTCCCAAAAGTATAATGATTGAAGTTGAATCATACATGCAATTGGTTACATTATAAAGATCTCTCGTGATCAAATCATTGCAAGTTATTGTAGAGCTGTCGAAACTTATGGCCCCCTCTAACCTAAATGTTATGTCTTATGGGATACTTGTGGGTCAAGTGGGATTCTCAATAAATCCATCTTCTGACTTCCCAGATCGTGTTGAACTCTTCGGATAATCAAAAATATTTTTTGAAATAATTTTTATCTCCGATAGGGATACTTATTTTTTTGACGAAATTTTCCGCTGGGAAAATGAATTTCCTGCAGAGTTTTGTTCTAACATTTTCCTGTATTTTTCTTTCAAAAATGAATGAATGAATGAATAGTTTTTTTCTTTCAAAAAAAAAACATATCATGTCTTTTTTTTAAAAAAAAAAAAAGTGGATTGAGAAGAAAGACTGTTTTTAAGCACATTGTGTATAAAAAGATGAATTAACTAAGAACTTGGATTTGAGAAAAAGTAGGATCAATAAGTCATCAACCTGCATTTGAAGAAAAAGTAGAATCAAAGAGTCTTGGAGTCTTTACTTCCTGTAAAGGCTCTTAGTAGCTCAGGTGGGTTCCATCACTTGGGAGTCACCATCAATTGGTGCAATAGCATCTGGCAGACAGGGGATGGCCAATGCTGGTGCTGAGTTACCTAAAGGACATGACATGATTGCAAGTTAAATTGGCACAGATTCTGAGGCAAAGAATGGCCTATGCCTCCACCCAATTTCCATTTTCCATTCCACACAAGTAACTCAGTAAGTTTTGGAGTGAGAGAGAGAGATTCTAAATCTGGACAATTTCTGAACCCAAAGTTTTTACACTTCCAAACTTCTCTCTCTAGAATCTATATCTAGAAGAGGAATACTCCCTCTCTCTCTCTCTCTCTCTCTCTCTTCCACACACAGGTGCCTTAACCCTGCTGTAATCAACACAAGTAACTCCAAAAGTTTTGGAGAAACATTCTTGACCCCATTGCTCTCACACTTCTTTCCAAGTCTCTGTCTCTCATACACATCTACTGAGCAAGCTTACAATCAACCCACATAATTCTCCAGAGAGAGATTCTTCCTTCTCTTCTAGATATTGACCATTTATGACAACAATGTTTTTTTTATTATTATTTGGGGCTTCTGTTAGAATATATTACTTGGAATGCCAATTGATTCCTGCATCATTAAAGAAATAAATACTCACCATCATGGAAGATGCTAAATGTTATTTCCAATATTAAACACTTTGTTGGTAGTTTTAAGGGTTTTGTTTGTAATCACAACTCTGTCAAATGGTAAGTGATGCTGATCCTTAAAACTTCTCTATTAATAGTTAAAAGTATTAATTAAGTCAGATTTCAGACTTAACAAGTCTTAACAGTGGGTAAAGATTTTTGGTTCCTATGAGAATTTAGAGCATTCTTGAGTAAATATTTTTCATCCTACAAGATTTTTCATCTTGTAGGATTTACGATTCGCTTAACGGATCCATCTCGTAGGCTAAAATATTATGCTTATTAAATTTTTATTAAATTTCTTACCTACTCTTATTTTGATAAATATCAAGGTCTCAAAAGGATGCTCAAAATAATGACTCATCTTTCTTAAGAATTATTTTGAAATAAGAAAAGACAATCTAACAAGATAATTTAATTGAGTGAGACACGATAACCAAACACAAGAAGGATGGGAGGTTGGAAATCCTTATATACATTTTGACCTGCTTAATAATGATCATATTTTATGGGTCAACATCCTAAAAGCTAAATATGATAACCTACAATTTTTCACATTAAAAATACTTAATTCATCGAATTATATATATATATATATATATATATATATATATATATATATACTTGACAATTCAATACTCACTAACGTAGGACCCCTAAGGTTTTTAGTAGCTTTTTATAAATAAAAAGGGAGGTACATAATTGATAGGTTATAGCTTTGACCATTCCTTTTATTCTCTCTCCTTCCTCTTGCTAGAGTTGCGAGATATGAGATTATAATTGGAAGAGTTTCGCTGCATAGATTCATCGTGTAGATACCGCTAGAAAGAAATGTGTTTGACTTCCTTCGTCTTTTCTATCCGGATCTGGAAAACAAGGATAAAATGATATCTCACATGATACGATTTTTTAATTTTTATAATTTTTCGTAACCAAATCTTTCATATTAATATTGTTTAACTAAACATATCTATTCCATCTTCTCTTCTTCTTTCCCTAAAAGAATGTTAGTATGTAATGATATATCTTATATTAATATACAGTACCGATGATATATATTGGTCCCATTGGATCAAGAATAAGATTGTAAATCTTGATTATTATAATATATAATTTATCAAACTAAGTTGGTTTAATGGATATATTTTCATGTTATTTAATAACAACCTTATAAAAAATTTATTTTGATAAAAAAATTAATTTTAATATTGATCTATATTTTAAACATCTAATTTTTATTCAATGATTAATATCATCATCAATCCATCCTTTTACTTGGAGCTTTTTTTTTTTTTTCATTCAACCTGGTTGGATTACTAAAATGATTAATATCATCATATCTAATTTTATTTTGGGTGATTTTCTTGAAAAAAGCTTCATTTTTCATATTTGAAAGATAGCATCCCTTAATTATCATTTTTTTTCAGATAATATCTTTAATTTTTATAATCTCAAAAGTACCCTTCCCTCCACCACCATCGCCTTCAATGCCGCCGGTTCTTCCTCACCCGCTGTCTTTGCCTCGCTGACATTGTCCACCGGTCACCTCCACCTTTACTAAAACAACAAGGTTTTTGCCCAAGTCGATGGCCTTACCAAAGGCCGTCGCCCTCCCTTCCTCTACTTCGTAGAGCGATGGAGGCATCGGCAGTGGGCTACCTTATCGTTGGAGGCAACACAAGGGGCAACGATCGCCCGAGCATCGTGAGGGCGTCGAGGTGGGAAAGAGAGGCATTGTAGGTTGCAGGGAAGAAGCATAGAGGTGGAAGCGAGGAGTGCAGTGAGAAAGGACGGATCTCGCGGCAAGGGATAGGAAAGCAAGAGTGGAGACGACGGAGGAGCGAGCGACACCAATGGAGCGACGGCGACGAGAAGGATAGCACACGGTCGACAAGGCGGCGTTCAGTGGCCGAATGGTATGCTTATTTAAAAAATAATGATATGAGAGAATTTTTCAAAATTGGGTGTTGTTTTTTTCTTTTAGAATTCCGCCAAACAACTTTTCTTCAGATGAGAGAGGCATTGGCAGTTTCAGATAACATTTGGAGATGTGTCGGTCTTCACTTACAGCTCTGCCCATCAATCATTGCTCTCCCTCTGTAGAAGACAAAAGTTGGGACACTGCTGCCTTCACAGCGGGCTCTGCTCACCCGTCCCAAGGGATGTGTACCCTTCATGAACTGAGATCGGAGGGATTGATCGGTGTCTCGTGGAGAGGATCGGGAACGGAGGCGGCTTTTTGGATTCATCTCCGACTCCTGGGCTCGGTGCGCGCCAGCTTTCCGCCAGAGTTCGTACCAAAGGTTGGTTTTGTTGCAGGTGGACCATTTCGATCTTTCTTTTCTCGATCGGTGACATGACAGAAGGAAGGTCTTCTCTTACTTTTGTTGATTGATTTCGACGGGGATTTTTTTGTCCTGGAGATCTGTACCTATCGGTTTCTTGTCAATTTTGTTGAACGATCGGATCCTTTTCATCGGTTCTGCAAGGAAAACGTTTTTGTCGAACAAAGCCTGCAACTATTCTCGTCTCTGATGGCAAGATCCGATGCATTGTACGACAAGTGTCGTCGTTTTTCTTGGTGAATCCGATGGAGATTGTTGGATCTCGATGACTCTCAAAATCCGGCATCTGTAACTTCATCTCTTTGATCGATTTCCCTGGGAAGAAAATTTTCCCCTTTTTTTTTTTTTCTCGTCATCTTATTGGATGTATAGCTCAATGCACATTTGCCGAAACCAAAGTTTACTTCTCCGCTCACGTTGTTCATTTGAGAAAATAAAATCTCTTAGATCTCTGGAGAGTCAATTTTGCTGTCAGTCTAAGTGAGTTCGATTTCCAGGCAATTTTTATTTTTGAGGTCTCTGGTGATCCATACCATGGCTCACTGCACAAAACTCGAATTTTGTGGTCTGGTTATTGCCTATTTCTGCGTTTTTGGTTCATCTCATTGAGGTTTCTCGATCTGCTTCCTCGTAAACAATTCTGATCTCAGAAATTTTATGTGCAAGTCAGTTCTGATAGATCACTGTCTTTAGTCTTTTCTGTTCAAATACCATACTTGATTCCCATACTGTGTGGTTGTAGGATATGATCTTTTAGCATAGCATCTGGTTCTGTGACATGCTTCTCTGTTTCACTTCAATTCTCTACTGCTGTTCTCTTTTCGCCTCTTCTCTGAAATGAAATATACTCTATGAAAATTATAAATTCCCTCATGGCAATAATCTGTTCTTATTTTTCACATCCTAATGATGTATTCAATGACTCTCAGAGAACTTATACCTCCTTGTCCTAAATTTTATCCGGGATTGGACTCATCATCTCATCAAAAAACTGCTTACTTGTACCTGATTCGCTGGACGATTTTGAAAGACTTGATATTTGTGTGTTCTGGAGCCATCACACAACTGATCTATCATACTAGTTGCTTTAGAACATCTACACCTTTGGCAGTGGAATAATTTGAGAATAACTAAGGAGAATCTGCCCTGGTCCCCAAGCTTGATCGGCTTTCTTGTTCATGCTAGCTTTAATTGCTATTCATACTCAGATGCTAATTCATTTGAGAGTATCCAAATGTTTTCTCCTTTCCTGCAGAGTAATGTGCTATAGAATTGCAACAAATGGCTTCACTGGTCCCGGGTGTCCTTATCAAGCTCCTTCAGCACATGAACACTGATGCTAAGATTGCTGGAGAGCATCGGTCGTCCCTCCTCCAGGTTGTGAGTATTGTTCCTGCCCTAGCTGGAAGTGATCTCTTCACCAACCGAGGCTTTTATCTGAAGGTTTCTGATTCTTCCCATGCAACATATGTTTCCCTGCCTGATGAGCACAATGACCTTATCTTAAGTGATCAGATCCAACTAGGCCAATTCATTCATGTTGACTGCCTTGAGGCTGGCTCCCCTGTGCCCATTCTTAAGGGTGTGAGGCCACTTCCTGGTCGTCATCCATGTGTCGGGAACCCTGAGGATCTCATAGCCACCAGCTCTCTTGGTTTCCTTGATCCTGACAAACCAAAGTCATTCAATTACTCAAAGCATAACAGCAACAAATCCTCAGAAAATGACAGGAGCAAGTTGGACAACTCAAAGTTACCTATTAAAATGCAGGAAATAGAAAAGGAAAGGCCTTCACTTAGTAGGTCAAGCTCTTTACTTTCAAAACAATTGGTCACTGGCAAACTGGAGAAGAAGGTTGCTATCAGTGTGAGATCGAGATCAGCGAACTCGAGGTCGATACCTTCATCTCCAACAAGTGTCTATTCTTTGCCTGGATCATTTGAGATGTTCTCCAGTGAAATCAAGAAGCAAGCACAAGCCAAAAGACTGGAGAAACCCACATTATCAAGGGTGGGTTTGTTGGAGAAGGCAGCTTCTGTCTTGAAAGTGACCAGTGCTGGAAGGAAGTCCTCTGCTGGGAGCTTACAGGGAAATCTGGTGCCAAGCATTGAGTTAGTGCCGAAGACATTGAGGAAGAGCTGGGAGGGGAATGTGGCGGTCAAGAGACGGGGTAGTTCTACCACCAAAGTAGCCAAGCTTGAGATGAGAACTGAATCCAGGAGTGCTTCTGTGAGTTATTTTCATGAGTTGATCTAACTGATTTTTCAATATAATTTTTCAGTTGCTATCAGTTTCGGTAACACTAGGGATTTTTAAAAGCTAGGTGCTATATCTGCTTTATTCTTTGTTTGTTTTTAGTAGCGATAATGAAGTTAATAGTTAGTTTATAAAAGATGATTCTAATATTTTTATTGTGGCCATTTCTCTACTTATGTGAGAGTCATGCTGAAGAAGCTATAGATATAAAATAATTGGATACTCATCTAACTCTCTATAGAATACAGGTGGATTATTTATGTGGAGTTTATAGAATACTGTAGAAACTAGATAAGAATGTATGCTAGTGCAGTGTCACAGTATGTGCACCAACCTATGCATCTTTATGATACCTCAACTATCCAGGTTAAAATGAGATCCCCTTAGCATGTAATTGTTAACTTGCAGGCTCCTCGGCAGAAGTCATCAATGAATGAGAAACTGCTACCTAAGGAGGAATGCAAGATTCAAAGTCCTGTTACAAAAGGCGTCACAAGTGCTGCTGAAGATGATTGTGAGAAATCAGCTAAACATAAGACTTCTGTTGTAAAGAAGTCGCCAAAGTCTTGTAACAGTCTAAATCTTGCTAATTTAGTCAAAGTTGTTCCTACTAACAGAAAACGGCAAGACGACAGCATATCGTGGGCATCACTTCCATCATCTCTAGTAAAACTAGGAAAGGTATGACTAATAATACTATGTAATATGACAAAATTTAGCCACTATTGTTAGATGTTTGCAATTGTTCCCTACTTTATTTGTGTTTTCAAAACTTACCATATTATTACCCTAACCATTATATAAAACTAGTTGGTGCCACCTAGGCATAAATTGCACCAACTCTAGGCCAAAACATGAACCTCTCTTTCTGCAACTCAGTCTCGATGAAGAATTTTTATTTTTTGATTAAAAATATCCTAGTCATGCTGTTTGGCAGTAATTTATACTAACTGAATATTTATAAAATTTAGGAGCTTTTGAAGTATAAGGATGCAGCGCAACTTGCTGCTGTTGAGGCTATACAAGAAGCTTCTGCTTCCGAGAGCTTGATTCGGTGCTTAAGGTAATTATCCTCACAACAGTAGCTGTTCCATTCTTTTTTTAACTGATGCAACCATCTATGGGATCGAGATCTCGCATGTTAAAGGATTTTTCATGTTCTAGTTTCTTCTTTTCACAATGATTTATTTTTATCTACGAACGCTGTGATCTATATTATATCTTAGTATCTAACATGAATATCTTGTGATAGAAAGTTTTTGCATTGTACTTTTGAACCATTATTTATGAATTTATCACATGATGACCATTTTTGCTTGATGCAGTCACAATTAATGAGGACCTTTGGATTTTACTTTTTTTTCTTTCTTTTCTTCCCCCCTGTGATTGCTATGTCTAATGCTAGTTCAGTTCTGGAAGTCATTATGATGACTGTGAACACTATCTGTATCCAGTGGCTAAATGCAAATAATCAAATCGATCATTTACTGTTTTGTTCATGAAACACTGGTGCAAGAGTGTCAAATGTTGCTAGGCATAAAAGGATATCTGAATGCTTTACTAGGCCAAAGTTTTCCTCTAAGATCATCCTTGTTGTTGAGGCAATAGTTTTGGCACTAAAAGTTTTACTTCTCTTCAAAATTTTGAAATTGGAAATCAATTTTATATTCTCCTACTCCAGTCTCTAAGAATGAAGCCACCCAGAATGCATGGTCCAAGTGCAAAGTGTTCATCTAACAGCCAACTGATTTCTTGATCTTGAAATGTGAATCGAATGCATCATATATTTATCTCTCTTCGGTATCATATGAAGTTTCTAAGAATGAGCCTCCTTATGGTGATCAGGTTCTGAGTTATGAAAACAATCTCTACCTATCCTTTAAATCAGAGACTAAATTTTCATCCCCTGGAAGTTGATGCTAGTTAGATTTTCTATGAACTGTTTCTTCTAACTATTGACAAACCTGAATCATAATGCAATAGATGGATTTTGTAATGGACTGCCGTCTCCATGATCACTTCATTGCTTCACTTGCAGTATGTATGCAGAGCTAAGTACCTGCGCCAAGGAGGAGAGGCCGCAGTCAGCCGTGGAGCAGTTCCTCACCCTCCACGCCTCCCTCTGCAGCGCCGCCGCCGTCGCTGACTCGCTCTCCAAGACCATACCAGCAACCCCGACGGTAAGCTCACCGGATGCACCCCCAGTCGGTGACCAGATCCCGGAAGAAGCCCTGAGAGTCTCAGCTAACAACCGCCGCCGCGCCGCCTCCTGGGTTGGGGCGGCCCTCGCCACCGACCTCTCCCCCTTCTCCCTCTACAACCGCAGGACCTCCGCCGACTCCATAGTCTCTCCGGCGGTGGTGGTCCTTGACGGTCCATCGAAGACCTCCGCGGCCGCTGCGGCCCCTTCGAAGGCCTGCCCTCAGTCGAAACCCCGGCCGTCCCCGGCGTCTTCATCGGCTGCCAAGGGGAGGGCCCGGGGGGCGGCGCCACCGTCGCCGCCGCCGGAGTGGGAGCGCGGGAGAGGGTTGGAGGATGGGGCGGAGCTGGCGCGGAAGCTGAGGGAGGAGGCGCACTCGTGGTTCCTGGGGTTCGTTGAGAGGTTCCTCGACGCCGACGCGGCCGCGCCGGGGCCCTCCGACCGGGAGCAGGTGGCGGCGATGCTGTCGCAGCTGAAGAAGGTGAACGACTGGCTGGAGGCGATCGGCCATCGGAGGAGGGCGGGGGAGGCGGAGGCAGACGCGGAGGTAGACGAAGCTGAGCGCGGGGAGGGCCGGAGCGGAGGCGTGCCCGCGGACACAATCGATCGGCTGAGGAAGAAGATATACGAGTACCTCCTCACCCACGTCGAGTCCGCCGCCGTCGCGCTCGGCGGCGGGGTGCAGCCGTCGCCACTGGAAGGAGGTCGGCCGGCTCAGTCCAAATGACGGATCTGGGCCTGAACCGACTCACAAAGTAGCCGTTCCATCGTCCGCCAGGGTCCGTACTTGCACGAATCGCGAAGCATTTTATTTTTTTTGGCACGTAGAATACGTGTTTGAATTCTATTGCTTGGGCAGGGTAAACCGTGTGTGGAGGCTGGTCATCAATCATACTTTGATTTCTTATTCTGCATGTTGGAAGCAGAACATACCTGTAATAAGTCCCCCCTTTTTTTTTTTGAACTTTTATTTATCTGAGGCATTTGAGAGTTGAGACTATTGTAGGCTTTCACATCAGAACAGAAACAAATCCACATGCACGAGAGTAGTTGCATGTTTGGTCGTCCTATGTAGACTGTCATAGAAAGATCGGGTTAAAATTTATTTTAGGCAATGTGATTTTTTTTGTTTTTTTGTCATCAATCACTTCAATTTTTATAATTTTATTTATATTTAAAATAATTTTTATATTTTAAAAAATATAATATATAAGTTACTCTCAATTAATAGATGTTATGCTTACGTGCTATATTCATTCATAATAAATTATTAATATAATAATATATAAATTAAATTAAAAAAATAATTAGTTTTACTAATATCTAAAATAACTATTATTTTTTAAAAAATATAATATATAAGTATCTTATATCAAGTTTGAGTTGATAGACGTTAGAACATACTAACTCATAAATAATTAATATAATAATATAATTTAAATTAAAAAGTTAAAATCACCATCAATAGCGAGATGATGCATCATCATGGAAGCGACCACCAATAGTAACATCGAGTGTTGTTGCCTAATAGGGCATTGTACACATGTAGTCTCTCTCGTACTGGCGACAATCTTAGGAGCTTTCGGTCCTGTCTCAGGTGGATGTGCGTTGATCAGTCTAACGTTAGGGCACATAATGGTCTCATAGTCCCTATTTCTCCTATGTGTTTTCGTCTCCATCGTCTCCCACTTCATCCTCTCCTATGCTCCCACTCATCGTGCTTACGACGTGATAGTCACATCTACCTTCAATTTTTCATACATCGCTTCGACTTCTACTGCATGTAAGAATATTCCAATATTTGTCATCTTATACTTAACAAAAGAAGCTTATATTCTATGTTTTAAAGATATATGAGCTATTTTTTGAAATAAATAAAATCAAAACCATAAGTGTTAAAATAATTTGTTAAAAAAATAAATTATATATGTCATTATATTAATAGTTTATTATGAGCTAATATATCACGTAAGTAGACTCTAACGTTTGTTAACTCAAACTTGACGGGAGGGGCTTATATTATCACATCCTTGATCTCTTTTTATTATTATTATTATTTTTACAAGATTATATCTTTCACATATCGAGAGCCAAAATAAAATTATTTTATTCATAATTATAAATATTTATTATAATTTATTTATTCATTAAATTACAACTAAAAAACATCTATCAAAGAATATGATAATTACCCAAGTGGCTCTACTTAACCGTAGAGGACTCAATTTAGTGCTAGTGGGAGGTTAATTTGAAAATTAAAAATAAATAAAATTCAGTAACACTAAGTAGGAACCCCAAAAATCAACTCAAAATGAATACATCATCAAAATAAATCATCCCATTAGTGTATATCAAACACCCGAAGGAGCACTCCCCCAACTGCAGATAGAAAGGCTTTATCCTATGGGATGAGTTTGGATTCTCTCAACTGCGGATGGAGACAAACTAATATTGCACTCTCAACCGTGGATGGAGTGGTGTCCCTCACATGCCAAAGTAGGGACACATTTCTCCCAACTGCGGATGAAGGAATCGTCTAGCTGCCACGCTTGACAGCCCGCTAATCCCCAAAGGGAATCACCTTACCTGCCCTCAACAGAAAAATAACATTATCTTATACTGATCATATCATGATGTAAATATCGTTTATGTCAAGTACTACAATTTAATCCTTGATTGACTTAAATCCTAATTTAATCGGTCTAATTAAACTCGATTTAATTATAATATAGTTGAACCATTCTTTAATTCTCATTTACTGGTCTAGAATCACCACACAATAGTATAATTTAAACTAGTTTAGGTTAAATCTAAGTTAAACAGACTTGAATTAGTCAACCAATTTTGAATCACCCTTAATTGATATAACTAATCAAATCTAGTTTGATTCAATCAATATTTGAGCTCAAATCTAATAAATATATAATGTTAGGCTATTTTAAATCAATCTTTATATAGTTTCGTAAACAATATATTTTCACCAAAGATTGTATATAAAGAAAAACGCTAACGATAAAATTAGGAGATAAGGCTTGATATAATAAAATAACTTCTTAAATTCAATAAGAATTAAAAATCTCAACAAACTTAATCTTTCATAATAAAACATTGCACATAAACGAATATCTAAAATTATTTTAATATAACATAAAAGTATTATTCTAGATAAGACTAAAAGAGAAATTGTTATATATGTGAAATTTTAGTATATTTAACTTCAAAAATAAAAATCTTAAGAAGATGATCGAAAAATATCTCAAAAAATAAAAATATCATGTTTTAATTCAATCATAAAAATTTCCAGGATTGATAAATATTTTTAAACTATAAAAATTTCAACACTTAACGTAAACAAAAGAAAACTTTTATTTTTCTAAAAAAAATAGGGAAACCTACCTCTCCTCGTAGGATTTAACTCATTCCTCTCGCTGCTGAGCTCGACTAAGTGAGTAACGAAGGAGAGGAATCTCTCCCCTTAAATAGGAGGATATGAGCCTTTTATTAAAGAATTTTTTTAATTTTTGTAACTATTTAATATTAATTCTGATTTAATATGTTAACAAGTATAACTTATTTCTATTTGGAATGATTAATATTTATTTCCTAATTTGTAATGGTAAACAAAAAAAATATGAAATAATATTTCTTAAATCATAATGGTAAATAATAAAGTGCATAATAATCAAATATTTGATTGATTACATATATATATATGTATATATATTATGTTTTTGAAAATATATATTATGTTTTTGAAAGTATAGAGATTATTTTTGATGTGAGTAAAACATAAGGATTTTATTGTTGTACGAGCAAAATTATAGTTAACGCTAGAAAAATCTACTATCCAAAAACATATCAATAAGGGCAATGGAAGTTGGAGACATATAACAACACCGACATGCTTCAATTTGTTGATAACTGTTAGCAAATTAATTCATCTTATTTAAGCACGCGTGAGAGTTCAGAAGTTAGACTTGATTCTTTGAGTTAAATATCATGATGGACTTCGATGTTGCTTACAATACGCTTCAATTTATGCCAATTTTTGCAGTCTAATCTTCTCCAACTCTTGCGATACATCGCAACGCATCCGTTTTATGATCCCCAAAAACTACATATGACTCATACTGTAGAAAGTACTGATCTCATCGTCGAATTTTGTGAGCTAAGTCGAGATGGAAGCCATCAGAAGAAGTTATCCATCAGCAGTGCAAACACCATGACTGCAGCCATGAGCGTAGGCATTACGGCAACGGGAGGCCGGTGCCCGTCTCCTGCTCTCGGAATCGTGTCAGGGAGCGCGCACTCCTCCCCGTCGAAAAACACCCTCGTCGGGAACCCGTCCCCTCGTATGATGTTGATCCCCGGCGTCGCCTTCTTCTTGAATGAGATGACGGACTGCTGCTTCCCCGGCAGTTTGAAGTCGTCTGGGCTCTTCCCGTCGGTCTGCGGCAGCAGATAATTCATGTACTGCAGGCCTTGGAGGAAGATAGTGTTGTTGATATCCGGCAGCTTCGTCCCGTTGAAGGAGTACACGTTCTCGTAGCCTTTGTAAGCTTTCGGGATGCGGACCGCGGCGAACCAGTTCTTGAAGGTGTAATCTCTCCAGTTGAACAAGGTGATCCTGGCGGTCCATCCGCTACGGTAGTTGGACATGATGTGCCAGTTGATGCTGACGCCGCAGGTATCCCAGCACGGGAGTCGCTTGGGCAGCGGGGTGTGCTTGATCTGAGCCCAGGCTCTGGCCTTGGCGCTGCGGTTCTCCGCAGGAATCAGGAGCGCCTCCGGCGGCAGCAGCACCGAGGGAGCTTTAGGGTTGCAGGACGCTTCCTCAGGGCAGCCGCACGCGCAGGTGCTGCATGGCACGACGGAGTCGTTGTAGTAGGCCGAGAAGGTGACGCAGCAGCGCGACTTCTTGGCGTCCGGCCTCGTGATGTTGCAGGCTACCTGCCAACTGGCCATGGCGTAGGACGTGGACATGAGGCCGCTCGGGTCCGGGAACGCCATCGGGCTGACTCGGATTGGGGGGCCGCATTTGTACTCCGGGTTGAGGAAGCCGACGATCTTGAAGTTCTGAGGAGGATAGAGAGCCGTCCTGTTGAGGTCCGGCTCTATCTTGTACACCTGCAGCTGGAAGATGGCCTTCGACTTGCTTATATCCATGATCGGCGGCAGAAGCGTGCCATTCTTGCAGCAGTAAGGCAGCCTGCCGATCTGCGAGTCGTTGGCGCGCTCCGGCGGAAGGTCCACGATGGTGGGCTTCTTCTCGCAGCTCATCACCGGGCTGAAGTCGAGGTCCTTGTAGTACTTGGCCGCATCGCTGTAGATGCAGTCGGAGAAGTCGTGCCGCAGCGTGTAGGCGCCCTTCATGCTGTAGATGAACTCGCCGCGCTTCCACTCCCAGGTGAGGTTCCAGTTGTCGAGGCGGCCGAGCGGGCTGTTGTTGTCGATGGTCACCTGCGCCATGTAGTTCGTCTCGTACGCCTGAAGCACGTCGTAGGCGATGGTGAGGTCGCCGTACTGCCGCGGTAGGAACCTGGACTCCGTCGGCTTCGCCTTCTTGTGCTTCTTGCTCTTGACACAACACACGAACATGTGGCTAGCTGAGGAACACCGAGGAGTTAATCTTAGCGCGTGTCATCTGAGCTTGGGGAGAGAAGAGAGATCGACGATTCGTTCATGCGCGGCGAAATGCGTACCTTTTCGAGTAGGTTTCGGGCAGTCGAATCCATCGTTCATCAGCTTGATCGTCTTGGGCATGGGAACCGCCGGCGGCTTCACCCCGAACTGCGTCCCGATCATCTCGATCGTCACCATGATCTGGCTCATGTCACCCGCGGTATCGATCGAGTTCTGCAGGTCCGCCTGCGGGTACCCCGACAACGACGTGCCGTTGCCGACATGCGCCGGGTAGTCCGTGCCGTCCATGATCACCGCTCCCGATGCCGACACCAGGATCTCGTCGTGCTGGAACCCGATAAACATCTTCCACGCCATGAGGTCCTCCGTCATGGTGTTGAGGACGGTGGCGGTGGACTTGAAGGCGTACGCCTGCGCCGACGCATTCTTAACGTGGGGGAACTCCTTGGCTCGCGATTCAAAGCTGTAGGTCAAGAAGACGCCATTGCAGGTGTCTTCCGACTTGGGATGGTAACCCTCATCTTCACCGTCGTAGTCCTGTGCGAGCACGTCGACATGGATGAGGATAGAAAAGAAGAACACCGCAAGGAGAAGCGATCTCTGGAGCGGCATTCTTCTTTTCCTCTCCCCTATGCTTGTTTCCTGGGGGCGATGGTCTCAAGGAGGGAATGGACGATGAGACATGGGGATGCGAGCATTTGGAGGGTGTGGTTTCTGTGTGTCCGGGAGAAGATTGTGGTGGTGTCCGTTCTCTTCTATCGGTCGGTGCTATTTGGGAGGAGCTCGGCAGCAAGACCAGGTCAGATGTATTCTCCTCCTCTGGAGTCATCCTACAAAATTGGAGCCAAAACATGCATCTGGGGGGTTTCTGTGACTCCCTATTTGTAGTATCCAATACGTGTGATTGCTGAGATGGGACGCAATGTTTGTGGAGACCAGACGTGCCATTTCCTTCCTTCATCTCCTGCACTAAATAAACCCATCTCTGTGTATCTATCTATGTGAGAAATGATGAGCCCACTGTTTTGAGGAGGATTTTTGCATTTGGTTGATGATGTTGCAGCAAACGTACAATTAAAAGGTACGTGGGAATTAAATTAATCAATGTAATATTATTATGAATTAATTCTTGTTATGACCCATATCTAATATCTTTGATATGGTCAATATCTATCCATCGTGAAATATTTTCTCCTATACTATATATATCTAACAAAATTTTTCCCAAAGTCAAATCAAAAAAGTCTATAATGACTCAAATATTTCTTTGATAATTTTGAAATAAAATAAAATTCTAAAAAATAAGTGTAATTATTCTAAATATCAATTTAATGAGGAAGTATTTATTTTAATTGCTCGTCATCTCATAAAGTTGTATGTCCAATAGGTGTGGATATATTAACTTGGTCAAACAATAATGCAAAACTTGGTCAATAACCAAGCCACGTGGATATTAGTTCAAAAACTGATGAGAAACCTATTATTTAGGAACATTTCATAGAATATTTTTTCTTTCTAACCTAATATAAATAAAAAAACTATTTTTTAGACACAAATATTTTTTATTAAATTTAATTTATTTTTATTATGATTATTAAACATAAAATCCATTTGACCTCAACTTCATGTAAGCCAATCATGATGTAATCGAGTCCACCCACCTCCTAAAAAGCACTTGAGCCGCCCAAAGATCGACTCACCTCTCTTACTCATATGAGTTGGGTTTGACTTCGACGTTATTGATTTTTTTATTATTTATGTTAATGATCGACCTCTTAAAATTTATAATGATTTAGGCAAATTAGTTAGGGTCACAACAAAATAAGAAGCCGATAAGATTAAGTACATTGAAGGTTATGTTCCATCCTCCTTGTCGACTCGTTTAGACGTGCTTATCGTGATCGGATCCGATCCGATTTGTGTTTGACTAGCTTTAACGGAGGAACAGGTCTCAATCTTGAACACGTCCCCATCCAACTCGCCCCATAAAAATCCACCGTCGATAATTTCCTATAAGTAAGTCAACGATATTAGTTTGTTGACTAAAAAACTCTTAGCAATGTGAGTATTATCGTAAGACGTACGCTAGAGCAGGCCAAGTCTACGGTCCACCAAGTGGTGGTCAAAAACTGCGACAAGTAACGTAAACCACTTGGTGTATAATAATACTCCAAAGTCTCAGCCATGCGTTCGACCAAAGTCCCAAGTGAAGAGATTTTGACTTGTCGTTGTTGCTCTCAAGGCACCCAAAAATTCTACCATTTGCACCATCGCGATGGCTGGCTCAGTCGTCTCTTAGATGGCGTTGCACATCAAATATTGATCAGCGAGAGACTGCGCACTCTTTCAAACACCTTGACGGATTTCTCTATATATACTGCCTGCATGCGACGAGCTTTTGTTCATACACACACAGAGGTCTCCTAACTCCTCTCTACGATGGCCCGTGCGGCGTTGCTCGTCATCGCCGTCGTCGTCGTCGTCGTCGCAATCATCGTCGTGTCGGGCATGCAGGGAGCTGATGCGGCAAGGCCAGCGCGTGAGAGCGCCGGCGGGAGCTACCCGGCACGCTCGAACACGTACGAGGAGGTGAGCGCCAGCGTCGCTACGTGGATGGCGAGGTTGGACCACGGCCCCAGCGATAGGGGTGCCGGCCACTAGCCATGGAGACAGCTCTCTAAGAGAAAGTGTAATGGCTTAAATAGGACAGAGAAGCCTGTAAGATAAATTACATGTCGATGCATACATGCATACCTGCTTCGACGGTGCTCAATAAAGGAAGAAGTTAAAGATCAATTGATGTCAAATTATATCACGCTTTGATGTCCGAATCACTGAAATTATCATTAAATTATTCTCATCCCACTCTTCCGATCATTAATAATAACTATTCTTTAGTTAATCTCTATTTTTTCATCTCATACAAATGGTTGATGTATGAAAGGTCACTGATCACTTTCTCCTTATTCTTAAAGGTCCAAACTTACTAGCAGCTTACGACACAGATGTTTACTGAATTATTATCGAGTGATTTATTTTTTATTTAGTTGAATCGTCCATGGTTGCTCTTGACTCATCTTTATTTATTCAATTTGAACTTATTTGGATCAATTTTTTTATCCAATTAACTTCGATATCTAGATGGGTTATACATGAAAACTGGATAACAATGGAAATTAAAATTCTAACACCCTTGGGTTAAACTTCGTATATGTCACCCGAATCTTTAAATCAATACAAAATTATTTTTACTCTCTCTCTCTCTATATATATATATATTTATCATACGCATGAATAATTTTGATAAGAAAGATCTTAATGCGAGGTATCAGTGCTTTTTGGAGAGACAGATCTTTCTTATTAAACATCATTCCAAGGGTTTCCTTCTGCATCAAGAACATAATATGTACACTAGAGCGAAAACACGTATGACAACATAACACTTGATTTTTGCTGAGATATTTGGCAAATCAAGGTTTATAGTTGTTGCGTGTCTTTCGTCGATGATTGAGATGTTATCTTGACTTGATTCGTCATGTGTGCGTAAGGACGTTTGTGCGACTTCGGAGGACGAATTCAGGTGATGTGCTGACTCAGAAGGGAGCCTCTCTAGCGATCTTAGGCTTGTCGACCCGTTGTGTAGGTGTGGGGGCCTCTCAAGTCCGACTCCCACATCCTACACTAATGTTTTAGTCGGCGGTGTGGGTGCCTCGACTCGGCCCCTCTCACGATCAAGTTAGTAATGAGAAGTCAAGTATTGAAATGTGATTTTCGTGGATTAGAATCCTTCCCCCCCCTTTTTACTATTTTACCTAAGTGTCTTTTATCCTCTCTATTGTGAGAAACGCTCGTATGAGGTTGTTTAATATGTGTGGACGCTGGTTCAGAGTCTTCAAACGATATTGTTTAATGCGTGCAAATATTAGTTCAGAGTCACACATCGTTGTACTCCTTGGGCGAGGAGCGAACCGTCGATCTATCTTGTTAACGTTGACCTAAGGTCCTCGAATGGTGGATAAAGAGTGGACTATCGATTTGTCTTACTGACATTAACTTGAGGTCCTCAAGTGGTAAACGAAGAGCAAACTGTCGATCTGTATTGCTGACGTAGACCTGAGGTCCTTGAGTGGTGGACGAAGTGCAGACCGTCGATCTATCTATTGATGTCGACTTGAGGTCCTCAAGTGATGGACCAGGTTAATGCTCTTTCCCGAGACTTGGGCCCGAGCCAAGTCGTATGAGGTTAGTCGACTTCTGTTGAGACTGACATGAAGGTTCATATTTGACGAGTTTAAAATATGCCCTATCAGTCAATTCAACTTGATTAAATTTGGCTAAGATATTTGGTAAATACATGTTTATAGTCGTTCAACTTGATTAAATTGATCCAATCTACTGGTTTTCTTTGAGCATTGTAGTATTATTTCATTCATTAGGAAGGATTTTCTTGAAGATAGAAAAAAAAAAAAACCATATCTCATATCCCTCTATCGCGTTTTAGTTCAATTGTATTGGGATTCATCGGACAAGATCGATCTAATAGTCAACTTAGTTTCTATTTTGTTGTGTGCATATAGAAAAATCCATATAGAGTTTCAATATTCCAACTCACTATTATTAGAAACAAACTAGAAAAGACTAGTTTATATAGTATTCATCTGGTAACCATTGTTGATTAAAAGTATTAAGTGATTTAATGAGACAATATTTTTTATACATCATACACATCCAACCGATGCTTTGTCATATGGTTGACCATTACCATCTTCTCCTGTCCAACCGACAAAAATATAAAAAAAATTATAAAATCTAACTTTTGGGAGGAAAATACCTGAAACAAAAGGAGAGAGAGGCTGCCATCTTCTCCTGTCCACCATTATCGTCTTCTCCTGCTCACCATTTAATGGTATTTATTGCTTCCACAAGGATGCAGCTCTTGGCCTTCCTTCGGCATCTAACATCTTGCCGTGAACGCCATCATTCAAACCCCACGCCTACCTCTCATGATCCTGCAGAAAGCTGCTTCTTCATAGACAGACAGACATGGTGGTAGGTCACACCATCACGGAGAGTCAACTCCTACGTTGGCTGACAGTTCTTTGTCAAAACCTTCAGTTTCTAACTATTCTTGTCCTGCTTACTATAGACAACATAATGGAGAGCACTAAAGTTTTGGATGATTGTGCTTCGTATATATATATATATATATATATATCACGAAAATATACTTCCTTGACACACTGCTTGTGCATGCCAATCTGAGGTCGTAGTTTTGTATCCCACAAGCCATATAAATAGTTCTCAGGTCTTTTCGATCGGTAGTCGTGTACAGTGAAAACTAGCCAAAACAGTTTCATTTACTTGTGCTACGGCCTAAATTTTAATCGGGACCGATGGTATTAGAGTAATTAATTATCATAAAAATCTCAAATAGAAAAGAGTTTAATTTTGATTTGACAGATAGATTATTGTTAATTTAAATATTTTAAAAAGTCAATGAATTACTTATTATGTTAGGTAGAATTGTGATAAATAATATCAAAACCACATAGTCTTGGTTATAGTGAAACCTGGAATAAGAAAAGATTACTGGTTGACAAAGTTACAAGTCATATTACTACATGCAGTAATAGCAAGCTTCTTGTCTTTTATGATAAAACAAGTAATTACTAGTTTACTTCTTATTTTTTATAATAAAAAAGAGAATCATAAACTTTATTTTTACCCTTTATGATAAGAAAAACTATTATAATCTTCATTCTGATCTTTTAAAAACTCATATTTAATACAAAATGAATGAGGCTTCTTTTGATTGCTCGCGTTCATACTCATACACCTCAGGTTACTAATTTTAGCATCGAAGAGATTGAGTTGGGAAACCTCACCCGACCTCGATCTTTGTACAGGTGATATATAATGAGTTTGGGGTTTTCACCTCATAGATACATCGAACAATCATGTGCATATGGGTCTAGATCATATCATATATACATTTTTTTCTAACATAGAGAGAGTTCTCTTAACTCCTCTCTATGATGGCTGGTGTAGTCTTGCTAGCCATCACCATCATCGTTGTCGTGATCATCGTTGTGTTGGGTATGCGGGGAGTTGATGCATCGAGGCCGGTGCATGAGAGCGTAGACTAGAGCTACCCGACATGCTGGAGCATGTACGAGGAGGTGAGAGCCAACGTCACTTCGTGGATGACGAGGTTGCACCACGATCCCCTGATGATAGATAGCTACGGAGGAAGCTCTTCGAGAGGTGTAATGGGTTTTGAAGTATAGGGAAGCTTGTAGGATAAATAATAAGTTATAAGACTAAAAAGATCAATTGATCTCAAATTATATCAGCTCTTCGATGATCGAATCACTGAAATGATGAGGAAAAAAATAGTATCGCTTGTCATTAAATTATTCTCATATGACTCTTTCAACCATTAATAATAACTATTATTTAGTTAATCTCTATTTTTCATCCCGTACAAATGGTTGTATTCCATATTTTATTTAATGTATGAATGGTCAATGGTAACTTTCTCCTTATTCTTAAAAATTCAAACTTACTGGTATCCTATGGCACAAATGTCTACTTAATTATTATCATGTGATTTATTTATTTCTTCATCTACCCAATGTGGCTCACTCGAAAGTTTCAGAATACTATCATGTGATTTATTTATTTCGATCAAATGTCTTCCAGGCCATCGAGGAGGTCAACGCTGCTCTATTTGTTGACCTCCATTTCTCTACCACCAGCTCCTGCTATGTCCTTCTTCTGGATTTATAGTTTTTTTTGTTATTCTACCTGAAATCAATTTTATAACCAAACAAGTTTCTCCTATATTAGTCTCAATGTGAATTATATTTCTTATCGACCTAAATGCATCGAACCTATACAACTAAGTCGATGACATTCTCGACAAATGACCTTCGAATGATCAAACTAATATTGACGTTGGACGATTCAAATAAATTAGATGACCTCTTGAGGAAAACTTTAGTATGTGTAATAAACACATCTCGGAAGTCCTTTTGCATGATATTTTAAGAACCATTATTTTGGAGATCATTGATGGTTATAGTAAATAATCACATATCATTCTCATGATTTTAAAGTTTGATGAGTTCAAGATATATCTTGACTGTCCTGACTTAGTCGAGGGCAAGTGACATTAGAGTGCATCAAACCTAGGACATGTTTTAACCAGTTTGACCTAGTCTAATGATATGTGGCATTAGAATGCAATGAATCCGAGATATATCTTAGTTGGCCTGACTGAGTTTGAGAACACATGACATCAACCACATACAGTGGATATGACCATGAACAATCGATATGTAGATCAATTATTATTTATATGATATCCTATTATTAGTTGTGAGGTGTTTGTTAGTCATGTAGCCTCAAATGAATAACATGACAATCATATATCGCTCATATGACATCGTGGCATCGATAAAGTTATTAACCACTTATCAATCGATATATTATTATTATATTAATATTTTTGGTTTAGTAGTTTATGTTTGGGTTGATGTTATTATGGCATACGGTGACATTAGAGATTTATTTTTCAGTCATTTTACCTTCACCAAAATGTCTAAGTGGTCTTATCATTGTAAAAAAAGAAGAAGAAATAAACAGAAGTTTTAATGCTACCTAAAACTCCAATTAATTAGTAAGGATGGGATGGTGGGGTTCACTGGGGAATCAAACTTGGCTAGTATTCAAGTTTTGTGATGAACAAGCAACATAGAGCTCCTAAGTTGTGAACAACAATTTAAGCTTTTCACCATTGCCCATGGCATTTTTCTCTTACAAACATCAAACATTAAAATCTTAAAATGACAAAGACAATAGGCAGCTCCTCATGACTCACCTACTGCTTCATGTCTTCTTAGTCTTATAATTAGGTGACAAAGCCAGCAAACACAAAGGTCCCCTCCCTCTCCCTACACATGGTAGACCTAATATTAGATATGATGGTGGGTGGAATGCACCTCACAATGATATGAAGTTATATCACTGGATTGAATCTCAAACATAAGCTTAGTTTCTTATTTGGATCTAATCATTTATTTTTTGTCCTTTTGGAGTGTGCATTGTTTCAAGGACATACACAATCTTTCTCAAAGCTCTCTCTCTCTCTCTCTCTCTCTCTCTCTCTCTCTCTCTTCCTTTAGCATGTGTTCTTTTAGATCACTATTTAGAATAAAACATTTAATCAATGGAGAAACAGAAAGGTACAACACCTTATTAAGCATGGCAGAAATGTATGTCCTCAGTGCCAGTGTTTTTTTGGCTGACAAACACATGTTTTCAGGTTCAGAACCTGTACACTCCACTGTCCCAAACTGTCTCACACCTACCCAACCCACCCAAAAGTTTGAACACACACACACACACAAAAAAATTGTATCATGCAAAAGTTGTAGGGAAGCTTTTGACCTCTTGTAGATTAAGGATATGCAACATTCTGTAACATCAAAAAAATGTTAGTGTCTACTGAGATAATTTTTTAAACTTAATATTAAAGTTTGAATACACACACAAAAAAAAAATTGTATCATGCAAAAGTTGTAGGGAAGCTTTTGACCTCTTGTAGATTAAGGATATGCAACATTATGTAACATCAAAAAAATATTAGTGTCTACTGAGATAATTTTTAAAATTAATATTAAAGTTTGAACATACACACACACACACAAAAATTGTATCATGCAAAAGTTGTAGGGAAGTTTTTGACCTCTTGTAGATTAAGGATATGCAACATTCTGTATCTTCAAAAAAATGTTAGTGTCTACTGAGATAATTTTTAAAATTAATATTAAAGTTTGAACACACACACACACACACAAATTGTATCATACAAAAGTTGTAAGGATGTTTTTGACCTCTTGTGGATTAAGAATATGCAACATTCTGTAACTTCAAAAAAATGTTAGTGTCTACTGAGATAATTTTTTAAAATTAATATTAAAGTTTGAACATGCACACACACACAAAAAAATTGTATCATGCAAAAGTTATAGGGAAGTTTTTGACCTCTTGTGGATTAAGGATATGCAACATTCTGTAACTTCAAAAAAATGTTAGTGTCTACTGAGATAATTTTTTTATAATTAATATTAAAGTTTGAACACACACACGCACAAAAAAAAATTGTATCATGCAAAAGTTGTAGGGAAGTTTTTGACCTCTTGTAGATTAAGGATATGCAACATTCTGTAACTTCAAAAAAATGTTAGTGTCTACTGAGATAATTTTTTTTAAAATTAATATTAAAGTTTGAACACACACACACGCACAAAAAAAAATTGTATCATGCAAAAGTTATAGGGAAGTTTTTGACCTCTTGTAGATTAAGGATATGCAACATTATGTATCTTCAAAAAAATGTTAGTGTCTACTGAGATAATTTTTTAAAATTAATATTTATGGGACTAGATTTCTATCTTTAATTCTTAGTGAGTACAATATTATCATCACCGTCAAATTATATTATATATATATATATATATAATTTTTGATAGATAAAGATTCAAACCCTCAACTATTTCAAGTAAGAATTAACCGTAAACCCTTACACTTTAATAAATATATTTAATATATCCACAAGATCAATATTTTAAGTAAGAAATAATTTTTCATATAAAGTTTCAAAATTTCAACTTTTAGTCTATAATCTCATATACTATCGATAAAATAATCTTTTATATATAAAAAATTATCATATGAAATATCAAATTGAAAATTATTGATAAATTTGTGAGAGGCTTTTTCATATAAAAATTAGTTAGGAAATATTATGTGGTAAAATATTTTTATTATTTTACAAGAAAATAAAAGAACACATAATGAAATAAGCCGATTTTTTTTTTGGCAGTTTTGGGATTGGACTAAACTTTGTCATCTCTGTCAAAAATATTTTCTTTGCCTTTATTAGTCATTTGACATCATTGCATTTGTCTGAAACTTCCAATTTAATTGCTTCTCAACCGTTCTTCACCCAATTTTTATTGCAGACAGACGCATGTAGATGTAGCAACTAATACCTCCA
This sequence comes from Ensete glaucum, assembly GCA_021527575.1. NCBI lineage: Eukaryota > Viridiplantae > Streptophyta > Magnoliopsida > Zingiberales > Musaceae > Ensete > Ensete glaucum. Next base: position 6,341,300 of record CM038553.1, on the reverse strand, counting down.
CATTCACAAGGAAACATAAGAGAAGCGTTTAGGAGGGATCTCCAGCCTCTGCCCCGTTCCTGGAGGCTGTGAATCGAGGTGATTTATATTGAATCTCTCGTTCTGATCTCGATCCGATTGATTTCTCGATCGTAATTCGCGAAAAAAATTGGATTTTTGGGAGAATCCATCGAAAAAGTTGCGTTTTTTTCTTCTTCTTTTAATTTCTTGGGGTTCTTCCGATATATCTCGGATTGAGGAATCGATGTTTGTATCGCAGGCTGATCCCGATTTTTAGGGAAACTGGGTTTGATCTAATAAGGATTGGCTATTTTGTTGTGCGTCGACGATTCCTTCCTCATTTGTTTGTGGATCATCTCGTCTAGTTCTAGTTTCAGTGCCGTATAGATTTTTTCGGGGCTCTCAGATTCTTGGAGGTCTTGGGGAAATCCGAAAGTTGGATCGAGGAGCACTTGTCTGACAGAAATTTCCGAAAAAATTGCTTCTTGGTTCCATTTCTTGATACTAGTCTGTGGTTTTTGTCCGGAGGTAGAAAATGGGGGTTATGTCGAGGCGGGTGCTGCCTGCATGCGGCAACCTCTGTTGCTTCTGCCCATCGTTGCGGGCACGGTCACGACAACCCGTAAAACGCTACAAGAAACTCCTCACCGACGTCTTTCCTCGCTCTCCGGTGAGTTTCTTCGTAATCTTGAAACTTGTATAGTTCTTTTCTTCATGGATTTTGATGTTGGGTTGGAAACTGTGGTGGATGTACCTCGTTTTGTATCAAATATTTATTCTGGATGCTTAGATTTAGTTATCCTACGTCTCACCTATGAGGTCCTTCAAAATTCCTGTTGAAGTCATAAGAGAGAGTATGTGGGATGTTGAATCAGCAAAGAGAACTTGCCAGAAGCAAATTCATTCTTGAACCAAATGGTTAAATTCCTCTAGAATGCTTGGTTTGAACATGCACACAATCTCTTTTGTGCTTGCAAACTTTTTGCTGAACGCCTAACTAGCCTACCGATCACTGTATCACAATTAACTACAGTGAGGATTTATTATAACAAGTATGAAACTACCAACTTTTTCGGATCATGACACATGGCATGCTGCTCTGAACTACTCTCTAGTGCATCAGACCTAATTTTTGCATTGTGGCATCTCCTTGCATCTATTGAGCCAGACTTTGACAGGCGAAGCCATCCTTATTTTGAGAAGCTTTAGCATCTTCACTTGTCTGACCAATGGTGCCAGTTGGATAAACTGTTATGGAATTATCTGGCAGCCCCATTACATGAGACACTGGTCCTTGCAAGTCCTGAGAGAGTCAATATACAACCTTTTCAAAAATGTAAATATGCTTTAGCCGGATGTTTGGTGATACAGTCTCATTTTCTTGGACATTTGATTATATCTTCACCTAAAAAAGAGAAAATACAACTTTTGTTTATCCGTGATTCTTGTCCAACAATAACCTCACGTAGGTTTTTTGTTATATTGTATCTTTTTTTGATAGATGATGCAATTAAAGCTTTTGGAATGTGTCTATCTATCTATCTCTTGGCACGAAATGGAAGCAGGTTTTAAAAAAGAATCTTAGAGTGTCTAGGGTTGGGTCTGGAGGCTCTAGCTAGGATCGAAACTAGAAGAGTAAAGCGGACCCAAAATTTAAAGGAGGTTGTTTTTATAGATGAAGATTGCAATCTTTATGTATCACCTAATCTGTTTCTACATCACCACCAGAAGATAGCAATTTTTTCTCTTTTTCTTAGAATAATAATTTTTATTTGCATAAGTACCCATCCTTTATTAAGCAGGCTAGATGGCCATCATTTTTGCTTGCCTTTGAGGATTTTTGTTTGTTGATAGAACTTTGTATGTGAAATTGCAGGATGGACAACCAAATGACAGAATGATAGGCAAGCTTTGTGAATATGCTTCAAAAAATCCAATGCGCATCCCGAAGGTGCATCCCATCTTCATTGTAGTTCCTTTGCATGTTGCATTAAATTAACTTGTTGAATTCAGAACACTGGATGCTTATCTACACATAAGATGTTTCATTCTTAATGCTGATAATGTTTGAATTTGGGGCACAGCAGTGGAACTATGTTGCTATTGACTGAACTTAAGTGTCTGCATCATGAAAAATCAAACTATAAAATGATCCCTTAAAACTTAAGTTCTAAAACCTTTATGTGCTGACTTTTTTTTGGCGCTTAGTATACATGGCATAAATGGATGCCCTAGAAAAACATAGTTTGTTGTAATGCGACAGAAGTGTTACCATCCTCATATTATGTGAATTTCAAAATTCAGGATACAATAATGTCGATGTAATTATTTGCAAATAGAAAAGGGATAATTGCTAGCACAATGGTTTAACAGCAATCTGTTTCATATTTTACATCTGCTTATCTACTCTCATCTAGAAGCTTAGAACCTATTGTTTGGCATTTTGAGCAAATTTATTGTGGTGGCCAATGTCACTCCTGCAAATTCATGTTTTCTTTTGAACTCTGCTGTAGATGTGAGCTATGTGGATGACACACACCTTAACCATTTCGCTACAGTTCAAATATGGTAAAAATGGCAGTCAAGTAGGCATCAGCACATTCACAGGCCATACAAATGGTTGATGCATAGTATATTGAAGGAATGTTATACACTAAACTCCAATGTTCCTACTCTGTTCACATTCATGTACGTTTTGATCTCTGCAGGATTATCATATATGTAACGTTAGTGACATGCATATTTAGTATCAGTGAGTAGCTATCTTCCAAACGATGGCAATAATATCATCGAAATAAGCATCTGCACATTCATTGGTCATATTTGGGACAGATTTTGGCACTTCCTGAGACTATGGGTCATTTTTGTTGGGTGTGAATTTGTTAATCAGGAAATGAACCATTATCTCTAACACAAACAGAATGAACCATGTTTTTGAACTAGACCATTGTATTTGTGTTTACAAATGGATCTGTTTTCTGTTAAGTTTCAACAGTTAGGATTTAGTTCTGTTCACTCCTGGGTGACTTCTCAAGAGTTATTTGTACTTTCTCAAGTTATAGATCGATCTTGAACACATGATGGTGCTTGAAGTTGCTCTTGATGTTGGTTAGATATTGATGACAAGTTTATCTAGGATTTGCCTTTACTTATTTATTCTTGATATAAAAGCGTTAAAATTATTCATGGTAACTCTAATAATTTTGTCTACAGATTACAAATTACTTGGAGCAACGGTGTTACAAAGAACTGCGAAATGGACAATTCAATTCAGCAAAAGCTGTGCCATGCATTTATAGGAAATTGTTAGCCTCATGTAAGGAGCAAATGTAAGTTTATTATGCTTCTCTTAGAATGTGTAAGTAAAATGCATAATTTGTTGTACAATAAGCTTTGCTTAAAGCTTCATAATTCTGCATTTGCAAGTTCCTGGAATTTTGTTCATTTTTTCATTCTTTTCTAGTTGTCCGTTATGTGACTTGCTTGTTGAATCTAAATCTGTTGCTAGCTGTACTTGGTATGTGCTTTTTGAGTCAAAGGCGAAAAACTGCTAACTTATATCATTAAGTTAGTGAAAGAAGTACACAGAATAACAGAAAGGAGAAAAATTTCAAATCAGAAAATTTTCAAATCAGTCTCTCTCAAAGTTGAAGATTGCTTGCAAATCATCAAAAAAGCAAGTAATTCATGACAGATTTCTTGACTCTTGATGGAGAAAACATTTGATGACATTGGCATGGGTAAAAGTTCCTTAATTTCTCTTCTAAACATCCTCTTAGGCTGTTGTTTCTTTCTCTTCACGTCCTTTAAGAAACCAATATAAATAAATCATTCCAGCATCGCTTGCATTCTTTGTCAAGATTGACCTTTTTCCTATCAGCGTAGGCACTGAGTGCATTTGAGAGTCCTTAGATATTCCTAGCTGATATTACATAGTATGAGACTTTTGCATAAGGACAACGATGTAGTATATGAAACAAGTTCTATTTACATTTCCACACTATCAGAAACAAGGTTTGCAATTTCGACTGTACTGCCGTGCAGGCGGTACATACCGGTCCGCCAGTTACTAGTACGCGGACCGCTACCATGCGGTTCCATCAAAAATCGACCGTTGGCGATTGATTTCAACCGTAGGCGGCCGATTGAAGTAGAAATCGACCGTCGACGGTCGATTGAGGAAGAAAAAGGGAAGAAGAAGAGGAAAAGAAAAAAGAAAAAAAGAGGGGAAGAAAGGATACCTCGCCTGCGTGCCATCCTCGCCCACTTCTTGTCATTGCCATGGTCGTGGCCGCTTTCTCCGAGGGCGTCTCCACTGCTTGGAGCGGATCCAGCGACATCGCCCCCTTTTTTTTAATATTTTAATATTATATTATATAATATAATATTATATTATATTATATTATAAAATTATATTATATTATAATACCGGGCGGTATGCACTGTGCATACCGCCTGGTACGGGTCCCGTATCAACACCGATAAAATGTCGGTACACCGATACGGACCAGTAAGTAAAACCTTGATCAGAAAGTAGCATGATATATTTAACACTTCACTAGAACTATTTTTTGTAGCATGTTGCGGAGGAAATTACACCTCAACTTCAAGTAAGAACAAAAAATAAAACATCTCATTAGGAGTTCCTCTATGGTAGATTTCTTCACTAGAAAGGTATACCAAGTATGTGTAAGGATCATAAAGTTATTCTTGGTGAGAGCTTGTTGATTATGATGATTCAACGTAGATTGATTGTATTAGATATTTGTTGTAGAATGTGAAAGGGGAAAAGTTAATAGAAAAATTTACTAGGATTAGATGGTGGATTTTTAAGGACAATAATATAAGATTTTTCGAGTATAGAATGGAAAAGGAGAAGGATTGGAACTTAGATGGACATAAGATGAAGATTATGTGGATTGTAATGGCTAATAAGGTTAGGATCAGAATGAAGGGCATTCTTGGGGAATTTAAAGACAAATGACTTTAAGAGTGAGTTGACAGTAGTATGAGAAAGTTCAAAAACAATTATTACTAAGAGATCTTGATAATTTTATTTAAGTTGATTATGTTTTTATCATCATCTATAACATCAGAAATTTCACTGATATGCTGGATGCAACTTGATATAGATAAAAGTGAATGTATGATATTTTTTCTATGCATTTAATTTTCAAGTTCTAAATTTGTCTATCATGCACAAACTCTGGTAGTTTATAGAGTATTGTGCTGAATTTATTCACATGAATTCTAAGTGTTTCTAGATTTTAGGTTGAGGTCTGTGTCTGAGTTATTTGGCTTCAGTCAATCTTTTAAATCTCTCACTTTCACTTGATTGCACATAGGCCATTGTATGCTACAAGCTTGTTGAGCATTGTGCGAACTCTACTTGATCAAACACAGCAAGATGAGATGTGCATTCTTGGTTGTCTAACGCTTGTTGACTTCCTTAACAATCAGGTAACTTATTTGGTGTTCTGTATGGTCTTCCATTTCTCACATTTTGACATTTACATCTAAGTGAAGGAGCTGTCCTATGATATTTTAAGAAACCTTACTTCAGTGAAACATCACAGTAAATGCATTCTTAACATTGTTATTATATGCTATTTCATGGTACAAGGGCATCTTTATACGTTTTTCTAGCATAATAAAATTCTTTTTTGTGCTGGTCAGCATGCCCTAGTGTTGGCATGTACAAGACAAAAAATCAGCCTATGTGTTGGCACCTCTGGTATGGATGACATGCCGGGTACTAATACATAATGTCATGATAAATATGCTGACGTGCTGATCGGCAGGTGTAATCCTTGTTCAAAATTCAAAAGACCAGCAAAACAAATTGAATATAACATAAAATGGATGGAAGGCATTTTGCAAGGGACAAATGTCTATTCAATCAGCAGATCATTGGTTTCATGTGATTGGTATAAATGCAAGCAGGAAATGTTTTAATTGAAATATGATTCTCAAATTCAGATTACTTAATGTAAAGTGCAATGGGAGATAGCTTGCCAGATTACTCATTGGTTTCAGGAGGTCTTTTACATCTCTTATTCTAAATTATTTGAAAAATCTAGATAATATAAACATCTCATCTCCTACTTAATCTTTGAACTGTCTAGTGACCACAAAATATTGCTCTCGGGCTTCCATGGTACAATTTGAACTGACTAGTTACCATGAAATGGTGCTCTTGGGTTTCCATCCTTCCTGTGGACAATACTGCAAGAGCTTGCTCTTCAAAAAGACTGTCTTCCCCCTGCTTCCTAAGGATGAAATCCCTTATTTAAGTATTGTGACAATTCTCTAGTTGGTTGACTTCCTTCCATCTTAGATTATGATGAAAACCACTTAAGATTACGATGTTTTTCTCATTTTCTGCTTCTTCCTATCGTATACTTTTCCTTTCTTTTCTTCATTTTCTCCTGCCAGCTTCCTTTGTTGGCAGGGTGGTATGCCAATTGCCCATGTCAACTACATGAACCAGGTTTGTTCACTAGCTGGACAGGTGTGTTACAAGTCTTTGCTTGGTTTAAACAGCCGCAGTTACCTCGAAGAACATCTTGTTCGTTCCGTTATGGTCTATATGTCTGGTGAGACTTCTTGAAGCTCCTGGTTGGGTCTGTCCTTAAAACATGTTCAAATATCTCAGCATGTCTGTATTATTCACTAAAGTTTACTGGCACAAAAGTTTGGTTCTACTGCTTCCAGAAATAATTTAAGAAATAATAATTCTCCATTCTGTAAGTTTCTTAGTTTTCTGTGCAATAAAATTTAACTCACGAGATGCACCTAATTGCCCCTTTGTGGTTTGCTTTTTTGATAGGTGGACAGCACATACATGTTCAATGTAGAGGGTTTCATACCAAAGCTTTGCCAACTTGGTCAAGAAATAGGGGAAGATGATAGGGGACTACGTCTGCGTTCAGCAGGGCTGCAAGCTCTTGCATCAATGGTACAGTGATTGCATATTGGTTCTACAGAGTGCATATCAGTGGTTGATTTAATTGTTATACCTACATTAGTGTATTCCACCATCAATTTGGTACAAGATCACTATAAAATTTATTAAGTTGTTTGAATCTACTGTCTCCTCGTAAATCCATGATTCATTGTATTAAGATTTGGCGTAGAAAGATTGACAATGTGGAACAATGTGTGATACCATTATATGATGCTGCTGGTAGTTTCTTTATCATAGATGCTGTAGTTTACCTGGCCATATAGTTAATAAAGTTCAGATTAAGAAACATGAAGTTGGTCTACAATAACCATAGTCCAGATTCCTCAATGAAAATCTAGGTTCCAAACCATGTAGTGGGAAAAGTTGCACTGCTGTTAATCATTTTTACTGCAGTGCATTAAATTTTTGTAATTAAACTAATTACATCCAATAATCTCTCTTTCTCAAGATACTTGCATCAGTTTTGTCTTTTCACATGCAGGTGCTTTTCATGGGTGAATACTCGCATATCTCAATGAACTTTGATGATGTAAGTTCTCTTTTCTATATTTCTTGTGTTGTGACCTCAATGTTGAAGTCCAGATTAATATTACTATGTCCAAGTTTACAATACTACAGTACTTGTATCTAAAAGGTAATTTCATTTTCAGCTTTTACCAATTTAGATATTCATATGTACATTTGTTGCCTGGTGTATGTCTGGTGTCCTACATTTCAGGAACATTCTCCACTCTAACATTGCATGAAATGCTTATATTAGCTAAGTGTGTAGTAGATACATAATGCGTATTCATCTTTCAGGCAATTGATTATGGAATGAGTAGTTTGGGTAACTATTTTCTTACACGTTACTTTTGTCAATCAAAATTTGAACTTCTGACCAACATTTGCAATACCACCCGGTATGGTTTGGTATGGATGGTAGTTACTTGTATGATAGGTTTACCAGTACACGGATGAGTGTAAACCAGGCGGTATGCATGGTATAGGACTTGTACTAGGCAGTAGGAGCCATATGCCATCCTATACTGCCTTGTATAGGGTGTACATGCTCTGTACTGAGGGGTTCTTGTTTTTTTATCTTTTTTATACTTTTTTATATTTTTATCTTTTTTTATAGTTTGTATCAACGTAACATTCGGTCCATTGGTATGGACTGATATTGTACCTATCCGAGCTCTGGCTGGTACAGTACCAGTAAATGAAATTGCTAACCTTGCCTCTTACTATTCTCAAGAAACAGAATTGGTTTTTCTGGACTAATGATTCAAGTAATCCATGTGCTTGACAGTGGAGAGGTATTGAAAGGCTTTTGGGCCTCTCTTTTCCTTTTTATACTAGTTTTTGGGCTGGCGGACAAGGAGCGCTATGCCAATTGACACATGTTGGCATGGTGGAAATGTAGTACAGTGGAGAGGTATCAATAGGCTTTTTGCCTATCTGTGCTGGAGAGGTTGGCATCTGAGCTAGGCTAATATTTTTGGCCTATCCAACTGGAATAGGGATGTGTTGGCTGGCATATAAGTAAAGCTGTGTTAGACTAGAAAGGTGTTGGCAGACCTCTGTGCCAAAAAAAGTCAGTACACAGGAATCTCGGTATCTAAATGATTGGCAATCATAAACAATTGTAGTTGTCCAGATCTTCTGGCATCTAAGGAATAATACTTTGTCAAAGAATACCATTGTCTCTTCATACCTCAGTCATTGAAGATAAACAAAGTCAGAACGATGACTGTCATATAACCTGATGAACTTGCAGCACCATAGAGGAATCATTACCAATGGCATGATTTTAGGTGTCTGATACATCTTCTCTTGCAACAAGGTAGAAACCAAGATCATTTGAACCATTAGCTAGGAGGATCGTTTGTCCACCCATAGGAGAAAACACCCTTCTCCATTTACGCAAACCAGTATAAGTTGGCATGAGTGGTATAATGTTTTGTACAGTTATCTAAAATGTGTAATGTTTTGGGTTGTGGTAAGGTTGGGAGTGCGAGGATGGGATGTGCCACTAAGCTCATGGTAAGTCAGAACTTGGAATGTTTCCGTGTGTTTAATAGACAAGGCACCTGGCACTCTTCAAAATTGGTTTATAGTACACGAGGGGAAAGTGTTTGGTTTCTTTTTTTGGGCCATGGTAGATATTGAATCAATTATTTGGGTTGCTTTTGATGTTGTATAGTCTTTTGGTATTTATTGACAGCTAGTAACACCTGAAAGCTATGAATTTATTGACAATTTCTGTTGTTCAGTCTTCTTTTGTATTTAGCTTGTTTGTAAAGAGTTTGCTTTTACTATAGTGGATCCCCAACTTTGACAATCTGAAATATGTATCATTTTGTTCTAATATATAACAGTGTTATGAAGTGGTATGCAAAAGGCATGACATGGTTCTGAAGGGGTAGGGCTATATCTATGGTTTCACACCACCAATTCATATGGTTAACCTAACATGTCAACTGAATTTTTTTTCCGATGTGTAACTTTTCAGTCTATGATAAAGATTTATGAACCATTTTCCTAACAAGTTTTAGATCATATATCTAAAATGAAAATTTGGATTCATCATTTTCATCAGTCATTTCATAATATTTTAATACATGATGGTTGAAGAAACTATAGTATCTTAGAGATGGAAAAGGACTTCATATGCAATGCATATCTCAGCACTAAGAAATAGAGCCGATGCGACACATTTCTTTTAAAGCCATTAATTGCTAGCTGTTTTAAGTCACACATGAAACATTGGTTGCCCATGCTAATTATGACAACATGCTCCACAAGCGAAGCTATTGCATGTCTCTCCAACTTTGACATGTATTTGGTAATATTCTTCTGTGCTAAGAAACTGCCTAGTGTTTGAATGATATATATTGCTTGATGGCTTCCTAATGCTAGTTTTTGGGTTTAAGCATTTTATGCCACATGTTACAAACATATTTTATACAAATTCTTGTATTAGTAGAATGTTTGGTTTGTTTGTGTTTGGTGTCATAGCAACTCTGTCAGTTTCTTCATCTGGACTGTGATACACCTAGATGGTTACCACATATGCATCAATATGGAAAGATTTTCAACCTTTTTTATGGAGTGGACCCTATAGTTGGATTTTGGACTACCTTGACAGCATTAGGCGAGGAAGATTGTAACACCCTAGTAGTTATACATGGTGAGATGGTCAATGTTTAGATTGATATATATATGACTTGATGGGTTTACGAATAACATTTTGGCCTTGGCATTTTATGCTTCATGACTAAGATGTTCCAATTTCCAAATAGGTGATGGATTATAGACATTTGGTTTATACATTTTTGCTAATTATCCTACCAGAAATGCTTAGTTTTCTTTGTTTGTTTGTTGGTTTTTATTTTTATTTTTTATTATAAACAGATTGTGTCAGTGATATTGGATAATTATGAAGCTCATCAAATAGGCTTAGGGAACAGTAAGCAAGATTTTGAGTGCAATGAACATCAGAATCATTGGGTGGAAGAAGTTGTCAGGGCAGAAGATAATGTATCGTCTTTCCAAGACTCCTGGAAGAAGGTTCTCTCAGTACATCAGATCACAACTATTGAATTTGATGCCACAGTGTGAGAACTTGTGTTGATTTGATTCTCTTTTTGGAACATGGCCACTTTCTTCTTCTTAATTCTTACATCTTCATTTGTAAGCAGGGACACCTCAAAAAGCCCTACATACTGGTCCAAAGTTTGCTTGCAGAACATGGCTAAACCTGCCAAAGAAGCGACTACTGTAAGGCGTGTTTTGGAGCCTCTTTTCCGTAAACTTGATAGTGGGAAATATTGGTCTCCTGAGAAAGGAATTGCTTGTTCTGTGTTATCTGAAATTCAGCTTCTAATGGAGAATACAGGTGAGCTGTGCTGTTTGTATTCTTCTTTGTTTGTGAGGCTTTTTCTAATTTAGCAATTATCTAAGTTTTCCAATAATCTAATACGGCCCATCTTTTGTCAGGACAAAATAGTGATCTGCTGATATCTACCTTAATCAAGCACATAGATCATAAGATTATAAGCAAACAACTTATCACGCAGGTCAATATTATTAATGTAGCTAGGCATCTTACGCAGCAGGCTAAGTTCCAAGGCTCACTATCTATTATGACTTCTATAAGCGAATTGATGAGGCATTTGCGTAAATGCTTGCAATGTTCAATGGAAGTGTCAAATCAGGGTGATCTTGATGTTGAAAAGTGGAACTCTGTCCTTCATTTTTCCTTGGAAGAGTGTCTCGTACAATTAGCAAATAAGGTTCTTTCATCTTCCAAATTCATAGATGAGTTTTGAATTAGATTTCTCAACATAAGATATTTTGGTTGCTCTTTAAGATTTAATCGTTGGCAGCCATTGGGCTTTTTCTCGCATTCTTTATGCACTGGTACTTGATTAACAGGTTGGGGATGTTGGACCTATTATTGGCATCATGGCTGTCCTGCTGGAAAATATTCCTACTGCTACTACTGTAGCCAGGGCAACAATGTCTTCTGTTTATCGCACTGCTCAGCTAGTTTCTTCAATCCGTAACTTGTCATATCAAAAGAAGGTAACATCTTATTTTTGCTCTTTGTAATTTCCAATGTTATATGGAGAACAAATGTTGCTATTTCTGTTTCAAGTTTATCACCTTTGCATTTATAATACAGGCTTTTCCAGAAGCTCTATTTCACCAGCTGCTCTTAGCAATGACACACCCTGATCATGCAACAAGAGTCGGCTCCCATCGCATCTTTTCTGCTATTCTTGTGCCCACAATTGTTTGTCCTTGGTCAATTCCGATTATTCCACTTGCTTTTAATGGATATGATCCAGAAGGAACAATTCTGGCAGCTCTCTCAGGTTTTGCTCCTTCAGGAATCATAATGGAGAAGTTCACACACAAGAGTTCCTTTGGGAATGGATCCCTAGATAATACAAAGGAATTAGGTGATGCAATGAGAAACAGGATGCAGGACAGATCACAAAAGTCTAATGCAAGCTTTAAGCAAAATTTAGTTCACCCCTCTCAGAGTGAGAGTCAGAGCACTGTGTTTTCTCACCTATCTGTAGTGAATGATGGAAAAGCCGTCAGCAGATTTGGAGAAGAAGTAGGGCACTTCTAGGCACTAATAATGACATTTTACTATCTCATTTGTTATTTGATGGTTATTCTTACTTCAATATGATTTCTGTAATATATTGCTCTCTTACATAGGAGTTGATCTTTATGCGATTGAGTAGCCACCAAGTGGGTCTTCTGCTCTCATCAATATGGGTCCAGGCAACATCACCAGAAAATACTCCTTCAAATTATGAGGCACTGGCACACACTTACAGTCTAACTTTATTATTTTCTCGAGCCAAGGTGAGTTTCTCTTGGACAAGTTTCTTATGACTGATGAATAATATTCAATGATTTCTTTTACCATGTCTAAACAATTTGAATAACATCTGTTCTGGGCAAATTGGACTATGCTGTTTGGAAAATTTTGCCTGTGTATAATTCACAGATGTCTACTGAGCCCAAATAGTTGGGAGACCTCACAGCTTGTATTGTTGTACCTTAGACCTGGCATTCTTAATTTTCACTGAATTCATTGTCACCTTCATTGTTTTTATAGTCCATATTTCTGCTATCTGTCTACCTGAGCACTTAAGACTCAGATCAGCAGTCCAATATGCAGATGGGGGCATTACACCAGGATACAGCTGTATCCTTCAAGCATAACCAACTTAGTTTTTGATCCAATAGTGTGCCATCCCAGCAATTATCAACAATATGAGAATATATCAAATTAAGAAATTATAATGGTACCAGGACGTAGGGGAAGAGGTGAATGAGCAAGAGGAGAGCAATACTTGGGCAGTGTCTGCGGATGGTGGTGGGTGCGAGGCTGGCATTTAGAGAGAGAGGGGATTTAACTCTAATAAAAAGAAGAGCCTAAGCTTAGATTGGACCACCCAAAACTAGCTGGTTTATGTGCTGGTTCAATGTCAGACTAAGTACTGCTAGATATGGACAGGTTCGGAAAGTATTTAGAATCCTACCTCTTATATCCTTCGTTGATCTTAAGGTTCCTGTAATCACTTGACAATTTGCTCAATCTGGGTTCTATTTTTTGGTCAGACCGTTGTCTTAAATATCTTTTAAACATATCAGTGATCTCTAAGTTCCTGTAAGCACTTGATGCCTATGTAATTTAATGAAGGACAAGTTGTTTATAGGTCTTATGTCTTGTCTAGTTCCAGGTAAAGTCAGATACCTTTTTTCTTTTACTTTTTTTGAATGTGATTTGTGGTGGTTATTGTCCATGCATTTAGAATAATAGACTTGCTTTTATGTTACTTGTTGATGCACTAGTTTGAAGTTTATTTGTCCTTTTAGATGGGAGATTGTGGAATTCCAAGAATCATAAGAAGGGAAATGTTGTTCCATGAATACTCATTATTACAAGGTCATATTAGTCGGGCTTGGATCGAAAAATATTATATGCTGGGTCCACGAAGATAATTTAACAACATTTATTTTGATAAATGAAGGTTTCATTAGGCCTTGATACTTTTCTCTTCTCTAAGTTATTTCTGCTTTCTTCTTTTTCTTGTTATTCTCCTTTTTGCATCACTTTATGTTGGAGAATAAATTAGAAGATCACTACTTTTTTTTTTTCCATATTTTTGTTATTTTTCATAAATAACCACTCATCTTTTAGTGTATCTTGTTAATATATAACAAGATTCTCAATTTCGATGTGTACCGCTCGATACGGGCGGTACATATCGGTCCAAGAGGATATCGGTATGTGGACCACCCTCCATTGAGCAGTACCAGTGTTTTGATCGGTATCGAGGCGTATCGACTGTTATCGAGGCGTACTGGTTGGGTACGCCCTGGTGTGGTAGGTAAAGGTTATTTTGAGGTTTTAGGGTGTACCATTAATAAGTCCTGACATACCGACGGTACATACCGGTATGTACCATACCAAGAAGAGCTTGGTACGTCGATATGGGTCGGTATTCGAAACCCTGGTTTATATCAGATTAGATCTTCCACTTATTAGTTCTGGCACTATACACTATATCTTGCCTTTCAATATTATTCTCAAATAAAATTGCAAATTTGTAGTATGTTTAATCAAAGTTTTCAATTTTGATCCATACCGATTTACCAACCAATGGTTGGTATGGTATGTACCGAGGCGTACTGATAGTATGCCCAAAAACATCAAAAATAACTCCAGAAATACCTAAAAAATAGAAAAAGTTAGATTAAGATTTTTAAGGTGGAAGTAAAGATAAATTCAGTACAATTTTAGTGAATATAATCTAAATTAGGAAAGAATAGTGACGGTAACAGTTGAAATCCGATCGTTACTGACCGGTTCAGGTCAGCAACGGTCAGATTTCGACCGTCACCGCTCGGTACTAACCCTTTATCGCCTGTTACGGGGCCAGGTTATGGTACTACGCAGTAGAGGGCGGTCCATGTACCGGTTTTCTATCGGACCGCCCTTCGCCATTGTTTGCTGGACTCCCTGTGGCCAACTAGTAAGGTCTGACGGCCAATGGCTGGTCAGATCACACAGAGAGATAGTTATTGTGAATTAGTCATGCATTGTCATTCACCTGCTAGTGTACTTGAGAGGAAAACTGAAGAGAAGTCATCTAATGAGTAATAGGTATCTTTTGTCTGAAGAAGGCAGGACGTTTTCAAAATGCACAGAAACTAAGGAGTTTTAGCTGATATGACTGAGTTTTTGACTGAACAGGCTGGTCTGCCCCTATTAGCATGCCTATATTAGTGGAGGTATGCCTGGTTCACACCAAAAGACAAATTCCTGGTTTTTGAACATTATAGATAAATGGTTTTTATTGTTTGACAAACTGAAGCACTGACCAACTGTCTTTTATACTTCATTGAATTTGTGTTATTATTCTTTTGAAATTTCATTGCTTATTTTCAAATGTGAGTCATGACTTGGAAAAGCGGAAACTGCAAATGTTGGATACTTTATGTTACATCTTTCAACCAATTACTATGTAGTATCACTATATCAGCACTCCTGTTCTAAGAACATTTATACTGTTATCTTCTTACTCCTTTTTTTTCCAGTGATTAAACTTTTCTTTTCCATATTTGCTTAATGCTTCCATGTACTCTTGTCAGAACTCGAGCCATGTGGCCCTGGTCCGTTGTTTTCAGTTAGCGTTCTCTCTGAGGAGGATGGCTGTAGACCATGATAGTGAGTTCCTTGATCATTATGCTACTTGTTAGTTTCCAGTATGATCACTATGCTTTTGGTGATGCAGTGCATATTAGGTTTTTCATGCTAGTTGGAATTGTAGCTTATTCATTACTAGTGAATCTCATTTTCACATGTTTATGGTTGATTCACTTAATTTTGTCGGGAAAAAAATTATATGAACATTTTTGTCTTGTCAAGAGTCATCCTTCTGTTCAGGAATCATGTAAATATTGGCTGTTTCAAGTTGAGAAAATGGTTCCATATCATGTGTCGACATATTCAAACTTTGTGAATATCTGGATAAGTTTTGGTGGTTACCTTGATCACCATCCTTATCATTGAGAGGATACAAAATTTAAACATCTAAAATTTCCAAGGTAGGATGAAGTCAGGGTTTCATCTTATGTGGATTGATGGATATATGCTTATGAATATCATCCAATACTGTATACAAGATAGGAATGTATTTATTCCTTAATGAATTTCGAACTATAAAGCAAGGTTCACAATCTTGTACCATACCGGAGCTCGGTACGGTATAGTACGGGCGTACTGAGTGGTATGCTAGGGCATACCGTTCAGAGGCTTATATATATATATATATATACATATAATATAAAAAAATTAGAAAAAAGAGGTGACCTCATTTTCTTTTCCTTATGCGGATGAGGAGAAGACTCGACAATGTCGTCAAGGTCTCCTCCTTTCCTCGTCAGTTTAGATGAGGAGAAGGCGATCAGGAGAAGACGATGACGAAGAAGTTCGCCTCGCTAGGTTCTCCTCATCCGCGGCGCCGTCCGAGGCAAGGTATGCAGTTTTGAATCTTACCTCGGACTTCTCCCTCTTCTTCTCCCTCTCTATTTCTTCTTCCTTGCTTCTTCTTCCCTCACTGTAGCCAGGTTGATATCGCCTGGTAGAGGGTGGTGACGGTCAAAATCGACCATTACTGACCTATTTCAGGCAATAACGGGGCGGAAACAGCCTCGTATAATCCGATACGGGTTTAGGTCAAGGGTACCGCCTGGTCGCGGGGGGTCTGCATACCGGTCTACTGGCAAACTAGTACGTACCGCCCGTACCAGGTGATAAGATTCGAAACTGCATAACCTTGCTATAGTGGCATTAACATTGTATCAGTCCTTTTTTTGTATATGTGCTAGGACTATACAAAAGAACAGTCATTATAAATTTGTGGCTTTATGGTGCTATTGGTCATTAGTTGCTCTTACTTATGCTGCCTTCCTGGTTGGTATGTACTATGGCATTTGCTTCTAGGTTAATATGAGTACAATGTCAAGTACAGGGCACAAACAACTTGATTTGCAACTAGGGCATGATGAGGCACAGGTGACAAGTATACGCCAGTTCATTATAATGGATTTGTGTTGCAACAAGATAATAGATGCTTGCTTATGTGCTAACTTGTACCATCTCAAACTTTGCATTTTTATAGTATCATTGTGTGACATTGACTCAATTGTGTTGTTATTGATGGCTGCATTGCTAGACCATGCAAGTCAAGTAGGTCAAAATTGGAATGTCTTTGCTATGTAGTAGGTGGGCTTCGCTGCATGAACTGTCAAATTCTCTCATGCAGTCAGTCCTGAGCTCAGATAAAGAAGGAAGAATGCTTAGGTAACTAGTGACCAGCATACAACCTTTTTTTAAAAAAAAATTTAATGGATCTATAGGGGAAAGGATTCATGCGGCCAATTCCAAATAGTTGAAACTACAACTTGTTAAGTATTATGCAGATTTATTCCAATATAATTTAGGTTTGGTTTAAGTAAGTCATTAAGATATTAGGACTCAGGTTTTGAAAGAAATAGTTTCGTTTTGGATTGGTTCTTCTAGGACTATGAATTAATCTAAGAATGAAAAGTTTTAGCCCATACGTTCGTTTAGTTTGGATTTGAATCCTTTCATAAATATGACGGATTGTTGAGCTATATGTCTTGCTACTGCCACAGTGCCTTTCTTCTTTATTGAGTTTCTTTGGTTTCACCATGTGTTCTCTTCTCCTTGCATTTACTACTGACAATTACTTGGGTTTTGTAACTGCGTCTAAAGGTTCTCTTTCCTCTTCTTCACTAGTGTAGTTTCTAGTTCTCTCAAACTCTTTACCATATTTGTGTATGCCTTTCTCTTGCTGTATTGATATGAAATGTCATTAGATCTTGTTCAATTCTTATAATTTCTTATAATATCTAAAACATTTTAGATATTATCATATTTTTTCCCTATTGAAGGGACCTACAAGGAATTTGTTGTTCTGAATTCTGATGAACATGCAAAATAAATCTGAAAATAATTATCAATATCAAGGTTTTACTTACCGGTCCATACCGGTGTACCGACATATTATCAATGACGGACCCATAGGCGGTATGCACCGACATATTATCAAGATGGACCCATACGGTATGCAGTGCATACCGTCCGTAAAATATAATATAACATTTTTATAATATAATATTAAAAATATTAAAATAATTAAAAAAAGAAAAAAGAATGCGACGTCGCCTCGATCTGTCTCCTCGCGAGGGGAGACGCTCCATCTCCTCGCATGGGAGAAAAAGAGGCTAAGGCTGCGACCGCGGGCGATGACGGCAGGCGGATGAGGACGGTGCGCGGGCGAGGTATTCTTTCTTTCCCTCTTTTTTTTTTTTATTTTCCTCTTCTTCTTCCCTTTTTCTTCCTCAATCGATCGCCGACGGTCGATTTCTCTCTCAATCGACCGCCGACGGTCGATTTCTACTTCAATCGGCCGCCGACGGTCGATTTTGACGGAACCGCCCGATAGCGGGCGGTCCACATACCGGTAACCTGACGAACCGATATGTACCGCTCGGTCGAAATTGCAAACCTTGATCAATATATTGAAGGAAAGTGATGTATGATACATTTGAAAATAACTTCTAATTAATTTTTGAGTTACACAAAGGCTAAAGACAGTGGTTATTGTTGGAGTGGGTATCATTTAAGCTGAACAGATATGGAAGTCTCGTGTCATGCCCTGGATTGTGGTTGGGATGCAAACAATCATCAAGTTATAGTTTAGTTAGTTTAGTATATAGTAACTAAGTATTTCTAGCAAGGGAAAGCCTTCTAACATAATTTTGTTAGTTTAGTTAGGATAAAGTTTTTATCAATATATTTATTGTTCTTTTCTTGAACTGGCTTGGCATGACATGACATAGCCAGACAAGCAGCATATGTATATCGATTTCTCGATTTACATGGCACCTTAGAACATTATCATTTCCAACAATAGCTAGAGCATATTAGTAAGATTAACTATGAACCTTTTTGTGGCTAACTACCAGAATGAGCTTTGGTTATATACCTGGTAGTTAAGTTGTTTATCTAACATTTACACACAGACTTCTGCTTTGTTCTTTTCTCAAACTTCTTGTTCGTGTAACCACCACAGCGTTGATTTTTTTCCTTTTGCTTTGAGTTGTATAAATCAGTGTTTCATAATCCGTCAGTATTCATACAATAAATATCTTTGACTTTTGTGGCCAATGGCATGGAATATCTGGTGATTTTTACTGGAAACAATTTAAACATCTGGGAAATTGTACAGCAAATCGTAAAGAGAAGTGTTTGTTGTATTATGTTCTTGTTTACTTGTGCACAGTATGCAAGTTATATCTAGAAAACAAAACTAGTACATGCAGTTTGTTGAGGACAGATGGAGTCTTAGTCTAAGAGGAGTTCAAGTCATTTTCTTCATCTCGATTTAACATTATATGCTTGCCACACAAATGCGCATTCAACATCAGGAAATTCCTGTCTATTGAATGCCCATGATTATCGTGTTGCGAGTATTCTGCAACATTTTTTTCCATGTCATATTTGAATCTCTTCATTCTTCTGCAGAAAAATGCTTTTTATATGTTGTGTACCCCATGTGGTAGGACTTTTGATATCCACATCATTGAAGTGCCTACAACCCATATCTTTTGTGGTTCTAACCTATCACTAGTATTGAAGACTCTTTGCAGCCTTCTCGTAGAAGATGTTTGTATACCTTGGCATCCTCCTTGCTTATATTTTCTGCGAAGGCTGGTGATCTGCCAGAAGTAGTTACTTCTGTTAAATTGATGGATAGGATGGTACGTAATTTTGTGACAGTTATGCACTAATATGTATATATTTTACAGGATAGGATCTGATAGGTTTTCACTATGTTCTCTTTCTCTGTTTGGAATCCAAATGTGTAATCATGTTACAGGTAGATCCACACCTTCAACTAATTGAAGATAGGTGGTTGCAAGCAACCTATTTAGGATCTTCCAGTTGTGTTTATGGCTCTGAGGAAGATGATGTTGTTGCAATGGAGTTCCTTGAGAAATTAGAAAAGGATGATGAGCAACTAAAACAATCTGTCATTTCCCACGTAATGAAGAAATTTGAGAAGCTACCTGAGGTAAATCCATGTATATGCACATGCTATCAGCTTGTTGACAAATTCTTATTTACTGAACTTTTACTTACAAATGTGTCCCATTTTAAGTCAATGAAATTGATAGAAAAATAAAAGTTTTATTAATGAAATTGCAGGAAAAACTACTTTCTTTAAGAGAGCAGCTCTTGCAAGAATTTTCGCCGGATGATGCGCTGCCACTTGGTGCACCATTGTTCATGGAGACACCTTACCCATGTTCACCTCTTGAACAACAGGGATGTCAAACATGTGATGAGGTACCATTTTTCCGATTCAGTTGTCGATCAGAAGTCGCACTATTTTCTTGCATCTTATCTCTGGATGGTCTTTTTCTGTACAGGTCATGACTCCTATGTTTTTGGAGGATGGAGACAACTTGTCAGAAGCATTCAGAAGTCAATCAGATCGGAAGATGTCAGAGTCTATGAATAATTTTGATGTCCTAAGTGTTAATCAACTGATTGAATCGGTATGTATAACTTTCTAAATCTAGCATGAGCGATATATTAATCATATTATAATGAACAATAATTTGCCCAGACTCAATCAGGTCAGCTAACATTTTAAGTCCGATGTGCTTTCTGTGTAAACTGATAGCAGAACCACATGAGGTTTTGCTGTATCAACCGTGATGCTATTAGTGACTAGGTTCTGACACCTGATCATAATATGCATAACCTTCAAGAATCAGGACTGCCATGAAAATGTCCATCTAGTTCAATTTACTTTAGTTTCTTCTCTTGTTCATCTTTTCTTACAAGCTTGATACCAATTAGAACCTAAATCACACATGGCATATCGATCATGTTTCTAACATGATGGGGCTTGCATAAAATATCATTCGGATATCATAAAAAGTTCCATAAATATTATCACTCAAGTATTATGAACTTCTTGCTTAATATAATTCTAAAAGGTCAATGTTGCAGATAATTGTTCTGATTATTTTTTTGTTTACTTAAGATTCACAAGTGACTGGAGAGTTTCTTCTGCTTATTTGTTCCAAGAGACTGAGAAACTCTTGATAGTGATTTACAGCTTGGATAATGCCATTCGCATTGTCTACTGAAACATACTAATGATTATTCTCCAAGTTCCGAGCAGTCAGGATGGCTATTCTTGTTGCAGGTTATTGAAACAGCACGACAAGTTGCTAGTTTGCCAACTTCGACAATCCCAGTACCTTATGACCAAATGAAAAGCCAATGTGAAGCCCTCGTGATCGGGAAACAGCAGAAGATGTCTGTGCTCCAAAGCTTCAAGCATCAGCAAGTAGACTGGAGAGTCGTGCCTGAAGAGAACTATGTTGAATCGGTAGATGCTCACCAGGTAAGTTTACCTCAAAATTTCAGATTAGCTTACTCATCTCTTAGTGGTCAAATGACAACGATATTGTCTCTGCATCCCTCGTGGTCTTGTACCAGACACCGCATTTTCCGGAATCAGTGTTAAGCTTGGATGAGAAGGAGCACGTACGACGTAGCAATTCACTGTCGAGTGAGTCTGAGCAGTCATTCAGGCTGCCACCTGCAAGCCCATACGACAAATTCTTGAAAGCTGCTGGCTGTTGAGCAGATCCACTAATGTTTGTGGGTCGTTATTAGTCTGATCTATAGTGATGTTAAAGGTTTTCATATAATCTTTTCTTCAATTTTTTTCTCTCAAATTCTACAACTGTAAAGAAGAGATGCGTGTGACTAAGTGTATATTTTTTTTTTCCCTTTATTCAAATAAAATGTCATTCTTAAAAGCCACACATCATTTCTGTATCCTTGGTGTTGAGGTGCACAAATCTAATGATTCACTTCATTGATACAAAAACCAGTGAAGGGTTCAGGTGATATTATGTTTGCTTTATATCGGTATTCATCTACAAATTTTTGCAATCTGAAGTTAATTAGCCCATATAAACTAAAAGTTGTTATTTGAATGATGTTCTTCTTGGTGTATCTTTCTTCACATTCTTCCTTCTTTTCAAGAATGCTTTGGAATATCCCTCTCTGGGAAAAGCATGATCAACATGTTTGAGATATTGCCTCAATCATCTATAGCTTTTTTCCCTGAAATCAAATCCAATAATTGCTGATAACATATCGAAAGGCTCAGATTAGCAGCAGTTTGGATGATGAACTCAAGCCACTCGAAACCATCATTAAGCTCTGGTGGACTTAAAAAGTGCAGAAGAGATAGCTGTGTTGACACAAAGGTATAGTATTAAACATGAAAAATATATTTATAAATATGATGAAAAATAAGATAGAAAGCTTTTGTGAGCAATGGTGGAGCAAGAGCCATACTATTTGTAATATTATATGGTGATCAACATAATATAGCTTTTTTTTATTTCTTTGACATATTTCGAGAAAGAAAAAATTAAATAGTTTTTGGAAGAGAGACATCTAGCAAAGTGTGTATTGGATCTCGATTAAGACAAATTACCATGATCTTGCATACCCCAATTGTAACATTCCATGATAGTTAGCAAGTAGGTTAAGATTAAGATTTATTTTATAGGTACTATTATTACATTTTAAGTATTTGTAGTTGTGATAACCTATATTTTAAGATAAAATTCATCATATCAATCAGACTATATTTATTAAGATAAAATTGGAGTTTCTTCTAAGGTAATTACATTCATTGTATGCAAACTTATTATAAGAATTGAATGCTACCATCTCTAATTGAAAGAAGAATACATGTATGTGTATAACATAAACTTATTATACTTGAGTTACTAAACTTATTGTAACTATAGCTTTGTATTTTTTTTCTTTTAATCTTTGTAATATGTTTGCCTCCAACAAAGAATATTGGTTGATCTTTTTCTAGTCCTAATAATCAGATGGGGAAGAACCTCAACTTAGTCAATTTTCTGAAAATTTATAATATATATTATGTTAAAAAATATAAGACAATATTATTAAATAATATTTATAATATAAAGGAAGAGGATGATAGGGACCTCTAGAGATGAGAGAGTAACAAAATTATAAAGAATTTTCTATTTCATCTTTATAAGAAAAGCATTAAATATTGTTGGAAAAAAAATTAAGTATCTTTGATGACGAACAAAAAGTTGAAGTCATTTAAGTGGTTCAATAATTTATAGCTAATCAAACCGAGTTAGACTCTTTTCTTTGGCCAAACGGTTTTGTAATTATGATGATTTTTATGAGTTAAATAAATAAAAAAATCTATGTCATAGTTCGAGTGACACCAAAATAAAAACTTTTTATTATATTGACATTCCTGAAGTCAAAATGAGACGAGTTTAAAACACTATAACATTTAAAGGACATCTTGTAATTAAATTACTTGTGAAGTAATTTCGAGTTATATTTGAATTATTGTAGATGAATTTATTTTTATGATTATTTTACTTTTTAATTAGTAATGATCAAAATTATAGTTAAAACTTAAATCCAGGGGCCAGCGAACTGGTCTGGTCCGGTCCGGTCCGGTTGGGATTTACAACTATGGTCAAAATTCCTCTTTGTAAATTTGATTTAGTCAAAGGACAAACTGAACACAACAGATGTTGACCAGTGGATGCCTTATCAACGGTCATATTAACCGCCTTTTGACTGCTCTTCTTCTTCTTCCTCCTCTTCGGAAATGGTGGGAACGGCTTCCTCCCGCCAAACACGGGAAACCAACCAAAAGCGTCGCCCGTCGCCCTCTTCCCCTCCTCCTCCTTCCTTTCAGAGGAGGAGAGCGGGAGGCGAGAGAGGAGGGAGGCGAATGGGAGGTTGCTACTCTGCTCCATCTTCTAATGGCTCCTTCGTCAACCGGAAGAAGACACCGAGCCTCCACTGCCTACCCTCCTCCTACACCGACGACGATGACGATGCCGAGAGAGACCTCGACACCCGTCCCTCCTCACCTCTCTCCATCCTCGACGGCCTTCCTGCCGTCGACTTCCTGCAGCGTTACCGCCTTGGGGACGAGCTGGGGCGGGGGGAGTTCGGCGTGACCCGGCGCTGCAGCGACAACGAGACCGGCGAGACCTTGGCGTGCAAGATCATATCCAAGAGGAAGATCAGGAGCATGGAGGACATGGTCGACGTGCGCCGGGAGGTGGAGATCATGAAGACCCTGTCGGAGCACCCCAACATCGTGAGCCTGAGAGAGGCCTACGAGGACGGCGAGTCTGTTTACCTCATCATGGAGGTATGCGAGGGCGGCGAGCTCTTCGATAGAATCGTGGCAAAGGGCCACTACTCGGAGCGTGCCGCAGCAAACGTTGCTAAGACGATCGTCGAGGTTGTTCAGGTAACAGAGCTGCCATGTTTTCCTAGCTATATTCAACATCTCACTTGTTTGAGTTGTGTTAAAGTTCATTTGATTCCTCCAAGAAATGATACTAACTAAAACCCTCTTCAGTATCATTTGCTCAATCCTACATGAGCAAACGAAAGGCTGGGTTTCAGATT
Source organism: Ensete glaucum (assembly GCA_021527575.1). Taxonomy (NCBI): domain Eukaryota; kingdom Viridiplantae; phylum Streptophyta; class Magnoliopsida; order Zingiberales; family Musaceae; genus Ensete; species Ensete glaucum. The sequence goes on along the minus strand of CM038553.1, from coordinate 6,317,199 downwards.
CCTTTTCAAGTTGAATGAACTGTTCTTCCCGAATGGTTCAAGTTAATTGTGCACATTGCACATTAAGAATTCAGTTTTTGATCTCTGGTACTGCTTTGATCAGCAATTTTTAGTTGAGTAACTTCTCCTGCAGCTGTGCCATAAGCATGGGGTGATACATCGAGACTTGAAGCCTGAAAACTTCTTGTTTGCAAACAATTCAGAAGATTCACCCTTAAAAGCCATCGACTTTGGCCTCTCTGTGTTCTTCGTACCTGGTAGGCATAATTTCCAGTATGATGCCTATCTTGATCTGAAAAATGTAGTGTTATTAGCCTTTTGCTGTATGCATAATTCCAAGTTAACTTGCTGCTATAGGTCAGCGATTCACCGAAGTTGTTGGAAGTCCATATTACATAGCACCTGAAGTCCTCAAAAGAAGCTATGGACCAGAGATAGATGTATGGAGTGCCGGGGTTATTCTTTACATTTTGTTGTGTGGAGTTCCACCTTTTTGGGCAGGTCAACATGGATATCTATTACATCGTCAAAATTGTTTAACTGATACATATAGCTTGAATTAACGGAACCGAGCATATCATGAGGACTGATTTAAAATCTATAACCAGCATGTGCTGTTAATTTTTGCAGAAAATGATGAAGGTATCATCCAGTCAATTCTTAACTCTTCTATAGATTTTGAAAGAGAACCCTGGCCAAAGATATCCAGAAATGCAAAGGATCTCGTGCGGCGAATGCTAGATCCTAATCCATCAACCAGATTGACAGCTCAGCAAGTTCTTGGTATGGATTTTCTCTTCTTTTTTTTTTTTTTTCTCTTTCCCTTTTCATCTCAAATAAATTTTAGGAAAGAATAGTTCTACTTGGAGAAGACTACATTTCTGGGGAGTCTCTCTAGCTATCAAAAGGAATTCATGTAATCTTTGTTTGCATGTCTTACCATCATAATCATTTCGCAGAAGTCTGATTCTGCAAACTAGAAGGTTGTCAAATCACAATTCACAAATGGCAAGAATTGCACAATTTTGTGATGTATGGAAATTTTACATGACAGAGTATCAACTAATTTTTGCTCTTGATTTTGCGCAAAAAAAAAAAAAAAAGATCATCCTTGGCTTCAGCATGCTAACAAGGCTCCCAATGTCTCACTCGGAGAAACTGTGAGAACAAGGCTCCAGCAATTCTCAGTCATGAACAGGTTTAAGAAGAAAGCCTTGAGAGTAAGTGCAAACATTTGAAGGACTTTGCTACTGATCTCAAGCAATATTCTTTTCGCCGCTGAAAAGATTTGACATGTCATACATATGATGTGCCACAGGTGGTAGCTGAGCAATTGCCCATAGAAGAAGTAGCAAATATTAAGAAGATTTTCTGTATGATGGACAAGGACAAGAATGGGACTCTAACCTTTGAAGAACTCAAAGAGGGTTTGCACATAATTGGGAATCCTGTTCCGGAACCAGACATTAAGATGTTACTGGAAGTGGTAAGCATTCTTGGTGATTGACATCCAATTTGCATCATGAGTTTGCTCAAGTTTATGCCACTATAATTATATTTATGCATTTATTATTCAATGAAGTGACCAGAAGGAGGAAAAAAGAAGATGGATGAATACTAATGAAACTAGACATGTTTGAACTACTTAACAGCTGAGTTACTATATTAGGGATCTAAACTGTCCATCATGCATCTGAAATTGCACTTGTTTTTAATCAAAATCCATCATTCATTTTTTTCATTAAAGTGGAGCTAGTCTTCATATTCAAAATTTTGCTTTAATTTATGGGTATTTTGACACAACCTTAGTCGCATACACAGAATGACAGCATTATCACGATATTCTTAATATCAAGATATTTATTACTATAAATCAGGTTATGAATTATGCTTTCAGCAACATACATGAGAGTGAACAGTCTCCCCTACTGCTCATCCTTAGGCCTGATGTACCATCACAACAATCTTCCACTTCTGATGCGAAACTAACCCGAAATATATAATGGTTATTATAAAAATTTGTCAAAATTAAAGTAGCAGTTGCTGACATTTTCTTTTTGTTTTTGGCACACTACTAGGGGTTCATATGCTATTTGAGAATAAAGCTTAGAGAATCTGGAAGCCATATGTATTCCTTTCCATGCCTTGCTGTGAATAGAATCATTGCATAAATAGTTACAAGCATGTTTTCATAAATGTAAATAAGATTACGGAAAGCTTTCTTGCAGTAAGCATCTAGCGGCTAGATCAACAGTCTGAAAGCTGGTACTGATCTTTGTTTCTTCAATTTCCACTTTCTTGATTGATATTTATAAAGAAACCCTATGTTTTGTTCTTTTCAATAATAAAATTGCATAATTTTATAGCTGACATATTTTAAGCACTTATAGTATACACCACTAGATTTCCTTAAGCTGTTTCAGGTGGTTCTGTTGTAGGTACTTTAAATTTGTTGTTTGCCAATCTTAAGGCTTACACTTATCTAATTGCAAAATCTTTCTACATGTGTTTCCTTCACTATTATCACTGTCCATCATGCTTTTTTTTTTCATCTAAAATTATGTTAAGCAAGTTCATCTAGTTGGTATCGCAACTTTTTTGCATTTCTCAGGCTGATGTAGATGGAAATGGCACTTTAGACTGCGAGGAGTTCATGACTGTCTCTGTTCATCTTAAAAAGATCAGCAGTGAGGAGCAATTAACAAAAGCATTCAATTACTTTGACAAAGATGGTAGTGGTTATATTGAGATGGATGAGTTAAGAGAAGCTCTAGTTGAGGGTGATGCACCTACTGAGCAAGTGATACGGGAAATCATCTCCGATGTTGACACAGACAAGGTTAGAGATATCATCATATCCATCTGTTGCAAATCTTATACATATCGTGACAGTCTTTTTGCACACAACAACTAGTAATCCAGAAGTGAACAAAAGGAGCAATAAGGAAAAAAAAGCCAAATGATACTTATCAGAATGCGACAAATGCATCATATTCTGCTTATAGGATTTATCTTTCATGTACTCACTATTTTTGTGTGAAAAATGCTTCAGGATGGACGGATTAGCTACAAAGAGTTTGAGTTAATGATGAAATCTGGATCAGACTGGAGGAATGGATCGCGACAGTACTCGAGACAATTGTTTAACAATCTAACTAACAAGTTGTTCAAAGATGGCTCATTGAAGGAAAATTAAGTCCTGTCTTTGAGCACAGTCTCTCTCTGATACCACCTTGCAATGTGGACATGTCTGTGTCAAGTTTTTCATCTTTCATGAGGATGGAGAGGTGTGATTTTAAACTATGTACGACTGCAAACACCAGTTTTTATTCAATAACATGCTTTGTTATAGTCAATGCTTGATATAAATTTACAAGAAGTTGTCAAAATATGAATATTGACATTGATAATATAATAGTGAAACTTCAAAAACTAACAACTGAGGAGTGATTAAGGAACAGAAAGCTTTCATGTACTGAGTTTGCAGAGATTCTCTGAAATGAAGGATGCTGTGCTGCCTATATTCCAAGGTTCCCGGTACCGGTCCATACCGGCGTATCGAGATTTGGCCTGTACGGTATGGTATGTTGGTACAGCTTGGGTATACCGAGCGGTACAAATAAATAATATTTTAATAATTAAAAAAATATTATTTTTTAATACCTGAAAAATTAAAAAAAAAGTTGGGTTAGGGTTTGTAAGATAGAAATTTGTATAGATTCAACAAAATCAATGTAAATTAGGCAAAAATAATATTACATATCTTTTTCGAGCCTTGAGGAACAGTTTTGAGAAAGTGAGAGAGTTTGAGAAAGAGTGGGTGTGTGAAGTGAAATTGGAGAAGACTGAGTTTAAATAGAGTTAGAAAGAGTTTTTCGACCGTTACAGGGTCTGTAACGGTCGATTTTGACCGTTACCAACCACTAACTATCTGTAACGGTCGAAAACTCGATCGTTACCGAGTGGTATCGGTCAATTTCGCACGTTATACTTTTTGTAACAGTTAATTCCAACCGTTATATATCATGTAACGGTTGGTACCGTCCAGTACCAGGTGGTCTGTGTATCGGTAAACCATCGGACCGATACGTACCGCTCATACCAAGTGATACAGGGCGGTAAGGAAAACCTTGCTATATTCCATAAAAGCCTATGTGATTTCCCTATGATTCACACAAGCCCCATCAGTATCATGAAATGTCACCAAGTCCATCAAAATCTTTAGTTGTATTATCCACCATGGTGAACTACCAACAAAATGATAGTTTACATCTCACTGCAGCTTCCTTTGCCTTTAGTATGCAGCTAGTACAAAATTTACTCTACAAATCCTTTTGTGAATTGAAGTCTTCTTCAAATCTTTTTAGATGCTAATTACCGACTGTAAATCCTTCTTGAATCTATAGACTTTTTAACCATCATGTTGCTCATCAAAATGGAGCTCCCAAGAGCTCTCAATCATGCCTTTATATAATCAAGTCGCTTATTGGGACTTCTCTTGTGTGTGTCGTATTGCCTTGAACTATTCCATCGTGATTCATTACATCATGTTGCCTCTTAGTGATATCTCTATTGTACTTTAATCTTTATGTGATAAACTCGAACTATGATATCTCCTTGTATGGCCTCTGCTACCTCTGATTGTATTTGCTCCCTTGATAATCAACCTTCGTCCACTCACTCTTGAGTCACATATGAATAAAGTGCAGCTACACGATAATCCATCGTCTAGCAGCTCTCGAAGTCTACTGACTTTGTTGCAAGTTGGTATGCTAATATTTGGATCCTGGGTCTCTGTCCCGAGCATAATCTCCGCTAAACAAAACTTGCCTTCTAGCAACTCAGATGGTAGCACTACAGCGTATTCTTCAAATGTGTCCACCTCCGTATCCTCTTGCCTCATGTCAAGGTTTTTTTGACTCTAACTTTTCCTTCATATGTTGAGTCACCTTAATCTCTCTTTCAATTGCCTCACTAAGATAAGATGCATATGCCTCAAAGCTCTCTTTAACTTTGGCATTACGTAAGATTAATTTGCTCCAAAATATGAAATTCATAGAACGACATGATCCTGCTCTCACCTCTACAAGAGTTCATGTCCTTGACCTTTGTCCAAAAAAATCTTCACACCTCCACTCCATGTTCTATCTTTTATGTTAATTCCCTTTATATGGCTTCGACATTTCATGAAGTTCTACAAAAGTTACTCCACTTTTTAATTTACATTGAGATGATGGTGACCCTCGCCTAATATTCAATAGGTTAGCCCTCCGTTGAGTTCGATCTTCACATCAACTTTAAATGTACTTTTGTTTTAGTATTATCTTCAGCCACTCCCCCACTTGAACTCTCAATGTGTCTACTAATGCATTATCTCATGTGAGATCATACAATGACTCATTATCACTTGCTCGGTCTAGTAAGTTTTTAGGAGCTTCTAATTTGAGATACCTTCATCAACATATGTGATCTGTTGCTCATGAATCTCCCTTTGGAAAATCTAGACTTGTCCCTCTTGGATAATATTCTGTTAGAGCAACTTTTATTTTTACATTCTTCCCTTGGGAAGTTTTAAAGATCGCTATCTTATTAGGCTACTTTGCCTTACTAAACAAACTATGCATTGTTGTGTCACTGGAAACACACTTGTGAAATTATAACTCTTCACCAATATAACTTGTGTTGTGTTTCTCAAAGCCTAGCAACATATTAAACCCGCTATACACTGCTGCAATCTCCTATGAATGTATCCATCCTATGTTGAAGGGAGAGTTTCTAAACTTCATAACATTGAATTTTGATTGTCTTAGGATGGCCATAGGTAGTCCCTCACAATAAGCCCTTGCATGAGTATTGAATTCTTTGAGTTAGTAATTCCCCTCACCTCTATAAGTCTTACTCAACTTTTTTTATCATTGATCAACCCATTCCTCATTACACAATATCATCATTTGCAAAGTGCCCTCACTTACATTGAGCACTATTAAGTTTAGTTGCCAACGTTGAGCTGTAGCTCGAACTCAGTCATTCCAACCTTTGCACACTATGCATTCCTCCCAATTTGCTTATCCTCGTGGTATCTCTCATGTGATGCATTGATCATTCCTCTAAATGTTAATTTTGAATCTCTGCTCCTACAAGCAACTTCTTTCCTAATGTCTATATGCTTATTTTTCTTAAACAATCGTGCATGCTGACTGGCCTCTATATAGCTCCGCTAAGTCCCCATGTTTATATGTTAAGTGAACATAAATGTGTTTGTCCCACTCTGATACCATATGTCATGAACTTAGTTAGATTTATCTAAATCGTGTAGTACCCTTGCATATTTGTTTGTAGAGGATCAACCTCCTCGTACTCTCTTAAACTCCTCTAAGGATCTACAAAAGAGAATACAAGTTAGAAAATTTGTTATACTTCGGATCTCATATACAAACATTTCAGAAACACTTAATAGACAATGCAAATTATAAACATAAAAGCTCTGAATAATTACAAACAAAGGGTTCAAGACAATCAACCATAGTCAAAAGTCCTCATAAGTTGTCACATGACACTATTACAAAATAATACAGTGAATCAATCCTAAACAATTTTAAACCCCAAAGTCCTATCCAACTATATGTCACCGGGTAGTTCTATGGTATTATACTAATTGATAATTTATACCAAGGTTTGACATACCGGTTCGTACCGGTGTACCGAGGCTATCTCGGTATGGATGGTACATACTATGCATACCGCCCGATATATTAAAATATATTATAATATTTTTATAATATAATATTAATATATTAAAAAAAAAGGGCGACTTTGTCTCGATCTTTCTCCTACGCAGGGAGACATTACGTCTCCTCATGCAGGAGAAAAATCACCCACGGGCAAGGGCGGCGACAGCTCACAGGCAACCCGCGGGTAGTGACTGCGCACGAGCGAGGACGACGTAGAGAAATGAGATACTTCTTTCTTTTTTCCTCTTCTTCTTTTCTCTTATTCTTCTTCTTCTTCCTCCCTTTTTCTCCCTCAATCGACAGCCGACGGTCAATTTCTCCCTCAATCGATCACCGAGGGTCGAAATTGATCGTCGATAATCGATTTTTCCCTCAATCGATCGTCGATGATCGAAATCGATCGTTGACAGTCGATTTTTGACAGTACTGTCTGATAACCTGACGGACCGATATGTACTGCCCAGTAGGTCAACATTGTAAAATTTGGTTCACACTACTCTATGGAGCCTAAAAATATTTAAAATGAATGTTTTGGTGGTTTGCTTTTAGATAATTTTATCTCTATGCAACAATCACATATAACTTATGTATACCATAATAACTAATCAAAAAGGGGATTGTGAAACAAAGTATAAGTCTTTTATAAGCTGTGCAAAACATAAACAAAATCGAAAAAAATAGATATATATATAAATATTACATCAAACGCCCGTATATGAATAAACTGTAAGTTCAACAATAAATGATTGAGGCCCTTCCTTGTCTCTCCTTAGAGTATTTAATAATATGAATAAACTATGTGTTCAACCACTTGTAGATGTGATGCCATCACGATGTTAACTGGTTTTATCTTTGAGCCTAGTAGCTTTTCTTCCACAGACTGCTTCAAGTTGCCCTGGTTTGGGACAAGAAGGATGATGCCACATTCCTTTATCACAGGAAATTGTTCCCCCACACATCAACAGTGCTCCAGTGTGTTCTCTCCTCAGAATGTTCAGCATCCTTCCCTTGATTTCAGCACGTTGTCTTGCTCCTAAAGATGGTCCATCTGATGCCATTTTTATTGGTCTGATCGCTACTGCCTGCTGAGCTTTCTCCATCATGGGTAAGAGAGAGAGAGAGAGAGAGAGAGAGAGAGAGAGCAAATGTGCTGCATGGTAGTCACAAGAAAAGGCCTGCAGAAAGCATTTCTTGTTCATCCACTTCTTTTCGACTGTGGTCCACTTGATGAAAACCTTGAGAAGATTCTCTCTAATCTTCCTCTCGGATATTTGGAGTTTTGCAGATGCTAGGGTTCGGACCACAGCTTCATGCCACCTTCAAACATCTCCTCTGTGGTTGCTAGAACCCACAACATCTCTGTGGTTTTCTTCTTTATTTCTTGGTGTTTGATGCAGGAACCAATGTGCATAAGGTGATGGATACGATCTAAGAAAACCCAGAAATGTTGACTGAAACTATATGGTTTCAACGATCTTGTTTGTTGCAGCTCCAGAAAAAACATCAACGGAATAATGCATGGAGTGCCACTGGAAGAAGAGGAGTGCAATCAATCATTTCGCATGGTCGAACATATTGAAGTTTTTTATGGTTGGATAAATATTTGACTTGACATGGAGGAGACCTTCAGTATTTACATTTCTTGCCATCATTCTCAGTATACGTGTAGTGTACACGTACATCTACATGCTGAGCTATGATGATTTGAATTCACATTATTCCTAGCGTTTGTAGGACAGGACCACCAGATTTATAGCTGCGTCCACGGATTGTGGGTGCCAGTGGGGCCATCTTGCTTTGTGTGTGGAGACACCGATGGGTGAATTATCCTTCGCCATGCAATCAAAAGAAACAAAAACTGTGGGACCGATGGAGAATTATGTTGAGGCGTGTTACATTTGTTCCCCCATAATCTTAGACCAACAACTCGCATGGGACCCAGGGATGTCCCACCGATATCGCCAATGACAATGCAGGTAGGTTCGTCGAGTGGAAACGTGCAACGAGGCGAGATTAATTGAGGGATATGGACGTCATTCTCTTCGTCACGTGTGCCGTCTGAACGATGGAGCACTCCTGTGCGTACCCGTAGTATACCTTACCTGACGGTTGGAACATCATCTGGGCTCCACATGCATCTAGTGTTGGACCCACTTCTTCCTCTCACGGCTAGAAAGATGAGTAACGTTATGGTACGTACGACAATTTACGAGATCGTTCGACATGGCATTGCAGCACATGATATCATCATACGATAACATCCATCCATCTCATCATCATGATCATCATATGGTTTACAGGTGACGAGGCCAAGAAGCCGTTTAAATGCCGCAGTCCACCGCGGGCTGGGATACCCAACTGTGTGCGCGAGAAGCGGAATCGCAATCGTTGCCACCCCCATGGAAGAGAAGAGAACGAGGAAGGAGGAGGACGACGAGCCCGTGGCGGTGGTCGCCGCGGCGATGGTGGCGTCGGAGGAGGAGGAGGAGGAGGAGGCGAAGGGGTGGTCCGAGCGGGGGTGGGGGAGCGGGGAGGAGGCCTGGCCGCGCAAGGGCGGCGGCGGAGGGGTGATGCTGGAGGGATACGTCTTGCGCTCGGCGGACGGCCGGGAGCGAGGGCCGGGCGGGGTTAAGGGGACGAGGAGCCTCACGGACGAGGACCTGGAGGAGCTCAAGGCGTGCCTCGACCTAGGGTTCGGGTTCAGCTACGAGGGGATCCCGGAGCTCTGCAACACGCTTCCAGCGCTGGAGCTCTGTTATTCCATGAGCCAGAGGTTCCACCTGGACGATCAGCATGAACAGATATCTCCCGGGGACTCGCCACCCTTCGCCAATTGGATGATCTCCAGTCCTGGTAATATGATGCTTCCTCGTTCCTTCCTCTGTTTCCTCTCGGTTAAAAAACGAGCAAAAAGATTCCATCTTTCTTGTCTAAAATGGTGGATATATGTTTATGGATTGATTATAAGTAATATAGTTGAAGTAATATTCATAAAAATTCCATTTTTTCCCCTAAAATGGTGGATATACATATTTGTGGATAGGTACGAGTGATATAGTTGACGTATCAATTATCTTAAGTCTGGAAATTTCTTTGAAATATTTGATATTTTGGTTCTTCTTCAACACTGAAAGATCTATCTAATGTATTGCTGTGAGAATTAAACTAGTGAAAGATAAATTTATTCTTATGCGTTGATAAATAGGGGTAACAAACCAATTCCTCGCAGCAAATTTTAGTCAAGATTCACACTATAAAAAATGCACCTTTTTTATTTTCCTTTTTTGATATCTGATCCAGCTACTGGTCTGCTGAATTATGGTCCAAAGCATGTTGGAGGAGTTCTCATCTCTGGAATTTGAGGATTCTGTTTTGCTGGATTTACTGCTGTTATCTAATAATTCAATTTCCTAATCAGTTGTCTTTGATGTATCTACCAGGTGATGATCCAGATGAAGTTAAAGCAAGGCTCAAGTACTGGGCTCAGACAGTAGCATGCACTCTCAGATTATGCAGCTGAAAGAGTTTGCATTACTTTTGAGTTTGTCTTCTGTTGGAAGAAGTAATATATATACATGTGAATCCACCGCCGAGGCTAATTTCTTTGGAGTGAATCATCTACTCATTACCACTGGAATTAAACCATTCTTCCCCAAGTTGGAAGAGCTCTTCGTCTTGAATACAATTCTGAAGATGGAGAATGAAGGCCTATAACTAAAAGAATGAAGAGGAAGAAGAGAAAAGAGAAGAGAGGTCCACTGTACCATGTCTGCCTGCAGACCTATAAGGAAGAAAACTTGCTATTTTTCATGTATGGTACATGATCAATTATAGTGTTCTTCTTGGTATGAGTACTATCAATTTGTATCCAGCAACTGTTCTGTGTAATCACGTAAATTGCAATAAAGAGGAAAGGGATGATAACCTGAAAACTTGATCATCTTTTCTGCCTCAGCATTTATAACCATTTGATTGAGTTCACAAGGCGCCTGGTGTGGTAGATGACTGGACCTCAGATCTCCAGCATTTGTGACAATGGATTTTTATCTGAGATTTATGGTACTTTTAGCAATCTGGCAGAGTTAGAAATTGATTTATTGATTCTAGTAGGGTGTACAGGGTACTTGAATTTTTTTGTTCTTTTTTAGATCATCTGGACTAACTTCTTGTATCTGTTTTTGTACATGGCAATGCATCAAGTGACTCCTCTGATGCTCCTTGTTCTGATAATATTCCACAGGGACCAAAGGGCTGGCTTTGTTGGACATTCAGCTACAAGATGGGATAGAAATCGAATTGGAAGCATTGACGATAGAAAGAAACTGCTGAGTCAATCCTGGTCCTACACAACCACACAGAAGGTTTGGGGCTTTCTCTGTGTTCAACTTATATGCAAATGCTCATACTACTGCAACACTGCACTAAATATTTAGTCATGAAATGGTAGCTTCAGATGCAAATTAGCTTGCCAACGGGGTAATGCTGGCAGTCTATCTTGTTCGCCTCTTGTTAGAGAATGACTCTCAAGCAAAGGATGAGCTTGTGATGTTAGTGTATGGATTAGCTGGACTAGCAACAGAAGTGCATTTTCACCAGTTCCATGCATATACAGATTGCATTCATGTAGTCAAACCTTCTGTTTCCCTAAACTAGTGTTTGATTCCAAATATAGTTCAAGTTATTTTGCCAAGAGTTAGGGAGGAAAGGGGCATCTGTGATCAATAAAACTGATAGTTATCTTTTAGGATAAAAGGGAAGTACGAGTAGATGATGGAGAATACGGATAAATACCATTATGCATGATGTATGGAAGATGGCATGTAGTCACAATCAATCAACATGTTTTCAAACATGTGTTCTAATTTGTGAGGGTGGCTTGATGGTCCCTAAATGATGGAAACACCTGAAAGTGATAACTGTGTGATTCTGTTAGCCAAGAGCATTCCAACCACTTACAAAGCATGGAGAAAGAACAGGAATGTGAATGAAGATAAGGCTGAGGGATGGAAAAAGAAGAAAAGTGAATCCTGTGGTTACTAAAATTTCCTCATCATAATTATTTTTGTGGATCCAAATTTGATCTTGTTACTTTAGTTTTTGTGACATTGATCTGTTCTTGATTATATGTTATTTTTCAAATATATGACAAAGTAGATGTGGATGTGGATGTGGATGTTCTAAGAAAGAATTGTGAAAAGAATATTCACTTTAATAAGATTAAGCATAAGAAATAGTTGTAGAAAACATGTATAAGACTGAAAACTAATAGGAGGAATCCTAAATCATGGTCAAATGCTATACTCCAAGCCTAACAGAATACATCCTAAATCACAATAAGCCACAGTTAGTACAAGAGCCAAATTTTGTTGACAATGCCAACCTATAGATAAACTTGACAGGAGATCAACCTAAACCAGCCTGATGTGAAATTTATTGAATCCATGCAAACCAAAGCTCCACAAGAAAGAGAAAACATGCATATATCAGAGACAAAACCTGCAAAGAACAGGAACAGTGCACCATCAGAGGGTTGAATTGATGAATCCCTTTTTATCTTGAGATTTAGCATATTTAAACATTGTCTGTTGATGATAAGGATGTTCATATGCTGCCTCTGCTGTGGATTGAGAAATAAACTAACATAAATTAGGATCAGATAATGAGTTTGTTTAACTAATTAATGAGAAAAATGGTCATCTTCAATTCAGGGAGAAATTAGTTTAGCTATTCATTTTAATGTTCATGAAATAAATCACAGCATCTGCTCCTTTCGGGTCCAAAGAAAAAGAAATAGAACTAGAAAGAGACTGATCATGAAATAATATGCAAACTTTTTGGTTTTTTTTCTTGGCATGAACAGCCTCTGATCATTTGCAGCAAAATGCAGAGGGTAATGGTCTTTATCATAGCTTTGGTCTTTTGTTTGATGCAAATTTAGCTAATGTATATTAGTGATCTCTTCTATCAAAATCTTAGAACTCAGAGCTCAAGAAGGTCAGAAGCCAATTGAAAAAACCTCAGTCTAAAATCTTATGTAGGAGACTAATGGCTTTAACATATACGTATTTGATTTCTCAAAAGACAAAATTTTAGCAGTAATTATACAATAATAATTGGATACTGCTGTGTCAACAGGAAGCCAAGAGTGTATCTTTCCTATTTATTTTACTGAATATAAATTACTACTGTATTCGATGACTTATTTTTCACAGCAGAATAAAGTGAAACTTAGTATAGATTTTTTTTTTCGCAAGCAGATAATTTATTAACTATGTAAAAAACAAATATAAGGCTATCCCCATTTTAAATAGGGTTAAGGTTCATTTTAGTCCATGTGATTTTGGCTATAGACTACTTAAGTCATTATGGTCTGCTCATATCTAAATTAACTCATATATTTTTAAAAATATAGTATATAAGTTTCTCCCGTTAAATTTGAGTTAACATACATTAGTGTGCATGTTGAGTTATAATTAACTATTAATATAATAATTTATATAATTTAAGAATAAAAAATATCTATTTTAGCCCTTATATTTTTGGTCGTGGACCACTTAAGTTCTTAAGATTTTGTTCGTGTCTAAAATAATCCTTATATTTTTAAGAACATAGCATAAAATTCTCTCTTATCAAGTCTAAGTTAACAAACGTTAGAGTTTGCTTATATGATATATTGACTCATAATAATCATTAATATAATAATATATATAATTTAAATTAAAAATTAAGACCACCATCAATGGTTGGAGGAGGCATCATCGTGGAAGTGACAAACAGCAGCAGCACTGAGCCACTACTACTGAGTAGCGCATCTATGCATGCAGATTTTCTCGTTCAAGATGAGCTCATGAGCTTTCGGTCATGTCTTAGGTGGATATGCATTAACCAATCTGACCTAAACACATAATGGTCTCTTGGTCCCTCTTCCTCCTCCTGGGCGTATTCGTCCTTACAACTTCTCACTTTGTCCTCTCTTGCACCCTCATCCGTCGCACTTATGACATTATGGTCCAGCTCTCTCTCACCTCCGCGTCCGACCTCTCCTACCTTTGCCTCTCCGCATTCGATCGTCGTTTCCTCTTCCTCGACAAGATAGACTTTTTTTTATAAATTTAAACTATATATATCATTATATTAATAATTTATTATGAGTCAGCATGACATATAAGTAGATTCTAATGTTTATCAACTCAGATTTGATGAGATAAACTTATATGCTACATTAAAAAAAAATGACTAGAATAGATTATTTTTTAAATTTTATTATATTAATAATTTACTATGAATCAGTATACCACGTAAGTAAACTCTAATTGTTTGTTAATTTAGATTTAACGGGAGAGATGTATATATTATATTTTTAGAAAGATATAAAATATTTTCTAATTCTCCAGGAGCCTTCAGCCCAATGCGATGTGCATATATTACATACACACCGATCTCGAAAGCAATAATGTTGTTGGCCATGAGCAAAGTTAGTTGTGACGAGATTGCTGGCCATCCTGTTTCATCCTTCAACTCATCTCCACCACCCCCGTCGACGCTCGGCGTCCGGGGAAGAGCGGCTGCGACGAACTGTACGTGCTAGTGGAAGGTGAGACACAGAAGACCGTCAGCGTGAAGTGCAATGATATGTTTATCCTGGATGACAACCCTCGGATCAGCGACACCGATGACATCGGGCAAGCACCCTCTTGTTCATCAGGCAAACATGACGGCAGCCGAAGCTGACCTTTTGCCTCTCTCTCTCTCTCTCTCTTTGTTACCTCTGTGCACCATGGAAGTGTCTTATTTTGGAAGAATTGATGTCTGTAGATCTTCTTCTGTGCATCTCCTGTATATTTGACCTTGCGACTAAAGAATCAGCTTAAAATTCATCAGCTTTGTGTGCGTCTTAGAGTTGGTCTTTCTCCTACTTCTCACCATAATTCATGACACAGAATGGTATCCAAAACCAAACTAGCAGATTACATTCATTAACAGGTTTTAAAGAATAGCATTTGAATCAAGTTTTTACTTATCGGTCCATATCGATATACTGATATATTATCGGTATCGATACCGGATGGTACGTACAATACATATCGTCTGATTATATTAAAATATAATATAATATAATATAATATAATATTTTAAAAAAAGACGATGTCATTTTGATCTTTCTTCCCGTGCGGGAGAAAAATCGCGAGCGAGAGCGACGATGACTCACGAGCGACCCGCAAGCGAGGGCGGTGACAGCAACACACGGGCGAGGATGATGTAAGGTATTCTTTCTTCGTCTCCTCTTCTTTCTTCTTTCTTATTCTTCCCTTTTTCTCCCTCAATTGACTGCTGACGATCGAGATCAACCGTCGACAATCAATTTTGATGATACCGCCCGATAACGAGCGGTTCGCATACCGATAGCCTGACGGACCAATGCATACCGCCCATACTGGACAGTACAGATTGGTATAAAAAACCTTAAAAGCCAAACTATAGGATTACATTGGTCGTTCAACCTAACCATATATACTATTATGTACGTGAACATAGTATATATATATATATATATATATATATATATATATATATATATATATATATATATATATATATATAGGTTTTTAAGGTAAAAGCAAACTGAATGATTGTCAAACCTGCTTGCGCTCCTCATGAAATTGAAATAGTGATGATGTTTGAGCTGGAAACTATAGAGAGACTGCATAAAAAGAAACTCATCAAATGATATTATGGGGTCAAACAGATTGGTTTTGGTAGCGTAGAAACTATAAATCAGCATAAAGAACTGGACGCCTGCTTAGGCATAAATACATGGAGTAGTTTGGTCATCGTCAATTGCTATGCGGGCAATAATGTAGTCAGAACTGTAGAGATATCACAAATAAAATGCTCAGCAAAGACTGAAGAACTATAATAATCTCGGATGCAGATTGGTTAGTTAGCTCACACACACAGAGACAGACACTAAAGGTTTGAGTGAATCAAGCATCCATGGAGCACCATCAAGCACTGAAATAGATATGAGAGTTGAGAACGGCCCAACCTTAGACGCAGCCAGGGCATGTGACATAGAAGAGAGCAAACTCTTCTGTCTTGATTGCTGGATTCGAGGTAACTTTTTGTGTGACATGGAAGAGGAGAGGAACAAAGGATGATCCAGTGCCTGTAACTGCTCTGCTAATAGGGGATCGGGTGTGATCTTGATTGCATTCTATCACCAGAATGCAGCAGGTTGATAATTTACCACCACTTAGCCCTGCACATACATAAGGCACACCTAAAGATTAGAGCCATTAGAAGAAGCATTAGGTCAGAAGCAGATGTTTCCCCAACAACAAACAGGACAAATAATGAATATTGCAGTCTTTATGATACTTCAGTGTTCCATGTAGTCTTCCACAACTGTCTGGAAAAAGAGCAACAAATGAAGTACTCAACAAATAAACAACAAAAATCCCCATTCACAATAATCTCATTGATGACCACTTGTACAATGCCACAAACTAGACCACTCTTGAAGCACTCGAAGCAAATTGGAGGCTTGTATTAGGATATCATAGATGAGGTTTAAAGATTTACTAAACAACTATCCTGGCAGAAAATCAACATAGCAATGAAGTCCGATGATATGCATAATAATCATTACAGATCAGGCATCTGGAGCTTGGGAAGGAACAGCAGCGGGTGGGGGAGCCGGCTTATTTACAAGAAGAGGAGAGAGTGCTTTTACCACAATGCTCATATTGGGCCGAAACTCAGCTTCGTATTGGACACATAGAGCTGCCACTGCTGCTAGCTGCAAGAACAAATAAAATCAAAATTAGTCATCCTCGAAACATCCTATGGATGTACGATTTAGTAAACAGTGCTCTATATATGGTATTTGGAAAGCAACTCCAACTAAGCCTCAGATCCAAACCATTAGGCGGGAAAAAAAAGGTTCACTTGTACATAATAGATAAGAGCGAGACCTTCGCAACCCCTTTTGCTGGGTAGTCCCCCTTCAATCTTGGATCTACACATTGTTTGACTTTATCCTCGCTCAGTCTAGGAGTTGCCTGTGAAGGGGGTAGAATGAACATCAATATAGAGGTATCTAATTCTCACTTCATAAGACATGCTTGATCTTCATGTAGATACTAGTGCTAACACGTGTCAAACACATCCACAAGGTCAAAGTAACTAAGTCCAATTTGTCACAGATGCCTGATTTGCATTGTACTAGCACCAACATATGCACATCACCAAGGTCAATGTCCAAATCGGTGCAATACTCACAGGTGCAAGAGATTTATGAGACAACCAATTGGCGCAAGCACTATCATATTTGCATTCAACATTGTTGCAACACTTGGTTGTAAGTAAGGCTTGAAACATGTAAACCAAAAACAACCTGCTTGCCCTTAAGGGAGAAGAACTATGCATGCACAATAACATGCCATCATTGCGAGTATCTTGTTAAAAAAGAAAAAGAAATTCAGAGCCTGTTGATGCTCGGCAACCTGTTGATGCTCGGCAACTATGTCCAAACTATACAACAAACTTTATTTAGAATGTTGACAAAAAAGGCAATCATAGAGAGGCATAAAATGATGTGCTGCTAGCATTGTAGACCATTCCTGTTAAATTCTAAGTTGCTAGAATGAATTTCAGGTAAAAATTCACAGATCCTGTCAGAAAGATCCTCAGAATATCTTGTTTTATTATACAGCCAAGGTTCTTAGAAAGGTTGGCTTAAAGCAAAGGGGATGATTGAAGCCACCTTTGTCAAATAAGCAGTTGGCTACTAAGTGTCAAATGACAAGTCTCGAATGAAATATAACCAAGTGTCTGGAATCACATACATGAAATCAAAAGGTTGGTTTATTTCAACAATTATAAGACCTCTTTAGCTAATCAAAATGAATGTTGTTCATAAGAATGATCATGGAAATGTGATCGATGACAATGAAGTGAATCGATCAATTTAGTTCAAGATTGGTAACGTTTAGTTCCTAGCTCAATAGTTTTAGGATTGGAGGTGTTCATAGCTTCTACTGCTTTATTTTTTTGTCGGGACTTTGTTTTATTATTTCTGCTGCCTCTTTGATCTTTTGTGGGTGATTTCCCTACAAAAGCCCCTCCTCTATTTTCCTCCTTTTCCTTTTTTTCTCTATATAGTGCCCTTTACTTTCATTTTTCCAAGATACTGCTC
The DNA here is from genome assembly GCA_021527575.1 of Ensete glaucum. Taxonomy (NCBI): domain Eukaryota; kingdom Viridiplantae; phylum Streptophyta; class Magnoliopsida; order Zingiberales; family Musaceae; genus Ensete; species Ensete glaucum. The sequence continues at coordinate 6,299,271 of CM038553.1, read as the reverse complement.
CTAATTTTTGTAATCCTAAAATGCCTTTCCTTTCCCCGTCGTCACCTCTGCCCCCTCGCCGCCCATTGCCTCTGCCCTTCCACTGTTCCGTGAGGCAGAGGTGACACCTCCACTGCCCTTCCTTTGATCCATGGGGCAGCGGAGACACCACTGTGAGGCCTCCACCGTGCTCACCACCTCTGCCCTTTCCCACCCGCTGCACCCGTCGCCTCCACTCCTTGCCTATCACCATTAGGCCCCACCCGTAGTGCCCATCACGCTCGTCACTTCTGCCTTCAACACCATTCCCCGTCTATCGCATTTGTCGCTTCCGCCCTTCCTTTGATCTGTGGGGCAGAGGTGGAGGCCTTGCGAGGGGGGACCTCGTGGCCTTGCAATGGAGGCATCGACTCCGACCCACGGAGCAAAGGAAGGGAGAAAGCGACATGCAAGGAAGGGGCAGAGACAACGAGCACAACAGGCAGAGGCTGCAGCGAGGAAGGGAGGTGCCACCAGCTGGGCAAAGGCAATCAAGGCAACAACAAGGGAGGGAAGGGAATTTTAAAGATCACAGTATCTTCAAAGGCATCTCAGCCATCTCAAAAAGTTAGTCATCTCAGACAAAGCAAAGAGACAATTGCCAGCTTAATCACCTCAAAACAAACCATTAGCTTTGTCAGAAAAAGCACGAAGAAAAACAAAAGAATAAAGCAGTAGCAACAGACTTTTGGACACTCAAGACTCTTTCACTTTTCTATAAAAACCCACCTAGTCTATCTTGTAAGGGCAAAAGACTTCTAAACACTTGACTGTTCCCCTCTTCTATAAAACCCCCCTAGTCCAACTTGTAAGGGCAACAGCAACAAGAGAACTACACCTTACTCTCATAAGTCATAAGCACACTTAGGGTTCCTTCTCCCTCCTGAAAGAAAAGAGTCTGAAAGAAAGTTCATCTTTTGTCTTGAATTATATAGTAATCTTTTTTATGAATATTTTCTTTTGGTGTTTGCTTAAAAACCTGAGTAGTTCTATATAAGTTTGTTGGCACATTCTTTTGTAAAAGAAACTACTGGACACTGATCAAAGCATTCGAGTCGTTTCCTTTAGCAAAACATCTTAGCAAAATATTTATAACCAAGATAAGACCGGTAGGTTCTTCATACCAACACTTGAGACTTTTAAACTGAAGGTTCTTTTTGACTTTTAAATGTCTATGTTATTTTTCAAGACACTAAATATTGCTTAACTGAACCAGCAGGTTTATGTGGATTCAGGGTTTAGGGCTATTTATTAGGGTCTAGGGTTATTTACTAGGGTTTATTTTATTTGGACTATTTATTAAAGTTTTATTTTGGGTATAGATTTTGGGGTTTAGTATTTAAAAATTTCAACTAATTGTTTTTTTTATTATATGAATTTTAGGTAAACTCGGAAGTAGTCGAACTTGGTTTGTCAAAACTATCTCAGGTCATGCCCATATTTAGGAAGTTTATATTATATGGTATAACAATAATCACCCATTCTATTTCAAGTTTCTTTAAGGTTTACGCTAATAAGGATTGTTATTTCAGTCAAATATTATGTTGGTATAATTACTCATTGAAAAGTCTTTGGAATATGATAATTGTTCACAATATTTTTGTTATGTGCTAATGCAGACCAAGGGAGCAACATTTTGCAGAATGATGGGCGAATTTTGTCTATGATAGTGGATCCCATGGCTTCTTTCTAACCTCTCTTGCAAATGCATTTAGAACCACAATAACTATTTGTAGCCCCAAACTATTTGGGGTTGGCTGCATAAACCCTTTCTCACCACTGAATTATGTTATGGACAATGTTACTAGCTAATTCAAAGGCCCCAAATTAGAAATAATAATACAGTAAATCATGAATAAAATAGACAAAAGTTTATCCTGTCACAAGAAAGAGCTTGCTCAAAAGTTAAGATAGTTCATGGTATGTGTCCTGCTTATCATCCTGTAAGAAAATTGGGCCTTCGATATAGTGAAACACCAGAAATTTGTGACGGTGCTATCAGATATCATAGACAAGAATGTAAGGATTAGGTGGCAGCCATTCAAAATGTTAAATAACTTGATATAAGGACACAATATATATAAGAGCACAAAACAATCTGGTTCAGTAATCATCCAGTAACCCAGGATACAAAATTTCAGTACCATCTAGATTTAATAATTCGAAGACAAAGACCTAAACATGAGATACATGAGTCAAACTACAATTATAGTTGAGTGAAATAATACAATTGTTATCATAACACAAGCATTATAATCAGATATATATGAAAAGTTTTCATAGATGACTCACGTAGTCAGGTTAAAATATTTTAACTATTCTACTTCTGTATTCATGACTCCATGACCAGTTAATATTCAAAGGAATCAGCAGCCTTTTCACCAGTTCATGAGACATAAATCAGGGGCTGAAAGTCATCCTGTCCTAATTTACCTCTCTTGTTTCATGATCCTTTTTTTTCTGCTATCAATCTATTCATGTGGATGGATCACATAGTGTCTCCAACGAATAAGTTCCTTACTCTTGATTACATGAGACTAACAAAGAATGAAAACAAATATCTACTCTCAACTAAAAACAACTCAGGATATAAATTTACTAGCTTACCCAAGTAACAAGACTCTGCTGCCCTCTGGGCATGGTATGATCCACAGGTTTTCTGCCAGTCAGCAGTTCTAAAAGAACAACTCCAAAGCTATATACATCACTCTTCTGTGTCAGCTGGCCTGTCATAGCATACCTGCATAATACTGAATGTATCATTATATCTAAAAAGGAAAATATGGCAGAGATATGAACCATGCTACATTATTTACTGTGCTTTGCAGATCTTGATTTATCTACTACAGATAATATTTATTGCACTTGACATAAAGTATATGAAAAAGATCATGGAGGAAAATAATTTTCTTTGCAGTAACTATAAAGGATTCATGAACAGTTACAAATTATGAGAAAAGTACAAATAACAAGATAGTTTAATACTTCAAACTTCAACAATGTTTACTTCTTCAGTTTCTTCTATGTCTACTTCATCGAGAATGTAATAAATTCTAACAGTTTTACTAAACCTTCCCAAACTATTGCAAATTAATTCAAAAACTATTGATAATATTTATTGCACTTGACATAAAGTATATGAAAAAGATCATGGAGGAAAATAATTTTCTTTGCAGTAACTATAAAGGATTCATGAACAGTTACAAATTATGAGAAAAGTACAAATAACAAGATAGTTTAATACTTCAAACTTCAACAATGTTTACTTTTTCAGTTTCTTCTATGTCTACTTCATCAAGAATGTAATAAATTCTAACAGTTTTACTAAACCTTCCCAAACTATTGCAAATTAATTCAAAATGGCCCTAACAAAGCCAACCGATGATGTAACAAATGGGTTTTCTTTACATCACAGCTTGGTTCAATAGCACAGCCAATACAAACATGGTTGTGAACCATAATAGAGGAATTTCAAGAAGTAGCAAGTACTTACACAAGGCCATCTAGAATATCCTGATATTAAAATTTGAACTTAAGTGACGTAGACGAACATAAAAGCAAGGAATGTCGTATCACTTATCGAACCCATAATGGTCCTTTGTCGGACTAGTACATACCAATGTTTTGAAGACAAAGAAGGAGGAGAGGAAGGAACAATGGAGAAAGAGGAGGAACAGGAAGGAAGAAAAGGAGGTGATGGAGGAAGAAGAGGAAGAGAAGGGAGGAAGTGGAGGAAGAAGAAAGAAGAAGAGGAGTAAGCATTCTAAGGAGGTAGGCAATGGCAAACAACAACAGCAGCGATGATGGCGAACGACAACGGCAGCAACGATGTCGGTCCACTATCCCAACGGCAACAGTGATAAATAGCAGCGACAATGTTGGTCCACAATCCCAACAAGAAGAGGGCTCATGTTTGCAAGCTCTAATCCATGTAATAATTTTTAGTTTATATAATGGGTTGGACCAGACTGCCCAAAGCGAGACCATTTATGCACCTAGATCGGTACGTACTGCACGTTTCATACAAATCTAGGCAAAATGGGCTTCCTTGCATAAAAATCCGACCATATGGTGATTTGAAGTATGCTTGGAGTTTTGTCCACCATCAATATTGACGTTACATCCCTTAATAATAAAAGATAACAGATAATCAATCCGGCTATTGCTGGTCATAAAACAAAATCATAATATTTTGTACCATTTAGGAATTATTTCTATGCATCTAGAATTCCTAAATGGTTGATTTATGGGTTGTTCTTTTTGTTGTAGTAGACTACTACAACAAAAAGAACAAGCCATAAATCAACCATTTAGGAATTCTAGATGCATAGAAATAATTAAATTCTTCGTCATGGAACAAGATGATTTTCAAATAAGACTTTCAACTTTCAAGTACCTTCTTCCCAATCTCATACTCAAGTCTCATTCCTCTAAATTTATTCTCTAGACCAATAGAGAATACATTATACTTGAGAAGTATAAACAAAGATGGGGAACGAGATACATAGAGGAAAAAATTTAAACAAATACCAAAATTAGCTCTCCATTTCATAGTTTCCAAGTATGTTTACTAAGTTTTGTTTAACAATATACTAGCCTCTGAATTTTCAACTATCATTGTTCTATGTAATGTTTGACGTTTCACCCGGACCAATACAAATCGAGTAGTATGTAGCAAGGTTCGTCGTACCAGTCCATACCAGCGTACCAAGTTTGTTTCGGTATGGTACGATACCCAATACCGAACAGTATACACGGTGCATACCACTCAATATATTATAATATTATATTATATTAATATATATTAAAAAAATAAAAACGGGCGGCGTCGCCTCATTCCTTCTCCCCGAGAAGGGAGACGTTTCGTCTCCCCGTGCTATCGCATCATTGTTCTATGTAATGTTTGACGTTTCACCCGGACCAATACAAATCGAGTAGTATGTAGCAAGGTTCGTCGTATCGGTCCGTACCAGTGTACCGAGTTTATTTTGGTATGGTACGATAACCAATATTGAGTGGTACACACAATGCTTACCACTCAATATATTATAATATAATATAATACTATATTATATTATATTAATATAATATAATAAAACGAGCAACGTCGCCTCATTCTTTCTCCCGAGGAGATGTTTCGTCCCGTCTTTGGGAAGAAGTAAGAATTGCCCGCAGCAATTTGCGAGGAGCCGGGAAGAGCAATGCGCATGAGCTATTTCTCTCCCTCTTCTCCTTCTTCTTCTCCCTCTTCTTCTCATTCTTTTTCTTTCTCCCTTAATCGACCGCTGACAAACGAAATCGATCACTAACGATCGATTTCGACGGTACCGACCAATAGCGGGTGGTACCGACTGATAGCGGGTGGTCCGCATACCGTCAGATAGCGGACCAGTACGTACCACCCGATACGGGCCCTACCGCTCGGTAAAGCAATCATTAGTATGTAGCAAGGATTGTCATACCAGTGCGTACCAACGTATAAAGCGGTACGTACAGGGGCATACCGCTCGGTATAATATAATATACTATAAGTAAAAAAAAAGAAAAGAGGCGACATTGCCTCATTCATTCTGCCCACGCGGGGAGACGTTTCTTCTCCCCGCACGGGAGAAGAAATCGTCCGCGAGCAACTGATCGCGCGACGCAAGAAGAAATCCAGGTTCTCCTCTTCTTCTTTCTCCCTCCCTCAGTTGAGACCACTCCTCTTCTTCTCTCTCTTCTTCTTTCTCCCTCCCTCGGCTAAGATCGCTCAAAATTGGCTAGGACGTTTGAAACCGACTGTTACTAGTTGATTTCACGTGGTAACGTACGAAAACAACCGCTACCTAGCGTTACCACATGGTAGCGAGGGGTCCGTGTACCGGTCAACTAGCAGACTGGTACATACAGCCCAATATGGAAAACCCTAGTATGTAGTGGTCTGAGTGTGAATCGGAACATGGACTCCCATTTTGGGTGGTCCATCTGAACCATTTAAAACTTATTTAATAAACATACTTTAGGGCTTCTGGGCCCAGAAGGTGAGCTCTTCTCATTTCACTTCGTGTAGCTACTCATCGTCGTCAAGTACGCTTCCTCCATTTCTCCTCTTCCTCCATAGCCTCCTCTTCTTCTTCCTCTTCCTCTTCCCTCCTCTTCCTCCAACGCCCTTCCTCTTATCCTTTTTCTTCCTCTTCAAGCAACCAACCTATTCGTACTGGTCCGACTAAGGATCGATACGGATTTGAAACAACGATCCTTGGTTACAAACATAAAAAGTTGATTAGTGAAGAATTAACAAAATCACATCATTGAAATATCTTGATTATATGTTAAATAATTTCTTTTTTTTTCCTTTCAAATATACTCAAGTAGAAGTATTAAAAGACACAAGTACAAAGCAATGTTTATGTATGGAGTTTCAAGGAAGTGTAAACAATTGATCACGGCAAGCAAGTCACAAGCACACAAAAAATAAAAATAAAAGAATTTAAAGGTTAAAAATTTTCGCTATAATACAAAACGAGGGAAAGGCATAAGATATCAAGAACATCGGGATAATATTTTGGGTCTTCTTACTCTTGAATTTAAGTAGGTTGATGCAACGAATAAATAGAGTAAGAACGGAATCTGCTTTAGAAAATAGTAAGCAGCTTAATATAACAACAACAAAGTCGTGAGTCCCAACAGTAAACAACTTAATATCCAGATGGTTCCAACCCTCTCAAATTAGTCTGGATATAAGCCATATGAGGGATAAAAGATTCAAACTATCACAGAAATAGTCACCGCCCACGCCATCTCTATCTAACAATCTCTATCCATCCATACAATAGGAGTTGTTCTCGAGATGAATGATAGCTCTTAACTTCAAATTAAGGTATTTAGTTAATCTCTATGTAAAGAATAATCATAACTAAGACCTAATTGGAGGTAATCAAGAGTAAAGAGCCCCTTCTATTTTGTTTCGACTTCTTACATGATTTAAAAGCTCATTCTATCATGTTTCTACTTCAATTGTAATTAGAGTATTATTTTTGCATGATTAAGAAAAATAATTATAATTAAGGATCTAATTAGAGGAAATTAAAATGAAGAGCTCATTCTATTATATTTTGATCTTGCACGATTTACGAGCTCACCCTATCATATTTAGCGACTTATTGGAGGTTTATTCTTTGCATAAGTACAAAAAATAATCTTTATTAGTACTTAATTAGCATTTCCTTAGGACTTAGTTATTGTAACTAGACTCGATCTTTATGGATTCAATCCATTCAGATCTAGCTAAACCTAAATAAATCTGGCCTTGATGGTCACATATCAAGGCTAGATCCATTTGAATATTTGATTGATCATTCAGATCTTTGCTTGATCCATTCGGATCACGTCCAAATTTTGGTACGAATTTAAAATTGTGAATATGATCGAATATTCTTTCTTTAAGAAAATGATTCCATAATAACAACCTAACAGTCCAACATGACAACATGCCATTTGTATGTAGCAGTATCATCATTGGCAATATGACTATTTGCTAAGTGAATATCGTGGGACATCTGGTGTTCCACAATCCATGATTTGGATATACTGATCTACCTTGAAGTCATCGATCATATTGCGATGGGCATGTTGTTATGTCAGATTCTATAATTGATGTTTTTAGCCCATTTTCCTTAAAGTATCGATTATACCTACAAATTCAAGTTCTTACCAAAATTTGGATTTGATCCAAATGGATCTAGCCTTGACACACAAAGATGAAGCCTAGATCCACTGACGCTAGATCCACCCAAAGCTAGATCCAATTGGATCAAGTCAAGATCCACAATGATAAGGCTAGATTCATTCAGATCAAATCAGATGTGAATAGATCATTCTGATCTAGCCTGATCCAAATGGATCAGGGTAAGTTCCGTAAAGACAAACCTGCTTACAATAATTAAGTATTAATTATGATTATTCTTCTGATAATGCAAAAAATAAACCTCAAATTACTAGTTAACCATGTGGGACAAGCTCTTAAATCATGCAAGAAGTCAAAACATGTAAACTAGAACTTAATTATAATTATTCTACATAATCATACAAGAATAAACATCTAATTAGTCATTAAACATGGTATAAACTCTTAAATCATGCAAGTAGTCAAAGCATAATAGAATGAGTTTTTTATTCTCAATTACCCCTAATTAAGTCTTAATTAGGATCATTCTTCATAATCATGCAAGAATAAGCCACAAATTAATTGTTAAACATGATCCTATGAGCTCTTGATCTACCCCAACCGCTGGAACAATTCTGATATTTCAGTTGACTTAATCACCACCAGGAACCACTAGAGGTACTGTCAACTTTCACAGTTGACTTAATCATCACAGGCAACCACTACAGGTAATATTAACTCTCACAGACCTGATGAGTGGCACTCGTATTCAGACTTAAGCTACATGGCAACCCTCCATGATCTATCAACATATCTCCAAAGTTAAAATAAAAAATAAACTTATAAACCAAAATGTTTTCTATTTATTCTAAAAGTTACTCAGGAGTATTACTGAAAGTAGCTAAATAAGCAACACAAGTGACACATTTTACCAACACAACAGCCTGCCCTTGATTGGGCTATCCATAATTACTAGATTATGGAGACTATAAGCAGCATGACTATCAAAATGAGTAAATAAATTGTTGTAACAAATTAAGGTCAAATACAACTGCAGATTATCCAAGTTGAGCAATTACTCTGGTGCATGATAACCAAAAGTTCCCAGGACTCGAGTAGAATGAAGACGAGCAGCCATATCAGGAGCCTGATTTAAGAGATTAAAATCTGCAATTTTGGCCCTAAAGTCATCGAATAGAAGGATATTGCTCGATCTGATATCCCGATGTATTATAGAAGGCTGAACTTTCTCATGAAGATACTCTAACCCTTTTGCTGCATCAACAGCTATTCTCACTCGTTGCATCCAGTCCAATACTGGACCAGGTTGTGCGCCTTGGACTCCTTTTCTGCCTGTAGTTTGGAAATAAGTCAGATTCTTGATCTGTCATGTACATAATTGCCCAGATAACATAAATAAGCTATTCAAAGCATAAGTAAATTTTGTGGACAAATCAGAAGATATATCTTATTATCTTATACCATGCAAAACATCATGCAAAGAGCCCATCGTTGCAAACTCATAGGCTAACAATCGCATATTTCCTTCAACACAATATCCCAGCATTTCAACAAAGTTTTCATGCTTCAACCTTGACACCATAGAGACCTGTCAGAAAAAAAAAAAAGCTGCAGTTAATCACGTGATGTGTTTTTGTTATTGAACAGATGCTCACTGTCCTTCCACAAACAAGTTAGCCTTTATCAAAAGGAGAAGCAAAATAGATGTTTATCACATGCACGTATAAGAAAACCTGAGTCAAAAATTCAGCGGAGTTGTCTTCTGATGAAGCATCAAGTTTTTTCACAGCAACCTGCTTCCCATTGTCTAGAACTGCAAAGTACACCCTTCCGTATGATCCTTCACCAACCAAAGACTTTGACCCAAAACTATCAGTCTTCTCATTCAATACCTCTAAAGACAACATAGGCACCTCAATAGGAGGTGGTGCCTTTGGGGCTTCACTTTTAGGAGCAGCAGAATATTTTGAACCTTTGTGTCCTGGAATGACAAAAGAAAGAAAACCCTGGTTAGCATAAAAGCAGAAGTAGCATAAAAAAAAGTTGTGTAGATGACAAATAATTTTAGACGGAGTTTAGAAAAACATCACATGGTGTTTAACTGGAAATGCTTATGCTGCATCTACTATGTTACTATGAAAAGAACAAACATATGTAGCACATAAAGTTTTTAAAAGAACCACTTGATGCAATGACAACCAGACATTAATTTGATGATAATGCACACACAATGGCAGCCTCTAGATCAAGCATTCAAGGATTTCCAGCTTACAAGATGCTTTTTCCAAGTATCCCGACTATGAATCCACATACCAAAAAAAAGAGTTGATTCATACAAGTCCTATTAACTAATTAACGCATTGACTCAAACATGATCTAAATATTTGAGTATGATGGGTGTTATGAGTTAAATACACAAAAGTTAATATATACAGGTAGTTGCAAAGAATTAGTTTATAATAGTTTTTAAAACCAACCTCTAACAAGCATTTTCAAATTCGAGAAGTCCTCACAGCCTATTAAATTACCAAGTAAAAGACCTTTTCTTACCCTTCTAAAACCCACTAAAAGGAACCTAACTCTCAAAATATAAGTCCTAATAATAATAAAATAACATCCATTACCATACATGGCACTCTAGGACACTGATGGATAATCGCACGAGTCGGTCTGCCAAGTAAACTCTTGGCAAACATTTAATGTCATCTTTTAACATCAACATCAATGAGACACATCCTTATCAACATCTACCACTGATAAACCCACCTCATAACATCAATGAGCAGTCATCATGATACCTCAATAACAATTCTCTCAGTGACTAACCGACATGGACCACGGATGTCCATGTGGTCGAATGAGGTACAAAGTCATCCTCCAAGTTGTGCACTTATTCCTTTCTTCAACTTCATTTATTCTCCTCGACTCCCCTTTTTGCCTACTTTCCATCTATTGATCCACAAGTTCCCAACACAAGTTCTGGCTTAAGCATCGGAGGGGGACCCCATCGAACCCATTTGCAGTGCCCTTTCTGTTGTTTTACAGGTGGGACCTCCAAGATCCAGATAAGCAAGCCAATACCAATGTGGTGCATGCTTGGAAAAGGACTTTTAAACCAACTAAATTAGATAATAAAACAATTACAACGATTAGTTTAATAATAACTGAATTATAAAAAAGTATCCAATTACAACTAATGGTTGTGAGACTTAACTGGCCCTGTCTTTTTCTAACTAGGATGGGAAAAGGGTTTCTCCACTCCTACTCCAACTAAGATTGAACTGTCCAACATCCATTAAAACTAAAGACTTTCTTTCCCTCCAAAACCACATAGAAGACCTTTTACTGGCAGATTATTGCACCAAGCTGGACATAAACTCATATATTGCTAGATTAGATTCTAGATTTTGCTGGATTTCCAAGCTGAAATGCTATGCCAGCTGTCCTGGGCTAAATCATATTGTACTAATTAACATTTGAGCTGTCTTAATGGTAGATAAGGCTAATAAAGGACAGCATATGCCCTGACTATGCCCTAAGCTGATTGGAGATGGTTGGATCCAAGATGGATTGTGATAAAAACCATCTGGTTCTGGGAGTTACTAATCGATATCAATAAACTATTTTTTAAGACTATCATCTGCCATAAGATCATCTTCCTTCAAGCATACTTATGCAATTTTTTACCCCTTGTAAGAGTTCTATATAAACTTATATTCTGTAAGTTTAAGCAATAGCTACATTACATAACAAAAGACATTGTCCAACAAGATAGCGTGTCTTTATCACACTGGATAATCCCAATCAGATAAGGAGAAAAGACTACTTCCTAAAGCTTATACAATAAGGGAGTAGCTTAGGGAAAAAGAACCTTGTGTGTGAATTCTCTCAAGGAAAAAGGACGAAAAGCCATCCTGCTACTCTTGTTTAGTCTAACTATCATTTCTGTTAGAGCAATAGATTATCTATTGTTTGTTAACTGAAATCCATCCAATCAACTCGATTTGATCTCTATTTCATCCTCCAAAATCAAAGAGCTGTCGATCACACAAAATCTATTCTCCAGTGCATGCTCCTTCGACAATTACACCAAAAACCAACAAACAGAGCTTTTATCATAGAGAGAATCTTGACAAAAAAAACAAACAGCCAAGTTATGTTCTTACTATAACTCCAGCTAATCAACAGACTTTATGCAACAAAATATGCAATTATCCTGTGACATGTCATTATGAGAAAGCAATTAGCATTTAATCTGTGAACAGCAAAGCAAATAGCATACCATCCACATCATTTGGTGGGCTCTTCAGGTATTCATTCTCATGGGCCTGATAAGACTCATCCACATGACAAGAACAACACAACCAGCGTCGCATTTTATCCTTTTTCTCAGTGGATATTCTACGTAGCACATGTACCTTGATGCAACAAACAGACCATCAATACAAAAAGGTAGTCATGACTCATATATATGCTATGCTAAGTGCTGACAGTGAGAATGATATACATCATGACTCTTAAAAGACATAGAAGCGTATGTCTTGAGAAAATTAAGAAAAGATAACAGACATCTGCAGAGAATAGATATCTCAACAAGTATGAATCATTATTAGGAAGCAAACTTCACCTACAATTTTTTCAAAAATACACTGGGGCCATTATCATGTTCGGACTGACATATAACAGAAATACTAAGCTGAGATTTTAAGAAGCACGTCATTTGAACTTCCATTTCCACCACACGAGTCAACCCAAGCACAAGGTATACCATTGACGTACAATCATATTAATGAGCATAACCAGCTAAGGAATCATGTCATTAACCAGCAAAATTAATTACATGTGGGACCCAGTCTCCTACCCGAATTTTATGATAAACACGCTTACTTGATTTGGGCCAGGGTTGCTCTATGATCTGGCATGCCAAATTAATCAGTATACACCAAATAGCGGTAACAGACAAATTTTGTGCAAGAAAATTAAAAAGACCGCATTTTTCTTGGAATGTACTTCCATCAACAACGGAATCACAGCAGCTTATGTAACAAGGGAACAGAAGCCGAAAAGGCAGAATCTCATTGTCTATTTCCAGAAAACAATGGTCAATTTGCAAATGATCGCTTTCAAACGAGAAAGTTTATAGATCACACGCAATCCACCGAATCCCAGCACCTAATCAGATTTCATCAGAAGAACGACAGAGAAATCGTCCAACCAATGGCATAAAAACAACCAAAAGCAAAGAAAAAGCAGGTAAAACCGCAAAAGGTATCGATTTTGCAGTCCGAGCGTAGAAGCAACCCAATGAAAAGTCTGCAAGAAGTGGGACCCGCTTATTTTCTGGGAGTACAATAGGGAAGTCATACTTGATGTGGGGGTTGAAACGGAACGACACTAAATCCGCCAAAATCTGCCCGATTCCCCCACAAGGTTTCCAAAGCTCGAATCAGTCGCAACAAGAAACATGTTCGACAAGTAACCAGAAAAATTAGTGCATAAAAGCCGGACGCGTATGAGGAATCCATGCGTGCCGCTGTCGCAGCGACATAATACAATGAATTGATCAAGACAAAGAGGGATCCATGGGAAGGAGAAAAGGGGTCTCACCTGAAAACGGTAACCAGGAGCTCGAGGGACGGCAACCCCGCTCCGCCTCTGGGATTAGGGTTTGTTGAGAGAGAGAGAGAGAGAGAGAGAGAGAAGATGGATGCCGACGACTAGTGTTGCGACTGCGCACACAAGATATATATATATATATATATATATTAAGAAGACGGATGTTGCGACAATCGTTACGACTGCGAAGACGAAAGAAGGATGTCACAACACACTGTGATATCACCGAGTCCACCCCAACTAGTGTCGCACATGGATGTGCGCCACGTCTCATGTCGTGACCTAAGTCGTAGATATAGTCGGAACGTCAAGGGGTGCGGTTTGCTTCCGCCGTCCGGCCAGCTCCTCCCTACCTTCTTCGGCATCCACACGGAGGATCTTATCCAACGTTGCACCGACTAATCATGATCCAACGGATTATGATGCAGAAGTATGGTGGGCCCTCCGAAATCAACGGTTGCGATGTGTTCGTGGAGGATTTATTTAAAAGCATAATTGGAGCTTATTCGTGCCCTTTACTTTCTTTATGTTTTTTTCTGTTCTTTCTTCGTTCTCTTTTCTTTAGCGATAAGTGTGATAAATAATAAAAGGCATTTAAAAAAACGTATAATGGTGTTTTAGCCTATGACGCCCCTAATAATTATTTTTCACCAAAGATATTTTTTTTGTTTAAAATTTTAAAAATAGTCTCCTAAATAGTTAGTTTGACTCTGTATATTAATCATCAACCTTAGGACCAACCCAAGGATTGGTTTGATTTAGTTTGGATCTCGACTCGATTTAGATCTTGATTCAGGTCGAATTGATTTAGATCATATTCTTCAAAACAACTTAGATCATATTATAGGTCACCTATGATAGCATCCTTTTCTGTCCAATAACAACTGTTGTGTGCTCTTCTCTATGATCACATCATCATCAAGTAGTGGTGATCTTCTTTTATATTTAATGAAAATAAAAATATTTTATAATATATGTTATTATAGTTTTGAAGATGTTTGAAGATATTTATAGAGTTACAGTTAGGTTTATACTAGAGTTACACTATAATTAACATAGAAATCTTCTATTTCATCAATTAATGGCATAAAATATAGAAAAATAAAAAATGATATAAAACATGGTAGAAACATGTTATTATTCTTTTGGAGAAGTTTGGATAGGAGAATTTTAACATTTACATTCGATCATAGATTACACTCGTGTTACATTCGATCATAGATTTAATACAAAATTTTATTATTCTAATAATTAATAATCTTAAAATTAGAAAAGTTATAAAAAAATGATACTAAATATGTTATAATTATGTTATAATAGTTTTCGAGAAGTCTAGATATGTTTATTATTCTATTTACACTTTTATTGCACTACGGCTATACTCAAATTAGACTCTAATTATACTTGATCACAGACTTGATTTTAATTCATTTATTAGGCGTATTGATGGATTGGAATATAAGGGTGCTAAACTTTGTAATATGTGTTTGTGATATATCTATGTTTAAATGTTATCTTTATTTTTTATCTTATAAAATTTGTATGTAAACCTTAGACTTAAATGAAAGGAGGTAGTTGAAGTCATTAGTACAGGTAATATATATCACAACTTAAAAGATTTATATTAATCATTATTAAATTATATGGAACTAATTAAATTTTATTCTCAGGTTCAAATTGGAAGAAGCTTTAAACACTTATTCTTCCCTCACCCCTGCTGCATCACTCTCTTTTACTTCATCCTCTCCTAATTATTACTAAATCCCCTTCATAAAACATAGTCAACTATTGTTGTTGCATTGATTATTTTATATATTTTCTTTGTGAATCTAGTGCTAAGAGTCAACGGCACTTATTTCATTTCCCTCGGGGTTTGTGATCATCGCCAGGACATCTTTTTATCATCTAGTCAATATTCTTGGCATTTTTGTCTACCAATTAATTTTATATAGTATTTTTGTATCATTAGATCGAGAAATCCATTTTTTATATTTGGTTGTGTCCCAATCTAGTTTAGTCGGAGTGGCAAATTTTCAAATCATGGAAAACTTATAGATTTTGAAGCTACAACTTTGAGAAGTTTTTTTATAAATCAAGTTCCTAGTAGAAAAATATAGATTATCCAATGTGTAGGTTGATTTCTAGTGATGTTGATGTTGACGTAGGTATATTATATATATATATATTTGTTCATATTTTTATTTTATCAAATCAACTGTACATCACTCCCTATATTATTATCTCATACTGATGATTTAATGTGATTTCATATGTCAAAAGTAATTTTTATATAAAATTCTCACTCTAAATATTTTTTTGTATGCCTACAAAGATTATTTTCGGAGTATATTTGTCACTGCTTTCCAGTTCATAGATCACTGAAGAGTTTGTCCAATGGATTGTGCCATCTCCTTTTGACCACTATATGACTTTAGCAGTCACTGAATTATCCAAGGGATTCCTTTCCAAGACATTCTGTACTATTAAACTGACTGCTTGATCGAGTACCAGACATTGCTTCAGTGACTCCTTGACCTAACTCCAGAAATGATGGTGTAGTAGGGAGAGCAGTCATGGGCTTCAGACTCTGTGGGTGAACAGAAGTGCCCACAATTTGCTCTGACACAAAGCGAGTTTGGGAGAAGCAGCATCCTCCGTTGCACAACGACCTTTCGGTATTCAAATGCGCATGATTGTGTTGTCCAGAGCAGTATTCTTCAGCTATTGTCTTCTTCTGTGGCATCTAGTTGGAGATGCCCTAATCTTCTGCAACTTTATTCCTGAAAAGATTTCATGGGGGCGGTTGACAAATTCTTTTCCTTGGATGTAGTCTCCGGATGCCTGCAGTCCTCCATGGCATTTACTTGACGTATGTGAAAAAGGTCTGTGTTGGGATCCACCCATTACCAAAAAGGTCAGTAATCTGTTTGATCATATGCCTCTTTTAGCTTTTCATCTAGTTATTTGCATGTGTACGAACTTATAAACAAATCCAAATGCTAGGCTCTGTCGATTCTCCTTAGCAGCCTGAAATCTTTGTCCTGTGAGAAATACTTACTGCAAAAGATGACCACTTTCAGCAGTATATATGCTGAGTGGAATTAACTAAAACAGTTGATTATTGTTGATGATAACAGGGTTTTAAGACTTCATGGCATATTAAAACTCTATATTATTGACACTCTGCTCATATCTTTTTAATAGGTTTGCTTTAGTGGATTACTTTGATCTGATATAGCAGGAGAGAAGAATGCAGGGCTTTCCACAGTGGGCCTCAAACTGAAGGAATCACTGGCACTTTAGAGGCAAGAATGGGACACAGTCTTGTTATCTCATACTGATTCCCAAGTAACAAGATCTGTCCTTGAAGTTTTGTTTTTTCGTCAAGACTTTTATGAGGCAGCAGACTTGGACTTGGCATCTAAGCATCTATAGATCAGCTTGGACTACCCTATCGTCAAAAGGATTCTCAAATTTTTCTTACTACTCTGATGATTGGTTTAAATGGATGCCACATATCTGCACATGTGGTCCATTAACATCCTCATATTCCTTTGGCACAAAAGAATTTTTTTTCAGCTTATTCTTCATCTATATCTTTTTATCATCACATTGTTCTTGTCATCATTGTTTCAGCATCAGCATTATCTCTTGTATATCTTCGTTTTTTTTCTTGGACTGAGAAGATGCTCATAAAACATACATGCCAGTCTCCAAAAGAAACTGAAATATTGAGTATCTATGTGATGCCAAATGGAACATTGAGGGTCATCTCATGAAATGTCTGACGAACCTACATGTAGAATTTAGAGCATCATGTGCATTTTGGAAAATCTTCCGGTTGAGGCATGTTAATAATATTGTTCCATTTTCAATAAATGCAACTCGAGAATCTTGAGTTCAGACCAAACCTGACTTTACTGAATCCTCTACAACCTAAGAATCAGTGAGATTGATCAGGGCTTTGTGAAAGTTTACTAAGCAGATACATACAGGCTTGTCACTCTTCAGCTTCTCCTCGAAATACAAGTATCTATCAGGTTTTCTATGGTGACATGCTAGAGTCATGTCAAGATGTCAAAAGAAACCTGGTGAGGATGTTCTGTGCCATCGGACATAGACAAAACGGATGATCAAAGAATACTGGCGGCTATTAGTAATGCAGCATTTACACCCTCATTACTGATAGCTGCCAGAATGCACTGCAGAACAATGCAAAGAAGTTCAGTGAAAAAAGAAAAGTGTACCTAGAGGTGGTCCTAAATTTGATGGAAATGTCCTTCTGCATCCAAAGTTCATATCTGTTGTTGACGACCTCACAATCTGTGTGATCTTCTGTGTTACAGTGGGCAGGTAGGCATCATTCAGGGAAGGCCCTGGAACCAAAAGACGAGCTCTTTTCCAGACAAGAAATTTGGAGAGTTTATCCATTCATGGCCTCTCTGTATAACCTGAAGAATATATACATGAAGGCTTGCATGTCAACACGATTCATGCACCTCCTCTCTCTGCCATGCCAATCCAGTATGCTTGTGTGGAAGCTGAAAAAGGTGAGGCTTCATCAACTTGGACGTTCTTAGACTGGGATTCCATTCGTCATGAACATAAAGTGGATGCTTCAGCTGTATTATAAATAGGCCCTCCCCTATCAAATCCTTGCCAAGCTCGATCTGAACTCCCATTTTCAAAAACAGACTCTTCTTCCATCACAGCTTCAACTTGTAGAGCTACCATGCCCCCAGGAAGGGATCCTCTTGTCCTGGGCCAAGTAGTTGGTGATGTTTTGGATCCTTTCACTCGGTCAGCTGCCATGAGAGTGATGTACAACAGCAAAGAGATCAGAAATGGAACAGGGCTGAGGCAGTCAGCGGTGGTGAATAGGCCCCGAGTTGAGATTGAAGGGAATGATAGAAGGCAGCTCTACACGCTGGTAAGTTATGGAAAAACAACCTCTTTTCCATAGAATTCTCTTTTCTCACTGCATGCATGAATTTGTTTATAGGGCCGTAGTCAACCTTCACAACTCGCTGACAATTCAATAAGTAGCAAGCAATGGTACATTAAACATATTATGAAAAGGAAACCAAGGCAAGATTATTCATAAGCTGACCTCTTATGGCTTCACTTCTTATATATTCTTATTTATAAACCTATCTTCTTGTATTTGTTCAACTTTTGGTATTTCACTTTCTGACCTATAAGTTATAACTTTGGATAATAAATGCTTCAGATGTTAATCTGTTGTAGGCACATTAGCATAAATATTCAAGGAAGAATGTCAGTAAGAAGCTTTCAGGTCAAATTCTCCTTATATATGTGGTTTTGTCATAAAATCCAAATGCATCGCTGAAAATTTTGACCAAGACAAAGAAATGTGAGCATGAAGCAGGAAGCAGCAGTCAGAATAAGATCAAGGTCATAAGATACGATCGAAAAGCACTCCACATCCAAAACAAAGATGAATTAAAGAAATAGCAGGATCAAGACAAGTTTTTGCCACTGTTTCATTCAAAAGCTTTATTTTTTACTTGTCATATCCTCAGTGAAGTTATATGAATTTGTAGGAGGGGTTAAATTGTTCAAGTTCTAATACAGATTGTGTTCATGATGCTCTTATACGCGCACCATGTACAGATATGTATAGGTATGGACTTCAATATTTAACCTGGTGAATTACTTATATTGGGTAACTTCATCATATTTTCTAGGTGATGGTGGATGCTGATGCACCGAGCCCAAACAGTCCTACAGACAGAGAGTACCTTCACTGGTAAGCTCAAAATATACGCTGAATACATGATGATTCTATCCACATAAACACTTCTTGTAATGCTCTAAATTAATACATATATTTTCTGTTTCCCTACTGGAATAAAAATTTAAATCAGCTGAAACTGACAGGTCTTTTGTGTTTTTGTTTTTCTTTTGTATAGGTTGGTGACAGACATCCCAGAAACCCTTGATGCCAGTTATGGTGGGTATAAAATTAACACTCATTATTCACTCCCTATTCTCTACTACTATAGAATCCTAAACTATGATATATAAAAACAATAAAAAATACAATTATATATTAATATTTTTCAAATGATACAAATGAGTCCATTAGCCTAGAATCTACAGACATGCATCTCACATGTTCAAGCTATCTCAACTTGTGAATTGGAAATTGATACCCACTCACAAGCAATGCCATAATCTCTCTGTTTATTTGTCAAAATGAACATGGCCACTGGATTGCCATTGTTCCAAAGAAATAATATGGTATACATATATAAGCCATTGCCAATTTTACATGTACGTGCTTGTTAGTTTTTCTTCGTTAAGTTCTGAATAATAAGAGGCCTCATTCATCTTATCTCCTAATAGACTTGTAAGCTTATTATTATTATTTTTTGTTTGGATTATGCTATCTAAAATCTAGTTCATAAAAACACTCCTTTTGATTAATTTCTTCTGAGAATGTGAAGTTCAAAAGGAACATGCTTAGATTATCTGATATCGATTAGAGGGATTTTGTTTTTGGCTATATGCTAATATATTGACCTATTAATCAATTGTTTATCAATTTCTTATGATATTGGCAAGAACTAGCATAATAGTAGGATGAGTTGCTGCCAAGGGTAACCTTTTGGTGCCAAAACACACCACTGCAAGACATATTACGGATGGGAGGCATTCTGTAGTCTGTAGATGATAATTTCACATGATTAAGTTCTACAGAAATAGCCTAAAAATGATTTTGGTTATATCCAAGATCTTGTTCTTGCATACTACCAAAGAACACTGAAGGTATGCGTTGCAGGAGAAGAGATTTGACATCTAAATTAGCCTTGGAAGTAGCAACAAGTAGAAGCTATAGCTTGTCCAAGTCTTGCAGTTAAGTGGAACCCTTTCTTATGATGCAATAACCGTTCATTTCAACCAGATGGCTTAGGATGTTGTTATGCACCTAGCTGCTGCAAACATACTGTGTATTCTGGTTCACTCAACTGTAGAGGTGTGAGCTTCCTTTCTACTTTTGTAGTGAGCATCTCTTAGTTAGATTGTTGGCAACATGTTATGCATCATAAAATTAATGCAAAGTAACCATTTAACTATTGGGTCCAGCTCTCATGTTAGGGTCACTAATGAAACTGAATCATCAGCAGAGTTATCACTTGCTGCTGGATACCTGTGAATTATCACTTCAACTACTACTCGTTACTGGACTAACATCAGATCTGACATCTTCCTCTACACAAGAAATTTTTTCTATGTACATATCATTTTTTGGTGCAGTACTCTGCTGTCAGTGAAAACATGAAAAGGGATAAATCAGTTGATAATGAATAGACAGATTACAGAATCTATAAGATTAAAGACGCACGTGAAGAATACATGCATAGGAGAGGGGGTTGAGGGCCCTTCCTCTAACAAGTGTGCCCCACCTGTGTTTTTTTCTCCTTCGTGCAGGTTGAGCAAAGATGCAGACAGCTCTGTGTGCATGTCTCTGTTCTTGTGTGGGCCCCGCTTGAAGACGTTAGTCAGC
Organism: Ensete glaucum; assembly: GCA_021527575.1. NCBI lineage: Eukaryota > Viridiplantae > Streptophyta > Magnoliopsida > Zingiberales > Musaceae > Ensete > Ensete glaucum. The sequence continues at coordinate 6,278,440 of CM038553.1, read as the reverse complement.
ATGGCAGGGCCTCAACCGGAAACCAAAGTAGATCGACAGCTGTTATTCCTCACAGTAATCAACGTTGACTTAATGCTTTACTTTGTGGGGGGCCACAAGAAAAAAAATTTAAAAGAAATATATTAAAAGTCTATTGATTGTGGTATAACCGTTATTTCAGTCCTCTTCCAAAGTATGTACCACACTCCTGAACACACACACACACAAGAGCACAATTTTAACTGTATTACTTTATCTTAGATATGCTATCTAAATGCGACTACTGATTCTGAAATGGAGAATTAATTGGTTGTTCCTGTGGATGCATGCTACATCTTCTATGAAAAGGCCTCTTTCCTATGTTTCTGGTGTATTCCATGTTGAAACTTTCTCAATTATTTACTTTGAAGACATCCGCTAGTTTTTTGCTACATTTTAATCTTGAACTTGAGAATACTATTTCATTCAACAACTGATGCATGCATCACACTCTATGAACTGTTTAATTTTGGTTTTTCTTCTCTGATAGACCATTTTGAAGCTTTTGTCTGAACTTTTCAATGCTCTACTGTCAAAAGCACCTATAGATTCTTGACCAGAGATTAAAAGAATTAGGTTTTATTTAACATGTATTTAGAGCAAACCAGCATCTTTGCATTGATAACTTTTCATCTGAATTTATCCATCTCACAAGCTAGAAATAAGATAATGAATTTCCTTACTCAAATGCTTCACTATTAATTTGAACATCTAGATCTGAAGCTATTAAACACTTCACTATGAATGTGAACATCTAGATCTGAGACTATAAATCTTGCAAAAAGTCCACCACAGAAATGTAAAAGATTTGTATGATAATTTAAAACATACATTCCGAGAGCCACTTTATATTTCCTTTCCATGAACCATAATGTTCAGATTTCACTATGAACATAATGAAAATGTATATCAACAGGTTAGTTGATGGGTTTGTGATTAGTTAGGCTGCTGTCTCGAATTTACTGATACACATGTTTACATGTAAAGAAGATTCATTAGGCAATGTGCAAAATTTACTAATATGCTTTTGTCGAGTCCTTAGCTAACTAGTAGTAACCGAATTCATGAGAAATATGCTTGGCAAGTGCACAGACATCTACAACCAACAAAAGCATGTAAAACTCATACACACACACTGTCTCTTTTCATGCTTCTCAGCTCTTTTTCTTTCCTTCCTTTTGTTTTGCACTAAGCATAACAAATTGATTCCTGTTTAACTTTTAACTTGCATATTGAGATTTTGAATCTCAAAGTTTGGCTTTCTGAGCAGCTAAGAGTTGCTAGTGTCTTCTGATACACATCTGGGAGAATGGTTTCCCAGCGATTGTTAAGAATTTGCTTGGTCATGATGTAAGTTTCTGGAGAAACACCAACACTTGTTGAGAATCCTCCCTTTTATGTCCCTACTTTCCTGATACCTTGATCAAGAAGCTATAGAAAAGGCCTAACTGTATAAGAACATTGTTTCAGGAAATGAAATTGTCAGCTATGAGAGCCCACGTCCAACTGCAGGGATTCATCGTATTGTTCTTGTGCTCTTCCGGCAAGAGGTTCAGCAAACTATTTATGCACCTGGTTGGCGTCAAAACTTCAACACCAGGGACTTCTCGGCATTCTATAGCATTGGACCTCCCGTGGCTGCCATATACTTCAACTGCCAAAGAGATACCGGTTGTGGGGGACGAAGGTAATAAACAGAAGTCATTGCTTAAGACTTGAATCATGCATGAAAAAGAGACCACAAATGATTTAAAAGAATCTCTTCAACAAGACTTTGCTTAGGGGCTTAAAATGTCATGGGCACACAGTTATCACTATGAAGCATCAGACATAATTCTTTGCTGATCAAATTCCTGTTTTGAGTCAATTCAAGTAGATGCTTTTAGTTCCAAATTCTTTCCTTGTCAAGTGCTTCATCCATGAAAGAAGTTTGCCACACACTTTGGATCCTAAAGAGTGCATTTTGCCACTGTGAAACATGTATGCTGCAAACACTTGCAGAAAATGTATTTTTAATTATGGAGATTATTGTTTCTTTGGATGGAAGGTTCTAAGGGATAGGTTAAGGATGTGCTGAGGAGCATGGACATTCTGAGAGGTGGCATTTCACATTCAGTTAATGCAGGCTATCAAACAACAGGGCTTCAGGAGGAACTCTACATTCATGAAAGATGCCTTTTACAGATCAATTTGGTGGATATGGTATTTTCTATGGTTCTCAGTCTAACTGATCATTACTTGTAAAATGTTTCTACAACTTTGAACATGTACTATGTGGCTTCACCCACATAAAATCCCTAAAGAGATGCAGTGAAAACCTTATTGACAGATTACTAGTCCTTGAAGTGCTCAAAAAAGGTTTGAGATCCTAATTTGAACATGCAGCTTTTCTTGCTGCAGATATTTTCATCTAGTTCTCAATTTATCTTAGCTGGGTAATGACCTCACAGAAATAACCAAGTACAGTTCATGGTTATTAAATATTTAATTGGATGACCACAAATTCCAAAGGGCCTATGTTGTTAGGATTGGTGTATAAATGAAATCTTATATGCTGCTCTAATATCATACATTTAATTGGGTGAATACAAATTCTAAAAGCTTAAAAGGTCAAGAAAAGATCTAAGATATACTTCTAACAGATACAATATCAATCTAACTTTTCCAGATTAATTCTACTACTAATCTGTAACAAAATATAAAGAAGCAGGGTTACCATTTGCAGGATAGGTGAAAAGAAAAAGAAGGAATTCCATTTTCTGCTGTATTCTATCAGCTACCAACAAAAAAAAATGGAAATATGTCTCAGTTTCTGAGATGTTTCTGGGGTCATTGACATTGAATTAAAATTGCTGCCAATTTGATGTTGATGATTAAGATTGTAAAAGTGACAGGAATTAGTGTGGTTTTTTATTCCAACATTTTTTTTGAGGTTCCCATATGGATCTTTTACTATTATTAAATTTTATAAAAATCTTTTATTTACCATTAAATCAAGAATGTTTATTTTTATTTATGGTTCTAGTAAAATCAGTTTAGAATTTTATTATCAATAATATTAATAATTGTATCTTTCTTAACTGACATCTATGACTCAGAATTAAATATATTTTACCTATTTATTAATTTTTCAGCAAAGATCCCGATTGATTCTTAAATAATATACATAAATACAATATCAAATGTATAAATTTAAGTATAAATATGATTGATAACGGAAATATCTACCTTAAAATATTTAAAGATAAAACTGCATACATTGATCCTCCTAGTTAGACAAAAAATTCCATGATCCTTAAGATAGGTCCCGGATTGACAAATATCTTATGCACTAAATATACCAATTTTAGAAAAACTAAACATGAGTTAGATATATTTGAGTCATCAGTAACTTCACATGCAAAAGGAAAAAAAACTCAATATTTATTTTATCAAATTGATCTTCACCTTTTTTTTCCCTTTGTTTTTTCTTCACCAAATTTGTTTACCTTTCATTCTGTTTTTCACTATCATTACTGTCATGTAAAAAAAAAAAAAATCTGCCCAAGCAGCAAATGCTAGAATTTTCTTTGTTCATTGTTTGTATAAATCAAATATGATGTATTAATACCAAATACAAAGTTGTAAGAAACATCAACACTCAATTCAATTAAGCAACTAAGAAAAAACAAGGTAGTTATAAGACAATAAAATTTACATGAAAAACCATTTAGTGTTTAGTGTGAATAGAACAATCATGCGTAAGATCATTGTTTGTTGTACCACTTGATACGATATGATACGGGTAATATATATCGATCCGATAGGTGATCGGTGTGCATACTATTTTATATCGGACATTTATTGTTAGCATATCAAGTGCATATAAGGTCTATATCAGGTAATACAATTTTGATTATGGATTGGGATTTTATCCATTTCAATAATTAATTTGACTATTGGTAGCATTTCAAGAGTTTAAAACTCCTTTTCTCCATTTTCACTTGTATCCCTCACTTATTTTTATATTTTAATATCTTCATCTCAAGTAAAGATAAGATTTATGGATAGGTACAAATTTGATAAGCTCATTTGGACGATTAACTCTTAAGTTAAAGGAGGATCTATGAACTTGATTTATCAGTTGAAGAGTCTCATCGTTTATTTTATTGATAAAACCCCATCAATTGATCCATTTATTATTTTATTATTTGAATTTTAAAATTTAATTTATAATTTAATAATTTAAGTTATATCTTTATAGATAATAGCTACCAAATAATTTTTTTAATAATAATTACATCAGGTCGGAATGATAAGTCAAACCCTAGGTAAGACCAAATAATTTTTTTAATAATTAAATTTATTCCATTATACATATTTTTTTTAGATCATATATATATCATAAAAAAGAATTCTTGACTAAGAAAATGATTGCTCATATGAGCTTGTATCTCCGAGAAAGATCAAATCTCACAAATGGCGATATGAGAAAACATAAACCATTTTATAGAGGTTTCTTAAAATATAAAGATCCATTATCTTATAAAGCATGGTGTCAAAAGCAACATATAATGGAATCATAATGATTAGTAATCGACCATCCAACCATCCAAGGTGTTCTTCACCTCAAGTGAAACACTTTCACCAAATATCAAATTTTTTTATATAAAGTTATATAATTGAAAGAACTTTCCAAATATCAAGTTGAGCAAGTCTACATGTTTATTAATTAATATTAGAACTGCAAACTATTAATTATAATTTTGTCAATTCCTTACACAACAAATGAAGATTTCAAGAGATTTGAGGTTCAAAAACCACTAGAAACTGATTAGAGAGATGTCATTCTCTTGCCTAGTCAATTTCGAAGCATAAATTACATGCAAATTTGTGGTCATGTCATACATAAATGTTGATAGTTTATTTGAGAGAACAAAGAATTTGGACGACCAAAAGAGGAAGCTAAAACAAATAGGTTATAGCCTTTAATAGAACACCACATTCCACATTAGTTGAACACATCATTTGACAGCATATTTTATTTCATTGCGAAGGAACATAACGAATGGTTAGGGCATATGAATCATGCACTCTTTTTTCCATTTTAATGGCATAATGGTTGAGGTCAAATGTCAAACATCACAATCACACTTTGTAAGCTCTCCAACCAAATTTTCATATATATGTCAACTCAAAGTAGGTGATTTTTTCACTTATTTTCCTAAATTAATATATATACCCTTGTTTTTAATCTTCATTAATGGGCTATTATTTGAAAATTAGAGCAGTTATGATATTGGTATGTATAACTTTCATTAGTAGTTATAACTTTGAAGCTTTGTTATGATATTAGATTCATATTAACAACCATAACCATGATTAGCCATAACCTACTTAAATAAATATGAAATAAATTATATTTTTTCAGGGTCACATATGCTATACTAAAATTTGTAGAAGTATGTTACTCCTTTTTTTAATTTTTAATTTTTTTGCTAAACTAAGATTGAGAATTTATTAGCTTAGCCATTTAATTATGAATAGGATCAAAATTAATTTATAGATGCACTTTCAAGGGTGGGAGAGCAATGACTGGCTACGCTTTCGACGATGGAAGAGCATTTACTATTGACTCGTAAAGATGGATCTGATTAAATTGATTTCATAAAATTTTACCTTTGACATAAATTATAATATCGTTTGTCTTACTGATCTACACCAGTGTATTTATCAGTATGTTATATATCGAATTGTTTTGAACGTACCGACATGTGATACATAGGCGTATTGATATATCGCCCATATCAATCTTTTATTAGATCTAAATATACCCCTATATCAAGTGATATATTATGGTACGATAATTTTTTTTAGATTATGTACATCGATCGATTTTGATTGATTCGAAATAATGTTTATACTAGTAATATACCATATGAACTCTAATATCACCTATTTTAAGTGAAATTTTTAATCGATGAGTATAGTATGAATTGTGAATAAAAATAAAAATCTAAAAAAACAATATCTATTTTATAATGAGAATTAAACAGATAATGGTAGAAAAATTCATTCGATATATTTCGTCTGATCATTAATTTGGTTGCTAAGAACCTGTCGTATGATCTCCGATCAAAATCCCATCGATTCTGATGAACCGTTGAAATCAATGTGATCGCAGGAGGAATCGGAAATGCCATTTCCATCGGAATCCACTCAACAGTGACAAACCCTCTCCGTTCTTTTCACTCGCACACCCTTTTCCCATCAATCCACGGAAAAGAACTCCGGCATGATGATGCCCTCCGGACTCTAAAGCAGTCACCTTTCGCATCTCATCCTCACGCAAAACCTCAAAGCCTCCAACTTTTGGGATCTCTCTCATCATCGTCACCACCACCATCCGTCGATTTTGCGATTTGTTAATGATTTCCTTTCTGCGGTTTTCGGCTTCTAACCGTTCGTTCACATCATCCGTCGCTTTTAGCGGAACGTCAACGTTCCACCATGCAATTATCGCGTTCGATGTTGTTATGCGGTCGTTTTCTCTGCTTCCGGTTCGTCGCCGAGCTAGATCGGTGTATATAGCAGTGTCCAGTGTGATAAAAATCCTTTTTTTTTTTTGTTTTTTGTTTTGTTTAGTGTTGAGGTAGAGGAAGGGTGGGGAGGGCGCTGAGTCAGGGGGGCTCTGCTTCTCTCTGCACATGCCGATCGTTGGTTCCGACTCGCTGCGCCGCTCGGTTTGCGAGAAGTGGGAGAAGGCATGGACGAAGCGGGCTCTGATGGGGTTGGTGCTGGGCCAGTTCGTGTCCCTCCTCATCACCTCCACCGGTTTCTCCTCCTCCGAGCTCGCTAGAAGAGGTCCCTTCCTTTCTCTCTCCTCCCTCTTCTTTCGATGCTATCTATCATATTTCCTTAGGGTTCTTTTTTTTTCTTGTAAAAATACAATAAAGGTGGGATTTCGATCGATGTGGTTTCTTGAAATGAGTCGTTGTCGTTTAACATCGTCTTCTCTTTTCCCTCTTTCGATGTTGTTGATTTCGTTAAAATATAATAAAGGTGTTTGTTTTTTTTTCTGAGTCGTGGTTCCTTGAAATGGTTCGTCGTGGTGGGATGCAGGCGTGAATGCTCCGACGTCGCAGTCCTTCTTGAATTACCTACTCCTCGCGATATTCTACGGCGCATTTGTTATCCGCCGAAAACGGCCGCTCCAGGTGCTGTGATCACTCCCTGCCTTTGCTTCATCTTCCGTTTTAGTTGATTGTTCTGTAGTGTCCGGAATACTTGTTTTTTTAGTCTTCTCTAGATTGACCAGTTGGATGTTTGCTTTGATCCTTGATATCTTTTCATTTGTCTGCATCTTTGAGCCTAACAAGCATGGCCACGACATGATACGGATACGGATACGGTGACGTGTCTGCGGGACGCCTTGAACCCGGTGCTCGTCCTGTGCTACGACCTGGCGACGGGTGCCCTTCGTGTTGTCGTGGGTGGAAGCCGTGTCGAAGGCTCAGCCGCGTGAGGCTGGCGACAATACTGCTGCACCTAGAGACGCCGACGATGATATTGTAGTCGTCGCCGAGGCAGGCGCCCAAGTGAATGGAGTCAATGTCGGTCGACGAAGGGTAGCCAGTGGAGATGGTGGTGGTGGTGGCAGCAACGGGTGTGGTGGAGGAAGTTGAGGAGGAGAGTGAAGTTGCAACAATGGTAGTAGGTGATACCGAGGAGGAGGAGGTCGCCGTCCACGCAATTCGGCACCACACACCAGCCGTGGAGCGGTGAGGAAGGGTGTAGGTCCATCATGGATATGCCGTGTTCAAAATAAAGAAAGTTAAATTAATAAAAACAGACACAGGTCAGACATGTGTCAGAATGGACATGCCCATCCGATTGGCATGTTGGTGCTTCATAGGTTTGAGGATTACAAGAATTAGTTCTTGAAATGGCAACCATTAGCTTAGTTCCTTGATCATGTTTGTTACTCATGGTGAGGATGATTTTGTCTGTCTACTAGAGTCTGAGTAAAGGATTTGGAATGTGCATATCTATGTGATAGCTGACAACTATCTTAACTAGTCTTGGCTAACATGTGGTTTTCGGATTTTGTGATCTTGACTGCACACATGCTAAGAATTACTCTTTTTTACTTGCATATTTCCTTTGGAGTGAATGCTAGGCGTATTTTATCCAACCAGCCGAGAGCAATGAACATGACTTTATTCTGTAACTTTAAACAAACAATGCTTCCCTGTAGAAAGAAGAACATGACTTTATTCTGTAACTTTAAACAAACAATGCTTCCCTGTAGAAAGAATCGTTCCCTTTGACTTTTATACTAGCTTGTTATGTTTTCTTTGGCTCTTACCCTAATTTCGTTACGTTGACAAGTTTGACATTTGCTTCTGCTTTAACAAAAAAAAAAAAAAATCTTACCTTGTTTGATCTTTTGTGCAGATAAGTTGGTACTACTATCTGGTGCTTGCTGTTGTTGATGTAGAAGCCAATGTTATTGGTGAGTAGCTTTTGTCATTAATACAGAAAAACAATTATCTGCTGAGTGGATGATGTGCGTTTCTGATGATAAATGTTGGTTCTTAACCAGCATGCTTGAGTTTATTATTTCTTATATGGGGTTAACAATTTCTTACATCTATATCTTATGGGAACTGTCAATCAGGATTGATTGAGTTAACACTGCTGATGACCATGAGTTCTTGTGACAACTCATGATCACAATTATCAATGGTAGTACTTGGCTATAACACACCAAGCAGCCCCAAACTGTCTGAAATAGATAGATTTGGGTGAGTAAGGGTTATTAAAATTCACTCCAAAAATAAAGGTGTTGGGTTCAGGTATACCACCTGAAAACCTTAACCTGGCAGGGCAACATGTTTGGTGCTTCTATTGATCTAATTATTGGTGCAATTTCATCTAATTATTATAGCTTATAAACTAAAAGCATGGAGAAGAAAACCAGATGAATGCTCATTGGTTCTCTAGCTGCTCTAGCTTCAATGATCTCAATATTGACATCAACAAGATCTGAACTCTTCCCATTGTCTTTTCTTGACAGGTAAGGTCTTGTCACCTCTCAACCATCAACACCATGCTACCATCATTATACTGTCTCCAAAACTCCCTGTTTCCATACAATGCTCACTCTGCTTTTATCTATATTGCACTTTTTTCTGTAATCCAATATAATGGATTTTACTCAGGAAGACTTGAATCTGAACAAACTTGACTGTATTGGTACAGTTGAGTTTGGTAACAGAGTTGTAATTGAGTTGGGTCCTAATAGGGTAGATTTATGCAATTTTGAAATTTGCCCAACCTAACCTGGCGTCGTGGAATATTTTTCATGTTGTTCACTTGCATTAAAATGAGAAACAGTTTGGTTTTTGTTATGGTGCTTATTTAATGTATTAACTAACAAATGTTGTAGCTGTTTAATTTTTGAGATAAATTTTAATTTATTCATTTAATTGATTATTTACTTGTGAATATACTTAAACTTTTTTGTTTTGTGAATAGTTGTCAAGGCCTACCAGTACACATCTTTGACAAGTGTCATGCTTCTGGATTGTTGGTCAATTCCATGCGTTATACTTTTCACATGGGTGTTCTTGAAGACAAAATATGGATTTAGGAAGTTTGCTGGTGTTGCTATTTGTGTTGCTGGACTTATAATGGTTGTGTTCTCAGATGTTCATGCAAGTGACCGTGCAGAAGGTAACTTGATGCTAACTGCTTCCTGCAATTCTATTCTAGTTGTGATAATGTCGCTATTGTCTTGGATGGTACAAGGAGTTGCCCATCTTCTTGTTATAGTCAAATTTAGTGTATGAATGTGTGAAATCCAATTATGATTGGAAGTCATGACTTGTGTTTTAGCTTAGAACTTTGCTGTTCTGAAATAGTAATTAGATGTAAAAGATATTACTAAATTCTCCCATTGAAAAAAGAGCTGGTGTTGATTATCAAAACTTGTATCATACCGACATTTAAACCAAAGTCACCTATACAACCACAAACATAGCTTAACCATTTTATCCTCATCTTATACTATGTCAAATACTTTCTCGTTTTTGTTTTTATTCATAAGCAATGTTCTCCACGTTATCATTTTTGTTACAATGTTATATGATCTTCTTAGTTGTTACCATTAATTATTGAATCTATTCCTAAATAGTGAATGTTGTGCATGTTTGATACAAAGGCAACAGACTAACAGAGACCAATAGACTAATCTGGTCTTAGTTAGTTTGTTGTCTCTGTATCAGACATGCACAACCTTTACTATCTAGTTATAGATTCAGTAATTAATGAAAGCAACAAAGAAGAGTCTATAACATTGTAACAAAATGATAATGTGGAGAACATCGCTTATGAAATAAAAACAAAAACAATAAAGTATTTGATATAGTATAAAATCTACATTGAGGATAAAATGATTTGGTGAAGTTTGAGGTTATATAGGTGACTTTGGTTTAAATGTCTGTCTGGTACTAGTTTTGGTAATCGGGTCAGTTAGTTTGTTGCCTCTGTATCAGACATGCAAAGCCTTTATTATTTAGTTATAGATTCAGTAATTAATGAAAGCAACAAAGAAGATCCTATAACATTGTAACAAAATTGATAATGTGGAGAAAGGTTTGTCTTATTGAGCGGTAAAGCCTCGTACCAGGTGTCCGCCAGCTGACCGGTATACGGACTGCCCACTATCGAGTGGACCGATGGTCGATTTTAATCGTCGGCGGTCAATATCGATCGTCGACGGTCGATTTCGGTTGTTGACGATCAATTTGGTCGTTGGCGATCTATTGAGGGAGAAATAAGAAAAAGGAAATGAAGAGGGAGAAGGAGAAGAAGAGGAGAAAAAAATACCTCATGCATTGCTCTTCATCGGTTCCCCCGCGCGGTCCGTCACCCGCGGGTCGCCAACGCGATTCGTCGTCCACAGGCGAAGAATCACCGGCAGGCAATTCCTTCTCCCCGCATAAAAATACCTCGTGTATTGGTCTTCACCGGTTCCCCCGCGCGATCCGTCACCCGCAGGTCGCCAACGCGATTCGTCGTCCGTCGATGAAGAAGAATCGCCGGTGAGCGATTCCTTCTCCCCGCACGGGGAGAAGGATCAAGGCGAGGAGCTTTTGTATTTTTTAATATATATTATATTATATTAATATTATATTATAAAATATTATATTATATTATATTATATCAAGTGGTATGCACTATGCATACCATTTGGTATCGGGTATCGTATCGTACCGAGATAAACTCGGTATGTCGGTATGGACCGATACGATGAACCTTGATGTGGAGAACATCGCTTATGTAAAAACAAGAAAGTATATGACATAGTATAGAATCTACATTGAGGATAAAATGGTTTAGCGAAGTTTGAGGTTGTACAGGTGACTTTGGTTTAAATGTTTGTCCAATACCAGTTTTGGTAATCAGCGTCACCAGTTCTTTTTCTTTTTCATGTGGAGAATTTGGTAGTTTCAGTTAGGTGCATGTTCTTTTTTTTTTCAAGCTCATTTCAGTGTTACAATTTATTCTAAAATATAAATTTATTTTTAATCTAGCTTGTTAATGCAATGTGATATTATTGAATATATGCAATATCCCATGTTTTTTTTTAACAAATTAAAGAATGACACAACATGTTTACATCTGTGCCACATTTGACACCTTACTTGTAAGAGCCTTTTGTGGGTACAAAAAAAAATCTGGAACTTATCTTAAATTTTCTCTAACTCATACCATGAGCTGAAAACTTTTATTCTGTCATGGATAAATTTATTTTTTTGCTCTCATTTTTTATTCCTATTCTATGGTTCATAGGAGGACCGAACCCTGTCAAAGGTGATATCTTTGTCATTGCTGGATCTACATTATATGCAGTTAGTAATGTTGGTGAGGTATGCATCTCATGTTTCTCTTCATTGTTAAGAAAGCTTTTCTTTTCTAGGTTTATCAAAGCTTCTTAGTTTATCATCTATTACTTTGAATACTTTTATATATAACTTTGTTTATAGAGAATATGACTTGTTAATGATGATCCCTTTTTTCACCTTACTGTGTTGGCAATGAACATGGCTTGGTGAAGTGAACTATTGTATTTGTAATTGCTGCTAGTTACTTGATATCATTTATTTTTAATCATTGGTTCATGGTTCATTCATTTAATGGTTCATGTTCTTTGATCATTTATTATATAACGACAATGAGAAAAAAAAAGTGTGGAGTGAGATTGGAAAACATTGTATAGGTTTAGAAAAAGTAGGGAGAGAAAAGGCAAATCGATGGTTCTTGGTTTCTTTTATTCTATATCAAGAACAGGATTGGACTTTTCCCCTTTTGGTGTCATGTAATATTTAAGAGAGATAGGCTTTAAGTAGCTTGCGTGCGCTACACTTATTTTCAAGGTGAAAACTCTCTTGTTATGACCTTGCTTAACACTGGAAGCCACCTTTTTGCTGTTCTACAAATATAGTCATGATATACTAACAAACTCAAGACCAACGATTTAATATTGTACTGGCAGCTGATCAGTACATGAACCGTCGGTCGTTGTCGGGTGGTAACAGTCGTTTCGACCATCAGTGGTTGATTTCGGGCAGTATCAATCGAGGGAGTGAGAAAGAAGAAGAGGGAGAAGAAGAGGAGAAGAAAAGAGAGAACCTGGATACTGCCCAGTATATACCGGTCCGACAGTTGACCGGTACACAGACCGCCCGCTATTGAGTGGTATCGCCAAAATCGATCGTCGACGATCGATTGAGGGAGAAAAAGGGAAGAAGAAGAGGAAAAGAAGAAAGAAGAAGAAGATGAGAAGAAGAAAGAAGAGGATACATACCTCCTTTCCCCGCGCCGTCGTCGCCCACGCGACCCGTGGGTGATTCTTATCCTGCATGAGGAGAAAGATTGAGGCGATGTCGCCAATTTTTTTAATATATTAATATTTAATATTATATTATAATATATCGGGCGGTATGTATTGCACGTACTGCCTAATATCATATATCATACTAAGATAATCTCGATATGTTGGTATGAACCGATATTGGCAAACTTATATATATATATATATATACACACACACACACACACCGAGCGGTATGCCTATGCGTACCCGCTCGGTATGGACCGGTAAAGCGAACCTTGCTCAAGACTATCAGCATGAATTGCTACCTCCAATCACTGCATCATTTCTGAACTATTCTTTTAGTAATTTGAGGAAATTTATTATTCCCTCCTAAGTGGAAATGAAATTGCTTATCTTATTAGTTAACCTAATAACTACTATGAAGGGTGTTTATTCTCCATGTCTACAAGATTAACATTTATTTAGAGATAAAGTTTGTTGCTTTGCCTTTTTTCTACATGCATCTAGCTTTAGTGGGATTTAGTAGATTGCATAAGTTGGAATAAGGTAGATCATTTTATTTGTGAAATAGCTATTTGATTTTCATGAAAGTCTCTCTGTCTCACTGGTTGACATTAGATTGATGGCAATTGAAAAAGTTGTTGTTTGATGGACCCTTCTGTGATTTTTATAACATATTGTAGGCGACTACAAATTGATGGGAATAGGTTGTATGCAGGATCTTTCTAGTAGTCTGCAAGAACTGCAATTATAAAAAAGTAGCAAGTTGATCAACTTTGTACATGGTTTTCTGGGGTTAGAATTGTACTTTTCATATCTTTTGAATATACACATTCATTAGGTTAGCAAGAAAATCTGGTTCTTTCCATGATAAATGTTTAATTTTTGAATTTTTAATTAGATTCGGATGTAGAATTAGTATTACTCCTGTGTTGTTGTACTTGCTTCCTTTGAGCTTAACAGAACCATTTATTCTGAACTAAACCTTTTCATCTTGTTTTTAATATTTTTCAGGAATTTGTTGTCAAGAAGGCCGATAGAGTTGAGTTGATGGCGATGCTTGGAGCATTTGGAGCAGTTGTTAGTGCTATTCAAATGTATCCTTGGTCTCTTTGTGCATGCATGATATATTCTAGAATGCTAATTGCACTAGCTAGCCTCTATTTATCTGTTCACATCTATTTGGAAATTATATCAGAATCTCAATTTTAAGTGCAGTATGTTTACCATTGTTTAGACTTGTGAAATAAGCTAAGTTTCTTAAAATCGATTATGATTACAAGCATTTCAGGTTCTTTCCTTTTATCTTTCATTTAGCAAGGGACAGAAAATGTGTTACTGGGTAATATCCTTCTTTTATTTGTATATACTATAGGCTGTGGTGTTTGTGCCAAAAGCTCATGTTTCTGTTAATGCTTAGATTGGCTAATCTGATCATTTGCAAAAGCCAGTAAACTGAAACTGTGGTAGTCTGATTCACAGAAGATAGCTTTTGCATCTTAGTTTTACCATGACAGAAATTTTATGTAAAGTGCTGCGTAGAAAGATTTCAACTTTGGTTTTTTGAAGTTCACATTTACTTCTGTGATTTTCTTAAGTTACTCCTAGAAGCATACTTGAGCGCAGTGAGCTTAAAGATATTAAATGGACAGCTGGTGCAGTAAGTCTCTCTCTCTCTCTCTCTCTCTCTCTCTCTCTCTCTCTCTCTCTGTGTGTGTGTGTGTGTGTGTGTGCACGTGTGCATGCACATGCACATGCATTTATGTACAATTTTGTTTGTGTTTCTTATTCTCGAGGAACAGATATTAGATGTTTGAACCTTAACTACAGTTGTATATGAGTTTTTGCGACCACCAGTATGATTTTTTTTTGTAAGAATATTTTGCATATGCACATGCACAATTTATTCTCTTTAAGTACTTTTGTGGTAATTCATGTAATCATGCATATCCTGGTGTGGAAGGAAGCTGTGTTTTTATCATATTTAGACACAAATGAAGATATGAAAGCTAGTGGATTTTTGGCATAACATGCATAAACTGAGAAAGATTATTTTGAACAATTTTTATTGGTCGTTTAACTGATTATGTGACCACATTGATATTACAAAGTTGCTATGCCTTGGTGGTGAAGGAACTTGTATGATCAATATAAATACTTGCAGGATCCTGAATATAGATGTACAGTGGCCCTTTGTAGTTTGTATAACCCAATGCACCTAGAAAACTGAGGAATACTTTTCAAAGATCATGGCTGAGATGCTATACATCTGAACTTGAAATCAATTGACATGATTTTTTTTTTAATTTTAATAATATTAGCTGCCTGTTACTTGATTTCATCTTCGTATCCCTGTATTCTCTATCGTCCACCAAAGTCCCCTATGTAGCTTCTTTACCCTCCAACTGGAACACTTGAATTTTGTCCAACACATGCAACAAGACAGAGGAACCTCTGCTTAGGTAGATTGTCCTGATCAGAGTAAATATCACCTTTCAAACTTTTTGGATTAGGATCAAATCATAGACCCCCCATGCTTGAAATCCAGTATTCTGGTCCAAATGAATCAAAGTAATATGTAATCCCCAATCTACCTGCGGTCAAAAGACAATTTCTGGACTCCTATACATATGCAACAACTGTCCTAAAATGAATAGAACTCCCAAATGCATTATTAAAAGTTTACTTGAAGATCCAAATTTGATTTTGATCTAACCATCTTTAAATACAACTTAATCAAATTCTAACAAATGTAAACAGTTTATGTTACACTTATCTTCATTTTGGTTCAAGTTCATGGATGGCTAAGAGATACCTGAACTTTTGCTTAACTGCTATATACTTAATGTCAAAAAAGTTCACTAAGAACATTTGGAATTTGTGGTTCACCAATATAGAACCTCATTTATTGGATTTCTGACATAAAAGTCCAACTTTGGTTGTTAATTGTGAAGCCTAGTTCTCATTTATGTTCTTTACTAGCAAAAGTTCCAAGCATTGCCCATTAGTCAAGTCAAAAGTTGGATATGAAAAAGTATTTGATTGAAGTAAAATATGCATGTGCCAACTTCCAACAATGCTGCTATATCCTTGGTTTTTTAAAGACATTACTAGAATTTGAAACAAAGAAGCAAGTAGATGTTGAAAAAGAAAGCATTATTTTTTGTATGTTGCCCAATTATGTAAAAAGTTATCCTGTGCCTGTTTAGCTTGAACCTATCTGAGTACCTGGAGTTTGTGAACTTTCAGTCTAATCCAGGTCATGTTAAAGCTGACAAAGGTCAAGGTTGGTGCCATTCGGGGAAAAAGAAACACTTGTTTTTTTGAAAAAGAGATCTATTGATTTAAGCCTGTGTTACAAACTGAAGAATTGATTGATCAGCAGCAGAAAACATAAAACGAGGGATCTGTGATCTGCCATAATGTGCCAAAGGATGACTTACAAAATTGATTGACCTGAGAATGCGGATAACGTGGATGACATGGAGACTCAAAAAGAGAAAATATGAATAAGTTCCATAGGGACCAGGGAACAGGAGCAATATTGACAACCTCCACTGTTGATCTCAATAGAGGGTAAGTGAAGGTCTTGGATAGCTTTGAGTCCCTCCAAAGAGCGATAATTTCTGCCATTAAAGGACTCAATCCTTTGTAGCCGTTGCCCCCTAACCAAAAGTGTTCACCATCTGCAGTTTTGAGGAGGAAAACAGAGCCTGCAGTTTGAGAAGTTATAGAAACTGTTACGGAAGCCTGCAGGTTGAGAAAAAAGAAACACTTGCAAGGATAATTGAATAACCTGTCCATTGCCTGATTGAAAGAAGCTTACGAGCTCATAGTGATTTATATTGT
The DNA here is from genome assembly GCA_021527575.1 of Ensete glaucum. Classification (NCBI taxonomy): domain Eukaryota; kingdom Viridiplantae; phylum Streptophyta; class Magnoliopsida; order Zingiberales; family Musaceae; genus Ensete; species Ensete glaucum. The sequence goes on along the minus strand of CM038553.1, from coordinate 6,261,690 downwards.
TCTATTTTGAGACTGTTTGCACAGGGATCATAGTTATAGACTCTCATGCCTGTGAGATCCATACCAGTTATTGTGTTCTTTAGGTTATTTCACCTCTGTTTTCCTTTTATATGTCTTGATGAATACATGATATTAATGTCTTATTTGTCTTGGTTTATTTTTTCATTTGGAAGGAACATCACAGCATCGATGGCTTTGAACTTTTTATAGTTTGGTTCTATTTTGATAACCTCATGATGTTTTGGTCATATTTTTGAATTTGCAACCAGTTTGAATCTGAAATTATGAAGTGTTTCATAGTTATCATTTCTTCAAAATATAGTATATTATTTTCTAGTTGTGTATGTCAAATAACTTTATTCTGAACATGTGATTTCAGGTGCTACCATTTCTTGGATTTGCATTGGCGATGTTCTTGTTTTACTCAACTGTCCCCGTCATACTTAAGGTAGGATCAGAGCATGTATATCAGTCGCACAATGCATCATCACCTGTCTTGTGATAAAGATTATTAAGATCCTTTAGAGGATAAAAAATAAGTACATTGATCAAACATATGCCATCATAGGATGAGAATGGACTGTTTCGATTTTTGGATCTTAGTTTTAGCTGATGTTGATATGTCTAGCTCATTTTCAAGTCTTAAGAATTGATTAGATGGACATGTCTGATGAATCGCAAACATGGAAAGTGAAGTTGAAGAATTGTTCCAACATGTATTCCAAATTGACATCCTTCTCCAGCAAAATTGATCACCACTTTAATCATATATACCAAGAGCAATCTCTTAGTTTAACTTTGCCACAAAAGAGAGTGAGCAGAATTAGACTGCCAAATCGGAGATTACTTCCAGATAGTTATGTACCTGCTCATCAATCTGCGGGTTGAAGTAGTTAGCCATAGAATTCAGTAGAACTGGTGAAGGGAGAAATCAACCTCATTTGTTGCTTCAATTCATATTTTCCACTTGGTAATTCTTTTATTGCAGATATGCGGAGCAACCTTGCTCAACCTTTCGCTGCTGACCTCAGACATGTGGGCTGTTCTAATCCGCATTTTTGCCTATCACCAGAAGGTTAATATTATTGGAATTCCAATGATTACTTGAGTGAAAAGTTCCAAGGATTATATGACAAAGCAATTTCATGTCCCTCCAGGTTGACTGGATGTACTTTATAGCTTTTGCGGCTGTTGCTGTTGGGCTCGTGATTTATTCAGCGTATTTATCATGCATGATCCTGTTCTTTATGCATCAAACTCTCCCCAGAGGATTGAACTTTTTTTTTTTGCATCTGTTTGTACAGACAGAGGAAGAAGGATGAGGAAAGTGCCCAAGTCACAGAGGCCAGCAATGAGCGGCAGAAGGAAAAGGATGAAGAGGCTGTAGTTCTTGACAATTTGACCCGAGGTTCCATTGTGGCAGTTGAGGGCCAGAGATCTGAGGATGTCAAGCAACGGCCTTCCATTACAAGTTTGCCCAAGTAAGGTTTCATCACAGCAACAAGCCACGACGGTTAGATCAAATTGTTTCTGTGATGGTGGTTCCTTTGTTCCTTGCTGTTCTTTCGTCGATGGGGACAGATTAAATCAGCAGCAACCACAATCGCTCCAGCATAAGTAGTTTCCATGAACTCCAGTGCCTACCGTATTCAATTGTGGTCTTGTTGTCAATGTAGGATCGAACTGAAGTATGATAGAGCTTTTCTTGCTCGCTTATATGGTTAGAACTGATTCAACATCAGTGAACATATTTCTAATTAGTGAAAAAAAGATAATGTTTTCTTTAATTTTTTTACCTCAATTTGTTTCATGTGATACATAAATTGTTATCTTTGATTTAATATTAATGTGTCAAATTTGCTTTTTTATTGTATCAACTATAAATCTACTTGCTGTTTGCTATGACTGTGTGAAAAAAAAATATATTTCTCCTTTTTTCTGTTTACTATTTAGAGTTTTTATGTAAAGAACAAAAAGTATCAATATCCTGAGTTGGATATGCAGAAATTAATTCAGATTATATGATTAACCTTGATTCTAATACTATCACCTTCAATTATATATATATATATATATATATATATATAGTTTTAAATTAGTTAAATGAGAATTAAAGATTGTTCAATTAAGTTATCGCTAGATCGTGTCTGATTTTGAGCTATGACTCATGTCAATTGAAGGTTGATTGATGTTGTTTGACACTGTGATTTGTGATAGATAATTTGAAATATATTTTTGAGATTATTCTATCTCTAGATAGACATGACTTATTATGAGATGACTATAAGTAGGGTGCTTCACTTTGATGGGTAAAGACATGTAATTGGGAGTGTAATATCTTTTGTTTCTATCCGTTGTTCAGATAACATTTATTCTATCTTCATCCCATAGGGTGTTTGGTATTTATTAGTGGGATGACTATTATTAACTCTATCCATAAATATATATTTCAAAGTTGACCTATAAAAGCTTCTACTTAGTGCATTATTGAAATTATTTTATTTTATTTTTATTTTTAGAGCATTCTTCCCCTATCATAAGATCATTTTTCTGTAGATAATATACCTTCATTTACCATTAAGTAAAACAGTTAGATTTGACACTACTCATGTTAAATAATAAACCCTATGAATATTTATTTGACTTTTATTTTAATTAATGGATGAGTTGTAATAGACTTTTAAAATTTATGTTTTTCAATTAAGTAATGTTAACTTTTGCTCTTTATGTTGGTAATCCTATGTTGACAGAAAAAAAAAAAAAGTATTATATTATATAATATTAATTAGCTGGGGTTAAGAAACAGAGAGACATTAGAGCTAAAGGAGCGTGGCATGGTGATGATGGGTTACAGAGTTATGATGATCTATCACAATGATTGAAACCATGGATTAGTAAGAGGAAGCATGATGCCCCCAAAAGAGCTCCGGGAGTGATGGAGTCGAGGCGAGGGGAGTCGCCGTTTTCACCACAGTTGGCGCTCTTCGAGGCGGCAGCTCGGTCAGCCCAATCTTACCGACGATGAAGCGGAAGAAGTGGAGGGAGGAGGAGGAGGCGACGCTGATCCGCGAGTACGCGGCCCTGTTGTCCCCGCCGTCGGGAAGCGCCCTCCTCCTGGCCAGGCTCCGCACGCGGGAGAAGAAGTTCCAGCCGATCGCGGACCGGGTGAACGCCGCCCACCACCTCCGCGACCCCGTGGCCTTCCCCTTCCGTTGGTCCTGGCGGGACGTCTCCGTCAAGATCCACAACATGCGACACCAGTTCCTCCACGTCAAGCGCAAGCTCCTCCCCCTCCCCGCCCACCTCCACCCCGACCACGCCCTGCACCTCTGGCCGAACTTCCTCCTTTACAAGCAGGTCTTCGGAGATCATCTTGACCCCCACCTCCGCCCCTCCTCCTCCAGAACCCGCGCTTCCGACGGCGATATTGAGGATGATGATACCCTCAACGAAGAAGATTACGAATATGAAAATGATGGCGTTGAGGAGGAGGACGAGGTGCAATTGGCCACCGATCTCTCTGCCTCCGATCGACAAGTGGCGGATAATGAGGAAAGGATCGATGCAGAACTCGTGCATCGAGAAGAAGAGGAGGAGGAAGCGCTAGGGTTGCGGCGTCACCTTCCTCGCCGCCACCGTGGGAAAAAGATGGGATTTTTGGGAACCGACATGGTGAGGCTTGGCGAGATCGCGATGAGGAGGGAGGAGCGAAGACGCGAAAGGGAGGCATCGAGGGAGGAGGAAGATCGCGAAAGGGAGCGGCGGGAGAGGGCCTTGGAGCACCGAAGACAGATGGATGAGGAGGAGGAGAGGAGGGAGCAGTGGCGGAGGAGGATGAGTAGGGAGGAGAGGAGGGAAGAAGAGGAGATGGAGTGGAGGGAGAGGATGCTGGTGATGCAGATGGAGCACGAGAAGCAGCTAATGCAGATGCAAGCCGATGCTTTCCAGGATCAGATGCAAATGATCGCCATCCTGGTCAGGGTCATTTGCCAGTTCCTTGGAGGAGCGACGGCGGGTGGTGGTGATGGTGGGATTGGGGGAATTCAGCACCATGTGATGCAGCAGCAGCAGCAGCAGCAGCAGCAGAAGCAAGACGAATCACCAGAGAGCTTAGTGGGCAACAGTGGGAAGAATGGTGATCATTCTGGTGGGCGCTATACCTAGATTCATGTAAGTTAGCATCTTGATACTTTGTTTTCATTATATTTTCTGATGCACTGGTTGTGATAGATTTGTTGCAAGGATAAATATGATTACTATCATCTGTGAAATTTTGTGATCCTTCTTTAATATTAAGTAATGTCGCACTTGCAGAGCCTTGTTGCATGAGTAGCAATATTGATTATTATTTGTGAAATTGTGCAGACCTTCTTCTAGAACAGTGTTGCATCATAAATTTTATCTTTATGAAAGAATGGTCTTATATGCTACTAACTTTGTGTTCGAGTCTTGCAAGAATGAAGAATGTAGAAAGGAGCTATGAAGAAACAGGAAGAAAAAAAAGGGAGTGGTGGAAAGATTTATGAGTACATTATTTTGTTTTGTGCGAAGATGCCCTTGTATGCAACTTTTTGTTTGGTTTGAGCTGGTTAGAGTGTAAGATGAAAAAATCAGCACAGGTTTTCTGCTTTGCTATGATCAGTTCATGATATCTTATATTTCTTTTTTCTTACAAAAATACTAAATGAAGGGTATAAGCAATTCATTAAGATTCATGTCACCCAGAGGAATATATATGACACATGAGTATACTGACCCTCTCCAAACATCATACTAGTGGGAGCCTTGTGCGTACATAGACCCTCTCCACACCTCATACTAGTGGGAGCCCTGTGCACTAAGCTGTTTTTTTTTTTGTCTGATTTAATTCTTTATTTTTGCTTCAGAACCTGGGAAACTGAGGAATATATATGACACATGAGTATACTGACCCTCTCCAACCATCATACAAGTGGGAGCCTTGTGTGTACATAGACCCTCTCCACACCTCATACTAGTGGGAGCCCTGTGCACTAAGCTGTTCTTTTTTGTTTTGTCTGATTTAATTCTTTATTTTTGGTTCAGAACCTGGAAACTCTGAATATTGTCTAGTGCACAAGAGGCTTACTGTTTTTGTTTCTGATCGGCCATCTGATTTTTTTTTTCTATCAATGAGAACAATATGTTGCAATATATAATACAAATATCTAGAATGACTTTCTGCTAGTTACAGGTGCCCTGCAAGTCAATCACGCAAGTGATGGCACGTGTGACACACTGCATAATCTTTTTACTTATGATTAATATTGACATATTCTCACATTATATTATATGTAGCATATATATTGTGATGTCTTTGGTTCTGTGCAATGGGAATCAAATCGTGATGAGATCACGATAATGAGATCGATTCATCTTTAAACACAGATCCTAAATAATTCCGGTCATAGGTTACTCGAGAGGGACATCGAGATAACCAGACAAACCGGTGTACTATATACCCGTCCATATGATGGAGGCGGCTGGTCTCATAGCCACTTGTGTAGAGACACTAAGGATATAATACAGGTGCTCATTGGAGAATGAGTTCACTGATTGATCCGCTTATTGAATGTTGTATGGTTAATGATACCTAATGTCAGACAGCGATTCCATAGTCCCAGTTGTGTATCTGGTCCTTGGATTTGAGACACCAAGGATGTCTTGTATGAGTACTCCTTTCTTTGACGCCAGACTTACAGGTTTGGAAAGCTCCAGATCTGGTACAGCTGGTTATCGGGATTGGTAGCCAACCTTACGAAGGCAATTGAATGTCAATAGAGGATCATCCTCGGTATCATGAGAGGAATATCTCATATGTGCTTGTTTAGACAAATCCCTGGCCAGGGTCATTCGGATTGAGAGAGAAGGAGTTCTCCATTAGAATCCGAATAGAGTAAGACAAACTGATTCGTATGTGATCTGACAGTACCATATCTAATATATGGTCTCTGGGATATTAGTTGGATGGGGGATTATAGATACATGGTAACTGTGGATAGACAGGTCATTCAGATTGAGGGAGGAGTTCTCCATTAGAATTCAAATAGAGTAAGACAAACTAATTCCGTATGTGATCTGACAGTACCATATCCAATATATGGTCTCTGGGATATTAGTTGGATGAGGGATTATAGATACATGGTAACTATGGATAGATAGGTCCGATGGATTCGATCCCCCTGTACCGTCTGGGGACTATGGCGTAGTGGCATAGTACATCCATAGTCGATGAGTCGAGTGAATTATTATGGGGATAATAATTTACTATATCAGAAAGAGTTCTGATGGGAGTGACTCACGGCCAGCTCGGTATCGGGCCTAGAGGGTCACACACATATGGTGGATGCTTCAGCGAATAGAGGATTGGATGGAGATCCAATTAGCTCATATTCTCATTAGATGAGACTCTATACCGATGAGCTCCTTGATTAAGACCCAATTAGAGGCCTAGGGAGATTATTGGATAGAGATCCAATAATGCAAAATTAGTGGGTTATTGGATGGAGATCCAATACCCACTAAGGCAAGAGCTCTAGGGTTTTTTGGTGGCTCTCTATAAATAGGAGGGGAGACTCTTGGTCGATAGGCTGCAACTTTAGCCACCACCTCCTATTCTCCTCCCTCCCTCTGAGCAAGAGTTGCAAGATCATATTGGAGGAGTTTTGCTGCAGAGGTCCATCGTGTGGATACCGCTAGAGAGTAGGACGCTTGACCTCCTTCATCTTCTCCATCCAGATCTGGAATACAAGGATATACGATCTCCCTGGGTAAAATCAATCTCTCACACATCGTGGTTTTTCGGTTTTTGCGTTTTTCTCGCGATCCCAATCTTTTGCACGATGATTTGATCTGCGTGGAAAATCGGTTTTTGTTTTGATTTCCGCTGCACATGTAATGCACCCACTGTAGGTTTCCCAACACTTTCATCACCAACTAATATGAACTTCAGTTGAATCGTGAGCATGTAAAAGAAGTTGTCAAAAATGGATGTGGTATACAGGTTACCGATCTGCCACACAGTGCATAGGGAGGCAAATGACTGCCCAATGCACAAGAATCCTTCCAGTGTGGGTTTGAGGTGGGCTTATCACTTTAGAAATGTAACCTTACCATTGCATACAGGGAGATTGTTTGCATGACTCAAACCATGATAACTTAGATGCTAAAAATAGTGAGTGCACATATGTAGTCTTGTGTTATTAAGGTATAAAATAATGATTTATTTAAATTGCCAAAAAATTATGAATATTCAGACACAAATTCTAGACCAGCTCAATTAAAATGATAATGGAAGCAATGCTAACAAATTTTTTATCAGACTGAGATAAGTTACCTAAAGTAATAAAATTGTTGGCCATCAAAAGTTGAATAAGAAGAAAAGATGGAAGACTGGGAATAAGGTGTAATATATGATGAAAAATAAATAAGGAAAAATAATGAAGTAGAGTGGAGATAGAGGATGGGGTGGTAGAAAGTAAATATAAGGAAGAAAAAACCAAAGATATAAACTAACAAACAAACAAGATCACAAGAGAAAACAGCTTAGCCTACATTATCCAAATCAGATTGTTTATATGGGAACAAACTTACTGGCTCTATCTATGGCTTTAGATAAGAGTCTTTCTGATTGTAACTTGGATCTTCCAATCTCTTTTCCCTTGTCCAACAGAAATTGAAATAAAAATTATTTTTTCTAGGTTGACCTCTTTCTCTCCCTCAAGACTTTTAATAATTCAATGTTTTTCATGCCTTCTGCTGCTATTGTTCTTGATATTTATGTTCAAACTTATTGACTTGGAAAAATCAAAATGTTTTTCCTAACATAATAGTGTACTACATACCATGCAATTGTATCATTAACAGATATAAAGAGCGTACTCTGTACACCTACCTACCATACCATGATTAGAACTTCCACTTTCTTAGTAACTTTGTCTTTTCTCCCATTTGTTAACAATTTAATTTTATCTCTTGATTCACACAAAAAATATGTATTTAACAAAAGTTGCGTGACACTAAAGAAACATCTCTAAGGAGAATAGACCTTTTATAATAGCCCATGAGATATGAATCTAAGATATGTTTCTGTGTGACATGTGAGCCTCGGGTGAGTCAAAAGGCTCAAGAGTCTGAGCTCTAGGAAACTTTTTGCATTGCCACGCCTTTGTAATGCTGGTTGGAATATTATTGCAATTCCAATCTGTAACATGTCCTAACCGAAGCATCTAAAGCTCTAGTTTGGTTACATGACCACCTTGCTTCCAGCATCCACTTATTTATGTGCTTGACTGATTTATTTATCCATGACAATATGTTGCATGAATATTTTGATGTATATATTGGATAAAGTGGCAGAAACAAGCTTATGCTCCATATCAGGTGCAATTTGTAAGCCATCAGCATGAGCAAAAATCTGCAGTCAGGAAAAAAATTGACCAAGAAAATATTATTGATTAGAAAGAAATGTGTAAAATAAGATAAGAATCCTTAGTTCACTTTGGAGGGCCTTCATAGCAATAAATTATGATAATTGAATTTTTCCTCAGCCTGTTCATATAATACTTTTGCCTTCTCCCTTTTAGCCACACATCTATTTACTTCATTCTTTTTTATTTCGACCATATGTTTGCATTTCTGTCCGATTGTTTTAGTCCACTGTGTATCTGTTTTAATTTCTTAGACTCAACCTACAGAGTAACTAGATGCAGAACACTTTACTTTTCTTTTTTGCAATCAAAAACTATTTATCTTGATATAAATCCATGGCTGAATCAAAGTATTAGATGTACATAATCATTAAAATTATAGAACATTGGAAATTAGCAATTTTTGTAGACATTACCTTTCAGCCATGTATATAAATTTGTATGTCGCTTGCTATACAAGCATTACACTTGGATCCATTTTCCTCCATTTCATTTTGGTTAGATATTATGCCATTCCATAATAATATTATATGATTAAGTTGAAGATAAAGCAATGAAATGCCTAATTTTGCTATTACATGTTCCACAGTCATACTAATTGATCTTCTTCTTTTCTACAACTATTGGTTAATTTGTTCTCAGATATTGTTGCTTCATGTTTGAGGGACATCTCTACCAGTCTATATAACTGGCAACTACCAGAGGTTTTGCACCTTAATGTGTTTGCCATGTGTTGCAGATTCATATGTTCTTTTATTTGTCATATTGTTTCTACTACTTATCTTCAGCGTTGATGATATGATATGAAAAGCTTTCTTGATTTATTTGGTGATGCATGACTTTAAGAAGGTAATAGTTCAGTTGTTGACCTTTTAATGACTTATGACAGCTACTGTCCTGACCTTTTTCTTTTCAGGCTGTATCTTATGTTGACGAAGAAAATTATGGTGTTGCATTTAATTTTCACTGTAAGAAGATAAGGAACCAATATTGTCTTCTAACCAAGATGAGCTAGTAAGCAATCATCAAATTATGCTTCTGTTGCTTCAAATGCTAGTGACTGATAACATGATTATCAATTTATTTGACCTAGCCTTATCAGCAGGAATAATTGCACTTTGCTTGGTAGTCCAACTTGTTCTGTACAGAACTCATTTCTAAAGAAATCAACAAATTTTCTGACTATTTATTACAAGCATGCAGAACTTTTTTCTTTTTTGTTTGCAATGATTTAAAGAAGAAGAAATTGGTGAGAAATTTAAGCAATTTGATTATTCCTGTTTAAAATGTCTTGTTGGTAGTACTCCTTTGTGCTATCTCTTATCCAGAGAAAAATCTTCAAATGAAAATAAATACACAATATATCTTGATAAATAGTAATTTAAGCATAAACTCCTTGTGGGAGCTCCCAGGTTAAGGACTTCCTTAGCAATAAGGTTTTCCTCCGAATCTTATGATGCTTCTGCAACTATGTTCTGGAAAAACTTTGTCCATCTTCTAGCTTCTATTAGAAACTATGAGGGTCTATTGAGATGATATCCCTTCCTTTCTTGCACTGAAGGTGTCTCATTACCATCAGATTCTCTTTCCCTGGCAACTAAGCCCACGTGTTGATCGTTTAAAGAAGAATTAATTGCAAGAGAACTGTATTGGATACCCTTTGTTCCTATTTGAGGCTCATCTGTCTCACCAATCAGCCTTGTAATTGGCAGTGATGGGAACTATGAGGGTTCCAATTGTGAGGTCATTCCTGCATCCAGTCACAAGTCATGTAGGTGAGATTGGTAAGCCATAACTGGTAAGGAAAAGTACTTTTGAATAATGGGTTTCAGTTTCTGATTTGAAATTTCATAGGTTTACTGTTAGTTGTTAACCACTTCACATTAGCAGAGACGTATGTAGTATTTACTTATGAGTAGTGTATTAGTGCAAGAAGAAGGTACATGGTAATGCTTTTATCAGCACCTTTTTGATCCTCAACCATGGATATAAGTAACTTTATGGTTTGTGCTTTATATCAGCAGCGCTTGGATCATCTACCATGGATATAAGTAAATTTATGGTATGTGCTTTATATCAGTGGCATCTTTCCATATGCATTCTGCTGTGATTAAAAAAAAGGACAGAAATCTGTATATGTGAATCTAAACTTAACAATCTGACACAATATGCAGCAAAAGGAGCTTCATACTGTAATATGTAGGCTATTATGGATATAGCTTGATTTACATTTAGGAATTAGGATAACTTGGATTATTTGCTGGGATAAAATTGTTGGTGACTTATTGCAGCCTTCATATCTTATTTGTTGATGTTTATTTCAATGATCAGCTTACATGCTTGTGCAGGGTGAAAAAATAAAATAAAATAAAAACAATCAAAATGGCCGAGTTGCTTTAAATTATTTTCTTTTTATTTCTGCAAATAATTTTTAATTTTTCTTTTTTATGTTTAGATTGTCAACTGCCACAGTTAATCAATCATAGCCCCTTGTAGGATGTAGAAGTGGCATTTTTTCTTATATTTTTACCCAGAAGATTTCATAAAAGAAAAATGAATTGTGAATGACCAAATAAATTTCTGTTCTTCTGCAGGAAGGTGACAGCTAAATGCCACAAGATAAGACTGCCGGCTTCCTCGTACAAACTATGGTGAACTACGAGTTATATGATATTTTATTCTCATGGTTGCTAATTTTTTATGAAGAAACATGAAGTCAAGTTTGACCTGTGGATATAGTTGCACAGAATGTTATCTCACCAATTTATTGTTCCCATTGTTTCAGTAGCTTAATAGTATCCCTTTGAGTTATCCAAATGGATTAAGATCAGGTTTACTCTCATTCTGGTGTCTAAAAAGAAAGCTATTGGTTTCTGGAGCAGTACAAATCCTTATGCTAGGAAATTTAAACCTCTGAAACCTCACTTGTTTCATGAACCACATCAATTTTATCAGCTCAATGAAACCTGCATTGTCCATTGAGGTTTAGCATTTGGTAGGAGACGTGATTGAGCCATGGAGTGGCCCTGTCATGAAACCTGCATTCTTAACTTTTTTTTTTTTTTTTGTCCAAAATGTTTATACTCGTTTAATTCTTATATATCGATTCGACTCTTATTTCAATTTCGATATGAGACTAAATTAGGATGTTACGGGTTTGACGTTTGCACTATCACGACTCATAAGGTCTAGTTTGATCATGGTCGATAACTATCGGGTTGGTCTCGATATCATTTGTTACCTAATCCAATCCGATAGAATTATAGATCCATTAAAATACATTTGGTCGATAACTCTTTTTATCTCGAGCCTCTCATGAATTGAGTTATTCATATAGTTTTTACAAGTCCATTGGAGATTTCTAATCAAATTTCCATGTCTACAAACCTTGCATGTATTCATGTGTTTTGCAAATATATTTTTTTTAAAAAAAGAAAACTGTATTTTTTTCATATCATAATTAACTATTAAGATTTATTATTATTATTATTATTATTATTACTACTACTACTACTACTACATAAAAAAAACCATAAGATAAGACAGTATCCATAATTTTATGTACTTGACTAATTTACACTAACACATAATGTCATCCCTACCACCTCCTACTGCACCTCTCTCCTTTATACCATGAATCACCACCACCTCCCTACTACCACAAATCGCCGCCACCTTCACCGTCTCCATCTCCTCCTTACCCATGCCAATACAAGTCCTCTGCACCCCCATCACCTTCTCCACCACCACCACTTAGAACTTTGAATCCCATTAGCATTTGAAGTTACTGGTTCATATCCTTGTCACTTCTTTGTTACAATCTACACAGTGATTACATGCAATGTGGAACCCTCACTGACCTTTCATGTGAAATTACAAAGTTACAAACAATAGAGATTGTTTTCTTAATTCGAACTCACATATCATTTAGCTCAAAAGTTACAAAGTTATCCCTCTCGAATAATTTTTATTATTATTATTATAGAGGTAGTAAGAAAAAAAGGATTAATTTTAACAACTTTACATAGTCTTTTTTTAACAGATGATTCTTCTGAATCACCCCAAAATTAACAGCCAGTAAGAACCGTGCCAAGTTGAGTTGCATCAACCATGCATGCAACCCTCACCGGCCATTACCAAGCCATCAGAAGAATTCTCATGCTAAGAAAACCAAAAATGCTTTCACCAAAACAGATGGAAGCAATCACGTTCAGGAGAAAATGCCTCTCTCCTTGTAATGCAGTCTCTTCTTTCCCAACCCTAAGCATCATTCCACACTGTGAAGGGTGGAGCTCCATGGCCAGCAGCCATGCCGTTCGACCTCGATGCCATCACCTGAGCTGGCGCCTGCATCCATGCGTTGTGCTGCTCGTACTCCCCGGCCTTGGAGTTGCCGGAAGACAACTGCTGAGCGAGATAGTAAGCGTTCCTGCTCGAAGAATAAGGATCTGCAGTCCCTTCTTCGTCGATGAGATTACCACAGCCTGCTTGGTTCGCTGCGTCGCTTTGATCCGTCACCACCGTGCTCATCGGCATCATGTACCCGCCACCGTGATAGCTTCCGCCGTACACGACCGAGTTGGATACCGTGCCGTGTTCCATTGACGAGGCGTCGACGCTTACGAGGCTGTGATGAAGCACCGACGACGGCTGGAAGAAGTTGTGGGTGTTGGTGCCCAAGTGGAGCTGGTGAAGGTCCTGCAGCCCGTGAGCGGCGGCCACCTCCTGCTTGCACCAACCCCGAGTCTGCCCGTGGGGAAGCTGAGCACCCCACCGCGGCGGCTGCAAGGGCGGCGGCTGATGGAAAGCGACAGTCGTTGGCCAGCCTTGGTGGTGAAAAGCACCGTAGCCGCTCGTCCCGTCGAACCGCGGGGCGAGACGGCTGTCTGCCGCCCTCCTTCCATTCGCGACGGGCACGGCGTGCTCCCCCACGTCCTTGAGCCGCTTGGCGGCGCCGCCGACGGGCAGCACGTTGCTCTCGAGGATACTCTTCACGTCGTACCGGCTCATGTCGAAGTTGGTAACGGCGTTCAGCCCCCGGAACTTGATGGCCGCGATATCGTACGCCTCGGCGGCCTCTTCTTGGGTGCCTGCGGAGTACGGACCAACGAAGCATAGGATTCATTACGACGACAATGAGATCAATCATTAGGGTTTTCTGCATGACTTCGACAGACAAACTTGGGATGATTAGAGTTGCCTTCTTAAAGAAACATACTGAAGGTTCCCAGATAGAGGTCTTTGTTCCCTGCAACTCTTCCTATCCTTGCTTGCCATCTTCCATGCTGATGATGCCTGCAAAATCATCATGTATCAGCCTCGAAGAAAAGGAAGCTGGTTCCTGGTTCCGTCGATGATGAATGCCAACAAGGGTTCCACTCAAACACACCTTGTTACTCCACGATAAATAGATGCACCCCTAGAGAACCCGCTGCTCTTTCTGCATGCAACGTCCAAAATATCATTCATATCAAGCTTGTAAGAATCGAAATATGGAATCAAACAGGGACGAAAGAGTACACCTTCTGAGAGATGCAATGAATTCCTGCCTTGTCATGTGCTTCATCTCTTCCAGCTCTCTCTCGTAGTTGCTTATCTAAGAACACACAAGTTGAACATGAAGCTTCGATTAAACCAGCACACGATCCAACATGCATCGAAGAAGAAGGAGAGAGAGAGGGATACTGGGAAGTTTGTGGTTGTAGTAGGACCCCAGTACTTGAGAGCTGCCAAATCATAAGCCCTAGCTGCTTTGTCTTCCTTGTCGTAGCCACCTAAACATCACCAACACATGAGGGAAAGGAAAAAAATGTCCATCTACCCCACTTTGTTTCCTACAAGAGTGGAGAACGAAGGAGATGGAGGAACTCCATCGTATGCTTACCCAAATAGACTGCATGCATGGAGTTGCAGAATGAGCCATTGGCCGCGCATTGTGCCCCAGAGGGAGAGAAACAAGAGAGAAGCACAAAAAAATCAATACAAATCAAATGCTTGGGAGGTCGATTCATGAGAGAGATGCGAGTGGAAGATGTAACCTTGTCTACCCTTGCGTGTCTGCCCTTCTCTTCTGCAACTATTGTCCCATAGATGAGCCTCATATCTACCTGTCCATCTATGCCTGGCAAAAGATATATGAAATGTAAAGGCATGTTATACATAACAGCTGCACAATTATTTGATTGCAAGTATGACTATAACAATGGTGGTATGCTTGATTTCGATTTGCATGAATTCACATTATTTTCTTGATCATCCGATCCCCTAAAATGATTCATATAATATGCTCCAATCAGTGCAAAGATTTCGTTCCAAGGGTTATACAGATCTTGAACATGACACACCAACAACCCTAGATTTCATTCGAGGAAGACGATCCGCACCTCGTCACGCCCCGGTAAATGGAAGTTCTCTGCCCAAATGTGTCCACGGCCTTCCGAGGAGCTGCTTCCGTTGGACCGGTCTGGGCATCTGCGCCACCTGCAATGCCTTTCTGCTTGTTGTCCGACGACGAGCTCTCACCTCCAACGCTCACCCCCGGCACCAGTAGCGGCAGAGCGGAGCTCGGCTGCGAGCCTGTGCTCATGGACAACGATAAGCCCTGAGAGTTCGTTAACGTGCCGATAGCGTTGGCTACCATTGCACTGCTGCTACAGCTTGTCCCTCCACCCCCCGCCATGTCGTTGGCCTGCTGCTGTGGGATGGGTTGGTTCCTCAACCATGTCTTGATCACAGACAGCCCGATGGAGTTACTCGAAGAACCAACGTTGCCGTCTTGCGCCTGGAAGGAGGAGGTGGAGAACATGTACTCGTCGCTGGTAAGTGCAGCAGGTAGAACCTTCTGATCATGATCCGAGAACGAATTCCCACCGAGGAAGTCTTCAAGCTTGGGCTCATCTTCCTCCATAGTGTTCTGGTTGCTGCTCGATCCAACCAGCACGGATAGCTCCGAGGGGCCTCCCAAGCTCTTCATGTTCCAATCTGCGAGTGAAAGGGAAGAAAGAGATGAGACCAAGAAACCAGAAGAGTAAGCAGTCGAAATTTGTCGGAACGGTACTGGGGAAAGATCGACCTTGGGTTTGGTGGTGATGGTGTCTATTGAAGGCCTCTAAGATACAGAAGGATAAGTCAGGTCTCAGGGTGGGTATTCCCATCGGCGGCTCGTAGCAGTTGGTGGAGACATCGTCGCCGGAGATGAAGTGGGAGACAGCAGCAGATGGCGAATGGCTCTGATGAGGCTGTGAGGAAGGGAGCTCATGGGGGGAGAGAGAGAAGCCTAACCAGTTATTCATGAAGATGGCCGAATCAAGGACTCAGGTCGCAGAAGGATAGCCTGAAGTGTGTTCGAGGAAAGTGAGGAAGAAGACTATGGATCAGCAGCAGCTCTCACACTAGAAGGAAAAGCTAGACACCATGGATCCATGCCAATCCTGAGATCAGAGTATGACAAACCAACAAAGCAGCAAGAGAGGTTTGGGAGAGAAGGGGAAAGGTCAAAAGAAGCTGAGAGGAGAGAATATTACAAACATCTCATCAAACAGGCGAGAGTTTACATGCATCTCTCTCTCTCTCTCTCTCTCAATTCCATCTATTATTCTCTCTCATATGGTACATGACAAACTGGCTGGTTGCAAATAGCCAGTAGCAAAACAAAGTGCTGTTGTATGTGTACTATGCTTGGCCTAGAAACAGGGAAACTTACTCGAATAAATGCTTACACTATATAACAATAGGTAACATATCTAAAATTTGCTTAGATATTGTTTAGAGACATGTAGCATGCACTGGAAACATCCTCTTTAGGAGGGGATCTTGGAGACTTGACTAAATGGTCAAAAAGTAGAGAGAGGTAAGCATGGAGGGCAATCATGAGGGCTGACATATCTAGTTTTGTGATCTAGGCATGAACAACATAGTATAAGCCTATAATCCACATCAACTGGCAAAAATAATAAAATTAACATGATGTAGAACTGGAAGGAATACATAGGATTTACATGATTATTCAGCCAATTCATGGATTTACAGCTACAGCTACAGCTACAGAATGGGGATAATAATACATGTTTAATCTTGATGTGTGTTTTATACACTTCATGTACTTGAACACTTTTGGAATTGGAGAGCACAGTGGAGAAGACTGACCAAAGATATGATTGGTACTCAATTACTTTATTCTTGTAACCTTAACAAGACTATGGATTTGTGCTCAGTAAATACCATGTCATTTCTTTTCAGATTTGCAGAGCTTACTGAATCCATTGTGCATGCATTTCTGCTCGTAACTTTATCAGCACGATAGAAGAAGATAAGCTCTGATAAGTATGGGGTCACCAAAGAAGACTGATCTCATTTGTCCATCCTTCATCTCACCCATTAAATCTCTCTCTCTCTCTCTCTCTCTCTCTCTCTCTCTCTCTCACTCATACTTACTGCCAAATCATCAATACATCAAAATCCAAGGACTCTCCTCATGCGCTTTCTCTCTACATAGACATAATGCCTGCTAATACCAAGAAAGGTAAAGAATGAGAGAGAAAGAATAGCATAAGAGAGAGAGAGAGAGAGAGAGAGAGAGAGAGAGAGAGTAGAGAAGATGGGTGTGCTACCTGCAACCCATATGAGGACACGAACCCTTGTCTTCCGGGACCTTGGGTCTATTTCATTCTCCAAATGCTTCCCAAAGTCCTAGACAAATCGGATGATACTGCTTACCCCACATAGGATCCGCCTCGATACCTTTAAGATGTTGCTTACTCCCCTTATCACAGTACCAACCTAATGTTCATCATCCGCATTCACTACAATATCATTTAATGGTGGAGAGAGGGAAGGAAGGGAGAGAGAGGAGTGGTCTCTATCTCGGGTAATGCACAGCTTGCCGAAACTTTGACCGTCAAAGACGAGAAAGAAAGGTAGTGAAACACATGGCCTCCATCCTCTCTCTCTCTCTCGCTCTTGAATGCAAGATTATGTACGCAAAACCCTAAAGAAACAATAGTTTAATGTAGATGGTAGTAACTCATAACCTTCCAAAATGCCAAAAGCAAACAAAGGAGACACCTCTAGGGTTTCTGCCATTGCAGGACTCACGTGCACAGCCATGGTGCTTTGCGGCAAGAACCCTTTTCTTCTGTGTCTTCTTTTATTGTATGATTAAACAGCCACGTATTCAAGTGGTCTGTGCAGGTTCTATTACATCTCCTTGCAGACATGCATGTATCTGTTCCACGTCCCAGTGAGTGTCCCCATACGTGAGAAACAAGGACTCATGCGATGGATAACAAGTAGAAAGAATGTGTGCCTCTTCATCCGGAAGCCTTCCCTCTAGGGGGTTCGATTCACTGCACCGCAATCACGACCCTCTTAGACACATAACAGAGAGAGAGAGAGAGAGAGAGAGAGAGAGTCGGCAGCACAAGAGTGTGGTGAATAATCAATGGAAAAGGGGGAACGGTTCTTGCGGTAAGTGGCCAACCAATGGCGCCTGGGAGAGAACGACGACGCTTCGTGGGGAGAGTAAAACGCAAGGAAAGGTTAAAACCTAAGGTTAAACAAAAAGAAACATAATATAATGCCCTCACTCGTCGATCTACTTCATAAACAATGGAGCAATCCACGCCCATTTGCACATTTTATACTCATACTTCGGCCATCTTTCTACTCCATCTGGTACAACAACAGTTCACCGAGTTTTACTAAGTGGCGCATAATACTGGGTAAAGTGAAAACAAAGACGTGGAAGTGGTACAACAACAGTTCACCGAGTTTTACTAAGTGGCGCATAATACTGGGTAAAGTGAAAACAAAGACGTGGAAGAGTGAGAGACAGAGAAAGAGAGAGAGAGAGAGAACACAGTGTTCAAGGAGAAAGTGGGAGGAGTCTTCATTATTCAAAGGGGGTTGGCCTGGGAGAAATCAGCGGACGCCCGTGCCTTCTCGGAATGAATAATACTTGAACTTTTTCCATGCACAAAGATTAATGCAGAGAGAGAGAGAGAGAGAGAGAGAGGGGAGGAGAGGAAAGGGTGGGTTGAGGAGGGAGAGAAGGATCCAATCCCATCACGACCAACCTGAGCGCGATTTCCATGAACCTTACTGGGCTCAGCCATAGAGCTAGCTAGGGTTTCGTACACCTTCCTCTTCTTGAGCTAGTTAGCCATGTCCAAATCCATGCACAGTCTAACCTTGAACTTTGTTTTCACTGTTCATGACCCACGATGGACATTTACTTTCACGTATTGTTGTCCTTGTTTTGACCTATTCTCTGATTAGGGTTTGTGGGGGTAGAGAGAGAGAGAGAGACAAGGTGAATACATTAATTGACTGCATGCCTGTCTTGGGTTTGTCGGATATAAACCCCTCCTATTTTCCAAATCGAATCTTGAAAACCCCAAGGAAATCCTAGTATGTTGCACTTCTTTGTGGAAGAAGGAGGGAGTTGAGTGCTCGCACAATGATGAAAGAGTAGATTTAGATTCATGACTTTTGACTTGGAAGACTTATGTCGTTCTCTCCAAGCTGGTAATTTAGGTTAGGAGAAGAAGAAACACAGGAAGAAGCTGCATATATCCTTCCGTCACTGCAAAAACCGATGCTGCTGCGACACATGCATTTCCCGTGTTGATCCCTCCTGCATCACCTGCGCGCGCAGGTGAGCCCTTGCACGTAGATTCGTGCACGCAATCAAAGCCACCGTGTGCTCCAATAGCATGAATCGTGATAGGATAATTTATGAGCTCGCTACGTCCCAAAACCCACGTCTACATGTCCTAAGAATGACATCTATATCCTAAGTCATACCAACCGTTCGAGATCCCATGAATGATTCTGCCCTATCCCTGACCTCTCGTGCTTCACTCGACCTATTGTTACGGATAAAAAATATAAAGATGATGCTTAATGTAATGCTATATATGTCTGTATCTTCTGATCTTTGTACATACTTTTTACAACAAGTAGCATCCCTAATTTGATTATCATTCTTGACCGCTTTCGACTTATAAATGAGAGTTATATCATGTGGACACTTGTGGAGACTTCGGTTTGTAATAGATCATGATTCTTTGTGTACGATCGTTCAAAGTTTGTGAAGTTCATTAATTTGCATTGGCTATATAAAGTGTTTGTTAAAATAGTTGCTTGTGGATCCCCTATGAAATATTTTTTCTAACATGTTTTCTCTTTTGTATGTTATAAGTGATTTTGAGAGATTTTAGAGAGGCTAATCATTGAGAATGGACACTCAAGTGTGCCACACAACTTAGGTAGAACCAACTAAATCCGTGACAGTATATCCGAGCTAGTCGATGATGCGATCATCATTAAAAAACCACATACAACCACTCCCTCGTCCACAGGTATAAAAGCCGAACTTTTGGCTAGTCTTAGGGGTCAGATCTCTAACTCAAAAAACTCACTCAAGCATTCCACAACTGATTAGATTGTCGGAGGGGCCATGCGGACACACACCCTGACCCAAGCTTTTGTGCAGGATGGGACCGAGGGCCGGGATGAGCACACCACAGGACGCCTGATCCCATCGAGCATTACTTACTCTCTGATCGATGTAAATGACCTTATACACTCAGGTCAAACCAAATCGTAATGACTCGCTACGACTTAGAGTTCCACAACAAATCCAACATATTATTTGGTACATATAATATTAGATACATATTTTAATTGGGTGTAGAGATGAAAATTATTACATTAATTAACACAACTAAATAATGCTTAACCACATCAAGAAAAATAATTATTAACCACAAACGACGATGGCCACTAATATATAAAAAATTATCATTTACAATATTTAGTGTACAATGATTTGTCATGGAATCTATTTTTCCGATTCATGGTAAAGTTATTCAAACTTTGTCATTAGGAACATATAATGAGAAATGTGAAGATAGTTAGTGACAAAATTTTTGTCAAAGGTTTAAGAAGGATATTTTAATGATAATTCATGTTTCCTCTTTAAAAACTTCCTTGGTAATTAACCCATCAATAAATCACATTTTAGTGATACATCTGAATGTTTGTAGCATAAACTTTGCGGCTAATTAAGGATATAATAAACTATTAAAACAAAAGGAAGAATGAGAGTATAGGAGAAAATACTTCTGGTTGAAAAGGATATATTCTGAATAATATATATAAATATAAATATATATATATATATATATATATTGAAGAATATGATATTTATACAGAATTAACTTTAAAAGTATTAATTATAAATATCTTATTATAAGTACTAATAGTATGTGAACATTGGAGTTCTGCTAAGTTTATATCATTAGTAGTCAGCTAATTGATTTCAGAAAATAATTTGCAAATTTACTTAAAAAATGGCATATTGGTTTATACAAAAATAAATCATTAATTATGATTTGAAAAAAATAAATAATATTAGTTTATCTTCACGTATATGTCTTCTTAAGAATCAAAGGAATTAATACACACTATACATTCCTATATACACATAATATTCCTTAATATTCGCAGGAATATTAATAAAGTGCATAAATAAGTAAAGTATACACATGTACACGTATATATATACTCGTAAGAGAATAGTACAAGGCAACGAGTAAAAGGCGTTAAAAAGAGAAGATATCAGGAAAGGGGGGAGGAATTCGACGGGCGGCGATGGGGATCCGATGCTTCGCCTCCCTTCTCTTTCTCCTCTCCCTCTCCCTCTCCTTCTCCGGCTTCGGTCGAACCGTCTCCTCCCTCGATACAGATCTCGGAACCGCCCGCGTCGTCTTCCAGGTTCTTCTCGCTCCATCCTCTTCGTGATTGTCCTAGTCAATTGAATCTTGGAAATCTCTCCCTGGAATCAGTTCTTGGGAGACGGAACAATCCACTTTCCTGATCTTAGTTTAGGGTTTGTCAGATAGGCTTTTTGCTGATGCGTGCGATACGATGATGCTGAATGGGTACGCTATGTCTCGCTTATGAAATGATGTGTACTAACAATTAATTGGTTATGATTGTTCATCACGAACACTTTGGACACGTAAATTCTCTTTTACATCGTTGCGTGTGATGTAGGGAAGTTACATTGAACGATATATTCTGCAAGTGCGACTCAGAAAATTAGTTAGGCAGAGAAGATATGAAACAAGAAAATTTGTATTCACCTTATGAAGTTTAAAACTGTTTAAGCAATCTTTGTTATGATTACAGGCATCATGATAGAGTTAAAACAAATAGAATAGGTTTGGTGGGAACGTTGATGGTTTGCCCAAGAGGTGCATAGCAATATTTGTTATGATCTCTCACAGCAAGAGGTGAATAGATGTCTAGTGAGAACATTGATGGTTTGTCAGACAGGGGCATAGTGCAGAGATGCACAATCAGAAATCGTGAAGGAATGAGGTATTCAATGCCAATTGAGTTACTGTTTTGGGCCTCATGGAAATTTTTGAAATCTCATGAATTGATGTATACTAAGTCTTATGTAGCTAAAAAGAGAATGGCCTAACCTAAATATTTTGGATGATTTTATGATCGATGCTAAGGAAGAAAAGGAATAATTTACTGAATAGAATGTAAAAAAAATAATAATTTATGTGGTTAACCTTGAATCATTGCGGAGGTCATAAAACATTTCTGCTTTGTGCCATTTGTTGCATTGGAGTCTTCAACAATTTGAACTTAAATGAATACTTTGGCTTCTAAAATATTATTCCCTTGCCATTTTGGAGCTGAGTGCAGCTTCCATGATCAACATTTGGAATGAGTTTTGCTCAGGACGAAAGGTCAGGAACAATATCTAAAGAAACATGTCGTCGGAAGCACCCAGAGAGTATGGCGTCAGGTACAGTGCTCCTAATGTTAGGGGAGACACTGTTTGGCTGATTAGTCTTTCTTGATAATAGTATGCTGTGGAATGATTTGGCCATATAACTAAATATGTTAGGTTGTACTTTCTTTTTTAAGAAGAAACTTTGCCTACACCACTAACCTTTTTGAATGTCACACAGCCAGTTTTTTCCAAGTTTTAAATTATAAATTTTGGAAATTTGATGATTCAATATTGTTCAGGATATGTTTTATATAACTATGTTACATTGTGACTTATGTGCAGACAGCTTATGGTGACATTGAATTTGGTTTTTTTCCTCATGTGGCCCCCAAAACTGTCGAGCATATTTTCAAACTTGTGCGGCTTGGTTGCTATAACACAAACCACTTCTTCCGGGTAGTGGTCATAATGCTTAATTTTCTTATGTCAATACAACAATGAAATATTTAATATTCAGAGGAAAGTTGACTGTCAATATTGGCAGGTGGATAAAGGTTTTGTTGCACAAGTGGCTGATGTTGTAGGAGGCAGAACTGCTCCAATGAATGAAGAGCAAAGTTTGGAAGCTGAGAAAACTGTTGTTGGTGAATTTAGTAGTGTCAAACATGTGAGAGGCATTCTTTCAATGGGAAGGTAACTTTCTTAATATATAATGGCTATTTGATCCTAAGATTCATTGAGATCTGTCAACAATTGCCTTTGGCTTGTATATGTGTCTGTGATTGTCTCCATTGGGATTATTAACTTTATTGCAGGTATTTTTCTTTCTTTTAGTTAGAATGCAATTGTGTTATCTTGTTATCATTTTCAAAACATTATCTTGTTATCTTAAAAATGATACATGGACTGAAAGGTTTTAATTTTTGGACCAGTATAGAGGATGAATACCAATTTTGCTATTACTATGAGTCCAAAGGGGATGGTCTTAAGTTTTACTAGTCATCAATCAGCATCAAAATCTTTGCATTGGATCTGGTAGATATCCAAAATTTTCATGTCAGTTAGTCAAATTCAAAGTAATGTTTTTTCAGCCTATAACCTTACACTATAGTAGTCTTCCTTATCAAGGGATCGGTTCCCTAGATTGCTTTATATCGTGGTTGTGTACCTTGGACTGTTATATCTACAACTATCAGAATCAAAGCTGCAAATAAGATACGATATTTGCTACAGAGAATTTCACAATTAGCTCAATAGAATATGCATAAGATAATGAAATGCATATTAGTAATTTAACTTCTGTTCAACTGCAGTCGAAGACTATATTCTAGAATGTGTCTGAAACCTCCTTGTAAAAATATCTAGTAGGTCTTATAAATGGTAATGATGATGCAAGTGGTTATTAACTTCGAATAGACTACGTTATTCTGAAATATGTAAATGGAAGCCTTTTTGCCCTTGCATATGAGCCTTTTGCTGAGTTTTAAGTCTTCCTTTCCTCTAGGTACTCTGATCCAGATAGTGCTTCATCTTCTTTTTCTATCCTTTTAGGCGATGCACCTCACCTTGATGGCCAGGTATTGCAAGCTTGTTGGGTGCTCGTATATCTGAATTTCAAACTGAAAAGTTCTTACTACACTGACATTTTTCTGACATGCAATAATGTAGTATGCCATTTTTGGAAGGGTGACTAAAGGTGATGATACATTAAGAAAACTGGAAGAGCTTCCTACTCGACGTGAAGGGATCTTTGTCATGGTAAGTTTTCCGAGTTAACCACTCAGTAATCCAAGTATCTGGGCATTTGCAACCTTTTCTCAACTAAACATTGTTCAAGTTACCAACCTTCCCTCAACCCTGTCTATTCATTGCTGTTATGCATGTACTCACTATTTGTAGGCACATCATTGACTGAACTAAATATATGCTTACCTCAATTTGTGACTCCTAGATTCTTCTGCTATGTTTTCTTTGATGAAAATCCTGTAGTTGTGGGGGTAAGTGCAGGCATTCTGAACATGGTAGGTAAAATAGCACCGAATAGCTGGAGCTGCATGTTCGATCACCAGTTTTACATTTTAACTGTGGCTTTCTTATGTACTACTTAATGTTGTTTCTATTTTTCCTGTTTGTGTACTGAAGTCATTCTTGCTTTTTCAGCCTACCGAGCGCATCACCATCTTCTCAACTTATTATTATGGTGAGGATGATAAAATTTTCTAGCTCACATTGTTCAGAAGCACATATGTCTTAATGTTGTGAAAGGAATGAATGATAGGATTCTGATGAATCGGTTTTCACTTTTTAATGGTATCACATTAAAGTATGCTTGATCATGTCATCTGTTGTTTTTTTTTTCTTTTTTCCCTGAGCTTCATTTTTTTTTCTTTGGAAAAATCAGAGTAGCCTCTTGTCTGGAGGCTATGTACTCGAACTGCATCCTGTAGTTTGCTGGCTTTCTTTAGAAATTGATGGTTGGCATGGACTTGGATCTTGATCAATCAGTTCCATAAGCATTAGTACACCATGATCACCTGCTTGACTTTGGTTGATCTCTCTTTTATGAAATTATCCAGTTTGTTGATCATATGTTCTAGCATCACTGAAACTGAATTGTTAAAGTTCATGCTTAAAGTTGGAACAAGCACGCCTAACCATTTTGGTTGTTGTCTTACTAGTTTTAACTCTCAATTTTTCATGGGTTTCTGTTCCTGTGTAAAATAGTTGCCATGTAAACTCTCTGATCAACTGTCCTTTATGTGGTGAAAAGAAAGTATCTGTATATTTGCACAAAAAAAAAAAAAAAACTTTATTTTGCAACAAATATTCCACTTCAATTGGTTGCATGTTACTGTCATTTCAGGTGTAATCTCATTTGCAGCACCTCCTTGCATGTCCAGGACTTGCAATTCTATTCTTGTGATTAGTTGTTGAAATCAAGTGGCCGCAGTACTCTAGTTAGGAATGTTAGCTTTTACTATAACAGCTTATTCTCCATGTGTAATTACACTGTTTATTTTCTTCTATTATTTCTGTCTAATTTTCTGGTATTATTGGTTTATCTGTATTTTGTAGATACCACGGTAGAGAAGTGTGAATGGGAAAAGGAAATCCTCAAGAGAAGACTTTCTGAATCTTTTATCGAAGTTGAAAGACAGGTGGGTGAAAAATATTTGGGTGTTGACTAAACCTAAAGAATCTTTCATTTGATTATTGTTCTTCTTTGTCTAATTTGCAGAGAATGAAATGCCTCCCGTAAATGGACCAGAGGTACGTGTAGATGACTAAAGTATCTGACAAGTCAATCTCACTGGTTGATATATATATCAAGAGCATTTTTATTTGCTCAGTAATGGATTTAAAAAATAAACAAAACTAACGATGATAGCTCTATTGTTAAGATTTTAATTGAATCAAGAGTTAATGCATGGTGGAACACAGCCTCAATTTGGTAAATCAAAGTGTTAATTTACGACCCTAAATTGGTCTGGTTGGCGAAACGTGTGGCTGTTTGCTTCCTGAAATGGTCTGCCGAAGATGTGTTCCTGCACATCTTTTCTTGGAAGTGACCAATGTAAAAAAAAGTTGAAGTGCAGAAAGGAAGCTATATTAGGCTTGGCCACTCATATATCTGGAGTGATCTTGGTTGAGATTGTACCCATTCTTCAACGAGTCTGGAAGAGCTTACAGATAATGCATTCATTTAGGAGAGAGCTAACAGTAAGAATCATGAGTTGATGAAAAGAAGACTATGCAGATGAAGAGGATCTGTCTTAGAAAGGTTGACAAGGTGTCGGAATTTTGAGGATTCATGGCATTATATATATATACATATATATATATATATATATATCGGGTTTTGCAATTTTGAGGATTCATGGCATTATATATATATATATATATATATCCCCCACAAGAGCTTTTCCCATATAGTTAGATTTGGTTGAAGTGCTCTAAATAAACATCACTTGATTTCTGCCATGTCACATGATTCCAGAGCACCCAACTGTGAAGCTAGGCTCTTGGCCTTTTCATTGCGAGCCTCCTCCCATAGTTGTGGCTCAAGATTTTTGCTTCAAAAAATAAGGAATTAGACTCGTCACCAGCAAGTTGCGCTTTCCTGGGTTTTTCTGGGGGTTTAATACTTGGCTTAAAGTTCGTGATAATATATCCATAGGTAGCATAATATCTAGCATATTTAATATCACATCGTATAATTGACCTACACTTGTTGTTAGCAACAACCCCCTGGTGTGACTAGCAGTGGTCATAAATTAAGCAACCATCAGTAATCTCATCTATGGGGAGAAGCTTATGCTCTTAATTGATAGCCCCAATGATGTGCTGGATGATGATTGCTCCAAATTGCCTTAGCCCAGTGCTTTATAGGTTCCTAGGGATAGAAATGTGCAACACTCTTTGCATGGTTACAGTTGGCTACTAACTTTGCTTTCTCTTGTATAATGAATGAATGAATGAATGAATGAATTGAAATGGTGTCAGAGATACAACCCTAAATGGTTGCATCAGTACCGGTAGTCTCAGCATGCAATGCGTGCACTGAACTCAAGTGGTTAAAGTCTACCAATTAGGGTTGTAATAACTGCTTTGGTAGACCTTTTTAGCTGTCATTAGTCCCCGCGAGCTTGTCATATTTTTTTCCTCACTGTATCTCATCATTGCTTGAGTTGGAACTTAGGTCCCTAGGAAAGGCCAATCCATTAATATTTTCCAGCTCGGTCTCAACTCGTGTTAGAGAGAATCTATGTGTACCTTGTGAGATAAGAAAAAGTTTACTGATTTCACCTGCTTCCGTATTGAAAACTCG
This sequence comes from Ensete glaucum, assembly GCA_021527575.1. Lineage (NCBI taxonomy): Eukaryota > Viridiplantae > Streptophyta > Magnoliopsida > Zingiberales > Musaceae > Ensete > Ensete glaucum. Next base: position 6,234,659 of record CM038553.1, on the reverse strand, counting down.
ATGAGAGGGAGAGAGAGAGAGAGAGATGTGGATGTTTCATAGGCTAAAATAAGGTACTTGTATAATTGGATCGACCTGCGTCCACATGATCCGTCGATTAAAGAAACAATGATTCCTGATGACTTCTGTAAGGACCTCTCCATCAAAGAGGCCGAGGTCATGTGCCCCATGATGCGCGCTGCAGCAAACAGAAAGCTCAGCAGAATACTCTGTACTTGGTCGATTCCACTTCCACAAACAGCACGAAATCTAAAGCAGCGCATGCTGAATGCTTAACAGACTTGAGTAGTAGTCCAAGCTCCATGATTTGAGTAGAGCCCTCTATTGTTATCATGCAAAAGCTCATCATCTCCTCTTGAACCCCTGTGGGATAATGTAGTAAACATTCCTTCATATGCAACTAGTTACCAGTTAGTTTGCAATGGTCACATATGGTAGAAGCAAGCATGAGTAAGTATGACTTCAGAAACTCCAAAGTTCTTCATCGCTTGCTTCACTTCAAGGTGTGTGATTCGTAGATCCACAAGCATTGGATCTAATATTTAAGTTGGATGTAACGTGGTCTGCGTGGTTCCCCCTGACACACCCCCCACCCCCCCCCCTGTGTCGTTGGCTGCTTCTTCTCCATAAGTCCCACTTGCATTCATACAAAGACTCTCTCTCCCTCTCTCTCTCATCTCTGTTTAAATACAGCACTTATCTTTCTCCATGCACTTGTTTTCTCATCACCACCTTCTGTATTTCTCCCTTGTGCCCGATTTATCTCTCTCTCGCTCTCTCTCTCGCTCCTGATCGCATCCCTCTTCACCTCCTCTTCTCATTGTTCTTTCATCCGTCAGCTCACACTCTATCATCCTCAAACTTGACTGACCATCCTCTCTCCAGAAGTGAAACCTTGGAGCTTCGATCTCTTCCATCTGCGAGCACATTGCTCGAACCAGCACTCGACCATCACCAACTCCAAAGGATGTCCAGCAGGAGATCTCGATCGCGGCAGTCGGGCTCGACAAGGATCACCGACGAACAGATCAACGAGCTGATGTCGAAACTCCAAGCTGTTCTTCCCGAAGCACGTCGCGGAGGCAACGATAGGGTAGGGTGAGACGAGACAAGACAATGTGCTTGATTATTAGTGTTGGTTTAGGTGGTGGTGATTAGGGTTTCGCGTTCATGGGTGCAGGTGCCAGCAGCCAAGGTGTTGCAGGAGACTTGCAGCCACATCAGGAGATTGCGTCGAGAGGTTGATGGCTTGAGCGAGAGGCTGTCGGAATTGCTCGACTCAGCTGACCTAAATACCGCTCAGGCCGCCTTCATCAGAAGCTTGCTCATGTGATTCCTTCCATCCACCCACGCCTGTTCGCCACATTAGTACTGCTCGTTTCGGACTCTTTGATCCATGTACTGAAAGCTTTGCTTCATCTTTCCTGTACTTACGTACGATCAAACACTTCTTTTTCTCTGATTCCAAGAGTTTTTCTTGTTCATCTTGACCCATGACTCATTGGCCGAGCCTTGGCTGACACTGTGACAAATAAATGCACTTGTAGAAGTGCATCATCCTTTATATCAGAGAGTTCCACTGCCAGATCCGTATGAGAAATGCCAGTTCACCATTTCATCCGAGTGTAGGACAAGAACATGGGTCGTCGTATGGGGGATACTGTTGGCATGGTTTTGTATCTGGGAAAGATAGATACATAATTATATGATAGCTAACTGTGGTTGAAATTAAATCATATAAATCGATTCCATAATTTTCCTATTTGTGATGTATTTATGATCAATTACATTATAAGAGTAATTACTATGAGGTTTCAAGGCTCACCTTCAGCACGGTGAAACTACTGAATCCGACCTCAAGGTCTTGAGATCCATGAAACCTCAACCCCATGGGTATCTTTCTTGGCGGAGGTTTAGTGAGAAGCCTTTAAAGCATCACCATGAGATTTCTCAAGCACAATAGTTTGCTCATGTCCTACTCAGATTTTTATCTTTTCTGATACCAAAACATATTCATTGTTAATATCAATTTTGTTCTGATAACAAACCATATTTATCTTTTAAGAGGGAGAGAAAATTTTCTCGAGGAAGAGGATGACTTTGGCACTTGATACTAATGTCAGGCATATGTTCTTTCAGTGCTTGCAACTGTAAACTAATGTTTGTACGGAAGCCCAAATTATATTAACCACCATAACTTTCGGCAAAATCCACAGTTCAATATTTATTGCACCACAAAGTTGTTCTGCTGATAAAGGAAGCAGAAGAAAACAGTGTGTCATTTGACTACACACCTGATGGTAAAAGAACAATAGAAGCACTGCCGATCACTGCCATTGGAGTCTTTTTAGGGAGACGTGAGTGGCTCCCGGGGAGTGGTGGTCGCCGGCGGTCGAGGCGTGGCTGCTTTGAGGTGGTACAGGGAAGCTGTAGCTCCGCAAGTGGAAGCTGAGAAAGATATCCACGAGGAACATTTCCCTGAGAAGACATCTCTTGGGATGTGGGAAAGATTGCAGGTGACCGTGAGAACTGAAGCAGAGAGAGAGAGAGAGAGAGAGAGATTTATGTCTCTGATGAGGAGTACGGAGTGAAACCCACAGAAAGAGATGGAACGAACGGTGTGAGTAACACTTCGCTGACTGAGAAGCTTCGGTGTCAAGAGAGTCAGTACTGCCGTCAGAACTTTCAACAGAATGTGTAAAATCTTTTTTATTTATTGACATCTATATGCATATATGTTTATTATCATGAGATTTATACTAATCTTATAAAAAAAATATATGAAAATTTATTCATTCTGCATTAACCATATATGGTTTATATATATATATATATAGACATAAATCAATTTTCTCTTGTAATGAACTCTAGAAAATATATCTTGTAATATTTTGATTACTTTCGTATTCAAATTAGATAAAATTAAAATTAGCTTAGATGGATCGGATGAGTATATTACTATCAATCTCAATTTAAACATTTTGATTAATTATTTAGATTAAATGAAATTGATGAACTAATTAATCTATCAAACGTAGGTTATGACATGTTTGAAGAGATTTCTTAGTTTGTTCGTACCCTTCAACTTGGATAAAGTTAATTAAAATTTTCGATACGAATATTTACTCTCGATCCCAAAAAGACATCTTTGCGAGTGAAGCATGCGCGAAGTACTAATTGTGCGTATCAAAATTTATTTTCTTTTATGATTTATCAACATTTAATATAACTCCTTTATTTAAAAAAAAAATTCTTGGCATTGATATCATATTTAGAATTCTTAAAATCGATGATAAATCAAATATATCAATATTAATGTACATGAGATCTAGCGTCAATTCCACTTGATAAGATTAATCTAGAAAAAAACATACAAAAGGATTAATTAAGCTAGAAATTAGTATACAAACGCGAGTACAGTTCGTACCTGATGGGCCCTCCATGGGGCCCACTGCTTTTTGTGGGTTATCGTTTGAGGTAGAAAAAAAGGCACGCTCGCAATGTGAACATAAATAAATACAATAAATTGCTATTTGTTGATGTTTGATGGACACAGCACGTCGATCTGTCATCACACATGGCGCATGGACGACTGTGACTCGGTCACTCATGGGCCCCGCCCTCATACCATGTCAATGCCACATCAACATCAATGTTGACCCCCTGTGTCATCTCACCTTCGAGCACCGTCCTTGTCACCAATTAAAGGAAGGCTGTAAACAATTTGAAGTCTATTTGAGACATCAACAGTGAACTCTATCCAAAGCAAATGCTCTCAGTAGTCACTGCTTTTAGATTAGAGATTCGTGATCGACAATATCAAAGCTTAATAAGGTACATATAAATCATTTATTCATCCATCAATTATATTTGTATGGTATTCAAAATTTTATTTTTATGTTTTTAGTATTATTTTTTTATTCTTGTAGCGTAACGATCACCACGATAAATAGGCTTCGAAAAGATAAATGATATCATCCCTATCACGATCGTGATGGATCACTCAAGATCACATCTCGATCTCGTTCGATCGATAATGAAAAAATGAACTAAATCTAATTGAATCGAGTTAGATCGTATCGATACATTATATAGATTAGATTTGAAATTATCATGGCACCACAAAAAAAAAAAAAATCACTAATCTTTCTGTGTGTGTGTAGTATGTATGATATCTCTCTTTTAGCTGCCCTTCATATTTTTTTCTGTGCAGTCTTTCTGACAAACTCTCTTCTGAATTAAAAAAACCCCACAACTCACTTCCCGAATCTTAATACTGTTCTTCTCTCCCTCTTCACCAATGGCCTGTCGAAAACCCTCAGATAGTATTGAATGATATGGTGGCCCATTTCTCACTCTACAGCATGGAGTACAACTTCATTGAGATGGACATGGCAACTCCCTTCTGAAAAAACAAAGGGGATGCATCCATCTGTCTGCACCACACTGCATGAAAAAGTACTGAAAAAATAAAATAAAGTGGAAGTATCTGACCCCAATTATCCTAATCACAACAAGGTTTGATTTGCTTGTCATTATTAGACCATGATCATCTGTCTCAGGATCACCTGTGGCAGGAAGAATATAATAGAGTGATGATTGGAGTTGTGGGAATTAAAAGTCTTATGATCAGCTGGGAATTGCTGCAACAATGAACAGTTAAAATGTTTGATGTGAAGCACAGCAGTGTGGGGGGAGGGGGGTTTCTTTCAGGATAGGGAGTCTCAGGGCATATCATGTTCAAAGATAGTGAGTTCATTCCCTCTGGAGAAAGATTGGCCATGCAAACTATTAGGGGCTTGTCAATTTTAGATAGAAGCCATGACAGCTTATTTGGCATGAATTCTATTGATTTTTTTTATATTAATATCATTGTATATGAAAGTTTAATTTGATCATAATTTATATTTGGATACCTTTTTTTTTTTACTTAATGGGTAACAATTGAGTCATCCCCAAACTTCCATTTGAATTTAAGATCTTTTTGATCAATATCATTAAATCTAAAAACTTAAATTAAAGTCTTTATTTACATTTAACACTGTCCTCCTCACATATGAGTATTACATGACTCGACTCATTATGTAAGATATTAATCAAGGATTTTTCGATTGAATATCATCTCAATTTTCTTTATCAATTTCATTACATTTGAAAGTTTAATTCAGTAAATAAAATATGATTTTAATTTACATATTAACAAATTCTAATTTTGAGATATCATCTGAATTAATAAGAAAATGATTCTTCTTCCTATTACATTATTACTTCCTCAGAAATTGTATGAAAAGATGAAGGATAAAGTTTAGAATATATAGGTTTCTCCGATAGTAACATTTGCTCAAATTTACATCATCTCATGTGGATTGATCCTTTGCTGTTTAAAACATGCAGAAATTGTCTTCTCTCTTCTCAACACTGCATCGCATCTCTCTCTCTCTCTCTCTCTCTAATCCTCCCCCACCTTCCTTGTGGTCTCTTCCCTTTCCCTGCCACTGTGTCCTTGGCCTGGTGACTCTTCCACCCTGTATACTGCAGCAGATGTCCTGCAATGGCATGGCCTCTTCCTTCTTCCCCTCAGGTTTCATGTTCCAGCTTCAAGCTCCCTGTGAAGATGACCACCGACTGGCCAGCCCTGTCCGCTCCCTCATCCCCAGCAGCCTCCACCACCTCAGAGGTGATCTGCGGCGGCAGCCATTTCCAAGCTTCCAAAACCGCGGTGGTTGATTTGGTGGTGGTGCATGCAGGTGTAGGTCCGGCGACGGGGAAGAGATCGGCGTCGTTCTCAGGGGCCGAGACCTGCGAAGAAGCGACCGGCGATGACGAATTGTCCGACGACGCTTCGCTGGCCGGGGAGAAGAAGAGGAGACTCAACGTGGAGCAGGTGAGGACGCTGGAGAAGAGCTTCGAGCTGGGGAACAAGCTGGAGCCCGAGAGGAAAATGCAGCTGGCCGCGGCGCTCGGGCTGCGGCCGAGGCAGGTGGCCATCTGGTTCCAGAACAGGAGGGCGAGGTGGAAGACGAAGCAACTGGAGAAGGATTACGATGTGCTCAGGAGGCAGTTTGACGCCATTAACGCCGAGAACGAAGCTCTGAAAGCCCACAACAAGAAACTCCAGACTGAGGTAGTCACCAGATTTCTCGTCTTCCTCCTCTTCATCGGTTCTTTCTCACTCTAAGATATCTATACACAGTTAGCATTGCTGCACAAGTTTTGAAGCATCGAGAAAGATGCCCGCTTGTAATTGGTGGCCACAATACCGGCAATGATGTCTCCGAGAGATCTCCTGCGATTAGATTCCTTTCCTCGTCTCCTTTCTTGTATTGTATGCCACTGCTACTTTACCTCTGAAATGGTGCCCAAGAAAGAGTTGATCATCGTAAAGTCTTCTACATTTCTTGATCATTTGCTCTGGCAATGATCAGAGAGAAATCAGAACAGATTAATCTATCTCAATCGCAAGAACAACGAACATTCCAATCTTGATCATTGGCTCCGGCAAGACGGTAGCAGCAAACCTCAGAGCTCTGCTCTCGATCTCTTTCAGATCAAGATATCTTCTACTGGTAATTTAAGGCCGATCAAACATCACTGTGATCAACTTTAGAAGTCTCCGTTGATCGAGAATTATATCTTAACCTGCAACCTTTTTCGAGGAAAGCTTGCGTTTAATTTTCTAGTAGAGAAAATATTCTCTAACCTCTTCAATTGTTTGATCGATTGACGTCCTGTTGTTATCATGCATCTTGTTTATGGCTTGAACCGAGTTACATGTGCAGGTCTCGGCTCTCAGAGGTAGAGAAGCATCAGATCTCATCAATCTCAACAAAGAGACCGAGGGTTCTTGCAGCAACAGAAGCGAGAACAGCTCAGAGATCAACTTGGACATCTCAAGAACACCGATCGCCGAAAGGTCCTGTCCCCCTCTCCAAATCCTGCCTTACTTCCAATCAGTGAGGCCAGCTGACCCAGACTGCCCTAAGGCCGAGAACGATGCCCCAGAAGGCAGCTTCAGCAACTTGCTGTGCAGCATCGGAGATCAACCTGCCTTCTGGCCATGGCCTGAACACCACAACTTTCATTAGCCACAACATCTGCTGGGTGAACCGTGGAGATTTACTGCTGCATTTTCGTCTCTGTTTGAATTGTATCGCAACCTTGTGTTTTGGAGTTCCAAGTCACTGATGTAGAGAGAAGAACACTTGCAGGAATCAATAAGGAAGAAACCAGAGTTCTTTGATGGTTGTGCAACCTTTGAATTGCAGGAGCGTGGAACATTGTGATGAGATCAAGCCTTTGTTGCTTTGCATGCAATGATATCTCTGTCTCTTTCTCTCTCTCTCTCTCTCTCTCTCTCTCTCTCTCTGTGGTGTATGCTCAGGTGTTCTGAAGAAAGTTCAAAGGGGTGGCAGCTGCTTGATGCTAAAATGCTTCAAAGCAGGCCAACCTTTTCTCTTTGGAAAGCTTGCCAACTCAGTTGCAGGTTTAGGAGGGGGAATATATATGCATGTAGACAACCAGTTCTGAATTGATTCTTGGCTGTCCACATGGTTCGATGTATTATAGTGTCCACTTACCTGAAACCTTCATGAATGAAAAGAAGAAGAGGTAAGAGAGAGAAACTCAATGAGAGCATCTCTGTCATCCACAAGAGAAAAGCATGCGACTCACTGAGCTCACCATCTCAAGGCTCTGTTGCTGGTTAGATAAAAAAGAAATCTAAGAACCTCAGTCTTGATTCAATTCTCCAATTCTAAATCTAACTTTTCCATGGTGCAATCAACTTGCTAGATCACAGTGGAGTTCATCCTGAGCTATCAGCATAATCTAATACATCGAAGGATCTCCTCTAGCCATCAATTGCAGGAAGAAGAAGGAGATACTGAAATCCACAGGGCAACTTTTCCTAACATGTTCAGGAACAACTATGGGGAAATTTATTGTGTGCAGCTAAAAAGATTCTGTGCACTGCAAGTGGCCTGCTAAAAGTAGACAGATCTTTTAAGCTTGCAAAAGTCTAAGGACAGGGAAAGATGTGAAGAAGATGCAGGCTGGGGAAACACATGTTTTGGTGCAGTCCTTCCATGAATCAGAATGGGTGGATCAGAGCACAGGAATGATCCATCCATCCATCCCATATCATATATATTTCCTTACCCTAAGGGTGATAGCATATTTGCACCATGATGATCACTATGTGGATGGGGGTCATGTTTGGAGCCCCTACTATCATTTTCAAGTACATGTGTGTGATCTATCATTACATTGCTTATCCAATGTATTTGTTCTTCTTTACACCTCTGACAGTGGTGTGAGCTTGACATTTTGTCTGTGTCTTGTTCCCTTTCAGACCAATGATAGCTACACCAAATTACTCTCACTAGGAAAATGAAAGATCAAAAGAGTGAGGTAGTGAGCTCCTTTCTCTGGATCATCTCAGATCCATAAGCTAATGGCCTTACCACAATGTATCCTTATTTCCATCTTGTACTGGTTCTTCAGGACCAGTGCACAATTACTACAGTGGAAACAAGTGAGGGATAAAAGGGAAGCTGAAGCTGACAACCATAACCCAATATAAGGTTTTGCAATGATTAGGAGAGGACCATGGAAGGTTGTTTGAATCTTATGATAGGCAAGCCATGCTGATACTGATGCAGTGATTCCAAAGCTTGGGTGAAGAGTTCTGCTCCATGTGGGAGCGCAAGGACCAAGTGATTGCTTGGCCAAGAAGGTTGCCACAACAATGCTCTTCTCATCATGTTTGGCTCAGAAGAAGTGGGATCTCCTGTAGGGTTTTTTCACAGAGGAAATGGTTGGAGGTCAAACCTTCCTTTGCCCAAAGAAACAAGAAGAAGAAGAAGAAGAAGAAGAAGAAGGAAATCATAGTGGTTGGGTCAGCCATGATTGGTTCAGGTTGCAGAGTGAAACATTCATGAAGATTTTAGAGAGAGAGAGAGAGAGGTTCAGGTCAACTGTCAGAACAAAGGGGGAAGTGTGAAGTATCAGAAGATTTGTGAAGATTTTATGGTTGATTTATTCTTTTCAAAGGTACATGAGGAAAGCAAGATTCAAATTTAATATTTTGTAATAAGTTATCTCCATCTTTATCAGCTAAGTTAGCTTAGACCATTGTGCTTGAAGAACAGTAAAAAAAGAGAATATTATTTGTATCATTAGAATCAATCTCATCTGGATCAGGAGGCTCTAATTCCATGCTTAGTTGACCAATGAGCAATCATGTCAAAAGTCAATAACAAAATTAATAATGATGAGGATGGTTTGGTAGCATAGATATGTAGATTAATGGTGGCATATACATGTAATCTGATTGATGCTTGTATGGGTAGGCATCATGCATGTGTTGCCAACCAGGATTTGGCACCTTCTTCAAAAATTGTCCTCCTCTCTTGTGGCTGCCAATTCTATATTCTCTGTTCTTTAGGTGCATGTGAGTAGATAGATCACCAAGTTAATAATTTCCAATGAAGAAGATGATGATGACATATGATGATGCAAGAGCTTTTGGCTTTTGACACTCAAACATTGATTGAATTTTGAGATACTAGAACACTTGTGTAATACTTTTTTTTTTTTTTTAATGTCATAGCTTTGGATTGTTAAGACATCTCAAGTCCCTTTCATAGAGTTATGAGCTTGAACATACACTGTACAGATGATAGTAAATTACCTTTTCCCTATAAAATTATTTATATTCTTATTCATTTTTAGTGTCAGATTAAATCATGAATGATGATTAAGACTAGAGGTACTCAGCACTCAAATGTGCCAAGTCCTGTTGGATGAGGAGCACCTTAAGCAGTGTTGCTGTCCATTAATTATTCTTAGCACTGGCACAATAAAAAAGGCCTTAGATCATTTAAAAGTAATTTTAATTGTAACACTCTCAAGTTTACTTCTGTATCTCAAATCGGTAAAGAGTTCAAAAATAATCATTAACATGAGTTTTAAATTTAATATATTAATAATAGTTATTTGATCGAATCATATCAAATGATACAACATTAAATCAACATTGACATGGTTAACGAATAAAAAAAATTATATTACAGTAAATATATTTAGTCACACATTGTGAATAATTGAATCGAATCATAGTAGCTTAATAGGAGTATTATTACCAAACTATGTTTACACATGGGTTACTCGTTCCATATCAAAAAAATAGATGGTCAGTTAACCTAATAAATTGGATCATGATAAATGATATTATAGTAAACCTAGTATTAGATGTTATATGAGACTCAAGTAGAAAGGAACTGCATCATGCTAGAGGATGTGCCTAATAATTCGATTAATTTTAATATAAAAATTAATTTATACAGATCTGATGGATGTACTACTGTTAATCTCAACTTAAATATTTTGATCAAATAAAGTTAACAGTTATTCTATGAAATCAAGTCATGATAATTGACATCAGAGTCGACTTAATATTAAGACAAATAAAATCTCAAATAGAGAAAAACTATTCATAAACATGTCAAAGGAGAGTTATCATCGAACAATGACTCATATTCATTATGTCAAAATTTGATATGAGTTATGTTGGATCTTGATGAGGATGTCAATCCTTTAAGTTATCACAACAACTTATCATAAGATGAAACTATAGTTGTTGGATATGTTAAATCATCCTTAGAGTTAAAAGTAGGAAGACATACATCAAACTGGGAAGGCATCCTAAGTTTGATGCAACAAAAATTAACTTATAATGACTTCACAAATATATCACTATTAGTGTTAGCCTAAGTAGTCTTGGATCAGTGAGTAAATTCAAATTAAATAAGTTAATAAATTAATTATTCCCTTTGAATAAGATGAAATCTTAGGGGTCACACTTCCTTCTTGTTTTATACAATTGTCTAGTGTTGATACACCCATAATCTATTTAATGGATGCAGTCATTCATTCATAATATGGACTTTGGTGGTGGAGTACAAATTACATTGGCCTGTGCTTGTCCACCTGATTGATATTGTCTGAGAGAGGGAAGATGGAAGAGCAGCACAGCTAGAAAGTGGCTCAAATAGTCAAGCCTGGCACCATTGGAAGATAGGAATTCCATTGATCACAAAATAACCATTGTTATAGGACATATTGATCACTTTTCCTTCTTCCAATGGGACCTTTGCATCTGCTTCTTTTGGATGGCTCCTGGTGTTCTTTTCTTGTAGATATCATCACAAAGACAACCTTTAGCATTTTTAATGTGCTAAAAATCACATGCTTTTTGTAGTACTAAGTTTTAATATAAGATGTATCATGCCTTTCCATACTTTTTATCAGTGTTGCATGCAACATTTCTCTTAGGTGCTCCCTGTTAGAAATTTACTTAGCCTTTACTGAGAATTATATGTCAGAAAATTTGGCTGCTGATTGCATAATCTAATTATTGATGCATGAAACCAAATGATATGGTGTGACCAAGTTATCATAAAGCTACTTTTCTCAAGTCTATTTTATGTTTTGACCAGTGAAAAATCTCATTCCAAAGTGATCTCTCTTCTTCTTCTTCTTCTTTTTTTTTATCTAATTATCTCTTTCATATCCTTTTGTTGGTAACTATTTTAAGTCTTCTGTATTGATCATTCTTCTGTTTGATAGACTAATTGATCTATCAATTTCATTTGATCCAAATCACAGATTAAAATACTTAGGTTAAAATTGATAAGAATATACTCATCAAATCCTTATAAATTAATCTTAATTTTGTCCATCTTTGATGTTTAACTAATTGAGATGTTATACTTTTTCTCTTTTGTCCAAATTCTTTTTTTCATTTCCTTTTCATCTACTATCCTAATCTTCAGCTACTCATATCTATTCCCTTTTTCCATTCTCTTTCTTGATAGCTTTTTCCCATTCTTGTTCATTTATGCAGCACTTATTATTGATGAGATAGTCAACAGCCAACATGTCTGGACTGATCATGGTAGGACAAAGATTGAAAGCATGAGGTTTGATGTAGTCACTTGCTTAAGTGATGGATAGTCATGGCTGACTTAACAGTTAGTAGAGAGAGAGAGAGAGAGAGAGAGAGAGAGAATTTTTAATTGAACTTTGAAATTTTAACAGCTTTATAACTCCAGTTGGAGGAAACAACAGGGTGAATTTTTATTAACCTTCTTTTTGGATTAAAGTATTGTTTTTGGCTGAAATTTTTGATGAATTGTCAGTCTTCCTAGAGATCAAACCAAGATTTGTGTGTCCAGTACTGAACCTTCATCTTTGGTCTCCTCACTTCACTTTGGTGGCAAATTTGATGAACAACAAAAGAGCATGCTATTACTCTATTTGACATGACTTCCAACAGCTGGAAGAGGCTTGTGGTTTTTTGAACATCTAATTTGAATGATAACAATTGGCTCTCTTGTGTTCTCCTGCAGGAGAGGCATTTCCCTGCTTAGCATACTTGATTTGTCATCCCCAGTGCAACCATCCTGATCTGTGATGTAGAATGTTCAACTTTATTGCTCTGATCATTTTGTTTCTTCATAATTCAGCCATCATATTTCCCTCAAACCACACAGATTTTTTGTGTAGTTCCATTCTCCAGCTCAAGTTGCAGACATGTCCTGGTCTCAACCCACACAGACTGTTAGCTTTCCTCTTCCCATTCACCATTCTTTTGTTCTTCTGACAGTCGTGTGCAACTGATAATTGATTATTATAAGAAATTCCAGATCAAATATGATGAGGAAAGAATCGCTCTCTCTTCCATAAGCTGTTGCTTTGTCTACTCTCTTGCAGGATGTCTGACACCACCCATGCATGAAAAGAGACATCATGACAAGGAAACTTACAATTTGTTTGGGGTTAATATATTAGCATGTAAAGTAATGTTCTTTTGGAACCTTTAGACTTGGAGCTTTGATTGAACATGAGAAAAGAAATAAAGGTCAGAATCTGCATGATGATGATGTTGATGGTGTGTGTTAAGTGCTGGAGAAGCATCACTTTCCTACTCTGATCTTTGAGCAGGCAATCTGCTACCTGAATTCAATCTCCAATGGAGTTATCCTTTTGGAACCTTTGAGACTATTGAGAACAGCAGGAAGACGGAACACTTGCTCTTACAATGTATTTACTGTACTCAATCTAATTGTTTATTTGCTATAAGCACTCTAAATAAAAGCTAATCATTGCTTCCATGGTAACTATATATATATATCCAAAGTAGAAGGTAGGCTCTGCTCTTGTTCTAAGCTCTCTTGGTTTGGAGCTGCGAAGGCATCCATGGGAGACTCCAAGGAGGTGACTTGAGCTTTGTTTTCTCCTATATCTGCGCTTATTATTACTTTTTCTTTTGGTTTTTATGTTGTGGATTTCGTTTCTCTTGAACTCTAAAGAGAGGAGGGGTGATGGCGTTTGCAGGGTGGGAACAATGGCAAGAGCAGTGGATGGATGGCGGTGCCGGCGTTCGGGGAGTGGGACATGAAGAACGGGGTGCCGGATTACTCCATGGACTTCACCAAGATTCGGGAGATGCGGAAGCAGAACAAGCACACCTCCCGCGCCAGCCTCGGCAACGACGACGAGTTCCAGCTCCAGCTCCCCTCCAACAACAACAGCAACAACAACGAGGGGGAGGGGGAGGCGGAGGAGGAGCCCCGCCGCCGCCATGGCTCCCCCACAGTACGTTTCCACCTCCCCTGTTCTCTTCTACCCGTGCTCATGGGGAAGCGAGCCGTCGATGGCATCGAGGCTCTCTGGCCGGAGTGCAACGAAGGCCCCACCGGCGGGCCCGAGAACGGCAGACCATGGGCAGACGCTCGGACGGGATCAGGCCAAATAGATGGGGACAGGGGGTGGGGTTGGGTGTCATTGACTGAGACTGACCTAAAGCAGTGCTATAAAATCATCTTCTCAAAAGATGCCATTAGCTTTTAACTCTTTCTCTTGGCTTCTACAGGGGAAGAAGAAGAAGTTGATGGGCTACTTGCGATGCTGTACAGGCGCATGAGGACGGTCACACTCACTGCTGATGACTCAGTGTTCCTTCTCTTCCCTAACAAAAATGTATGCATTGAGAATCTTAGATCTTCAATGCCGCTCTGCATCATCTACTTGGATTTAGCCAGGCAGGGAAGAACTTTGGAATGTGGCAGAGATTGATGAACACCATGAGTGTGCTCCTCTGAAACCTAATCCTACTTTGTGGTTGTGTTGCAACTTCAAATTTATTATATGCAAGTAAAGATCACAAGAACTGGTAACATGACAGGATTAAACTCGTAGCATACGATCAACACGCTCGTGGAGTTGAGGGTTTCAGCAAGGCGGCATGCAGCGAGGTGGAGGCAGCACCTTCTCCTTTGGGCCTTCGCCATCCTTCACTATCAACACGGTGTTCATTCCCCAAATCATGTGGCGCTCGATATGGCAATGCATGAACCACACCCCTGCAACGCCACAATGTGACAAACATGCTTCAGGGATGATGAGGCTGATGTGGTTTGGTTGTCTTCTTCGTCTGTGTGAAGCCATGGGGGGTGGGGGGGGGGGTTGTTGTTGGGGAACTCACCAGGATTGTTGGCTGTGAATCTGACGGCCACCCATCCGTTTACGGGAACTCCGATGGTGTTCTTGAATGGTGGATCTTCCAGATTGTACCTCAGGGGATCTCTCTCCTTGTGGAAGTTCCCGTAGCCCCAGCCCACCACGTAGAAACTGTAGCCGTGCAGGTGCATGGGATGGTTGTCCCCCATCACCAGCGACGTCCCCTGGAACACGACCTCCATCCTCGCCCCGTACTCCAAGACCCTGACTTCGGTCCCCAGTGTCGGGAGCAAGAGGCTCAACGGCTGGTCCGTCGCCGTGAAGTTGTAGTAGTACGGCGGCATGCTCGGGAAGTTCTCGCCGAACACGCCGCCGATCCCCGCGTGGTAGGCTTCCAGTATGTCGATGGGAGGATCCAAGAAGCTGATGTTGTTGAGGCTCGCCCGCAGCCGAGTCCCGTTGGGCCCGGCGCACGACGCCTGGGGGCACTCGAGCTCGTTAATGGCGACCACGATGAACATGTCTTGGTCGACCGTCTTGGGGACATCGACCGGGTGGGCGGCGTTCGCTGGACTGCGGAGCGCGAAGGAGAAGTTGGTCGCCGCCGCGGTATCGTTGTAGTAAGGAAGGGTTGGCAGGAGGGGTTTAGTCGACTCCAAGGGGAGGTCAGAAACGTACTCGACGATGGCGGTGGTGGCGGTGGTGGGAAACGAGCCGAGGGAGAGATAGCTAAACGCCCGGCCTGCCATGTAGTAGAGTGCGTCGGGAGGCCGGTTAGCTTCCAGTAGCAAGTCCATCGTTTCCCCGGGCGTGATCATGATGTAATCCGCGGACAAAGGTTTGACGTAGTTCCCGTCGGATCCTACGACCACGACGGTATGACTGGCGACGGAGAAGAAGAGCCCGTTGCTCATCGCGGCGTTCACGACGCGGAGGAGGTAGGTCTTCCCATGCTCCACCAGCATTCTGAAGGTTCCTGGACGAGATGTCAGAGGAGAAAGCGTTTGATCTCTGCAAGACGAGAGCAAGTACCAAAGGGAATCACTTCCGACAAGTCGACACCTGCAGACGAGCAAGGGTAGAGATCTCCCGGTTGTCCATTAATGGTGAAAGCATCGGAGCTGTTGACTTCGCCTCCCGTGCTAAGAGCCTCTTCCAGTACCGCATTGGCGCCCCGGTTCCACCACTCCCCTGCAACGCAGCAATCAACACAACAAAACAGAACTGTGAGTAGAGCAGGCGGTAATCAACGACATCTCCACCATAACCGATCAGAATCTATGACGACCGAGCACGATGACGAATTCTTGGAAGGGGTGCGGGAAGGGGTAGCGCGTTCCGCGCCGGGGACGAACGACGATGGCGCCATGGACGGTGGCTCGATCGAAGTCGTTGTGCGCGTGCCACCAAACGGTTCCTTCCTCGGTGGAGAGGATGATGGTGTAGGTGAAACTGGCTCCAGGCTTGATGGGGCACTGCGTGATGAACTCAGGGCCATCCGACCATGGATTCCTTGGCTGCTTTACTCCATGCCTGCATGTTTCTTCGATCAATTGTTGTGTACAAACGCAAACTCCCACCGAGGGTTTACTTGATGATCACCGAGAGCCCTCGGTAATCAATGGCCGTACCAGTGGACGGTAACATTCTTCGATGCATGGTTGTGGACCTTGACAACAATGGTATCTCCTCTGTGAGCATACAGATTGGGTCCTGGAAACTGCCCATTGACTGTCATTATGCTCTTCGTTCTACACAGCCGAGTACGAGGAACTTCCTCCACCTACAAACAACAGCATTCCAAATCACACTCTCATGCACAGAATATGAAGCAGAGAAGAGAGTGTTTCAGAGGAGTACTTACGTTGAAGACATGGGAATGAGTCTTGCTGCATGCTTGAGTTGAAGCAAGACAATGTAGCAGCACCAACACAAGACACAAGAAATCCATCTCTGCAGAGATGGAAGACTGCTGCTACCGTCGTAGCATTTTTATTAGAAGACACAGAGGTGCAGAGCTTGGATTACAGGCTGCCCTGTGATGGAGACATTGCACCTCACATGGACCTTCTTTCTTCCCAGAGTTCATTTAGGAAACAACCGGTGAACTGAAGCATTCCATGGCCAACTCTACATTTCTGGCACCTCTGAGAGCTCATTAGGTCCTCAAATGTAAACTTTTCTTCTTCTGCTATTTCTTGCTTTTAACTGTGGTGGTGAGACTACACTCGTATCAAAGAAATTATCTGTCATCCATTGGAAACCTTTGTTTCAATCAAAAGGTATATGAGTCATGGTTGGGAATTATGAGTCATGGTTACCTGGACTTCGTATGAACTGAACAATAGAAAGGATCAGCATTAACATTCACCCATTTATCTCAATCATCTGCCACAACCACCTGATGGAGTTTCTCTTTGGCTGCATTAGCTGCTCTGTCAAATATGATATATTCCAACAAGCATTTGGCTTTAAAGAGTAGAAAGCAGGGACTCATATTCCATGCTTTTGATTCGAAGAAGCCATCTTTGTGTTGATTTCTTCTCATGCAGACTAGTTTTCCACCACCCCAATTAAATCTCAAGATGGATGTGATGGTAACAAGCACTAGAGAGGCTAAAAATCTACCTTGTGTTAGTTGAGTTTGTGCTGCATTGGCTTATTACTCTCTGGGCAAGCAGCTAAGAAAGCAAAAACAGGCTGGATGAAGAAGATGACCTCTTCCACTCTCTTCACGGTGACAGCCACTAAAAAAGTCCCCATTCCTTTTTAACTCAGCTCTCAACCCCCACCATTACAGCAACATGTTCACCATTTAATTCACCAGCTACTCCCTGAGAAAAAAATTGAGGGTGAGATAATTATTTGCGTCTCTTCTTGTTCTAGAGATGCAGAAGAGAATAAGAGAGCACTGAAAGGTTGATATGTTGTACTTGTCATCTAACAAAAAATGCATGCAATCTTCAAATGAGATCCTTTCAGCATTTAGGATCTGCTTGTACCCCATTCCTCCTTATTTAATGACATGTTAATTACTACCGAGATCTCTGATCATAGCCCCATTTCCCCTCAGTGGAGTTTGCAAGACTCAATTGTGTCGCGGAGGGAGACGAGTAAATTAAGTACTCTTCCTACTTAAATTTGATTAGGATATCTTAGAATCTAATTAGAATTCCAAAAATACTTGCCAACCATAACACACTGTCCATTATCTGAAAGCAATATCAGAACAGTGCCCCATTTGAGTGCTACGAGGATGAGTTGCAGAAGGAAGAGTAGCTGCATCTTTAAGCTTTAGACTGTAGAAAACTCATTGAGCTTCTTGGTATCCTCCATCTCCAGTTCCAGAGCTGCAAACGATGCTACAGAATATGAACTATGCCTCCATTCTCCATCTTGTCAATCTATAACCAAATTTGTGCACATTGAAGCTGGTAACTGATACATTAACAAGTAAGAGTGTTAGGATAGATCAAGGGAACTCAGATTATAGCTTTTTGGTTTGTCCATACACGTCGTTATCCCTCTAAAAAAATAACATTTGTGGCATATAATGAGATTACGATTTCTTGCATAATTTTGATGAACCACGTAAAGTACACTCAGTTACTGATGTTTAGCGATGTCAGCATAACTATGTATGCGTTGTTCGGGGATGATGCATGTGGATAATACGGGTCGGATCGACTCTTAATTGATGGGAGTCAGGCCGATCCTCTTCGGCTGGGCTCCGTCATCCTGACCCGATCCAATAGCAGTGGCGTGTTGCGGATAAGATAAGCCAAGCTGAACGCAGTCACGCACGGCCGGCAAGCTCAAGTATTAACAAGAATGCCCCAATCCCCGCCACATCTCGTCTCTCTCTCTCTCTCTCTCTCTTACCATGAAGACTCTTCTCCTCTCTCCTCTCCCTTGCTCCTCTTTCGCTCCGCCCAAAACCCAACATGCTCCCCTCTCCCCCTCTGCTCACGCCCTCTCATCCTCCGCCGTGACCTCATCCGCCCCCTCCGCTGTCGTCGTCATCGGCGCCGGCCTCTCCGGCCTCGCTGCCGCTACCCACCTCGCCTCCGCCGCCGTCCCGTTCGTGCTCCTCGAGGCCTCCGACGCTGTCGGCGGCCGCGTCCGCACTGACTCCCTCAACGGCTTCCTCCTTGACCGCGGCTTCCAAATCTTCCTCACTGCCTACCCCGAGGCGCGCCGGCTGCTCCATTACCCCTCCCTCCGCCTCCGACCCTTCTACCCCGGCGCCCTTGTCTTCCACGACGGCCGCCTCCACCGCATCGCCGACCCCTTCCGCCTCCCCCTCTCAGGCCTCGCCTCCCTCCTCAACCCTATCGGTTCCATCCCCGACAAACTCCTCGTCGGCCTTGCCCGCCTCGCTGCTGCCTCTCGCACCGACGCCGACCTCCTCTCCGCCCCGGAGACCACCATTGCCCAACGCCTCGGTGCCGCCGGCTTCTCCCCCTCCATCGTCGAGCGCTTCCTCCGTCCCTTCCTCGCCGGCATCTTCTTCGATCCGGACCTCGCCACCTCCTCCCGCCTCTTTGACTTCATCTTCAAGTGCCTCGCCCTCGGCGACAACACCCTCCCCTCCGCCGGCATTGGCGCCATCCCGGAGCAGCTTGCAGCTCGGCTTCCCCCAGGGTCGCTCCGCCTCCGATCCCGGGTAGCCGCCGTCGATCCGGGTGGCGCGTCCGTGACGCTTGAGTGCGGCGAAGTGGTCTCCGCCGACCTGGGAGTGATCGTAGCCGTGGAACAGCCGGAAGCAGAGAGGCTTGTGCCCCAATTCCTGCCGCCCAGGCAGGACAAAACCGGTACGGTTCGGAGCACGGTTTGCCTGTATTTCTCGGCCGACCGGGCGCCGGTCACGGAGCCAATCCTGATCCTGAACGGCTCCGGCGAGGGGATCGTGAACAACATGTTCTTCGCAAGCAACGTGGCTCCGTCGTACGCGCCGGAAGGGAAGACGCTGGTGTCAGTGTCGTTGGTGGGGGCATTCCCGGAGCGGTCAGACGACGAAATGGCGGCGGAGGTGGTGCGCGAGCTGGCCGGGTGGTTCACGCCGGAGGAGGTCGGCGCGTGGAGGCACCTGCGGACGTACCGGATCGGGTTCGCGCAGCCTGACCAAACGCCACCGACGAACCTGACAGCACGGGAGCCGAGGGTCGGGGCGGGGCTGTATCTCTGCGGCGACCACTGGAGCTCCGCCACCTTCGACGGGGCGCTAGTGTCCGGGCGGAAGGCGGCGGAGGCGCTCCTCAAAGACCGCGGCTTGGTCCAGGCGTGACCGCCGGGCCTTCATTCATCCGTTCTATTTGATTCGTTTCCGTATAAACTGGTCGTTCAAATGTATGTATATATGTATGAATACGTGTGTTCGTACATGAGCTCTCTTTCTTTTGCAGCCGAGAGTGCAACGTTGGTAAGTGCTCGATGGAAGAATTTTTGGTAGCACTATTACCAACATCACAATTAGAACCAGCAGCGGATTTCTCGAGTTATATGAATTTTCATATATTTAATCTACAGTATTTTATTGTAGTTAATTCCATCAGCTAATAACTATTAGAATATCAGGTATTTTTTCATTTATTAAATCATTATATATATATATATATATATATATATATATATAAAGCTGGTTGAGCAAGCATAGGTTATAATACGACCCATCGATACGCCCTTTTATTGGGTCTTTCATGGAGGCCAAACCGGTCGACATTTCGAACCGTCGGACCAGACTTCTCCGCTATTCCATTAAATTTGAATGCTGCTTTTCGAGCCTCAAGCAGTCATAGATGGGCTCCGATGAAGTAGTTGAAGGCGGCCAATGGGGCCGCCGCCTCGGCCTCTGAGGGCATTTGCCGGGACGTAGAAGAGGGGGGGATTGGCGTTGGCGTTGGCGGTGGCGCTGCCTCAGGAAGTGAGTAAGTTCATCATTTCCGGTATTGTATTTCTGTATCTGTTGTTGGCGATATGTCAGATTCAGGTTTAGGGTTAGGGTTAGGAGTAGTGTTTGAGTGAGAATTACTTTTCAGGAAAATTTAGCGCTAGAGTAGGTGAAGGGAGGTGTGAATGAGAAGTTAGGATCTGGGATTGGTGTTTACAGGTGTTACTGGCTGCTCTGTTAATAGATCAAAAAGCAATAAAGAAGATAACCATATAAGGTGGATTAATGTTCTCAGAAAAGACCAACAAATGCACCAGCTAAACCAAATGAGTAATTATAGACATGTAGTGCCGGGAGACAGATTCCAAGCTTAAGATAGTCCTTTAAAATCTTAATAAAAACATGTTTGAGCAGCTTTAGGTTCAATAGTATTACCCTCATCAAAGCTTAATAGCAGAGAACTTTTCATGTAGCTGACCCCAAAAATATGCAAATTATAACTGGTTTTTGGTAGATATTGCAATATCGATGATGATGGTGGATGTCAGGATCACAAGTGTGGTTGATTCTACTTGAAGCTTTCAACTATTTGTCACCTGCTTCGTTTATGTGAAAGTTGCAACAAAAATTTCTTAGTTCCTCGAAAAATTAGAAGTCATTAGTGTATTGGGACAAGCAAGTATTCTTTAGAATATTCCTTAACGTGAGGAGTTCACAAAAGTGAGGAACATAGCAAAAATAGAACTCGGCAGATAAGAGATTGATATATGGTGCTTCTCTCCCTTTTTGCCAGAAGTACAGAGACTCTCGAAAGCCAAATTTTCAGTGAATTTAGCCACGATTTCATGAAGCACAAAGAACATATGGAGGATATGATGAGTTGCATCTGAATTTCGAGTACATGGTAGCTTTAAGAATGCAGCATGGACACTATTTAATTGTAATTGGACTTTGTGACCACTCATTATTATTGTTTTCCCTGTAAATTGTCTGTTAATGTGGAGTATCTATAGACTTATTATGCTGCAAATTTTTTTTTTCTCAATTCCTTTTAAGAACTTGGGTTGCCTATCTGATTTGGAAAGTGCACACCTACTTGATTCTGCTCAGCTATTTGTACATGATATGATTTATTTTCTTCTACACATGGCATGATATGAATTACACCTATGATATTAGTCTCACCGGCAAACCATAGCATGATACGAATCGTAGCTATGGCATTATTTTGGAGCTGCAGTTGTATCTGATTTAGTATATCATCTAGTTTTCAGTTGCCACTTAACTTTGTAGTTCTGAACAATTTCTGGAGGCCAGAAAAATCAAACTTTTTGCATGTTGGACCCTGTATTTTGTTATTTATGCCTCTTCTTAGTGCTGCATTGTTTTCTTGTTTCTGCGTTATTGTTCAAAGGATGTTGGCTTCTCACAAATGCTACCTCTCGCTTGGCGGACAAAATGTGACCTTGAGCATCCTCCAGGTTGTGAGATCCATAGAAGTGGAACCCTTTCTATGTTGGAGTTGGAGGTGAGCTTGTTTTCGTCGAATGTGCATTTCTTTTCCTTCATCAACCCTGCAGCAGTAGCTTTGTATATGTTTCCCTTTCTGATGAGTAATACTGGATTCATGTCAAGGTTTTCAAATTTGTTCAGATTTTAAGCTTCCTATCTTTTTAGATTTATGCAGTAATAGGACCTCTTTCTTATTCAATCCAGTCTGGTTGTTTCTGGGAGTCCTGCAAAAACATTTTTGCATCACCTGTTCTTGTTAAATTATTTTGGTTTTGTTGTCCCATTGTCTTCTTCCTGGTGCTGCATGTGTTTACTTTCTTGTATTAAAGTTGGATACCTACTTAGTTCATTCGGTTTGTTCCATGGCAAGTCTAGTTTGCTTTGATCTATTTCTTTTCTGGAGCACATAATAAAAATTGGATATCCAGAGCAACCACTTTCTGATATTGAATTGTTAAGCTATACAGAGGATTCTTTGCCTTGACATCATCTCAAGGTGAGCTTCCCTGTGCATCCTGTTCTTCTCCAGCGTCAGATGTTTTTGTACTTCCTTCCATCTGTTCATCAATGATTTATTTGCCTTCACAGCAACTCCTCTCTTTCTCCGTTCATCACTGCTTGTGTTTTCTGTGTTGAAATTGAAGTGGCTCGCTGCTGAGCTTGCCAGAAATATGTACGCTTCTGAAGCCCCACCCAAGTCGCCAATGGGAAAGGGAGACGCAAAGGACCCGTCCTCGCATCCAGGTTGGGCCCATAAAGTTTATGTTACCTGATTTATTGCTTGTTTAGATTATCATGGATTTCAGCAACCATTTGATAGGAACTCGCACGATTTGCCATCGAGCATTCGTAGATAAGATATTAATGATATTATGAAGCATTTTCTCAGGACAAATGGTCAATTTGTTTTCTCTTTTGGCTTAGTTTTCCAAATAGCTTGAGATTGGGTTAAGCAAAGATTAAAAGTTTCCGAGGACTGCTTGTGTAGAAAAGAGACCTTTGGTAAACTCTGGCACAACATTGCAAGGTGGAAGAGCCCCTTACAATGTGCCCCTGGTGTTTGTTGAAATGACCTAGACACATATTTTCTGTTTGGTTCACATTCCTGCTTTTACGGATTCCTTATCCCCTTTCAGGCAAGCAAGTCAAGCCATTCCATGCTTGAAACCAGGAAGAAGAGAAGGCTCATGTCAATCAATCAAACCCTTACAAAATGTGCAAGATGGAATCAGCATGCAGGAGCCTGATGGACCATGAAAGAACAAAGATGGAGAGGATCGAGGGACATGGTGGGGGACAACGAGGTATGGAGAGCTTAATTTGGTTGGTGAAAAGCATCTTTTCTTTTCCTAGGTTGCTTTTTCATGATTTACAAGGAAAAGAAAATCATAGATTACAGAAATCAATCAGAATATAATGATAAGAAATGTACTGATGGTAGGATGATTGAAACTCTCCCCGTCTTATGATTTGAAAATTCCATTATGTCCTATTAAAAATTTTAATATCATCATGGAAACACACAATAATTGATGATTTCTTCTTGGCTTGTTTGGGTGTGAATAAATTTTAAAAATATGTCTAATATTATTAAATGGATTTTTATTATATTTGTAATATAATATAACAACAGTTATTGGTTTTTTTTTTAAAATAGAATGAGATGATCTAGATGGGACTGCACAAGTTTAGGACAAGAATAAATGATATAGTTCCTGTCCCAAGCTAATGTGATTGTGAAAATTTATTTCTCCTCATGTTTTTTTGTCAAAATTGGCTAAACCAAATTGCTGTCATGTTTTTTTTGTTAAAGTATCGTGGTCTCTTGTTGTAGAAGAAACTACTTCCTTTTCTATACTTTTATGTCTTCTCTCTCTCTCTCTCTCTCTCTCTCTCTCTCTCTCTCTCTCTCTTTCTCTTTCTACAGGTTTTCTTCTTCTAATTCTCTTTTCTTAACGCCAAGGACACTCCTTTTCCTCTAACACCATAGTGCCACAATCACTCCTTGATCCTTCTTTACCACAACAGCACCACTGACACAGTATTCTTTAACATTAAAAATTATCCAACTATAAGAAAGTTGAAGGCAATCACCATGGAGATTTCACATTTTCACATATTGCAGCAACTGAAAATTTTTCCTCCCAATTCAATTAAAAGATTTTCTTTCTGTCGCTATATGTTTTTCTGTTTTCCCAAAGAAAGTGAATCAACACTTTCACATATAACCATTACATAATCATGTGCAGTAGACATTTAGAATGATACTCAGATTCTTGAATTCTTAATTCTTAATTGTGGATGTAATATCTTAGCCAAATGTTTTAGCTTTTTACTTATGATATGCTCTATCGCCTCTTTCAACAGTAAAAAAAAGAAAAAAGGAGAAAAGAGGTTCTGTAACTCAAAATTTTACTGTGTAACAGGTTCATGATATGCATACCTTGCTTGGGATCTGTTGAATATACAACCATGCATACACATTAATACTAGGTGATTCCTACTTCATAGCTTTGCCTGCCTTTGCTTGTGCTTAATTGTTACTGTTATCCATGTGTTCGTTTGATGAATAAAAATATCCTAGAACACTACTTGGTAGATACTGTAGATCTCATAGTATTCAGCACCAGTATTCACAGTTTTTGGTAGTATTGTGTAAGTAGTTGAATTTTATGCAGTATGTTGCATGGTTTCAGAAGTTACTTGAAGGATTAAGACAAGTTCTGCCAAAAGATCCAACAACCACCCTTCTTCATCCCACCTGCATGTTTAACACAGGAAATGGGACCATCATGTGGACATGAGAAAAAGCATTAGAGTAAGGAAGGAAAGAACAAGAGTAGATGTCTCTGCAAAGTCATAGAAGTACAGGGCAACTCAGGTCAAGTCCCTTCACTCTCTGCACACATGTGCCCGCAACAGATGGGCCACCTCCATTAACTCTGTGAACCTATGGAGGCCCAATGGCAGATGGCATAAGGGATGCACATGGAGAATGGCAGAAATCAGAAATCTAAGTTGGATGACTTGATTTGTTCTCACATCTCACAGTAGCTGTGTTTTTTTTTTCTTTCCTCTGTGCTGCAAACTCAAGAATGGTTGATGTGAAGCAACAGCAGTGAATCCTCCTGGAGTCCACCCTGAGAAGCCTCTCTCCGACAGTGTATGTCTTGGAGTTTTTTTATGGGTAGTTGGAGGTAAGTCTTCTTCACAATCATGCCATTGAGGAGTTGGAATGTGACCTAACTACAAAAAATAATGCCTCATGCAACCTTTTCTCATCTAGAAAATGATTGCAAGAGTTGCCATGTCATTTTGCTTACATTTATAATGCCCTAATGCAACTCTCAGTGCCAGCCAAATCCCACCTTTGTCATTTGAAGAATGCTATGCTGGACCAGCCTAACCATTCAACCCAACACTTCTTGTTTTGCTTGCACCACACACACACTAATCATTCATTACATCTCATTTAAGCTAATAAAGTGTTCTGTTACTACCTTTCCTAATGACATTCCTCATAAATGAGATTGCCCTTGTTTTTCATCAATATTACATAAGCATAGAGTATTTTATCCATTATGGTGATTATTTCTGATCTCTCTTTCCTATCATTTTTCAGGTCCATGATCATCATTGCAATCACCCTAAGTTCCAAACAGAGGTAAATGTCAACTCCAAGGTCAAAATAACATGATGATCCTAGCTGTTTGCAGATAAACCAATCAAATCTGTAGACATAATGCTAGGAATATGTTGTGCTCAATCAAAGATGAATGTCTCTATATCTATATACTAACAAAGTGATTTTTGGAATTGCCCAATCTAAATTTAAAGTTTAGTATATTTGTCCCTGTAGAGCTCAAACTTGTTCATAGCCATTATAATTCTTCTCTGTCTCTTCATTGTTGATATATAAGGACATTAATACTCAGTCTGACATCAATATCCCTTTCAAAAATGTCAAGAAATATGAGGAATTAAATAATTAATGGAAGTAATAAAAATATTGACATATTTTAAATGTTTATTCTTTAAATTTAATAATAATAATTAGTAGTAGTTAACTCAAGCTTATTAGATGGATGGTGACATTTTTAGAGGGATGTACATGCAATACCAATATTTTAAGATTTAAATAAAACAATAGAGAGATATAAATAATTTAGGTGATGGAAGCAAGTAGAGAAGGAGAAAGGAACACATGCAAGCCCCAATGTGGGGTTGTGGTGTTCGATCTTTTGCTCCATTTGTTTTTGGAGTCCCACAGCTTCTTTTACCGTCTGTAGCTGTGTTTTGTTATTGTTCTTGTTCTTTGTTCCCTTCCCCGTGTATTCATACGGTTGTACATGTAAGACTCCCACCCTTCTCCTTTATCACCAGGCTGTCTTCTCGACTATTCTTTCTCTTCTCCATTTCCCCGTTCTTTTCTTCTCTTCTTTTCGAGCCATGGCTGGGGTTTCCTTGCCTGCTTACCCCAATCCGTGAGTGGAGGAACACTCGGAGATGGATCCCTACCTTGGCGCCCTCGTCCTACTCTTCCTCTTCTTCTCCACAGCCTCCGCCGCCCCGGACGAGGACGCCCGGTCCCTCCTCGAGTTCAAGAAGGGCATCGCCTCCGACCCTTCCGGCCGCGTCCTCGGCTCCTGGAACCAGGCGCAGCCCGGATCCACCGTCTGCGGCGCGTGGCACGGCGTCTCCTGCGACGGCGATGGAAACGTCGTGGCCCTCGCGCTCGACCGCCTTGGTCTTGCCGGCGACCTCAAGCTCTCCACCCTCACCCGCGTCGCCCACCTCCAGAACCTCAGTCTCGCGGGCAATGCCTTCACCGGCCGCCTCGTGCCCGGCCTCGGCGGTATGTCCTCGCTGCAGCGCTTGGATCTATCCGCTAACCAGTTCTACGGGCCAATCCCGGGCCGGATCACCGAGCTCTGGGGGTTGGTGTATCTCAATCTCTCTTGGAACAACTTCGAGCAAGGGTTGCCGACCGGGATCCAGAATCTACAGCAGCTCAGAGTGCTGGATTTGAGATCCAATGGCTTGCGGGGCGACATCGCCGAGTTGCTTTCGGAGCTCAGAAACATTGGTTACGTCGATCTGAGCAGCAACGGCTTCACGGGAAACCTCGTTGTTGATGCGGGAAATCTCACTGGCTTGGGGAATACGGTCAAGTACTTGAATTTGAGCAATAACATGCTCAGTGGAGGCTTCTTTTCGAATGATGTGATGCATGTGTTCAAGAATTTGGAGGTTTTAGATGTGACCAACAATCAGCTGAATGGGGAGCTTCCACCTTTTGGTTCAGTGTTCAGCTTAAAAGTATTTAGAGCTGGCCGAAATCAGCTGTATGGATCTATACCAGGAGAGCTGTTTTCAAGCACACTGCGGATGTCAGAACTTGACCTTAGTGAAAATAGATTTACAGGTAAATAGTTGTGATATGTGGCAAAAGTTAAAATAGCAAAGCTTAGGAGAACCGAGAGATCTGATTGAGCTTTTCCATAGATTCCCTCTTTGCAAGATCAGCACTGCTAGGAAAAGCATAAAGAACTTGTCTATATTCATGTTTTTTTAGAAAATATCAAAAAATAAAAAAAGATACGTAGTCATCATGTACAAGAATCATCAGGACGGAGGATATTGCTTGTCTACAGCTATTCTTACATTAACATATTGAATTTCTTGCATTGAAAAACTTGGAATATCCATTTTTGATGCCTTTAGAGTACTTTTATCATACAAAAATGCTGTTTCACAACATTGTTAATACAATTCTTTTCACAGTTTCACAATTCTTTATGAACTTGGAAGTTGGAAATAGTTGTCACATAAAACAAGTCAGCTGAATACACTCTTCGATGGTTATAATTATCCTGCTTCATGGTGCAAATGCTAGTTTCTCTGTCAATGTTTGTTAGTTATAGTTTTCAAATGAGGCATCATTCTTTGCTTTAGAAAGTATTTTTTTGCACATTTAACTCCTGTTTGTTATCGAAGATCAACTAAATTACATGTTTATTGCCTGTTCAGGTTATGTCCAGACTATTAACTCTACATCCTTGAGGTTTCTAAACCTGTCCTCTAATATGCTATCGGGTGTATTGCCCTCAAGTATTGGGGTGTCTGTATCAGTGGATTTAAGTAATAACAACATCTCTGGTGATCTGTCCGCGATGCAGAGTTGGGAACACACTTTGGAATTGATCGACTTAAGCTCAAATTCATTGTCAGGAAACTGTCCTGAGGCATCTCAACTTCAAAACCTCACATCCATAAAGCTTCGAAATAATTCTTTAGTTGGTTCTCTTCCTGCTGCATTAGGAAACTATCCTGGGTTATCCATAATTGATCTCAGCCTAAACAGATTTTCGGGACCAATTTTGCCTAGATTTTTTACATCCTTGACCTTGACTAGCTTGAATCTTTCAGGAAATCAATTTTCTGGAGGTATTCCACTTCAGAGTTCACATTTAACCGAATCACTTGTTCTACCTTCTTATAGCCAACTAGAGATTCTCGATTTGTCGGATAACTCATTATCTGGTCCATTGCCTCCAGAAATTGGTAACGTGCAAAGACTTAAGCTGCTCATTCTTCGCAATAACACCTTATCTGGAGAGTTGCCCAGTGAGCTAGGCAGGCTTGTTTCTTTGGAAATACTTGACCTATCAAACAATCATTTCGAGGGTCATATACCTGATATGCCTCAAACAGGTGTGAAGGCTTTCAATGTTTCCTACAATGATCTATCAGGCACCATTCCCCCGAGTTTGCAGAGGTTTCCAAGCACCTCATTTTATCCAGGAAATACATTACTAGTTTCTCCCAATGGCATGTATTCACGAAGCAACGGTGAAGATGTTGGAGGTCGTCGTCTAAAATATAGTATTCGAGTAGCTGCCATTGTTGGCTCTATTGGTGCTGTCATGTTAATCTTGTTTGCTTTATTGACATTGTATGTGATAAGGTCCCAAGAAATTTGCGGAAGGAATCGATCTAATGACCAAGCCACTGCTATGGAACTAAAGATTGGGAGATTTGATCGTCCGAAGATGTTTATGTCTTCAAAAGATAATCCTGTGACTACTTCAATGAGTTTTTCAAACGATCATTTGATAGATTCTGCCACCAGATCGGTCTCTGCACAGGAGTTACTGGCAGAAGCTATTGAATATGGTTATTCTGATAAGAGAACTTTGGAATCTACTATGGTTAATGTGCCACCTAATTTTCCTGTAAACATGGGAGAAAAGTCTTCTCCTGGGTCACCATTGTGTTCTTCGCCTCGTTTTATTGATTTAGGTGCATCAGATCAACCAGTGACGTTAGATGTGTATTCACCAGATCGACTAGTTGGAGAACTCTTTTTCTTGGATAACTCTGAGATATTTACAGTGGAAGAATTATCTCATGCCCCTGCAGAAGTTCTTGGCAGAAGCAGTTATGGGACTTCCTATAAGGCAACTCTTAATAGTGGTCATATTTTGACTGTGAAGTGGCTAAGAGTTGGCTTCGTCAAAAACAAAAAAGAGTTTGCTAAGGAAGCAAAGAGAATTGGTACCATTAAACATCCAAATATCATCCCGTGGAGGGGTTATTATTGGGGCACAAGTGTCCAAGAGAGATTGATTGTTTCTGATTATGTTAACGGAGATAGTCTGACACTTTATCTTTATGGTAAGATCTCGTCTTCATTCTATTTTAGCTGCTTTTCAGTCAGTTACTAGGTTGCTATTTGACTTCTATGCTTCTTTGATAAAACTAAAATGTTGTTTTGCTAACCTCTATGTGGACTTCCCCTTTCATCTTGCGCCAATGTTCTTCAATTTTAAGAACCCAGAGTTAATTCACCTATCTTTTATCAATAAGCAAACCATGAAATATTTCACTTGACATGGAGAGCACTAAATGTGTTTAGATTCTGGAGAAAAGGATGTGAGCGTACTACCAGAAATGTGGTGTTTCATATCTTGGGTGGATTATTCTGATAAAGGTGTAACTAGTTAAGGTCAAAAATTTCCTCCTAGTGCCTATTGCTCGTCTCAAGTTTTTAACTGCATGTCAGAGGTTAGGTATATTGTTCCAATATGAGCGTAACTCTAAAAACTATCATAAAATAATAATCCAATGCTACTTGATCCAATTTAAGTTTCATGTTGGATAAAATCAATTAGGGCAAAAACTTCATCTTAGTGCCTATTGATCCTCTCAAGTTTTTAACTGCATGCCAGAGGTTAAGTATACTAATCCAGTATGAACATAACTCTAAAATTATCATAATATGATAATCCAATGCTACTTGATCCAATTTAAGCTGCACATTGGAAGTCTACATAACATTTTGTAAAGGAACATTTGCCTTATGGATTCGGTAAACTAATGTTGTCAAATAATAAAAAGTAAGTTATCCCCAATCTATTTCTGATGAAAAGGAATAATTAGAGGGATTGTTATGCTCTTTGAGTTTATCTTATTATGCAAAAAACTACTTGTTTTAATTTTTGTTTTCTGTTACTGACATTATGACTGGTAGTTGAATAAGAATTAAAGGGTAAATTAGGCTGGAAACCATGGAAGAAATATCACAGATGTGAGATGGGGTATCATTTACAAGCTTGGGCAAAATGTGGAATGTGACTATCCAAGGATTGAAAATGGTTAAATATGGACATGTAACAAGAGCATTAGGAATTGCATAGATATATGTGAAAGCATAATTTGAATTTGGGATATAGAAATTGGTAAACTATGAAATCTAATGAGCTTGCTTACCAAATATATGTCCCGTTGACTGCCTTACAACCCATAGAGATTTCATATTTAGATAAACAAGTGATGTTGGATCATGTTTCAAAGTTCAAGTTAGTGATATTGGATATATGATTTTGATATCTTTGTTTATGTGCAGTATTGTCGAAGATGCTAGATGCTAAAAGGTACTAAGATTCCAAAATATTCCAAACTGCCCCAGGGTCACTTAGACCTGAGCCAAGGGAAGCAAGATATGCACCATATATAAATTATAAAAATAGTAAAAGATAATTAAGGATAAAGATAATTGTTAAGAAAAAAAAATCAATCAAACATGAGCTTCATATCCAACAGGAGTAAGGCAGTCTAAAGTGTCTAGAAGACTTGAGATCATGGAAAGTGGTTGCTTCTGGCACTGTAGAAACAACAATAGAACAAACACTACTGCCTAATAGGGTAGTGGCATTTGTTATTGACTTGAATGTGCTTGTTGGCATCAGTGGCAACTGCCAAGTAGCAGGCTAAATAGGGAGGCTAGTGGAGATAACAACTAAAGAGTTTCTTCATATTGGAAGCAACAATAAGAAAGAAAACTTTGCTGCAATAGATGGAGACTAAGTCTCTGGCAGACCGAGGAGAAGGGAAGGGCAGTGATGAGTTAGCTGTGAACAACAAATGTGGCAGAGTCCAATGGAGTGTGGCCTTGGGTCATTCATCTCTGACTTTCTTTGGCGATAGATGGAGGATAGCAGAGATATGCTCCAGAGAAGAGAGGTTGGCGCATAAGAGCAAAGGTTGGTCAGTGCTATTAGATCCCTAGGTCAAATGCGGTTAAGCAAGGAAATGCGTTAGTGAAGAAGAAGCATTCATCGAATAATAGGTGGAGAGCTGGCAGTGAAATTAGGGCTTAGTCGTAATTGCAAGTAGTGGAACACAGCGTTGAGAGAGAGAGAGGTGGTGAGGAGACAACATTATCAACCCAACCTTAGTCAATTGAGCCAAATCAAGATGTGGTTACGGCTCCAATCAAGCTCGGGTTTGGTTGGTCGGTTGAATCTAGGTGGGCTGAGCTCGCTACTCCTAAATCTAGCCTTAATCAGTTAAGTCGAACCAAAAATCTTGGCCAAGCTCAGGTCTAACCACCAGTTTGGTGCAAACCGGGCTCTCTATGCTAGGTTGGTCGCTCCCAGGCTAAGGTGCTCGCTTGGATGGTGCTCAAGCAAAGGCGCCTCGCTTTGATACGTTTGAGGTGCTTGGAGGAGCTGAGACGCCCAAGCTGAGGTGCTCGCCTAAGTGGTACCTAGGCAACAATGCTCGCCTAGGTGGCACCTAGGCAATGGTGCCTCGCCTAGACAGGTTTGAGGTGCTTGAACGAGATGAGAGTCCCAAGTTGAGGCGCTCATCCAGGTGGCACCTAGGCAAAGGCATCTCGTTCGGATAGTTTTGAGGCGCTCACACGAGACAAGACAGCCGTAGCACCTATTACACTATTGTGTGTCAAGTTATATCTTATAATTTTCTTTCTAAAGATCTTTTTACTGCTTAACATCTTCCAGCATACATGAATTGCTATTATAGATGCTTTATTCAGTTAATTTTTCCTTTGTCACCATTGTGTTTTTAACAAAAAAACGAGTGTTATAAATCAAAGGGAGCTGATTACAAAAGGATCAGACAGGGAGTGATCTCCCTCCTGTATGGTGTTGCTGGGAGAGTTGAGGTCTCTCGTTGCTAGAAGATGAGCGTCCTTATTGACATTTCTGTCACTATTATAGATAAGGCAATGACAGCAATGACAAATTTACTACAAAGATAGACTTGTATAAATTAAACTATCTGTAATGGACTCCGGATATCCACTTTCTATCAGTGAAAAACATCAGGTACCTACAAATATTGATAAAAAAAAAAATTTTAGAATCAAAGAATATTTTACCATTGTTTGTTTTATACAATGAATCATTTGTATATGATGAATGCCTTATATGGCAGCTAGGATGACACTCATAGGATGTGTAATTTTCTGTTATTCAGGATGTAAATTATTTCTTTTCTGTTTCTGTTTAATGCAGCAGAACCCCATTATCTCCTTTTCAATTTGACCTACTACATCTCGGCATTCATTTCTATATCCTTTTTTCTGTAATTATCATTATTCTTGTCCTCTTGTGCATTGCTGTTTGGTGTTTGGCCTTTAAACGTTTTAGGTTTTAAAAGAACAAAGTATGTGCATTTGCTTTTCCAAGTGATCATTTAGGGTTTCACTCAGACTTGTAGTTGATAACTCAAGATTATCTTTCTTCAAGAGTGGGAGTATGTTATATCGACTTGTCATTTTTCTGCAGAGTCAACACCTAGAAGGTACTCTCGCCTCTCAGTGAGCCAAAGGCTAAAAATTGCTATCGACGTGGCTCGATGTTTGTTTTACCTCCATAACGAGAAGGGCCTGGCTCACGGAAGTCTAAAACCAACCAATATCCTCCTGAGTGGCCCAGATCTCACTGCTAGGTTGAAAGATTACAGCCTTCATCGTCTTATGACACAAAATGGAACTGCAGAGCACATACTAAACTTGGGAGCACTTGGTTACCGGGCACCTGAGCTACAAAGTGCAAGCAGGCCATTCCCATCATTCAAGGCCGACGTTTATGCATTTGGGGTGATCCTAATGGAACTACTAACCCGAAGAAGTGCTGGTGATATTATCTCAGGCAAGACCGGTGCGGTTGATCTCACCGATTGGGTTCAGATGTGCAACAGGGAAGGCAGAGGAACCGACTGCTTCGATAGAGACATCAGTGGCTTGGAGGAAGCTCCAGAGGTGATGGATGAATTGCTTGCTCTATCACTTAGGTGTATTCTTCCTGTAAATGAGAGGCCTAACATCAAGACGGTCTTTCAAGATCTCTGCGCCATAACAATGTGAGGTTTTTCTGTCCTCCCCTTCTTTTGTACATATAACTTGAATTTGTTGGCACCCCCAAATTTTTCGGGTTCTCTGCATGTAAAGAGCTTTGATCCATTGGTCGATTTGATATCGTTAGGCGTGTGGCGGGTTGAGTTGTAAAGGATGTGTTTTCATTTTACTGACCTTAAAGCTTCTCCAGTCTTAATATCTCTGGTTTTGACTGTGAATTGTTTTGGAGGTCTCCTGCAAGCATTACTTGATGACAGGTTGAAGAAAAAGTCAACGGTCAATCCACAATCCGATTTTGACCATAATCAGTCAAACCTCGAAGAGTAACCAATCTCTTCGACCAGCTCACCTGTGCGCCCCACCGGATGTGCAGCAGGAGCTTCACCGGGTCTCGGGTGGACGAGTCGTGGCAATTGCGGATTACACCTTTGCTGGCTTCGTCCGCGTCGTCTTCCTCGAGCAGCCGGCCGGCCGTCGAGGCAGCACGACGACGGGGAACGCGCGGGCGAGCAGAGGGAAGCCAGCCTCGTCTCGGAGCAGGAACGCCCCACGTCGTCCACCAAGCCTCCTCCGCCAATGAGAATAACTTGCTGGTGACGCCCGGAGAATAACAAGGCTATGCTGGCATGGCATTCCAAGTTACCGTTCAAAACAATTTTATCTCAAATAAATTATTTTTAAAAAATCTATAAACATATATTAAAGTTGATGTGTTATACGAAATAAATATTTTTTTAATATATGTAAATATTTTCTTGATTTTTATTTAAAATCATTTTAAAAATTTTCAAATAGATCACTCCGTAACATCTCAAAACATATACAAAAAATTGATAATTAAGATTAGTAAAGATTTAGACTGATTAAGGTTCGATTAGTGTTTACATAAAAGTTCATCCAAAATCATTATAACTAATAATGTTATATCTTTTTAGTTATTATCCAAAATCGATATTAGTTTTATCCCGAAAGCATGAGATCATCATAGGGATTCTCTCATGGGAGCCCTGAGTGATGGTTGACGCAGCTCCAAGTGGGAGAGTGACTTGGTCCTCATCCTTCACGTCGGTGCCTCAGTGGTGATCAGTTGGTGGAATGGTCTGGTTGCTAGAATACTCTCTATCATTTGCCCCTCTTCCTCTTGAAGGCACGCTTTAAAACTCTTGCAAAGGGGTTTGATGCATGTCATTCAGCTTTTTCGACATAGGAGAGTTTGGGGTCTTGTCTTGCAAGTCGATTTTCTCAATTTGGGTATCTTGAAGTATTGGATCTGTATTTCTATCATAGTAAATTCATCTTAATGCAAGTTAGATTTTCTCGACTCACACACCTCAGGCACATTTGGCTTAGGGCCTCCGTCGTAGTAGATTCATCTTAGAATGGGTCAATTTTTTTCGACTCACATGCTTTAGATATATTTGACATTGAGCCTCCATGGTAACGGATTTATCTTGCCATGGGTCAGATTTTCCGACTCACATGCCTCGAGCACATATTTCCCGAAGCTTCCATTTTAGTGAATTTGTCTTGGCATAGGTTTGATTTCTCGACTTACACGCCTCGAGCACATTTTGCTCGAGCCTCCGTTATAACAGATTTATCTTGCCATAGCTCATATTTTCTAACTCACGCTTCGGACACATCAGAGTATCTGTCATAGCGAATTTATCTTAGCACATATCACATTTTTTAACTCTCAAGCCTCAAGCATATTTCGCCTGGAGCCTTTGTCGTAGTGGATGTCTTCGCGTGGGTCAAATTTCCTAACTCACACGTCATAGGCACATTTTGCCTGGAGCCTCCGTCGTAGCGGATTTTGGGCTTCCAACGTGGCAGGCCTTCTCTTCTCTACCATAGTGGATCTCGAGTTTTTATCTTAGTGGGCCTTCTTCCCTTCTCTGTTATAATGGATCTCTGACTTCCATGGTGAGCCTTTTTTCCTTCTCCACTATAGCAAATCTTGGGCTTTCGCCGTGGCAAGTCTTCCCTTCTCCACCATAGTGGATCTCGAGCTTCCACCATGGTGGGCCTTCTTCCCTTCTCTACCATAGCAAGTCTTCACTTTCTCTTCGTCATGGTAGGTCTAGGGGGTCACACTCCGACGTGGTAGATTTTGTAGCTCACTTTGCTATAGTGGGTTTTGAGACTCACTCCATCATTAAGATTTTCGTGGTATCCCCTATTTATGGTGGGCTTCATGTTTTTCCACCATTAGGGGCTCTTTCGATGAGTCTCTCATTATGATGAGCTTCGGGTTTCCCATCATCGAGGACTTTTTGGGTCCATTCTAAAGGGGACAGTTGTCTCGACCATGGGAGGAGAGAGATCGGTAGCTCCTCCTTAAATCCCTCACCCACTAAGGAATGAGGCTCATTCCATGCCAAAGCCTTTAGCCTCCAAATTATTCTGGATTTCGGAAGCTCCTAGTCTCACCTCTCGGAAAGGATCGTTCCTTGCGTTGCCTCAAAATGGTTGACTGGTCTTCATTCTTCCCTCCTTAGTGACAACCCTACTCTCTTATCCTAGGTCGGGATATCCTTCCTTTCTCATACTAGCTCTTATGAGTTTGCTAGTCATAGTCCATTGAAGTTCACACTTCATCTTCAAGCAATCTGAGGGTGGAGAAAGTTGATTTATCCTCTTTAAAGGATACATCTCCTGATAACCCAAGAGCTCTTTGGGACCTGGAGTCCATGAGAGCTCTCACGATTGTGACTCGACGGTAAGCACTCCCCTTTTGGGATCACTTTCGATCCCGATACTGCATCCCAACTAACTTTGAGTTACAAGACCCTCGACCTAGTTGTAAGGGGCTTCTATCTGTCTTGTGATGCC
This sequence comes from Ensete glaucum, assembly GCA_021527575.1. Taxonomy (NCBI): domain Eukaryota; kingdom Viridiplantae; phylum Streptophyta; class Magnoliopsida; order Zingiberales; family Musaceae; genus Ensete; species Ensete glaucum. The sequence continues at coordinate 6,198,231 of CM038553.1, read as the reverse complement.
TCGGAGATAAGACTTCGTCTCCCACTCTATCTGGTTATTATGACATGCCTCCAGTGGTAGAGGATTTCACTTTTATAGATGGTATCTAGCTCATGACGTTATCTCGTTGCATTCATTAGGGAGTGCCGAGGTGCTGGCATTGTCCTGACTCGCACCCTCTTCTCCTCTTTCATTTGGTTGTGCAAAGGACAGAATGACTATTACTTGGTTGCTAGATCATGTGCATTGCCCGAGGGAGATTCTTTCCACCTTCGAGGAGGTGAGGAAGATGAATGAGGATTGACTAGTTGAGACCTCAACTCAGCCCCTCGGGATATGACTCAAACGTCTCCTTATCTACTTGACTTTTGTTTTTAATCTTACATTCTGGGGGTCATGATAATGATGCCGAGCAACCCAAAAAGAAGCAGGGATGTTGCCAAAGGTTCAGTTCAAGGATAAAATCGCTCCATGATAGTACCCATAATAGGCCAAGGTTCTACGCCCAAGGGTTCAGCTCGGGGAATAGGATGCCACCAACAGCTCTCGTGGGAGGTCGATATCCTACAATGGGTTCGGGGAAGAAGGTGGTGAGGCTACGGTAAACCCCTACCCTTCATTTCCTTGCAGATGGCTGACCTTGTCGACTCACCTACGGATGCCCCATTAGAGCCTTACTAGTAGGGCCTCAAGTGGTTTTAAAGGTGTGAGGCGAGGGCGCAACCATAAAGCAGTATTGCCACATATCATAGTGTCCAGATCTAGGGAAGCAAATATATTGTTTCCCCTCAAGTGTCCTAATTGATACATGGTTCTAAAATGAAGTGCTGGTAAGATGCATTGCACTTGGCCCCTTCAACTTCTTTTCGATGCTAACCCACTCTTGATTTGCAGCATCATCACTACGTGATGACTTTGATTGATCGGGTTCGAGAGTTGGTGTTGTGATCGACCAACAATCATTGGCGATCGATAATCTCTATGCTAATGTCAAAGCTATAAAAAGGGGGTCAACACAAGCTGTTGTCGCTGAGGCAAAGGCTCGGGCGACAAAGTTGCCTAGTCAACTAAAAGATGTCGAGGGAAAGCTAGGGGATGCAAAGCATAAGCTAGGGGCAATGCTTTGTCAACTTTGGTAAACAACTTAAGGAGGTATGGGGGAATAACTATGTCATGGAGGACAAGATATTGTAGATTTCCTAAGAATTAGAGGCGACGAAGGTGGAGGCCCGAGAAACAAAGTAGGTGTTGGACGATGAACAACGTCATATTCCTAAGTGAGTAAGTATGTGATCGCCACCAACAAAGAGTTTGCCAGGTTCCAAAAGGACTTGGTGAGGTCGAGTCAAGTCTTATACTAATATGGGTATTAGGTTGTCTTGGTCTGCTTTAAGATAAGGTACATGTAGTTGGAAGTCTAGAAGCCCTTCATAAACTACCCCTAGAATGAAATTGTCCCAATGGAGGACGATGTGCCCTTTGACGACAATGCCAACTTGCCTCCTTATCCAATTGCTTGATTGGTTGTCAGCCTTGACCCTTTCTTGTAGTCAAGTTGGTCCGTCGGACTTGCCTCATCAACATTCCTTTTGTAGTCATCATTTTCCTTTTTATAGGTCATAGTTCATATTTAGTTATGGGCATCCGACTATATAGTCTAGTGTAGTTGCTTATAGGATCAATGAATTTTTTTATTATATATTTTGTTCTTTTGAGGTACACTTGTGACCATCATGTCAGGCCCTGTGGACCAAGCCTCGTTCTAGAATGACTCCTTGCTCATGACATCTAGAGTCTTGAGGGTCGAATATCTTTAAGTTTGTGATATGTTAGGTTCTTGGTAGTGCTACATCCTCTCTAGTCTCAAGGCAATAAATTCTATCTCGAACGACCTCAACCATGTGGTAAGGCCCCTCCCAGCTCAGTGCTAACTTTCCTCGGGATCTTGTCTGGTTGCTAACCTCAGCTTTCCGAAGCACCAGATCCCCGACCGTAAACTTCATAGTTATAGAACTTTGCCATCACTTGTTTGTATTTTAAGGCTTATAGATGCACATTAGCTTTGACCTCACTGATCAAATTGAGTCAAGCTCTAAGTCCTTTAGATGTGACTTTATCAAAACTTTTGACCCGAGGAGTCGAGAAGACTATCTCAGATGGAAGGATTGCTTCAATATTGAATGTCAAGCTGAACAGTGATTCACCTAAGCTAATCTTGGGTGTTGTGTGGGATGCCCATAGGATACTTGGGAGTTCATCCATCTAAATATCCTTTGCCCCAATGACCCTCTTCTTAAGTCTCTCGAGGATGGTTTAGTTGGTGACCTCGGCCAGATCGTTGGTTTGAGGGTAGGCCACTGAGCTGAACCTTAGTTGGCATTTGTAAGACTGACAGAACTCTTTGAACATTGTGTTGTTAAACTAAGTTCTATTATTAGTGATTAGAGCCCTTAAGATTCCAAAGTGGTGATTATGTTCTTTTAGACAAATCTCTCACCTTGCTTCTTGGTGATTAACACTAATGGCTTGGCGTCCACCCACTTTGGGAAGTAATATACTCTTACAATAAGGAACCTCCTCTAACCTAACACAAGTGGGAAGGGTCTTAAAAGGTTCATCCCCCATTGGGTGAAGGGCCAAGGACTATCAATTGAGCTCAAAGGGGTCGCGGGCTAGTGTTACGCTTAAGTGAACCGTTGGTTTTGCTGGCACCTTCGGGTATAGGAAATCATATCTTTGCATATAGTTGGCCAATAAAACCCTTGTCGGAGAAACTTGAAGGTGAGGATACACTCCCCTATATGCTCTTTGCAAATTCCATCATGCACCTCGATCATCGCCCTCTCGACCTCTTGCGATGATAAGCATCAAAGGAAGAGTTGGCTCAGGGACCTATGACATAGGTGGTCATTAATTATACAATATCAGGCTTGGTGGTGTCTGACCCTTTGAGCCGCCATGGGGTTGATGGGGAGTGTTACATCCATTTTATAGCACAGGATCTTGTCCAGCCAACTTGGCTCTTCTTCGATCATGGTAATGTCGAGACTCGATGGTTCAGACGAGAAACATCTCGACCATCATTTGGTTCTCCCTTGATGATTGGGTAGAAGCTGACTTGGCCAGCATGTCTGATTGGGTGTTATCTACTCGAGGAATCCTCTGCACAATGAATCGAGGGAAGCAGCACGCGAGTTACCGCACTTTGATTGAATACTTTTTCGTAGTTACATCCCGAGCTTCGTAGTTCTTGTTCGCTTGGTGAACAACCAACTGCTGGTTGCTAGACACTACTAACTCCTGCACTTGGAATTCTCAGGCAAGTCAAAGCCCTGATAGGAGTGCTTCATACTCGACTTCATTGTTGGAGATCTTGAACTCAAATTTAAGGATGTGCTTGTACACTTGGTTGCTCAAAGACTTCAAGATGACTCCCGCTCCACCCCTTTTTGAAATAGTTGAGCTATCTACAAATAAAGTCCATATTAGGGAGGCATATTCACCTGCCTTGACTTCGAGCCAAGGGTCAGTTTTGATAAGAAATTTGTCAATGCTTTTGCCTGAATGGTGATCCTCGAGACATATTGGATGTTAAACTCACCTAGCTCCACCGACCACTTCAGTATCTGCCCTGAGACATTAAATCGTGAGAGGACCTATTGTAGTGGCTAGTCAGTAATAAATCATATATGGTTTACTTAAAAATAGGGGCACGACTTCATTATTGCCAGCACCAATGTGAACACTAGCTTCTTAATGTTGGGTAGCATTCCTCGAGCCTGCTCAGCACATGGCTGATGTAATATATGGGTCACTAGGTTCCTAAGTCGTCTTATAGTAACACCAAGCTAATGATGTGGTCAGGAGCTATAAGGTACAAGCTCAACAATTCACCTGGGATATAGCAGGAGAGCTGCAACAACCAAGCAATGTGATGCTTCAGTCGTTCAAATAACTCTTGACACACCTCGGTCCATAAAAAGTCCTTTGGAATCTTAAGTGTCCAAAAGAAGGGTAGGCATTTATCGCTCGATCATGATAAGAACCGACTGAGCATTACCAATCGTCCCGTTAATTTTTGCACCTCCTTCATAGGCCAAGGTGGGTGCATCTCGGTTATGGTGCAAACCTTATCGGGGTTTGCATTTATTCCCTTGGTGGATGATGAACCCAAGGAACTTTTCAAACTGACCCCAAAGGCATGCTTGGATGGGTTAAAGTGCATGTTGATCCTTTTTAGGATTTGAAACATCTTAGCCAAGTCCCCCAAGAGCGTATCAACCATTCTACTTTTGACTATCATATCATCTACATACACTTCTATGTTTCTCCCGATCTGATACTTGAATATCTTATTCATCATTTTTTTGATATGTTATTTCTATATTCTTTAACTTGAAAAACATGACCTTATAGTAGTATACGCCTCAATCAATAATGAAGGAAGTGTGTTCCCAATCCTGGGGTGTCATTTTTATCTTATTATAGCTTGAGAATATATTCATAAAGGTAAAAAGTTCATGATCTAAGGTGACATATACCAATTAATCAATATGAGGGAGAAGATAGTTGTCCTTTGGATATGTTTTATTAAGACCGGTATACTCAATGTACATTCTCTGGTTTCTATTAGTTTTTTTACTAATATAACATTAGAAAGCGATTGAGGGTACTAGACTTCAATAATACCAATCTTGCTCTTGATAGCCTATCAATTTTATCACTGATCGCTTGTTAGCACTCGAGAGCAAACCTATGAGGCCTATGCTTCACAGCTCAGGCTTCAGAGGAGATATTCAAATGGTGTTAGGCAATATTTGAATCAATGCCCGACATGTCTTTTGGTGACCAGGCAAACACCTCAGCATTTTTCCCAAGAAAGTTAATTAATTGTATATACTTTTCCTCGGGGAGTGATGTCCTAATGTTAACGACTCGACCAGGTTAGGTTTTGTCCAACGGTTCCTCAATCAACTACTCTATTAGCTCTGAGTGCAAGAGAGGCTCGCTAAAATCTCAAGAATCCATCATCAATGGCTCGGACTTGGCTTTCTTCAATAATGAGACTGTTATTAGGTAACATTACTGGGACTCCCTCAAGTTGCTTAGTTCTTTGATGCTAGTCCTCATCGAAAACTTCATTATTATGTGGTATGTAGATACCTTGGCTTTGAGTCACTTGAGAGTGAGTCAACCAATAATTGCATTGTAAGCCGAGGGAATATCCAATACAATGAACTTGGTCATCAACGTCTTGGAGTAGGGTTCTTCACCGAAGGTGACATGCAAGCTCATAGTCCCGAGTAGGTAGATAGATTCGCTCATTAATCCCGCTAATGAAGATGTCATCGAGGAGATGACGTTAGTTGGCAATCCAAGTTTTTGAAAGGCTTCAAAATAAAGTGTGTTAGTGGAATTACCTATGTTGATCATGATCTTTTTTACCCGGGTGTTGATCATTTTCACATAGACCACCAATGGATCATTGTAGTTCGGGTCGAGGCACTCTTTCTAGCCTTAGACATTTCTTGATGGTGGCTAAGGAGTAAGCTTTACACCTTAAGGAACTATCCCTCCCTACGTAGGTCCATCGATAATAACATCAATCTATCTTTCCACTGGGCTTTATGCGCGAGGTGAAGGTTCTTTGGGTTTATGGATGAACCTCCCAAAGTGTCTCTAATGGATGAGCTCCTCAATCTATTCTTTTAAGTCATTACACTCTTTGATGTTCTGATCGTAGTCCTAATGAAAGCGATAGTACTTTGATTTGTTGTATTTTTTCAAGGGCATCCTCATTGACAGTGGGTCTTTCAAGAATCTCTTATCCCTAATTTTTAAGAAGATCTCGGTCTGCATCATATTGAGGGGAGTCAACCCAAACCTCAGGTGGGGTATATATTGGGTCAACCATGCTTTCTCCACGACAAGCCTAAGGTGGTTCTCGACGTGACCATTTGTGGGTTTCTTCATGTTTGCCCGAGATCATCGCTTTTGTAACTATGTAGTGATTTGCCCTTTGGAGCATCTTGAGGACTATTGTCATGGTCTCTCCCCCAATAACCAATAGAAGCGAGTGGGCCTTAGGCCCATCATAAAAGTCTGTTTCACTAGAGAGGGATGGGCATCATGTATGCCTCAGATTATATTGGCGAATACTATGACAAAGTTGGAGAGGGGTTCATTCTTTCTATGTCTTAACCCAAGTAGCATCATCGCGGATGGTCTCGAGTATATGTTCTTGAGGAAGTAGAGCTTTAATTCTTTTACAAGCTAAGTAAAAGACGAAATCGAGAGCAGCTTCAAGTGACTATACAATTCTTGCACCGAGCCCATATCTTTGGGAATGTTTAGCACATCAAAGCATCTAAGGTGCCATATAACAATATCTGAGCTCAAAAAGTTGTGATGTAGGTCAGAGCTGCCATCGAAGGCCTCTTGTGATGGGAGGCAAAAATTCATTAGGATTGGCTCCTCTTGAATGCTCTGGATAAATGGGGAACAATCTGAGGTGGGGTCGTTCGCACCTTCCCCTTTTGATTGTTGAACTCTCAACGTATATCATCTAGGTGCTTATCCATTTGCCATAGTTGAGCCCTTAGGGTGTAATCCATCGAGCTTGCCGATTGGGTCTCTGACTCAAGTAAGCCTGGCTCTGGTGTGGAGGTACATTGAATTCTACTATCGAGGAGCAATGTGTTCTAACTAGCATTTCAACTGGTTGGGGGCAATCCTAGGTTGTCGACATTGGGTCAATCGAGGGAACCCCAACTAGTATGGGCACCTATGGTGGTTGAGACACCACAACTCTGATGGCAGCTTAGCCTATTGAGCCATCTAGGACAAAAGTGAGCCGATGGCTTGCACCATCTCCGAAAGCCCCTGCACATGGTATGTGTGGTTTAAGGAGGCCTCGACAGAGACAACCAGGTGCCCCACACTCGTCCCTGAAGGCAAAAGTTCAAGGTTGTTGAACAGGCATCAGTAGCGCTCTCGTGTTTGAAGGTGAATGCATCCACTTATGAAAAGGAGGACAGCTACCCTCCTTATATAAAGGTACTATGGGTTGGGGTTGGAGCCTCATTACTGGAGTGCTCGTTGAGAGGGTTCGCAAACATTTAGGGCTTTCTTTCTAGCTTCAAAATATTGTGGTTTGAGTACCATCGATTATGAGTTGGCACAATTTGGTTTTATCATGAATGTGTGAGGTCAACCGAGAAACCCTCGTGGTAACCCTGAGTGGTCGTTAATGTAGCACCAATTCGAGGTTGAGCCAAGACAGGTCTTAGTCCCCTAGGTGGATCCTGCTCAAAGGTCAACATCGGGAGGAGTTTCCTAACCTGACTCCTCTAATGCTCAAGTGAGTTCTCTTAGAATTGTGAGGTGTAAGCGACTTGTAAAGATAGGTCTGACCCCTAGACAAGCGCCATGGGTCGACTTTTATACTTGGGTGATTGAGGGGACCGTTTATAACTGTCATAATGCCCTCCCTTTGATATATTATTCATGAGAGTGATAGGCCCGAATGGTCTCCTACGGACTGTCGTCTATGGAGGCCGATTGAGGGTGATCAGGCCTACCATTCGTGGATCACTATCCATGGAGATCGATAAGATCAATTCGAATAACCTCCTATGGACCGTTGTCCATGGGGGCCAACATATCGTTATTACCTCCACGTCATTGTCGAGTGGGGGATTGATTTGGCTCCTCGTCCTTCACGTCGACGCCTCGATGGCAGCCAACTGGTGGGATGGTCTAGTTGCTAGAATATTTTTTATAGAAAATATATCAAAAATCTTTTTAATTTCTATCCAAAAAAATTTAAAAAAACTCAGCAATTGAAACAATAATACACATAGTAAAGTTTACTTAAGGTCCGATAGATACTTCTTAGACTAATTAGAATTAGATTGCAATTTTGCTCAATCAAGTAACAATCTTCCTTATTACTAGATATAAATACCTTTTATCTTTATCGAAATATTGTAAACAATTAGGTTTAATCTTTTACTAGCCGATTCGATTTAGCTGGATTTTGATGCAAATCCGAACTGTTAGTGAGGTAATGTCATCATTTGCAGAGTAATTTCTCGTGTATATTTATGTATATATTCGACTCGTTCGCTCAACTCATTGCCAATTCTAGTTATCTTTGAACTTGGCCGAGTCGTCTCGGAGACACCACGGTGCCCTTGGCTTCGCACCCACCTGCGTTCTCCACCTCCTCCCACTCTCCTTCCCGAATCCTAACCCTAAAGTTTGCGCCTCCCCAATCCATCCATCCGCCATGACGAATCACAACAACAAGAAGCGCAGGCGACCCGTGAAGACCAAGAGAAGTAAGAAAAACCCCCCGGCGCTGCGGCCGCAGAACGCGAACCCCGCCCAAGACGACGATCCCGCCCTCTTCGGCGGCACCAGCGACGAGGACCGACCCTCTCCCGCTCTCAACCCCGAAGTGATCCAGGACCTCCTCGAGCTGTGCACCAAGGAGCAGCTCATCGGCTTCCTCCTCGACGCCGCTGGCAACGACTCCGACCTCCTCGCCTGCATTCGCGCCGCAGCCGACCGCAACGTCTCTCACCGCAAGGTTTTCGTCCGCGGCCTCGGCTGGGACGCCACCCGCGACGCCCTCCTCGAGGCCTTCGGCCCCTACGGCCCCATCGAAGACTGCAACGTCGTCATCGACAGGGCCACCGGCTGCGCCAAGGGCTACGGCTTCGTCCTCTTCCGCACTCGCGCCGGCGCCGTCGAGGCCCTCAAGCAGCCGCAGAAGAGGATCAGGAACAGACCCGTGTTCTGCCAGTTCGCTATAGTCGGCCCCGCCTCGACCGGAGACACGGCCGGGAGGAAGGTTTACGTGAGCAACGTGCCCCCGAACGCAACCCTGGATAAACTGAGGTCGTTCTTCTCTCGGTTCGGCGAGATCGAGTCGGTGCCTTCTGGTTTCGACGTGCTCACGGAGAAGTGTAAGGGTTATGCCATCTTTCTCTACAAGAAACTGGAGGGAGCTAGGAAGGCGCTCGAGGAGCCCTACAAGGTGTTCGAGGGCCACCGGCTGCACTGCCAGCAGGCTGCCGAGCCTTCCCAAAGAGGGAAAGCACCAGCTCCGTCCACCAACACTGCTTCCTCGGCCGCTTTGTTGGGACCGGCCCCGCAGCCGGTGCTGGCGGCCGTGGCGGCTACGCAGAGTCTTATGTTGTACCGCCAGAACCCCGCATACGCGGCACTGCTCGGTCGTAATCCGCTTCTGGCAGCCGCGGCCCTCGATCCTGCTGCAGCTGCAGCGCTTAACCCAGCGGCGGGAGCAGGATTGCTTTCGCCTCCGGGACAGGGACTGAGGGGAGTGGGATTGGCAAACGGAGCTCCTTCACTCCTTGGGCCGTATGGTTCTCAAGGAGCGACAGGTTTGCAGGGTATGCAGCTGCACCAGGTGTCTCAGCTCCGGCAGTCATCATCCACAAGGCTTAGCGGCTAGCTGGTTCTACTGAGGACTTCCTTCACATCTCTGGTAACTGATGTTTTCTTGATTTTTTCTTCAAAGATTTTGCGTGTTACTTTTCTCTCTCTCAATCTCCATTCTATTTATTTTATATGTGCCTTCTAAGGGGCTTAGCTTCTTGTATTAGAAACAAGAAGGTACAAACCTGGGATCATTCTTATTTGCAGTTTTTTAAAATTTTGTGTTAATTCCTTTTGTTGTTTGTTTTGCCTTTGAATATCTAAATTAGACCATACAAAAGCATTTTTGTTTCAGTAATCTTTTTTTGGTTAAGGATTACTAATTTCAAATACATAATATTAGCCTTCACATTCTGCCGTCCTTTTTTTCCTTTTGTTTGATAATTGTGAAGATATTGAAGATGGTGAGTTTTCTGAAACCTAAAGACCTACTACAGTTTATTTCAAGGAAATTATATTAGTTGGGGCACTGTTACACCCAATTGAGAATTAAAGTGTTTGATGCTTTTCATTTGGAAGGTGGTCAGAAGATTTCCAGAAGGCTTCCATGGAGCCTCATCTTGTCGAGTTTCCAAACCTGCCTTGCTGCAGGACTTTCTAGTTCCTAGTAGCAAAGCACATTCTGGGCATACACATTGTAGTGTGGTAATCAACCATACATATAGCGATGCACACCCTAGGGTAGACTATGGGTCTAAGTTAATCCGCTTGAAAAACAAAAAAGTTTGTGTGTAAATTTAGTTTGTTGGTCAGATGTGAACCCTTGATATGCCTGGTAAGATCATCTATAATGAGTGCAAAATGATAATGATGATGCAACTTTTACCTTGTTAACGCACTTTGGACATTGATATCTGAGGTCAAGTGGATAGTGTGTGTTTAAAACCCACTGAAAACATCAGGTGTGTGGGTGTACATTGGGCGTGTTACCAGAATGCCTGATATTTTCTACTTGATTTAGCTCCAAATCCATTTAAAGTAAAATGAGTAGGGACTGAACCATAATATGTACCTGAAGACCCAAGTGGGTATATCTTTTGGTGGGTGGTGACTGGTCAGATCCCAAGGTAATTTTATGTTTAATCGAGAGTGGTGATTTAAAATATAGTATCACTATGTTATCATTAATATGCTGACACCTTGTAGTTTATTGTCTATATAAGTTATAATTAACTAGGTATGGTGAAACTAATACATATATATGTTTATATATACCCTGTACAATGTAAAATTAAATTATCAGCTGCATAGTTGCCTAAACCACTGAAAAATTCCCCATAGACTAGCCAAAATGACCAAAGTTATTGAAACTACATGTTATCAGTGAAAAAGTTACTGTATAGAACTCTGAAAATTAAAATGCTAAGATGAGCTGCCATCTAGTTTCTAAGGAACTATTATATAATAGTTTGAGGCATGTGAAATAGTTGTGAATACTTTGTTTTTAGTACCTTAGTTGATGAAGATGAGCAATTCTGCTCTAGAATATGATTGGTAAGAATTTCAAATCTTTGTATCATTTCTTTATACAACGATTCTTTACTTTTAAATATCTATGAATTTTTTACCGAATGTCCTTTTTCTATCATTTCATTTTACCTATTATGTAGTTTAACCATCTGGCGTTTGCTCTTTTCCCCTCTGTTCTATTTGTTTATTGTGGAATATTGGATTTTAGCCATGCTATTTATTATATTAGAACATTATCAGTATGTGCAACAATTATGATTCATTTCTTTAGTGAAACCTGCTGGTTTAGAAAAGTTCATGAGATATTTTATTCTTATTTTTCTGATGTACTTTGGACCCTCATTTACAGATGTGATGAAGCCAGTGCATGTTATCATCTTCAAACAGTATACAATTCTATGAATGCAGTTCATTTCTTTAGTGAAACTTGTTGGTTTTAAAAAGTTTATGCAGCATTTTCTTCCACTTTGTTGACATACTTTGGGCCCTCATTTGCTGATGTGATGAAACAAGCACTTTATTTTTATCTTAGAACATAATAACACATCAACCAGTGCAGTTCTATATCTTTAAAGAAACATGTTGATTTTAAAAGAAGTTTGTGCAGTATTCTTGTTGACTTTGTTGACATACTTTGGACCCTTAACTGCAGGTGTGATGAAGCAAGTACGTGGACGGACTTATTGCATCCTCAAGGGTGTTTCAGGAGGTCACATGATAATTACGTATGGATCTCACTCTTGAAATGTCCTTGACTTATTCTAATCTAGTTTCATCTTGCCATGTCTAAGCTCTCCGTGGAACTTAACAGAGTTTGTCCTGCTACTTTATTACTATAAAATAATATTTTATGTGCTTTTTATATATGATTTTTCTAAGTGCTCTCATGGAATTATCTTTCTATTTGGTTTAATTATTTTTTATATTATCAATCTTCTCAACTCCTTTTTAGTTCTTTACGTTTAGAAGTTTTTGCTTTTGGTTGGTGCTTGCATATTTTGTCATTCTTCTGCTGTCATGCAAGTATGTCTATGGTTACTGCTGAATTAATCCCATCGCACTTCTTTCAAGATTACTGTAGATGGATTCTTTATTTGGCTTAGTGTTTGCTATATGAGAAAGCTTACTTTTTGCACCTTGTTATGGATTGTGGAAAAACACCATACTACCAAAAAGTACATTTTGAACCTGAGTTGATTATGATGAGTTTCTTTTTTTATAATTTGTACATTAAAATTTTGGTTGAAAGTTTAATGTTGTGCAGACTTACAAAATATCATCGAAAAAGTGTTTCTTTTTTCTAATTTATTTTGTCTGCTTTAAGAAATGTTCTTGTTGTTGCATCATTTCTTGCAAAAATTTAGTGTATTATGGCATGAGAATTCTTTCTTAATTTATAATTTAAAACTAACCTCATTTCCAAACATGTCTTGTTGTTTCCAAAATTGGTCTTCCCAAATTTTCTCATTTTGTGGTATTGAGGGTCATTTCCAGTCATATTTTCCTTTCCATTGAGACATTTTATACAACAAGCAAATTTGCTTAAATGTTAGTTCTCTGGATATTAACACATACAACTCTATCAATGTAGATAACATACATTATTATTTGTATGTGCAGTTCTTCATGTCAAAATGTATTTGATGGTTTGTGATCCATCACTGAGATTCCATTCTTTTGTTCTCATCTTCATAGAAGTAGTGACCATTTGAAACTTAAATATCATAGAAGGGTGATAACTGTTATGAAATCTGTAGAAGTGGTGATCATTTGAAATTTGGATATCTTGGATGGGTGGTAGCAACACATCTGCATGTATCAACTCTAGTAAGATTCGTCAGACCAGGGAGAATGTTTGATCCTTTCTGTTGACTCAATGATATCTGCCCTATGACTACAAGTCTCTAACTCAGAGATCTTAGCACTGTTCCTAGGTGGCACTCAATTCAACTCCATCACAGAAATCATATTTGCTCTTCTACATGCCATAGTATGATTCAGCTTTCTGATCATGGAATCCATATAGTTTTATGATTATGAAATTAATTGTGTTTTTTATGCGGCTAGCTGTAGACTCTATATAGCTTTATACAAACAGATCTCCTGAGACTGATTGCAAATGATGAATCATTCAAATACTAGTCTTTGTAATGAACCGAGTAAATTATAACAACAGGGGATGAATTCTGAGACCCAACACAAGCAAAGTGTCATTGCAGAGAGGCTATCATCCTGCTGCAGTTTGTATGCAGTGGGACGATCCGTTTAATCATGAATTTTATCATGTTGTGACCTTACAATTTCCCTGTAAAATCTGCAGGTCAATCCAGCCACATGATCTGATGAAGGCTCTCTGTACACCAATTCGGCAGGGTTGGGTTTACGTGGCTTATAATCCTATTTTGAAGCAGTTGTAAGATTGAAACTTTGCAGGGTGCATTTGTTTATAAGTGTACATAATTGTTTGAGCAACCACCGATGGCAACTGATTCAAGTTCCTGATATCGTACAAATCATTGCTGATAACACAAAACACCTCTTATGATTGATTCTTTTCGGACATGGGTTTTCACTATAATCGACTACCTCATGCCTCCCTCGGTTGTTCTGTGACAGCATCGGGTATGAATTATACGAAATAATAAGACTTATAAGGGTTAATTATAGATCATCTTCTGTAATGAGTTAATTTTAGTATTTTGATCTTTATATTTTTAAATTTTATTTTGATTTTCATATTTTTAAAATTTAAAAGTGAAACATTTAATTTTGTTTCTTTTCAGAAAATAGTATTTCTGTACTAGAGTTCAGAGCTGAAATAAGATTTAATATTTTATTTTTATAAATATAAAATTTAATATGATTTTTAAAAGTTTTATAAATATTGAGGTTTAAATATAAAGATGCTTAATTATAGAGGATAATATATAATTAGTTTAATTTATTTAAGTTGCTCTCGACTCAACAACTTTATTTATGATGCATCCATGCAATAATATCATGATATAAAGTAAGTTCTTAAATTTTGATCCAATATTCGGATAGCAAAATCTATTTATGTACTCTCTCATCATAAGAAAACATTTAATATATAAATTTATATACTCTCAGTTTAATCCAATTATTTTTTAGAATGCTTAATAGAGTTGGATAGACTCAATAATTCAGTGCATATCATTTTACGGTAAGAACAGTAGCAAATGTAATAACTATTAATTTCACCATTCAAATCCGAATATACTCGGTCTAAACTTGACTACTTATTTAGGTACCTAAGTGTAAGTAAGATCTCATCCAAACTCGAGTTGAAGCTTAACTCTGGTCTATATTCATGGTAATTTTAATTGAAGGCTCTTCGAATTTAATTTAAATTCATCACTAGAAGGGTGGAAAAGAAAACATAGGTATCAAAGACCACCATCACTACTAATTTACATCAAGATTGTTCTGAGAGAACTACCAAATTTATTTTTAAGATTAATATATATATATATATATTTTATCATATTCGTTGAACATTGAAGCAATTTATTGTTCAAAACAAATAAATGTAATTATATAATTCTATAATTTACTGAAACATGGTAATAACATAGAGCAACTACCAACATCGAGAACAGCGGTACGATTCGACACTCGCAGCGTAACGGTGCTACGATTACAATATAACGGTGTGACTTAAAATTATACCGCTACGTATTGGTTGGTAGCGTATAACGGAACGATTTCAATAAAATAAAACCGCTACGGCATCGCTGGTGGATTCTATATAAAGACGAGGCCCCCTCCCCCGTGCGTTACCTGACCACTCTCCCATCTCTCCCGCTCTCTTCTTCTTGGCTCTGTTTTGCTCTCTTCGCGATCACCTCGTCGTCTTGCGCAGGTCGGAGCTGCTCTCCGACGAACGGCCGCATCTGCGAGCGTCTCCGGCGTCAGATTTAGGGGAAGCGTTCCGGTTCTTGTCGCTGCCGATCTTCCTTCTTCGTTTTCTTGAGGTTTCTTTTCGCTTGATTCTTGAACTGTCGAAATTGCGATTAGGGTTTATCATTTCGTTGGATTTTGTGTTGTGATCGTCCGCATCTGAGGTTTTCCGTGGCTAAAGATCTCGTTCTTGGATTTTTCTTTGATCGATCGTTGGTTTTCCGTCGTCTGGGTTTCTTCCCGTTTGAGTTTCTCCCGGATCGATCGATCTTTCTTGGTATTCCTTTCGGTCGCCTCTGTGGTTGTCGTTCTGGTTTCAATTGGAAACAATGGCTGCTTCTCGTTCTAGGCGCATAGAGTACGACCGCTTCATCCCGTTCCGATCGGCCATGGACATGGACTTCGCGCACTATGTCCTAACCACGCCTTCGAGACCTGGTGCGAGGTCAGCGTACCAAAAGCTTCTTGATCAGTGCGTGTTGAAGAACAGGTCACGTATCCTCGCTTTCAAAAGTGCACCCGCGGCGCCGACCGACGAAGTGCCCCAATTTTACGACGCCAATCTGCAGCAACAGAGGCAAATCCCCGACAAACCAGAGAGAGTTGTGGAGGTCTACGGCATGTTAGACGATTATAGATATAATCTCCTCGACTGGGGAAGCAATAATATGCTGGCGATTGGCGTCGACGACTCGGTGTGTCTATGGGATGCCGGGAACGAGTCCGCCTCGGTGCTTCAACGAGCCCTTGATGGCAACGGACCCATCACTAGCGTCAGCTGGTGCCCAGACGGCAAATTTCTTGCTTTCGCATTAGGCAGTTCAGATCTGGCCCTGGTTGACGGATCAACAGGACGTGTCCTGAACGGGGTCGAAGGCGACAAGCAGTCCAAGGTGTTGTCACTTGCCTGGAGTAGTAATTCGGTCCTGACGGCCGGGAAATCCGATGGGAGTGTTATCGATTACGACTTCAGGAAGCCAGACCATGCCATCTGTGACTACCAAGGGCATGAGCTTGGAGTTTGTAGCCTGAAATGGTCGGGGTTGTCGGGGCGGTATCTCGCGAGCGGAGGGCAGGATAAACTGGTGCACATATGGGACGCTTGCATGGCGGTCCCAAATCACTGTCCACGCCGACATCAATGGCTTCACAGATTGAGCGGCCACACTTCCACTGTGAAGGCCCTTGACTGGTGCCCTACTCGGAGCAACCTGCTGGCTTCTGGTGGAGGACGTCATGACCGTCGCATTAAGTTTTGGAACACTGTTGATGGTGCTTGCTTGAACACGGTCAATACCGGCTCTGAAGTTTGTTCATTGTTATGGGACAATAATAATTCTGAATTGCTCACCTCCCATGGGTTTCCGAAGAATCAACTCATCCTGTGGAATTACCCATCGATGAAGAGAGCTGCCGAGCTATCCGCTCATTCATCACGGGTCCTTTTCATTGCCAGGAGCCCAGTGGGAGGTACAGTAGCTTCTGCAGCTGCAGACGACACACTCAAGTTCTGGAATATCTTTAAGGCTTCCAAATGTTCAGTGCCCTTTGCCCGTTTTAGTGTCATAAGATGAGAAGGCCAAGAAGATCCCTTAGTGTTGCACAGGGAAGTTTGGTGGCATTAACAAGGCAGCATGCTTCCATACAAGCATTACAAATTTAACATCCTCAGATATGAGTGCAGGCACCTAAGGTGAGTTAGAAACTTCCAACCTTGCTTTAATTTTTACAGCATTTATAGGCTTGTATATAACATAACTATGCACCTGCAACCACAAGTCTGATTTATTGTCTATTTTTCTTTCAGTTTTGCATAGTTATGAGATATACCTTTGCCAGATTGATGAAATATGTCATCAGTGATGACTACATCTTTTTGCTACATTTTTTAAGCAACTGTGTTCTAGTTTTGATATTTACAATAATATAACATACCGATGATTTTGTTTCTTTCTGTTTTTTGTTTAGTGTCGAGTTTTGTTTCAGTTTGGGAATCTTAGTGTTGACTGTATATCTTTTGGTTACCTTTTACGCTAATATTGGTAACTTGTATATTTCAGATTATGCCGAGTTGAGGTTTGCTATGATATCCAACAGACTTTAGATGTATATGCCGTTTGGAACTATTCTAGAAACCTTGGAGGATCTAACTCTGTGTCACTGTACTGTGACCAACAGAGTACTTTTGATCACACATGAAGAGATCACATGCACAACAACAATTGTGTTCGACACCAGGAGATCTATGCATTTCCAGTTTTTTGGCTGATTTTAACAAGTAACCTTAAGGAATTTATCTTTTTTTTGGACCATTTTAGAAACTTCAAAGAATTGAGCTTTATGTAACTCTAATGCCACAACAAAATACTTGTTTCACATGAACATTAAAATCTTACTATACCATTTTTCTGTGTCTTCATCTGTAGATACAAAGAGAAGCATTTGCTCTGAGGCTTTGCAAGAACTACTGTCATGTTCGATGATTAGTCCAAGAGGTAACATGATTTTAGCTCTTTGCTGAGTTGCGGTTTCATAAAATATCTAATAAAAACCTACAGATTTTTGTGTTCTTTTAGGGCCATTTAGGAGCTTTGAAGAACTGAATTTTGTGTAGCTCTAACGCCACGACAGAGTACTTCTTTTCACATGCAATGGTGTTTTTTGTTTTATTTTATTTGCAGAAACAAAGATGTTAAGGAATCTTGCGATTTTTCTCAGAGGGTAAACATTTGGAAAATTGTGGTGTTGCAACTGGTAATGTACTGCATAACTTCTATCTAATATGTTTTTCCATATACTTAGTATACATAGTGAATAATCTCCAAGGGCTGTACAATATGGAAGACATTGCACTGAGAAAGATAGGTTCAAAAGTTTATCTAAGCTTAAAATAATCTAACGTTCAGTAAATTGTTCCATAACTTCTGTAGAAAACAATTTATGATAACTCCAAATTAAACTGACATGAATCCAGTTAAATATTTAAAACATTATATTTGAATAATCTATAATTTCCAGGAAATGACTTATTTCTTTGAGTTATATTACTTGCATTAGCAGAGTCCCTTGTATATATCTATATTTTGTTGTTGGCTAGCATTCAGTAGTCATAAATTTAACTTTACATATCTCGGAATCTTTAGATAGGGAGTGTTTCTTGTCACAATCCATAGCAATGCTCATTCAGAATATTTATGCATCCGGCTGACACATTTATATTAGTACATTACATTTATCTTGTTTTTACTAAGTTTCATCAAAATTCAATATCTATTATTTGACTGTAGTTTTATATTGTGGTTACCCTTTCAAAAGAGTGTAACGTGTAGTCTTAAAGTCTAAAAATAATGAAAAAGTTGAAAGAGGATGTTTTAGTTCATATCTTGGCAACAAATATGTCAAATCGTTAATTTAACACTAGAGGCTTGCGGCAATGGTGTTGCAGTGGAGGTTAGTATGGAATGCTTGGATTTGGTCTCAAAGGTTCTCATTTGGAGCAAGAGAAAGGCCAATGGGAGGGTGTGTATGGAATGGAATGGTTGGATTGGTACATACACCATGCACAATGGGAGGGTGTGTATTCAACCTTCATTTCCTCTTGATTAGTGGTTGTTGGTGTTTTGATTATGAAACTAGAAATCGATTTGATATTGTGAAGTTATGCAAAAGAATTGGAGAATTAAAGTTTTACCAACTGGCTAAGTTTATTTTATTGATGCACATAGGGTTTGCTCATCTTTTTATTGTCGGCCCATTTACTCATTCTTGTTTGTTCCTTCATTATTTGAGTTAATTGTTACTTGATGTCTGGAAATCTTCAATCAACATCTCATACGTAGCGGAAAAGAAAAACAAAATTCAGATTCCCGAAGTAGAGTATTTTGCCGTTGTGCGACGATTGGTGTGCGAAAAAATCTGCAAAACCCAAAAACTGCACGGATCATGAGAGATGTGTTACTTAGGGAAATCGTATATCGTTGAAAATTTTCAGATCCGATGAAGAAGATGAAGGAGTACTCGCGTACTCCTTTCTAGCAGTAATCCACATGACAGACGCGGCAACAAGGCTCCTCAATTGCGGGATTAGTCTCTTTGCGCACACTACAAGGCTCTCGACTAAGGACGAGGAGAAGAAGACTAAGGAGAAATATGAGACAGACTTCTCTAGCTCTAGCTTATGAACCAAGGAGTCCTGAATAGATTCCATTCACATTGAGAATTGGATCTGTATCAAATTATCCAATCCTATTGGATCTCATCTATAGGATCGAAATCAGGAGTTTCACGGATATCTTATATCCACACCTCTACCCGTCGCAACATCCACTATATGTGTGTGACCCTCTAGGTCCGATACCGAGCTAGCCGTGAGTCACTCTCATCAGAACTCCTTCTGATATAGTGAATTATTATCTCCATAATAATTCACTCGACTCATCAATTATGGATGTACTAGGCCACTACGACATAGTTCTTAAACAGTACAGAAGGAGCAAATCTATCAGACCTGTCTGTCCATAGTTACTGTGTAGCTATAGTTACTCATCCAACTAATATCCCAGAAATGGAATCTTTCTGAATCTCGCTCTAATCAGATTTTTTCGAAGAACTCATTCTCTCTCAATCTGAGCAACCCTGGCATTCTCTTACAGATTTTGTTTGAGCGAGCACACACAGGATATTCCTCTCATGATACCGAGAGTGGATAATCCTTTTTTGACACTTAATTGCCTTCGTATGGTCAGTTATCGATCCCGATGACTGATTGTACCAGATATGGACCTTTTCAAACCTGTAAGTTCGGTGTAAAAAAAGGAGTACTTATACAAGACATTCTTAGTGTCTCAAGTCTAAGGACCATATACACAACTGGGACTATGAAATTGTTGTCTGACATTAGGTATTATTATCCATCCAGCATTCCGTTAGCGAATCAGTTAGTAAACTCATTCTCAAATGAGCACTTACACCATACCTTTAGTGTCCCCACACAAACGGTTATGAGACTGGCCGCCTTCATCATAATAACGAGTATATAATACATTGGTCTATCCAGTTATCTCGATGTCCCTCTCGAGTAACCTATGACCAGGATGATTTAGGATTTGTGTTTAAAGGTGAATTGGTCTCATGATCATTATCTCCTCATGATCCGTTTCTCATTGCACAAATCCAGGGACCTCACAATATACATCTAGAGATATATACTATGAGAAAATGCCAATAATGATAAGCAAATATATTATATAGAATTGCTGCTTACATGACATTAACTAAGATTTCACACACCAACATATTTTAACGAATATGTGTAGTGACAACCCCAAGCAGATTGCATGTTGTTTATTGACTGTTAATTTTATGTTTTATTGGGAAATGTGAGATAATTTTTTTTTTTACTCTTTCCACTCATAATTTTGGTAACTCTGGTTCCATGAACTAGGAAGGAAAGAAGCGTCTATGATTAGGATTTTTCAGTAAATTTACATTAATCATGGTGTCTATCTAAGATAGGATGCACTAGTTATGATTTGAGTAGAACAAATCATAATATGTTTTCTACGGCAGATTTATCCTGTGTGTTGTATGAACGAACACATTCTCCGCGTGTCTCAATCCGACACAGAGTGCAGCTGAGATCCATCAAAATTGTTTTCGCTGATGTGCCTGCGGTGAGTCGATTTGCATCTGGGACAGTGATTCTTTGGGTTTCACAATTGGCAGGGATTCACTCACACTCAAGGAAATGGAGTAATTGTTTTCCGACCCGAGCCTGTCATCATACCTACTGTGATGGAATGGCACTACCAGAGGTCCTAAGAGCATTCCTCTTGATGTGATTTTATTCAGTTGATATCGACATGTATATATAAATATAATTGATTTGTGTTGCAGGAGGCTGTGGTTGCTACCTCTTTGTAGCATCTGTGTAGATGGCCAGCGTCCAGTGTTCCACAACATCTTCAACCTGTGACTGCGGTGAGGGAAGCGGAGGACGTTCCACGATGTCCCACCCTTCCACAAGGCTTTCAGACTTAACAGAGTAGACGACGGAGTTCAACAAGTGGTGGTGGTAATCACGAGCATTCGGCTGATCGATCAGCACAGCAAACGTGAAAACAATTAGGGTGAAAACATTATGAGAAACGTGCAGAATTGGGGGCTCACCGATACCGTTGTTAAGCTGCTTGATGGATTCCCCGAAGTTTCATCCCACACCGATCTGTTCAGTTGTTGTTGAGCTTGCTTTGCTGGCCTGCGTAGCAGTAACATACAGCATAGCTTTGCTAGTAAATATTAAAACATTTTTTACTCTACATGCTTATGCTTCATCAAGTTTACAAGTAACATTACATCTTTGAAAACCATTCATTGTAATGGGGGTACCAAATTTCAAAGTAATCTCATACCTTGAGCATGCTATCTTTAATGAATTTCTTGTTGACTGTAGTTCCCTTGAAGAAGATAAAGCAGCCAATAATTTTGCAAATGCCTCAAACGTAGATGCTTCAGAAGGCACATCCAGGCATAAGGAATTGTAGCAGCATGTTGTGATGCATGCCACACTTTTCTTGAGAAGTGATATCCCTTTCTGCAGATCCACGTGGGTCTCCAGAGAATGGGGAGAGGCACAGGAATAACTGAAGCTACCACTTCTGGAAGTAGTGTCTAAATAAGGTTTTCTTTCTGATTCCATTGAAGAGAGATCATAGTTAGAGGAACTTTCCACAATGGAAGAGCAGAAATTCTGGCGTGATATGAAAAGTGGACACTCCTTGCTGCAATTTTTTTTTTTTTTTTTTTTTGTGTGACAAAAAGTCAATGTGTTGCATTATTAAAGAAACATAAAATGCACCATAAGATGCAATCAATACCTCTGCGACGATGGTCTGGCATCCCAGTATGAATCTCGTTGCCATATGAGTGAGCAGGAACCCTAAATATGCAATGAACTTAGTTCATGAATTTCTTTTTTCTTCTCAAGTGTGGATCATGAGACCATAATAAATTTTAAGCGATCAGAATCCTTCAACTATTAAATAAGTTTTAGATGTCACTAATACTCATTTATAATTGGAAACAAAACCATAGCTTACCGCAAAACCTGAATTATGGAGTACTGGAGCAGCCAAATTTGGGACAACAAGATTTAACAATTGGACCATGTACCTGGTTCGAAAGAATAAGCAACGACATTACTATTTATTTAGAAATATAGTGACAAAACACAAACTTCAGAGGTACATTGTGGAGCCTATACGAATACCATAATGCATATGTTAAATGAGTATTAAATGCTTGAAAAACTATACTGCAAAATATCCACAATTAATCAAAGTAACTAGCACAAAGCCTAGCCACATTTTTTTAAATAAATCAAGAATATTGTTATTTAACAATATCAATACTAGCTATCATGAAATTCACTATACAATCATTAAAATAAAAAAAAAACAAACAGTAACTAAAAAAAGGAATTTTCTGATAAAAGTGTTCATTACATAATTTTGAAAAATCTAAATATATTATTTTCAAAATTATTAGAAAAAAACAATTTAACATTCAAAAATAAAAAACCCCATAAGGCCATAAGCAAGCAAAATTTACCCCAAGGAAGCTGCAAGCTCTTCGGATGGAACAGAATGTGGATCAAGTCCTCTGGGTAAACGTGCGTTGCAAATTTGGTCATATGGACCATTTGATCCATCGTTTGCTCCATCTAAATTCACCTGGATATCAAATAAAAGAGTGTCATATGTAACTTGTACAATTAAATCTATTTAAATTGTCATAGAGCAACTTGGCAAGGAGTTTAATCTTCACAAGTCTTTAATATGGTTGATGTTGGAAGGTCGATGTTTTCTCTAATTCGAATGTAGGCTAGGCTATCCTACGTTAGCAATGTCCCTCGCAAGGATGCTTACATTTCTCAGAAGCAGCTCCAAGCCAAGAAGCCCCTCCAGACCTCCAGACATAATGCTACTATAACTTGCATTACCACCACTAATGCCAAAAAAAAGCAACAACAACCACAAGAACTACCACCAACACCAGCCAATGACACTGCAACTTCCATTACTACCATCATCATAGATGATTGCAATTACTGCAATAGTCAACATCACAACTGTAACCCCCACTATTTCTAGCCATGTATTCTTCGTTTCTCTCATTCTTGAGGCGCCTTTAGATCAATTGATCTGTACCAGGGTTCTTTTAGACATTCAAAGTTCTTACTTGCCTCTTAGTGAACTCCTGCAAGTGCAAATTGTTTTTGATTCTATCATGTTGCATACTTAATCTAATCATATCTGGTGCTTATTTTCACTAAAACTAACCTTTTTCCTATCATGTTTCCCAGTATTCTCACTTCTCCAAAATAAATATCACAAGGACTATGAAAGATAATGAGGCAAAAAAACCAAAAAACAATGGAATCATTTCAAAATTAGCAATAACAGATTGAAGTCTGTAAGTTAACAATTACAGGTGCTATGCTGGATCGAAAAAAGTTATCTAATACAAGATACCAAACACATTAAGAATAACTCCAGAAATAATCAACCTACAGGGATGGATTTTAGCAGCCTTTGTCCAAGCATTATTTTTTGTATAAAAGCAACCCCATTGTCAAGATTTTGGACATATGCCAAGCAAAGTTTTGTTGGTCCCAACTGAGCTAATCATGATGTAGGATTGAGTAATGTCAAAAGGCAGGACATGGCAGTTTCCACTTTGTAAAACCTAATTTTCCAGTTTTATCTCCTGATCAGTTTGGCATCTAAAAGATATTATTAGAAATTGAAGTTTAAGAAGAATTCAAATAACTTTCAAATCACTATGACTTCTACAACAAAATTTGGAAGCTTAATATATTTTTTACTTCTTTCACAACTGCAAGATGCTGCAAACATATATGAGTCCAGCAATGTGCTTCCAATACCATTTGTCAGATAAAGTTCCTTTATCCTCTTATAGGTTAGCATCACCTTCCATGGAATGTAGACAGGTAATAAAATATCATTGGCATCCTTAGCCATATGTGGACATTAGGCAAAAAGTCAAAAGCACCACTCATGTACCAATTAAATGAAAGCATGGAACTTCTAACCCTCTGGAGTAAAAGAAAGGGTTCTTGCATCAAAAAGTCACAACCTAGCACCTATTTAAGGTGACTTTATGGTTCCCATCCTATTCTAGTTGGCTCAGTTAATGAGACCAATGTACCATAAACCTATAATTGTAGGTGTTGTGTCAAAGAGCTAAAAGTAACTACCCGACGCATTGGGAAGAGCCTGCAGATTTGTCTTATAACCATAGACTGTTTGTGAAGACGTTCAGACGTGATTGCCATCTGCATAAGACGAGTAATGTCAGCTAAACAGATCAGACAGAAGACCATATAGACATGAAAAAAGTTAAGCAAATCAGATATCATGAGACAAAAATAAACAATGTCATTTTTCTCAGTATTTTTTTCATATGCATGGAATCCATAAAAATTCATATTTGACGATACACCTTTTGCACCATTCATTGAAGTATCCCTGACCATGAAACAAGGATATTTCATATTTCTTGCCTATCCATATCAAATACATATCCAATATGATACTTGTAGGATATGTGTTTGATGCTATCTTGTAGTATCTAATTTTTATGTATTATTAGAAAATATCAGATACTTTAGGATACTTAGGTGCAAGGATTAAAGTTTCACTTGAATAAGTATGAAACAGGTGGGATGTACCGGCCTGGTCATAAACTGATACACAGAATGCTCCAGGTCCGATCTGCTCATATAAAAAGGAAAGCATTCTTCACGTTAATCCTAATCTTCTCATGCATGCCACACACCACACACTGCCGCCACGCAGCACCTTCGTCGTGCACAACCGCACACCTCCGCCATGACATCACTGTGCACAGCTGCCAACGACTCTGCCACAAACTCACTGCACACCTTTTCCTTTCTCTTCATCCTTCCTCTTCCTTTGATGCCTCTTCCTCCCTCCTGTGCTTCTTCCTCCTTCCTCTTCTTCCTTCTACAATTCTTTCTCTCCTTCCTCTTCTTCTTTTCCTTCTTCTCTGAAACATCGGTACATACCGATGTACCGACACATGGTACACTCCCAAATGGGTTCGATACTCGAAAAGGTGATCCTTGCTTAGGTGATATATCATAGAAGTATTGGAATAACTTTTCAAATGTCAATCTTACTATGATTAAACATAATATTGTTAGATTCATTTTAAAATCATATTGTAATCTTTATCTTCTATATTCCTAAACATTATGGACTAAAACTTATATTTCTTAAAATAAATAAATCAGCAATGCTAGTTAATTACTTATTACCATTAATTATGATGTGAAAGTGAAACTACATATTCTAACATAATAAACAAATATCAAGATTATGAAAATATCGATATGTTAAAAACAAAATTTATTGCGACATTCTAAACACTAACACCCAAGAACATAAGCCAATAGAAGTAATAATTGTCTCATGATTTTAAGCTAATATTGTCTAGAACCTACTTTAAAGAACAACATCTGTAAACTTGAGCGAATGAAGCAACAACTGAAACATGAAAAATATATTCATGGATTCTTAAACTTCATAAAGAAAAGAAAAATTACTGGAGTGGAAATCTTACATAGGCTAAGCACTGGCTGTAAATAAGATCACTATTCAATTTATCCAACGAATCCATATGGTTCTTGATCTGAAAGATAGAGAGACAGCTGTCATAGGAGATAGTATGAAGCATATTAATTCAGCTAATAAAGATTCAGAACAAGAAGGTAATAATAATAATAAAGGTCGAGTGTGAAATACTGTAGCAAAAGCTGAATCCAGTGAGTCATATCTCAACTTCAAATTGTTTGATGCTTCCACAACCTTAGCATTCACTGTAACAGAACAACAAAAACATTGACAAGTTTAAGAAACAAAGAAAATGGAACATCCTTATACACTCATAGATGCTGATGCAAACATTACCTACAAAGAGACGAACCTTCTACAAGTTGCCTCTTCGAGCGGGTTAGATGTTCCTTCAACTTCCTGATTTTCTCATTTTGTGTCACTCTCCAATTACTTTGGTGAGTCGCTTTCCTCTGCACACAAACATCAATATAAAAGATAAATAACAAAAAGAATATGACAAAACTGTTTATAAAGAAAAAACAAGCAAAAGAAATATAAGAATGACTAGGGCACAGCAAATATATTAAGGGGCAAGCCCAAACTTAAACCAACAAACAGTGCACACATTATAGTCCTTCATGTAAATCCCAAGCCTCAACCATTTGAATAACTCCTAGCAACAGGATGATCAGCTCTGCATTTTTCTTGAAAGAATATATGCACACTCGTAGCCCAAGATTCCAAATGAATTGAGCCAGTGCCCAATGGAAAGATGACATTTAAAAAGGCTCCAGGCCGCCTTCCAACCAGGCCAAATTCTCTTATGGAAAGGAGCTCTACTCACTAAAAATATATAAGCTTAATAGTAGCCTAAAGCCCCTAAACAATACACATCCAGATGTTAAACATGTGGATAGCAATGGTAAGGCTGGAAAGTTTAAATTTATACTTGTAAGCAAAGATAAAATGAGAAATGCAAGTCCGAATTAATCCATGAAGTAATAAATCAACAAGTTATTATGAGCAATTAGAAGAAAGAACACGAAAACTGAGTTTCAATACATTAACAAATAATCTACTAGGCAAAATTGATGTCCAAGATATACTCTTGAGTCCCTAGATTATATTAATTTTGAGAAATATTAATGACCGAAATAAAGTCTAGGTTTCCTGAAGTATTGGCGCTTTAGGTTTGCCTTCAACTTATCTTAATGAAAGATCCACACAGCTGACCTCAGATTGTTAGAATTTTCTATGCTATTTTTTATTTTAAAAATGTGGAAATAAGAAACATCAAACGCTATTATGATTATAATGTTCTGCAAGGACAATGAACCTGAAAA
Organism: Ensete glaucum; assembly: GCA_021527575.1. NCBI lineage: Eukaryota > Viridiplantae > Streptophyta > Magnoliopsida > Zingiberales > Musaceae > Ensete > Ensete glaucum. The sequence continues at coordinate 6,171,395 of CM038553.1, read as the reverse complement.
TAACGTGATAAAAAAATTCGCTATGTTAAAAAAACCTTTGGGACAAAACACCTAAGATGATGTTTCTTGAAGATTACAGAAAGGAAGCGGACAAGTAGCTGCAATATGAATAGGTAAAAACAAGAATAAGCAATCCAGAGAAGTTCTTTCCCCTGTTCCGTGCTAAAATGATTTTTCAAGCACGGGATCATCCATAAAAGAACTTCCTAAGACGGATGTCTGATGCCCTGGTTCCCTGCAAATTACTCTCCGTCGATGCTTGCCCGATGCCAAAGTTCAACATTTAGCTCATTAACCATGTGATCTAAGGCACAAATTGTGGAAACATAGATCTGATAGGGAAAAATGCCAAAAAAACAAGAACCCTCGTTAAGGAGCACGCAAGATAACCTTCTCCGCCAGTTCATCGTTCAGCCTGGAATAAAGGGATTCCCGGATATTCGTCAGCGATCGTAACAAGACGCTGTACTCATTCAATCTGCAAAAGGAAAAAAAGGAAAGAAAACGTCAAGAATCTTTGGTCATGTAAAGGACACGGATGATCAAACAAGAACCAGAAAGAAAGGATAACCTGTGATTAACGCACGATGCGCAGATGGAAGAGAGATTGGAACCCTCGCAGATGGTGCAGCAGCTGCTACTGCTAGGCTTCCTCGCCATCGATTCCTGCCCCTCCTCCTCCTCCAACTCGAAAGATCGGTTGCACGGGTCGCAATACAACTTCAATTACGGTTTCTTCAAACGAATGGGGTTTGATTCATAGGGCTTCGATCGGGATTTGGGAAGAGAAATGTGAGAGGTGGGTTGGGCTTGCGGAGGAGACGCGGGAGAGAGATCGTTACGAGGTCGTCGCAGATGCCGAGTCTGCCGGCTCAGGGAGGGACGGCGTTTTATACGGGGGACGCCTGCGAACGCAAGTGGTGGGTGGGTGGGAACGCAGATCAGTATACGGACCGAAGCATTAGTTAATAAAAATAAATAAATATATTTGATACGACAATAATAGCGTGATCGAAATCTCGATATTATATGATCAGACACTTCAATATCACAAGATAATAGAATATTATTACATCTCGAGTTCGACGTAGATCAAAATTTAGAAGCACGCCACCAATAATTATTGTGTAGGTAATAATATTTAAAACCCATTATAAACATGTTCTTTGGATGTGTTTCGAAAAGTATGATTTTTTTCTTTTTTACTAAAAGTATAGTCAAGTCTTTCAGAACCAATATAAACAAGGTTATTCTACTTGAATGAAAAAAAAAATCAACTTAATAAAATTATATTCAAAATTATAAAATATATAATGATAAGCTTACAATACAACACATAATTAATTGAGCTGCCATGTACATATGATTGATGACTTTTTAAAATAAAACAAAGCTTCTACAAAAGGGCTTTAAGGGTAGTTTGAAATTTTTTGTGCTTCGAACAACGGATTCAGTTCGGTTTTCTCGGTGAAACCAGCTGGTCCGGTCCGGTCTGGTTTCAATGACTGGAACAAACGCAAATTGTTAAATCGGCCAGATCAGGGGGTCTTGTTTGGGCCCAATCCACCATGGGAGATGAAGATGTCCATTGAGGGGTTGGCTCGCACAATATGGACCGGTGCAATTAAAGTAAACCGCCTCCCTGTCCTGAACTGGTCCGCAACCGGCTGAACTGTCTTGTGACTAAACCGCTTCCCGGTTCCTGGTGCTTTCCGTTATGTAATTCGACTCTCCGACGCGCCGATCAAGTTTTAGGGTTTCCTCTCGTACATCACTCGGTGAGCTCGATCGCTGGCGATGGCGATGGCGATGGCGACGGCAGCGGTGGACGCGGTGCAGTGCTTCGGGAGGAAGAAGACGGCGGTGGCTGTGGCGCACTGCAGGGGCGGCCGTGGGCTGATCAAGGTGAACGGCGTGCCGATCGAACTGGTGAAGCCGGAGATCCTTGACCTGAAGGCCTTCGAGCCCATCCTCTTCCTCGGGCGGCAACGGTTCATGGGCGTCGATATCCGCATCCGCGGTCCGCGGATAGACCTCCCAGATTTATGCCATCCGTCAGAGCATCGCCAAGGCCCTCGTCGCCTTCCAACATATCATGCAATTTGTTGCTGTTTTCTTTACCTTTTTATATTTTTTTAGGCGTATATGTTGTACATGCGTCTGGAAAGGTTGTAGGAAAGTATTTTTTTTCTTTGTACTTATCCGTATAATGCCGTCAATTTAGTCGATATTGGAAGTACAACAGCTGATCTTAAACTGAGGATCGGATGGATGTGTATTATCGTAAATTAGGACATAAGATGGTATGTAGTGAAGACTACTTAAATCAGTCTATTAAGTTCAAGTTGAAGAATTGCTTTGGATGGAAGGGTTCGGTTAGTGAGTGACTCCGGGGGGCTGGTTATGGTTGCATAACGTATACAAGGTAGGATTCAAGAAGTTACTCTTAGGCAGAGCTGGCCGATGAATCATGACTCACGAGTGAGGGGAATCGTAACCAATTCCACTATGAAGAATTGATCATAATCTCACTCCTTGCACTTGGTACCCTGATATCTTTACAAACATAATTTGGGTGCTTTTAGAATATAAATTTACCTTGATGATCCCTATATCCCGTGCTATTATCCCTACTTCAAATATTATTATGTGCCATTATTCATTATGATGAAGCTATAGGTTTACATTGGTGCAGCACTGGGTCAGTTGGGCCATATGGCCCCTCGAGGTTTAAACTTTTGGCCATAGAGAGTCACTTACGACCAAGTATTTGAAAAGTTTCTTAAGAAGTCCAGACAGCTCTAGTTTAGTATTCTAAGAACAGAAACATCATTCTAATCTAGTAAATCACAGAAAAGAAAAACAATGATTACATAAACTATATTCAGGCAAAACATCCAGAGGATAAAAATATACTATGAAGCTGTTCATTTGCGGCTGCAGCGATGAAGGTTTTTAAGTCCTAAAAACAGCATTTGTAAACTTATCCTCCCTGGACCCTGCTCTATAGCAATATCTTTCAGGAACAACATAAAGCTTAGGCAAATATTTACGAACTGATTAAGCTGCGCTACTCAGCAAGAAACCTAAGGCAGCGGATGATCGATTGCATTGATCCACCTGAAACACCACCAACTGCTGACGAAGAACAGGCGTATAAACCACCAAGTCCGATAATAATACATACCATTTGACTAGTTGATTAAATCCACAAGACTTCAAAACCAACGATGAAGTAATAGCTTTGGGGCTATATTAACTTGTTTGTCCTTAATGGTTTTTGCCTTGTGCTGCAAACTTAGATGCTGCAGCTTCTTCAGACAAGGGTAGGTAATAGATCCTTGGGGTAGCTCTAGTCTTTTTGAATAGATCATCTAGTGTTAAAGCTGGTGGTTCTGGGTTCAATGGAGGAGGTGGGGGAATTCTCTCCCTTACAGCAGGTAGGTCAGATAATATTGGTGTAGGAAGGGGTGGTAGCGGCTGCCTGAAAGAATGCTGGCGAGTAGGGGGTTGAGCTGCCTGAGGTTGTTGAAAGTTTGAAAACTTAGCTGTGGTTGGGTTCGGGCTTATGGGTACTGCTGATTGAGGTGGGGGCTCGACACGAGCCTTAACATCCTGGGGATCAACAAACTCCGCTACCAGAAGATTTCCACCATTGGGAGGCCACTGGAGGTTATAAACAGCATTTCGGGTTGCAGTGGCTTCCTCAACAGAAGAATACTGCAAATGTCAACAAAAATTTAGGTGCCAAATATGATGAAAAAAGGTTTAATCTTGTAATTTTGAATTATATATGTGTGTGTGTGTGTGTGCGCACCATAAGGAGAAGAACTCTCAGAATTTGTCATAGTTAATCCCAAATTATCATTTCCAAGTAGAAGAAAATGAGCTAAATGATAGGCAGATTATATTATCACAGTCCTGTTTGTTTCATATTAAAATAGTTAACCTCAAAAGGAATGACAAGTGATGAATGCAAGTAGAGAGGGCCATCCGATTCATTCTAGCTGTTAATCTGGAATTATGAACATAATAAGAACTGAAGCAAACATAAGAGGCTCATACTTTGAATACTTCTACAACCATTGACGCATCCAAATTTGATAATTTGAGCATTTTACATCTTCAGTTTTTTTTTTCCAGTTTTGTCCATCATCTGAAGTTACGAGTTACATGGACACCTATTGTGGTGCAATCATCTTAATTTCTCAGGACCTTATTAGCTCTAGTATTACTTAATCAATAAAAGTTTCTTCAGGAAATGGTGAATGCGAATTTCTGAAATGAAATAAATTGTTACATTCAATCTCTTTTCCTCCTCTCTTTTCATCTTTTTCCATTTCACTAAACACAATAAAATCCCCTTCATCATCCCCTTCCTCTCTCCCTCAGAATACCACAAAATGGCAGGAGCAACAGGAATTGGTGGCAGTGATTAAAGAAAACATATGAATAAGATGATGCAATCTGACAAACAGCATCCACTACAAAATGCAAACCGAGTTGAAAACTAATTAATGATAAAGAAGGGTCAACTGACACAAAGTTTTATTACACGAAAGGTGGGGTAAGGGCCACCAAGACTCAATGTTTAGGTGCTAGGAAAATGCCTCAAGTATCTACAAGAACTACAAGGAAAGTCAGTGTGGTGAATGCCTATAGATTCAATACACAAGTTGAACTAGTTCTTGCTCAAACATGATATAGAAAATTAAAAAAAGAAATTGACTGCCCTAACAACTGGAACATTTTTTGTATCGTGTAAGAGGAAAGGAAAAGGAGGAAAACAGGCAGAGAATATAGAAAATAGAGGCGAAATAAATATTATTTTCATCTTCCTCTGGTTGTTTTGTCAATGGTCATCTACCTACCTTAGTGTCTATACATCCTTTTCGTGTTGTTTAAAGAGGACAGTATGTTTGATCATCTTAAGATGAGGAGCAAGATATACATTAAACAATTTGTGATTTGCTCAGACATGATAAGAAGGGTAAAAAGGAACTGACTGCCCTATCAACCACGTTATTTTTTTGCATAATAGGTAAGAGAAAAGAAAACTGACGAAGACAGGAAGAGAATATAGAAGAAAGAGGGAAAAAATAAAAATTATTTTCCTCTACTTCTGGTTGCTTTCTGCTGATGGTCATCTACTTAGAGTCGATGCATTTTTTTCACCTTGTTTGAAGAGGAGACATTTAATGGCCTCTTAAGTTGAGAAGCGAGATATATTATACCAATTTGTAATCTCAAAAAAATTGTGATTTATGAAACATAATTATCAAACCACATTGTTTGTTCACTCGATGGTCTAAAGTGTTACTCTTAAGTTATCAATTGGAAACGCAAAATTTGAAGAGAAACAAATGGAGATCCAATATCAAATGTTTGTAGACTTTCAGAGTGGACTAAAGGTAGAAGACATGAATTTGCTCCATGCTTAACTATACAACCAGTTTAAACAGAACACTCAAGCAGCGTCCAGCTATTTAGGCATCTGCCTAATAAGTCATGGATAGATGGACAGTCAAGGCCCCATGCAAGGCACAAATAAGGTTGCATCCAGCCATCCAAATAGTCATCATTTTTTAATTACAATATGAAATGAGATAACATTTGTGATACCATCTGAAGATAAATGCAATGCTATTTAATTTCTTCCTCTTCTAATTCTAAAATCTCATTTGATATAAGACTATAAATGAGCAGAATCAAATATTAACATAACATTTGGACGTTGAACTAGTCAATTTCATATTCAGAGATATAATGGCAATCAAATGCCAAAACCAAAATGACTTATCTATGAAATTGTACCAACAAGATGGACATGAAATCATATGAGAACTAAATAACAAAAACTAGCAAGAAAGACTTACAGTCACATAGCAATGGGTCTTGATGTGGTCCATCCAGAAACTGCAGACAGTTCCATATTTTGCAAGCAGCTCTTGCACTGCTTTTAGAGTAAAAGGACGCAAAAACCTGTCAATTCTCAGTGAAGTCGTCGCTGGTTTCTGTGATGGTGGTACTGTGATGCAGACACAAAATATAGTAAAAAAATCATAGATATTGATTAAACACAGTGGACATAAAGCCTCTTAGGCTCACCAATGCGTTCCTTCTGGGAATTTTCAACAGGCATTGGAACAGACTTAGTGAGTGTGCGTCTAGGAGTTGGACGAAATGCATCCTTAAATGGACTTGATGTAATAAGAGTATATGTTTGCTGTTCAGGAACTTTAACAGTTTCTGCATTCCAACGGCGTTGCCGCTTAGGAGCCTCATTGCTTCCAACAACTTCTCGGTCTGGGGCCAAAGGATCGTTAGAAGAATGGTTCACCACTGAAATACAGATGATAACCACCGGTGCACCAAAAGAATGAAAAAGAAATACAGGATCATCTAATCCAAATTGGAATTGCAACATTGTCAATGGATTTGTTTCTGAAAAGGTAAATGAAGAAGCACAAGCAGACAACACGAACTTACACACTATGATACATCACGAGCAGATCTGTTGAATATAACAAAAAATGTCGAAGCATGAATTATCTATAGGTACTACCACAGTGGTGTCTATTTATCTCTTCAAAACTGCAAGTGAATAAATTTGAATCTTTTGTACAACATATAATCATTATTTCTTGACAGGCTTAATATCTAATAGGTATGCAATAGATTAGTCTCAATTTGTTTCTGTTATTATATTTTGAATAACATATTACCTCTCATAACCAAAGTATTAAAGTAATTTCATTAAACTAATTGATGATCTTTTAAATGAAATTAATCAAACAACCTTTAGAATTAAGATTTTGTATAAGCACAAATAAAACTGAAGATATGAGATGTAATTTTAATAATACTAAAAGAAGTGCGAATGTAGTTAAAATGAATGGACAAGAAATTCTAAGTATCTTGACAGTTGACTGAATTATTCAAATGTTGAATATAACAAAAAACGTCAAAGCATAAATTATCTATAGGTAATACCACAGTGGTGTCTATTTATCTCTTCAAAATTGCAAGTGAATAAATTTGAATCTTTTGTACAACATATAATCATTATTTCTTGATAGGCTTAATATCTAATAGGTATGCAATAGATTAGTCTCAGTTTGTTTCTGTTATTATCTTTTGAATAACAGATTACCTCTCATAACTAAAGTATTAAAGTAATTTCATTAAACTAATTGATGATCTTTTAAATGAAATTAATCAAACCTTTAGAATTAAGGTTTTGTATAAGCACAAATAAAACTGAAGATATGAGATGTAATTTTAATAATACTAAAAGAAGTGCGAATGTAGTTAAAATGAATGGACAAGAAATTCTAAGTATCTTGACAGTTGACTGAATTATTCAACATGACAGAGATGATGATGAAGATATTGATTATAGAGTAATACCTAAAAAGTTAAAGCGGAGATGGGTGTAACTTGTTGTGTCTGATCACTGGATGCCATTAAGATTAAAAGATATCTTATGATACAATTGTTAGGTTACTCATCCTTTTTACGGATGTGTGTTGAACAATTAAAAAGTGACACACTTAGAAAGTTTGTGCCATTGAGAGAAAGCATACTGAGGTGGCCATGAGAAGAAACTGAAAATTTTAAAAATAGATTTCTTTTGTTCATTCATAAACAATTAGATATGGTTCCAATGGAAAATAAAATGCGGGAGAATTGTCTAACATAACATAGACATGTTTTACGAAGTCCTATATGAACAATTAGCATTAGTGATGCAAAGAGAGATAGAGGTAGACCTGAAAAACCTTTACTAAAAAATATAAAATAAGAATTTAAATGTGTTTAATCTATCTAAAGATATTGTTAGTCAACCCAAAATAGTTTTGACAATGCATCTTGTTGTCATTGTTTGTTATTTATTGTTTTTTCTAATATTTTAGCAACAATAATTGACATGCACAGTACTTGTAGACCAATTTTGGAAGAAAGGCTCATTAGATTCACATATTGGCTTGATACTAAAGAGATGTTTCAATGGCTATTTTATAGGCATCTTGTATGACATTTCAGTAAATACCATATTGATGCTTTGATATCGTTCAACAACAAAAATGAAGATAACATGCTTATGATTATACCAAGGATAGAATTTTAATCCACTGGGAGTACCTTCTAGTTTCCTCTTCTCAGTGGGAACTGCTGGCTTCCTATGGTCTTCAACAACAGTATCTTCCTTTTCTGGCATGGAGCCACCCAGACCACCATCAATACTGGTTTCCCCTCCTACAGCAGGCTCCAAGTTCACCTCAGTTTTTCCTTCCAGTCCCTCGGACTTAATGTTGGAGTCAACATGCTTGATATCAGAAACATCCTCTTCCATTAATTCATCACTTGAACACCTATCTAAGTTTAATTTTTCTGGAGACCCTTCCTCTATGTTTACTTCTTTCTTGCTGAGGTCAAAGTTTATACTACTTTTGACATCCGTCTCCTCCAAAGTAACTGGGTCATTAACTGGCCCTTTATCGTCATCCAATGGCTGCAGATCCCCACCTATGACACTGCTGGATGATGGTTGAACCATCTCCGGCTTAACAACTTCTTGTTCTAAATGAAAGTCATCAGCATTTAAATTATCCTTTAGACTATTTTTTTCAATAATTGACATAGAATCAATAGGAATCGACTCACACTTAACTTGGAAACCTAAATCTGGGCTGACCACAGGTACCTGATTGTCTGGTTCTGAAAGGTTGAGCTTGATATCCTCATGGGAGCCGGTTGAATCCTCATGCTTTTCTTCATCTTGCTTTTCTTCTTCTTGCATTTCTTCTTCTTGCATCTCTTCTTCTTGCATCTCTTCTTCTTGAATCTCTTCGTACTGCTTTTCTTCATCATGTTTCTCTTCCTCATGCATCTCTTTGGGGCTTGCATCTTGGATACTTGATTCGGACAGAGTAGTCACCGTCTGAGTTTCAGTTCTGCTTTCCTCCAGTGAAACCACATTAGTCTTTGTTTCTGAAACTTTTGCATCCAATCCTGGAGTAGCTGCTATGGCATATTGAGGACTGATATCTTGATTGATATCTATGTCAATTGCAGGGGCATCAGAGTCAGTTTTTCCAGTTGGATCCACAACAATGTCGGTATGATTATCTACCAACTTTTCTGATTGCACTTGATCGCCATCATCATGAACTGAATCAGGATTACAGGCATTGACCAATTCTTGCTCTTTAGCCATCTCATTGCGTATTGCCTCATCGAGCTTCCTTATCAACTCCTCCTTCAGGCCCCTTACAGGGATCTTTCTTTTCCTCAGCTCCTCTTTTAACTCTGTAACCTTCCATTGATCAATGGGTTTGTTGTTAAGCACAGGATATTGCGAAGACATGCTCTCTTGCGGATGCACCCCAACTTAAGCTAATCTTCAAAAGCCTATTAAAACCACCAAATATTTCAAAAATTGTAAGTGCACCAATCAAGTCACGCAAAATTTAGTGCCACTGCCAAAGAACAACCGCTAAGTACGCTGCAAATTACAATCTTCAGAAAAATATCATGTCAACACTAACTAAAATACTTCCAGCGAACAATATATCATCACATAATGTTACAGCTTATCATCAAATCAAATAGGAAAAGTAAACCCTTTGCAAATCATGAAAAGGTCAACGAGAACTAAGAGCAAAATCCAAGATGCAACACCGACGAATAACAAAAGGCTCACCGACGCATTCACCACGAACCCTAACTACCCAACACAGGAGTACTACAAGGAACCAAAACCCTAATGCAAGACCCAAGAGTCAATCTCTAGACGAGAGCCCTCTGCAGGGGACAATAACTTACCGGACGCTCAGCTTCCAAGCTGAAACCGCGCGGGGCAATCGAGAGCTCAGGAGGGAACCGAATGGGAAACCCTAATTCCAGAACAGAAAACAGGCATTAGATCGGGAGAGGAAAAAAAAGAATCAAAACCCAGCACGAAAGATCTCGGAGGAAGAAGAACTCAGCCATCGAGGGAACCCGTCCATCCTTCCTGAAAAGGACACCAAAAAAACGGAAATAAAAGAAGAAAAAAAAACAGTAAGATCCGCGGAGAAGGTGCAGGAGGAGGAGGAGGAGGAGGAGGAGGAGGAGGAGGAGAGGAAGCGAGATGGAGGAGGAGATGTTTCTGGGGGGAGCGATGGGGGCGGGGTCGATGGAGCGTGCTTTTTCTAGGGTTAGAGCTCCGAGAAAGGAGAGCGCGTGAGATGTGGCGTGTGGTTTCGGATGCGAGGACAGTTGCGGGCGTTGAGATGTATCGTGTGGTCTCTTTCTTTGTGGGTGTCTTCTAAATAATAAAAATTTTGAGTTTGAAGTGGCACGTGCAACTCATACGCATTTTATTTTATTTTATTTTATTTTCGGTTCCTGTTCCAATTTATAGAAATTGAAATGAAACTGTGTGGTCTTTGGTCCCGGTTCAATTGACCATCGAACCGTTGACTCGGTCAGATCCAATTCTAGTTTTCAAGAGAACCAAATCATATGGTCTCGGTTTCGATTTCGTCGGACTATTGACCCAATTAATTTTGATTGTAAATTGATTAAATTTTGATTGAAATCAGATCGAGATTTAAGCTATGTCACAGATATTAGATTTGGTAACACATACCATATCATGAATATTAGATCCTACGATGGCATGGATTCTTAAGTCAATCGTGGTTAGGTTTTGAATATGGCATGAAAGATTCAATCCTACGACGGCTTCGATAGGTTCCATAGGCCCTTTGGGCCCCACTGGGCCACTAGGGCCTGTAGGTTAGGTGGGACCTGCAATATGGAGAATCATTAAATATGATTTATTAATTTTATATCATGATTCAAAATAGTTAAACTATTATCAATATATGATCTAACTTGACGCATGAAGACATGAAAATAATTAAATATGGTTTATTAGTTTGATTAATCATGATGTCGATTATTATTCTAATTTAATGCGTCCAGACATGAACGCCATCAAATAGGGTTTATTATTATTTTATTTAATACAACAAAATTCAAAACAATCAATATAACATTGACAAATTTGACATTTAACGCATGCATCACATTTCCTTTTGCATTGAAATTTTCAATTTAATTAATATTAAAATTTATGCAATATTATATAATTATATTATCAACCAAGTATTTTTTCTGAACTTAAATAAAAATAAAAAAGATAAAAAAACCTTTTATATATAGAGAGAGAGACACTCTTCCACTGATCCTTAGAGTTTAATTTTTATTTTATAACTTTAGTTTAACCCAATCATTGACTAAAATACTCAAACCAAAAGTTATAAATAATATACCCATCAATCTTTATAAGGCATCCATATGTTTTCACTTTTTTCAACGTGGGGCTAAGGGATGTTACAATCGCATGATCAAAATATTTTAATTTAGGAAACAAAAATTTAAGATAATTACCCTCATCAATTCTTACAAGACATTCATATGTTTTTAATTTTTTTAATATGGAATTAAGGGATGTTACGAGTATGATCAAAAGTAAGACATATAACATATATTCTATATAAAGGCATATAGGAAGTAAATAGAGATAGTAAAGGGGATGTCGATTGTTATATTTTAATTCAGAAAACAAAAAATTTAAGATGCTTACTAATTCTCTTAAATCTAGTTTGGATATCATTAATAGGTTTGAATAGGATGGTAAGAACCCTTAGTTTACCAAAGTCTCGATAGTCAAGCAAAGTTTCAAATGAAATTAGTGTGTAATATCTGTTTCCAAACCTACACTTAGTTTACCAAAAAGCTAAGCATACGAGGAAAGACCACCTGAATCAATTCACTAGATTTGTGCAATGGATTGTAGATTTGGTTATGTAAATACGAGCTTGTTTCGAGTAGTATTTTTATTTTAACTAAAATGTAAAAGCTTATATTACAATAGAAACAAAAAAACAATAATTTAAACCATGCTCCTCCAAGCACAAAAAGAGCATAAAATTTTGCTAATCATAAAGTATGACATGTTGATAAAGCTACATAAATTTACATAAATTTGATCTCCAATAATATCAATCATTTACAGATGATTCCATGGTCCTCAGTATCACAATGGACCAAACTAGGCAGAGTGGGCACCTACCTCTACATTTATGGCCCTTGGCATCAAGGAACAGTTAATAGTAGACAAGCTGGTCCACCACTGAAACATTAGAACATCCATGCAAGGAACACTGGAAAGCCTTGGAAAAGGTTTTGCTGCACTATACAAGAATCTTATGTGAGAAGAACCGATACATAAACCCCCCATGAAAGATCATCATATTTGCCAGTTTGTGAGAACAAAAGTAGGTGACTCTTGTGTCACTTGCGGTGGAGAACAGTATAAATGTCTTTGATATCACAAGTTCATCACAGAAAACAAAGTTTAGTTTTCCTATATTCTTTGAATTTTCACTTAAATACCAAAAAAACAACAGGAATTCCCTGCAAGAAAGAGATGAGCCTGATTACATATATTTGAACCCATGGTATCAAAATATCAAAAGGGATGGATGTTCGCACAAGTTGCTTCAAAGTGAAAAAAAATCTTTGATCCTTTGAGGTAGCCAGAGCATCAAAGAGAGTGTATCTTTGATCTTTTGAGGCTACCAGAGGGTCCTCACTGCCACTAAAAAACTGATATCCACCTAAGTTTGGCACTTGGAAAGCAGACTCTTGCTTAGCTTAAGCAGCAATAGCCCTTCGGTCACTGCCAGGTGTTTCTGAAGCTTTAGTTGATGAGGCAGAATCAGTCTTCTTGGACCTCAGGCGCTTATTTTTATTCTTGTCTTGGCTCATCTTATGCTCTCTGCACTCAAGGCTACAAAATGCAATTTCGCCCCTATAAATGCAAAGAGAGATCAAAAGCTATATTATGCAAATCATTAAGTATCCATAGGGACTGTTACTGAAGATGTACTGTTGCTAAACAAGAGGAAAGCTAAGATCAGCCAATTTTTCTAGTCAATAGGTTTAATTTTTGTCGGAAAGAACACGAGGACTTGGACTCACTTATACATGTTCATATGCTGGGGATGGGTTATGACAGAACAGATTTACATTTTGCTTTGGATAAAAAAAGATAACAAGAGAAATTCTCTCCACCATAGGAAAATCTTGCATCTCAGAAACCAGCTAAAGTGGCATTTCTGCGGTTAAAGAATCTAAATGCATTCTTTTCAAGAAAATTTAGTCTGCATGAAAGTTAAACACATACATGTTACATAATAAAATTCTGAAAAGAAGCTCCACAAATAATACCACTAATCAATCCATAAAAGCAAGTGTGTTACAACGAAGAGTTCTATTCAACAATCATAATCAGCTCTTTCAGATGGTTAATATGCTCATGTGCTGATGAAATTATCTTGAAATCCTTCCTCATATCCTAATAAGATATTTCAAGTTTTATCATGCTTTCTGATCCTTCAACAAAAGTCTCATAACAAATAACAAAGTATATTGTGCCAACTTTTGCTTCTTCTTTGAATGTAATGTAATAACAAAGTATCAATCGTCCTCAAGATTATTTTGTAAAGTAATACTTTTATTTGTGAATAATTAGGTATCACTTCAATAGAAGATAAACGTCATAGTCCAGGTCTAATGGGCTAACTGGTCTATCAACTTCATTTGGTCCAAACTACTGGTTAAAATACTTAAATTGAAGTTGATAATAGTATACTCATCGACTCTTTGTAAGCCAATCTTAATTTTGCCAACTTCCAATGTGGGTCTAATCGGGTGTTACAATAAAATAAGAGAGAATCTCTTAAGATGATATGGACAGGTGCTTAGGAGATTTATATATACGATAGTCATAAGAGATGAAATGATTATCGCAAGTGGTCCGAGGAAAGGTAGAAGAAACCTTAAAACGATGTTAATAGAAACTGTAAATAAATAATTAAATACTCTTAACTTAATTAAACATATGAGTTTTTTACATATCTCACTAAAGACAAAAGATCCATGTAACTAACCCCAAAATAGTTGGGACTTATGGTTTTGTTGTCGCCGTTGTTGAATCATCATTCATTCTCGTCCGAAAAGAAACATGAACCCACGAGAAATTGCCCGCTTATAAAGAGTGCCTATGGTTTTGTCTCGTTAAAGTCTCGTGGATTCTAAAATGGGCGAGGATAGAGCTAGCACTTTGCTATCTTAAGGTCTTAGCACCCATCCATTATGGGATTAAAAGTGCTCATCAGTACCTTTAATAGGTGAGTCAAGACATCTTGGATCCACAACGGGCATCATCTAATGAGTCATCAGACATCCTCATCTCTCCAGAATTTTATCCTTTGAGAAGTGTCTTGAGCCCCCAAAAGGCACCTGACATTATGAGGCCTTATTACTAAACTGGTGTTCCATAAAAACTATGCAAAAGACGCTTGACGTGATCCAATACGAAGAACTTTGAACCTTAGAAAAAAAGTAGAATCATTTAAATTAAAATTGTTAACCTTTATTGAAAGATGAATGCAATAAACCAAATATATAACTATGGAACGATCACAAAACTACTCCCCAGCGGACGTCAATTTTGTTCACATAGGCCATAAACAAGACTAATGGTGGGTGTCACGTACAGATCAAACAGTGTTCTCCAAACAGATAGTGATCAGGCAGTCTATATCAATAGAATATAACTTAATAAGCAACAATAAAAAGCGAATCAGATCAGATCAGAACCAAAAATGGGTACATTTTCTTACTGATAGATGAAGGTGTCGGATCCAGGGCCGAGGGGGCGATTGCAGCGGCCGCAGGCCATAAGGAATTGGGCTGTCGTCTCCAACGTCCGGAAGTCGTTGAAGCTCCGCCGCTGGACGATCCTCGGCGGCATCTCAAACGTTGCTGCTCTATGCCGGTCCCGGTGTTGGAATCCGTGGTTGCGACGGATGCCCTCTCGCGAATCTGCCGCGGCGGAGGTGGCCGCAAGATTGGCCACGGAGAGCTCCGTCATGCTCGTCGTCCGTCGCATGGGAGGCTGCAGCCCCTTGCCGAGGAGCATCGCCGCATCCCCTCTCTCCCCCTTCCCCTCCGCCATCCCCTTTCTCCCTCGCGGAGCAGAGACCGGAGAACGAAAGGCGTTTGCGAGACTCGAGAGAGCAACGGAAGCGGAGATGGGATGTTTTGTTGCCATTTATAGAATGGCAGTGACGCTGGGAGAGACGATGAATCTGGACCGTCGATTGGAGGATCTCTCCCTCCTCGAATCCATTTTCTTTTCTTTTTTAAAGAATTTTCGAAAACAATATCCATATTTATTTATTTTTTCATTGATATCTCTTTTTATTTATTTCATCGATGCCCTCAGGTTTTTATCCAAAAGATAAGATCTGAAAAATCTTTGTCCTTCGTAGAACCACTCCATAAGATTGAATCCAATTATAATATTTTTATTAAAAGTATAATATTTTAATTATAGAACCATTTCTTTTTTTGGTTCATTTCCGAAAAAATCTAAAAATTTATTTATTTTTCCATTGATATCTCTTTTTATTTATTTGATCAATGCCCCCAATTTTTTTTTTTATCCAAAAGACAAGATCCAAAAAATCTCATTGTCCTTTCTTGAGCCAATCCATAAGGTGAATCAATTTAATTATAATATATTTTTATTAATATTTTTAATGCCTCCATGTAACTCCATCTAAAAACTAATTTATCAAGGTTTCAAATAGGTGTTCTTATTGATTTGGGAATGAAAATACAAAAAAAATAATAATTTTTTTATGAAAATCATTATATTTTTAATAGGAATTTAATGTATATTTTTTTTGACATCCGAATCGATTCACCCTTTTTTTTTATCAATCTAACACGAAAGGTAAAAATATGATTTACATGTCTTGTTAGGAATATTTTGACGACCAAAAAAAAGTGAGGGCATTGATAGGAATATCTATGAAAAGATTTTCTTAGATATTCACCAAATTTTTTTATTAACTTTTATCTCCCTAAACAAATGATCACAGCATCAATATTTTCAATTTATATAAAGATTTGTCGACTCTTTCTCAATTAAGATGCTAGCGAATTAGAATGATAAAGAATAGTCATATGACATCTTTATTTTACAATAGGTTGGTGAATTAAGATGCTAGTGAATTGAGTTAACTATGTGATAGGGATAATAATAATCTCCTTCCCAAACCAAACGATGTGGCTCAAGGTGAACCGACATGGAATGACAGGGTCGGTTGACTAATCTCCCCAACCTCGCCCTCTCACGCATACGAGCGACGTGTCACAAACAAACGGACAAACCCAAGGTCTGACAAAATTGGACGTCATGCAGTTATCATTATATCTCATAAGAACTTGAGGGAACCACACGATAGCAGACCAGAAGCAACACACAACCAGCACCAATAGCCACCGACATTACCTGCGACATTAAACAAGCTGGTAAAGAATGCCAGAAGTATGATAAGGTTGAAACTTGATCAGTCGACAACATATAAGTATAAAAAGGGCACCCAAGGGCTCTCAGAGGGGGGCTCTAAGGGCTCTCTCTCTCTCTCTCTTTCTACTTTAATAAAATAAAAAGAAGCTTCAGCGTTTGAGTATGAGATGTCGGATTTCACCTATTGAAACAACTCTAATTTGATCGTCGGAGGGATCTCCTCAGGAATTCACCATCTGGGTGAATATCTTATCTTACAGGGACAGTTCGACGAGGTCAATAGAAGAACCCACATCAAAGTGACAACTCGAGTTGAGCATCAACACACGTCGACTTCAAACTGTCTGCATTGGGTCTCTCTTGTACTCACGAATGAAATGTTGTCCCATAGTTTACTAGTTGGTGAACTTGAATCCAATTTTCTTATTGTATTTTTGTGTTTTCCGATGGATCGTCTAGAACTTAATTAAATTTTCATGATTTAGGATTAGTTCATATTGGTAGTTGGAGGACTTATATATGGTTAGCGTGGTTCTACCCTCATAAATATGCGTGGCATTTGAGCCAATGCTTCAGAGATTATAAATTTAATGTTTCAATAGCTTAGTTTAGTGTCTAGTTATTCATCATTTTTGTTTACAAAGGTAATCACAAGAACTACTATCAACAATTAAGATCTATCATATAACAATCAAATAAGTAACTTTGATTTATCACTATTGGGACTATCATTTATTAAATAGTTGTGTACTTATATATACTAATATTTTAACATATCATATCATTTTACGAAGTATGAAAATAACATATATATATATATATATATATGAACAATAAATTTTAACATATCATACTGAGTTGTCGAACTGTATAGAGACAAATTAAAGCCATACGTAATTACAACTAAACTTCTCTAATAGACTATCATTGTTTAGTGCAATTTAAATATGTGATATAAATATCCATTGGCACCTGATTCTAGTTTCTTCAATTGCTACATGAATAATCGAGGCTTAGGCTATAGAAATAAAATCTTCCTACTTGCAAGTTAGATTATGTTAAGATTTATAATTGGATAAGCTATATAATAGAATTAATTAGATTAAGATAACAGATATTAATAAAATAAGTCCATATTATAATAGGATTTCTTAAGGGATACTTATTCTAGACGCTGCTCTCGTCTATAAATAAATAGTAACTTCTATAAAATTAATAAAGAGAATAATAAAATATAATTTAGATATTAATATTTTTATCTCATATTCCTTAAAATCATCAATATCAATGGACATATAAAACGATGAGAAGAGACTAGAAGTTCTAATTCTTGTACATGTTACTATGAAAGATACACATCATAAAATGGTGACTTTAAAGATCAGACAAAGATCTTTTCAGATGACATTGAAAGATACACATCATAAAATCAATCTAATATTTTTTTATTTCAATTTTGACATTAATTTTTTTCACATGACTTAAAAGATATTGTTGGAAAAAATTATTGAATGCGGAATAATATTTTTTCCTCTTTGTGTATCAAAATGAGTTTTTCACCAAATTATCAACTTGTTGTTAAAAACAAATATTAACAACAGAATAATAGATCAACCACAAAGTGAAACATTAAATTTTTAACATGAAAAACTTAATACGAAAAAAACAACAAGACCATACTCTACCTAAACTTCCACTATCACTAAATAGGATAATAGGATAATAGGATAATTTTTAACATAGCATCATCAACATAGATGAATCCTACAATAATAAAATATATATATTAGAAAATCATCATAGAGAGGATAAATCATATATTAAAAAATCATCATAAAGAGGATAAATCATATAATATTAATGTGACGAACGTAAAGATTATTATTGTAAAGATTCTCTATATAAAATTTGAGTCAAAATTGATGAATTTTTACTGTTGTATCTTATTACCAAAACTTTTTATTTCTATATTTCTGTTCTCTCTCTTTGTTACTCTACAGTCTCTTTGCACGTTTCAGCCACTACGCCAAAAGCTACGCTGCCTCCTCTTAGATTAAGTTTTCCTTTTTTTTTAATAAATCAAAATTAAGTTAAATGTCCAAATATACAGTTAAAGCCCACCTAGGCATGGCTTTAAATATCCAAATATGTGTTGGGCTGGACCCAACACATATTTTATGTTAACATATCCTCCTTACCCTTTATAGTTTTGAACACCAAGGCATGACTTGTATCTAGCATTCAATACTTATTGATGCCTCATTCTACAACCAAGAAGAAAATAAGAAAATATAAGGATCGTGAGTAGTAGTAGAATGACGTTCGTTCGAGCCATATCTTTGTATCCTTTTGCCCCTCTTTTTGTCTAACGAGGGGGTAAGCAATTACATGTTAGACTTTTGTTGACTTGAAATGCAATCCATCAAACGATTCCGATCCATCCAAGTGAGATCGAGCCGAACCACACGTAAGTCCCACGTAACTCTTACCACTTAAAACTGGATTCCAGGGTTGGTCACTCGATAAGATATCCACCAACTTCTAGGTTGCTTTCTTATCCTCCTGTAGCAATTAGATCACCTGTAAGAGTTTGGTTGTCTTGCACTATCGGTACATCTGCTTTGATTCCTCCTAATTGGAGCAACCGATGGCGTCCCCATTGAACACAAAAGTTATGGCGTTCCATACGGGTTGGTCACCCCTCACCAATTACTCATCGACAGCGATAAGCTTTGTACGTTTGGGGTCAAAATCCGACTCCCAAGTCAACATCTCTCTCCATGGCTCGGAGTCGTCGGGATAGCTAACGTGTGTTCCAGTCATGACTCATGTGGCGACACGGGGCACTTTTCACGTGCAACACCTCTACGGGAACGTCCATCCCACGTGCTTCGCACGCCCCCCGGCCGGAGAGGGCAGGAAGCTTGCCACGTTAAAAGCTTCTCGTGGCCGCGGACAGGGGGGGGCGGAAGCTTGCCACGTTAAAAGCTTCTCGTGGCCGCGGACAGGAATGGGTATCAAATGATACGTCGCTGTCCAACAAGGGGTCATCATTGGTCTTCGACAGCCATTTGATGTGCCATGTCAAGTGGCGGTCATCCCTTAGCAGCCGGAGACTTGCAGTGCTTAACTGTATGCATTCAACAACTCTACTATGATCAAAGAGACCTGTCCATCGAAGAAGATGACGATTGATGATGATGGTGGAGTTTTGAGGAGATTACTAAATGAATGGCGCTGATGGTTGCAGCAAACCAACGAACCAGTGGTGGACATGGTTGCAAGGAGAAGGTCTAAAGAGGAGATGGGGGGAGATCACAAGGGGAGTGGGATTTATTTGGTGATGGATCTGTGATCAGGGGCAAGGTGATGGGGTGGCTGCCAAATACCTCTCCGCCTGACCAATCTATCAACCATATAGTATCTGTTTTTGAGATAGAATACAACTGATACAATATATTCAACTTATTATAATTTTCTGATAGTGAAGAAAATAAATGACATGAACCATAAAACCCAAGCAAATTAAAATTTATGTGTATTCTCAGTGAAAGAAAGAAAAAAAAAGCCATGAGATTCTCACGAATATGAAATTTAGGAAGGGTCGAACATATATTTAATCATGTAAAAGATGAATATTCATCTACCCATGTAAAAGATTAATAGAGAACTGGCAAATGATGAGAGTAGCAAATGCCTTGTATTTTGTTTTAATAGATGCATCAATCATAGCGAAAGAATAAATAAATTGCATCTATATTGTTAACAATGAGAAAGCATAATATACAAGCAAAATCCATAACAGGTGTTGTGCATCATCTCAAATGTGAAAATAAGTACTGAGTAATTTAGAGTCACCAATCGGCACATATCATCACTTTAGGTGGTGCTTGGAATCTCATCTTATATTGGTGTGTTGGTTTAAAATTGTTTTACTAACTCTATAATTAAAATTCACGAGTCGTAGTTAACATATGGTCCATAATCCAGCACAAATCTAAGACTAAAGCCACACTTGTTTAGGCCAAAACATATCTAAGCTACTCGAGCCAGTAGTCATTTTGTTTTAGATATGGCAAAATATTAGAATAAATGTTTGAGCCTAGGAAAATAATATGTACCTGGGAGCTCACATAGCTCCATCAAGACCTTATTCTCCATATTACTTCTCATATATACAGATGTGTATTAGCTAACCACACCAGCATCATTTCAAGCCCTAGTTAATTCATCCTCAATACGACAAGAATCTAAATGCTTCTTTGATATGTACGTAATATTCTAATGCTTTCTAACCAACAGCAAAACAGATATTGAAAGCAAGAAAAGAAAAGTCCAAGTGAGAGGTGGAAGATGACCTTAAATTATATAGCAAGCACAAGATACTGTGCTTGGGATTGTCTCTCTCACTCTCTTCCCTCTGTGCATGTGTGGCTGCAACTATCCGTAAACACTTGGTTGGCCCACCTCTTCTGAAATCTCTGGAGGATCTTTTTAGTGGAACTGTGAGCTAAATTTGTCCTCTCTTTTGGATAGAAGGTCTCTCTCCCACTCTGCTCTCTCCTCTCTTTTGCATTCTACCCCTTTCTTCCATCTCTTACCCACCCAAGGCAAAATCATTAAACCATGTCCTACCCAAGAGAGATCCATGGAAAGATACGGAAAGTGGAACAAAGAACAAGGTGAAAGGTGATCGAAAGAGTGGTCTCTCGTCTCTCTCCATCCATAATTTCCAAGATCAGGTATTATTGAACCTCTTCTTTACCACTGCAAACATATACAACGCCAGTGTTGGCTTCATCAGAGCATCCATCCTCTTAAAGCCTTTGCCTTTCACTCCGATCACTTGTCTCTTTTCTCTTCTTCTTCTTCTTCTTCTTCTTCTTCGTCACTCCTATATCTGCCCTTTCTTTGCTTGTATACTGTCAAAACATGGATTCAACAGCCAGCGGGAGCATCCAGTCTTCAAACACCGGTGATAACGAAGAGTACGACTCTCGAGGTGAGTCCATCTCCTCCTTCAACCTCCCACCACCGCATCCATCACCGTCACCAACAACTGCTACTGCTTTCCAACACGAACGCCCTTCGGCCTCCTTCATCTTTGACCCTCTATCCCCTTACCTCACCTCCTTCCCCTTCCCACCTCCGGAGTCCAATTCTCTCAGCTTCGACTCTACATGGCTTAAAAGAATCCAACCATATTCCACTTGCACCACCCTGGGCGCCATGACGGCCACTCGCTCCTCGGTATCATCATCAGCGAGTCCCTCCTCGGTGCAACCACCCGCGCAAGCTGATCGCTCTTCCGCCGCCCCACGAGGCGCCAAGAAGCGGTCGAGGGCGTCGAGGCGAGCCCCGACCACCGTCCTCACCACCGACACTTCGAACTTCCGTGCGATGGTGCAACAGTTCACCGGCCTACCGACGCCGCCCTTCACTTCCTCCCACTTTCCCCGCCCTCGGCTTGACCTCTACAACATGGGGGCCGCCGCGGTTCCCCCTTATCTCCTTAGGCCCTCTGCCCAAAAAATCCCATCTGCTTCCTTCCTTCCCATGACTACTACTTCCACCTCCTCCGCTTCACTTTTTGATCAGGCTATTGCTTCTATCTCTAGGAACGCCATTGTCAACATAAGCATGCCCATTAGAACTACTACTGAAACAAGTTCTCCCATTGGTGCTACTCCAAGCTCCACCGAGAAATGCCAATTGTCACTCTTCGGTGCTCAGTATCCGAGCACACTCGACATGCAAAGCGCAAATTTTATCTCCCAACCCCTTCTCCAATCTCAGACCGCTCCCGAGTACAACTCACACTCCTCGGGCTACGCCATTGGAGGCCTCGGAAGCCTGCTCGCCACCGAAGGCATGAACTTGAGCCACAATACCGATGTTCTATCCGGTTGGGCTAATGAATCAGGACAGGAGAATGCGGAACCAGCTCGATCAAAGTCAATCTTCAGAAACTACGGCAATCCGAGATAGCTGAAGCCATGCAGGAAAGAGATCTGCAAGCGTGGCCAGCGGATTCGCAGATTCCTTTCTCTAGATGCACCAGTTCGCAACATGTGTGGAGCAAGTGTCTGCAAAAAGAAGATGAAGTGCCTCATCCATCACCATCATCATCGTCACTGCATGGTAAGCATATATATCAACACAATTTTTTTTTTTCTAATGCGAACATGGTTTCTCGTCCTCGTTTCACACAAATCTGTATCAAGTTGGGGTTGTCCCAAAGTCCTGGGTTTACTGTGAACCCTGGGAAACTGGCTTCATTTAAGACCTTGAACGAAATGATAGCTTAAGCAAGCTCTGCAATGTTGTTTGAGATGTTTTCGGTATTCTCGTCATGTTTCAGATTCTTCAAATATTTCCCATGCCTCGGAACACGAACTGCAGATTCACTAAAATTAAGGGTTTGGTTATCCACCAAAAATGAGGTATGATAATTTCCCATAAAACTCCGAATATTGATCTATGACAGCTTCCCCTTAAGATGAATCCCTAACCAATAACAATTGGAATGCACACAAGCTGTCATGCGAGTACAGATCCTTGAACTTACAACCAGATATGATTAAGATTCATGATCAAATGTAAATAATTGAGGCCATTAACAAAACCAGTGATGTGATGATAAAGCTCCCTCTATATCTCTCTCCCTCTCTCATTCTAAGCAAGACGACGAAATTTTCTACAGAAAGTAGGGAGCTGCAAGATACCAGTGCCAGCAAAAATTGGAGGTTGAGATTCTATACCATATCTCTTTTCTCTATAATGATTTGCAAGTCCTTTGGACGTGGAAGACAAAAGCAGTGTACGTAAGAG
Source organism: Ensete glaucum (assembly GCA_021527575.1). Classification (NCBI taxonomy): domain Eukaryota; kingdom Viridiplantae; phylum Streptophyta; class Magnoliopsida; order Zingiberales; family Musaceae; genus Ensete; species Ensete glaucum. The sequence goes on along the minus strand of CM038553.1, from coordinate 6,148,123 downwards.
TATTTGTACGTAACCATGCAGTTACGTACGATGCTGAATGCCTTCCTCCCTCTATAAAGAAAGCAGTCTGGGATGTCATTTATAATCCACCACAGAATCAAAACAATTCTTTTCTATGAAGCTTGATGCTGCCGTCAGTAAAGTTGCACTGAATTTGACACAGAATTTGAAGAAACTCATCGATGCATCTCGGTTGCAGTCACTGGGAATGTGTCGTTTATTCCTGAAGCACACCATCGTGCAGCAGGAAATCCAAGATAATGTATTGGCCAAGGAGGGAAAGTTCGACAACACTTTCTCAGGGCTCATAAATGGCTTGTTGATTCTTTGAAAAGCCTGGGGATGGAATTTAGGCTTTTGAGAGGTGAGAGACATGTGACCCAACCTATGGAATCATGGTGGCCCATGCCGCAAGAACAATTTGGTCTCGAGCAATGATGGCGTTCCCCTTCCATTTGGGGAGCAAATGAAAGCAGAGGACAGGTGGGGCTTAAATAAGAGGGATGGGTTGGGTTCCTAAGCCTACCCTCTCGACAAAAAGGGCTGCAATCTCCAGACAGTAAGCCTCTTAGAGAGAAGGATTTAACTATCATCAGCATCAACTGGGTCGGTCATTCATGGGCTATTACTTGAGCGGGGTTACCGATGGATGGAACAAAAGAATCATGTACATTTCTTTGTTTCTTTTGCTCTTTGAGAGAAAATAAAGATGAATAAGCAAAAAAAGATGACTAATTGAAATCATGAGTGCATGGATCGTAGTGGGAGTGATAGATGGAGACTTGCACCCTGGCAACATTGTTAGTTAATTGTAGCTAATATAACGGAAAAGTGTCAAAGACCATATACTGGGGATGACTAGGAGCTGAGTTGTCGTTCCATTTAAAGGTCAAATCCGTAGATGAAACATGACATATTGATTTAGGCTAATATATCGCTATTAGATCAGGGAGAAGAGTAGGCTGGGTTGATATGATGGTAGTAGAGAGAGCAAGATACTCTGGTGTGAAGTGAAAACTTAAATCATTAAAGAATATGGTCAAATCACTAAATATCGAATAGGTCGAATAATATATGGTGATTTATATTTGAAAAAATTAACTTTTCTAATGACTTTTTTTTTTAGATTATTATTTGATGCTCCTTTTTTCTTTCGTACCCTAAATATTCCTATCCCCTTCTAATATAATAATTTTGAACCACACCCTAGGAACCGATTTATCTATTATAACAAGGATAACTTGGAAAATAAATTAAACTATATATACTATGGTGTAGATCGATCCATGGAGTTAAATCAGCTCACCTTGCAGATTGGTCCATAGGGTGCAGACAGAAACTATTTTCTTGAGAGGGGAGAAAGGTATTTAGGATATTAGAAAACAATAAAAACATCAAATGAAAGATACTATGAAGGGAACATCATCCTCGAAAAAAAGTTGAAAAAAAAAAAACCTGACAATTTTAGTTGAGGATTTGATTCATAGCGGATTTAATTCATGATTTAATAAATTTATAATTGAGGATGTACAATAATTAACTCGTGAACAAAGAACAAGACAAGAAATATTTTTCATGCACAAGCCAATATTCAAATATTCAAAAGTCATTTCTTTAACTATTACTCGTCAAACTGATAAAACAAAAGTGTAGAGAAATCTATTTCCATTTTATTGGCCTCTAACCATTTTATTCACCTAACACCAAATGTACCTATAACTTTGACAAAGACTCGTTGAAAGTGAAGTCACAATTGATAAGACTTAAAAATAATAACAGGAAAAAACATATTGACTATATACTTCGGCTGAGACTATCCACAACAGGAATATTCTCTAGAATCCCCTCCTAATAACTCTAGTACCTCCATGTCTCTCCATCAGGTCTAGCTTCTCCACCTCGAGTTACACAGATCAAGAAGTTATTTTCATTCCTGAATTCCATTTTCTCCAAATAATCTATTTTCCCAAACAATTTGGCTGCCAATATGACATTGGTATATGACTCATTTAACGGATCAGTGCGCATCTCTTTGCATACTCATCTATAATATGTTCTGAGGTCAAGCGTCACTCTGCACCAGATCAAGACTACAAAACAATTTCTTTCCTATTTCGTTTTATTTCATTCTCAGCTGGAGGTTGTTTGACTTTTCTTAAGCTGAACCTATTCAAACCCAAAGGAACTTCTATGTGAGAAAGCCAATGTTGAATTATGCTTTCTTATGACTCTGGCTATTGACTGCTCTAATTTGATGTTGAAAAATATTCACTAGGTCGGATGATGATGCAAACAACCTAGGAATCATGCCCGTATAAGTCTAATGCAGGTAGGTCTCCACCCTAGTGGGGCAGTATTTGATGTTGTTGAGGTCAACAACATCTTAAGACAAATAATGGCACCTATCCTGATTAATGAAAAAGGCTAGATGCTTCTACTAAAGAAAAACACCAGCTGAAGACAGAAAGCTACTTGTACCTATAAGTTCTATAGGGGCCCTTTTAGTTGTCACTCATGATGACCTACCATCAAAGCATCTCCCCCTCATGTGTTACATGATGTCTTCTGGCTTGACAACAATGTCAACCATGTTTGTGAAATCATGAAACAAGCAATGGGTCGGATCCGACGACAATACATAGTGAACAGAGGTTACCAAGCTAGGCAGTACGTAATAGTTGCTTACCAAAGAGCCCTTGTTCTTGCTTCATTAAATAATAGTTGGAAATTAATGGAACATAATGAACTCAGAGAGCATAAAGAAAAATAAAAATAAGTTTGATTAACAAGCAAACCTTTGCCCTTTTGTATTACCGATAATTCCATTTCTTTACAGAAAATTGAGAAAAAAGAATATTAGCTAATGGTTGATGAGTTGGCCTTGCCTTTAACATCCGAAGAGATGACAAGAAAATAATAGACAGTGATAGGTGAGGCACAATAAAAGTACTTCCAAACTGTGTAATCAGTTATATAAAAAAAACAAAAAAGAAAAAAAAAGAAAGAAAGAAAGAATAAGATAATAGATCGGTTCCAACTTGGGAAAAAAAATGGAAAAGGGGGGCAGACAATTGGTTTTATTGAAAGCAATGTGGAAATTTTGACCAACATACCTGTGAAAAAGAAATATATTGATGTCATCTATTGACACTGAATGGAAGGAGATGATGTTGTGCAAAACTAAGAGTGTTCCTTAGAAGATCAAGAAATAGCTGCATTATGAGCATTCAGATGTTTAGGCTATGACAATTTTCCTGCTATCTAGTACACAACTCAATTGTGAGATGAATATAAGAAGATATGCACAGCGAATTTAAGTTCATTCAAGTAATAATCTACAATGATGAAAAAGGGTGCTGACGTCCTCAGATTTAAATGATAACTTAACAAAGTTCATTTAAAGAAATATATCATAGCTAAAAAAGCAACCAAAAAAAAACTTAGTCATCTAAATTCTTCAACTAAAGGCATGTATCACTTGTTTTACTTGTACCATAGCATAAACATCAGGAAAGAAAAACATTAGGATAAAGTAAGCAAATATAAAACCTGGTCATGGCCTCCTTGATTTGGTCTCTCTCCCTCGTTTTGGAATAAATCATTAGATCTGAATCCATTATTCCAGGGAGAGATCTTTTACATGATGGGTAATCTCCTGACCAATGCACACAAAAACCTAAAATCCATGGTTTCTATTACTTCATCACATATTGTATCCCATGAAACGTCACATATTGCTAATTTTTTTCTTCACATTAATTTATATTTAACTTGATACTTGATTGACTGATTTAAGATTGTACAAAACCAATTCCTAGTGGCACATCACTAAGCCATATGCTTCATTAGCATCATCTTCTTTCCTCACTAATAACACATTGAAAAAATCAAGGTAATTATAAAAACTAAAACTCAGAGCAAACACTAGAACGGGAATCGATTTAATTCATCATCATTCTTCACCTCCATCATGATTTAATGGAACTGGAAAATACATAATTAAAACCTGTATAGAGACTGTATTAAGAAATCTTACCTTGCGGACCATTGCATCATTGGGTGTCATCACAGACATCTTGAGCATGGCAAGGAATGGCACACTGCCTTGACAACTGCAAACCATGGCAAAGAGAACTTTTTAGTGTGCACATAGACCACCAATTACCAAATCTTCAAGGGCTATTCAAGTCTCAAACTATCGTTCTTCTTCTCGGATATGAAACAAAATCCAGTGAAGTTGATAGGGAACTCAACCAATGCAAGTCGGTTTTTCTTTACATGAATCTCACCTAAGACCTGTCTACAACACCAGTACAGAGATCGTCATCGATAATTACAACAATGATCTAAAAAACTCAAACATAACAATCACATTTCTAGATATTGCTGTTTCCTGAGACTGAAGCAGAGATCCAGGAATTCAACCTAAATGTGTTTCTGATAGTGTACTAACCCTAGAAAATCTTTTCATGAAATAACCATTAGAAATTAATAGTGGAACATAAATTACAACTTGCTATCAATTGATTAAAGAATACAACCAATGAATGCAAAAGAGATACATAAGAACATCTGTTTACAGAAACATTTTAGTTTCCGGCCCAACTATCAAGTGCTGGAAAACGAAACAATAGTTGCAGCTCCTGTTATCCAAAAAGCTCGTCATGTACTCCAACCATCAAGATGACACCGGTATATCACTTATACGGAAACATATATATCGTTCAAGAAAAATCGGAGGACAGGACTTCTCACATGGCACTTGAAATCTTTGATCTAAGAATTTACCACAATTAGGTTTTTTTAACTTTTATGGCATCGATCGCTGAAGAGACCGATCCCCTGTTTCCGAGATTATTAATAGCTACAAGCAAAAAAAATGTTTTGATCTCGTTTCGTTTTAGTAGTCAATTGTTGTACCTACCCATCCTGCTCCATTGGTAAAGCATCAATCGAACAAGATCAAATTCAACAATATCGCATAAAATATAACAGATCAAACTCGATTCAACATTTCAGGAGAATTATAGAGAGAGAAGAAGAAGAAGAAAAAGTTGATGATGCAATCGGAAATCGTCCTCACCGTCGTCATCGATACGATTATGGTGAGTTTCGCCATCATCCGAGGCGGAGGAGTTGAGCCGGAGACGGGTATGGGAAGGGCGGAGAGGCGGATGACCAAGACGCGGGCGATGGCGATCGGGGTTTCAAATCCTCTCGAGCAAGTCGCGGGAACCCAAAGCTTTGAGATCCGGCGCGAAGTGTCTTCAAGATCTGCGCCAGGAGATATGGACGGTCGGAACACACTACCGGAACGAACAGAAGACTCGATCCGTTTCGTTGCCGCCTACGTCCTCAACTATTTACCGCCACGTGGCATTTAAGGGGATCAAACGGCTTCTGCTGCCTTCGCCCTCGCAACATCTGCCTTCGCCCCCCGTCCTCAACTTATGTAACGCCACGTGGCATCCAAAAAAGTTTTCTGCCACCAAATATGCGGGCCCCACTTCGCATCACGAGCAGGTGCTGTCCATAATGATATCGCAAGTTCTCTTAACACTTGATTTGTGTGAAAGATGTCGGCATAGAAAGAAAAGCTTTGTATTTATTTTTTTGAATATTTTTCAAAACATGTTGGAACAAAAAAATATAGTTCTGCTTTTGGGGATCTGGTGTTCAATTTCCTCCGTCCGATTCTGATCCGTCGGCGGTGATTGATTTTTGAATTTCTATTTTATTCAGACTTACCCATTCAAACTTTTTTTGAAAAATATTCAAAAAAATAAATACAAAGCTGTTTTTTCTATGCCGACATCTTTCGCTCAAATTAAGTGTTATGAAACTTTTGTTTTTATTATACGAAGTGGGGCCCGTAGGCGCATGAGAGGGTTAGGTGTGGGTGGACAAGGCGCTAGTGTTGCCATTTCCAGACTGGGGCGCGGTGGTCCACAATTCAAATTCCTAAATGAAGGTAACCGCCTGCGCGTACGTGTATTACCACGTAGCTGGAAATAACGGCCCGCGGCGGTGTCGTCACATCCCGTGAAGCTAACCGCCGATCTAATACAAAATCACCACCAATCTCGATTCTCGAACCGGCTACGTGACTTGCATTGTCTGAGGCGAAGGTGACCCGATCCTGAATCCCTCCTCTCGTTCCGTTAGAAAGGGGGAGAAGAGAGAGACGATGGAGAGGAAAGCTCCGACGAGGAAGCCGAGCAGCTCGATGGCGGGTCTGCTGAAGTGGATGGAGGGGCCGCCCCCGGATCCTGAGGCGCTGGCTTCCTGCCGGCTGCATCAGGTACGTCTCGCCTCCCGTGGGGAATGCGGTGTTTGCTTTGCGGTCGCTGACAGCGACCCTAAAGAGGTGAGGATGTTATCTTACAGGATTGATTCCTAGAGTTTTGAGTCCTTCTTGCTAAATTGATTCTTATGGAATTAAAAGGCTTATTGCCTTTTGAAAGCAATTTTAAGGCCAAACTATTCCGTATCTTAAATGTATTAACAAAAGTGAAGATTTTGGGATATCATTGTAGTAATTCTGTGTACTGAATGATATCTGAACTAAAATTTTTACCTCAGATTGAGTCAGATGAATACAAGTCGAAATTGATCAGAGCTAACAGACATGAACTTGAACACCACTTTAACCTAGTGACTTGATATATATCTAATATATCGCTACCACACTTTCAGATTTTAGCAACATGAGACTATAATTTAATTCTTTTATTCTTTTGATGATTTACATTTGTACTACCATGACTAAATATATATGATTATGGAGAAACAATTATATCTTAGTAATTACTTGTCTGAGTTCCCTAATCTGAAGAATAGATCGCAAAACAATTGCTATTGCTTTTATTATCCCCTCTTTGCTTAATGCAACCAGTATTTTTCTTGGAACGGGTACATGCAAAAATCATTGTGGCACTAATGATGTGCTTGTTCCTCTGAATAAACAAACAGTAATTGAAATTAGCCAGATCTTGTCAGTGTTGATGAAACTGTGTTTCCCTAAACAGCCAGCCTCACTTGCTGAGGCAGCTAAGCAGCAAAAACAAAGTGGGTCCTTGCAGAGAACAATTTGAAGAAGTCATTTGATGATTCAATGAACTAATTGGGTGACATCTTGGCCCCTCCCCTCCGAGCCTGTCAGACGCATGGAATTTGGATATGAATGACAAAGGCTTCAGAGGAACCACTCCAAGTGAGTTTAAATTTGCTCTAGATATTTGTTCACTTCTTCTCTATGCTATTCCACAAACAAGATGCTGTATATAAGTCTAGCTTGTTATCTGCAAGCCCCAGGGCTGGTTTTTAATATCTAATTTGGCAATGGTTTGGTAAATTTGGACTTACAAGACCATATTAATGAAGTTCCTTCTAAATCCAGCTACATCCAAAAAGTGTATTTGGGTGCATCAATTATTTATTTGTTGACTTATGGTTATGAGAATTGCATAGGATGCATACTCACAAAGTCAACCCAGTGAGTTCAAGATGGTTAGTGTATGTAAGATCACCAGCTAGATAACATCTGTGGTTGTTCCTATGTGCATCAATGTCTCTCACATGTTCATATTTAGTTTCTAGATCTGTTTCTTTTCATGGAAACTATTACTTCAAGATAATAATGACTTAGCCAGTCATTGCATTTGTTTCTCTGCTGCATATAAAATCCTCAACCTTTATGCTAATAATCTGATTCATCCTATTGATCTCATGAACTAGACAATACAGTCAACCTTTTACTTGCTTATGGATGTCTAATCCTTGTTTACAATTGTATTGTATCAGTCTCTTCATTTCCGCCAAAAGCTAGACTGGTTCCTCTTTGCTTTGAGATTAAATAACAACTTGTATATGCCTGGCTCAACTTTTGCAACTGCATTACAATCCTATCCTTTTTCGTTAGTTTTTTTACATGCATTTAGTGTTGGAGTTGTCCAGTATTTTAAGATTTCTATGATGAGAAACCTTGAAGAAAGCATATAAATATTTTATATGCAAGAAAAAAATCTTTAAAATTAGTGTTTGATTATTCTATAAATTTCTCATATATTCTTAGATCTTGATGATAAGAGGATGTGAGAAAATACTATCCTTCTTATTAAGGATAAAGATAGGATGTGATATGATATATCTGAACACTTTTAAGAGTTCTCCCTAGTAAATCTAAGAGAATAAAAGAAATTCTATGGGATTTATGTAAGAGAGTGTCCAAGAAGACTTTTATTGCATTCACTATCTTTTCAATCTATGTTTTTGTTATTAATCTTTAGGGATATTTAACAATATTTTCTCCTGGCTCATAGCGTAATGATATATTTGATGAGTATATTAGTCAACTTGATAGGCTTGTGATGGGTATCATCAATCCCTTGTTTGGTGAAGAACATATAAGAAACTTCATGCCGGTGAAATGGCAGAATTAACCGGTGATGACATCTTCAAAGCTGATGCAACAGCAGACTTGGAAGAAAGCAAAAGCTAAATGAGATCAAAGGCAGTGATATCTTTGGCTCTAGTTGGACGTAATGGTGGCGTCGTGACCTTTCTTAGCGTTGGAAGTTTCTTACCAAGACTGTTCAAGGTAACTTTTATGTGCCTGATGTAATTTACCTTCGAATTATGCCTCTCATTGTGACTATCCAGCTTGACAAATGATTACAATAATCCTTATTTTTTATGCAGTGACTTTGATGGTGTTCCTAATATGATGGTTATCAGCATGATTTTGTATTGCAGGTGTTCAAGGCGAAAGGTTGTACAAGTGAAAGTGGCATTCTCAAATGTGATCACTAAATTGTAGAATGCAGTCTGAATTAATGGACTTTAATTAGCTTGGAAGAGAAAAGTTCACATATTTTAATCAAGAGCAGCACATGAAAACATTTCATGTGGCTCTTAAAATTAGTATATAGTGTCACCATGGACAAGAATGAAAAGGGACTGCAAGGTTTAATTAAATTAAGTAACAATTATTAACCCAGTTCAATTTTTTTTTTTGTTTAGCACATTATATATAATATAATGACATCATGCATTTAGCTCAGTATGCTCGGGTTATAAATGCATTATCTTGACTGTAAACAACATGGCAGATTAAATCTTATTAATATGAAAAATAAACACAACATCGCCTCATTTGTATCTTTAAGTGTACTTAACTTGTCCGATTGTCTAGGAAAATAATTGTCAATTTAGAGTTAGTCTAATCAAATTAATAACATAAACTATTGCTTGCCGACAGTCCAGTTGCCATGTACAAGCAAAGATTTGCATCAAATGTATGATAATAAATCACAAATTAAGGTTGCTGATTTGCAAGTTAAACAATCAAATCGCTTTTAAAGAATAACTACTTTAACAAACTAATCCTTAAGAAACAAAAGTATTATTTCCTTTTTTTACGTAAAAAAGCAATAAATTAAGAATGATTAATGCATGATAAACACAAAGTAGCAACCAGCATGATAACTAAAGGAGATTAATTCATGATTCACCATTAGGAAGTTGCACACCCACACTTGATTGCCTAATTATATTTTGTTGTTATCCAATTCGTCGATCCAATTCGGTTCGAGTTAAGTCGCTAGGTAAAATTTAAATTTAAAATGTTGAAGTCTCAAATTAAATTAAAAAGGAAAAAAAGATGCTAACAACAGAAATTATCTCAACGAATACCCGATATTTTGGCATTTCAGCTATGATAGTCCCCGGAAAATATCTCGGGCATATCCAACGATCTTTTACCCATAAGAGCGAGTCTAAATATAACCATTCACCCGCCTTATGCTCCTCATAAGTAGGAGTAGAAAGCAAGAGGTGATCTCATCTCAGCTACAGGAAACAAAAACATCGTTCTTCTCCTCTTAAATCCCCCACAAAAAAATAGAAAACAGACAACAAAAACACTAAAACACAAAAGCAAGGTTACACAGCACACAGTGCATCCGTGTACGCAAATGGTGTACATCATATAACCGCACCCCCGCCCGCTCAATTGAATGCGATCTATCTTAACCCTCCTCCCCATATCTATATATAAAGCCCATATAAAACCCCTCTGCTGTGCGCTCTCCAAATCCTAATGCAATCCCTCATCCCCAATCACAGCCGAAATCGTCTCTTCCGATCCACCTTCGATCGCTGGAGTCATCCTTTTGCCCTTTGCAACCCTTTTTGTTGATCGATTTTGGTGGATTTGCGAGCTCGGGAGATGCTGGAGGAGAAGGAGGAGAGGAAAGAAGGCATGAGGATGGGGAAGCAGGAAGACAGGGAGATTGAGATGCTGTTGAACGAGATCCCCCGTGCGACGTCTCCCCATCTCTATCATCATCGCCTCTTCGCTTGCGGCGGCGACGGCGACATGCACGCTCGCCACGGCATGTGCCTTGGGATTCGTGATGTCGATGGGTACGGATGTTGGTACGGGAGTGGGCATGGCCATGGCCATGCCCATGGCGGCGGGCATGCATGCCTTCTCCCGCCGCGGCACCCTCCTTCGGAGGGGTCGTCGTCGTCGTCGTCGTCGGGGTCTGGCTTACTCTCAGGCAGGCTCTCCCCGACCGTCGACGAACAGACGCAGCAGCGCTTGCCCTCTGCCGCGAAGGATCGGATGCTGGTAGAACTTGGCTTGCTCGACAAGCTTAACGATATTCATCTGGGGATCGATCCGAGAGTACCAAATGGTCTTCCGCCCATGCCGCCGACGATGGAAGAGAACATCCCGACCTACCCCTCTCTGTTACAGACTAAGTATCGAGATGATTATAGCACGTATGGTCACTCCCTTAATCCGACCGCTCTGTTATTTGATGCAGATAAGAACCGATACCTATCTCAATTGCAGCAGCATTGCCCTGTAGAGGCAAACTTAGTCGAGCCATGGCTCGAGAGCTTCCCTTATGGATCAACAGGGCTGGGTGCTGATGGAGCCCTTGGAAGAGATTCTCACTATAGGGGGAGTTTTGCTGGGGGTTTTGCTTCCTCTATGAATCGATCTTATCCCATTTCTGATATCTTCATGCAATCGGGAAAGATAAGAATGGATTGTAATTGGGATGGCAACGCATTGGCTGCCTCAAGATTGCCTCATAATTTTCTGGTGTCAAATGGACGACCTCAGTCTGTGAGAATCCAGAGAAACATCGAGGGTGTTGGATCTGAGGGCAGTTTGGTTATACAGGAGAGGCTGCCCCATCATATGAGGAACCAATGGAATCATCTCCTTAGGGAAAATAAAATATCAAAGTTTGATGAAGAGTTGAATGCACAAAGGATCCCTGTGAAGCTTCCAACATTTCCACTGAAGTATGATAACTTGATGGGCTTCAAGGGACGTACCTATTATATTGCAAAGGACCAGCATGGTTGTCGGTCCTTGCAACGCAAGCTTGATGAAGGGAAGCATCAGGTTGATATGATTTTTGATGGGGTCATCGATCATGTTGTAGAGCTCATGATGGATCCCTTTGGGAATTATCTTATGCAGAAGCTATTGGAAGTATGCAGTGAAGAACAACTGATGCAGATACTCTTCGTGTTGAAGGAAGATCCAACTAACCTTATCAGGATCTCCCTAAACATTCATGGGTGAGTGGTTGCTTAATTGTTTGAGGCCTGGCCTATCAATATCAATGTATTTCATTTTAGAACCTAAGCAAACCCTTTGTGCCTGGTAATAAATGGTTCTTCTAAGGCTTTGAGGTCCTTTGTTGGATAACATTATTTGGATACATTTCTCAGGACAAGATCTGTGCAGAAGTTAATAGAGACACTCAAAACGAGGCAGCAAATTGCACTGGTTATATCAGCCATGCAACATGGGATTCTAGATCTCATTAAGGACTTAAATGGCAGTCATGTGCTTCAACGTTGCTTAGAATCTTTTAAACCTGAAGATAATAAGGTACTGGTTTCTTTGTCAAGTAAAATAGTTCCTGATGTTTCACTCCAGTAAATTTCAGATTGGGATGCTGTTAAGCTAATTAGTTAACCTTTGAATTTAACATTATAATTTGTTTATTCCATCTCGGAGAATTTGAATGATTTTCAGAAAAAAAAATCTGTCAAATGTCTTTTTTTTTTGTATTTTTGTTGTTAACCTTTCATTGTTTTTGTTAACCATTTCCTAACCAATGTTCACCTTCATCTGCTACTACATGTAAACAAGTCTTGTTAATGAATGAACTGAAATCACCTTCAAGTGGAGTAACCAGAGAGCACTGTTAATTGATATCATGCACCATTATTGAGTTCTATCTTCTGCTCTTAGATGATGCCACCATCTTATGTTCAATGTGCAGCGAGTTAACAGACGAATTAACATCTTTCTTTTCAGATAGCTGTTAGTTCTTTATAGTCCCAATTATAACTGTCCAAATTGATGCAATTAGATACTAGTGCCTTTTTGCACTGATATGTTTGAAATTTTGGCTTATGACCTATGTGAAGCTTGCTTCATTAAAATTCTTGCCACTGGACTTCTACTAGCAATTATCTGAGCATCATGGCAGGAAGAACCAAAAAGAGTTTCTTGTGCCTCCTGACATGTATTTATTATTTATGCTATACATCATTTTTCCCATTTTTGTCATGTTGAGTAATATATGGCTTTTGTCTGTACATTTTTCAAGTTTAAATACTTAGAAAAGGCAAGATTTGATTATTAAGGTTATGATTATGGCAAGTCAAGATATCTAGGGTTTCATTGAACTACTGAGGCAGCACTAATGCATTGTACTCTGCTCTGATGTGGTTGGATCTTTAATAACATGAAGGAATGATCTTTACTATGATATAGTATGACTATATTAAGCTGGAGCTTATAATATGTTCCTACTTATAGGTTCACTCTTAGTATTTCTGTATACCACAATTACATCTCATAAGTGACCTTTCCACCACATCCTAAATTATATCCGATCTGACTTTTAGTGTAACAATGTATTTGGTTCTTCTCGCCAGTGAATTTGGGGTAACATTAATTTCTTTGTCATATCTTAGTTACCGGCATGTTAGGTAGTAGTTTTGGGTAACATTAAGCAGGTGTTACTTTGATTGTTGTTTAAATTCCGAGATCAACATATACCACAAAAATGGACTTAACTTTAAGATATCTAGCTTAGAAGTCATGAGAAAATATCGAGTTGCTTCATAAACTAAATATAACAAAGAACATGATGTAATGATGAAAAATTGTTTTATCAAATTTTCTTGTTGCCGTTGTAAAATTTATGTATTTGGATTGTACTTAGATCACTCTCTGGGAATATGTTCTGTGAGAAAATGACATTATTACATACATGTCAATCTAAAAGACCTATTGTGATAAAGACAATCATATGTAATATCCTCAATGAGTGGTCTCAAGCGACTTATCTAGGTAGCAATCATGTGTTGGAGAAGGTAAAGTACTGTCCTATGGATCTAAGAACTAATAATAGCTGGATGTTGAAAGCTTTAGAAATACTGCTTGTTGCTGTTGCAAGCATTATTCTTTATTAAAGTAATAATTGACATCAATACATTCTGTTTATGCATGATGTAGATTAAGCGTGTGGTTAGATTGTGGTCTTATTCAAGTCATTATTGAATCTAGAAACTAGTCATTTTCAATTTCTTGTTACCTTCGAGTGGGATCTTTTGATGAATTATCATTATTTAGTGGTTTTTAGGATATTAATAGGATCCTATTTTATGTTGTGTTAGTGCTATGAAATCTTACTCTCTATATGTTGGTCTGAAGTTGAGTTTTAAGTTTCCAAAAAAGCTTCTTGTAATGAATTTTGTGAAATCATAATATCTTTTTATGAAATATTAGTTTTGCCCTCTATGATAGGTTATCTTGGTTAGGATTTGGATGGTTAGCTCTATATTATTTGTTCTTAAGAGGCTTAGCGACTTTGATCTTTCAGTTGATAATTATATAATTTGGTAAATAAAGTTGAAATTGCAGTTGACTGATGACCTTGGTACATGCCCACTTTGATTTAATCTCTTTTGCTGTTGTTTTCTATTGTCATTTGCTATCCATGCAATATACTATTGTGGTAGCCGAAACGGCGGATTCACCTGCTACATTACAATACCTCGCTCCTTATACGGGAGCGGCTCTGAGTTTTTTATGTATCGTAGATGACATACTTTAATAATTTATGATGATCTCTCCAAACAGGCACAAGCTTATCGCCAAATGTCTCTTCTATTAAGAAGACCTCCCCGTCGTGAAGCTTATCCAGGAGATGTTTTTTATTTGCATTCACGACTTTTGGAAAGAGCCGCTAAATCAAATTCTAGTCTAGGTGAAGGAAGTATGACCGCTTTACCGATAGTTGAGACTCAATCTGGAGACGTTGAAATAATTGATTGAGCAAATGTAACTTCTTCAATTAACTTAAACTTTTAACTTAGAAAAATTATTCAAACAAATTCAATTATAATAAAGTAAGTTCTATTAGTAGTTTAGTATAGAAATGATTTGCAGAATGTCTTATGCGTAGAAATTTATATAATATTGTATTATTCAGAAAATCCATTGATTACTCTTTTCTTGTTTCTTCGTATCTTTTCTCTGTTTCTTGTGCTCCCAGATTATCTGCCTTTGCCATTGTATTATCATTTATTAACTTTGAATGGTTTATTATTTGACAGTTCATCTTTGATGCTGCTGCAAAGCATTGTGTTGATATTGCAACTCATCGACATGGATGTTGTGTGTTGCAAAAATGTATAGCGTCTTCTACTGGAGAAGATAAAGCAAAGTTGGTTTCAGAAATATCGGATAATGGCTTTGAACTTGCTCGAGATCCTTTCGGGTAAGTATTTGTTTTGAAACCATGGTTTTTATTTTTGTTCTGAATCATATAAAAAATCCATGTCAAACTGAGGTTTCAAAATGTTAGTTGGATTAGTATGTGTTGACCAGTTCTTTATGGGCCTGATAGAGGGCTAATATTGGATACCTGTAGTGTAGATTGATATGCTTAGAGCATACTGGTCTTATTTGATTGTTTCCTCGCCAATAAGATCAAAGTACTGGGAAGAATCTAGTTCAGTATTTATTTTGGCCTCTATTTGATGCTTCAACTTCCATGGTTACATGATATTTTCAAGGTTATAGATCAAAGCGTCTATTAGCAACAGGCAGTTTATTACTTGTTTGTTACAAGTCCAAAAGACTAGTAAATGCTAGTTTTTGAAAATTGAAGTCTTAAAATTTATCATTTACACTGGAACAGAATTCTCATTGTCATTGATTTCTGAACTTGTTCTGTATCATAGAAATTTTGTACTTTTGTATAGCCTAAACAATAAACTGGATAGGCTGATGGGATGGTAGAGTTGTTCCTGGGATTCAAGTTCTTTAATGATGTCACATTATTCTTCAACACTAATTTCAAGTAACATTTTTTTTCTCAGTCCGCAATTGCTTTTAGTTTGTTGTTTTGTTCTGTCTTTATTTTTTCTTTTTGTTGTTGTTGTTGTTCAGTCATAATTTGCGATGGATGGAACCCTAAATGTATGAGAATATCTCTATTCTGTTTCAGAAATTATGTCGTCCAGTATATTGTCGACCTGAATACCCCTTTAGCGAGCGCAAAGTTGGTATCACAATTTGAAGGGAAGTATGTACAGCTCGCTGTTCAGAAATTCAGCAGTAACGTGGTGGAGAAATGCTTGAGGGTTTTTGGTGAAGACGCGCAGGCCACTATAATAACTGAATTACTGTCGGTCTCTCATTTTGAGCAATTACTGCAGGACCCATTTGCGAACTATGTCATCCGATCTGCTCTTGAAAATTCTAAGGTTTTATGTCTTAACCAATTTCGATAGTAGTTGTGGCCCTTTCGTTACCTAATTGTCTCTTTACCGATGCAGGGTTCTCTCTATGCTGCACTAGAAGAAGCCATCCTTCCTCATGAAGCGATGCTGAGAACCAACCCTTACAGCAAGCGAATCTTTTCACGATTACGACTGAAAAAGTGATGTAGATTTCAGTCTCTTTAGAAACTGTTGTTGTCTTGAATAGTGTCACTTTTCATGGTGCTGCCTTTGTAGGAGTGGAGTTTCTTATTTATCGTGTTGCATGAGTTGTAAAAATAAGCAGTTTTACTTCCAATTGCTTTTCGCTGTAATATTCTGTCATGATTTTGTTCAAGATGGAATCACCCTTTGCTGCCGGTGATTGTATAGTTTAGAGACATGCTTTTGACTCTGTTACTGAGATTAATAGGAGATTTAAGTGTTTACAGTTTTTCTTTACTCATATATATATAATTCATATATATATATATATATATGGAACTGTGGTTGAAGCAGATTGTCTTCTTAGCTGTTACCTGCAAATCCATATTATAGCATGTCTTAGCACAACAATTATGGTTGAATATAATAATTATATAAACAATGTGTTAGATTATAACCAAAATGCAGACTTGATAAATCTCTGTATTATTTCTCTGATAGCATAATTTATTGGTTCATTATGCATTAAGAACTCATTTTGGTTAGGTAACAAATAAATAATGTTTTTATTTGTTTATTTTTAATGATCATTTGATTGAAATCGCCGTTCGGTTTCAGTTTTATTATAAACTGTGAAACCGTTGATCGATTCTATATTCAATTTTGTTGATTCGACTCGTACGGTCGTTTGTTATGAGCCAACTTAACAGGATAATTAATCTATTGATTTAATAGGTCTACGTAGTAACTCAAAATGTCTAAATCCAAGTTAAAGATGTTTTTTTGTCTTCTATTCATATGCGTCATAAAAAAAACCGAGACTGCAATGTTTCCACTTAATAGCCATTACTACTACCAAAAGGAGATGGACAAAACACGCACATCATATCGATATGGTCATCATGGACTAAACAAAGCACACACACACTTCCCGGATTAGTAAAGGCAAAAGGGGCCGCAGACCCCAAAAAAAAAAAAAAAAAAAACAAAAATAAGGTGCATGCAATGATAGTTATATGACAAAAATTGGTCCGCAATGGACTATTTGTTACCTAAACATGAACGAACAACTTCGAATCCGTACTACGGAAAGCGCCGATAAGTTGAACATACCTTATCGATTGGATTAATAACTTGGTGGCAGTAGTCCTTATCCTTCATCTTCTCAGGCAATATCCCCTCAGTTGAAGGGATCAGAAACCCTAACCTCCCTTCGCGTGCGTTTGTGGAACGATGGATAATGGGAAACGAGGAGGAGGAGGAGGAGAGGGACGAACCTTCCGATGAGAGGCGGGTGGAAACCCCATTAGGTCAGCGTCGGCGTCGCCTCGAGGAAACGGATCGCAGACGAAGTTGGGGACGCGGTAAGAAGCGGAGGACGGCATGCAATGGCGGAAAGGTTGATCGGAGAAAGCGGTTGCGCATGAAGTCTTCTTATAGGCGCGGCAAGTGATCACCGCCGTGAGCTGCTCGACACGTGTCCAACCATCAGCCGCACGTTTGCACCGGCATGGCCCACATCATTACGCGGGCGGACTCGGTGACGTGTGAAACGTACGAATCCGCCGTGTCTCCTGGCGTACGGACAGTTGACCCACGTGTGCTATACCGTCAAGTGAGATGGTTTTGACCTAAACATTGGAAAACCATTACGATTGAGGGAAAAAAAAAAAAAAACATATTCTGTCGTCATGTGGCATTGCAATTAATCTATATAGCTAATACGTATATTAGCACGAAATCGATCGATTTGTGGTAGTATCTGATACAGCTTCGGGTGTGACTTGTAATGCAAGTCGGATCGGTTTGATTGCTTAAAGCAGTCAAATGGAGGAGAACAGAAGGAAGAAGACCACATCACCAACCGTTCGATGCAGAGATGTCAAACTTAGACGCCTCTCCGATAAAGTATAAAAATTTTAGATACTTTTAAAGGGAATTTACCCTTAGAAAAAATAGAATATGTCAACAAAAAAAAAAAAAGAGTAAAACGAGAATGGATCACAGTTGCCCATTGGAGATCAGAAGGCGGAGGGAATTTGGATGAGGAAAACCAATAAACCAAGAATTCGGTTCTTGTTCTTCTCCGGAAGCCTAATGATTGGAATAATTTACGGTGATAATTTCGACGATGAAAAGAAAGGGATTGAGAAAAGTAAGGAAGACCTCTTTGTTCTTCGCCGCGGGAGAAGTTGCCGCTTCATCCGGACCAGCAAAGTGGGGAAGGGGGTCGATTCCGACGGCTCCAGCGGAATGGCGGTCGAGAAAGCCGGCGGGGACGATGGCGAGGGAGGGGTCAATCGGCGTCGATGGAAGAGAGGATGGCGAGATCTTGGCTGTCGGTTCGAGATGGGAGCGAGTCGAGGGGAGAGAGTGTGTGCAGGAAGGGGGAAGGAGGAGAGGCGGGCGAGGGCGTGGACGAGTTGATGGACGGGAATTTGGTGAGGGAGGAAGTGGTGGATGATGACGACGAAGGGGAAGGGAGCGGGGAGGACGCGGAGACCCTTTAGGCGGAAGGGAATGGAGAGGAGGCGAGGGGCGAGAGAGGCAGGCGACGACGGCTTGAGGGGGGAGGAGGGAACGTCGCAGAAGAGGAGTTCCTTGCGCGGGCGGGTGGGTTCAAGGCAGCGACGCTTGCGGATGCCGCAGTAGGGGCGCGACTCCACTCTCGAGGAGGAGCTCCGGTAGGTAGAGTTGCGCCATCGCGGCGGATTCCAGCGTTGCCTCGGTGATTTCCATCTCTCTGCTCGTCTGTTCTGATATGAAAGGAGAGTATGGCACGGTATAGCTAAACCGGTACATAGGATTTAAATTAAGCTTTGGTCGGGGTGCGCGAGGCCCGTGCAGTAGTGCCACGCATGGGCGACGCTCGACGGCCCCGGCAGCAAGCTACCTTGATGGGCCCTCCCCACAAAAAATTAATTTAATATCATAGTGGGTCGATGACCCACGTATCAGATATTAAACTGATAAGAACAGATACTACACTTGATCTTAGCCAAAAGGCCGAGAAAGGTATGATTTATAATGGAGCCATCAACCACATTTTATACTGTCTTCGCTTACACTAATCTTCACACCCGGCAATGTGGGACTAAAGATATGAACTCTACCCGTGTGCCAAAGCTGCAGAAAAAATTTTAGGCCAATAAGCTGATCGAATTGCATCATCTGAATGCCATTTGTAAAAACAATCTTGTACAACAGGAATCGTCAGAAGAGGACGATATCTGCAAGCCAGCGCTCGCCAAAGCAGGTCGGATACAAAGACAAAAGCCTCTACACTAACAAAACCATCTTCTTGGCATAACATTTAGAAGAACACTAGTTTCCATGGAAGATAGGGAGTGTTTCTGCTAACGTAAATGGTGTATCGTGATAAGGAGTTGCGCTTACAGTGGACGTAAGCCACAGCTTTAGGGAACTTAGCGCCTAAAAATTGTATGGCGATAAAGAGAATAATGTTTTGATGTGTATAGATCCGGCCAACAAGTATCAATTGGAAATGCAGTGGCAGTTCAGAATTAAGTGGAGAAAAGATATGAATTCACAGATAGTGTTACTTGTCACTTCCAATTGAAATGGAAGGAATCCAAGTATTTTCACCATTAGCCATTTACGCCTGTAATTCTCGTTCCACGTGAAGGTTACATATCTGCTGTCAGAAATTATTGTGACTGCTCGTCCGAGAACTCTGTGTCGAGGTTGATCGTGATAGGGACGATGGTGGTACTTTTCGAGTCAACAAAACTTGGATTCACCGTGAGACACCTAAATGGGCGTACACTAAAGCTGCAAGTGGCATCTATGACCAGACACCTAAGTGGGCGTACACTAAAGCTAAAAGTGGCATCTATGACCAAAGGTTACCGTGATATCTCTGTTGCGTAAGATCTATGACCAACTCTAGTCAATAACTTGTAATTGCTCATGTGAGTGAGACATTTTTAAGTTGAGTAGCTAGTAATTGGCGTGTACCATAAAGAACATTTATGACAATAGACTTGGCAGGGGTGCACCAGGCCAATGCAGTAGTGCAACACATAGGCGACGCTCAAGGGCTCCGGCAGCAAGCTACCGTGATGGGCCCTCCCCCACAAGAAATTAATTTAATATCATAGTGAGTCGATGACCCACGTATCAGATATTAAACTGATAAGAACAGATACTACACTTGATCTTAGCCAAAAGGCCGAGAAAGGTATGATTTGCAATTGGGCCATCCACCTTCTTTTATAGTCTCTTGTCTTGCTCTTCGTTCTGCGCCCAGCGATGTGGGACTAAGGACGCACTAATTTTCAAATTCGTCATGTCAACATAAACCAACAACCACATTACAAGTTCAAACAGCTTCAAAAAAAGAACCGATAGAACAAGATATAACAGAATTCATAAAATAAAAAAAAAACAAGGTCCAAGCATTTGTGACCTTGTCGACGTGATCCCTCTTACTCTTAACATCATCACCTCGTCCTATGAGCATTTCCTCAAGCCACTGTAAGTATGAATTGTCAAAAAGAATGCATTCCAACTTATGAAACACGGGAAGCACAAGAGCACACCATTATAGTCAAAATCTCCACTATTTAAGATCAACATGACAAAAAAAAAAGACAAAAGATGATTCCTGGATTCATAAAGTTGGATGTCCATTTAGAGGTTAACTTTTACCATTAGTCATATGCTAGACATCCTCAACAAAGGACGCCATCCAATTCTGACCTCAGCTGCATACTTCAGGATAGCTGAAAGACATTTATAGGCTGCAAATGGTGGTGTCATACTATCTTTGTTGTGGAATTTCTCGGTGACCACTCGTTGCATGAGATTCCTCTTGAGCTTTGTAGTCGGACTTCGATGATTGTGGCAACTAAAGTCAATAACGTGGAATCACCCAAGCTAGTTAAAGCATCACAGTAGACATATTTAAGTTGCTAAGCTAGTCATTGACTCGCACATATTAGAACATTTGTGACAAATTAATTTAATATCATAATGGGTCGATGACCCACGTCTCATATATTAAGCTGATAATAACAGATACTGCACTTCACCTTCTTTTTATAATGCTGTATCGATTCTGCTAGTATCAATCTAGCACTAATTTTGTTACTATTTGCATGCAGCAAGAAAATTATAATCAAATAGAAAATTTTGTTCAACATGCTTATCATGCATATGACTAATTTTCAAATTTCTCATGTCACAACAAGCACATTCAAACAACTTTAAAAAAGAATCAACTAAACATGATATAATAGAATTCATTAAAAAAATTATAGGCTAGAATAATGGACCAGATATAATAAACCCATAAGGAACCATTTCATCGGAGTAAAATAAGAAATTATTTTAACCCACGATTGAATCAGTAATATTTGTGACCTGACTTGGCAGGGGTTCGCCAGGCCCATGAAGTAGTGCCACGCATGGGCAACGCTCAAGGGCCCCAGCAGCAAGCTGCCGTGGTGGACCCTCCTTCACAAAAAAATAATTTAATATCATAGTGGGTCGATGACCCACGTATCAGATATTAAACTGATAATAACAGATAATACACTTGATCTTACCCAAAAGGCCGAGAAAGGTATAATTTGAGACAAAGTCATCAACCACATTTTATACTCTCTTCGCTTACACTAAGCTCCACACCCGGCAATGTGAGACGAAAGATATGAACTCTACCCAGAAAGAGATAGTGTGCCAAAGCTGGAGAAAATTTTTTAGGTCAATAAGCTAGTCGAATTGCATCATCTCAATGCCATTTGTAAAAGCAATCTTGTACAACAAGAATAGGCAAAAGAGGACGATATCTGCAAGCCAGCACTCGCCAAAGCAGGTCGGATACAGAGACAAAGTCGCGTAAAAACAGTGTGTTACGCGACAAGTAACTACTAAAGGTTAGTATAATGTTACGCTAAAGCTTCTTCCCGTTACGCTAAAGAGTAAAAGAAACTTCTGCCGCTACACGACTGACGCTACACATTAGTAGTTACTTGTCTACTTGGCGTTTTCCCGGCAAAAAAAGGTAGCGACTAAGTTTTCCTTCATAGCCGGGCCATTTGGAATTCTAAATTTATGTTTTACCGTGTCACTCGGGGTGGAATAAGCTTTCAAATGAGCTCTACAACAAAGGCACGAGGGAAAGCTTTGATATAATGTTCACAATTTCAACCAAATGGAATTCTATCGGGATCAGATCGAGCAAGGGAAGAATTAGCAAGGGCAGAAAGATCATCAGCATCAGCAAGATCTGTATCAGAGGCAGTTCTCAAGTCAGCTACATATGCATCATTAGTTTTTCAAGAGAATAAGCTAGATCAGTAGAAGAATCTGAAGCTGGGGAAGAAGCAGTTCTTTCTGACTGACAAATAAAATGATACAGAAAAGAATGAGAACTGACACACATATGGAATAGGGTAAAAAAGATCACCTCTGGTCAATAACATGCAATTGCCAAAGTCAGTTGAAGAAGCAACGTGAAAATTTTTTTAAGTTACGAAGCTAGTCATTGACGCATACATTAAGTAACATTTATGACATAAGACTTGACAGGGGTGCGCCAAGCCAATGCAGTAGTGCAATGCATAAGCGACACTCGAGGGCCCCGACAGCAAGCTACCGTGATAGGCCCTCCCCCACAAGAAATTAATTTAATATCATAGTGGGTCGATGACCCACGTATCAGATATTAAACTGATAAGAACAGATACTACACTTGATCTTAGCCAAAAGGCCGAGAAAGGTATGATTTAAGACGAAGCCATCGACCACATTTTATACTCTCTTCGCTTACACTAAGCTCCACACCCGGCAATGTGGGACTAAAGATATGAACTCTACCCAAAAAGAGATAGTGTACCAAAGCTGGAGAAAAAATTTTAGGTCAATAAGCTGGTCGAATTGCATCATCTGAATGCCATTTGTAAAAGCAATCTTGTACAACAGGAATAGGCAGAAGAGAACGATATCTGCAAGCCAACGCTCGCCAAAGCAGGTCGGATACAGAGACAAAGCCGCCACACTAAAAAAACCATCTCCTTGAAGAGAGGGAGAGTTTCTGCAAACGTAAATGGCATATGGCGATAAAGAGAATAATGTTTTGATGTGTATAGATAAGGTCAACAAGCATCAGAGCAGTTTAGAATTAAGTGGAGAAAAGGTATGAATTCCCCGATACCTTTTGAGTAGGGACGACGGTGATACCTTTCGAGTCATCAAAACTTGGATTCACTGTGAGACAAGCCTAAGTGGGCGTACACTAAAGCTCGTGTGGGAATGAATATGAACAGAAAAGGCAAAGATGATTTGTGGATCCGTAAAGAGGTGCACTTAGAGATGAACTTCTACCATCAGCCATATGCTACACATCCTCATCACAGAAAACACCATCCAATTCTTACCACAGATACTACTGTGAGAGTGCTCAAAGGCATATTTAGAGGATAGGCTGCAAGTGGTATCCTTGTTGTGTAAGGTCTCTATGATCACCTCTGGTCAATAACATGCAATTCCCAAAGTCGGTTGAAGAAGCGACGTGAAAAATTTTTTAAGTTACGAAGCTAGTCATTGACGTGTACATTAAATAACATTTATGACAGAAGACTTGGCAGGGGTGCGCCAAGCCAATGCAATAGTGCAACGCATAGGCGACCCTCAAGGACCCCGACAGCAAGCTACCGTGATAGGCCCTCCCCCACAAGAAATTAATTTAATATCATAATGCGTCGATGACCCACGTATCAGATATTAAACTGATAAGAACAAATACTACACTTGATCTTAGCCAAAAGGCCGAGAAAGGTATGATTTGAGACGAAGCCATCGACCACATTTTATACTCTCTTCCCTTACACTAAGCTCCACACCCGGCAATGTGGGACTAAAGATATGAACTCTACCCAGAAAGAGATAGTGTGCCAAAGCTGGAGAAAAATTTTTAGGTCAATAAGCTGGTCGAATTGCATCATCTGAATGCCATTTGTAAAAGCAATCTTGTACAACAGGAATAGGCAGAAGAGGACGATATCTGCAAGCCAACGCTCGCCAAAGCAGGTCGGATACAGAGACAAAGCCGCCACACTAAAAAAACCATCTCCTTGAAGAGAGGGAGAGTTTCTGCAAACGTAAATGGCATATGGCGATAAAGAGAATAATGTTTTGAGGTGTATAGATCAGGTCAACAAGCATCAGGGCAGTTCAGAATTAAGTGGAGAAAAGGTATGAATTCCCCGATACCTTTTGAGTAGGGACGACGGTGATACCTTTCGAGTCATCAAAACTTGGATTCACTGTGAGACAAGCCTAAGTGGGCGTACACTAAAGCTCATGTGGGAATGAATATGAACAGAAAAGGCAAAGATGATTTGTGGATCCGTAAAGAGGTGCACTTAGAGATGAACTTCTACCATCAGTCATATGCTACACATCATCAACACAGAAAACACCATCCAATTCTTACCACAGATACTACTGTGAGAGCGCTCAAAGGCATATTTAGAGGATAGGCTGCAAGTGGTATCCCTGTTGTGTAAGATCTCTATGATAACCTCTGGTCAATAACATGCAATTGTCAAAGTCAGTTGAAGAAGCGGCGTGACAAATTTTTTAAGTTACGAAGCTAGTCATTGACGTGTACATTAAATAACATTTATGACAGAAGACTTGGCAGGGGTGCGCC
This sequence comes from Ensete glaucum, assembly GCA_021527575.1. NCBI lineage: Eukaryota > Viridiplantae > Streptophyta > Magnoliopsida > Zingiberales > Musaceae > Ensete > Ensete glaucum. The sequence goes on along the minus strand of CM038553.1, from coordinate 6,123,465 downwards.
AAGCCAATGCAATAGTGCAACGCATAGGCGACGCTCGATGGCCTCGATAGCAAGCTACCGTGATAAGCCCTCCCCCACAAGAAATTAATTTAATATCATAGTGGGTCGATGACCCACGTATCAGATATTAAACTGATAAGAACAGATACTACACTTGATCTTAGCCAAAAGGCCGAGAAAGGTATAATTTAAGACGAAACCATCGACCACATTTTATACTCTCTTCGCCTACACTAAGCTCCACACCCGGCAATGTGGGACTAAAGATATGAACTCTACCCAGAAAGAGATAGTATGCCAAAGCTGGAGAAAAATTTTTAGGTCAATAAGCTGGTCGAATTGCATCATCTGAATGCCATTTGTAAAAGCAATCTTGTACAACAGGAATAGGCAGAAGAGGACGATATCTGTAAGCCAACGCTCGCCAAAGCAAGTCGGATACAGAGACAAAGCCGCCACACTAAAAAACCATCTCCTTGAAGAGAGGGAGAGTTTCTGCAAACGTAAATGGCATATGGCGATAAAGAGAATAATGTTTTGATGTGTATAGATCAGGTCAACAAGCATCAGGGCAGTTCAGAATTAAGTGGAGAAAAGGTATGAATTCCCCGATACCTTTTGAGTAGGGACGACGGTGATACCTTTCGAGTTATCAAAACTTGGATTCACTGTGAGACAAGCCTAAGTGGGCGTACACTAAAGCTCATGTGGGAATGAATATGAACAGAAAAGGCAAAGATGATTTGTGGATCCGTAAAGAGGTGCACTTAGAGATGAACTTCTACCATCAGCCATATGCTACACATCCTCAACACAGAAAACACCATCCAATTCTTACCACAGATACTACTGTGAGAGCGCTCAAAGGCATATTTAGAGGATAGGCTGCAAGTGGTATCCCTGTTGTGTAAGGTCTCTATGATCACCTCTGGTCAATAACATGCAATTGCCAAAGTCGGTTGAAGAAGCAGCGTGAAAATTTTTTCAAGTTACGAAGCTAGTCATTGACGTGTACATTAAATAACATTTATGACAGAAGACTTGGCAGGGATGCGCCAAGCCAATGCGATGAGTGCAACGATAGGCGGCCGAGGGCCTCGACAAGCTACCATGATAGGCCCTCCCCACAAGAAATTAATTTAATATCATAGTGGGTCGATCACGTATCGATATAACCGATAAGAACAGATACTACACTTGATCTTAGCCAAAAGGACGAGAAAGGTATGATTTCAGACGAAACCATCGACCACATTTTATACTCTCTTCGCTTACACAAAGCTCCACACCCAGCAATGTGGGACTAAAGATATGAACTCTACCCAGAAAGAGATAGTGTGCCAAAGCTGGAGAAAAATTTTTAGGTCAATAATGGTCGAATTGCATCATCGAATGCCATTTGTAAAAGCAATCTTGTACAGAATAGGCGAAAGGACGATATCTGTAAGCCAACGCTCGCCAAAGCAAGTCGGATACAGAGACAAAGCCGCCACACTAAAAAACCATCTCCTTGAAGAGAGGGAGAGTTTCTGCAAACGTAAATGGCATATGGCGATAAAGAGAATAATGTTTTGATGTGTATAGATCAGGTCAACAAGCATCAGGGCAGTTCAGAATTAAGTGGAGAAAAGGTATGAATTCCCCGATACCTTTTGAGTAGGGACGACGGTGATACCTTTCGAGTTATCAAAACTTGGATTCACTGTGAGACAAGCCTAAGTGGGCGTACACTAAAGCTCATGTGGGAATGAATATGAACAGAAAAGGCAAAGATGATTTGTGGATCCGTAAAGAGGTGCACTTAGAGATGAACTTCTACCATCAGCCATATGCTACACATCCTCAACACAGAAAACACCATCCAATTCTTACCACAGATACTACTGTGAGAGCGCTCAAAGGCATATTTAGAGAATAGGCTGCAAGTGGTATCCCTGTTGTGTAAGGTCTCTATGATCACCTCTGGTCAATAACATGCAATTGCCAAAGTCGGTTGAAGAAGCAGCGTGAAAATTTTTTCAAGTTACGAAGCTAGTCATTGACGTGTACATTAAATAACATTTATGACAGAAGACTTGGCAGGGGTGCGCCAAGCCAATGCAGTAGTGCAACGATAGGCGGCCGAGGGCCTCGACAAGCTACCATGATAGGCCCTCCCCACAAGAAATTAATTTAATATCATAGTGGGTCGATGACGTATGATATTAAACTGATAAGAACAGATACTACACTTGATCTTAGCCAAAAGGCCGAGAAAGGTATGATTTGAGACGAAACCATCGACCACATTTTATACTCTCTTCGCTTACACTAAGCTCCACACCCGGCAATGTGGGACTAAAGATATGAACTCTACCCAGAAAGAGATAGTGTGCCAAAGCTGGAGAAAAATTTTTAGGTCAACAAGCTGGTCGAATTGCATCATGTGAATGCCATTTGTAAAAGCAATCTTGTACAACAGGAATAGGCAGAAGAGGACGATATCTGCAAGAGAACGCTCGCCAAAGCAAGTCGGATACAGAGACAAAGCCGCCACACTAAAAAAACCATCTCCTTGAAGTGAGGGAGAGTTTCTGCAAACGTAAATGGCATATGGCGATAAAGAGATCAATGTTTTGATGTGTATAGATCAAGCCAACAAGCATCAGGGCAGTTCAGAATTAAGTGGAGAAAAGGTATGAATTCCCCGATACCTTTTGAGTAGGGACGACGGTGATACCTTTCGAGTCATCAAAACTTGGATTCACTGTGAGACAAGCCTAAGTGGGCGTACACTAAAGCTCGTGTGGGAATGAATATGAACAGAAAAGGCAAAGATGATTTGTGGATCCGTAAAGAGGTGCACTTAGAGACCTTCTACCATCAGCCATATGCTACACATCCTCAACACAGAAAACACCATCCAATTCTTACCACAGATACTACTGTGAGAGCGCTCAAAGGCATATTTAGAGGATAGGCTGCTAGTGGTATCCCTGTTGTGTAAGGTCTCTATGATCACCTCTGGTCAATAACATGCAATTGCCAAAGTCGGTTGAAGAAGCAGCGTGAAAATTTTTTCAAGTTACGAAGATAGTCATTGACATGTACATTAAATAACATTTATGACAGAAGACTTGGCAGGGGTGCGCCAAGCCAATGCAGTAATGCAACGCATAGGCGACGCTCGAGGGCCTCGACAGCAAGCTACCATGATAGGCCCTCCCCCACAAGAAATTAATTTAATATCATAGTGGGTCGATGACCCACGTATCAGATATTAAACTGATAAGAACAGATACTACACTTGATCTTAGCCAAAAGGCCGAGAAAGGTATGATTTGAGATGAAACCATCGACCACATTTTATACTCTCTTCGCTTACACTAAGCTCCACACCCGGCAATGTGGGACTAAAGATATGAACTCTACCCAGAAAGAGATAGTGTGCCAAAGCTGGAGAAAAATTTTTAGGTCAATAAGCTGGTCGAATTGCATCATGTGAATGCCATTTGTAAAAGCAATCTTGTACAACAGGAATAGGCAGAAGAGGACGATATCTGCAAGAGAACGCTCGCCAAAGCAAGTCGGATACAGAGACAAAGCCGCCATACTAAAAAAACCATCTCCTTGAAGTGAGGGAGAGTTTCTGCAAACGTAAATGGCATATGGCGATAAAGAGATCAATGTTTTGATGTGTATAGATCAAGCCAACAAGCATCAGGGCAGTTCAGAATTAAGTGGAGAAAAGGTATGAATTCCCCGATACCTTTTGAGTAGGGACGACGGTGATACCTTTCGAGTCATCAAAACTTGGATTCACTGTGAGACAAGCCTAAGTGGGCGTACACTAAAGCTCGTGTGGGAATGAATATGAACAGAAAAGGCAAAGATGATTTGTGGATCCGTAAAGAGGTGCACTTAGAGACCTTCTACCATCAGCCATATGCTACACATCCTCAACACAGAAAACACCATCCAATTCTTACCACAGATACTACTGTGAGAGCGCTCAAAGGCATATTTAGAGGATAGGCTGCAAGTGGTATCCCTGTTGTGTAAGGTCTCTATGATCACCTCTGGTCAATAACATGCAATTGCCAAAGTCGGTTGAAGAAGCGGCGTGACAAATTTTTTAAGTTACGAAGCTAGTCATTGACGTGTACATTAAATAACATTTATGACAGAAGACTTGGCAGGGGTGCGCCAAGCCAATGCAATAGTGCAACGCATAGGCGACGCTCGAGGGCCTCGACAGCAAGCTACCGTGATAGGCCCTCCCCCACAAGAAATTAATTTAATATCATAGTGGCTCGATGACCCACGTATCAGATATTAAACTGATAAGAATAGATACTACACTTGATCTTAGCCAAAAGGCCGAGAAAGGTATAATATGAGAAGAAGCCATCGACCACATTTTATACTCTCTTCGCTTACACTAAGCTCGACACCCGGCAATATGGGACTAAAGATATGAATTCTACCCAGAAAGAGATAGTGTGCCAAAGCTGGAGAAAAATTTTTAGGTCAATAAGCTGGTCGAATTGCATCATCTGAATGCCATTTGTAAAAGCAATCTTGTACAACAGGAATAAGCAGAAGAGGACGATATCTGTAAGCTAGCGCTCGCCAAAGCAGGTCAGATAGAGAGACAATGCCGCCACACTAACAAAACCATCTCCTTGAAGAGAGGGAGAGATTCTGCAAACGTAAATGGTATATGGAGATAAAGAGATCAATGTTTTGATGTGTATAGATCAAGCCAACAAGCATCAGGGCAGTTCAGAATTAAGTGGAGAAAAGGTATGAATTCCCCGAGACCTTTTGAGTAGGGACGACGGTGATATCTTTCGAGTCAACAAAACTTAGATTCGAGACAAGCCTAAGTGGGCGTACACTAAAGCTCGTGTGGGAATGAATATGAACAGAAAAGGCAAAGATGATTTGTGGATCGGTAAAGAGGTGTACTTAGAGATGAACTTCTACCATTAGCCATATGCTACACATCCTCAACACAGAAAACACCATCCAATTCTTACCACAGATACTACTGTGAGAGCACTCAAAGACATATTTAGAGGATAGGCTATAAGAGATATCCGTGTTGTGTAAGGTCAGGATGCAAGAGATATCCATATTGTGTAAGGTCTATGTGATCACCTCTTCTAGTCAATAACATGCAATTACCAAAGTCAGTTGAAGAAGCAGCGTGAAAAGATTTTTAAGTAGCTAGTCATTGACATGTACATTAATTTACATTTATGACAAAAGACTTAACAGGTGCACCAAGCCAATGCAATAGTGCAACGCATAGGCGACGCTCGAGAGCCCCGGCAGCAACCTACCGTGATGGGCCCTCCCCCACAAGAAATTAATTTAATATCATAGTGGGTCGATGACCCACGTATCAGATATTAAACTGATAAGAACAGATACTACACTTGATCTTAGCCAAAAGGCCGAGAAAGGTATGATTTCAGACGAAACCATCGACCACATTTTATACTCTCTTCGCTTACACTAAGCTCCACACCCAGCAATGTGGGACTAAAGATATGAACTCTACCCAGAAAGAGATAGTGTGCCAAAGCTGGAGAAAAATTTTTAGGTCAATAAGCTGGTCGAATTGCATCATCTGAATGCCATTTGTAAAAGCAATCTTGTACAACAGGAATAGGCAGAAGAGGACGATATCTGCAAGCCAACGCTCGCCAAAGCAAGTCGGATACAGAGACAAAGCCGCCACACTAAAAAAACCATCTCCTTGAAGAGAGGGAGAGTTTCTGCAAACGTAAATGGCATATGGCGATAAAGAGATCAATGTTTTGATGTGTATAGATCAAGCCAACAAGCATCAGGGCAGTTCAGAATTAAGTGGAGAAAAGGTATGAATTCCCCGATACCTTTTGAGTAGGGACGACGGTGATACCTTTCGAGTCATCAAAACTTGGATTCACTGTGAGACAAGCCTAAGTGGGCGTACACTAAAGCTCGTGTGGGAATGAATATGAACAGAAAAGGCAAAGATGATTTGTGGATCCGTAAAGAGGTGCACTTAGAGATGAACTTCTACCATCAGCCATATGCTACACATCCTCAACACAGAAAACACCATCCAATTCTTACCACAGATACTACTGTGAGAGCGCTTAAAGGCATATTTAGAGGATAGGCTGCAAGTGGTATCCCTATTGTGTAAGGTCTCTATGATCACCTCTGGTCAATAACATGCAATTGCCAAAGTCGGTTGAAGAAGCGGCGTGAAAAATTTTTTAAGTTACGAAGCTAGTCATTGACGCGTACATTAAGTAACATTTATAACAGAAGACATGACAGGGGTGCGCCAGGCTAATGCAATAGTGCAACGCATAGGCGACGCTCGAGGGCCCCGACAGCAAGCTACCGTGATGGGCCCTCCCCCACACGAAATTAATTTAATATCATAGTGGGTCGATAACCCACGTATCAAATATTAAACTAATAAGAACAGATACTACACTTGATCTTAGCCAAAAGGCCGAGAAAGGTATGATTTGAGAAGAAGCCATCGACCACATTTTATACTCTCTTCGCTTACATAGAAGGCAAAGATGATTTGTGAAGATGAACTTCTACCATCAGCCATATGCTACCATCCAATTCTTACCACAGATACTAGAGAGCACTCAAAGACATATTTAGAGGATAGGCTATAAGAGATATCCATGTTATGTAAGGTCAGGCTGCAAGAGATATCCATGTTGTGTAAGGTCTCTGTGATCACCTCTTCTAGTCGGTTGAAGAAGCAGCATGAGAAGATTTTTAAGTAGCTAGTCATTGACATGTACATTAATTTATATTTATGACAAAAGACTTACACCTTGCAACAGTGCAACGCATAGGCGACGCTCAAGAGCCCCGGCAGCAAGCTACCGTGATGGGCCCTCCCCGACAAGAAATTAATTTAATATCATAGTGGGTCGATCACCCACATATCAAATATTAAACTGATAAGAACAGATACTACACTTGATCTTAGCCAAAAGGCCGAGAAAGGTATGACTTGTAACTAAGGCCATCGACCTCCCTTAATACTCTCCTCTCTTGCACCTCAGTCGGCTCCTAGCAATGTGGGACTAAACAGTACAACATCAAGAAAAAAACATTAAAATCAGTTCAAAATTCCACTCGAAATATTAGAATTGTATAAGAGCTAAACGGTCTAAAAAGTATGACTTCTTCGTCGTGTGGTAGAGCCATCATAACCAGTCGAATCGCATCAAAATAAGCCAACAAAACCTACCCAATCAGCACTCAAATATCATAAGAATCAGATCTAATTTGAATATATAGTACTCCCTTAGATGTTCTTAACTTACCAGATCGTGAAGTTTTACTCTTAAAACTGTAGATAAATAGGTTTATTGATTGTATAAAACTGCATTATTGTTGTGGACAGTGAGCTGAAATAACAAAAAATTTGTTCTAAAAACACAAGAGAAGTGCATTTGCGTTTGCAAGTATCAAACAGGGATTAAGAAAGTTTACTCACAAAGAACCCTTTGAGCATAAAGTAACTGCAATAAACGCAGTGCCAGGAAATGCAATTTAGTCGTCCTAGACTGTGGTATACAGTACAGAGAGAAAGTATCATCAGATCTTTCACTTGATCTGCCAAACCCAAACCACATACAAGATCGAATCAATTCTTCAAAGTTCAGAAGCTTATCCCCGCCATCAAGATTCCAATAATAAAGATATATGGCAATTACTGTGACAACTCGGATGATTCCAGCAACAACAACTGATGAGGCAAAGCATGATCTAGGAAGTCTTACAACACGTCCTACTCTTTGGAATCTCTTGAGCTGGGCCAGGGATGATGATCTTCTTTGCAGGCAGTGTCGGCGCACTGTTGTCGCTCTGAGGGTCAGAGGTCAGGCTCTTCTTGTTGATGATGTTGAAAATCTCAGTCAGCACACTCTGGAAGGCGTTCTCCACGTTGGTAGCATCCAGCGCTGATGTTTCCAGAAAGAAGAGGTTTTCTTTCTGAGCGAATTCCCGGGCATCTTCCATCGGTACAGCTCGCTGGTCCTCGAGATCAGTCTTGTTGCCAACTAACATGATCACAATGTTTCTGTCAGCATGGCTCCGCAGCTCCTCAAGCCACCGAGGAATGTGGTCAAAGCTTTGACGTCTGGTTATGTCGTAAACCATCAAGGCCCCAACTGCTCCTCTGTAGTATGCACTCGTGACAGCTCTATACCTGTACCAGGTAAAAATCATCAGCAACGATTCATCAGATCTGAAACAAGATAGCAAACACAAGAAGCACCAAATCATCTGGTAATAAGTGACACTATCACAAGAATCATATAAGAAGTGAGTTCAGCAAGGTAACAAATGACTAACACAATAGCACAGACATAATGATAGCAGGTCACAAGTAAAATAAGAACCAGTTAGCTAATCACTGTCTAAAAACATGTGTATCAATATGATCAGCATACGGAATTCAACAAGCATCAGGAGCCTTCATTATGCTGCAAGGAAGCATGTAGCTAAGATGCAGAATAAAGTAAATTCCATGCATCAATACCTTTCTGTGAGGCGCACTTAACTGCCAACCTTCCATGACTCAGAAAGAGGAGACGGAGAGAACACATGATTTTTAATATACCTTCTGGAGTTTCACCGATCTATTCCAACATAGATACTTTAAGCATCACAACTATGCCACATCCATCTTTTTCAATATAATATTAATGTCAACATATGTTTCCTTGAAATTTACATGCTTCAACTCCATGAAAAGGCACAGTAACTATTAAATATATCTTGTTGTATTGAAACATGTACCTTAGATATAAATTTGCGTATCTTGCAACCAAACAGATTTCTGCAGCTGGTAGTATCATCTTATGTTTACATAGTTTTGATAAACGATGATGTACAGCTGCCTGACATATAAAGGTTGAATAACTGGTTAACAAAGAAAATGTTGTTTGTATATCGGTAATTTTAGAAAAGGATGTAGGCAAATTTTCATGTCAAATCCCATTTTGAAAGATAGTGATCGATGGCGATGTACAAAATTTCTCTTTCAATTTTACTAGTTTCACACATGCCAGCTAACATCGTCCAGTGCCAAATTAAGATCCTACAGAACATTTATGGTTGCATAATCGTAGGACCATATGCCACCATATGGTTTATGGCTGGTTCAGGATGAGTTTAATAGTGCCTTAATATGATGGCTTGTTGATCTTCATTCAGTTAGTCTGAAAAGATTATTACTATTGAAATTGGATTCACATAGCAATTCATCCCAAAGACAAATATTCATAAGGTTAATATTAACATACAGTTCTGCAGACAAAGCTAATTATAAGAAGTGCCTTTTTGGATGTCTGACACCAAACACCAACACCTCATAGATGAGACAGTCAGTTGCAGCTCCATTTAAATAGTCCCAAAGTGATGAAATCTATAAATGAGAATGTCATCTGCTCTCAAAATTTCAGGAAATTAATACACCTACAAGGTGATTTTTATGTCCAGAAAAATTATAAATCACTAGCTTTGACCTCAAGTCTTTCCTGGTGCCTCCCAAACTCCTTATCTAAGTCACTATTACCAAAAGGAAATGCTTATGTCCAGTAAAAATTATCTCACTAGAAGGAATACCACCACCCAGAGTTATAAACAAGACCTAAATATCTATGGCTTTGCTATTTTGAACAGTGAGCAAAGTGATCGACTTCGTATTACATGCCAATTAGAAATCATCAAACAGGATTGATAACGATGAGTAAAGTAGTGAAATAATCTTCAATCATCAGCTCTTTTCGAAGCACGGTCAAAGCAAAGAGATTTAAGGCTCTAACTATCAGCTCTGTTTAGAGCATGAACAGTTCCACAACTACCACCACAAATGCAATGAGCACAACCAAGTAAAACACACGCATTCATCTCCACCGACATTTCATCAGCTAAACTCACACATAGATCAGATCAAAAGAGTTAAACCAACTCGAAGAAGAAGAAAGCATCCGCGCCTAAATCTGCCGTCATATACTAAGTAAGACACTTAAGAATCAAGCATTAACATCAAAAAGCTAAATCGCTACAACCCAACAAGAAACGAATCACTCAAAGCGAAGTCACATAGATCAAAGCACTAAAGTCTGGAACCAATCAGATTCGTACCGGAGCTCGTAGATCTAAAGAGCACAAGTAGAGGTTCGGAGTCAAAAGAGGGTAAGTGCTTGGGGGGGAGCAAAGGTGGCACCTCTCTTGGCCGGCGGTGTCCCAGATCTGGGCCTTGACGCTCTTGTGCTGGATGACGAGGGTTCGCGTCTGGAACTCCACTCCGATGGTGGCCTTGGAATCGAGGCTAAACTCGTTCCGGGCGAACCGCGCCAGGATCTGCGACTTCCCCACCGCCGAGTCGCCGATCAGCACGACCTTGAACACGTAGTCGATCTTGTCGCTGCCTCCGCCCGCCATTCCCGCCACTGCTTCACCACCACCGACGCCGCGCTCGACCTGCTCTCGTCAGTTCCGGTGGAAGATAAGAGCACCGGCTCAGTTCGCACGGTTGCTTCCGACGCCAAGGCAAGACAGGGGTCAAAAGTCCGTATACTTTTTGCCGAGTCCGCTCACCATGTGTGTCCGGTGAGCGGCGAGGCACCTCCCGGATCGAGAGCAACACTTTACCTACCTTTAAAATATTACCCGACGATACCAGCCTTATGATTGGGTACCTTCTGCAACCGGGGCCGACCATCATCCTCGAGACTTGGTACGATTGTGTGTAGCTAAATATGGGTAGGTTAAGCAATTTGGCATACTATCACAATCCTGTCCGCCCGCCGTTCTCGTGATATGGTAATTAGATAATTTAGATTTAAGATTTTATTTATATTAAACCTAATTAATCCTATGACATGTCCCATGGAACCACCCAACATTTTATTACAAAACATAATATAGAGAAGAGAAAATAAAAGAAAAACTTGGTAAATTTAACTCATTAATATTTTCATCAACTATTGTTGTTGTTCTTATTCATATATATTCCAAAAAATAGAAGAAACATGCTTACTGTCATTATTTTAGGTATTTTAGGAGGACATATGCACCGAGAAAATGCCATTATCACGTTTCAATTTTTGTGATATTTCTGTATTTTGTGTGTTGATTAAAGACATAACTCGAGTATTGATAACTTTAAAAGAAAATTAATCGAAAAAAAAAACAATTGCCTGTTCTCTCTCATCCGTGTAAGTATTTTTGTTTGTTAATGATACTTAATGATTTATTAACCTAATAAGTTTAATCATTAACTACGCATTATGTTGTCATAAAAAGATAAAAAAGAAATATATTCCCATCAAGTAGCGGCCGACATAGAAGAGTTCGTAACAGTGGTAGATGCTTACGAGAATTATAGCGGCCGTTATCATGACATCATTCTCAAAGCATAAAATTTGTCTGCGGGAGGGTAAACTGCGCATAAGAGGGCGATGGAGCCGTCAGAAGCCTGAGTGAGCGGCGCAGCGTAGGGGGCGAGACGATGGACGAGGAGGAGCACGAGGTTTACGGAGGAGAGATCCCCGACGAGGCCGACATGGACGCCGACGTCGACATGGCGCTCCCCAACGAAAACGCCGCCAAGGTCAGTCTCTCTCCGGTCACCACTTTCCCCTGTAGGATCCCTCGAAACCCTAACCCTATCCCCCTAACCCTGTCGGTTCGGATCAGTTGCAGGAGCTGGACGAGATGAAGAGGCGACTCAAGGAGATGGAGGACGAGGCGGCTGCGCTCCGCGAGATACAAGCAAAGGTCGAGAAAGAGATGGGCGCTGTCCAAGGTCCGATCTCCTCCTCCCCGCTCTCCATCTCTATGGTCTCATCCCGTTTTCCTTGATATGGTGAACCGACGCTTCTGATTTGTCTTTTTAGTTATGAGATGTTTGATCGATATCATTCTAAAGCGTGATCGGTACATCAGTTTATGGATATGCTATTATGTTGTAGGGAGTTGTTACGGGAAGATGTCGTTTACATCCTGGTACATGTAAATTAGTAACAGGAGGTACGTGAGTGTGGTAATGAGTGGTCAAAGGTGATCCCCCAGTAACTGTACTAAAAGTGAATTTTTATATCTGGCCATGAGGGATAGTAGAGGTGCGGAATATTCTGTGAGGAGGTGTAGTCCTTAATCGATTTTAACAGCCTATATTTGTCCTTTGTTCAAGATATATGGCGTTTTCCTTGATATGGTGAAGCGACGCTTCTGATTTGTCTTTTTAGTTATGAGATGTTTGATCAATATCATTCTAAGGCGTGATCGGTACATCAGTTTATGGATATGCTATTATGTTGTAGGGAATTGTTATGGGAAGATGTTGTTTACATCCTGGTACGTCTAAATTAGTAACATGAGTTAGGTGAGTGTGGTAACGAGTGGTCAAAGGTAATTCCCCAGTAACTGTACTAAAAGTGAATTTTTATATTTGGCCATGAGGGATAGTAGAGGCGTGAAATATTCTGTGACGAGGTGTTGCCCTTAATAGATTCTAACAGCCTATATTTGTCCTTTTGTCAAGATGGATGGCAAGAGGAGACAACCCACAACTGCATGCTTCGGACTCGTGTCCACACGAACAGACCATTGTGGGGCAACTTTTGTCTTTGTTTTTCAGTCTGGACCTCACATGGAGATTATGTGTCGGATGATGATTAGTCGATGATATCCTTCATATCAGGAAGGGATGATGGTTAGAGAGTTCTCAATGTCCGTGTTGGAGTTTCATTAGTTATTTAGTTGAGCCATAGGGTTTTAACCCATCTCCCTTGATCAATGATTTGGTGCTTCTGGTTTGTTGATTTAGTATTGATGTTATTATCAAGCTTGATTGGTGCATCGGTGCATCGGTGCATCAAGATGGGAATTCAATGTCCGTGATGGAATCTCATTTGTTCTGCTGTGTCTATTAATTTACAACTTATCTAAAATTCATGCGCAATCCATTTAGTATAATAGTTGCAAATATTGTGGCAAACGACTTGATTTCAAGGTTTAGTGTGTTGTGAATTAATTCCTTAAGTTTAGTATACTATGCTTATTTGTGGTGAACACTTTCCTGGTCCACTTTTCATGCATAATAGTGAGATTCATATTGCAGTGACCACAATGCCTAAGCCAAGTTATAAAAGCAAGCTCAATAAGCATTTATACTAGTTCACTTCATCCTCAAACTTCGTTACCTGAACTAATCAGGACATCACATTGGTAGTGTGACAGTGCAGACGATGTTGATACTGATTAGCCGTTTGTTTGTTGTTTGTCTTGTTATGCTGGGTTTGCAAACTGACATTGCTTTCATTGTTTCCAGTAAATTTGTTATTAAAAAACTTTATGCATGGGTATAATGAAAAGGCATTCTGAGTTATTTCCTCTTTATTATCGTTCCAACATGCATTTATTAATCTTCATTCTGGAATATGTGTAGAATCTTCTAGTGCCGCGGCAACTCAAGCAGGCAAGGAGGAGGTTGATGCACGCTCAGTATTTGTCGGCAATGTGAGTTGCGTAAATTCACTATTTTGTGGTTCTGTTGAACTAATATGTACTCATGCGTCTCTCCTACTATGGTTGTGAATATAATCTTGTGTGTTGTGTTCCTTTTTCTTGTGGGTATTGTCTTTTGTTGACTTAATTATTATATGTTATGGATTTTGCAGCACCTATTGATGCTCTAGTTAGGCTCTAGAGCCTTACACCTCACATATATCTAAACCTGACCCCGGTTCGGTTCGAACTGTGAACCGAACAGGGCAAAACTGAAACCGGTGAATGCTTCTGAACCGGAATCAGGATTGGGTGGTTTGGTTCCCCTCCTTGAACCAGATCCCACAATTCCGGGTTGGTTTCAAATTGGGTGAAGAAAAAGGGTAACAGTCACATGACGTAGCAAGAGCCAATGGTCAGTTTGACCAATGCAATGTTGGTGAAAAGACTATTCTGCCCCTTTCAATGGCTTAATAAAAGGTTAGTTGAAATGACATTTTGGACAATTAAAATTATAAAATTTGAATTTTTTTAAAGGATAGTTTTGTTCTTTCTAACAACTAAATAATGACTAAGAAATTATGAAAAATCTATAAATATCCTCCTCTATTTCATTCTTCTCTAGTGTTCTCTAATTGCAAACTCTAGTTCTTCCCTAGTGTAATCTCTTTACTCTCTAGTGCTCTCTAATTGTCGTCTCTCCAATGCTCTCTAATTGCAATATGACAATCTCTCTAGTGTGCTTTAAATGCAATAGCAATCACTTTGGTGCTCTCTAATTGCAATATGGTAAGTGGAAGTTCAATACCTCCCAACTTTAACAAGCACCCAGCCATGGTGTCAATTTAAGGAAGTCGACATTTCTGCATAGACAAAGAAGATATAATAAAAAAAATTGACAAGTCACATATCTTTGAGATCCATTTCAAGAAATAAGAAATTTTGATGGTTCATTTCAGGAAATTTATAACTATTGCTCTCGAAGTTTTAAATTTAAAGGATATGAATATGGGAATAGAAGCACATTGACAGATTCCAATGTTAAATTGTCAAATACACATTTATTTTTTAAAATCCAAAATTTATATTTATGTTTTTTAATTTCTCTAAATGCTTCAACTAATCGTTTATTAAGTTGTTGGATGGGGCATAATGGTGTTTTTACCATTAATTGCAACGGTAAAGATGGCTGTTGGATCTGTATTTCCTTTTCTTTCACCTGGTTCGTAACTGTGGAACCTTCTAAACATTTCCCGTTTTGGTTTTCATCAGTTTGGATTCAAACCGAATTGATGTCTGGTCTAATCTCAAGGCCACTAGTTATTGACCATTTTAAATTGGGGACAATATTAAGGGAAAAATTAAGCAAACTTTTGAAGTAAATTACACATAGTCCAATATTGAATTGGTTGGGCCTCACTCATGATATAAATAATATAATGGGGCTGGTGTATTGGTAATGCTTTGAGTGTCTGCAATTTGTCAGTGCATTATGTTTAATCACAGATGAGATGTTTTGAGGCATAAATGTTTGAAAGATTATTATAGAGATAATGACTACCATCTAAATCAAAATTTTCAGCAATCGAAGATAAACTATTCCAATGCCCCTTAGGCAGTAGATAATCTAAAACACTATCTGATGTCTGCCTTTGAGGTGGGTTACTTTCTCTTAGAGCTGCTGATCACTTTAAAATGTCAATTTGGGGGGTGCGGGGGTGGTGCAATTTTGACTCCTGCACAGATTTACCCCAAGATAATTGCAATGAATAATATTAATTAAAATATAATGTATAGTCATAAGATAAACTAATGCTTCAGCGGTTTATGTCATACCAACTGTATATACGTGACCTTATGGCTTCTGTCACAAGGTGATCTTTTGAAAGGTTGTCGACAGTTATTGTGGTTGCTGTAGTTCCTTTTTAGACATGGATGATTTCTTAAACTGTTCTAGTATTCGTGGCATTCTAGATATTGATGTTTCCTCCTCTGCAACCAATGGGTATAGATTAGGTTTTGGAATTTTCTTGACATAATTCATGTATTTCTTTTGCTTCCATTCCGACCAAGTTGAATATATTTATATTTAATTTTTGATACTATGTTATACTTTGAATGTGATACTATTTTTGTTATTTTATTTTGCCTTGTTTACTTTCACATTTAGACTCAAAAGTTGGCTGAAGTAAATACCGTTCAATGTTTTGATTGTTTTTGGTCTTTTTTGCTAATAGTTTGAGTTGTGTCTGTTGCTTTTTCCTAAATTTGGGTTTATTCTTTATTGAAATATCTAACAATGATGGCCGCAGGTACACTCTTCAGTATTATGAGTTCTCTGTTACCCAGGATAATGGGGTGTCAGGAAGCTCTGACTCGCAATGAGCTTGTAGTCGAAATAAAAGAGGAAAATTTCTTTATGTTATAACTAAGATTCAAGAGACAAAAAAAGTGTGATCAAAATAGCATGAGAGAGAAGTTATATGATGTTATAACTAAGACAGTAGACATGAGAAAAAAAGATAAGTTTAGTCGAAAGAGCATGAGAGAGGTTAAAAAAAGTGGAAGAGAAAAAAGTAATGAAAAAATAGAGCAGAGAATGTATGTTATATGCAACTATATAGATCTTATGTGCAGAAAAACAAGAAAGAAAAGGTTTGGATATAGGTATTTGACTTGAAGAACAAAATCTGACAGAAAGAATTGAAGGACTTGATGGTTTGAAGTTAGGCAATGGGACAGGTGGTGTGAAGTCCATTGTGCTATCAGCATAATGAAACTCCAGGGATACCAGCTACTAGAGATGCTGAAGACCGCCTATACTTGGTGTTGGAGTTGGAGAGCATTGGATTATATTGTTGCTTAGCATTCTTTGGTGAGAGGTCCTTGATCTCTTGTTTGTGGTCTTATCATCTACTTCTGTCCATATCCTGTGAGCTTTGGATTGTTTTGTTGCATAGCATATGTTGTGATACAACTTGACCTTTTGCTTGTGACCTTGTCTTCTACCATTCCTGTCCAAATCGTGTCAACTCATTTTTTGTTGTTTGATAAAACAATCCTTTTGAAGTTAGAACTTATAATTCGCTGAGTCATTTCGACCATTATGTATTAGAGAAATTATTTCTCTTTCAAAGGGTACAAGTTAGATTTGTTTCAGATACTGAGGTTGAGAATTGGTAGCTGATTTTTTTTTTATCAAGACCATTTCTTATTGGGCCTGTTCTTCTTAAAGTCCAATTAATCATTATTATGAAAGTTCATAATTTGTGGCGGCCAAGTGATGCTTAGCAATTTTTTGTTTGAAAAGATTAGATGCTGAAATCTCCCTTTTTGTCTTTCTGTTGCTTTTTCTTGACCTTAGACTTCATTAGGATAAAATGATCTTCCTGTTTTGTTCTTGATTACCAGCTTGCACGCAATAACCAATTATAATTATCTTCTTTGATCTTGCAAGCTAATGTCATTCCCGTCTTATGTTTTTTCATCAGTAACAATATGTATTCTCCGAAATAGTTATGGAAATATTAAAGTCATTTTTGAAAATATCAGCAAATCATGGTGATTTTTACTTTAAATTTACTGATCTATTGTGTGAGATGGTATATAGCCAACCTAGGCATGGAAAAGGTGATATGACAAATGGCTTGAACAAAAATTGTGTAAAATGTCCAAAGAAGTTTAAGTGGGCACAAGGAAACAATTCTTCAATACTGTATTATTATCTTGGGCCTCTCTTAATTAATGCTCTTATTTTTCAAGTACCAGCAGAAAGTACTTGATTAAATTAAAGGGTGTAATTGTGTGATCACGAGAGGTGAGCAATGTTAAAAATATTTTCTTTTTCAATTAAGATGGGATGACCCCTTGAATAAGAAAATGATCAATAACCTTAAAGTATATTGTCTCTTACTTAGATTGATAAAATTTTCAAAATATTGTTATGCCATCTCGATCAGGAAGCAAGCTTTTTGAACACTTATATTGGAGAACATGGGTGAAGTGAGACTTTCAACAACGTTTACAGTTCACAATGCCTTTGCCCAAAAACTGCTGGCATTAAAATTCCTCTATCGGATGAGGTTTGGGATCATCAAGAAGTTGCATGTATCTAGTTATAGTTACTTTTTTTGTGGAAAAGTGGCTTTCACGATGAGTAATTTTTGAAGGATGAATTTTGGAATCACACTCTTTTAAGGTTGTTCAATTTGGATAAATTGTGATAACACAGTATTTTGTATTTTTGTGATCCTGACAAGTGTGATTTAGTCTGATGTCTGTTATTTTGTAAGTTTCTTGTTCCCCTCTTCTTTAGAGCAAGAAGTCTCATCTCTGCTTTGACATGGTGGTTGTTTATTGGCGTGTGTATTGTTTGTATGCCTTAGGTTCTCTTAGCTATATGTATATGTATGCTTCTAGTAACTTTTGTTGTAGCTGCTTGATTAAGCATGACCTCTTTTATTTGCCTGCATATACGAATTGTGGTTATGAATCAATAGGTGGATTATGCTTGTACGCCTGAAGAAGTCCAGCAGCATTTCCAGTCATGTGGAACAGTCAACAGGGTCACTATTCTGACAGACAAATTTGGTCAGCCAAAGGGTTTTGCTTACGTTGAATTCGTGGAAGTTGAGGCTGTTCAGGAGGCTCTCCAGTTGAACGAATCCGAACTACATGGGCGTCAAATAAAAGTTTGTTTAGCTCTGATCTCCTGTTTTTTGAACTACTACTTTGGAACCATTGGAATTTGAAAAATAAAAAGATTTCAGTTTTTTAAATGAAAGGGATGCCTCGTTGCAGGTAGCGGCTAAACGTACTAATGTCCCTGGAATGAAGCAGTTCCGGCCAAGGCGGTTCAGTCCATATGCAGGATCTCCATATAGGAGGCCATTTATGCCCCCATACTTTGCTTCCCCATATGGCTATGGGTTAGTATATGTTTTGTTTTCGTACTGGACTCCCCGAATTGTTGTTACAGAAGTTATTTCAGATAGAAACGCCAATGACAAACTCTTAAAATGTCTCTGCAGGAAGGCCCCCAGATTCAGAAGGCCAATGCGCTATAGGCCTTATTTATGATTTAGCTGAGAGGAGACCCTTGATAGTTCTTATGTACCAAACTTTATTGGACTGGTGTGAGATCTAGCCATTACACTTACATGACATTTTATGGTGAAGTGTTCCTAACAAAGACATGAAAAGAAGTTTGGACCATGTAGTTTTTTGCTTTCTAATTTCTGTACTTGGGTCAGTCTTACAACCATTGTTTTCTTTTTCTTTAGCCTTTTAATTACTTGTGGTGCCTGCTTTGCCTTTCATTCTTGCTGTACAATTTGCATTTAAGATTGGTAACTTGCAGCTTCTTTTAATTCTATAGATGTGAAAACCTTGCATGGTGGCTCTGTTCATTTTTATTTGCTGCTGTAGCTTCCCGAGCAGTGTTTTTTTTTTTTTTTTGCAAATTGTAAGATGCATATTACAAAGATGAACATTTGGGTATTTACTGAAATAGACAAATGATAACTGATGTATGTATTCTCTGTATCGAACACAAAAGAATGAGAAGAAAACTAATGGAATGCAGCACTGCTCACCCTAATTAACACCCAAACATGCCCATGGCTGAGCATTCAAAACACAGCCAACCGACCCACCTGTAACGTCCGTGGGGGGAGTTCTCCTCCTCCGGGTTGCTTCGTGTTCTCCGCCGGGTGGACACTGACGTGTTGCCGAAGAGCCTGCAGAGTTCGACAGAGCTCGGCCCCCTTTCTTTTTTCTCTCTTTTTCTTGTCATTTTTCGAATCCTTATACATAACGGAGGCAAGGAGATATTAATTTACCAGTTGAACAATGGATTTATCCGTTTGTTTCGATCATCTGCATCATTTTGCATCATTGTCTTGTACGATGCTTAAGGCCTCCTTGACGAGGCAAAGAGATCTGCTCCGTGGAGTCCCGGCGGTTCTCTATACCGCCTCAACGCCTCCCATCATGCGCTGCGTTTGCTTGGTGCACTTCGAAGAAGGCGAACAAGTAAGGAGGCCGAGGTGCGGCCATCTTTACCACACCTTCTGCATCCGCCGGTGGTGGGAGGTCGCCAGGAGGTGCCCTCCTTACATGTAGGGACTGCCGACCTCCCACCACCGGCGGATGTAAAGATGGCCGCACCTTAGCCTCCTTGCTTCTTCGCCTTCTTCGAAGCACACCAAGCAGACGAAGCACATGATGTAACGCGCCGAGGCCCTAAGCACGTACGATGCAACCATGCAAACGATCGAAACAACGGACAAATCCATTGTTAAACTGGTCAATTAGTATCTTCTTACATCCTTTCTTTACAGATTCGAAAAATGAGAAGAGAACAAAAAACCAAGATAAATGAGATGTGTATATGGATGATCATGAGCTCCAATCATGTCCAGACTTATAGGTGCTCTTAGGTTGCTTGGGACAGGCGGCCTCCTCCTTCAAGAAGAGCCGCCTCTGCAAGGGGCGTGGCCGTCGGCGGCCCGCAGTTACATCAATTTTACGTGATTCAATTTCGTCATACGTAATTCAAAATTAAATTTTTGTACGAACAAACTTGACTCTGATACCACTTATGTTAAACCTCTACGTGAGCATCATATATGTAGTAGAAGATTAAAATAAAATCGATTTTATACATAGATTAAAATAGTCGTACAAAGATTATTTTACACGATGATTTTGATCTGCGTGGTAAACTGGTTTTGTTTTGATCTTCTGTTATACATCATGTGATTATCCGCTGAGATTTCCTAGCAAGATAATCAAAATTTTAACATCCTAAAAAATTAAATTAATTAGAAATCATAGTTTTAGGGTCCATAAAAACATTGATGACTAGAAGTAAAATACATTTATTAAATATCTAAAAATTTTAGAATATTAATATTCAATAGATAAATAAGAAAGTAGAAAAGGATCTCCATACCATAAAACATGTTATTCTATAGAAGATATGAAAAATAAAATATTTGAATCTTACCTCTCTTTTTTTTCCTAAGTATTATCATAAAATTACCTTCTTCTCTCATTTTACACTCTCAATCATGATTAGACGTGGAGGATGGATGCATACATGAGGAGGAGGAGATATCCCTTAAAGATCTCTCTCATAATCTTTCATAATAAAAATATATTATACTATCTCTCCTAAAGATCTCCCTCCTGATCCTTTCTAATTTAAATATATTACACTACATCTCTTAAATATTTTCTCATGCTCGTTAATTGTACCTTTATTGGTGAAAATGGATAGGTTTCTTTCATATAGGAAGGGGGAGGTTTTCCTACTTAAGGAAGGAAATCAACTATATTGATTTTTAACTATTATTTAATTAAATAATCTAATCTAATATTTAATTTGATATTTTACCAAAAAATCCCCTGCCTATTGGCTTTTTATAGAATATTGTCATCCATATTTAATTTTACTTGGGAATATTTTTTACTTGAACAAAAATGCCTTTAGACTTTTCATTAACTGATTTGGGGATATATTCTATTTTAAAAAATCTTTAGTTTTGATATTTAATTATCATAAAATCTTAAAAATAAAAAAATTGGTATTAAGAATCTTAGAATCATGTCTTGGATTTTGTGAAACTTTAATTTGCTTAGTGGAGATTGACGAACTTATACTCAAAATTTTTGAACTAAGTTACACTCCACTACGATACTAGTTTTTCAAAGCCCTAAGTTTCTATAATTAACCATTATTAAATTCTTAAATAATCATCTTATAATCATGTCTTAGTAATTATGAGAAAGTTTGGACTGGTTTAGTAGAAATTGACCATGTTACTCTCGAAATTAAATTAAGCTATAATCGATTATAAAATTTGTTCAAGAAATCTTTAATTATGATAATTAATTATCATAAAATGAATTAGAATCACAGTCAGATAATTTGTGGAGGTTTGAGTTAGTTTATGAAAGTTAATTAAGTTAGACTTAAAATTGAACTTAGTTATACTTGATCATACAACATATTCAACAAATCTCCAAGTTTAATAGTTAATTATCATAAAATCTTAAAAATAAAGCTAATCATCTTAAAAGACGTCGTAGTGGCTTCGTGAAAGTTTATGTTGGTTTAGTAGAAGTTGATAAAGTTACACTCAAAATTAATCTTGCTTATACTCGATCAAAAAATCTTAAATTTTAATAATATACTATCATGAAGAAAGCAATATTTCATAGTAAAATATATTAGTTAGCTCAATCGATTAATAATTTATTAATATATAATAAAAGCATAGGCATAAATTCCATCTTCATTGCTTATCCTTGGTAAAAAATAAAAAATAAAAATTGATAGTTGATACTATAAAGTTAACAAGAAGTATAATATTAATTAGGATGAGATTCCATATACATATGTTGGATTATTTACAAAATTCTCATAGAATTATGAGAACCATATTTACAAAATTCCATATATATATATATATATACATAGCAGTTGTAGTCTGGTCAAGCAAACACGCTGCTCCCCTTCAGCACCACATTCTGCTGGTGGTCGTCGGAGCGATTGATATTGGCCGAGATGACCGCCCCACGACCGGATATTATGTCATTCCGCCACTCGCTGACATCGATTCGCCACATATATTGACGGCGGCCCTCCTCCTGTAGGTTGCGCCGTCAACCGCCCTCGCGATAGTCGTCGTCGGAGTACCACCTGCTCTCGGTCGGTGACACAGGAGCCGGAGCAAGCATTGCCCTCCGAGTCGATGAACGGAGCTCGCCCTTGAAGGTCGCATTAGAGGGCCACGAGAACTTTCCCTTCCCTAAACACTCCCCCTCCTGCATGCACCGGTCGGCCCCAAGGCACTTCGCCCGTCGGTGGGGGGGAGTTCTGCTCCTCCGCGTCCACGAACAGGTACAAAGCCCTGGGTTGCTTAGGGTTCTCCGCCGGTGGCACTGATGTGTTGTCGAGGAGTCTGCAGTGCTCTCTTTTCTTCTTCTGTCTCCTCATTTTTCGAATCCTTATAAATATAAAGGAGGTAAGAAGATAGTAATTGACGAGTTTAATAATGGATTTGATTCTTCAATCATCTTATTAATCATGTTTGTCTTGTACGTGCTTAGGACCTCATTGACGAGGTTCTTATACCACCTCGGTGTGTTGCAACCTATCGGTGATTGGTTTTGGTGGACGTCGAAGAAGGCGAGGAAATAAGGATGGTGACGGTGGCGACCATCTTTACCGCACTGTCTGCATCCGGTGGTGGTGTGAGGTCACCATACAAAATATTTTCTCATAACTTGTTTTTATTTAGAGAATTTTTTTGATATTTTTCTAATGATATTTCTATTTTTTTATTTTTTTATCTCCATTCTAATAAATATCTATCGTGATTTTTTGATTTATTAAGTTTACAACCTCTCATTAGCGATAGATCTTGGTTTCATTAGCGATAGATCACACGTCGGTTGTAACACGCTGAGATGATATAGAGAACTACTAGGACTTCGAGATGTCTTATAAGACAAACATGGTTAAGTAGATGATTGAAGCAACAAACTAATCTATGGGTAATCTAGTCAATTGATATATTTTTACCTCTATTATTTATAAAGGTTTAAAAAAATAAGGAGATAAAGAAAATGGTAAGCTCTTGAAACTCTTCGATAATAGGTCAACATGGTGTCATCGACTTCAAAAATAAGATTTGTATATAGATGATCATAAGCTCCTCGACTCATAGGTGCTCTCATGTAGTTTGGGATATCGTAACTGTACTTGTGGTCAAAACAAAATTTGTGACCTAAAATAAGAATTAAAATTATTAAACTTGATTTAGAAATGAGATCTCTATACTATCAAATATATTTTTTGATAGAAGATATAAAAATAAAGGATCCGGATCTTTACCATTTTCTTTCGCAAGTATTATCATAAAATCAACTTCTTCTCTTGTTTTTACTTACACTCCTAATCATGATTAGCGAGGAGGATGGATGCATATTTATATATGTAGGGGAGCTATCCCTTAAAAGAACTCTCTCATAATCTTTCATAATAAAAATGTATTATACCATCTCTCCTAAAGATCTCCCTCATGATCTTCTCTAATCTAGATATATTATACTATATATCCCAAAGATTTTTCATGATATAATTATGTGCCCTTAGATAGGAGATGTAAGAAATAAAATCAATTAACAGGTATCTAATATAGTGATGAAGTAAAGATTCATAATAATGTTGGAGGTAGCAATGTTGAGACATCATGATCATTAATATATTGTAATATCTCAATATATTGACATGGTTATTGTGTTAAATAAGGGATACTGATGGATAGATTGATATGATATATTGCTGTGTTAAAAGATCAGAGATTAATGTCCGACTATATATAATAAACTAGACGTTTAAAATAACCGTCCGACCTTAGCTCAGTTGGTAGAGCGGAGGACTGTAGTGGGTTAAAATAACCAGTCATCCTTAGGTCGCTGGTTCGAATCCGGCAGGTCGGAATTTTTTAGCTTAAATAAATAATTTTTTTATATTTTTAAAAGATATACACTATTCTGATGATTAAAATATAAAATATTATACGTATATTAATTTTTTATTATTAAATATTTTTATACATGTATTTCAGTCAATTAATCAAAATAAGTCAATAAATTATCGCATCAATATAAAATATTCTCTAAATTAGATTTGATATTATAAATCTTTTAATTATTAATATTATAAAAAAATAACATTTTTAGTGTGTAAGATATCTTAGCAATAAAACAAAGCTGATTTCAAATATGCAGATAGACTGTACTTTTATTGTAGCTCCCTCTTCTCATACAACCAACATTAAATGGTCAATTCATTTAACAATAATATCATGTAACTATGAGTTGCCGTAAAAACAAAGTGTCTTAGATAAATTCGAAGTATGAAGCCACAAGATATAAATCTCAATCTTAGACATGTCAAATACACATCTCTAATTAAATAGATGGGAAACATTGATTCCCAGCTTTATGGGATTCGGGGGACGACGTCATAGTTTTTGACACATTGATTCCATCAAAGTCTTCACCGTCAATATCTCCTTTCAATCTCAACATTTAATAATTGAACAACAATATATGCTCGCATGGTTACTTTATGCTTATTTACACAAGCACAAATACCTCTCTTCATAATCGACTTAGGCGTTTTTTTACCATATTTACGGCTCTCAGATATCGTGGATTTGTATGAGGATTTCAATTATTTAGATTTTTCTCTTCATAAATCAAGTAATAATTCATTTGAATTAAATCACTTGGTCTTAGCTTTTAGGAACTTAATTTTCAATTATAATCTTGTGGGCTTCGGGTTTCTTCATATAGTATTCCACTTATGCAATAATATATTTAGTCATTTGAGGGTTTTGGTTAGGCTTGATAGGGTTTTTAACTATGAAACTTAATCTAGAAAGAAGAAGAGGATCTCCCTACTATCAGATGATATAGAAATAAAAGATCCAAATCCTTATTATATTCTTCGGCAAGTGTTATACTAAAATTATCTTTTTATCTTTTTTTTTTATTAGCCAGAAGGAGGGTAGATATATATTTATATATGGAGGGAAGATATCTCCCATAATCTTCCATAATAAAAATATATTACACTACCTCTTCTAAAGATCTCCCTCGTGATACTCTCTAATTTAAATGTATTAATACTACATCTCCCAAAGATTTATCATGGTACGCTTATTCACTATTAGATATGAGAGAATTGAGATTTTATCACAAGAAAATCAATTAACTATATGAACTATTACACAACGTATCTAACAATCAATGATCAAATATTATAGTGATGAGTCAACGATTCATATTAACTTTGGAGATAGCCAACTATTGTTCTGACTGAGTAGACAACCCTACCAATGTTGAGACATCGTTCTCATCGTTATTGTGTTAAACAAGAGATATGATATTTACTTTAGTTGCTTATGTGTTCATAGGTTTATTAAGTCATGATGGTTTTATTAGTTCAACGCGACCTGTTAAACACCCACCGACCTTAGCTCAGATGGTAGAGCGGAGGACTGTAGTCGATTAAATGCCCAGTCGTCATCCTTAGGTCGCTGGTTCGAATCCGGCAGGTCGGACAGGTTTTAATCTGAAGTAAATTTATTTTATATTTTTAAAAAGATAGAATAATATTTTAAAATTTTAATTATTGGTCTAACTCTCACATCCTAATCAGATACTTGTAGGCCACGAATGTTTGTACGATTTAAAGGCAACAGTGATCGCAATTTTTAGCACAACCCATTTAATTCTTGATTTATTATTATTGCGATCAATTAAATTATTTTTTAAAAAGATATAATACTACTTTAAAATTTTAATTATTGATCTAACTTTCACATCCTAATCAGATACTTGTTTGCCACGAATGTTTGTACGATTTAAAGGCAACAGTGATCGCAATTTTTAGCACAACCATTTTGGAAATTCTTGATTTATTATTATTGCGATCAATTAAATTATTTTTTAAAAAAGATATAATACTACTTTAAAATTTTAATTATTTATCTAACTTTCACATCCTAATCAGATGCTTGCCACGAATGTTTGTACGATTTAAAGGCAACAGTGATCGCAATTTTTAGGACATCCCTTTTGGAAATTCTTGATTTATTATTGTTGCGATCAATGTTACAATTAGTAGAGTTTGGCATCCAGCGGCAGTTGAAGATCATCAAAAGACTCATAGTAGAAGGCAGCAGTAAAACATAATAAAATCATGCATTGGCATATACACAAATGCAAGCTGTAAGCAGAAATCATAATCCAGAACATTCAAAGAAACATCAAGGGAGATGACCATGACTTGGCGGTCGGGAAACCTAATCGAACAAACCTCGCGTAGGACCTCAAAGATCTGCCGCTCCTTCACGGGGAAGATACACTGGGAGAGACCTCGACGCGTCGCCGAAGCCACCTCCTCGACACCCAACAGGAACATGATCTAAGGATATTCAAAGCGATCAACATATGACGCTACAATTTCAACTAGCAACATGACATGATAAGAACAGCGTATAAACATGAGTTAGCATGTCAACATACTTATAATAGCTTACTTTATATACACACTACCAAATAATTCTTATTCATGTTATATCTGATGCCAAATAGTGACAGTTTCCCTTAATTAGCTTACTTAATAAGATGGCTCAGAGAAACACCTGTTAAAGGCACACCTGACTCTGGCATCAGTCGAAGAACATTGTTTGATGTTAGCAGCATCGAGAAAAAGATGATCAAGATCAAACTTAACACAAGAAACATCCCAGCATCAAACTGCAGGCACAGCATGATGTATCTACAAATAATTACCGACATCACATATTCTTTTTATCTCTGAACTCGTACACATTCGGCGTCATCCAACTAAATCCTGCATGGTCAATTCTTCTTCACTCACAAGTGTCAGTTCAGAATAAACAATAGTGCAGGAGAATCAACAATAATGTAGACAAAGCAAATCATAATCTAGCATGCAGCTCTTGGTTTGCTCCATGGCACAAATGACACTTTCTATACAACTCTCAGCTCTGTCCATGATATAAACTACACTCGAGTTCATCATAAATCAGCTACACACATGTAGTACAAATGCTAATACTTAAAAATTGTATCTAATTTCTCACGATTAGTAAAGGATGATTTACAGTAGCAGTTAATGGACAGGTGCTAATATGGAAATGTATAGATGAGTTTATTCAGTTGACCCTTCTCAAACAGTCGGCATTACTGTGTCTCCTTCCAATAATTCTTCCAGCTCAACCATGAGATCAGCTTCTGCAGCATCCTCCGATACATCCATAATGCTTTCTTGCAAAGCCTGTAAAAATGAAAATAACTTCACCTACAGTCCACTTGCTTGTGAAGGCAGGAGCGCATCCAACAAAAGCTAATTGATGCCAGATAAATAACCATGGTGTTGTATAAAATATATCTACCTACAGTTATTATACATGCATTTGACGATTAGGCTTAGCTGCATTTTAGGCTAGCAATGCTCTTACCAAGCAGGACAGCTCAACCAACAAAGCCTTGGTTTTAACCTGAAAGAAGCAGGGGGGTTAATAACTAAATCCAGAGCTCACTCGAGTCTTGAACCAAGAATGACATATCTGAGCTAGGTCTGCTCGTTCAGACATGCCCAGATAAGTAGTCATATAACTTTCCTGTTGGGTGACTTCCAAAACAACATTAGTTTCAATCCAGGGTTTCCTTACCAAGCGGTAAGGCCCGTACCACCCGGTCATACCGGTCCGGCAGCTGACCGGTACGCGGACCGGCCGCTACTAGGTGGTACTGCTAAAATCGGTCGTCAGCAGTCGATTTCGACCGCCGTCGATCGATTGAGGAAGAAAAAGGGAAGAGGAAGAAGAAGAAGAGGAAAAGAAGAAAGAAGAAGAAAAGGAGAAGAAATACCTCGCCCGCGGGCGACTTTTCTCCCCACGCGGGGAGAGAGATCGAGGCGACGTCGCCCCTTTATTTGATTTTTGTAATATATTTAATAATTTTTAATATTATATTATATTATAAAAATATTATAAAATATTTATTATACTGGGTGGTATATAATGTGCATACCACCTGGTACTGGTACCGTACCAATACCGACAAAATATCAGTATACCAGTATGGACCGGTACATAAAACTTTGGTTTCAATACACCATGTGACACTTGGAAACACGGAAATTGGAGGAGCATGTCAGTTGAAACTTGTAAATCTGCATTTGCATTAGCCAAGTAATGCATGCAGGATAATATAAGTTTAAACATTGAGATAGCACAAGTTGATGGTCACTGCTTTGGTAGAAGCAAAGAGGAGAAAGACTGTTTCTTAAAGGCAAGGAATGTGGAGAAGAAAATACCACATTGATTTAAGGCAATTATATATCCGCATCATTAATTCATATAACACAAGTTAAAGAGAGTCATGAAGCCAACTACTGGAAAATTTTTCCCTATCTCTTACTAAATAAAAATATCAATAAATAGAAGACAGAAAAACTTCAACGAATTAGAGAACCATAATAAGCCTATGATACAAAAAGATGAGAACTTTCAATTTAAAATCCTATGTACTCCTAAGACCTACTAGATTGGCAACTTTGTGGTACTTGGCATGTTGTAAAACTGAACACACCAGAACATATGAAAGAGATACCTTAGACTCCTGGAATTCTGTAACAACAGTTAGAAGCCTTCGGTATTGTTCTCTAGCTTCTGGATATTGAACCATAGACTTCACCCTCGCAAGTGCCTTCTGCATCCTAGCCTCTGTTTGTTTTCTGCCTTCTTGCAGGAAATCATAATCATCCTCCTTAGCAAGATGACATTGCATGGAAGTGCCCTCCAAAAGGCCTTCAGACCGAAATCCTCGTAACCCACTTCCTTTACGTCTCCAGCGCAGTATAACTTTTTCCACAATTCCTACTGACCACACAAATTTTCTATAACGCTTCCTGACTTGATGACCACGTACATGAGCCTGGTCATCAAATACAAACTTCAGAAAAGAAAAGGTTTCCGTGGAAATCTAATATATAAAAGCATGGTACATGTAACAAAACTCTGGAGAAGCTAAGAACACGACACAGTGCTCAACTTCCAAATTGTCAGGTATTCTCTAAATTATTAAACTCATCAAATAAAGTTTCAACATTTTAAACCAAGTGAGAAGCAAACTTCAATTTAAATAGAATAATTACTATAAAATGGACACCAATTACTTAAAAAAGCAAGTTTATCTAAGAAGTTTAGATTTTCCTAAAAGGATGTTTTAAACTAAAGAAACACTTCATAAGACAACTCTCCTTAAATAAGTACAAACCAAGTCAAACTCCTGCCCAGACATTAAGGCTCGTCTTCCAATCACCTAGTTTAGGTTCATATATTGATGAATAGCATGCACCTAGCCCTAAGCTATTTTTGAGCTACCAAGACAGTTTTAGTGTCTGGGACCTATGCAATCATACAAAGTTGAGATCCTAAACATGAATAATAGGTCCATCATGAAACATTTTGAAAATACTGATGTATACTATCAGCATGCGTTCTAAGTACATGCGTGGTTTATAGAAGATAGAGAACAAAATAGCCAGGAGAACTAGACAAGTTAACCAAAAAAATAAAGCTGAGTTGTCACAAAATCAAGGTTTTTATGAAAATGCAGTGAGCACCCTCACAGGTACATTGAGAAGAATTACTTTTCTGTAATGCAAGACAAGGCTATATTTTGTTGACTATAACAGTGCTGATGCACCAATGTTTGAACAGGCTGATGTAATATGACTTCATGACAAGTTGAAACCTGAAAAATAACCTTAAATGTGCAAAGGAATATGAATATGTAAATGCATATATGTCCTATGGCAAGGCAAACACTATGTATATCGAACATATCAGGCATGCATACATGTACAGAACATTAACCTAGTAGCTTCAGCAGAAGAATGCCAATTGTATGAAATGTTTGCACGACAGCTAACCAAAGTGATACGAAATTACAAAATCATAGAAAAGCAAAGAACATCAATTACAATATAGTGAAACTTAATTTGCAGATGCACAAGCAAAGTGATCAGTTAATGTCAAACCTGGATCTTGACAATCCGTTGCCTAATAATTAAAAAGTCTTTCCTCCCTTTCCATCCTCTAAATTTGTTTTGTATACGAATGGCAGCAGCATGCATAGGCATATCAGACTGTCCTGTTTTTTGTGACTTGATAGATAGAAGTGAAAGCGCTCGCTCATCTGAGATAGACTTGTCACCTCCAGACTCGATTTTCTTTCTATGAAATGATTGCACCCTAAAGACTTGGTAAATGCGAGCTGCAGCTTGAGAAGCATTACGAACAGCACTCAATGAATCCTTCAGCGAAAGTCCAGCCTGCAGGTCTCCATCAGCACTTGCAAGAGCACTCTGTTCTGCGTCATTAATGCCTGTCAAGCTGGCAAAGTCTGGTATATCACTACCCTTTGGGTCTAAAGTGAGGGAAGAAAGATGGCTAGTCAAAGATGATTCTGCCAGGAAACCAGCGATGCCTTTGTGACCATTTGCAGATGCCAAATCTGCAGGTGTTCTTCCTGAAGGAAACTCAGGGGTTGGATCTGTCAATAAACCAGGTGCTGCACCCATTGTAATGAGGGCACCAACTGTACGCTCCCTGAAATGACAAAGAAAACAACAGTAAATATGGTTTACGATGGACAAGTACCAATAATTAATCTTGATGACAAAACATCTGAGGTACTCACCGGCCACAAAAAGCTGCCCAGTGTAATGCAGTCCACCCATGCGCATCTCTGAAGTTAATATTAACACCTGCAGTCACTGTTGGTTTTATAGCCCAATCATAACCAAGAGCAGCTGCTAGATGCAGCACGCCCTGCCCTTCTTCATCCCAGATATTGGGACCTTTGTCATCTTCGGTAGCTTTGTGTAGAAGCCAAATATGCAGCTTCTCTAGTAATAACATTTCAAGCAACTCTGCATTGTCAGCAGAATACCCATTTTCTTCACTTATTTTAGGGAGAGTATCATAACCAGATTCCATTTTAATTAAACCGATTTTACCTCCCAAATGAGCTTTCTTCCTATAATCTAAATTTTGGTAGTCAAGTGGTGGCCCCAGAGACAGTAACTTATCAAGACGCATATGAAGAAGCATTTCATATGTGTTGTTACTGCAGGAATCTATATTCTCTATACAGTGTGGATCACTTACACGGAATTCAAACTCCCTCACCTCACTACAAGCCAACCTGTTGGAACAGGTCACATAAAAAGGAACCCTTCCAGATTTATGTGAAGGAGCATGGCAACTAAGAATACCATCTCCTACAACCTCTGCTGGAACTTCAACTTCCCCAAACATGCATGACCATTTACAATTTTCTACATCTTCAGTCTTCAAAAATGTCCCAATAATTAAAACCTGTAATATACATCAGAAAAAATGATCAGGAAATGAACACATATAGTATGCCAATATCAAACCATATCTGCAACTTTTAGGGTAATAAAGGATATGTTGATGTTTCAAGTCCTAACTTCATCATTGAGGAAAGTATTAAATAGAAACATCCATTTCAGAGTCCCAGATACCTTAGTCTCGAAGCCAGCATAGACCCAGTTTGGAGAGAAATCAATTATACTGAAAAGCTGATCCTGTGAAAGTGAGAGGCTCATTATATATGCATCCAAAGGCTCATGATTTGAAATGCTAGAATCTTCAACAATGCCATCACTTCCAACAGCACTCCAGTATGCTCCAGAACTGGATTTTGTATGCGACTCATCAACCTCTCCAAGCTCTCTGCTCATCCACCTTGAGAAGCTATCATACTTCTTTAGGCCTTCAGTTTGTACTCTGGAGAGGTCCAATGTTGGTTGTTTTACCAGGGAAGTGTATTTATCACTTCCATCAATGGAAGTCTCATTTTCTATGTTAATGGTTGATATAACAGCTGAATCAGTGTCAGCACCAGAAAGCTGGAACATAAGATATTACAAATGATTTGGTCATACTAATAAAGCCCAAAGCCTATAATAAAGATGAACTCAAAGCCTAAGCAGAGACAATTTTCAAGCCAATAAAAACCCATGAAGCAAGAACCATGTGGAAGCTTGTGCATGAATATCACATTATCCAGCCATCAGTGATCATCAGCTGAATCTGGTCTGTCATAAATAATAGCACTTGGAAGTTCTTAATAAGGCTATTTCTGGGTCCATTAGGTTAATGACATGACAGAAGTTATTATTTAAATTATAATACATGAAAAGAAATTTTCTTATCTTCCATGCAGTACGAAGATCCACCATGCAATATTTCAAATACCAGTGGGACCTGTACATTAGTAACCAATATTTACCAGTCCAACTAAGAACCACTATTAGCCCATGGGGCTCAGTATTATTGTTGCTTTTTTCTTATACCGGTTGATACAAGTGGATATGCTGCCTAGTATACAAGTCCAATGTCAATCTGACATGCTGAAACTGGTATCAGAACAAAATTTTAAACATTGAAATCTTGTATAGTATTCAAAATCAATTAGAACAATCTGGAAAAGGATGTTAATAGAAATAGCAATAGTACCTGCCACTCAAATTTGTCCAATATAATGGAGTCATCTTGCCTGGTACCAGGATTCTCCAAATATAGGTCTGCATGTACAGAAGTTTGTTTACTACTAATTTCCTCTGTCGTAGCCTCTGTAATACCAGCTGATGACTGGAAAGATGGCATCTGACGTGTTGTTGCACAATGTTCTAGAACTTCATCCCATGATGCCAGATCTAACTGTGTTTTAGACCCAATAAATGACAACCCTAGACCTGTTTCATTAAATACCCTACCTCTGTCCTCTTGAGTAACTGAATAAAAATCTGAATCATCATGTATTCCCTGAAAACAACCTGAAAATTTTGAACAAATTGTTTTTCTCAGTAGCATTCTACTAATTGATCTAAAGGAAAATATGAAAAAGAGTTTGACTCACATTGACTATCTATGGAAGGATCTGGAACATAAGAGTCCACAACTTGAACACCCGTCATTTGTCCATCATCATACTGCTGCATCTTAACGAAAGGGTGGTATCTGGAACTTGTTGGATAATTATCTGCTGCATCGAATTTCGCTTTAGATACACTGAAAGAAAAAGTGCATGATTGAAATACGAATCAGTGGATTTACACTTGTAATGCATAACAGCTTATGATCTTGTGAGAGTCGTACCTGACTCAGCATCTTCATATTCTGAAGTGTGCAGACTGATGGAGCTTTCAACATCTGTTGCTTGTGAAGGCAGCTGACTATGATTTGTGATGGAATTAGAACAGACAGGACTATCCACCTGGTTATCCTGGGGAACATCTTCAACTTCTTTACTGCGGCTGAAACTCGGTTTCTGACCCTGGAAAATTTCAAAAGATAAGCATAAGATGAAAATTTTATCACATGTCCAACTATCAAGACAGAAGCCTCTCTATTGATCTTCAAGATTTATGTATGTATAAAAAAGGTAATCATAGTAAATGAAGAATAATATGGTCGTCGAATAATACTTTTTTTTAGAAGACAAATGGTGATGCTGACTAGATTTGACAAAAATTCTAAATGAAAGGGTGGCCTGCCATGTATGTAGTCTTACCACTGCATGCAAGCAGAAAGACTGCTTCCTAACTCTGTTAGCTAAATTACTACGGAGTAACCTAACCCTAACACTAAGACTCAATCTTAATTTGACAAAATCATCTATAAACTAGTTTCAAATCATCAAAATTCACTCTGCCAGAAAGGACAATGGTATGAATTATTTGCATTGACAAAGCAAAACATTACCAGTATAACATGTAATACAGCCAAGGAAGCCCAATAATAAGAATAGGTGATATACCTGATTACTTTTAGGTTCACCAACACCCTCAAAGTGAAAAAAGAGACATTTCAAGGACATCAAAAAAGAGCAAAGTAAATTGAAGAAACGTATATAAAATGATAAACTACCAAAATAGGCCTAACATGCAAGGAAGATTGTGGACTTGGAAAGCAACCAGAAATTCAAAGACAACTTGAAAGAAACCAAGTAGGACAAGTTGAGACATATTGTAATGTAACAAAAAACTGATCGATAAACAAAAAACAATTACAAGGAGGATTGCAAATACATACCATGATCCTAGAAGTTCAGCCAAAAATAAAGACACATTTTATACCAATCACTTCAAAAATTTCTCGTCACTCAATGAAAAGAAACAATTTGTGTTGTATAATATGCCCATATAAATTTGCCAAAATACATGTATAATCATCCAAAATGTCTTTATGGATAGATACCCTAGTAAACCCAAATCATAGGCACTAGAGCCCATGAACTTGTAAATGTCAGTTATTTAAGGCCAATGCTACAAGAAATCATCTAAGCCCCTTGGTATTTACCATGAATACCCATATTAGAATTAGATTTAGCACAGGTGTCCTTTCAAACATACCTGTGTAACCTCACAGGTTCTTGGTGTCGGTAGCAAGCAAACTGAGATTTTCCTTAGATATTGATGCACAAGGTAATTATACCATTTGATAAAGAACATTTTCAGAATACTGATGCACAGTGAGTGTTATATCATTTGTTAAAAAACATTCTTTAGATTAACAGAAGATGTCATACCCACAAGAATACTGATGCTGATGCAAACAAATTGGCTTTACAAGAGTATGTACAAATAAACATTTTGGAAGTAACAAACATGCAATCTGTCCAACCTGTAGGATATATGTTCAAGAATTTGAACTACAGAAATTATTGAAACAACATTTAGTAATAGCAAAAATTATAAGCATGTAGTCAAACTCAAGATATTCTTACTAAATGATCTAGGAGTAAAAAATCATGATTATTTTGACAGTTACCTACCAAGAAAAGCATGCAGAAACAATTATTTGAAGAAGGATCCAGGATTTCTTAGTTTAAACTTTAAAGGGAAAATAAGCAAACAATACTGTGTCTCCAGTCTTCCATGTCATTTCAAGAGTCACTAAGTTTTGTTTTCTGACGTGATCATAATTAATACACAACATAT
Source organism: Ensete glaucum (assembly GCA_021527575.1). Lineage (NCBI taxonomy): Eukaryota > Viridiplantae > Streptophyta > Magnoliopsida > Zingiberales > Musaceae > Ensete > Ensete glaucum. The sequence continues at coordinate 6,088,271 of CM038553.1, read as the reverse complement.
ATTTGCAATTTAACATAACTTTAGAAAATGATCTAGCCAGCAAATAATCATGTAAAAAATATGACATAAATGCAAGAATGGCACAACCAAAGCATAGAAAATAGCCGATATTGCACCAACATTGATTTTGTTTGGACAAGTGGATTAGTCCATGGTGCATCATAACTGCCTCATGGTAATAACTAAGTTGTCATGAAATGCATGCAACAATAGCCAAATATACAGTGCATCATAACTCCCTCATGGCAATAACTAAGTTGCTAATCTCAGAGGTTTGCTAGAAGAATAGCTTTAGATAATGGATAACATACATAGAGATCAACATATCTATGTTGACATATGAATGAATATATGTGTATAAATATATAACATGTAAAATAACTTACACTTGAGAAACTAACTGATTGAGACAGGAGAGAACACAAGAATACGAACATAAGAATGGGTTACAGGCATTACTTAATTTGCTGAACATTGAGGAACTCCTTTTTAATTACTATGCTAAAAAGAAATCTGAGCAAAACAAATCAAAGGAGAAAAAGTGTGTTACAACCTTGACTTCGAGATAGTGAACAAGAACAATGTGCATGAAGTCCCTGCATGAATCAAAATGTTGTGTCAAAGAATCAATGTCAAATTTTAGATTAAGAAAACAAGCACGTCTGGAAAAACAAGGACATAAAGTTCATATATGTTACTGAAAGCATCCAAAAGTATATAAGGAACACAAAGTAGAGACTCATCAACAGCGCAAACTTATATAGAGTAGATGAATTGTTTGAGATTAATAAAAATATATCTTTTTTTCTGTGAAAAAATGAACTTATAACTTTGTTTAATTATGATTGTGGTACTCTGCATGTTGTGATGAACTTTCCCTGGACCCATGTTCTTCAATGGGAGAACTAAGCTCTTCCAGAACAAATGATAATGAAGAAAGGCCTCTCTATCAAGCAGTAGATATGAATGTAAATATCAGCATCTCATAGTTCCTTGAACTAATTCAAAAAGGAACAAGAAATTATTCTTGTTCAAGCAATGCAGTAAAAGTAAATAAAGAATCTCCACAATAATTATCATCTGGTCAGTATTAGAATACGAAAAGAATCTAGTCAATCATATCCTGGAACCTTCTCAACATAAAGAAACAAGCTCAAAGTCTGGTTGCATTTTCAATTCTTAGTGAAGGAATCAAAATATTTTTTACAACTCTTAGGAATGGAAGTGGACAAACTAATGAGCAAAACTAGAATCATGACAAAACCTACACACACTATTTGGCTCAACTGCTGACATGAACAAACAATAAGATTCTTCCATCACAAAAATTGTGGGTAATTGCAGCTTAATCACCACCAACTAGCCTCAAAGTTCTAAGAAAATTTATTCTGCTTAAATTTGGTTTATGATATGAGAACAAATTTTAGAAAACTAAAATGTCAGGTTGACAACCACTCAATGTTTTTTAAGATCCCATTTATACTAAAGTTGCAGTCAGAGGCTAGCACCTAGAACAAACACCAATTGCCTAAGCTATTCTTATTTAAAGTCACAATTAGTACACATGAGCAACCATGACATTGGTGTATGAATAGATGAATGTAGCATCATCTACAATTATACATTGCTTAGTTTGAATTCAATTATGACAGAAATGAACCTTGTTTATTCTATTTTTCTACATCTAATTGCTTTATTAATCTGTAATATATCTTTCACATATTTTTGGACTTGAACCCGCATTTCATGAGATTGAACAAAATCATTGGCATAATATTTGCTCAAATGTAATATATCTTTCAAGCATCTTTCATGAGATTGAACTGGGCAACCACCTCTCACCATATGCTATCAGACATCTCAGTAGACATGACTTTCAAATTGATGGGAAAAGGCTTTGTCATGATGACATGAAAGTTTGATCTGGACCTCTTATCATGACTCCATGACTTGGATTTTACCGTCACAGTATGATCTGTATTTGATTTTAAAAACAACATAATCCAAGGGATATTTATTTGATTTTCCACCAAACTTTAAGAAAGAGAAGGCCAACACGTCATCAAACATAAAACATGTAACAGATGATCTGTCTGGCAGCATTGCGATTGCACCACAGTTAGTACTGGCAACTTCTTCATGGACAAATAGCATGGGATCTTTCCTAGACTAGATTGTATGTCTGAACAAGATATGACAAACATCTTTCACAACCAAAACTTGAACTGTGATAAGGAAAAAACAAGCCTAAAGTGTACATTAATTAAAAAGAGAACACAGCAAATAGTGTTTCTGCAATTTGTGGAGAACACAAAAAATAGATTACCTGCAATTTGTGGAGGAAGGCTCATGAAATTAGGAAAGACAACAAGATTGAATAAACAACCCACCAAACATAGCCTAAAATCAAACTCGAATATAGTACACATGGTGTGCCCCATGTCAAATATAAGAACAAAAATGATTAAATCTAAGTTAGCAATAGTTCGTCATTAATATGAACCAATTCAAGGCTTCTCTCACTTCCGATGGAACTAAAGTGCTATAATTTATCCCTTTCTTCCGGAGATAAGCATTTGACAAGATCAACTACTAGAGATTTCTATACATAGTAAATGCTTGTACCTAAAAATTTTAAACTTGTCTATGAAATTAATAACTTATGTTCTGGGCAATAGTTTCCATGTAAATCAAGTGGAATATAAATCTCATAAGCTGTTTGATTTTTGCCATATACTTGCTCTATAAGCAGGTTGAAGCCCTCTTGGTGAATAAATCTTGGGTTTCAAAGTCAACTTCTCACACTTATTGTAGTTTGCATGGTGTTCATAAACGCACTCTGTAATGTAGAGATACAATTTCATACATGAAAGAAAAAAATTTCAGATCTCCGCTTAAAGATCTGATCAATTAATACATCAGAACAAGTCATCCAAATTAAATAAACAAAATCAATCAACTGAAAGCACCTTAATAGGATTAGCATTCAGAACAAAGTGCTGCAATTAATTAAGCTTAACAGGAAAGATTAAATAGCAAGATATTTTAACAAGCTTAATATCTTATATGGGCATGCTTCATAACATATCACACAAATAATAATCCATAGAAAAACTAAATCACTATACAACAAAAAAATTTAACACATACATTGGCAAAGAGAAAACATAGTAAAAATTATATTATGCAACTCACTCGTCCAGCATCCAATAACTCCGTCTTTGGAAATTTACATTCTCTTCACCATGGGCGTAATAGCAATGAAGCACCTCAACACTTCCAGCCTGCAAATGAGTCCATTTATGAAGATATGGATTCCAAAAAATATCCCATTCTTAAAATAACAAATATGACATTCTACGGAACAAAAAAATTTGAAACCAGATAAGTGTACCATCTCATGAAGTAGTTAGCCACAAATACCAATGTCGAGCACCATTCAAGCACCAATTGAATTATGGGCACTAGAACTTGGCTGAGGTTCAGGTTTTATGGCATCATAATTAAATAATTACAGTATTTCTCATACCCAGATGAGGTGCTCATGTAACAATGATGTTGTGTTGGACCTTAGTAAATCACACGTCACACATCTTTTTTATTCTGATCATCAAAGCTATTTAGTATAGTTTAGTTATTTCAGCAATACTAGATGTGTTCTTACTTTTGTTCATTTTGAATCAATCCAATCTATTCTGATCCTAGGTCGAAAAAATGTCAATCCTGGTTGCACTATTTCATACCTTCCCAAGAATGTATGTCTACAGAACATAAAACCATATATTAAAGAACTATAAATATAAAGATACACAGGAAGCATATAATGCAGGTCATGATTATAAATTATCCTAGATGAAGTGATTGTATGTGCACAAGTTACACACATGAAATTAAGATTTAATTGGAAGTTTAGATAAGCCACAAGATATACGACAGTTGCATTTCTTTTCCAACCAAAATGACTGGACATTGATTTGCCATTCCGCCAAATGCAAGAAAACTATGACAAAAGGCTGAGCCTATACTCCCCCTTGTCCTCCCTCCTGAGTAGATGTTAATTAAGTAAGCATTTAGATACCAATGTACTGGAGTTTTTGTCTGATGACAGATACTCAAGAAATTGGAGACAATTTATTACTAAAGAACATTTCTTTCTCAAAGAATTTTTCAAATTTGATTCCTCTGATACTCGGTTCTCTAATTATTAAGAATGTTTGCAAAGTCATTACATATGTATATTCATTTTTTGTAACTTATGCACAACAACAAAACATAATGTTACAATTCTTTCGTATCAGCTACATGATTTTTTCCTAGTTAAAGCAAGAAGAAAAAAATCACTTTTTTATTATTCTAGAAAATTTTTTGTAAGTCACCCTCCAGCTCTTGTTACACCACTAATAATAATTGTCTCATCTCAGCATCTCTTTCAAATGATTTTTCTTCATTCATACTATATCAGGGCTACTTCTAATAGTTTGTAAATGAATTTTTTTCTTATTCTATCTGTTACATTACCAACAAATGCATCGGGATACTCTCATCTCAACTACACTAACCTTTTTGGAAGATATTAATAAATTGTCTAATGCTCCAGTCCAGAAAACATGAACAACCTTTTAAATGTCTTACAAGTTTTCCTTTAGATATAAGAATCTTACAATGCTCACACAAGACTCACAATGCCTCTATGTGGTTTAACTGTTAACAGCATTCAGAGAAGAAAGCAATTATAATCAAGGTGACATAACTGCTGAAGCCTATGTGTATAACAGCACACACATCATAATAGATACATCTGAATGTCAGACCAGAACAGCACATTGAAAGGAATAACCAACAAATATACAATTATCAACTCTTTGGGTAGAACACGCCAAAGGCATCAAATTAATATCACTTACTTTTAGTCTCTCATGAGCCTCTTTCACAGTCTTCCCATCTTTTTTCTTCCTCCAGTTATGACCATCCTTCCTGAAGTATCTCAATACTTTGCGATCAAATAGAAAAAGAGATCCACCTAGAAAAAGAATCAAAATTTGTTGCACTTCTAAGAACGAATATCATGAAAAAGTACACAAGGAATTTGTAGACATCTGAATGATTAGATGAAAGAAAATACTTCCACAATAATTGATGAATGTGGTTGACCTAGATAAAAAAAATCAACATGAATGGAACTTGTGGTAGAAGGTCATACTAAGTGGTTTATTTGGTGGCTCCGGCGCAATACGAAATTTCCTATAGTCCCGAAGTATTTCACAAATTTCAGCAGGGCGTAACCAGCGATGTTGTGCTTCCAGAAGGATCTGCTCGATATCTGAACATGAATAGTGAATCACCAGATCATCGGAGATATATGAAGATGTTATCAGCCATGTAAAAGTGGCTAAAACAATTATGCAGTCACCAAGTTTTATTCTGCTAATGACCTTAAACCTATGCTTGAAACTTGGTACTGATTAAAAGAACAAAGTTGCTTCTAAACTTTAGAATGCACTATTGAGTAATGGATACATGGGTGAATGGTTAGTTGTACACAAAAATGAAACAAGCCGAATAGGCTGCTTGACTGCAGAAAAGAAGTGATCAGAAAAAACAGATAGAACATATTTTTAGGATCTTGTATTAAAAGTTATCTTATATATTTACACGACTTAACATATTTACATTGTGGTCCCTGGGGAGAAGATCCTCCTGGATAAGTACCTCCACAAAAATATAAAAAGAAAAAAAAAACCTGAATGATTTTCTAGGTTTTATTACGATATGGTGCGTATGGAATAACAAGATATTAGGTATTACCAAATAAGTATACATAAAAAAAATACCCTCTGCATTGCTCCAAAAGTTATTATATTTAACTTTTTCCTGGCACCAGAAATTTAAAACATGTAATTCAAACAAACAAGGTTCCTCTACATGATCCATGTCCACAATGGCTAGAAACTATAGATCATTGACGATCAACGACCATCAGATATGCAATGTAATCAACTTGTTTAATGAACTACAGGCCATGGAGAAATGCAGCTTGAAGCACCATAACCAATTGAATCAGACTTCTCTAAGACGCTCACCCGAATAAAGCCTGTCCTTTTAACAAAACCAGTTGATCATTTACATGCCTGCACAATTGTAGGATCATTAATTTAAAGAGAAATCACAACATTCCTTTAGATTCTGTCCCATTTACTCAACATTTCTGTCAAATCTGCTGTTACTCCCTATCATACAAGGTTTCCTGATCTTCCTGCTACCACTTCAGCCGTACGTCAGCCAATTTCCCGTTTACAACGAAAAGAAATCCGATGTCAAACCAACGCTAACATTTTAAGTAAACGTTTATATGAACGGGCTCACAGAATTTGTCCACAGAAACAGCGACTATTACAACCATGTGGGACAAGGTCTATTATTAGCCACTTCACAATCAGCTTACACACGCAAAAGAGCCAGGACAGACCATAAGAAACCTGAAAGATAACCAGAGAACACACACAAAACAAAAACACAGGATTTTCGATTGAAATTAGGAAAAACAAACGTCGGGTGAAGATATGTCAAAAAGATGCTACCAACATCATGAACCGAGTAAATAGAAAAAGGGAAATGATAAGGAACGGTATTATTACCGAGTTGAGGCGTCAATGAAAACCGCCTGGCCTCCGCCATCGATTACCCACAAAAAATTCAGAGATCCGAAACTTGATCTGGAAACCCTAGCGCTCCTATAGCGCTTGTATCATCAGAATCAGAAGCGTTGGAGCCGATGAGTGCAGTAGCCGTACCGCTGGATTGGTTAATCGCAAGGATCAAAGAATGGGAACGAATCGACGATTACACTGTCGGGATCTCGAGGGATCCACAAAAGAAGGATCGGAATTTTTGCTTCGCAGAAGGAAGCGATGAAGCTTAGAAAGGGGGAAAGAGAGAGCCCGAGAAAAGCCGCCGAGTTGGAACAAATGGGAGCGTTGATGGCGCCCATTTGACGGAAAGGGCCCTCCGCGGCCGACGATATTACTGCCACGTCGCCACGGGGCTTTGCCGTCCGTTCACGGCATCTCGAAAGTAAAAGCCTCACCGCATGAGGTACGTTAGTGAGGAACATGGACGGTGGATCATGCGATCGCATACTAATAAATATGCGGAAACAAATACTCTGTGGTGGCCGTTACGCGACGAGTCGTTTTCGATCACGTGAATCGTCAAAGCAGCGGCGAGTGGAGTCCAGCTTGAAAGAGTACTAAAATGAGTTTGATTTCTTTGGAGCTGCTTGTGGACACCGTCGACCATCTCCATCTTCCGATAATTAAACAAATTAAAAGAATATTCGACGAACCCAATTGATATGGCATATTCCGTACCATCACGTAAGTAACAAGTCATCAGCCACATGTGCACCACCATCGAGCCTCCGGACCGACGTGGCATGCCACATCACGCCCTGAGGCTCGATTGTCGGATCCTCGAGCCACTCACTTCGGAGAATCTATAATAGTGTCGTGTCGACCTATCCCACATGGATCAATCGACGTCCGTACGATGAGCGCAAGTTACCTCATGTCAGGAACCCATAAACCCATGAAGTTTGATCGCGTGTTGGTATGATACGTTTGGGTAAGCCGCCCGAAGCGACGAAGAATGTGAACATATAAAGTACAACTAAAATCTCGACCGTAGGTATAAAATAAACCCTTAAACCAATGAAAAATGTGATTCTATCTCTCTCTCTCTAACCTCAAACCCACTGACTTAATTTTTATAAGAGGCGGATTAGGTAACTTTCGATTTAGATCTGTGTGCAAGACCAATGACGATGACTTCAGAAAGGGGACAATCACATCTGATCCACCTTCAAGAGCATTGACAACCAAAAATACTACATGGGCAACCTTAATTGTCCGGTTCAAGACCAAGCCGAGCTAACTAATTGACCATGACTTAAAAGATAAACTAACACCAATATATAATTGATACATCGACATCTCAATGAGGATTGATGCTTAATATTATTTTGACCCGTCAACGCATTTTAATTTCAATGTCTCCTAATAAAATAATATTTTATTCCAAAGAGAAACAAATATTTAAGATAATATGGAATCATAGCCCTACAGAGTTGACTGTGGCAGCTTTAAGTGAGCCGTGTATGGGATGAGGAAACTAGTTTGATGCTTTGGTACGTTACTGCTGTAGCGTACAGTATCGTGGCACAACAAATTGTTATATATACTTTATTATTTATTTAAAGTAAGATATAATTATGTTTACCTTTGAAATCTAAGTTTAGCACGTATATTGTTGTAAATTTGAAATATTTAATAAATATCATAATAGTTGAACTTGTGACTTTGCCATTAGAATAGTGTCAACATGGGAAATATTTTTAATCGATCGGGTGGTGATACGTCAACTTATTTAAATATTCTCAGCAACTTACTCTTCGCGTAAGCATCAAACACATTTTTTTTTAAGAAAGAAAATGAGTAAGACGAAATTAAAACTCAATACCATACGACAAGCGATCAAAGTTTTATTAACTAACCTAACTAATATCTTTAGCTAAACTAGCATTAAATATCGATAACCAATATTAAATTAACAATCTAAATGCATAAAATCTTACTTAACCATTAGTACCGGAAAAAGAACCTCTCGGTGAGCATGAGATAACTTTCATGATCTAATGTGGAGTACTTGGCTTCTATACTTCGAATAAACTTTAAATAGATACATAATATTTGGATTAAAAAAATAGATACTAAAGTACATCCGAATACAGATACAAGTACTTAAATAATTGGGCTCACATTAGAAAAAAAAAACTACAAATGCGTTATTTATTACTCTTCCTACTAGGGATCAGAGTTTTATTTTTTTCAGATCAGCATCTAATTATCATCCACATAATGGGAGTTATGTATCACTTGATGAGCTTGGAATATATATGGTTGGTGCAAAAGTTCGAAATTATTGGGTGATTTATCTATGTTTTTTATTTTTTCAGATAATAACCTTCATTTTTTTAAATGCTTAAAGAGAGTCCCTACTTTTTAAAATGTTGAAAATATCCTCATTTAATTCTTAAATTTCTCACCGAGGCCGGTTAGACGGAACCAATCAAACCGGTTCAATGTTAAACTAAACTGCTAACAAGAAATTTAATTTAATTTTTTTTACTGAACTAAGTGTTTTTTTCATTCAATCTAAATGATCACAGTGTTTTTAAATGAGATTGTAACATATTTTTTTGTATGACTATGAACTAAGAACGTTGTGGTCCTATTCAAAACAGTGTCTCAATTAATCATCAAAAGATTCATTACTAACTTTATCATATATATTAAGGTTTCATAAAAAAAAAAATTATTTGAGAGTTCTCAAGTGATTTTGAATAAAAATTAAGAATATTCTTTTCAAAATAAAGGATGACATTTTTTTTAAGTAACCTTAAATTTATACATATAGCTTTTAAAAAATATTTTTAATTGAAAAAATAAATAATGGAAAATTGTATTATTAATTAGAATATTTTTTTATTGGATTTGTGGTGGTTCCATGGTTCTTGTTATAGCTCATCTAGAAACAAAAAAATGACTCACCTTCACAATCCGCACGATCAAATTTTATGCATATAATACAAAGTAATCGCTTTCACCAATAATGTTATTGATTCTAACACCCATCCCGTGGGGATCAAAGGAACCATTGTTGATTCACCTTAACAATCGAAGTTATGAATATTATCTTTTCAATATGTGATAACTCATTTTTCTCTTTTCTTCATTGGCAATATTAATTTCCACCTCATCGATAAATGAAGCAATCCAATTTTGAGGGAGGGACGCAACAATACTCCTCTTCTTCTCTCTTATAGGTGGAAGTACTTGTCTTCCTCGATGAGCTCAAGATTGCTCGACATCATGATCATTATGCGTCTCATTGGGAATGTACGAATATTATATAAATTAATATATATTTTAAAAACCATTATAATTATAATAAAAAAGTATAATTCAGTTTAAAATTAATTAAAAAATACTAATAATAAAATATCAATTTACTATAGCTTTGAAAAATATTAATACGATAATTTGAATAATTTTGAATGAAGATTATGAAGGTCTTGGTACATGATAAAATATCTATATTTTCTACATTGTCTTATATTTGTATCAACGTTTTTAAGTTACCATGAAGGAATTATAATAATAAATGAATAAAAAACAAACTTCAGTGAAAAATATTGTAAATAAAAAATATTACATCTATATTCAAAAGCATTATAAATATATTTAAAAAATACTATAATATTAAACTAAATTTAGTCTAAATTAAATTTTGATATTTTTAAAAACATATTTTGATATTTGTAAGAAGGAGCATTTGAAAAATATAGAAATGAGGGCTTGATCCCAAAAAAAACCCAATACCAATTTTTTTACCTTTTTGTTTTTCATACCAATACTTATTCTTTTACTTGGATCATATTAGCATTGTGATCATTGTATTTAAAAAATTTATATTGAGATCTTTATAGTTTTAAAAGTGAAACAAATAATTTCATTTATCTTAATTTTACATTGACCAGAATACATGTGGTACCATGAATTGGATCACGCATAAAAGTGATCGATAAAAAACATAATTTTAAAATTTTATTCATTTTCATATATTTTATCAACAAAAAGATAATTTTAACATCTCACATACTTAAAATAAAATAAAAATAAAAATAATCTTTTCATTCGTCGTGTCAATCTAACAATAAGATAAATAAAACTATTTAATTTATTTTCAGAATTATAAGAATGCATAAATTTTTGAAGTATAGAAACTTGCCACATGCAATTTATGATATTTTATCCATCAGCCATTACACAACAGGAAGAATCACCAACCAAATTATGACAAGTTCGCGTACCGGGTTCCGGGGTTTGTTTTAACTGGATTAATGAAGTGTTTGCTATTGTCGCATATTATAATTCCATATTTGGCGGTAAAGAGCTACACCCTCCAGGAGACAGACCTCTCTCCCCTTCCTTTCTCCACCATCTGAGAAACACCGATCGAGAATAAGAGAAGTGAAGGGATCAATCGGCGACGGAGACAAGGATCACCATCGCCCGACTCATGTGCCACAAATTCGACACCACCTCCTCATTCCATACGATTTCATGTTTTCCCTTGATATTTTGAAATTCGATTCATATTTTCCGCACTGGGTTAGTTTTTCTTCTGTTATTTCGATCGGAAGTTGGACCAATTTTGAGAGGGTACTAGATCTGAATGTTAGTTCTTGTGTTTCTTTGATGTCTAGTCTGGGATTTTAATCCGATGAGGGATTCAGGTGTAGAAGGAAATTGTATCTGACGAGAAAGCGATTTGTCGTGGAGTTTGAGGAATAGTGCTCTTTACGATTGATTTCTGTGAAACGAACATATCGTTGTTTCCATAAATTTAATTTGGTGAGAAACGGATTAAAGTGCCCATGAGATTGCTGACCATGCATGCTTTAACCGGATGCATCAGTTGGAGTGTTGATAGCATGAGTTGTACCAATTGTGAACGATTTGGTAGGAAATCGTTGAGGAGAAAATTTATTCTCTACTCTATAGTCGTATTGTTGATAGAGTGGTGAGAATCTGAGTTGTCTTTTTAGGTAGTTAGTTATCTTCAATCTATATTATAATTATTGCGAGTGTAATGCTTTTAATCCAGAACTCAGTGCTTTTATTATGACAAGGTCGACTGCGATTATGCCTTATGCGCATTCAAGACCCATGGAAGTCATCATATAGAAAGAAAGCCTTCAGTTTGGAGAAAGGTATGTCATTATTTACATCAAATACTTTCCCGACAAGACTGGGGATCAAATGCTGATACCTCAGTGAATTAGCATATTATGTTCTACGTGCAAATGCATGACATTTACCAGTTCTGGACCCTAAAAGCAATGGATTTTGCAATAAGTTGGTCAAATGCCTATTCCAACAACCAGTCACTTGGAAGATGATCATTCTAGACCATTTTTGATGACATGCTTGATTATTGTCTTTTATCATGTGGGTGCAAAAAACATTTTGTAATAGCTAATATCTGTGCAAAACTTTCTGAAGCCATGATGTCCCAACCGTCTTGAGTTGTTATCTTTTCTGGCTCTTAAGTTGAATGGAAGACCAGTCCACACATACTAAAATTTTAAGAACTTCACTCACCGACCAACATAGGTGTTAATTTTTATGACGAAGATGTATGTTGAAGATATTACTGTACATTGCAAAAAACATTTCATAAAAGCTAATATCTGTGCAAAACTTTCTGAAGCCATGATGTCCCAACTGTTCCGAGTCTTTCTCTTTTGCCTCTATTAAGCTGAATGGAAGATCAATCCACACATACTAAATTTTAAGCACTTCACTCACAGACCAGCATCACTGTTAATTTTTTATGAAGATGATGTATGTCGAAGATGTTACTGCACATTACAAAATATATTTTGTAAAAGCTAACATCTGTGCAAACCTTTCTGAAGCCATGATGTCCCCACTTTTCTGAGTCATTATCTATTACTGCTATTAAGCTGAAATTGCTAAATGGAAGATCAGTCCAGAGATAATAAATTTTAAATACTTCACTCACAGACCAACATAGGTGTTAATTGGCTTAAGATTCATCTGTCAATGACATATGATAATTGACATACTCGTGGAAAACAACAAAATATAAATAGAAGGTTAAATGATCTTTGTTTTTAGAACTAAATATGTAGCACATGCAGAATGAAATCTAGACAGTTATGATATGCTAAATCTATGTGATTTTTCAAGATATCATCCTTCATATTCATGTAATTCATTTACAACCAATAGGTTCCTTTTTCAAGGCTGCTTTTCTTTGGAATGTCTAGATTTTCTTGTTCGTTCTACATCTTTGTATGAACTAGTAGAACATAGTTCTTTTAAACAAAGATGGGACTAAGTGTCCAAAGTGATTGCAGGACAAAATTCTTGGCGATTCTCCCAGAACTTAGTCCCTGGACTCAGTGGCTTATAGCTATGCACCAAGTCCTCAGTTGTCTTTGCTTATACCATGGAGTTCTTTATTTTGTGTAGGTGGTCTCATCTGGTAACGAATATATAAGGAAACTGTGATATGACATAAATACTTCTTTATATAAGAGTATAATTGAAATTTGTTCTATCATGCCAAACACAAACATTCTTGTTTATCAGATGTTAAATTTACTTAATTTCTAGGGAGTACTTGTATGGAGCCTCAGATTTGCTTAGACGTTCACAGATGTATCAGATTCTCTATATCTGAATTGGAAATTATTTGATTAATTTATTTTACATCATCCTTTATCTAATTCACAGGGACACTGCAAGACAGGAGAATTCGTTAATTCAGGGCCTTCTACTGCAGTTATTGATTCTGATGCATCTAGTAAGTTCATATTTTTGTATATTGACTTTGCTATTTCCAACTAAGAATGTAGTGTTGGAATACACTCGAGAGGAATTATATCATAAGTCAGACTAAGTAAAACTTGGTTATGAATTAGGATGTTGTGTTTTTCTTGACTAGTTTGAATGCAATTTCTAATCATCAGATGAATTTTCTTGCAAATCAAATTTGATTTTCACAAACCTCTTGTTAATTGCCACTGGAGTTTGATAACGTTACTAGCTCATCAGTGAAACATAGTTCCAGTTGCATTAAATTTATCTCGACCAAAGGTTAAAGAAGCCCCATCAGTCAGTCTGATGATCATCAGTATCTTTTTATTAAGTCAACTCAGAGAAGCGACAATTTAATTTATCTCCAAGCATTATAATCATCTCATTGCATTGAATAGCATCGATCAACAAATATCTTTGTATACCTTCAGCAATAGCTAAGGTTGGTGTGTGTTCCTATTTGGGTATTAAAACTGAAGTATAAAGAGTAATGTACTTCTCATTTTTATTCTGTTTTGGTGATGCATACAGATGGACATTATCTAGTGGCCGAGATTTTTCAACCTATATGAAAATCCACATTTCCCTTCAGTACAGCAGATATACTATTTATATTCCTTTTTCTTTGTTTTTGGTGAGTCTAATCTATCTATATCGTGTTTAATTGTTTCTTTTATGAAGTTGTTTGAATGTGCTTGCTGCATTCTGTTCTACAAGTTGCTGTATGGAAAAGTGTCAACACATTGCTACCATTTTCACAGTCCAGGAAATCAGGCAAGATACATAATAAGCATGCCAAATAATTCTGTTTATTCAATTCTTTTTGGATGCAGGCAAGTATCAGTAGAGCAGGAGAAGCAAAAGCTGGTGAATTTGGAATGATGTTTATTAAGAACCGTGCCAAAGCTACCTTGAACATCAAGGTAGCTGTTCAGGGAAGCATGTTTAGTCCCGCATTGGCAACAGCAGAATAAGGCAGAAGAAGGATGGCTAAGGTGCAAGGCGAGTTATACCTTTCTCAGCCTTTTGGCTAAGATCAAGTGTAGTATCTGTTCTTAACATTTTAACATCTGGTATGTGGGTCAATTGATCTATTTGATAATAAATTAATTTCTTGTTGGGTGAGGGTCCTTGAAGTTTGCTTGCTGCTGGGACCCTTGGGTGTTGCCTGTGTGCTCCACTACTGCATGGGCCAGGCACGCTCCAACCAAAGCTCAACATAAAATAGTATATAAGCAGCAACGTAAGACAAGCCTTATTTTGTTTTTCACTAACCATAATCTGAAGCCTATTTGTGAAACCTCATTCAATTGAAAAATATAAACTTTTGTGAAGCCATAATGTCCCAAATACTCGGAGTCATTATTTTTTCGCTATTAACCTGAATGGAAGATTAGCACACATACTAATTTCTAATAGATCATCAAATGCTCACAGGGCCAATATTGGTGTTGATTTTTTTTATAAAGCTGATGTATGTTTAAGATGGTACTGTACATTGCAGCTCTTCTAATGTGCATGATTTTTTTTCTTTTCATTTTGTAACAATTAATTCAGGTGAAGTCTATGTTGTAAAGTTCATCTGACGATGACAAATAATTATTGTCATACTTGTGGAAAAGAAAAACTTATAAATAGAAGTAGGTTAAAAATTTTATTTTCAGGGTTAAATATGCAGTACATGCTTGATGCAACATGAAATCTAGACAGTTATTAAGTGCTAAATCTGTGTGATTTTTCTAAAGATCATCCTTCATGTTTCTATAATTCTTTTAAAATCAACTGGTTCCTTCTTCAAGGCTGCTTTTCTTTGGGGTTTTCTAGATTTTCTTGGCTCTTCTGCATCTTTGTGGGAACTAGTGGAGCATAGTTCTTCACACAAAGATGGAGCTTGTTATCCAAAGTGATTGCCTTACAAAATTTTAAGTGATTCTCCCAGTCCTTTAGTCCCTAGACTTAGTGGTTTGTAGCTTTGCACCAAGTCTGCAGTCTTGTTCTCTCATAGATGGAGTTCTTTATATTGTGTAGATGCCTTCACTTGATAACAAAATACAAGGAAACTATAATATGACATATTGTTGTGTAATTTAAGAATATAATCAAAATTTGTTTCATTATGCGAAATACCAATATTTTTATTATTTTTTATTTGCTGAATATCCAAGAAATACTTGTGTGGGGCCTCAGATTTAGTTAGACCTTCAAAGTTCACATACATATGAGATTCTCTATATCTGACTAAGAATTTTTTTGTTTAATTTATTTATTTTACACCATCCTTCTAATCTAATTCATAAGGGCACTGTCTAACAGGAAAGATTCAGTAGTCTTATTCCTAGCTTTAATAATCTAGTAATGTATTTCCTATTTCCAACCAAGAGCATAGTGTTGGATGACAGTTGAGAGGAATTACAATGTAAGTCAGATTAAGTAAAACCTACTTATGAATTGAGTTTAGTTATTAAATTAATTTTCTTACAACTGAAATTCAATTTTCATAAATCTCCTGTTCCTTTCAATCTCTACATTGGAGTTGACAATGTTATTAGGCATCAGTGAAACTTAGTTGCCATGGGCAGCTGCTACTTCTCGAATCCAATTCCACTCTGGTAGTAGATAGCTACCCACATTTTTCAAATAAGGTCTTCTGTCTTTAATTTATATGTAGAAAGAGTGTGTGCAGCTTTCATAAGTAGTTGGACCTCTAAATAAGTGGACCTCCAACTTTACCGGTCCACAAATCATCTTTGCCTTATTGTTCATGTTGATCTTACATATTAGTCTGCAGTATCCTATATAGAGATATGGTATATTAAAGTCTACTCATGCTTCCTTTGCTTCATAGGTTGGCAATCATTATTTGACACTTCATGATGGATTAAGGAAGTGCCCACAGGATGAGGTAGTGATGTTGAAAATAAGATGGATCATGATGACAGAAGGTCAGAAGTGCTCGGATTCAGCCTATTACTTTTCTTTTTTCTTTTTTGATGAATTCTTTTAGATCTTGTTTAACTGTTTTTTTTTTTTAATGTTGTTCTAATGCGCTTGTTGTTATATGTTGATATCACAAGTTGCCATATGAAACGATCCCTGCATCGATGCCATTTACAGGGTCTAGAAAATTAGTCAGATGCATGATATGCATGTCCAACAATTTTGTTTATATGGTTATAATTTTCGGGCTGCAGGCAAGTACCAGTAGAGCAGAGGCAAAAGCTCATGAATCTGGAGTTAATGTTTTAAACCTGTTGCATCTTTAGTCCCACATTGACAACAGAAAAATAGTACAGAGGAAAAAGCAGTACAAAGGGAGAGCGAAGCCAATTGATGATTCATACCTTTCTCGGCCTTTTGGCTAAGATCAAGTGTAGTATCTGTTCTTATCAGTTTAATATCTGATACGTGGGTCATCGACCCACTATGATATTAAATTAATTTTTTGTGGGGGAGGGTCCACCACGGCAGCTTGCTGCTGGGGCCCTTGAGCGTTGCCCATGCGTGGCACTACTGCATGGGCCTGGCGCACCCCTGCCAAGTCATGTCACAAATATTACCGATTCAATCGTGGGTTAAAATAATGTCTTATTTTACTCCGTTGAAATGGTTCTTTTTGGGTTTATTATATCTGGTCCATTATTCTAGCCTATAATTTTTTTAATGAATTCTATTATATCATGTTTAGTTGATTCTTTTTTAAAGTTGTTTGAATGTGCTTGTTGTGACATGAGAAATTTGAAAATTAGTCATATGCATGATAAGCATGTTGAACAAAATTTTCTATTTGATTATAATTTTCTTGCTGCATGCAAATAGTACCAACAGAGCAGGGGAAGCGAAAGCTTGTGAACCTGGAGTTGATGTTACTGTCTTTAGTGCTAGATTGATACTAGCAGAATCGATACAGCATTATAAAAAGAAGGTGAAGTGCAGTATCTGTTATTATCAGCTTAATATATGAGACGTGGGTCATCGACCCATTATGATATTAAATTAATTTGTCACAAATGTTCTAATATGTGCGAGTCAATGACTAGCTTAGCAACTTAAATATGTCTACTGTGATGCTTTAACTAGCTTGGGTGATTCCACGTTATTGACTTTAGTTGCCACAATCATCGAAGTCCGACTACAAAGCTCAAGAGGAATCTCATGCAACGAGTGGTCACCGAGAAATTCCACAACAAAGATAGTATGACACCACCATTTGCAGCCTATAAATGTCTTTCAGCTATCCTGAAGTATGCAGCTGAGGTCAGAATTGGATGGCGTCCTTTGTTGAGGATGTCTAGCATATGACTAATGGTAGAAGTTAACCTCTAAATGGACACCCAACTTTATGAATCCAGGAATCATCTTTTGTCTTTTTTTTTTTTGTCATGTTGATCTTAAATAGTGGAGATTTTGACTATAATGGTGTGCTCTTGTGCTTCCCGTGTTTCATAAGTTGGAATGCATTCTTTTTTGACAATTCATACTTACAGTGGCTTGAGGAAATGCTCATAGGACGAGGTGATGATGTTAAGAGTAAGAGGGATCACGTCGACAAGGTCACAAATGCTTGGACCTTGTTTTTTTTTTATTTTATGAATTCT
Organism: Ensete glaucum; assembly: GCA_021527575.1. NCBI lineage: Eukaryota > Viridiplantae > Streptophyta > Magnoliopsida > Zingiberales > Musaceae > Ensete > Ensete glaucum. Next base: position 6,070,210 of record CM038553.1, on the reverse strand, counting down.
GTTATATCTTGTTCTATCGGTTCTTTTTTTGAAGCTGTTTGAACTTGTAATGTGGTTGTTGGTTTATGTTGACATGACGAATTTGAAAATTAGTGCGTCCTTAGTCCCACATCGCTGGGCGCAGAACGAAGAGCAAGACAAGAGACTATAAAAGAAGGTCGATGGCTACATGACAAATCATACCTTTCTCGGCCTTTTGGCTAAGATCAAGTGTAGTATCTGTTCTTATCAGTTTAATATCTGATACGTGGGTCATCGATCCACTATGATATTAAATTAATTTCTTGTTGGGGAGTGCCCATCACGGTAGCTTGCTGCCGGGGCCCTCGAGCGTCGCCTATGCGTTGCACTACTGCATTGGCCTGGCGCACCCCTGCCAAGTCTTTTGTCATAAATGTTATGTAATTTTCATGTCAATGACTAGCTTCGCAACTTAAAAAAAATTTTACGTTTAATTTGCAACTGACATGGTCAATTGCGTGTTATTGACCAGAGGTGATCATAGGATTTTGTCGTGCCACTTGCAGCTTATCCTCTAATTATGTCTTTCAGCTCTCTCACAGTAGGTCAATTGCGTGTTATTGACCATATGGTACCTTTTTATTGATCCACAAATCATCTTTGTCTTTTCTGTTCATATTCATTCCCACACGAGCTTTAGTGTATGCCCACTTAGGTTTGTCTCACGGTGAATCCAAGTTTTGTTGACTCGAAAGGTACCACCATCGTCCCTACCACGATCAACCTCGACATAGAGTTCTCGGACGAGCAGTCACAATAATTTCTAACAGCAGATATGTAACCTTCACGTGGAACGAGAATTGCAGGCGTTTAAGATCTCTACTTACGCCCTCACCGTTGCAAATGGCTAATGGTGAAAATACTTGGATTCCTTCCATTTCAATTGGCAGTGACAAGTAACACTATCTGTGAATTCATACCTTTTCTCCACTTAATTCTGAACTGCCATTGCATTTCCAATTGATACTTGTTGGCCGGATCTATACACATCCAAACATTATTCTCTTTATCGCCATACGGTTTTTAGGCGCTAAGTTCCCTAAAGCTGTGGCTTACGTCCATTGTAAGCACAACTCCTTATCACCATACACCATTTATGTTTGGATCTATACACATCCAAACATTATTCTCTTTATCGCCATACGGTTTTTAGGCGCTAAGTTCCCTAAAGCTGTGGCTTACGTCCATTGTAAGCACAACTCCTTATCACCATACACCATTTACGTTAGCAGAAACACTCCCTATCTTCCATGGAAACTAGTGTTCTTCTAAATGTTATGCCAAGAAGATGATTTTGTTAGTGTGGAGGCTTTTGTCTCTGTATCTGACCTGCTTTGGCGAGCGCTGGCTTGCAGATATCGTCCTCTTCTGACGATTCCTGTTGTATAAGATTGCTTTTACAAATGGCATTCAGATGATGCAATTCGACCAGCTTATTGGCCTAAAATTTTTTCTCCAGCTTTGGCACACTATCTCTTTCTGGGTAGAGTTCATATCTTTACTCCCACATTACCGGGTGTGGAGCTTAGTGTAAGCGAAGATAGTATAAAATGTGGTCGATGGCTCCGTTATAAATCATACCTTTCTCGGCCTTTTGGCTAAGATCAAGTGTAGTATCTGTTCTTATCAGTTTAATATCTGATACGTGGGTCATCGACCCACTATGATATTAAATTAATTTCTTGTGGGGGAGGGCCCATCACGGTAGCTTGCTGCCGGAGCCCTTGAGCGTCGCCTATGTGTTGCACTACTGCATTGGCCTGGCGCACCCCTGTCAAGTCTTATGTCATAAATGTTATATAATTTTCACGTCAATGACTAGCTTCGCAACTTAAAAAAATTTTCACGCTGTTTCTGCAATTGACATTGGCAATTGTATGTTATTGACCAGAGGTGATCGACCTTACACAACAGAGATGCCACTTGCAGTATATGGCTGATGGTAGAAGTTCACCTCTAAGTGCACCTCTTTATCGATCCACAAATCATCTTTGCCTTTTCTGTTCATATTCATTCTCACACGAGCTTTAGTGTATGCCCACTTAGGTTTGTCTCACGGTGAATCCAAGTTTTGTTGACTCGAAAGGTACCACCATCGTCCCTACCACAATCAACCTCGACACAGAGTTCTCGGACGAGCAGTCACAATAATTTCTAACAGCAGATATGTAACCTTCACGTGGAACGAGAATTATAGGCGTTTAAGATCTCTACTTACGCCCTCACCGTTGCAAATGGCTAATGGTGAAAATACTTGGATTCCTTCCATTTCAATTGGCAGTGACAAGTAACACTATCTATGAATTCATACCTTTTCTCCACTTAATTCTGAACTGCCACTGCATTTCCAATTGATACTTGTTGGCCGGATCTATACACATCCAAACATTATTCTCTTTATCGCCATACGGTTTTTAGGCGCAACTCCTTATCACCATACACCATTTACGTTAGCAGAAACACTCCCTATCTTCAATGGAAACTAGTGTTCTTCTAAATGTTATGCCAAGAAGATGATTTTGTTAATGTGGAGGCTTTTGTCTCTGTATCTGACCTGCTTTGGCGAGCGCTGGCTTGCAGATATCGTCCTCTTCTGACGATTCCTATTGTACAAGATTGCTTTTACAAATGGCATTCATATGATGCAATTCGACCATCTTATTGACCTAAAAATTTTTCTCCAGCTTTGGCACACTATCTCTTTTTGGGTAGAGTTCATATCTTTCATCCCACATTGCCGGGTGTGGAGCTTAGTGTAAGCGAAGAGAGTATAAAATGTGGTCAATGACTTCGTCTCAAATCATACATTTCTCGGTCTTTTGGCTAAGATCAAGTGTAGTATCTGTTCTTATCAGTTTAATATCTGATACGTGGGTCATCGACCCACTATGATATTAAATTAATTTCTTGTGGGGGAGGGCCTATCACTGGAAATTGCTGCCAGGGCTCTCGAGCGTCACCTATGTGTTGCACTATTGCATTGGCCTGGCGCACCCCTGCCAAGTCTTCTGTCATAAATGTTATTTAATGTACACGTCAATGACTAGCCTTGTAACAAAAAATTTTTCACGCCGCTTATTCAACCGACTTTGACAATTGTATGTTATTGACTAGAGGTGAAAGTTCATCTCTAAGTGCACCTCTTTACTGATCCACAAATCATCTGCCTTTTCTGTTCATATTCATTCCCACACGAGCTTTAGTGTACGCCCACTTAGGCTTGTCTCACAGTGAATCCAAGTTTTGTTGACTCGCCTGATCTATACACATCAAAACATTGTTCTCTTTATCACCATATGTCATTTACGTTTGCAGAAACTCTCCCTCTCTTCAAGGAGATGGTTTTGTTAGTATGGCGGTTTTGTCTCTGTATCCGACCTGCTTTGGCGAGCGCTGGCTTGTAGATATCGTCCTCTTCTACCTATTCTTGTTGTACAAGATTGCTTTTACAAATGACATTCAGATGATGCAATTTGACCAGCTTATTGACCTAAAATTTTTTCTCCAGCTTTGTCACACTATCTCTTTCTGGGTAGAGTTCATATCTTTAGTCCCACATCGCCGGGAGTGGAGCTTAGTGTAAGCGAAGAGAGTATAAAACGAGGTCGATGGCTTCATCTCAAATCATACCTTTCTCGGCCTTTTGGCTAAGATCAAGTGTAGTATCTGTTCTTATCAGTTTAATATCTGATACGTGGGTCATCGACCCACTATGATATTAAATTAATTTCTTGTGGGGGAGGGCCCATCACGGTAGCTTGCTGCCGGGTCCTTCGAGCGTCGCCCAGGCTTGGCACTACTGCACGGGCCTGGCGCACCCCGACCGATCCATGTCACAAATATTACCGAATTTATTTACGAGTACAGATAATTTATTATATTACTCCTTGTATCTCTGTAAATATTTCGTGATGTGTTTATCGCATCGTAAAAGAAATAGATTTCATGGAAATTTACTGTTTGCCCAATAAACTTGAGATTATTTTGGCAACGTAAGTTGGAGTCTGCTTCGTTTGTCCGTCCCACAAACACGTTTTAGATAGTCGCTAAGAGATGGTGCGAGCTCATGTTGAGGCGGAGGAGTGCTTCGCTTCTTGGAACGAGAAGTGGGCTTCCTGGAGTGCATCAAGATGTGCGAAGACGAGATCATCGACACGAACCCTGGAGAATGCGCCGGAAGAGAACTCTCTGCTCAAAGAACATGCTCCCTGGAGGCCATGGCGCAGGATCTGGAGTGCCTCGACGCCAGCGAAGCGGCGGCCCTCGACAGCGTGAAAGAGCTGCAGAGCTTGCTCGTGTGGCTTCGTCCTCGATCGACTTGAGCTCGGGAAGCATTTGTCCCCGGGCACCAGCGAGCACCGGGAGTGCAGCTCGGAAGCCGATGACGGGGTATCCGTCGGAGAACTGGAAACACGAAGACGTGCTAAGGAGAAGCATCCACAACTAACCATGGAAGTCGGAATGCTTCTGCTGCAGATCACTACGTCGTGTTGTTTCATGCACGTTGCGTGTTCAAGGTTACTCCTTTCCATTTCCCAGATGTTTCTGCTGGAGAGGGAGAAATCCTCGGTAGCAATTTTCAAGTTCATGAACAACATTTAGCCATTCATATCCTTCATTTTGATGGTTATTCTTTGGACTAATTGCTCTTGAAGAAATCACATCACCCATAAAATAATTGGGATTTCGCAGAGTTTGACCTTTGACACCTCCATTTCTATGGTTCTTTGTACACGAAACCAACAAGATATTCCCATTATCTTATGTATGAGGAAAGAAATATGTTTCGAACAGGGCGTATAAGTCTAATAAAATATGGATTGTTAATTTGTTGAGGAAAGATAGAATATAATATAAGATTCTTGATAGTAAAAACCTCATCAATTGCTTGTAAGGTTCTTAATTAGGGATAAGACACATATGTTACTTATAATAACATATTTATATGTTACTTATAAAAATTTTATTCATGTATGTGTCTAAGATAAAGAAGAGATGAACGGAAAAGATAGTCTTATATGATTTCAGGATTAATGGCGTCGAGTTACATGTATTAGGTCTAACTCAGCCTCAGAATTTGACACAGACTCATCGTCAATAAATTTTTAATCGAACATAATTTAGAATGAAAAATGATATTACTAGGCAACGAGAACATCCATTAGAAATGCCAAGGTTGAGGAAGCCGAGGCAAACACGGTAACATGATGAATGACGAAGGTATCAGAGAAGGGACAGCTTGGCGGAACCTCCAACCCGGCACAGTGAACTCAATGGTACCCACAGAAGTCATGTTCGTCGATCCGGCCATGGAGGCCGGCCTTGACGCAGCCTTCGTCGCAGCTGGGGGCGCAGGCCTCTTTGGTGGCGCTGGGGGTGATCATGCACCGCTCGATCATGCAGACGCAGTAGCACGAGTTGTCCACCGTCGTGTAGGAGGTGGCGTCGACGGCAGCGATAGAGAGCACCATCACGCAGAGGAGAGCGACGGCGACGACCTTGGTGAATGCCATCTGGTTCTTCTCTGTAGATGCTGCTGCTGCTCCCCTTTTGTTGAGATGGATGGATGTGGGAGAAGGTTTTGGCTTGCATTTAAAGTGTGCATTGGAGGAGAGATCAAGTTGAACTGGTCCTCCACAGTTGCCGGGGAGCCTCCTCATGTGTTGGAGGACCACGGCTTTGTTCTATAACTAAGGGGAGACCTCAAGCTCTTTCTTCCTCTTTTAGATCCTCAAATTACACATGTAACTGCTTTCAATAAATTATTAGATAGGGAGAAAAGCTACAAGTTGTGAGTTTTTTTCTTATTTCTAAAATATCTAAATAGAGTGTCAGCTTTTCTTTTTTTTTTTAATGACAAAAGTATTCTTTATTCGCAAGTGAAATTTTGAGTTTATTGTCAAAACCTACCGACGCTAAATTAGTCAAAACGATTTGATGTTAAACTAAAAAGGGTTATAATATTTTTTAATCATTAAACTACAATCATAGTCAAAAACACTATGATTCATTCAATATTAGTTAATTCGAATTCTGACATATCTCAATTATGTATCTTATTATATGTATTATGTTTCACAAAATACTTTATTTGAAAATTTTAAGTTATTTTGGATGAAAATTAAGGATATTTTGTAATATTTCAAGAAAAAAAGGATATTATTATTATTATTATTCGATGACTAATCCAATTACAGTATTTCTACATTGCGTTACAATGTTTTCGTTAATAACATAAAGTTCTATGATACAGTAAAAAACACAGTAAGTTATATTTTTTTTTATAAAGTTTGTAAGGACATTATGTGTATAGTGTTTTTATATTTTACAATAATACTAGAAAAATATTACAATATAATATTTTTATAGTGTGGCCCAAAACACTATAATAATGCTAAAGTAGAAAGATTGGTCCAGAGGATAAAAAAAAAAGAGCGCTCTTAGAAAATTCTAAAAATATAATATATATATTTTTTCGAACCATCAGCCTCTATATTTCATGTTCTTGAATAATGGAATGAAGGGTACGGTTAACCTATCATTTAATGACGTGAATCATAGATTTTATCAATATTCTGTCTTATTTCCATGCAATCATATACATATTTGGTGATCTAATCTCCAAATCATAGCAAAAAACATATGTCGATCATAACGACAAAAACGAAAAATATCGTTCTGAGACAACAATTTTCGCATGATTCATTCGCATGATTTGACATGAGAGACAGATGAACATGGCTCTAAATTATATGGTCGTCTTCGAATCTTTGCCTTGTCTTGTCGCCTCTCCTTCTCCGCCTTCCAATTCGTCAACGATGGGCTCGACCAGAGTGTCCACCTTCTCCACCACGCCGTCGACCTGCACAGACTTTAGAGATCAGCACCAACGCCTGTTGTTTCAAGTCAACTCTCACAAGAACGGAAGAAAAGTCGACGCAAACACTTAAATCCCCAAACATGTGCGTCTCCCCTTGGATCGAGCTGCCAAATCCCATACTTGAATGGTGGTGAGACGAGAAACGAGGCCGGCAGTGATAGATACCTCCTTAAGGATGGTTTCTGCTAGCTTTGCCTCCTCGTCTACCACTTGGGCGATCTCCTCCACCTCCAAAACTACCTGCTTCAGCTTTGTGTTCTCCGGCAGCGCCTCCGCTACATCCTTCGATATCTCCACCGTCACCTCGGCCACCTTCTCGACGACCCCCACTGCCGCCTTAGCCGTCTTCGCCACCTCACCTAACATCAGGTTCCGAAACCCACAGCTTAAGCACTATGAGCTCGACAAGTTTACGGCGCCGATCAGTTGTGCATGATCTCTACCTTCGATCTTTAAGATCCTTCTGTAGAACGGCACGGCCAGGATGACTGCGGCACCCAAAAGCCATCTCGCCCTGCAGACATCACACTCTTAGAAGGTGGAGAGGAGGAAAGATTATTAGGTGTCACTGCAACTATTGGTGTGCGGCAGTAGTACCAGATGGGTATGTTGGGGAAGGGAAGACTTGGTAGATCTGGAGCTGCAGCCTTAGAATTCTTCTTCCTACGTCAGTGAAATCATGCAACCATTTAGCAAAGATTCGTAAGAGAGCGAGCGAGCGAGAGAGAGAGAGAGAGAGAGAGAGAGAGAGAGAGTACTGTGCGTCTTCTTGGCTTGGCGACGAAGCGTCGTCGCCAGCGGGGCCTGGGGATTGGGCGGCCGCCCGAAGAAGAAGAAGCGGTCGGTGTGCATGGACGGACGTGGAGATCCCGGCGAAACGGCAAGGAAGAAGAGCGAGGCGGCGGTAGATGGAGAACTGGGGGCTTGAGGGCATGGGAGAGAGAAGCGACCGAGCCATTACTGCACGCTGATCTGATCACCTTCCTTCCTTCTTTCCTTGGAAGAAGATGTTAATGCTTGATGGTGGTGGTGGTGGTGTCCTACATGATAAAGAACTCGATCTCACACACACACACACACACACACACACACACACACACACATATATATATATATATATATATATATATATATATATAAAATTAATTAATTAATGAGAAAGTCAATTTGGAAGGTCACTATCCTCAGAAACTTGAGAATATTTTAGGCTAATGCGAGATGAGAAATGAGGTGTATGCTTGAAATGTGTAACTGTTGGATGTCTACGCAGCATGTACTTCAAGTGATGTGCAAAGGTGAATTGTAACTCTGCATGTATACACTGCACATACTCCACCCTAATTGTTAATGAGTAGTATATAATATTTTCATATGTTTACAGGATTAAGTTCCTTTTCTATCTCCACGATAAATGTCCGATGCGATAATTAATATATTACTATTTCGAATATAAATAGTCTATAACTTATTCATCTAGTTCTCTTCATTGGTCTCCTTCATCCACCAAGAAACCTGACCATTTAGCCAATCTCGTTGTCCAAATAGATCATAGGTTTCCTTTGTTGAGTTCTTTAAAATTGAAGCAAATCATCATCTCATCATGCTTGCCATCTCACGCTGATCTCTGAAAAGTATGTAGCCTTTTTGAAGCTCCCAATCCTTATCTCCTCTGTCCCTCCCTTTTACAGGCTGTTAGTTGAGTTGACATAGCCTTGGAGACATCGCCACCTCCTCCTGCCATATAAAAGCACCATCACTATATATTCTACGAGGGAGGAGACATCAAAATGAAAGAGAAGTCAGTCTCTGATGACATACTACAGTATTATTTTCCTTTTTTTTATAAGCATACTGCAACGTTTCAGTACGATGATTGATTGAGTTGGGAAGAAGAGATCACATGGATGTAATATGTGATGTGATGTGATGTTGATAAACAACAAGCCACTCTTTTCCCTATGTCATGGCCCCATTCAACAAGTGTGATGTCCTCAGTATAATACTATATGCATTTTGTCAACAATGTTGGTAATAATCATAATAGATATTGCATGGATCATAACCATCATTATAATCTCTCTCAACATCACCAACAGGGAAAAATAAGACGGGGGCAACATCATGTTAGGTGTGATTCTTCCTCGTGATAGCATCAACAAAGTTGTCAAAAGATGTGTGTGATCACTCCCCAACAAGAATTATTAATCTATGGTAATTTTCACTAACAAAGAAAGAAGGTTTTCTCCTACTGAGGTGGGTGATATGATCGATGTTCTTTTCTCTTCCTAAACTGTAGTGATTGATATCAAACATACTAATCTACGGTAATACCTGCTTCCAAGTCTCTGCTACGGTCTTTGCTTCATGGTTTACTGGAAGCAGCCAATTTCTCCATGCGTGCGCTGGCGTTTTTGGCCTGCAGATTAGACAACCGGTGCACTTGGAATCAATTAATATAGAGAAGTAGAGAATACAATGAGAATTTAGAACTGACTCCGCAGTCCCACCTCCCTATCCCAGTCACATCGGATGGTCATAATGGCTAAGATCAGCGTCTGGACTGCAGTTCCACCTATCATTCCAGCCCAAATGCCCTGCATTGTAAGTTTTTGGTCAGTCAAGTCAACGAATCCTCAAGAAGCAATTATTCTTTGTTAAATTAGATGAATAATGACCATACAAGAAAATACATTAAAGTGTAATTGTATCGAATTCATGTTTTCTTGACCTACTAAAATAAATCTGGAGGTTACCCATTATAGAAGCTCCAAAAGAAAGACAAGAAGAGATGAACATGATAATGATTGGCTATATATATAGGAGAATATGTCAGCATGAAAAGAAAATTTCAGAGATTGAAAAAACATAAATCAAAAAATAGTTGAGGCGCTCCTTGCTAAAAAAACTATAAATTTCCTTGAGCTAGTAATTTTAAATATTTTTTCTTATCTTTTCTTTCATCCTTTCTATATTTATTATAGAGAAACTTTGAAGCACTCAGAATATATTCTTTGTTCTCTTCCTTACCACAACCCTGAGATATATAAGGCACTTCTAGAACAATCGAATCTTAATTGCTTAGTTTTTAGTTTCATACTTGAATTCCTTGTGATCTAAGCTTCAGTATTGCCTTATTTCGTCAGCAACTTGGTTCCTATTTAAACTCCATACATAAACACTCGTCAGCTTTAATAATATATAATTTTTAAAGTTTGTCTAAAATGTGGACCCTTCTTTTTTACGTTTTCTTTTATAAAACTTCAGACAACAAGTCACTTCTTTGCTTCCAAAGTGTGGTTCTCTTTTCACCATGTAATGAATGCATAGACTAAAGCTCGATATAAAGTCGCGTGCATGGAAATAAGCAGAACATAACATACCAGAACGCCAAGTTTGAAGACCCATCCCATGAGAATTCCAGCAGGAATTCCAACAAGGTAGTATGTTCCTATGTTAACATACGCCACCAGAGCCTGCCACCCTGACCCAACTGCAACACCTGCAGAAGACAAAAGTGTAGTTAGAATGTTTCCGATGTCGAATAACTAGCAAATTTGGTTAACGTTAAGGTCAACCAAGCTGAAGAATCACAAGAAGGATCAAACTAAGATATCAGAACAGGGGAGAGTGCTCGCCGGAAAGAACAGGTTGGACGCTGTTGAGGAGAATTGTGAACGCCAGTAGAAGGGACAGTTTGTCGACGGCTTCGATCACAACCGAACTGGATGAGTAGATGAGGGCGAACTTATCATGGAGCACCAAGACCAGCACGCAGAAGAAGAGGCCGATCGCAGCAGAAGTAGCCACAGATACAATGGTGGCGAACCTCGCAGCTTTGCCATTGCCAGCCCCGAGCTCATTGGCCACCCGCACTCTAATATATCAGAAAAACCAACGAAAACAAGCATCAACTGTTGTAATATAAGTGACTATCCAATCTATTACTGCAGTTGATAGTTGATATCACCACTATTATTCGTTAATCGATCAAGACATGTCATGCCGAACTCGTTCGGATATGACAAACATCATTAAGCTAGAAATCTAAAGAGATAAAACACCAACTGGACATACCTCATAAGCATGAAATCTAAAGAGAATATTTTCTCATTAAGCTACTTAATATCTTGCAAGTGACGATTGTTACAACATCAACACTACAAAAATTTAGTCTTTCTAGATATTTTTCATTCCAAATAATTCTAATATTTAAAATTTTTGTAGTTATTTTTCATCTATAATGAGCAAAAGTTAATTTTTTCTGACAAAACATGAGATACGAAATATGAATATTTTGTAGATTCTAACAAAGTTTTCCTCATGACTAATCAAACATTTTTCTCTTCTATAAAAAATAAGAAATGATAGATAATTTCACAACATCGAGCTAACCACTAAGATTGACCATATCAACAGTGGAGACAAAGAGTGCATAATTCTCAAATCCTAATCGAATCATAATTTCGACAATATATTTACTATCCTGCTGTCTAATCAATTATTTAGAAACTTCAAATGCATTTTGCACCTGCACATTGTATAATTTTTCCTTCCACAAACTCGACGACAAAGCACTAATTAGGGGTCTTCATTACTTGAGTAATCTAATTCGAGTTCTATTAACATTAACAAGATTGTTAACTAATTGACATTAAATCAGTAATTAATCAAAATTCATTAATCTTTTTACATAAACTTAGCAAACAAATAGTGCCTCTGCTAACAACATGGAAAGATCAACATGGTATCTATTTATGTGGAACCCAATCCATGTGGTGCGTAACATATAATCCGTATGACAAGTGCCGTAGTGCACTCCAGAACTAAATGATGGGCTCAGAAATGTCCCCACATCTGCAGCAAGTGACTGGCCGCAGGACAAAGAGGTAGCAGATAAAACCAACGCTGTTGCCTGCATCGACGATGGTCCAGGCGATGCTGGCAACGGATGAACGCAGTGAATAAAACAATCTACCGTCTTAAATAACATCTATTGGTTGATCAAGACCTACTGTCACTTTGTGAATTATTTTGAGTTGTCTCTGTCTTACTCCCACTTTTTCAACTTTCTTGACATGGACCGATGTTTTGGGATCTTAGAAAGGCAGTACTTTTCTACTTCTCTTTTTGGAGGAGATTAAAGCTGGAAAAAATTGTCCATAAAGCAAGATGCAAAGGAAACTATATAAGAACAATAATATAAAAAATTTATCTAAATTTAACAAAAATTTTAAAAATAAAATAAAAATATTAGAAAAGTATAATTCAAAAAAATGGAAACGATCTTAAAGACAAAGAATTATTTTTAAAATAAAATAAAAATTTAAGAAGACATACTTCAAAAGCATCAAAGTTGTTGGTTAAAGAACATATCTTAAGAACAACAAAACAAGGAAAATAAACAAGTAAATAAATAAGAAATGATCCTGCAATAGAAAAGCAGGCATATATGATTGTTGTAGACTTTTTTTTATTTCTTATTTTCTTCATTTAATAGATAGCAAGATGTCCCAAACGAAGAAAGTCAGGCAATAAATCAAAAAATCGTTCCATAAAAAATAACTAATGAAATTAAAATTTAAATGATAAGAAAGCAACTGGAGGGACAAGGAAAAAGAAGAAATATTTGGAGTTTTTTTCTTCTCAAACCATAACAATTTGAGGGGTGCGTGTAATTTTTTGACGTACCCGGTGCCAGCAAAGAATGCCAAAGGAATCATCAACTCCCATCCATTCAAGCTCATGCTGTTGAACAATAATTATGAAGCAGGTCAAGTCCCTACTTGTTTCAAGATCCACTGTGAACATTATTTTTGGTGACCAGAAGACAAAGATATAACTAATACTTGCAAGGCTCAGACAGCTTACCAGATAGAGATGGCGTCCACCGCGATCTCAGCGTTCTTTAGATACCCCGTCATTAAGATCAGTACTCTATAGTACCAGTTCTCCAAGCTGTGGTCATGACAAATTTAAAGAAGCTTTTTTGAGTTGCTAGTTCTTGAAAGGCAAGAAAATGAAGAAAAATTACAGTGAGAAGAACATATATGGGTACAGTATGCGTATATATCACCATTAAAGATAAGTGATCTTGGATGATTTTGAAGTTGGACACTAAGGGAAGGGACTAACCATAGCATGACACCAGAAGCAGTCGAAAGCTTTATGAACTCCCACAGGTCCGCGAAGGCTTCCATGGAGAAGCCCTTCCATGTGTCGGGGCAGCTTCCGCATGCGATATACCCAAAGAGGCAGAAAATACCGATCCACCACGAGAAGTTTAGGGTGAATACAGTTCCAATTAGGCCAAATTGCAGCTTCGAAACGAAGAGCCAAGTAACGAACAGGTGGACGACAAGGCAGACTGCTGAAACTATGGCAATGATCGAGTTCTTGAGCTGGCACTGCAAGAATCGTTGGAGGGGGAAGAGGAAGACGAAGGAGAAGTGCAGCGGAATGAACCACATCGACACTTGTCCGGCTTGCACCGCCAGTTCGGGCGGCTGCCCGATGAGCATCAGGATGGGGGTGGCAAAGAAGTAAATCGGGAGCAAGAGGACCGCACACAGGAAGAGCACAATGCATGATCGCTGCAGGTACACGCCTAGCATATGGTACTTCTTAGCGCCGAAAGCCTGCCCACATAGTGTCTCCAATGCGCTCGCCATTCCAAGCTGCAATTGATGATTTCAATCAGTTTCCAACAATGGGAAGAACTTCGAATCGTAAAATTGGGGGAAGTAATTCCATCAAACATTACGATATTAACATGACATCTTAATCAGTCGATAGAAGAAAAAAAAAGGCCCGATTCAACTTTATACAGCAAAAACGCTTTTTTCTTTTTTTTGCCTCATTTAACTGAAGATAATTTGATCATAGCATCGTCCCCTGAGACATGCTCCTCCATCGGATGCCACAGGTCAAGAAGATTACTGAACATGACAGAAAGGGAATCTGTAGGCTTCCAAGGAAATCGAGCAACTACATATCCTCTCCCCAGATCTAAAGGATTGGGGAAAAGTTCAGAGAAACGGGAAATAGTTAAATACCATTAGGCCGAAGCTGAAGCCAACGACGACGGTGTTGGCGATGGAGATGGATGCGAGCTCGAGGTCGCCGAGATGGCCTGCGAAAGCCTGGGTGATAACGTTCAAACTGTAGATTACCACCCTGCCAAAGATCGCCGGGCCTACGATCCTCCATAGCTTCCTGGACTCGATCCAAGACCTCCTCACCAACCCCGTCCCCGACTCTTCCTCCTCCTTGACTTCCCCTTGGAGAAGGGCAATCCTCTCCTCACCATTCCCCATCACCCTCGTCTCTGTTCCCCTCCGTTTCCTTCCTCTGCTGTAGAGTGGCGACGGGCCAAGACACAAAGACGGGTAATACTACTGTTGGATCTGTTTAGTTGTTACATTACCATACGAAGCCAGCATGATTGACGTCGTTCACAGACTTCCACTGTTCTTCCACAATACTATCTCTCCACGTGGCATGAATGCATTGGTGATAAACAGCGGGGCCCTCTCCTTTCACTGTGTTGAGCCGTATAAACGATGCGAGGGCAGCATGATTGACGCGGTTGACACACATCCACTTATCATGTCATATTGCCACGTGTCGTGATACTACCGGTATAAATAGCGGGCCCCGCTGGTTTCACTTTATTGGGCCACATTTAACAAACAAGTGGGTCAAATCCTCGTTGCATTGGGCCCCAGAACTCAAAGGTGGGGGCCATTAGTTTGTGCCCAATCACAGGGAGGGCGTGTAGGTGACCCCATAAGCCGGTGGAAAGGCAATGCATCACGGAAGTCTTTGGGTACGACGTTGGGTCTGATTATGATTTAAGGAATATATTTTTCGCATTAAGATTCGCATTCCATTTATACCTGATTATGATTGCAAAACAATTACTATATAATATAGTCTGTCCAAATATTCTTTCATTCTGAAGAAAGCAAACGATACTAATTTAGTTATCGAAGGGTATTATAGTTTTTATCACAACGAAACAAAGTGGGATTTGGACTTTTTTTTTTTTTCAATGTCCAGCAAAATTTTTCATCCACTAAATTATGATTCTTTGACTTTATATCGTTAAGGAAACCTTTTTCCTTTTGGAATCTTCTAAATGTGACGATATCTTAAAAACCAAGCATAAGCATATGAAATCAAAATTTTCTATGTAGAAGCATCTAGATTCGATATTATGTTTTTATTTAGAACCCAGTAAATTAAGACCTTTCACTTTAAGACGTGATAACACTCTTAATCAAGGGTTGATGATCAAGTTGATCGTATCATGATTAGCTCCATCATACATGACCCAATCAAGAATAGAAGTGTTGGATCAGATCCATATCCGATCCAATTATGAGTCCCAAGTGTTTGGATCCTTTTCCAATTAGCTAATCTACGGTCTCGATGAATCGCTGAACTCAACATGCGGATCCGGTTAGGCCTAATTGGTTCGGATCTGGGTCGAGTGGGGTTGGATCCGAATCAAACGGGCCCGTTGTGGGTCGTTCGTTGGTAACACAATGCCCACCGCCGCTGGAACCGAAACCTTCGCATCGCGTCAAGCCAACGCCACCGCGGTACCATTAAAAGCCCTCACCTCCCCCTCATCGCCTCCCCTCTCTCTCTCTCTCTCTTTCTCTCCTCTCTCTCTCGGACTCTCGTTCGCTCCCAAAACCCCTCGGCCCCAAATCCACATTGCTCGTTCCTCTTCTAGGGTTTCGGATCCATCTTCCATCGCCTCGATTCTAGGGTTCCGCCTGGGGGATCGTCGTTTCTTGGATCCCCGCCCTCGGAAACCCCTCCCTCCATGTGCCAAGAAGAAGAACAAGCGGCGTCGCGGTTCTTATTGTTGTCGGTGGCACTGGGAATCGATCTCCGTTACTGGTGTGCATAGCGGGGAAATGAGGAGGAAGAGAAAGGAGATTAGGTCGTCGGAGAATGTCGGATTCTGCCTGTCCGATGATTTTGACAAGGCGCGCCAGATCAAGAAGAAGTGTAGCGAGCACTGGAAGGTTTGCCACGCGGAGAAGGTGGGATCTTGCAGCCGTGGGCATGAGAAGGTTGGATCTTGCGGCGGCGGAACGGCCGCTGGAGTTGTCATGACCGCTCCTGCATCCGGGAGATCGGCGGCTGATTCCCCTGGTCGCGGCCTGAAGAGGAAGCTGGGATGCGTCGAATCTGCAACCAGGATCGGACGGAAGAAGAAGCTGGAGAATGAGTACGTTATTGGACGCCAAATCGGGAAAGGGAGATTTGGGTCTGTGCGGTTGTGCTGGAGCAAGATCAATGGTGAGGAATTTGCCTGCAAGACGCTGCTCAAGAATGGCGAGGAGACGGTGCACCGTGAGGTGGAGATCATGCAGCATGTATCTGGTCACCCGGGCATTGTGACCCTAAAGGCCGTATTCGAAGATTCCAAAAGCTTCCATCTTGTTATGGAGCTATGCTCTGGGGGCCGGTTGATGGACCAGATGGTTAAGGAAGGAAGGTATTCGGAGTGCAGAGCCGCAATTTTGATGAGGGAGTTAATTTTGGTCATCAAGTATTGCCATGAAATGGGTGTGGTTCATCGTGATATTAAGCCAGAGAATATTCTTCTCACCACCTCAGGGAAGATGAAGCTTTCAGACTTTGGATTGGCAGTCCGGGTTACATGCGGTAATGTTTCTCTTTTCTTATGAAAGTTATTTTGTATGTTCTGTGTATTCAAGATATGCTATTCTTGGCAACATATACAAGAGAATATTAAACTAGCTATACCCCTTCCTGTCAGAGTGCCCTATTTATCAGAATACCTCGTTGATCTTGATGTTTGGACGTTCCTCTGGCTTTCAAAGTTGTAGATTTTGAAAACAAAAGAAACTGGCATCCAGTATTCTATACTCTTCCCTGCTGGATAATTTTATTTTGGATCTTGTGCTTTTGTGGACAATATCATTTCTATTTGGCTTCTTTTGTTGTCACCTGTATATCTATTTGTTTCAACACAGTTGCCCTTCTATACATCCCTCTAAGGTATTCATGGTTAGGATGCTGAGGCTGGATACTGTTGGCTTCTGACAGCAATCCAGATTTTCTTTGGTTGCTATCTACTTTGGTATCAAGGCGCTTGAAAATATTTATCTTGCTAAGATTATCGGTGCTTGCAATCAGACATCAAGATAGTGGTTGACTATCTCATATTTCATTTAAAAATCGGTTCAGAATTATTGCACAAAATGTTCGCTTAAATGATTTAAAGGATTAGTAGTTGCAATGCCCTACTACTAGTTTCTGTTTGATAACTAAATAGTAAATACATTATGTTTTTTTCTCTTTGTGAAGGTTAATTTTGGTACTTTTTTTACATCATCAAGAAATCTTTTTGGTTTTACCAGTGTGACAGCTTTGTAGTTTGTTTGTGAAGGTTGTTGAACCCATAGAGAGTTCATGCTTTTTCCTCTTGGATGTTATCAACAACTTTGAACTCCACCAATGTTTGTTGCAGGTTGCAAATTGTTGGACATGTGCTAGTGCTTTAAAAATGCTGAATCTGGTAGTTGTGCTCTATATTTGTCATCATAATACCAATTAATGGACTGCGCTCCTAATTGTTAACATCAAGTACTGAACACCATACGTAGGAAAGCACCTATAATGTTGGCTAATGGATACTCAAGATATGTTTCCATAATAATGGACAAAGATGACATTTTCATGGTTAAGAAAATTTTCACTTTCCCTTGTGAAATTTCAAGAATTTCAGATTCTTCTTAATTGACCCTTGGCATGGTGTAAAAAATGAAATAAAAACACTTTATTTGGAGGTTGGGATGTTGTGTAATATATATATCTTTACTTGGTATGTTTAGACTTGAGTATCCTGGATCATCAGTTATGGTGTGCCTTTTTTGTATAAGCGTACCTTTTTGATGGTGGCTCTTTAACACTCTAAACGTACCTGATGGTTGTAATCATGTGCTTCGAAGTAGAGTCTTGACGAGCCCTTTGAATTTATCAATTTGGCTGTTGATTCCTAAATGACAAGAGTTACTTTAATTTTCCTTTTTATTTCCAATATAAACTTGCTCAATGACAATTCTTGTATTAGCCTTAACCTTTTGGTTGTCGTTTTTGTTTTCAGTGGACTAGACAAGAAACTGCAGAAAATTTTCCTCTGGAAATTTTATTAAAAACACCAATTGGTCTTCTAATTATGTCACCAAGGAAATTCTTAACGTTCCATGGTGAATTCTGTGTTGTTGACTGCAATCATACGGATTGCAGTGAGTATATTGCTGGTGGATTCTTGCCTCTGGTCGAGCATCAGATGGTAATTGCTAGCTACTGACATGTCATCCAATGGTTGTCAGTGGATTGGTAACAGAAAATCCTTGGCTATCTCCAGATAGCCAACAGGATAATCAACCTGTGGTGTGATTCGTTAGCGAGGTTGACAGGCTGTTGTTTAGGTAATTCTGGTCGGTTGTTGGACACACCGAGTTCTGATTGGAGCCATAATGCTTCAGATGAATACTGTAGGAGGATTGTTAACACGTATGGTTCATTGTTAGTTTCTCCAGCATTAAGGAGAGCATTGTTGAAATTTTTTTTATGAATTTGGCAATGATTTGAGATCATCTTTATCCTAACAATGGAATATTTGTTTCAGTTATTTGCTGCAGGCTAATATGTTTTTACAATGATCTTTTAGAAATTAGGATCTTTAGGTAAATCAAGAGGAAGAAGTTAGAAAATATCCAGGCAGGGAAATAGTCCAATTATATAATTGTTTTCATGCGGAGAAAGTATTTTTGTAGTGTGGCATTAGACATATTGCTCTTGTGGTAGCATGAGCACTTAGATTTGTTAAGTATTAACTCAATTTGGTGCTTTTTGTGGTACATCAGATCAAGGAAGTCATCATAGTTGCTCTCTGTGTAATTTAGCTTCTAGTCTCTACGAACATTGGTTGGAGGATGAAGGATTACTTGTGTAGATCTTGATTTCTTGATTATACTAATCATTCACATTGTTATGCAGTGGAGTTTATGGTCGAGGCTTTGGTATAGTTTGAATCATCTTCGGGTCAGTGAGTTGTGTTTAGTCTAGGTTTTGTTGTCTTCAGAGCGGTTTACATGCAATCTCCAATATTCACTTTTGGCTACTACAAAATCAACAAATGTAGTCAGTTTAGGAGCGGAAAATGATTACCATGCCCTTCCTGTATAGTTCAGTAGCTTTTATCAGTAGAATCTAAAAAGGTTCAGATCAAAGACTGATGTGCTAGTCATCATGGATCAGCACATGTCATGTCAAAAAGTTTGTGTGTCATTTGTTGAGCAGTGTTGACATTGTTAACAAATGGCTAGGCTAATTTGTGGATTATGCTGGCCAGCAGAAGCATGCCAAATAGTACAACAAGGTGTATTTTTGCGCCAGAATTGTAGTGTCACATCTTTTTGCCATGATACAATTGGAATTCTTATTTTGATGATGATCAACCCTTTGGTGGTTGATTCTAATGTTCTTTCCATGATCATAAGCCTTATCTCTAAATGAATCATTTGATGATGTGGCCAATTGTGTCGTTGCACAAGCTTGGAGGATCAATTTTGATTGGTGAACATGATTGAGGAGCTTCAAAGAATATGCCGACGAGTAGGAATGCCAAAGAATCAAGTTTAACATGTTGAGAATTGTTTACATAGATTTTGAGGAATTGAGATGTCTTCATCATAGATTCTTTCCTTAATCCTTTGTGTAATATTTTGAGTGCTTAGCTTAGAAAATACTGCATTTGCTTTAATTTATTTTTCTTAGATGTCCTAAGACAGTTGGAACCGAATCTGTTAGGTCATGTATGCAATTAGCTTCATGGATTACCTTGTCAAAGCATGCTGCTTACACTGAGTTGATGTTGGTCAACCCAAGTCCTAAGACATCATACTGTGCTATGCTGGTAATATAATTGGCTTCTACTAGTTGATATTGGCTCTATGTTGATAAATTCATTCCAGCCTGTTCAAGAATGAAGTTGGTACTTATACATGATATGAAATTGGTGCTTGATTTGGTATGTGTTTTGTCAAGTAGATTTTGTGCTTAATCTGGTATGTTTTAGCACCTTTCAAGTTGGAATTTATGATCAAATCAGGAATGACCAAAGTGTGCTGATGGATTCAGATACAGTACCAAAATTAATATACCAAGTGGAATTGTCAAGCTTTAAAATCCACCAACTAAATTATGAATCTCTAGCCTCTTATCATCCATAGATGCTTCTGTGACCAGTCTTCTCTATCATCTTGTTTGTTGCTTGGCAGTGGCGGTCCAGCCTGCTCTTTTATTTTCAAAACATTGTTGGGGAATATTTGCTCTTTTTTTTCCAACATGGTTGGGGAATATTGAGTGAAGATGCGGTATTCAAGTATATTCTTTCCAGTGGTTTCATTTTGAAGACCATTTTTTTTACACTATTGCAATTTGATTTCTGCATTTGGCTTTTAATGGCTTTTTCCAACTTCACCATATCGTTGTTGGCTGTATATACCATGCCACTAGTGTCTTGGTTGATCTGTCTATAAAGCACAACATTAAGTAACTATACTTAGGTCAAATTTACCAGTTCGAAACCCATAATGTTCTTCCTGGTTTAAACGTTTCATTTGTATTTGTTTGCAGGAATTTGGGTGCCCTTGTAGTCTGCAATAAGAACTCAGCTTGAAGAGACTGTTTGTGTTTATCTATTTTATTAGTTGTTTTTAGTGTAAAAAATATGGTTTTTAGATGTTGGCAGGTATTATGACCAATTAGATCTTTTCTTGATATACACGGGAACGTATCTGTTTGTTAGCTGCAGCATGTGCTCATGCATTTGGTTTTCTGTAATTATTTTGATGCAATTTCTAGGGTAAGAATGGCCCATGGTGTGTTGTTTGATGTCGGCTTTGTCATTTTCAGTTGATGATTTTTCCCATTTTGTTCATGACAGGTCAGAAGTTGTCTGGTGTTGCTGGAAGCCCAGCATATGTAGCACCAGAAGTTCTCTTGGGAGACTATTCTGAGAAGGTAGATATTTGGGCAGCCGGTGTTCTCCTCCATTTGCTGCTGGTTGGTGGGCTACCATTCAATGGTGGATCTTTGGAAGCTGTCTTTGAGGCAATTAAAAAGACCGAGCTTGATTTTACATGTGGGGTGTGGGAGTCAATATCAGAGCTAGCACGGAACCTGCTTAGTAGGATGCTGACTCGGGATGTCTCAGAAAGGATCACGGCTGATGAAATTTTAAGTGAGTAAAAAAATTTCTCCCCTATTTGTTTGTTCATTTTACTCATTGGGAATGAACCTGATCGGTAACACTCTGATTTTAGATCACCCGTGGATTTTATTCTATACAAAATGCCCATCCGAGGTGATGCGAAGAAAATCTGTAAGAAAAAACATTAAACCCATAATCGATGTCGAGAGAATTGCTGCAACCATCAGCAGCACTCTGTCTACAGAGAGTTCGAGTTCGAAGTCCGAGGAGCAGGATGGCTGTTGCTTTGTCGATGCCCTCGCAGCAGCCATGTCACGCGTTTCAATCTCAGAGACAAAGCGCACCAGGCTGTGCGGCCCTGTGAGTCCAATCCAGCAGCAGTGCTCTTCTAACATGGAATCTAACCTCTGTACAGCATTCTGACTCTGGTGTTATATACTGATCTCCTCCATGGTTTTGCTTACTGAACTAAATAACCACGAGCTAGTCAGTGGCGGCACTACAACTTATTTGTCTCACTGATCCCTACAAGCGGCGGTCTCAGGTATTCGATGCGGTTTCATGGTCTTGGATCACCATGTTCAATTGTATCATGAACTGGGAACTTTGCATTGTAAAATGACTGACATCAACTCCATGACTTGCGGAAAGTATTTTTCCGGCAACTTCATTATGTCAATATTTTTCTTGATCGAGTGATGTAAATATGATGTTCATCAGCTAGCTGATTTAGGTATCAGATTTGGAAAAAAAAAAAAATCTTGGAATATGAATATTAACTCATCGTTAGGTATTATGTTCATTCCTTTGCTTTTGTGAATACTCTGAATTGACTTTGACGTGCTCCTGCATGAATCAACGAAGATATAATAATGCTCATTGCTTCTTGTCCATTTATGCTTTGCGGCTCTATATTGATTGAGCATAATGATGTTACATGAAACGATCAAGATATTGATCGGATCAAATTAGGAAATAGTTTCCATCCAACACCACCACTTACGACAGCAGATGCTCACTGCTCCCATGGGCATCGAGTGATAAAAGCTGATCGGCCTAATACATTTGGCCAGTGTTCTTTTTGATTGGCTTGTGATATGTACTTGAGTTTGGTTCATGCCGTCCAACTTAATCTAGCTTGCATGTGAGATATTATGTTGATTGCCAAGTTCAAATCCCGGTAACTAAATCAAAAAATTCAATGGCTTGTACTTTGTATTTGGATTTGGTTTTTTATTGGTTAAGCTTAATGCGACATATACATGAGAAGGAATATTAATCTTTAGAATACAAATTAAAACATTGAATCTTGTATTTGTTCCTTTTCAGTGGTAACTGATACTATACATCATCCTCTTAATTTAACAATTTTTGGACCGACTACATCACAGTGTCCCAATTCCAGAGATCCAAAGCTCATAATCTAAAGGCCTGGAGTCAAAATCAAGACGATTTGATAGTAGAACACAACAAACAGATAATGCTACAGGGGTTTGCCATGAACAATTTTGCACACTCAAAATGTCTGAATCTGCAACCACATACTGTCATGCTCTTCAGTAGCCACCATGACATCAAGCACTCACAATTTCTCATCACTTTCATTTAGATCATACAAAGTATATGATACAATTGAACATGGTGATCCAAGAACGAGAGACCGCACCGAATACCTGAGACCGCCGCTTGTAGGGATCAGTGAGACAAATAAATTGTCGTGCCGCCTCTGACTAGCTCGTGGTTATTTAGTTCAGTAAGCAAAACCATGGAGGAGATCAGTATATAATACCAGAGTCAGAATGCTGTACAGAGGTTAGATTCCATGTTAGAAGAGCACTGCTGCTGGTTTGGACTCACAGGGCCGCACAGCCTGGTGCGCTTTGTCTCTGAGATTGAAACGCGTGACATGGCTGCTGCGAGGGCATCGACAAAGCAACAGCCATCCTGCTCCTCAGACTTTGAACTCGAACTCTCTGTAGACAGAGTGCTGCTGATGGCTGCAGCAATTCTCTCGACATCGATTATGGGTTTAATGTTTTTTCTTACAGATTTTCTTCGCATCACCTCGGATGGGCAATTTGTATAGAATAAAATCCACAGGTGATCTAAAATCAGTGTTACCGATCAGGTTCATTCCCAATGAGTAAAATGAACAAACGAATAGGGGAGAAATTTTTTTACTCACTTCAAAATTTCATCAGCCGTGATCCTTTCTGAGACATCCCGAGTCAGCATCCTACTAAACAGGTTCCGTGCTAGCTCTGATATTGACTCCCACACCCCACATGTAAAATCAAGCTCGGTCTTTTTAATTGCCTCAAAGACAGCTTCCAAAGATCCACCATTGAATGGTAGCCCACCAACCAGCAGCAAATGGAGGAGAACACCGGCTGCCCAAATATCTACCTTCTCAGAATAGTCTCCCAAGAGAACTTCTGGTGCTACATATGCTGGGCTTCCAGCAACACCAGACAACTTCTGACCTGTCATGAACAAAATGGGAAAAATCATCAACTGAAAATGACAAAGCCCACATCAAACAACACACCATGGGCCATTCTTACCCTAGAAATTGCATCAAAATAATTACAGAAAACCAAATGCATGAGCACATGCATCTGCTAAGCCCAACATAAATTTATTATTTTAATTTTTTTTAATTTCTTAATCGAAATCCTAATACCCTATGCTTTTAACCCCAACAAACACACACAATAAATCTACATGATGTACTCAACAGACAATGCTACAGGGGTTTCCCATGAATAGTTTTTACTTACAAAATCTCTGAATCTGCAACATATTGTGATGGTAACCTTCAGAAGTTACCATGAGATCATGCACTCACTGCCTCTTATCACTTTAGCAACATAATGCTTGCAGCAATAGTAATCAAAATGTTTGCAAGGACGATCTCACATCAATGCAATGACAGCATATATCTAGCAGCCGCAACTCCAGTCTCCAACCTGCAGCACCTGAAGCCAATACCTCAACCTGGTCTCATGCACCCAAACACCTTGCCTGTACCAACATGCCCCCACATCTCATAAGTGTCACTTGCAACCCTTCTTTGTCAACAAAGCCATGACATGCTCCCACAAATATCCAAGAAATCAAGAATAGCCAGATATCAATCTTCTCTGGTCTGCTAAACCCTCAGCAAAGGCAGCCACTATGCCTCCCTCGAAGCATAATCACAAAGCTAGGAAGCAATTGCCACCAACTTGTCAGGCGTGCATGCACAAAACCATGGGTCAAAAGGAAAGGCTCTCGGTCACCCCTCGTGACGATTAGGAATTCTTGCTACTCAAACAAACAAACCATAGTTATGCTTTATTGGACCCTGAAATCCCTTTAGTTCACCCACCATCAAAACACAGACATAACTGTGATCGTAAAGAACCAATTCAGACATTCAGTTATTGGATCTGGGTGGAGAGATAGCTTCTTGGCTTCTGCTTTTGTCACCTTTTCATTGATCTTGGTGAAAGAGGGTTATAATTATGGAACTGGCACTGCTATTTTTGTTGCTAATTAGAGTCTGAAACTAAATTATGTGCCCGTGGAACAAATGCTACCATGTAGCAGCACCTAAATCTTTGGCTTTCAGCTTCAGAGACTTGACATAGCAAATAGCCTCATCAATGACAGTTGTGGCATCCTTTCCCTCTCCACCTGGGATGATCCTTCTGAGAGCACTGACTGTTTCTAATATCCTCTCCCTTTTCAACCGCTTGCGATCCTGGTCTTCTCTCACACAGCTCGAGTTGCCACCTTCAATCCTATGTTTCTTCTTAAAATCCAAACCACAATTGTCTCCATGGTGGCCTCCTGATGTTGCCGTGTCCATAAGCAAATCATCAGGTTCATCCTCATCAAGTCGCTTTCTCTTGACTGGGAAGATAGAGCTAGCTACCTCGGTCGAACTTCCGGTTGTTGGCCCTATCGGCGAATGTCCTGTACTGGCGTCCTCCTCCTCCCTGCTGTCATCATCATCGGAGTCAGAATATAAAAGAGCATCAATTTCCTCAGAATCTTCATGCATCTCCTCGACTTCGTGTCCAATGTGAACAGTTCCATTGCTTCCCTGAACGGCCACACTTTCATTTGCATGATTAAGAGTCCGATATGGGTGCAATGAAGAGCTTAAGTCTAAGCCTGTTTGTTCCCACGACTGATTAAGAACCGGAAATCTCTTCGTAGATCCACCAAACTCTGGTGGAACAAACATGGGGATTGCAGAAAAATTAATAGATGATGCCATCTCAAAGGACTTGCGTGCTTGAATCTCTGGGAACATTATGGTGGCATTGCTGGGGACGACACAGCCACAATGGCTAATGTAGGTAGGGAAAACCATCAGTGGGGTGTTCTGTTGCCTAGTGTTGGGCTCCATGAGATCAGTAGCAGAGTTTAAGCTACTAAACCGCTGCATTTGATGTGGAAAATTGAGCCAAGGATTGAGGTTTTTGTTCATCCCCACAAAGCAAACACCTGAAGCACCAACACCACCTCATTTGGTCAAATGCACCTTTCAATCACATAAAGCTGCTTATAGCGCATCAGAAAACATGAAAAGGACTGCAAGTAATTTACCAGCGCAATCAGCAAAGATCAAATGTTACCACCCCCACAATATGATTAGCCGCCAATAACTGGGGAATCGCAGCTATACTGAATAAGAAGATAAACAGAAGCTAATCTACGTGACCGGTTTGAGGAGGTGGCGGAAGTACTCTGCCTGCAAGACATGAAAATAACTAAAGATCAAAAAGCCTGAGTTTTGATCCTAAACATCCAAACAAAATGCTTCTTCCCAGACTTACCTGGCAATGCTGTAATGGTTGGAAGCAAGCTATGACCCTAACGATTATGGTGGAACTACCAGCAATCCCATTCTCATGTTTCAATGCTCGAAATCTCGTCTGGGCGGCAGCTTGACACACCATTACTTCTCTTCTTCCGCTTCGAAGCCGAATTAGTCACCAGAGACCCCAAAAAGAGAGAAAAAGGAATGGGCAGGAACAACAGAACCAAGAAATGAAAACAAAGTGTAGTATCGAAGAACAAGAGAAAACGAGGACTTCTTATTCTCTCTGCTCGAAGTTGGGCTTCCTCTACGAGAAGAGGGTTTCGACGCTACGGATCATAGAGAAGGATGAGGAAGTAAAAGAGGGAAGCCCAAAGACAGGGAGGTCGAGTCATAGAATGACTCGGCAATACAAGTTCAAGGAAACGCCTTTCCGAAGAACATCAACCGAGAGGCTCAGCCACCGCATAGTGCTTCCTAACATTAACCAGCACAGCACTTGTTCTGTCCTCCAATCGATCTCACTGGAACACCCAAAACTACATCAGAAACTAATTAAACTTTGGGAAACACATAACTTCATAACCCAAAAGACAACAACAACGACAAGCTATAATTTTCCAACGAGAGAAGCAAAAAAAATCGCTCCTTTGTCCACAAACAATGATATAACAATGAAAATTCTCCACGAATTAGGGGGGAAATGACTTCTGAGCAGACTTTCAAGAGTTCTACCATATAAAAATATCAACCAAAAACCTTGGGCAGAATGATTTCAAGGCCAACCTATTCCATTTTGAGCACAAAATCCATCAAACAAAGATGTCAGAGAAGATGCTAGCATTAGAAACTGGAAAGGAGCCAATTTATGATCCGGGCTGAAACACGTCAAAATCTCAGACAAAAACCTGCAATTCCTCGAACAAAGCCTCAAATCTGCTAGCAGTGAGGAGCCAGACGCACCAGAAAGAGCCAACTTAGTAGAGCCGATCGGCGAACAAGCTCGAACAGGCCAAGCTCCCAAGAAAGGAAGAGGAGAGAAGGATGGAATAAGCCGGCCTTGCAGAGGACGGGAACGGCAACGAGGTGGATTATATGGGCTTATGAAGCCAAAACTACCCCTATATTTCCTCGAATTTACTACACACATGCGGTATCCAACTGTAAATTTAACCTAAAAACTTGTCCCTTAAAATTACGCTCTTCTCACCCAACAATTACGATAATGCCACCGTCAGCGGACAATTAAAATTACCGTCGTGTCCATATTGTTCGTTCCGACCTTTTCTTTATCGATTAATTTGCATTTGTTATCGTCGCAAAATTAATCCAGAACAATCAGATTAACCTAATCATGATCTAACAGTTGCATGAATCCTTTAACTTTGTAATTAAAGACTTCATCACATTATTAGATCTAGTAGCAAATCTCACTTTATATATATTTTTAGGAACACTACTTAATCCTAACCCCATTTTAAAATTTACAGTTCAGATACATTGAAATTAAAATCAAAATCGAATTAGGTTCAACGATTCTTGAATCGAAATCACTTATTTCAATTTTTATCTTATTAGTTTTATTTTTTAAAAATATCCCTCCAATTAATTATTTACTCAGTAATTAAAATAGATACATTGGTTTTTTATTTAGATGGATATTTTATCGTTTAAATATTTTTTTAATGTTTAAAATCGGTTCAGAATCGAATAAGAATCCATGGTTTAGGACATTATTTGATTGAACTATCGATCCATTTCGATTCTTATATTTGAGTTGGGCCTATGAAAAATAAACATTAAATTAGAGAAACAAAGAGACAGTATCTACCATCCAAATTTACTTGTGCGTGAGCAATAGTACTCGGATTTAAATAATGCAATCGTATTGGAATACACCAACCAGTACTGCATGAAAGAGATTATTTTATAGGATAATACGACATTAGTTTAGGTGTCTTCGCCTGCATGACACCTAATGTTAAGTACTGAAAGATTTGATGACCTTAGTTTATGTGTCCCGATGTCATTAATTATCCCCCTTCGATGGATAAAGATACTTATGGAGGAGCACTTTGTTGTTGCAGATTAAACCATTTGCATCACCAACACTTTTGTCAACGATGGTGACGACCATCAAGCACGTACTGATACCATACGATGTGTAGGAGATGAAGACTTGGGCCTGCAACTATTTCTTCGGAGAGTTGGTGCACAGCCACTTGTTTACACACCTCATGGGATGACAGCATTCCTTGGTTATCTGCTGTAGTGAGAGGAGGAGGAGGAAGAGGAAGAAGAAGAGGATGATATGGCGTTATCTGCTGGTCTCGAACAGGATCACGCTTGCAAAGCGACGCAGGCGACTCCGCCGACCAGCAACTGTGCACGCTGTAGAAAAGAAAAGGCATGCATGCATGCAGTGCACGCCCGTTCTCTGGCAGCGTTCGCAGATTTATCTTTCTCGTCGAGTGGTCTAATGTTGAAAGAGATGGGAAGGAAAGATGATAGATTGGGAGTGTTAAAGCTTAGGGATCGAAAGGATCAACTCTACCTACAACGGATTGGGAGTGAGAGAGGGGGGAGAAGCGAACGCATTGGATGACGACGCATGGGGGGGAGAGGGAATGCATTGAGGCGTCCAAAAAGGATGAACACGACGGGAAAGCGACGGCGATGATGGCGGCAGCGGCGGCAAAGCCTGTGGCGGACTCGCACGAGTCTGCGACACGCACGCGTGGGGTCTCGAGGAAGGAAGGGCACACGCGGCGGGATCGGCCACGCCGACGTTTATACGCGACGGGCGTTACGCGACGAGAGGAGGGGAGGCCATCCGTGGCCGCTGCGCGAGGGGCCACGGGGGTGGGGGCGGGGCGGTGGGTGTCGGCGTCGACACGCGTGGGTAGTGATGGAGGGCTTTGATGGGGGTCAAACCGCGCGTGTGCTTGGCGTGTTCACTGAGCTGCCACGCGCGGACGGATTGCACGGCCGCAGGCGATGATGGCGACGCCGGCAGCGCTTCGCTGCCAAGTGGCGTTTTGATTTGATCGCTTTGCCGGGGCGCCGCACGCGTAAACATTTCATCCTTTTTTCTTCCTTTTTCTCCTAACCACGAACAGCAATTGATACAGAGCTTAGTGACGATGTCAATGTGAGCAAAGTGGATGTGCACAAGGCGACTGCAAGGGAGCGTTTGAGTAGGGGAGAACAACGAGGGAGGGAGGAGAGCAGCTGGAGGCAACGAGTGATGTCGAACCAGGACCGGTTCGATTCTAGTTTTTGAAATCCAAATCGAAATTGTTGATTTCAATTCAGCTCCAAACCAACTAGAAAAAAATATAAAAAAAACTAAATGAGATGAATTCATCCTTCTAATAGTTTAATAAATAACTAATTAGAGAGATATTTTTTAACCCAAAAAAAACATAAAAGTTAAAATAGGTGATTACGATTCGAAACCACAATTAATTTGATTCCGGTTCAAACGAGTCAAATGAAGAAGGCCTTCGCTCATTCATGGGCCTATGTTGGGGACATTTCAAAGAAGCCCAACTAGAGTTTTCATTGGGCTTAGATTTTGCCTACAAAAGGCCCATATTGAACTTGGTAGTAAATTGCATGGAATTAGCAAGCAGATATTGACTGTAAAGTCTAATTACTCTTTAAATTTTGGCGAAAACATTTCATACTTACCCATCTAAATTTAGATTTAACGTATACATGTTTCTCTGAAAGCTGTGAATGAGATTTTAATATCCAGCTAATTCAGGTTATCTTCCTTGTTTATCTCAGTTTAATCTCCTCACTCGATTGATAATTCATTCAAATCTGATGGTGTTGAACATTATAAAACTACGCCAAGGTGCTAAATATACTTTTAATATTTAGACTAATTTAAGAGTATTCAAGAGTGTTTTAAGAACACATATAGAGTGCCCTTGTCGGTAGGCTTTTATGATTGTTATGATCATGATAAGTATTAATTATGAAAATTAATTACGTTGTGCTCGATCGTGATTTTATAGTGCTGAATCGGGGATGCGATAATGATCTAACCAACTTTGACCACAAAATATCATGGTGTTGTTTCCCGATGCTGAAGTGTCAAACACATATCGTGTCGACGATATCTTTGTTTTTGTATTACATATTAAATTAAGTTAATTAATGATTATTATTTTTTACTTGGCCCGGTTACCTTTTAATTTTATTTTGGTTTTGGTCAATATGCTAAAAAGACCATTTAGGTATCTTTAGAATTTACTGGTGGAAGTGACATTATATATGGGGACAGGATTACATGTGTCTATAGAACATGAATCATGTAAATAACAAACTCTATAATAGATAATACATCAGAGGTGAGAGCTGTGTGCTTCATGTTCTTTTGTATGCAAGGATGAGTGCTAATAATATACGAGAGATAGGGAGGGGCATGATGGGCCATTGCTCTGTGCAGCTTCGGTAACCCACACAGAGAGGACCAGCAATGGCGGATGGAGCCCTGCGCAGGGCATCGGCTGGCAGCATTTGTGGCCTCTGACCAAATAACTTCCCAAAGATCCAAACTCGGACTCGTTCTCCCCCACACGGGGTTGGCTGTTGATCGTCTTCAAGCTGATCACGAGGCAATAAATCGCATACCCCCACACTGGCCTTTGGTCCTGCCTGCATCACTGCATCCTTTTCCATCACCACCCTTCTTCACCACTATAAACTTTCCTTCAAACGACAGCTGAGTGACGAAGGCTGATGTGATGAGGGTTGGAGTTCCTGCAGGGTAAGCAATTCTTCTTCGCCCTCTTGTTGTTCACAGGGTTAGCTGTCACTGCCCATCTCTTGTTTCCTCTGCAGCTCACTGGAAACCAAGCAGTCAGCTGTAGAGTGCTGCTCATTGGCCAACCCATGCCATAAAATTGTTGGTGCTTCAGCTTTAACTTTAGCCGTGTCTTCTTGAGCATTGAGATGCACACTGGTGTTGTGTTTGATCGGGGTAGCTCTGCATTAGTTATTGCCCATGCATGCATGACTGCCATCATGTGTTGGTCCCCAAGGAATCCATCTTATTTTAGATTGTTGATGGCAGATGGAAACCAAATGAATTGTCTTCCACCACACAACAGGGATGACCAACTTCTCCTTTCTGTGATCAGCTCAAGCTCCATGTCTGTGGAAATGCAGGGATTATCTTGAGATGACCTTTGGTGTAACTCAAATTTCAGATGCAAAGATGCAGCAGTCCTGTAAAATATACAGAGATTATCTTGAGAAATCTTTTGGTCATGGAAAGCTAATCCAAATTTCTGAGTCTTATGCATCAAGTCTGGTCCTGCTAATCCTCTTCAGGTCTGTCCTTTGGGAAGCACAAAAGAGAGACCTCATCCTACAATAAGACTGCTTCCCTAACATCCCCAAAGGAACACTTTTTTATTGGCTTTGTTGGGTGCCTTAATCCATAAAATTCAAAGTCATGACCCTCAACAAAGGTAGATAAAAGAGGCCTCCCAGTATTCATGCATCCCTACCACGACAGTTTCCTTTTCCCATTTATCAATAAGACACCTACTCCTTGGTCCCTTTCATGGACTCACTTATATTGATTCAAAAGAACTCAGTCAACTGAGACATGGAGGCCTGTTACAGTATTGGTTGACATAGGCACACATGTCATAGCAGAGCAGCAAGCAAGATGCATGGCAAAGGGAATGGTGTCATCAATCATAATGGCTAAACTAAAGTTGGTGGAGCAGAACCTTCTTTAATGTCTAGCAGCAGACAGACACTGTGACTACTGCCCACTGAAAAGACTGTGGCAGCTTCTTCAATGGAGGAAGCTATCAGTTTCCCACTGTTTTGTGAAGTCATTTCAGATAGAGTTAGAGCAAGAAAACATGATGCATATTCCTCACTAGTATTTGAATCTTGATGCTGGTTTCTGCCAAAAGATATGGATGGCACTAACCTCAGGAGGTACTTAATCCTTGTCTATATATGTTACAGGATTACTGTCCAGCTTATTACTTTTTACTGTTTCAACAGATCACTGTGAGCAACCTGAAACTTCCAAGGGGTTACCCAACACTTCTCCCCATAAATGTTGTCTTTGTCTGCATGTTGTCACTCCAAGATCTGTGCCAGCCAGTGGGCTCTTCTTTTACAGACAACCAGTCAAACAGTGGAGGGACATAGCAAGGATGAGATGAATGCTGCAGAATCGAGCTTGTTCTTGGTAATTTACTTGCTTTTGGTTCTTGTTTCTGTTGGGTGATTCTACTTTGATCACAAATGGTAGATTGGTAATGATTCTATGAAGGAAACGGAATCAAATAACACCAATTTTTTTTCTTTTCCCATAAGATGGTGATTCCCATCTGATTCATGTGATATGGTTTAAAGCTGTAGTAGATCTGGTCAGGTTCATTCATATCAAAAGCAACCTGCTTATTCCAACTTTCTTCTCTGTTAAATTCCAGTCAATACAACAGAGCTTTCACAAACAAATCAAAATGAGTTGGAAACAAGGTCCTCATCTTCTCATGAAGATGATGATGATCTGTTTAGTTTCCTCCTCTTGGCAGCTGGAGAGGAAGGATGACAGTTTGCGTGTGACCCAACTGTTATGTCATCACTCTCGTAGCTCACACATGCAGCATCCAGCACACCTATCGGGCTCTTTGGCGCAGAAGAAACTGATGAACAACCTTTCTTATATCTCCTGTTCTTCATCAATGTCATCTCTTGAATCACTTCATTGCACCTCAAGACTCTTTCCTAATCCGTTGTGCAAACAAGTTAACTCTTAAAACAAAGATTGCATTTGTTAGATGAAGTAACGTATAACACAGATGGAAGATCTCACCGTATCTACATGATTGCAGCAAGTTAAAGCTTTGCCAACCTCCAGAACTTGGGTCTTCTTCAAGGCAGTCAGTGCCACTGCTGCAGAGATCTCAGAAGGTCTAAACTCAAGGAAATCAATCTCTGCAATTAATCAGCAGTCACATTCATGTTAAGCTTTGTATCCAATCTAAATATCTCTCACACTTCGAAAGATTATGCATTGCTCTTGATCACCGACCTCTAACAGTGCCCAAAATGAGCTCCATAGATCTAGAAACTAATGAGCTATCTGGCAAAATTCCATCACTAAACTTGTTCAGAAAGTAATCAATGAATGAGAAAGGTGTCACAACTTGCATCCTCCACTTGAGTCTGCTAAGCACTAGAAGCTCCATTCTCCGTACT
This sequence comes from Ensete glaucum, assembly GCA_021527575.1. NCBI lineage: Eukaryota > Viridiplantae > Streptophyta > Magnoliopsida > Zingiberales > Musaceae > Ensete > Ensete glaucum. The sequence continues at coordinate 6,036,985 of CM038553.1, read as the reverse complement.
GTCCTGGCCTCAAACACATATCTTGCTTCACCTATCTGTTTGTCCATCCAAACGAACATGATCAGTAATAGAAAGTTATAATGGTCCAAAAATGTCTTTTTTTTTCTTACCTGTAAATCCAGTGATGAAGGGGCTTCTGTTTCATCCACCTTGGCAGCAAGAGATAAGCAGGCCACCGATAGCAACTGTGTCATCCAAGCCTTACCTTGCTGTAAATGGAGATGAAAAGACAGAACATTTAGGAAGATCGTAGTACTTTTCCTACTACACATCACATTGAGTTCTTTGTACCGAGTGTTCGTAGGAGGAGAGAAATCGATCCAAGTAATTCACAGATAAATAGGCACTTAGAGGCCCAAATCTGTGATGTGCATGAACCTGCCCATTTAGAGGAAGACGACGACACAAATACATCAAAAAATGCAAGACAAGAAAGAAAATAATTTAAGATAAAGCTGTTGTCAGATTCATTCAACTCATCAGAGAAATCAAACCAGGTGAGCAAAGAACAACTCAACCCTACCTTTTGAATCCAGTCAATGGCATCACTTCTGATAGCCAGGTCCAACTGCCCCCTCAGCAACCTCTTAACATAGTCTCCCTGTGGGAGATGCTGCGACTCCCTCTCCACCATCAACGCAACGCAGTCCTCCGAAATGGCCGCATAAATACCACTCCTCGTGTCAGGAAATCGCCAAAGGTCGCGCCTTGCGGCTTCTCCATGGAAGTCCTGCGCTTCCGTGTCACCCAATCCCAGGATGCCATTGCTGTCCTCCGGGCTGAGGAGGACGGAGGAAGCATATCTATAGCTAACACCCATTGTTAATGGATCAAAAGGCTGGGGGAGGTTCCTTCCTCCTCGCTTCCAAGATGCTCCCTGTAGAGAGAGAGGAGAGAGTGAGGCCTAAAGGGAGGAGCTTCTCATCCGATTGGTGTCCTGTGAAGCCGCTTATATACATGGAGATGCTATACCATGTTCTGCATATGACTTGATTAGCCATGCATGGCGTGGCTGCCGATGAAGACATGGATACATCTGAGTCGCGAGGAATTGTTGAGATGGATAGTAGATTTATGGATGCAATACCCGTCCGTATACGTAACGTACATGGAGTGTATACGTAGGTATGCGGGAAACGGGACCCGTTTCTGTGGGTCCCATAATTACATTGAGCGACCCTGTTCCTGAAATGTTTCCGGCCGAGTCAGCCCTGCTTCTGCCCACGTGAAGTCAAGTGGCGGAAGCTTGGAAACCCCATCTTTTAAACCCCTCTCAACCAACCATCCGCGCCGCGCATCTGACCCACCTCCGTCGGTGCCACCCGCTTCGGCCTCCTCTCCGTCCCTCCACGGCCCACAGGGCGATGATATCATGCGGGTGCTTCGGAGGGACAACCTTCCACGGTCTCGCACTCGCTCCCTCTATCTGCCGGTCTCCGTCGATGTTCTCTCCTCTCCGAACCCTAACCCTAACCCTTGCCGCCACGACTCCCAACCACCGTCTCCTCCGCAGGGTGCTCTTTCCTACTGTTGTTAGGGCCTTCTCTTCCACCGCCCTCCCCACGGCTCCCATCACGAAGCAAGAAGGAAAAGGTGGCTCCTTTACCAAGTTTTCCCAATTTCCTCTTTGCAATCTCAGTTGAAGCTTTGGTACCTGCAGCTGCTGCAAAGCCGCAGTGGAAGGCCGCCATCGACTTCAAATGGATCAGGGACAACAAGGATGTTGTTGCTGCCAACATAAAGAACAGGAAGTCCAATGCCAATTTGAATCTCGTTCTTGAGCTGTATGAGAAGCTCCTAAATCTTCAGAAGGTCAGACCTTCTTTTAATTTTTCAAGCTATATTTCCTTTGTATTCTTCAAAAAGTTTTCATTCTTTTAACCTGTAATAGTGTTTCGGAGGGTATAGGTTGTGCTTTATTATTATGATTTCCCCTTCAACTTCATGGCCCTTAGTGTTAGCATGATATGGGCAGAAATTGAATCTTTTCAATGTGACCACATGGCCGAAGTATCTTGGTCTTCTCTCACCATGTTTTCCAATTCAATTTAATGATCGATGCATTATAGTATCAATCAAATTGACAAACAGTGAATATAAGCATACGAAGTGCAGAAGAAGAAAAAGAGTAATAGTTATGGTCACAGCCATGGTCATGGTTTTGCGGCAGACTGATGTTCAATAGTGTCTCCAGGCAGAATTTTTTGTGGAATCTGTTAGTTTGGAAGATCACATGAAGTAAGGTGCCCCAAAGGAATTTTTATCTGATCGTGCTCCTTCTAGTATCCCTTTTTCTTTAAAGACCATGTGTTGCATTATTTTGGCCTTATGTTATTGTCTTTGATTCTTTGTGCATGTAGAACATATCAAATAGCTTTTTCAGATGTATTTAATCGAATCTGTTCATTGTTATTCTTCTGTTCTACATTAGGAGATATCACTGAATTGGTGAGGAGAGATTAGAGGTTGATGTTTCCATAGGACATGCTGTTGTCCATTTGCACAAGGTCTAGGCTCTTACGTGTGCTAGATTGAACCTTCTTGAGAAATAGTCTATTCCAAAGAAAAACTGGCAAAGCCTTCAGAATCAATCTCCTTGGCATTCTTCTGAATCTGCTGGCTCTGATTTTCTACCAGATTGATCTGAAAGCTGTTATTTCCTAATCATACAAAAGAGGATAAATGTATACTTCTTATAGTTTACATTGGATTTAACACTTGTCGTAGTCTTTCACTGCTAGTCTGCTATATACGGTCTCTTCAGGCCAATTTTTAATTTCTGCCAAGAGTCTATCATCTCTGTGATGATTAAGTCAATATGCTTCAGATTTTTTGTTGTCTTTGAATATATTGCTTCTAGATCCTTACTTTGGAACAAGAACTTGTCTGGCAGGATACTTCTGCAAGTATATGTTGGTCAATTAATGAACTTGGTAATCGTTAGATTGACTGTCCCAACATACCACTATTTCTTGCTTACTTTTCCTTAGTGTTTTCTTCTCTGTTCACCATTATTGCTTTGTTTTCTTGTAATGGTATCATATGCACTTCCTGATTTCTGTATGCAAAGAGGTCTGCAAGAGAAATTTTTTGTTAGCAACGCTTCTCCAGGTTGGAATAGAAACACCTGTAATCACAAGTTACCACGTTCTTTATGTTTTGCTGCATCTCAAGTAGGTTAAATTTTAGTTTATGTCATTATGGCTGCCACAACTATTAGGCTACCAAGGATTGAGACGTGTTCCAAATTTTCTTAGTGTAAAATTCATTGTCTTAATAAAGCCAAGATGTAATGCATATTCAGTATTTTAACAAAGACACAATGTAATGCATATTCAGTGTTCCATGTCAGTCACCACAATACAAGTTCATTAACAGTACATGTTGGACTGCATTACTATATCTAGTGGGCATGCCATGGTGCAATAATGACTAATAACGAGTATAATGATAGCATACAACTTCGATATCTAATTTTTTGTCACAGATGGCAGGAGGTTGAACGGCTTCGAGCTGAAAGAAATGTGGTCGCTAATAAAATGAAAGGGAAGCTAGAGCCATCTGTACGTCAAGCTCTTGTGGAAGAAGGTATGACCTACCTAGTAATACTCTGTTTTCACCCTTGAGACTAGATTGCATACAAAATCTTGTGGGAGATGACATTTTGTTGGTTAGTTCCACCTACATAACTCAGTTGATCTTTTCTACAGGAAAAAATTTGAAAGAAGGACTTGTTTCCCTGGAAGAAGATCTAGTTCAACTTACAGATCAGCTTCAACAGGAAGCACAGTGTCTACCAAATATAACGCATCCAGATGTTCCTATAGGGGGTGAGGAGAGTTCCATAATCAGAAAGATGGTAGGTTTAGCTCTTGACTCTTTGTTCACATTATTAGCAGTTTTCAAAACTAATACTCTATGTTTTATTTTTCTGAATTGCCTAGGTAAGAAGTCCACGGGAGTTTAACTTTAACATTAAAGACCATCTTGAGTTAGGAAAGGATCTTGATTTGATTGATTTTGATGCAGCAGCTGAGGTATTCCTCAACCTAGTGTTTGTTGAACTTTCTTTCCATTGTTTTGATGGTCTGATGACTGCAATGAGGCATATGTATAGGCCAATAAATTTACAATTATTGGTGCACTTTTTATCTGTATGTCATAGTTACTAAATTAAGAAACAAATTAAATTTATTACCTATATCAAAGAAGTATTAGGTCTTTTGTTTATCTATTCATTGCCAATGCATCCCTTACTGATGGTCACATCTTTTGACATATAAATTAGGTTTGAGACTCGCTGAAATATTTTCCACCATGTCTTAGATGAACCGGTTTACTTTGAACTTTAATAGGTTCCTTTGACATTTTTGTTTGTGGGTGCATATCAGCTATTTATATTCTTTTACAGGTCAGTGGTTCAAAGTTTTATTATCTAAAGAATGAAGCAGTCTTATTAGAAATGGGCCTAATTAATTGGGCAATTGCAGAAGTTTCAAAACGGGGATATATACCTCTTATTACACCAGAAATTGTAAGATCGTCTGTTGTTGAGAAGTGTGGCTTTCAGCCACGGGGGCAAAATACACAGGTTTGTGCTTAGTTCCATTATGTATCCATTTTCTTTCTAGATATAATTTAATCATTATCTGTGCAGACCCTTTCGACATAAGTTGAAGATTGGAATGTAAAATGAAAATACAAAACCGTCTTGTTGGGACCTACTTAGTCCACTGAAGGATTAGGGCACATGCAGGTTGAAATAATGGTTTAAAAAAACTAATTTCATAGATATCTTGTACAGGAATAAGTAATTATGTTTGTTTCATTTACAAGACCATAGCCCCTTCAATTTTGTACTAAATTTGCATGAGATCAGATTGGCAATTGTCAGTTAGTTATTTCTAGATCACATGAATTTATCTACGTTGTTGATGTTCCGAGTTTTGAGAATTTCTATTATCTCAAATTTGGGAACAGTGATTGGATTCATCATATTGCTCTGTATAAGTATCCCATTTGGTGATGTTTATTTTATTTTATTTTTCTTAACAGGTCTATTCTATCGAGAACAATGACCAGTGTCTCATTGGAACGGCAGAGATTCCTGTTGGAGGCATCCATATGGATTCAATTCTTCCTGAATCTGCTTTGCCTTTAAAGTATGTAGCCTCCTCACACTGTTTTCGCACTGAAGCTGGTGCTGCAGGAACAGCGACAAGGTTGGTCCATACCTAGTGGCATTCTAATATACTCTGTTCTCAGGTTATCTTTGAGGATTGTACATTTTTTGTGAAATCCTTTAGACTTCAAATAAAATGCTTTACTGCTTATTTTAACTTTAATCAATGAATTTAATGAAATAAAACAGCCACTCACATCTTCCCCTTCTCCTTTGCTCCCTATCTTTTTATTTTATTTTATTTTCCCTCTTTCTATCCCTCCTCCTTCACTAAAATGAAATCAGATGAGACTAAGCTTACCAGTATCTGTTTCATGGTTGATTGCCTTCCCGACTACCTTGCTTGACATGGTTTCCTTCATTAAGGTTGGTCATTTGTAGACTTCATGTTGATGAGGGATATCATTTATGTACCAATTATTGTTGAAGCAAGCTGAAAATTAGTTTCTAAATTATTGATATCTTGCTAATTCAAAGAACCATTCTTGAACAGGGGCCTATATAGAGTTCACCAGTTCAGCAAAGTTGAGATGTTTATATTCTGTCGTCCTGAGGAAAGTAACTTGTACCATGAAGAACTTATTGCCATTGAGGAAGACCTTTTCAGCTCTCTTGGACTTCATTTCAAGTAGTTGTTTATATTTCTTGGTTTGATGTATGATATAACTATGTATGATAATACTTATTTTGGCATTCATCACAGGACTTTAGATATGGCAACAGGCGACTTGGGTGCACCTGCATATCGGAAGTTTGATGTGGAGGCATGGATGCCAGGATTAGGGCGGTACGGTGAGGTATGTTGATGCCTTATTATAAATTTCTTTTCCTTGGTGTTAGTATTTGCAAGTCAATTAATAGTCAAGCAAGCTTTTTACCTAATTGACTTGGTATTAGTATTTGAAAAAGCCGTATTTGGCATTTGTAGCTTTGAATACCATTCACTACTCAGGTCGATATGCTAACTCGCTATTTGACCTGTCTAACAGATATCAAGTGCATCAAACTGCACAGATTACCAAAGCCGCAGGCTGGGCATTCGTTACCGTCCATCATCTGATATGCCAGCAACCTCGAAAAAAGGCAAGGGCAGCAATATGGCACCCACGCAGTTTGTTCATACCCTGAATGCGACGGCTTGTGCTGTTCCTCGCATGATCATATGTCTTTTAGAGAACTTCCAGCAAGAGGATGGTGCTGTAGTAATTCCGGAGCCGCTGAGGCCTTACATGGGAGGATTAAATGTCATCTTTCCGAAAGCCAAAACAAGTCAATGATAATCCTTTCGAAGTTGAATTTCTTGGTTCTGTGTATTCAAATTTTATTTACGGAGATCAAAGTCTGCAGAATAAGAAATTCACGGCAGCTGAGAACTTAATAGCTTCTTTTTTTTTCTGAAACTCAGCTGACTATTATCTAGATTGACATTTTGAAGTGTATTTTATTGTTTTATGGTATTAATATGCAGAAGAGGAAGAGATGCCATTGAGAATTCTTTTCAAATTAAAACTTCTTGCTTCTGTCAATTTCATTTACATAGATCAACGTCTGCAGAATGACAAAAGGAAGTCGTGGCAACTGTGAACTTGTTGGGTTTTGGTCGACTATTATCCAAATTGACTTTTTGAACTGTATTTTATTGTATCAAGTTGATGATATGCAATAAGAGAAGAGATGCTTTGAGAATTATGCTTTCTTTTATTTTTAGATTGCTTTTCTTCTTCCGTTTTAAGTAGCATCTATTAGTCTGCAGGTTTTATCCAGTTCTTGCCTTGGAAAAGAAAGAAGAATCTTCCATTGCCACCATAGGGAGTGTGCTTGCTGGATCAGATTTTGCTTTCCTTGCACTGTAGGGAGGACTTCACTGGCTCACAAATGCTGTTCCACGATCGAAAACTAAGAATGTTTGATGCTGTACTACAAATTGTTACGATAAATACCAACCATCAAAGCAAGTCGAAAGAAAGCATGGAGCTAAGAAGAATGGAAATTGCATTTACCGCAAGGCTAGAACCAGTAACCTAAGATTTAGGATCACCAAGCATACACTCCAAAACCATTTGGTATTATATAACTTGTTGCAGGCAGTATTCTTAGATTTAGCAATCTGGTTTTGAGATCAAACCATATCACTGGGTTGTGAGCTCTATTCATCTTCTCCACATGCTAGCATAACAGATTAAAAAGCAGGGTTAGAGAAAATTATGATGTAAGGGTTATGAGCTCTATTCATCTTCTCCACATGCTAGCAAACAGTAAAAGATTGATGACAGATTAAAAAGCAGGGTTAGAGAAAATTAGGATGTAAAATAAACTTCTCTAGTTTATTTGATCAAGGAAAGTTACATCGTCAACCGGTGACTTTTGCCCGGGAGACACAGAACGTGTCGATGACATCATCATGAGGGACCGAGGATCTCTCACAAAGAAGCTCTGAGAGTCACCTTCAGAAGCATCAAGCATGTTACTTGTAAACTCCTTTTGCCTGACCAAGAAACTGTCTGCAAAATGATGTCCCCATATGTCATAGGTGAACTCTTTTTCGACGCCATCGTTTTCCTCCATTTTTATGGCTTTATCCTTGCTGCTCTTGGGTCCTGGAGCACGAGCAGATGGTGCAATTGGAGAATTTGTGGCTAAGACACTAGGAGCAGCGGCAGAATGAGCAAACCAAACAGACCCTGAAGAATTGACAGAAGAAGGCGATGATGTAGTTTGGTTCCCAGCCGATTTTGCAGTCACTGGAGATTGCTTTCGATGCTCCTCAGTTTCTGATACTCTTATTCCTGTGGCATCTACTGCATCATGTTTCTTCTGCTGTTTCTCTTCTGACGATACTCCAGCAAATGGGGTGATACCACTCTTAGGAGAAAGAGGCCATGCTTGCTTTGGAGTGGAGGCACCGGGGGACAGGGGCGATGATGGTGTAGAATTCCCACTCTGACTACTAGAAACTTCTAGTTTTGCTGCAAATCGACTTCCAATGGTCCTTTTCTTTCGTCTTCTTCCTTTTTCTTTAACAACTCTTATGGTGAGACCACCACCTTGTGGCGCTTCTAACATATTGTAGTTGTCAAAAACTTCTGCAGGTTTAGCTGTTACTGTCTGTGGCGAGAATGTGATATCCCTTTGATGAATAAAACCTTGCTTCTCTTCTGTCTTCTTAGGGCTGTCAAGCGCAATGTTGTGGCATATATGATACTCGTTGACAATTTCAGCCTTACGGTTCTCATCTTCACTAGATGACCTGCATATTATTAACGTCATGAAGTAAATGTAAATATGGACCGATATGTTCCCTCATATAAGAAGAAGAAATTAATCTAACTGACCTGGATATTTTTGCACTACGAAGGTGAGAAGTTTTTCCAGCCTTGCTTGTGGTGTTTGCTCTTTTATCAACCTTGACATAATATTCTTCAGTATCCAAAAAAGAGAAGTGCGGAAGAGTGCAGATCAACAACAGAAGAAGTGTTGAAACAGCAGCAAATACAATTAAAGATGCTTTCCAATGCACTGTTTGGAAAAAAGTTTTCCTACACAGGTTCAGCATATAGACAGGAAGGCTTGCTTTCATAGGTACTACAAAGATGCCAGTAGCCAATGCTAGCTCAAGATCCCTGTGAACAACATTTGTAGAAAAATCTGCTTCATATGAAATTAGGAGCCTCACTGATTCCCCTGGTTCTAGAGTAAAACTTTTGCATTTCTGTACCCTAAACCCGTCCAAGGCACAATCAGTTCCTGAAATTTGTAGTTTCTTCACCTCAAGAGGAAGTTCACCAATATTTTTTGCATATATCTCCTTGGATAGCCGATGGCTGCATAAAGAAGTCATGTTTTCAATATGGGATAACAATTCTGCAGCGGACATGTTAATTGGCAATTGAAAGTTGAATTCGAGCTTCCTAACAGGTTCAGAACCCTCAAGAAGGATGAGCAAATGTGACCCGCCAAGTGCTCGAATAGGTAACCATTCTACACCAGAAAGATTATTCCTTATCAAAGCTGAGCTTCTCCATGTACATCTATTTGAGGGACGAAAGATGACTGGCCCAAACAATGCACTTTCAGAAGGATGTACAAATGCCTCAGTTATTGCTGAATCTGATGTTGAGAACCCTATTCTAGTTTCTAGAGAATCAATCTTAGTAAACCTACTGGATAATGTATGCTCATATAGTTCATCAGTAGATTTGCACTGATCAATGATCTCTCCTGAGTTAAGCACGAGTTGCATTATAACAGGTTGCTGGCTAGGATTACGTACAGAGATCCATTTAGAGACATGGCTCCCAACAGGAACCACTGGAAACAACAGCTCATCTTCTTTTAGGACAGAAACCTCGGTTATAGTGCCTTGAGATTTCCAGTTTCTAAGTATCAGCTCATCTGCTTCAGGTGCGTCCAGGAGTTTTGGCTGCAAGTAGTAACACACAACCTACTTAAATTACCAGAAAACAATAAGAATAACAAGATGTGGCAATACACCAAGATAATTATATGGCATATAAAATGACCACAAAGTTTCATCATAATTGCTCATGAAGCAAGCCAGATATTCCAGTTTGAGTCTCCAAAAATATTAATAATCATGCATAATCTATGGATATTGAACTTGTATTTCACTAAAAAATTCCTCTTAGAAGAATTTTTAAGAACTTAGATCTAGATTTGCAATGTAGCAGCCAATCACAATATGCCAATTTGATCAAACTTTAATTCTTCGTTATATTACAGGCCATGAGTCTTGATTAGAAACATATGATTTGTAACAATTATACTTTGGCACATACATTTTTGCATCAATACTTAACAAACTTTTATGGCAACAATGAAGGTAAACTACAACCATTGTCGTTGCAGGTGTTTATGGTACTTCAATGATCTAGTATGTGGTGGAGGTGTGATTCTAGAAGAGGTAGCATAACAAACCAATGCTGAATAGCCACCAAAACAACAGAAACTAAAGAATTTAAATATCAATATCTCACTATAAACAATAAGAATGACCATGCTATTCTCAACCACCATTCTAAGCCCTCAAATGGTGTGAAAAGTCTTGCAAAATCGCCACAGTAATCGTCAGGAGGCCACACCTGGCACATCAGGGGCCAACTATCAAGACCATGCTTATTATTACCTTGGAAGTATTTTCTTGAAGTAACTACCTTGAGTAAGGTGAATTATTTCTATTCTGCTGTAAAAGAAACACAACTACGATTGTCAGTGCATTACATCTAGCGGCCAGTTATCTTCACCTTAAAGCATAAGTTGTCTAATATTAAAAAAGACATACTGCTATAGATCCAAACAACACAAGCTTGTAGTACTCACTATGCAATCAAAGATAAGAAGACCTTTTATGGGTCGGTTACACCATGTATGGATTATTCCAGCAAGTAAACGGAATACATAGTGCATGAAAAGTTCAAAAAATAGAGGTAAGGATGGTCAAGATAGAAATAAATATATGGCACCAAGAATCCATCACGTAGACAAAACACTAATAATGACACTCACTGAGAGGTGAAACATTTAATGAAAAGAATCAATTGCTGCATCCTACTTGTTCCAATTTCTGAACATCCTCTTCTTTTATTTGTTGTGCTTGCTTCAAGAAAGAGGTAAGAGATGGTAGGGTTCTTTTTATTGACACATGCTTGTTTTCCACTTTTCTATATTTCTCTTAGAGATTCAACATTTATATTATCTTTGCCACTTGCCAAACATTACATTTACAACAACAATATACAACTCTTTAAATTCATATTCAGCCCCTGGAAGCTGATAATTTGTGCATCTTTTGTATAATTAAAATATTATATAATACTAGATAGGTCATCAAATGTGTACTTTGTTGCGTAATTTTACTACTTAAGATTGCATATCGTATAACCGATTTCTATAAATTTAAACCTAATTAGCCACATATTTTTCCGTATATGGCCTAGGAGCTATGCAGATACCTATATGCCAACGTAGCACAGCCTCTTCCTGTAGCATTTAGTATAGATGTAAACTTTTAATCAATCTATAAGAATCTAAGAAGCAGCAATCACCCCTCAATCTTAGTTACATTTGTTAACAGTGGTGTAGGGAACATGACTAGGAGAAGTTGTTGACAACTTTAGATTTCTTCACAAACTAATTTGACATCACACGAGATATATTTCAGAGCAATGATAAAGTAAAGTTGACCTTAAGTGATTATTGATAACAGACAATTTGTATAACCCTGATTATCATCCATATGTCATGCAGAACATGAAGAAAAAAGATAGTGTCAAATTGCATCAACAGAAGCAGGCAAATAATCAGGATGGCATAAGATAATGACATCGATTAGGGTGGTTATGATCTGTTCCTGCTATTGGCAAGAACATTGAAAGATTAAATGAAGAAAAATTCAAAAATTTGATAGTAATTTTTTCCAACATAATCATGAGCATATCTGTCATGGAAATATGACTCAAAATGGTCAAAACTAAAGTGAAGTAATGCTGGTCTATGCTAAGTCTCATTAATGAGTTATTATAAGGCAAAATATGTAAAAAAAAATTGAGAAAAGCCTATTGTGCACAAATAGACTCTTGGTAACCAGAAAATAGTTAGTGGTTTAACAAAGAAAGAAAATAAGGATCAGCTAGGGCATTAGAACAGGAAGAACTGTATTAGGTTATTTATTGAAAAAGAGTCTTTATGCTTAAATAAACTGCACTTTGGATTGTAATTACAAAATAAAACAATTTCCTGAACATGAACAAGATAGTACAAACTAAGAGAACCAATGACAAGAAGGAAATTGCCGCATTAGAAACAGAGACATGCAAGTACTCAAAAGTCAAAACTACATGACACCTCAAGTGCAAAAAATCCGAAGTATCTGTGCAGTGGTCCTTAAGAAAGAAAAGTGTAATGATGATTGTCAAAGAGAGTAAAAAAGAGTAAGGACGTAAGTTAATTGATAAATAAGGAACAAGATTTCTGAAGAAAAACCTATGTGAAAAAAACATCCACAAGCAGAACATGATATATGAGAAGGAACAAAAAGTACAAAATTGATTGAGACTTGAAGATAACCTTAATTTTCTGTTGAAAAAGACAGAAAAGAACAGTCACATGAGACCCCCAACAAAAAAAACCATATTACCTTCATGGCAAAGGATGCATCAGCAAGGCTTTGTAAAGATCCTGTTCTTGCATTTGTATATTTTTCCTCTTCATCATGTGATAGCCCACCAATATATGAGCCATCTGTCACAATGACGCCTGAGCCATGTTCACTATTAGAATTGGCATAAACCACGTCTAGGCATGGAATCTTGATCACTGGACTGGCAGTATCATTTGTCACTATTAGTAATTTACATTCCATATTTTCAGTAGGCATATTAGGCACATTTTTCTGTGAAATAACGGGACTAGAATAACTAACCAAAGCTATTTTTGTTAAAGTCCTGGGAAAAAGTAATAACCCTTCCTTATATCTAACTTTGAAGAACTTTGAGCTCCTTGTAGTCTCACTAACGTTAATCAAACTAAGGAGGTCCTCTCCATCATTTCTCAATGAGATGATAACAGTCTCCCTCTTGTTGCAGGTCTCAAGAGGCTCAATATCTAAAGAAATCGAACCATTTAAAAAACTAAAATTTGTGTTACTATGCACTTCTAACTCCAGAGGAAGAACAACTGCATTCATTCTATCTTTGGTGGAACTCCACATTTTTAAACATATAGCTCCAAAAATCTTTCCTTCTGTATAAGGCCACAATCTCATCTCTAAGATTGGCTCGGTCTTGTGAGCAGATAGATCCCACTGCTTCTGCGGTCTAATATCCAGCCATCTCAAAACCAATTTACTATTCTCCACTCTGAACAATTTGTTATCAGTGAGAAAATAACCAAGCTCAGTTGATGACTGCTGCAATGCATCCGTTTGACAAACAACATGCACAGATTGGTCTGTTTGTCCAGCTAATGAAACCCATGCACTCACTTCCTCCACATGAAGGACGTCATCAAAAGGATTATAAATCGACAGGTTCCTAATTAGACTTTTACTGGAAGGAATGCTAATTCCCACTAAAGGCTCTATCTTGTAGGGGGACTCAACAGCTACTCCTCTAGCTTGAATTATGAAACCCCCAAGACTCGTCTGTAGAACTAGATGTGCTGATGATGAACCCACCCATCTTGGCAAAAAAATGAAGGCAATCGAAGCAGACTCACCCGGCGCCAGTTGCAGCTTCTCGAAATTATAAGCATAGTACTGGGGGTCAGTACTGAAGGGGCCGTAAACATCCAAAACACCATTCTTGTATGCGTTCTTCACAGTCAAGAATGCCATGGAAGGAGTGTACAGACTATTTTCCCCCCAATCTAAAAAAGGAGGACTTATCTCCACAATCGCAGACGAAGAGCCATTGAGAACGCCCGAATAGATATCTTTGTCATGGTCGTCGAGGCCAGCAGTCATCATACTCAGCATCCTAATCGAAATATCAGGAACAAGCGGCGCCATACACGAGGCAACATCATCCCCACCGCTATTCTTCCCACCGGAGCTCAGCTCGCCGTCGATGCCACCCACGGTATCCACCAGACGGCAAGAAACGGCACCTCCACTGGCCATCTTGAAAGCTGCAACACTTCCCGATCGCCACTCCGAGCTCGCGCAGCCCTCCCGAGCATCAAAACCAGGTTCCTTGCAGCTGTCCTCTTTCAGAGACCCAAAACCCCTTAGGGTGGAAGGAAAGCAAAAGGAAGCAGAACCGGAGCAGATATCGCGAAGCGAACCATCCACGCAAGAACCAGGAGCACCAGCAACCGATACGCTGAACACAGTCGACAAGCAAAGCACCAACAAGAACCATGGAAGAGATGGATGAAGCCCCTTCCGCCGCCGCAACGATCGCCTGAAAAGGGAAAAAGGCCACCAAAAGGATTATCGAAAGCATCGGCATCCAAAAAAGTACCAAATTTGACGGTGAAATCCATTTCAAGAAGAAAAGAATAGGAAAACGCAATCTTTTTGGGTGATTTGGAGCTCTCGAGACAGTCCAACTCTATCCAAAATAAGAAGAGATGGTTGATTCAAGAATAAGCAAAAGAGAAACATATTAGCTATCGGGATATGGAGAAGAAGAAGTAGAGAGGGGGGAAAGGTTACAGAAACTGAGCTGGAGGAGGACGGAGGGAGGGAGGTGAGGTAAGTGTACCGTGAGGGGAAGGGGACGTAAGCAGCAGGGTGTTCCGTCGATCCGTGGTGAATCATGATGGGGTGAGAGGCATATGGCGACCCTGCGGCGTCCGGCTGCTTCCGGTCGGCGGAGAGAAAGATGATGAGGAGGAGGAGGCGGAGGAGGGAGACTTCGAGGAGATGGCCAAAGCGAATAAGAATCCACCCTTTTAAGGAGTATTTTTATTGCATGTCAAAATGACACTCGTGCCCCTACATGCAATGGACACGTGAGTATCACGTGCGAATGGGTGGGTGGATATTTGAATTGCTTTGCCTTTGCGCTTTAATAAAAGAAGAAAAATAAATATAATGGCTATTTAATAATGGAATAAAGTTTAGAGATAGGGACTGAGGTAATCATATGAAATTTAATAGATCCAATAAGATGGAAATTATGAATTTTCCAACTTTTTGAACAATTTCATGGCTATAATTTATAAAAATAAATATAAAATATTATCCAAGTGATATTGATTTTTTTATGGGCAATCTTAATTTACACAAAGAATGAATTCAATGTAAGAGGGAGGCTATAAATAAAATAAAAAGTATCAATTATAGGGTCTTTTTATAGAAGCTTAAAATGAGAATTGGAGACTTCATATTAAAAGTCTCAAAGGGCCCTTTTGGATCCAAGAAAAGGGTGTATTAATATGAAGAATTTGCTGTCTTATAATAAGCAAAAGCTTGAAGGTTTGATAATGGATAGGGGATGAGGGTAGGAAAACCTCTTTTTTTTAATATATTTTTATTTCTCTTGTACATTTGTCTTCATTGGACTGTCATAGCAGAAATGATTTATAATGTCTCTCACCATTTCTTTATTAGGATATGTGATACCATCATAGCATTTAGTTTAACATTAAACAAAACTAAACCAACTCTAAACTAATTAGATATGAAAAGCTTGAACCAATGGGGATGCTAATTTCTCTTAATTAGGTATTAAATCTTAAGACCATAAATTTCACATGTGTTGACCTTATACATCATGATCAATCAGATAAGTTAGCATCATAAGTGTCATTATAACACTACAGAAAAAACAAAAAAAGCTTAGGCTTAAATCAGTCTCCAAAGTGGCATTTTGAAGCACAGGTGGAACCTTATATTAAGTTTATTAAATACCAATAAAGAATTTATTAACTCCTATAATAAAAAAATCATGCTGTTTATGACCAACTATAATTTTATATTGGTTAGTATGAATTAAAATGGATATATTTGTGAAGGACATGGATACATCATATAGAGTTGAATTAATAGTCGTCACCGAAATAAAAAAAGGATGTCCAATTTTGACTTTTCACCATGTTCAGTCGACTGACGGAAGTCAGCCGGCTCCGTCGGACAATGGCAGTCTGGCGGCGGTGTCACGGCCAATACAATCGTTAACCTACCGTTGACGGCGCACATCACCTTCACTTATATCACATCATCTTAGCTAAGAACGATGTTTGTAAATCTGAGTTATTTTTATTCAATCATTTATCTTAATTCTAAACTCTCTCTCTCTCTCTCTCTCTCTATATATATATATATAATCATGACAAGTAAATATTGGACACATTTAAGCGGCTTAACACTTCAGCCCGAGGAGCACATCGGCCCAACTAGTTAGTTCAGTCACATTGATAACTGCATTGGTAATCTACAATGGTGCTTGTGGCAGTATCGCTGACCCAGTATGAAACTATACTACTAGTCGATAGTCTCGAAAACCGACAAAGACAATAATTGACACAGAATGGTACATACAGCTCGACCGAAGACGTCGCTCCCATTAAAAATCTTAATATGACCCCCCCTCCGTCCTTCTGGTATAAATACTTCTACTATAGCTAACAATGGGAGGAGGCTCTCAATACATCTTATCTCGGTCTTTTACTTCCACACCTCGAGCGTTAACTTAGTCATCATAGGGGCTATGTCGGGGAAACATCATCCTAACCTTGGCCTTCTTGCAAGACGCGATCGAAGGCCCGAGCTCTCCACCAACGGATCTCTCGACTTGAGGACTCATCGACAGCTTCCTCTCTTGACCCGATCGAGCCGCCCTAGTCTTCTTGACCGACTCGGACAATCTTACGTATGCGGGTCGAACCGTACCGTGCTGATTCATCGGTCCATGACACTACATCCAACAACATTGATCGAGCCGCCCCAATCCTCTTGGCTGACTCAGACGATCCTGCGCACGCGGGCCGAACCGTGCAATGTTGACTCATCGGTCCACTAAGGCGTTGAAGAGTTGTCGATCGAACCATGTCGTGCTGACCCGATCAAAGGCTTGAGCTCTTTACCAACGGATCTCCCGACTAGAGGACTCATCGACAACTTACTCTCCTAACTCGATCGAGCCGCTCTAATCCTCCCGACCAACTCAAACGATGCTACACACGTGAGTCGAATTGTACCATACTGACTCACGACTCAACGGCACAACATAGAGGAACAAATTCGATCTAAACTTTTATTGATAATGTATATAGATCGTCATTCGATCCGTGTGACGGAGGTGGCGCCCGCCGTCAGTGCCCTTCCGTTAGGGTCACCTGACATGTTCCCCAGATAGAGGGTCCCGTTGCTGGTGCACGTAGAGATGGTCGGAGGAAGGGACCCGCACGAGGTGAGGTTTCCTGTTGGCTTGCGGCGGGACGGGGCCCAGCGGATTGGGTGGGGCTGCGCCTGCCATCTGAGGTACTCGAGCGACCCCTACCAATTGGGTGCAGTCGCTAAATGGACCCCATCACGAGCGCAAGGCCGCAGCGACCACATGTTGACTTCCTCTCTTTTGGACGGGCGGTTCCCACCATCACGCTTTTGGTAGTACCAATAAATGCCTCCCCACCATATTTTTCGCGGTTCTTGATTTTTCAATTTTTTCCAATTCATATTATTTATATTTATATACCAAACATACCCTCAGGTACCTATCTATTTATACACCAAATATTACGTTGCGTATCAGTATTTTTTTTAATGTTATTAAAAACGCTACAATGTAGTGTGAAAAATATCATAAACATGATGCTGTTATAAAATGAAAAAAAAATACTATGTTACAATATTTTTATATTGCATTATAACTTTTTTTCCCTGCTATTGTGGAGAACAATATATTGCTCCTATGGATTTATCAATAAGAAAAGAAAGGAAATAAAAAAATAAATATTAGGATAAAAAAAAGTCAATAAGGGAACAAACACTTCATTAACAAAGCTTACACAGGGACTAATACTTTGTGCCTCATGCGCAAGGAGGATGACTTCCCACACAAATAATATTTGACACTTCAACTCTATATTAGAAAATTCAAGTAGAGTTGCGTCATTGGGATTAATCTGTTGTCATGTTGCCCATTCATTCGGATTCTAATTTGTGCCATTCTTTTGACTACATTGCACTCCATTTATGCTATGATTATTTGATAAAAAAGAAAGAAAAATCTCAATGTGACGGCATTCAATCTTATACGAGCGGCAGAATACCAATAAATAGAGATGACAAAGTGCAATTACACAGTAGGCATATGTGTCCTCCTTCCAAGCATTGATGGTACAGAGTTGATAGACAGGAAAAGCTATGTCCTCCTTCCATTAATAAGATTCCATTCGATTGAGTCCCTGTCCACGAAAAGGTTTAATTTATGTCCCTTTCCTTAAGAGACTTAGCTTAATAAAATCCACCATACAACTGAGTTCCGTGTCATCAAGGAAAACACAGTTGCCTCCGACAAACTTATCACTCAAACAGGGAGAGGAGAGAACGAAGAACAATTTCTAGTGCTCAAGGATTGATGCAAAGGTTGGACACAAGAACACTTACTAAGCTAGGAAAATTTTTGAGAAAGCTTGAAACTTAATTCGATAACCACAAATTCCAAAGCCTTAAATTATTAGGAAAGGATTCAATGGATCGGACATTTGGGTATTTATAAGCTGGAGTTCGAACCAGACATAACGGCCCAATATATTTATAAACTTCAACATTTGCAATAATTAGTTCCAATTCCAGGCAAAAATCACAAGTCAAAAACGATGACAATCCAGGCGATCGACAAGTAAATTTAGCTAGACATTGAAATTGTTCTGCCGTCAAAGCAACCACATTTAATCAACACAAACTCTTATCAACTCCAAAATGATAAGTTTTAAGTCATAAGGTTATGACACTAAACAGGCAAGTCAATAATGTGGCTGTTTGAGTTTGCTCATCTTTCAAAGGTTTTGCAGTTTAGGCTCAAGTAACCATTCATAGAAAATGACCTAACTATTCTACCACAAAGAGTCCTTTCAACATCAAGTTCAGCAGCTTGGCTTATCTTTTATGAATCAACCATGTACCATCATTTAGTTCTTTCACAGTAATAATCCTTGTCCTAACACATGTTAAGCATATAATTTCACACATTTTGACAAATCTTATACTAGGGGAAGTTCTAGTTCAAACTTGTTAGGTTGCACACCAAACTATAGGGCTTTTGACTGACTCACCAACTACCATTGACCAATACAATTATGTTGGATTCTTTCTGAATCAGCAATAAATTGTCTCTTCACCTGCTGCTGGCTGCCATATAATGCAGAAGCCCCATAGGATACTGCATACATGCTTGGGCAGTAGGGAGGTAATTAGTATCCACTGTACACTAGTCCTCAATATATATGCCATTCCACTTTCTTCCATGTTGAGCTGGTGACTGTCATGGGCAGCAACAGCATCAATAGATCAGATGGATTGGTCTGTCACCACTCCCAATTATTTGGATGAAGGATAAAACCTTCCAGGTTTTTGCTATGCCAACTTACTAATCAGGCAAAAGCACAATCTCATGGGCAGCAACAGCATCAATAGATCAGATGGATTGGCCTGTCACCACTCCCATTTATTTGGATGAAGGATAAAGCCTTCCAGGTTTTTGCTATGCCAACTTACTAATCAGGCAAAAGCACAATCTCATGGGCAGCAACAGCATCAATAGATCAGATGGATTGGTCTGTCACCACTCCCAATTTGGATGAAGGGATAAAACCTTCCAGGTTTTTGCTACACCAAATTACTAATCAGGCAAAAGCACAATCTCATAAATACGAAAAAAGACATTTATCTCTTTAACATGATCAAGCATGTGCAAACCAAAGAAGAGCAATCAAAAGTCTTCCATTTCAATAAGGATAAAATTTTTACTATGATCTAAAATGAAATTTGGATTGTTTTTAAGACACTGAGCTGGCCTGTGAAGATTTCAGCAGCAAAGCAGAGCCCTAACTTGAACTCAAGACATTCTTCTCCAAGATTAATTCCTCTTGCAGAAAAGAGTAACAATTGATCTAGATTAGAAGTTTGAGACTCGATACCTGCTTATTTGCAGGATCGGTAGATGCACAATTTGCTTGACGAAAATTGTATTACCAAAACTGTACATATGTTGGAAGAAAACAAACTAATAGCATAACAACCTATCTATGAACTTGAGGTGGAGATGAGTGCTATATGTCACTTAAGTTGACAACATGCCGTAAGAACTATTGCCAAGATGTACCTACAGTCAAAAAGTTTGAGACCATTTCGTTTCCCAACTGGAATGTATGCTCAAATTTTCGAGACTTCTTTGGTTTCATTTTAATTTCTGATAGATCCTCCAACACCTATGAACATCGGGTACAGACTATGAACTAAAAGACATTTCCTTTTAGCTCTTTCTCCGTGCGGTAAGTTTTGAACATATTGATACTCCAAATAAATCCTACAAGACAATTCGAAAAATTTGGGAGATTTTAATTCATCACATCACATCACATCACATCACATCAATCGAAGAGAGTAAAGTAAGCAAGTTTCTTCATTGAAGAAGGGAGAACGACGGCAGCTGCGGTAAAAGCACAAGTCCTGACCTAATCGGCGTGGCCGAAGCTGCTACGAATGTAGTTCTCATATTGGAGGTCCTCCACTCAGATCGTCTGCTTCTGTCCTCCGCCGCGGCATCGCGGCCCTGCTGATGGCGGCTCGATTTCGACTGGAGGAGGCAGTTGTGGAGGAACGAAGTGGCGCTTGCGGTGATCGAATCCAAATGCCGGCATGGGAAACCCTGTTATCATCCCACACAAAGGAGTAAATGATTTCCTTTGGGCGCATTCGCCAACTTCTGTTATATATTTGTTGTAGTTGTCATTATTATTAGCATATAAATAGGGGAAAAGATGTCTTCCACGCTCGCTCAGGGGCGCGGCGGAAGATTCCGTCTTCCTTTCCAATAGGAGCCACGTATTTACGCGGGACCCACGGGAAGTACTATCCGATTCTGACACGTCAGTGGAATAAGAAGCACCTTCGTTCAAACGTGGCAACGAATCCGACCCCCAAATGGCTAGTAGTTCCGATCCGACTCCCCAATCCCCTCGTTCCCCACGCCACTTTTCGGAGATGCGGATTAATGCCACCAGTGATCGAAGCTTGTTTGCCGGCGAGAATGACGGGGACATGGCGGCGATGGACGGCGACCGAATGGTCCCGTTGGCAGTGATCCTGAGGCGGCAGATGTCGCCGGAAAGGATCGAGAAGCCGGGCGTACTCTACGGGGCGGCGAGCGAGAGCAAGAAGGGGGAGGACTTCACTTTCGTGAAGACCGAATGCCAGCGAGCTCCCGGGCATGGTGACACCACGTTCTCGGTCTCTGCGGTAATAAACCTTCTGACTCACAAAGTTCATATTTTGGATGGTCTCTTTTGTATTTGTAGGATTTGACTGCAGAAGAGGTTACACAATCTCAGTTCTGTATTTAGAGTTTTAGTCTGCAGATGAGGTAAGGATCTTTCGCGGAGGCGATGGTGTTAGATCTTTGTTTGATTTATGTTGACTTGAGAGAGTGTTGTTCGATTCCCTTAAGGGGTTTCAGAAAATTGTTGTTTGAACTTTCGATTTGAGAGGTCAACGGGACTTTGGCTTGTTGGTGCACTTCAACTGTGTGGCCAAGATCAGCTCTTTTTTCTTGTATTAGCTACTGTTAGAAACTTGATATGCTTAAATCAATTATATCGATGTTGCTTAATGTATCACTTAATATCAAGAGCTTCGCTATGTTTGCTTTGGATTGCAGATTATGTTCACTGGAGTTTTTTTTTTTTTTTTTGGTTCTTACTGCTTTTTGATGGTCACAATGGGTCTGCAACTGCTATATACTCCAAGGAGAATCCCTTGAGCAATGTTTTGTCATTCCATCAGATCTTTAGCAGGAATGAGTGGATTCAAGCGTTTCCAAGAGCGCTTTGGTTGTAGGATTCGTTAAAACTGATAAAGATTACAAGGAAATAGGTATGAGCACTAATAAGGCAATTATGTATTGACTTATTGGAGTTTACATATGGTACAACTGATTAATTATCTTCTACAGAATAACTTCCAGAACTTCCGCAGAAGATCTTCTGAATCATCATTCTTTTCAGATAGAGACTATTCT